>CAXKWD010000008.1:2614198-5044198 GCA_964059195.1 Ectobius pallidus | reverse complement strand
TTAAAATATTATACAATTTTCCTTTTTTTAATCAATGGGGGTGGGGGGGGGGTTCAAACCCCCAAACCCCCCCCCTCGGTACGCCTATGTGTACAATATCAGTAAAAGCCCGGTCACAAAATCACTAATTAGTGTGCCTCACAGTACTGCATATCTTCAAAACGTTTCCTGATAACGCCAAAATTTTTAAAAATATATTGGATAGGGTATGTGATAATGTATAATATATATATTTTTTCCCCTATAATATTCTCAGTATGTAATTTTTATATGCTACAGTCTTGATTGGAAAGAGATTGTTTTTAATTATCACGTATGTAGATAGCTATTGTGATATTTATGTATAACTGTATGTATATTGTGTCATTTTTGTATATAACACCCGGTGACAGTGTTGCAATAAATTAATAAGAAATGTATATTGCAACACTGCCACCGGGTTATTGACCCACTTGCAGTGCAACACAATAAATAAAATATGACATAACTTGTCTGTCGGTAAGGTAGACCATTAAGGGCAATCAGTCCTAGGAGAGAGGTTCCATCTGGCGCTGTGATTTGAACTCTGGCGTAGCTCAGTTGGTAAGAGCATTGGCACGAATAGATAAAGCTCCTGGGTTCAAGTCCCAGTGTCGGATGAACTTTTCTCCTATAATATCATCATATTTTTATTAATTTACTCTATTAGATACATAAATTAAAACTAAGAGAGATTACTAATTACTTCTGAGTCCAGCAGTTGCCAGGTTTCTATTCTAAATACACTAAGACAAGGGCATCAGAAAATAAAAAGCTCTGACAAAAATAATGTGTAACAAGCGCTTGTACTACTTCATAAATTTGAATTCAATATTAAATGAACATCAGATAATACATTTCGCACATTCTAAATAATTTAATCATAGTTAATAAAAATTAATGGTACGTAAACGATTATTGCCAATTTGTGAAGAAATATCGAATCTTGGCTAAATTTCTTGCAAGCTTTAAACTTTTAAGATAATAATTACACAGACCAACAGCCATTTTGGAGCCTTAGAATTTATACTTATTCTTGGGTATATTTAGGTCGCTGATGCCAAATGTGCCATTAGTTTTGCCCTTTTAGCTTTAGTTTTGTGAAATATGGTATTAGCATTATGCATATTATCCCATTTTACGTTTGAAATAAATAAAAAACGTTCCTACTTTTAGCTTCTAAATCACGTGAAGAAAATAGCAACACACTAACATTACATTAACATTACAATAACAATATAACATGGGGCCTTTAAAAAATTGATATTATCACATATTGTACGGCCTTATGAGCTGTTAATTTGAGTGCAAAAAAATTATTCAGCTTTTAGTTTTTCTGTACTTCGTAAAGTTTTCGTCCTACGTGTCCAAAATATGGTCAAGAACCTCCACTAGCTATAGGGCCCATTATCATCAAGATTTAGTTTCGCTAGACTAATGCCCGAGTGCACCATTCTCCGGTTTTCTCAGCCGTTTCGTTACCGCGGTAAACGTAATACCGGGGTATTTTCAAAATCTCTGTGCACCATTGCTAAAATATCGCGGTTTGCTAATGCTTGGAAATATCGCGGTTACTCTGCTATGAAGCAAATCCCATGGAGAAATTTTGTATTGGTTTGTGTTGATTTGTGTTGGTTTCTTCCATGGCCGCTAGGTTCGCTCTCTCTCTGCACGTCTTCCAGTCACGGTGGCTCGTCTATAGGCCAAATTTCATATATTTTTTGCCTTATTGATCAATAATAAATGTTCGTAAGGATAAAATGGAATATTATATTGGGTATATATGTCTGACTTTGAATTCAAACACCATAGATACTGTAACGATCGTGAAAATCAGTTGATTACGCCTACTGGATGGACCTGGTTTGGATGAGGTCATTTCAATCGAGGTTACATACAACATTTGAAAATATATGTACCATCGTTCATTCTTCAAATAGATCCCACCTGTCTGTACATTTCAATAAAATAACATTTATGTTTTAAAGAATAATTCTCACACCTGTGAAATCTAAGGCAAAGCAACACCATGAAATCTCTGTTCTGAGTTCGACATAGCCTCACTTTTATTCCCGTTCGACCAGTGGAAATTTTAGGTGCAAAATCATCTACATAGCCATGAAAGGGCTGTTATAATTATGTTCGTGTGTTTGTGCAAGTATGATAAATTGATTACATACACTATATACCGGTACATAGGCTATATCGTGATGCATGTAGCCATTCATTGCAAAGTTGGCCTAGGCCCACAGGTTTTCCATTTTTCATCTATTTCTCGCTTTATTGTTCAGTAATAAATGTTCATAAGGATAAAATGGATTATTATATTGCCTATATATGTCGTCTGAATTGAAAGTTTGAATTCAAACACCATAAATACTGTACTAATCGTACTAATTGTGGTTACGCCCACTAGCCTACTCGATGGACCTGGTTTAGTTGAGGTAAGAAAGGAAGGTAATTTCAATCGATGTTACAGCACAGTATTTGCAAAGATATGCACCATCGTTCATTCTTCAAATAGATCCCACCTGTCTCTCATTATTCTTTATATTCAATTAGCTTTTGGCCTAGATATCATAAATATGATACATTACGCTGATCTCCATCTTGGAAAGAAAACAGCGGTTTTCTCACTTTACAGCTCCTTCACGGCCGGTTTGCATCTTACCGCGGTAAAAGTCGAAACCGAGCACGATGCAACGAAAATAGACTTTACCAGGGTAAACTAAGCAACTTTACCGCGGTATTCTGAATACCGAGATTGGTGCACTCGGCCATAAGAGTTCACGAATAAAATCCGCCCTCGACACAAGTAGAGCTGGTAGAGAAAAACTGTTTACATATTTGTAATAAGCACACTAATGGCCGAGTGCACCAACCTCGGTATTCAGAATACCGCGGTAAAATTACTTAGTTTACCCCGGTAAAATCATACTTTCGTTGCACCATGCTCGGTTTCGACTTTTACCAACTGGCCGTGAAGGAGCTGTAAAGTGAGAAAACTGCGGTTTTCTTTCCAAGATGGAGATCAGCGTAATGTATCATATTTACGATATCTAGGCCAAAAGCTAATTGAACATAAAGAATAATGAGAGACAGGAGGGGTCTATTTGAAGAATGAACGATGGTGCATATCTTTGCAAATACTGTGCTGTAACATCGATTGAAATGACCTTCCTTTCTTACCTCAACCAAACCAGGTCCATCGAGTATGTCTAGTGGGCGTAACCACGATTAGTACGATTAGTACAGTATTTATGGTGTTTGAATTCAGACGACGTATATACGCAATATAATATTCCATTTTATCCTTATGAACATTTATTACTGAACAATAAGGCAACAAATAAATGAAATATGGAAAACCAGTGGTCCTAGGCCAAATTTAAGTGAATGGCTGCATGCATCACGATATAGCCTGTGTATCGGTATATGTAAGCAATTTATCACACCTGCACGTACAAGAACATAATTATAACAGCCCTTTCATGGCTATGCACATGATTTTGCACCTAAAATTTCTACTAGTCGTACGGGAATAAAAGCGAGGCTATGTCGAACTCAGAACAGAGATTTCGTGGTGTTGCTTTGACTTGGATTGCACACGTGTGAGAATTATTCTTTAAAACATCAATGTTATTTTATTGAAATGTACAGACAGGTGGGATCTATTTGAAGAATGAACGATGGTACACATCTTTGCAAATACTGTGCTGTAACATCGATTGAAATGATCTTCCTTTCTCACCTCAACCAAACCAGTAGTAGGCGAAACCAACTCGTTTCACAACTGGTACAGTATCTATGGTGCTTGAATTCAAAGTATGAATTCAGACGACATATATACGCAATACAATATTCCTTTTATCCTTATGAACATCTTTTTATTGAATAATAAGGCAACAAATAAACTGAATTTGGAAAACCAATAGCCTAGGCAAGCCACTGGCAGACGTGCAGAGAGAGAGAGAGAGAGAGAGAGAGAGAGAGAGAGAGAGAGAGAGAGAGAGAGAGAGAGAGAGAGAGAGAGAGAGAAAGAGAGAGACAGAACCTAGCCGCCATGGAAGAAACCATAAATAAAAATGGATTCGGAGCAGAGTAACCGCAATATTTCCAAGCATTAGTAAACCGCGGTATTTTAGCAATGGTGCACAGAAATTTTGAGAATACCCCGGTATTATGTTTACCGCGGTAACGAAACGGCTGAAAAAACCGGAGAATGGTGCACTCGGGCATAAGTACAGCCAAAATCCGGTAAAACATCTGAGACACCAATCAAACAGTTCTTTTTTTGTTGGGCTGTGTTATACTTCTAGAAGCGTTTGGTAAATTAAGTACATAGGATGAGAGCTAGTATTTCTGAACATAAAAAATTAGAACTTTGACTGTAGTATTTCTTCTGAATCAAAGAGTTTAACAATCATTGGATTTCATATTATGACTCTACCTGACTGACGAATGAATGAAAAACTCTGACTAATGTACCTTCACTAAAATATGTAGATGAAGGCCCTATAATAAAACCTATTTTACTACCGCCTTCGCAATGGTTCGTGGCTGTTCAGTCTGAGATCCTTGGTAAAAATTATCCATAATTTCCTAGTTTCTATCATTTCATGAAGTTCTGCGTTAATTAAATTTAGGCATTTGATACAGTCTTTTTAAGACTAGTAAATGTTGAAAGGGAGTATTTATTTATTACTCTGTGTATGTAGGCTATTTAAGTCGTTTTAAGTTCAAAACAAAAAACTGAAACAATATATATATATAAGTCATATATATATATATAAATGTCGCCAGCAAACAATAATATATGCGAGTTGTTTGATATATTTCGTAATCGTTCATAAATCACAGAAGCAATAAAGGACCTAAGTTTGAACCTTGAGGAATTCCACAATTTATTACGAATTGAGGAGAGTAGTGATATAACTCACTGCCTGTAATCTAAGTTTTAGATACGAGTGGAGAAGAAAGTTGTGCTAATTTGTTATGTAAGCGGTCATAATAGACTTTATCAAATGTTTATTGTAAACCAGTATATATCTTACGTCCCCATCTACATTGGTCCGTTCTCGATGAGATGAATACAGTGAAGTTCCAAAGTTTCGTAACAGTTGAATTATTTGGTATGATACCATGTTGAAATGGTGAAATCGCAAACTTGGTGTGATTGAAAATGTGCGTGAAAACGCTTTTCAGAGATTTAGCTACTGTAGATAAAAATTAATAGCAACTGGTAAAAAAATTTGTATTTTCCGAACGTCCTGATTTGTGTACGGAGACAATATTTATAATTTTCTATACATCCGTAAAAAAAACCTTGTTCATTATTTCGTTAAAAAAGATAGTTAATGGATGTACAAACAGTTCAGCACAATTTCTGTAAATACATATTGGTACTCCATCTGGTCCTGCAGACCTTTTAAACTTTATTTGTGTAATTGCTAATTCAATTCCAGTTTTTTTTATTACAGATAGGCCATGTTGAACGAATATAACATGTTAATACTGCTATCAGTTTCGTAAATGTATTTTGGTTGTTCCTTTATATATAAACAGCTTAAAATAGTTTGGATATCCATTAACGGTTTTTTAATATCTCCCGTTATATTCCATCTCTGTTGTTTCCATTTACTTTTAATAAAAGTCCAGAAGTTATTTTCATCTTTTAATAAATCTTTCTCAACTTCCCGAAGAAGACTTATGCAAGTCATTTCAATTTGTCTCTTCTGTTTGCTCTAATATCTCTGAAAGCTGGCATCATATTCGGATAAATTCTTATTTTTACGATATTCTTAAGTTTAATGCTTTTTATCCTTGCTTTTATGATCCATACCCATATCTGTGTTGATGTTGTCTTCTTTTCGGCCCACATTTATCCAGTGATTTAGTTGGCATAACATATTTACAGAAACACACTTCCTTAAATCATCAATTGCCAATTTTTTACATAATAATAAAATCAGATAAACTGATGTAACAAAGTGCCAGTATGTTTTTGTTTAATCAGTCATGATTGCAATTATGATATGAAGAATATGTTCTTTTAAAAATTGATTTCCAAGTTAAGCTCCAGCTGATTTATTCATTAAGCAGGGCTTACGGAAGAACAAAGGTCTAGTTTTTTAAAATCAGATTAAAATCGTCCAGCATCAGCTAAACTGTACAGATTTTTGATATCTTGACAATCGCACTCTCACATAAAAATAAAATAAAAAGTCAAATCGGCCGGTTTCGAGATTTGAACCATGAAACTCCAGAATGTGAGACCTAGACGTTACCATCTCGGCCACCTAGGTCAATTGAACGGTCTAGTTGGATAAGCGCATGCAAAGCAATAGTGTTATTTGTCATAGCTAACTGTATTTTAATTTCCAAAGCCTTATAAGATCACAGTAAAACAAAAGACTATGTTGTCATGATAACTTATTTGCATTTCATAAATTCTTTCGAATACGTATATTACCATAAAATAGGCACTAAATTGAGCGTTACTTCGAAACAGGTCAACCGATTTTATCCAATATCAATAGACGTCTTCCCATGGACATTATAAATGTGTATACCAAGTTTCATAAAAATCCGGTAAAGCGTATTTGAGTTACTGCGTCTTTAAAATAGACACTAAATTGGGTTTTACTCCGGTACCGGTCTACCGATTTGGTCCAATATCAGTAGACGTCTTCCCGTGTACATTATAAATGGGTATACAAAGTTTCAGGAAAATCCAACAAAGCATGTCTGAGTTATCGCGACTTCTTATATATTAACATAAAAGGCACTAAATTGGGCATTATTCCGGTATTGGCCAACCGATTTGGTCGAATATCAACAGACATCTTCCCATTGGCATTATAAATGCGTATACGAAGTTTCATAAAAATCCGATAAAGAATATGTGAGTTATTGCGCCTTTAAAATAGACACTAAGTTGGGTTTCACTCCAGTACCGGTCAACAGATTAGGCTCAAATTCAACAGTACTTTTCATGGGCGTCATAAATGCGTATACCAAGTTTCATGGAAATCCGAATCAGCGTATTTGAGCTATGGCGCCTTTCTAATATAATCTATTAAAATAGGCACTAAATTGGGCATTACTCCGGTACCGGTGAACCGATTTGGTTCAATATCAATAGGGTTCTTCCCATGGACATTATAAATGTGTTTTCCAAGTTTCATGAAAATGCGAAAAAGCGTATTTGAGTTATGGTGCGTACAGACACACGGACATACAGACGGACATTTTTTCGTCCCCCACACAATCTCATAAAGTACCATACTGGCACTTAATAACAGAATAGAGAACAGAGAAATTTATAAATACTCGTACATACAGAAAATTACACTAAAAGTCGGTAACAATTTTTACAGAAGAATTTAAAATACTGAGCTCAGAATTACAAAATGGAAAACAGAACTCCATTTTGCAATTTTGTAAATATTTATATTAGTCATTAAGAAATAAAAGCACTGTATGTGGAAAAAATTTGTATATTTGAAGTTGAGAAATATTTATCAAAACTAAGTCCATTGTCCTATTGGGTCAAGTGAATAAAAAGCAAGCACTTGCTTTTAGAATTAAGTGTAAGCAAAAGCATTTGCTATCTAGCATTAAGTAATAGCACTAGCATTAGCTCAGTTTTGTGTGAATAATCTTTTACTAGTGCTAGCTAGTAAATGCTGGAAAAATTTAGCCTTTTCTGTGGATCACGGCCCCCTAGATAATTAAAAATACACATCAATCTAGCAGGTCATGGAAATAGTAGGAAACATGTGAGTGTTTTTTAATTGTTATCGACATCAAAATGTCATCTTCTGAGTCTTGAAATTTTTATGACCAGTGATGAAAGTGATAAACAGTTACAATTTGTTCATATTCTGAAGAATGATAATCACTTTCAAGAGTCCGAACACGCCTGCGATATTTAGGAATTTTCACTTGCATAAAAGCAGCCATTTCATCATTTACACTTCCAATAAAATTAAAACTAGCATGGGCACTACCTTCTTTATTTCTTAAAAGCCATGCTGTTAAATCTGGCAACATCGCATCGGTAGTCCTATCGGCTATGAACATGTTGTAAATAAAGCAATGAACTCCATCAGAATCATAGAAAAATTAAGCATATTTCAGCTTAAAGTAATCCCAGTCATCGCCTATTGTTTAGAGAACATCTGGATACACCTGAAGACCAACTGGAGAGCATGGGGAAGGTAAAAACCGTGTACATAATGAGAGATTTATATAAACCGTCACCTGTAATTGAGTACACCAGAGAACAGTTTTACACAGAAGAATTTCGTGTTTATCAGCTACAAACGAATACCAGAGTGAGGTACGGTATGATATTAGTGTCCTTAAGGAAGAATTGGCTGGTATTAAAGAAGAATTGAAGAGAAATAGAGTCACTTCTACTGGTAAGAACTTTTATCAAGCTGCTCACAGTAGGCCTAATACATCTCAATGTGGCAGACGCCAAATCGTATATATTCAATCTCCTATCCTCCCAATATTACTACCAGCGTTTTCCTACAGTTTGGTGAAGGTAATGAACGGGATTCAAACCTTAACCTCAAAAGTGCTGGCGAATCAACACAGTTCACCACCGGATGATGAACGAATGAATGACTTGACAGCAAATAACGGAAAGCTGAGTGTTCCCAAGGAATTAGGCAAAGTTATTCTTTTCAGTGACAGTCATGAGCGTAGTCTTCCACAAAGTGCATGTGACAAGAAAAGAGATATCAGTGTTCTAGGTTATATTAAACCTGGGACAACTAGCTCAGTGGTGGTACAAAATGACCCAGAGAAGTGTAGCAGTTTAATAAAATATGACTCTGTTGTGGGTAAAATAACAGAGTTCGTAGGCCTAACAGGATAAGTGAGGTTATTATCAATAAAATAAGAAAAAAACGCGACATCGTAACGTATGAGGAGACACTGAAAACTACGAATTCCTTCGGATAGGCTATGTGGAGTCACCGCGCATTACGTTATTATGCACATCACAAGTATATGCTATGTAATACATATAATAGACTTACTGATTTCGCCTAAATAAAATCGGTATTTGTGATAAAGAAAAATATCTGCATTAAAAACGTATTCAAATGATTCCCACAGACCACCACAGATAGGACTACCTCCTGTGTTGTCAGATTTCAAGCAGCATGGCTTGTAAGATATAGAAGGCAGTGAGCATGGGTATATCCACACTTGAAAAATTTGCAGCATTTGCTATGAAGTCAAAGCAGAGTCTTGGTTTTATTCACACCTTTTTAAGCAAGTGCTGGGAAATTCAGCATTTGCTACAACAACTTTCTTTTGTTAATTAGCACAAGCATATTCTATATTATTGTTCACATATTTTGAAGCTTATTCTGTTATTTTCAAGTAAAAGCAATTGCTACATGTTTATTCACTTGGCCCATTATTCTTGATATTTCTTATATTGTTAATGGATTGCGCGTTTAAAGCTTTAACATATTATTCAGTTGTTTTGCTGTACTGCTGCCTTTGCTGAGGTCACACGTATTGAAATCACCTGCAATAATAATATGAGAGCTACAGATTACGAAATTTCGTTCCATATGAGCATAAACTCTCTAAAACAGTCAGTGTTCGTATTGAGAGAAAATATTCTAAACTAATAATAATTTTATTACTATTGTAATAACATTGTCTTTAAAGTGATTCATTTGTTGTAATGTTGGTATCAACCTGTACAGGAATAAGTTAGAATTTAATAATAGCACTACAAAATTTCCCCAACTTTCGAATTGCCTTAATCATCTTAAGAAAAACAGTGTAACACGAAAATTTCAGAAATTTATGTGCATTCTATTAATCAAGTAATTAATGATAATCCGAAGAAATAATATTGGTATAGAATATTTGTGATTTCGTCCTCACTCTTTTGAAATTTTGATACGAAATACTTTACAATTATTTTGTGTCAATCATTATTATAAATTAAAACAATCAACTCAAGTTTACAGGGGTTCTTCTTTCTTTCTTTCTTTCTTTCTTTCTTTCTTTCTTTCTTTCTTTCTTTCTTATTGTTTTACCTTAGTTTTACCTTTCCCTTTAAGGGAATTTTACAGGGGTTAACAAACATTTTCAGACCTCATTCAGAAATTATGTTATGGACCAGTGATGTATCTTCTTTCCTCATAAAATTTTCCCATTCCTTGTCCACAGGAATTGAACGTCGGCAGGTGCGAAGCTGGCGACATTTTGCCATGAGACGTCTTCGGCCATTAGACGTCCATTGATGTAAATTTACTGCCAAATGCAAATCCGAGATCCCAAGTATTCAAGATTTCTCCTGATACACCGCATTTCAAGTAATTCTTCTTCTTCTTCTTCTTCTTCTTCTTTCCTACATAATTTCACAAAAAATCTGACTTGGTAGTTGGGATTTCACAATCCTGTATGTTCAGCGGAGTCATCTCGAGGCTGGACAGGTATGCTACGGACTTCTACTGTATTTATTCTAGAATATTTCTCAAAGTTTTCAATTCGTAGTTTTAATTCTATTTTTTCTCTGAAACAACAGACTGACTAAGCCTGCTGAGGGCTTGTAATTTCTTTGCCTGATTTTCTTTCTCTTTAAGCAGGCATCCAATTTTTCATGACATTTTTCTATTGATTTACCCAGTTCAACTTCTGGACTTTTTAAGTATCTTTTATTCTAATTATATTACTTTTTATTTCCCATAATTAGATCCCTCTATAGTTGTAGATGAGTGCAACCTTGTCGCTTTTTTCAATTCCTTTATTTTTTATATAAATTTTATACAACACAAGATTAACCGAATGAGCAAGTGATCGTGTTCGGGTACAGTTCAGTTATTTACAATACAGAATTAGTACACAATGAAATACACAATTAAATACAAATAAGTAAAAGAAAATATAACTCTAATTGGAAATCAATATCTAGAAGAAAAATAAATAAAAAAGGAAAGAACAAAAAATAAAAAGTGGGAAGAACAAAATTGAAATCCTGAGTTATAACTAATAAAATGGTTCCTTAAATATCTACTAATTACAGAGTGAAGTAAATTTTAAACTATGAAATAAGATTTTTGATAAGCTTATTGAATTTTTTGCTGTTCATATGTACTAATTCTAGTGATGAGCGAGACCAGTCTTGGTCTTGCAGTCTTGGTCTTGGTCTTGCAGAAAATGCAAGACCGAGACCAAGACCAAGACCGCATCAGCCTTAGCAAGACCAAGACCAAGACCGACCATGCAAGACCGAGACCGAGACCAAGACCAACCCTGCAAGACTCTGGCAAGAACATGACCTAACTGCAAGACTCTTGCAGTCTTGCTATTTGAAAAAGTTTTATAAAGCCCCATTGTGTATGCAGCGAGCCAGCGACCGCTACTCAAAGGCACCGCAGTGTCGCTAGCCGGGGTAGTCCCAAGGCTGGTAGGCCTATAATGTAGAGGTTACCTCATCGTGCGGTAACCAATGAGAGCAGACCCGGTGCTTGACGCTGTCCGTATCCAAAAACGAGCGCACCATTCAAATAATACATATGAAATCTATATACTACCTCTCTCACCACTACGTTAAAACAAATTACTGCAATGAAAACTTACAACTAATCTGACGGATTTCCCTGAATGGCATTCCATACAGCTAGTTCCTTCAATTGGTGGGAGTTAAATTCACGATAAACACTCCATATTCATTTTTAAAATGTTTAATTGCAATAGTTCTCTAGTATTAAGGTACGAAAGACAAACAGATGTAACAAAGGTCCAAAGCCATATATGAAATTTAATTTTGCTTACAATATAAATACTGACCACATAATTTATCAATAAAACTTAAAAATTCTGCCATACAGTTATTTAATAACTAGTTTCTCTAACCTCTCACTGGGTTAAAAGAAAGCTACGACTGAGGATTTATAATAATTCTTTATTACAACCAAATGGTCATACTACGATGACTGGAGCAACGATGGTATTATATATGGCAGGGGAAACCGGAGCACCCCGAGAAAGCCTCCCCGACCCCACTTTGTCCACCACAAATTCCACATGGATCCATCGAGATCCGATCCCGGGTCACTGCGGTGGAGGGCGAGCGCTCTAACCATTCAGCCATGGGGGCGGCCTATGACTGAGGATTTGAAACTTTAAACAGTAGCCCCCGTAACTTAAAACGCCTATTAACATGCTCAGTATCCTATTTCATTAACGATGGTATCCATTTTTACACCTATCATTAATATTCATACCTACTCTCACATAGAATCTTTCCTGTCTACTTTAACAAAATATAACATAGCTATTCAGCTCATTCCATTCTCTTTGCAGAAAATTTCAAAATAAAGTAAAGTCTGAAAAAATCAGGTTATACGCCCGGTATTCTTCATAATTATTCAATAAAACACAATTAAACCGTAGATTAATTAAAGCAGGAACTTATTTGACGGGTATTTGCTAGTTGTTACTTTACAGTTACGTATCTGATTGTACTGTAGCTATACATGCCTATATTTTGCTGATGATAGATAGGACATCCACTGAAAACCTTTTTTTACTACTACAATTTTGTTATTGGCACATGACGGTGGCGGTGTTTAAGTTCTTGCTGCTGATTCATATTAAGGATGCATATCGAATGGGAAAAGATACTAAAAGTAGAAAATGCCTGGTCTAGAAATATTTGCTTGCACGAAGAATAATTATAATTATTTATGACCCAATTAATTGAAGGGCCGAAACTTGAAAGTAAGTAGAAAGTAATTTGTCGGAGGTAGCGGAAAACTTTAAAGTGCAGAAATGATCTTTTCACAATGTGTTATAAATTAGAACTAGGGTATATGAAAAGAGAACTATTATTTATTGCAGCCTATGGGTTTGGGTTTCTAATGGACATTGTGTGATTTCTATAGATTGCACAATTTCTAAAGCATCTGCTTCAATGCCGCTATGTTTTGTTACTATATTATACAGTTTTAAACAGGTCAGATAGAACCTCTCTCCTATGCGGATGTCTTTTAAACATTTCATACACATCCTGTTAATGTTACTTCTTGCCTCCACAGCCGTTCAATTTGTAACTTTACAATATAATATTCATAATTTTACACTCTCAAATAGTGTATAGCATCTCGGGGATTTTGGGTTTAAAGTTCTGCAATAGGATAACAGAGAATATTTAAATTTACACTCAAAGTTTACTGTTCTAGCTTATATCACCATGGACGTTTCGGCAAACAGTGTGACATCACATTACTGTTTACTGCAACTAAAAGTAATTAGCTTTCGTCACTTTCGCAAACCATAACACACATGTAATCGGTGTAACTTTAAATCATGTAAGATGCGTAAAAGAAGTCTGCAAGACTCTTGCAACAAGACCAAGACCGAGTATGCAAGACCGAGACCAAGACCAAGACCACTGATGCAAGACCGAGACCAAGACCAAGACCAAGACCAGGGTTACCTATGCAAGACCAAGACCAAGACTGAGAGTGCAATACCAAGACCAAGACCAAGACCGCGCAAAAACAGTTTTTTCACAATATCTCGTTAACGATTCATTTTACGATGAAAATAGTTATGTAATAAATTAAACTACAGAAAATTTCCTATAATTTATGTTGTACAAATTTGTTTTGTAAAATGGATAGTTTCAGCGTACGAGCGCCGCAAAGTCTACTCCGACACGCGTTTTGGCCAAAGCCACGGAAGATGCGGATACGCTAATAACAATCAATACGGCAATCAACACTTCATCTACATTTGATTCCGTAATAGTTGTCGGCAAAGATGTAGATCATCTTATTCTTTTGACGGCTCTATCTACGCGTTCAGAGACACACACACATGTATATATATTCTCAAACCAGGAAAAGGGAAAATTTCGCAACGAATATATTCAACAAAACGTATCGTAGATAAAACAGCCGCAGATAACACAATATTATTTCTGCACGCCTTCAGTGGCTGTGATACATCAGCATTCTTTAAACAAAGAAAAATAAAATATGCTAATGTATGTAGAAAAACAGAATTAAACGAGCTTGTCCAGGTATTCAAAAACCAAAATGCAGATCCAAAGATCATTGCTGAAGCTTCCTCCTTGCATTGTATGGTTACAGTGCCGTGAAAAGTGTGTCGTTAAACAACTATAGATATACATGCTTCACAAAATCAGCATATGAAAATAAATTTAATATTGCATCGCTGCCACCGACGGAAGTAGTAGCACGACAACATTCGTTCCAAACTTATCACCAGGTTCAGCAGTGGTATGGAGTTGAATATATTCGTTGCGAAATTTTTCCTATTCCTGGTTTGAGATTATATAGGCTATGTTTGAACGCGTAGATAGAGCCGTCAAAAGAATAAGAAGATCTACATCTTTGCCGTCAACTGTTACGGAATCAAATGTAAATGAAATGCTGATTGCCGTATTGATTATATCTGCCTAGAAAAAAGACGAAAATTTGTAAAAACGAAAATAGGTGTGTTTGATTAAATTCGCTGTGCTAAATTCGAAAATGCATTTGGTTTTTCTCTATCACATCTGGTTAATTGACATTTGTGAAAAATATTATTTTGACATTTTGTATAATAAAATAACTGTATGCAGCTGTGATGCTGGATTTTGAAACTTTTTCCTTTGCGGTAGGCGATCTTAACCAATTTTGGGTCACTGAACATGAATCCGTTGACCGTTTCTACGTAACACGTCATGTTTTCTTGCATAGGCCTAGGTACTTCACAACGAGAGATATAAGTTATTGCTTAGACTAGCTTACAAAATAAAAAATACTTAAAAATTAGGATAATTTTGATAATATTTTCGGGGAAAAATCCAATAATATTTTCAAACAGTCCAAGACGAATGTATTCCAGTATGTTTTGTGAGTGCAGGCCAAATAAATTAATTTTTGCCAAATCATCTGATGCCGTACAAATGCTCAGTGACAAAAAAATCGAAGTTTGTTTGAGGGGGAAATATTAAAGATTTGAACTTTTGGGAATTTTTACATTGGTTATAACCTAAAATCTATAAAATATATGTTAGTTGAGCAAATGGTATCTTATTTATCTTATTACATTGATCGAGCTGAACGGTTTTGAACATGTATTTTAATAAATCTAAAATCTATAAGTTTGCCGAATTTCAAGTTTCTAGCTCATCTGGAAGTGAATAAACATCAATGTTAATAAGTGGAAGATTAGACTGTCGTAGATGTGAATGATGTCACGGCTATCCAGCAAGTTTTTCTATACTTATGGGGCAGCTAGAAACACCAAATTTAGCACGCTTATGACTGTTTTATGTGCCCAAATTCCTACCAAATTGTATGATTCTATCTTTCATACCATGTGTGCCAATATTCCTACATAATGTGAGAAAAATATACAGAATTTATTTAAAATAAAAAAAATCTAACTCAATCTAAGGGATAACCGATGAAGATACGTCAAAAAATCATAAGACTAAACTTGTAGATCTCTATAAATCCGTTACTGCTTCTGCAACAGGTTTTTTTATACGACTTATCGTTTAGCTACTATAAGCCCCCAAAAAAGTTACACAGACCTTAAAATTGCGTCCGCCATAACAGCAAGCACGAAAACTAGATGTGTAACAACAAAAATAATGACATTTTTGAAATCAGGAGACCTTATTTAGTTAAAATCGCTCATTAAAGGCTTTGCCGCAAAATGATGCAGGTAGTGGCGTATCCGCATCTTCCGTGGCTTTGGCCAAAACGCGTGTCGGAGTAGACTTCGCGGCGCTCGTACGCTGAAACTATTCCATTTTACAAAAAATCGTTACTACATAGATTATAGGAAATTTTCTCTAGTTTAATTTATTACATAAATATTTTCATCGTAAAATGAGTCGGAAAGGAGATATTGTAAAAAAACTGTTTTTGGGCGCCATTTTTCCAATATGGCGGCGCGAGCGGCAAAGATACGAGGTAGCAAAGTGAAAATTCGAAAAGAGCACGTCGAAATCTATAAAATCACAAATTTTCAAAACTCCCGGAAAACTTTCCAGGTAAAACTACCAAATGACTGGACTACCAGCCAATGATACCGTATTGAATGACAGATTGTATTAGAGCTAAGTAGACTATCCATGACACTTGTATGAAGATTCAGTTTTAAGGAGGTCGGTTTTCCTTTTTAATTCTTAAACAATCATAATGAGCTGTTTTTCAACATTCCGTATTTTGCATTTTATTGGTCTTATCACCACTTCCAGAGAATTTGACATTGCATACGTAGCACGCAACCATTTGAAACGGTACAGAAAAAACACGAATAGCAGTCACTGATTGCGTGGACTTGAAGAGATCCCGTTCAGGTCATCAGCAGTTGTGAAGAATATTGATAGTTTTATGTTTCACTAAAATGTCAGTTTGAGGTGTGCTTATATGAGATTGTTAATGATGAATATTAAGTGCCAGAACGGCACTTTATGAGATTGTGAGATGGACAGGAAAATGTCTGTCAGTCTGTCCTTTTGTCTGTACGCGCGATGACACAAATACGTTTTATCGGATGTTCATGAAACTTGGTATACGCATTTATAACGTCCATGGGAAGAAGGCTGTTGATATTGGACCAAAACGGTTCATCGGTACCGGAGTAATACCCAATTTAGTGCCTATTTTATGATGATATATTAGAAAGACTTTATTCAAATGCAAATCAATTCTCATGGGAACATATTGTTTTAGAGTGTTCATATACGGCATTGGAAGATGCAATACAGTTATCTTTGACAAATAACACTACCCATATATTCCTTCACATATGCTTATCAAACTTGACCTTTGTTCTTCCGTAAGCCCTGTTTAATGAATCGTTCTGGAGCTTATCTCGGAAATCGATTAAAAAAATAACTTATTTTCTGCATATCACAATTGTCTCTGATGAAATTAAAGAAAAGCATTCTGGCACTTTGTTACATCAGTTTACCTGATTTTATTTTTATAGATTTACTGTTGTTTGAATATTTGTAAATGAATTAAGAATATATAAACATCTGCTTAAAATACATACAGTACTACGTACGTCACGATTATGGAGGAAAATCAGAAAGCTCTCCAGTTAGACGTGTTCACAGCCTCACAAAGTACCAGGAATGTATGTAATTATACAGTTCCTTGAAATTAATTGATAGTGAATTCAACCTTATATGGGTGATTCTTCAAATACGGGAAAATTTGTGTTCCGGAGTGACATTTCCCTTCAAATTCAACTTAGAAAAAAAATTGAAATAAAAGTTTTTTTCTATTACTTCCATACCACAACTACCACTCTGAAATGTCACTAACTTTAAATTCTGATATTCCAAAATTAAATTTAATTCAATTAAATGTTATCCACATGCCCTGTCCCATACCCCGGTTTTGTATATTCTAATGCATTTTTCCACAAAACAAAATGTTATTTCCTTTTTAACTTTTTTCCTGCCAATGAGTATGAATGTGTGAAGAATATTAAGCCCTAAAAAGTAAAATGAAATAAAATTGTCATCCCACCTAATGAGCATAAAGAATGTCCCAAGGGTTTTTGGTCATCCACATGGCTGAAAAGAATAGAATTTTTTCTGCAGAAATGAGAACTCTGTATAACTGGCAACAGTGTTAGAAAGTCAATAGGGCAGCTTGTGGTTGAATTGTAAGGTTGAATTTTGCTTGCTTACAAACAGTTTTGGATTAACAAAGGACTTTGCATCATTTTCAAGGAAAGCGTTTTTATTCACCATCATTAACATGTCTTCTAGAAAGTAGCCAGAAAGTGAATATTAATTAATTTTGATTATGCACTATGATAACCCTACCAATTCAAAGTACCTGACTGAAGTTCAGCCTACACAGGTTTAGGAATGGCTTGCTGAGACCACTTCAACTCCTTTTCTGTCATCCACATGCCTAATTTTTGTGTCATCCACATGCCTCATGAAGGGGTATATGGGTGACTCTCAAGTCATGTAGATGATAAATGTAGGGTACTATTGTGTTTGTGGTGTCTGTGGCCTGTACTTAAATCTTAAAACTGATTAAATGAATTTCTGCTTGATTCCACCCCCCCAAACCATAAAAACATAGTCTAGTTAAAATTACATTAATTCCGGAGTATGCACACAAATTTGGTGCAAAATCAACTGAAGCACACTGAGAAAAATATGAAATCACATAAAGAAAAGCAGATTGTTGCCAAAGTTAGTCATTAATGTGGCCTTCTGCCATCCACATGTACACGGATGTCATTCATATGGCTTCAAAAAATTAAAATAAATAAAAATATAAACATTTAAGCTCCGCTGGTGTCTTATTATATTCAAGTAAACCCTGAAGTATTTTAGTAATTTTTTTTATATTTTAAAAACAAAGTAAAAAATTTGGATTTTACACACTCCAAATTTTCCCGTATTTGAAGAATGACCCATATACTTTATACAAGGAAGGATGAATCGTTATTTATCTTCCTATGAAGTAAATATTCATATTTCAGAGAAATTCAATTTAATGACTGGCATATACAGTTACAGGCTATGCATAAACCCAACATGCAATTCAATTCATACATCAGTAGAGAGAAATTGAAAATGAATTTCCTGATCTGTTGAACCAAGGAACTAATAATTAATTCCTGCAGAAAGTTGTCTGTAGTTATGTAAATACTGTAGATCAGCGTTGCTCAACCTTTTTGGACCCGAGGACCTCTAAAATGTAGAAAAAAGAATTACGGACCCCTAATTTTACATCACATTTTTAAAAGTAGGCTATATGTAGGCCTATATTCTTAATATTTGGGGTATTAATTATAGGTCATTATAACGAAATAAATCTAAATACATTTTTTTAATTCGACATTTTCACAAAAAACTTATATTTCATAGTTTTCCTAAAACCATCATGCATTCTATACATTACCTAGGCATTCTATAGAATACCGGAATTTCACACAATGCCGGTAACATACACAGTTATAAATCCTTTGTATTAATTACATTTGAATTTGAAAATACTTATGTCTATATGGAAAAGGTAAATTTAACGTATTTCCTTAGATTACAAATTTGAACTATAAAATATTCTAACATACTATAAAAATATAAAATTAATGCATGTGTATACAATACGTTTCTATTGATTCCCTCGGTCTTCGGTCTGATAGCAAACACAATTAATTTTTCCGGTGTAAATCGCGCGGTGATTAACATTTGAGCAAATCGCCATAGCAATAGAGCAAATGAATATATTCATTTGAGCAAAGTAAAGAAATACAGAAATGGTACTTTACATTTTTCCTCTGAACGAGATGTGGCAACACTGTGTGGTTTCATCGCAATTTCATGGGCACGTCATTTCCTAAAGTTAGCCATTTGATGGGGACGTCCTGATGACAATGTCGAAATTACAGTGTTTGTGCTTTATATCTAGCTCCCATTAGCATCACTTATCTTAATAAATTAATCTTTCCCGAAACATAATGACAAAAGGTCGGTTAATTTCAGACTTCTTATTTTTCTTTTGCTTCGCAGAAAGATGCGATCGAATTGTCCGTTTGAATTTGTCGCTCCTTTAAAACCTGTGTTAAAATATGTATCGATGGATGTGCACAGTAAAATTCCATTTTGAAATGTATGTGAAAGGACTCTGCGCCATTTGTAGTTCTGGGGCAGTTTTCATTCCTCCTACTAAGGAACCATCGTACTGATAATTTAGAAGTATAATAGGCTGGCAGTTGAATGTGGCGTTGCCAAATCGTTGGAATACACGACTAATTTGTGCTCGAGTGAAGTGAACATTTTTGCTCAAGTGAAGTAGGCATTTTCCCCTCATTTGCTCAAAGGTACGTCACCCAAAACGCGCGCTTAGATGAAGACAAATTTACGGTTCATAGAGATGGTTCATTTTTTGAGTCTTAAGTCGTTCATGTTTTTTACTTTTAATTAGATCAAAGCGGCATTTAGATCTGAACAAGATCCCGTATTAAATAAAATGAAAAATTCTAGATATTATAGAAACAACATAGTAGTCTGTCCTTTATCTAGAAAACTGGATAAATCTTCATCCGAGGAACACATTTTCATCATTTATTTTTATAATTTTACTTCCATCTTTATCACTTATTTAATTGAACTTACACAAACTCGAAGCTGATGAATTTTGTAGAACGAACTCCACACTTACCTGAAATCAAGAAAAATTCTGAATTAATCAATATTCCATGATCCCAAATTATATTATTTAATGCAACATTCCAATGGTAAGGAGGATCCATAGATATTAAATGTTATTTGCTTCATTATGTTATAAAACTTACAGAATTTCCAGTCTGTGTCATGTGGCATTTATAATTAGACTTCGGATTTTAGGTAAGAACCTATTTTAATATTTAAGTGATATATGGACGAAAACTTGTATATGCATGTTTCATAAGTGACTATGCCTAAAACCGATACTTTTATAGGACCTAAAACAGCCTATTTTTGCGTTAGAGCCTAATATTGCCTTTTTGCTTGTTTTTCCTCTAAAGTTCAAAATAAGTTACTTTTTGCTATAAATTCGAGCATTTATTTTCAGTTCGTACTAAATTTTTAGCTCGGAATGTGCAGTACATGACACATTTGTGACTTGGTTAAATAGTAAGGGATGTTTCGTCTTCAGTAGAAAAATTCCTTGGAATTCCCAAGAAAATGTTGAGTTTTTCTCCCACTCCCACTCCCACATCCAGTAACAATAAATAAATAAATAAAATAAAAAATAAATAAACGTTATTCTCTGAATCACTGAGGGATACAAGGGGTTGAAGAATATGCTAGCGTGCGTAGCTTCTGGGCGCAGGGATTAGGTTTTCACTGTTATGGTAGTAATACAGGCCCTAGTAATAGGTTTATAATTCTGTGTACCATAGGCCTATATCTGTGTTTAGCTTGCTTATTGATTAATGGTGACTTCAATAAATATAATATCTGCATTGCAATTGAGATACTTCAGAGAATTGGCAACTTAAAGATTTTATAAGAGACTAGGGCCTATTTTACGATTTTTAGGACCTATTTTCCAATTTTTTTGAGCCTATTTTAGGTACCTAAAACAGCATTTTTAGCGACCTAAAAGTCCGAAGTCTATTTATAATAGTGCGACATCCACGACACGCACCGTGATATTGCAGTATCGAGTCGCTTAGCGGACTTTGTTCACTACAGGCGACGTGAATTAGTCAGACATGTTAAATAATGCTGACTGAGTGATCGTGCAACACCTGCCTTCAATTCAAGAATACCTCTAGCCCCACACATTCTGATAAGAAGGAAAAGGAGAAAACATGACAGGGAGTCGTCATTTATTGTTTTGGAGTTTATTATCGTATCCTGATTCGGAAATGATGTTCATGGATACAGGGATACAGAATCCTTTTATCAAAATCATATGTGAATTCCACCTTTTGTTGCAATCACAGCTTTCATAAATTTTCAATGCCAGAAACAATATTTCCAGCAGAGCCTTTGATGTTGTGGTTAGTTTGAACATTCTCTTCAAAGAAAGGCTCTAAATAAATGTTAGGGATTGAGAACAGTAATTTTAATTTCTTTTTAACACGTATTGAAATGAACGGAAACCACACAGAAACATAATCTCTCTCTATGTAAGAGGCTTTGTCCTGACTGACTTAATGACTTAATGGCTGACTGACTGACAGAGAATCAACGTAGAGCCTAAACTATAATAGGTAGATACTTGGAATTTTGACAGTACCTTCGATTCATAATGTAAGTGCTCATTAAGAAAGGGTTTTGGGGGAAAAAATATTTTAAATTCCAAAAATCAAATGTTTTTGAGGATACTTAATACCTTTTTACACAGAATTAACAAATCCATATCAAATTCCATGTACACTTGTCATGACAAGTGTGTTGTTCGCAGTGGTTATTGCAGTTCAGATACTTCGGTAAAAAGAAATAAACAAGATAACCAAATTAAGTATAATAAATGACAGATTAATTGCCCAAATTTATTCAAACTAAAATCATAAAATCTCATAGCCCGTGTTTGGTCTTAAAATGACCGTGAAAAGACGGAACATTCATTATAAATATTATTAACTAGAAAGAAGGCAAAGGTAAAAAGTTTAACAACATCATTTTAAATAACTATTAAAATGAGATTGCAGTGGATAGACAGAGATAGCTGGGAATTTCCCTAGCAGACCTAGCGGGTGCGAGATAATGCAATGCAGTACTCAGGTACAATGTATCGGGAATCTCCCGAGATCTTATCACAAAGGGTACTGATCCACTTAAGTAATTCTAAGAAGTCGGCTATTGTGTTTAAGCCTTGCTTCTGATGTTGCTACTGATACAACACGCTGTCCGAACCTTCTTAGAAATCCGAGACGCTAAGTTGTGGGTTTTGAGAATAAGGGAAAATCCAATTGATTTCCGTGGGAAACTAACATATTATTATTGGTCGGGAGATTTGCCAATAAGAACTGGTCTATAGTACCACGTGCCGGGATTCACGAATAATAATTAAGAAGAGTAGGGATAAATGTTTGTCCAAGAAAGTTTTCCTTAGGCCTACCGGGGCACTGTAAAATCACTCTACTTCAAGGCCCCGCGCCTATAACAGTCATATTCAACTCTACTTCAAGGCCCCGTGCCTAGAGCAGTCAACAGGACTCTACTTCAAGGCCCTGTGCCTAGAACAGTCAAAATCACTCTACGTCGAGGCCGCGTGCCTACATCAATCACTCTACTTATCTTTGTGGCCTCGTGCCCACAGAATTAATTGGACTTATAAAATTTTCGCTGTGGAATTAATCGACTTAGAAGGATTCTTACTTTCAATCGCGATTAGTCAAAATCATATACGGCAGCAATTGTATCACTAGTAACGATCTACCGAGAACTTGTAACAATATTAATTATTCACAAACAAATTTTGTAATTATTGTCAATGACTGGACTTGTATTTCCAACGTTTTGAATAAACAGAATATTCCTTCAGTGTTCAAAGAAACTGCATTATTATTCAAGCAATAATATTAAGGTGTTCTTCGCTTCCTACCCTGAAGCTAGAGGGAAGTGCTCGACGATCGACTGACTGACCGGAGGCGAGTTCGACACACAAAAACAGAAATAATCAGTATATGCATTATACTGTGGCGCCCAAACAAACCCCATTTAAACCACCGAACCGCTGTACATGGCGCCCAACGTGGGGCACGAGTGAAGCTGGACATCAAGGATCACCAACTTCAAAAATCATCCCAAAACGGAAGGAAGACACCGCAGAATTTCTAGAACGTCACCCGTAAAGGCACCGCTGGAATTCAAGATCGTGGTACATCAGTTCCGGAGACCGCCGCAGAAAACATCAAAAATCACCAACAGATAAGAACTTAAATATACATAGAGTTTCAGTAAAGTAAACAATTTTATTATCAATAATTTAAGAAACAGTAAATATTAATTAAATAAATTAGTAAGCCTGACATCAAATAATATTTTTTTTAAAAGTTTGCAATTTAAGATCAAAGTAAAATTAAACTGAAACTCACTAAGTAAATTAAAGAATAAATTCAAGTAAAATAAAATCTTTTTCAAATTAAAAGAACTCAGGCATATCGAATATTTATTGTGCAAGGGTATAATTATACATGTTATGCATTATATGTTGAACTTCTTAACCAAAGGTAAGGTAGATCGTAAGAGTGTATCAGTACCCTTATAATTTATGTATGTGGCTTAGAAACGGAAAAGTTACTAGGAATAAAATTAATATGGAAGGTGGAGAGGGGCACGACTTGCTTACTGGTGAGGAAATAAATAATTGTAGAATGGAGATTAACAATGAGAACAGTGTCGCGACAGGTGACGGGGTTTTGGAGCAGGGAGTTGATAATAGGCAGGAAAATATTGCAACAAATATTCAGCTGACCGAGAATGATAGTGTAACTGAACATAGGCCTAGGGAATTGAATCAAACTATAGACCCGAATTCTATTGCATATTTGATAGCTATGATGAGGGAATCTAAGGAAGCTATGATGAAGGGACTAGAAAAATCGAGTAAGGAAACTAGGGAAAGTATCAATGAACTAGAAAAAAATTCTGGGGAAAAGATAGAGAAACTAGGAGATAGGATAGAACAATCGAGCCAAGAACATAGACAGAACATAGATAGGCTTGAGAGGGAGCTAAATAATATAAAAGAGGTCCAATCTAACTTATGCAACGAAATCAGGGGAGAATTCTGTAGGGAACTTAAAGAAAGTGAAAAAGCAATGAGGCAAGAAATTAGTGAAAGTCAAGGGGAAATTAGGTCTGAATTAGAGGCTAATATGGCATCGGTAGATAGGAAAATAGAGATTCAGGGCAAGAAATATGAAGAAAAATTATTCAATGAAAGGAAAATTTTGGAGAAGGAAATACAGAAATCGGAGTCTAGCTTGAAAAAGAATATGGAGACTCAGGTGGGAAAAGTAAAAGTAGGGTTAGGAGATAAAATCTCAGAAGTAAATGACAAGGTAGTGCATTTAGAAAATATATTAGCTGAGAAAATAGGAGAAATCTCTAAAGAAGTAAGCACGGTAGCTAAGGAGGTTGAAAATCATAGGCCTGTAGCAAATAACTATGCTGTAAATTGTAGTGAGGGTATATGTAATGGAATAGGAAATACATATAGGCCTCCTAGTGTTGCAAATGAGTCCTGTAATACAGTACACGAGACGGTAGCCACCAGCATGCCGGTAGTTAGCGATAATAGGATTAATATATGTAACCTAATAGGAAATGAGGTATCACTTCCCAGCTTCAATGAGAGCAACACGAGCCCTCAGAGTTTCTTGAAATCTGTTGAAGAGTATTTTACTTTGCGGTCTATTCCATCTCAGTACAAAATGTTGATCCTCGGTAGAGCCTTAAAAGGAAAAACAAAAGAGTGGTTTGAACTTACAGTACACCCGGAGTGCAACTATGAGGATTTTAAGCAGTTATTCTTAGCAAGATATTGGGGTGAGGCGAAGAGAGCTTTAGCTAGAAATGAGGTCTATAATGGGAGATATTCACCTAGGGGCAACGTCTCTCTATCGGACCATTTCTTAAGAGTTATAGGCCTAATCAAGTTACTAGACCCCGGAATGCCAGAACGAGAGGCCATTCAGCTTGTGACGAGACATTTTCAGCCGGAAATATGTAATCTGCTTATAGTATCATGTCCCCAAACTTATAGCAAGGCTTTGGAGTTATTATCTAGTTTCGAAGTAGGAACTAACAGAGAAGAGCGTAGCGATAATAGGAGACAAAATGGACCGGATAATATGCAAATGAATCAAGATACGAGAGGAGGTCCAAATAATGACAGAGGTAGATGGAACCAAGGACATGCCAACAGAAATGCGGAATCGAACAGAGGACCCCCTAATAATAACTCATATAGAAATAATGGGAACCAAAACTGGAGGGGAAATAATCAAGAGAATAGGCCTCAAGACAGACAAGTAAATAATGTTCGATTTCATGGCAGGATGCAGAACGAAGTAGGAGAACGAATTCCAGAAAACCAGGGGGACATTAACATAGAAGGTGAAAGGAATCAGGCGCATAGCACGGGAAACCACAATGATATTCAGGGAGACATTCGTCACAGAAATGACGAAAGGCATGTAGCGCAAGACAGGCCTTTAAACTACTAGGAGACGCATTTGGAGGTCGAAATGACGTCACACAGACCGAGGGATTAAAAGGATTAAAAAGACCTGATAATGAAAATAAAACACGAGAGAAGGGGTGCGTAGTAGGATGTGCAAATAGAGAGGGTATAACACCCACATATCCGCCATTAATAAGGGTAAAAATAGACCAATTTGAAGTCGATATGTTGGTGGACACTGGCTGTACTTTTTCTCTAATAAACGAAAAATTCTATGAAACGCTGAAAGCAGCAAGAGTGCGCGTTCAGGAATTGAAAGTACATGGCCTATACGCACAAACTGCAATTGGTGCCAAATCCCATAAAATTGAGCATCAGTGTATGTTGCCGTTGGAAATTGAGGGAAAGAAGTTAGAAGTCTACTTTTTGACAATAAAACATTTAGCACATAAATTAATTCTGGGTTGTGATTCTATGACAGATCAACTAATGAGAATAAATTTTGAAGAAAATTGGGTAGAAATGGAATTAGATGAGAAAGAAAAGTTACGTGTACCGTTTTTATCTAATGAGAATATAATTACTAAGGAGTTGGAGTGCCAAAATGAAGATGTATTATTACGCGAGCCTTTCGTGGTGGAATCAGTTGTAGTACAAGAGGGAAATAGTATCGACGAATATAGGCCTATGGGAATTAAACCGGCCGTATTTATATATGAAGGTGATAATGAGGCTGATTGTGACGAAAGTGTCGCAGAGTTACAGGGAATGGAATCTGATATTGTTTGGGAGGACGAAGAATATGATCATTTGTGCATTAAGGGGTCTAATAATTATGTAGATGAAAATGAATGTGAAACGGTACACGCGAATTTTACTAACATTAGTCAGAATGGAAGAAATGAAGAGGAAAATGTTGATATCGAATTAATTCTCAGAGAGAAAGTAGAAGAAATTGATGTGCTGTCAGATGGTCAAAAGTCGACTTTATATAACATGCTATATAAGAACAAATCAGTGTTCAGTTCAACTCCAGGCCTATTTCGGGGTTACCAACACAAATTTAAATTAAAACAAGAAATTCCTGAGCGTCGCTATAAGAGTAGGCCTGTACCAATTTCAATGAGGGATGAAGCCGGTAAGCAAATAAATCCGATTTGTGGTGTAGTGAAAGCACATGGAAAACTACGCTTAACCTTTGACTCTAGTTATCTTAAATTATTCATAGAAGCAGAAAATTTTTGGGCAGAACCAATAAAGGATATAAATCCGTAAAATGTATTCAGATGATCAGTGATTTTGTGTGACGTCATTTATCGACAATGTATTGTAAATATGAACAAATTAGAGGAAAGCAAGGAATAACCGAAAGGCATTGTACTGAGCTGGAATAATGTAGGCCTATAACCTGTAATGTATATTTTACGCGGTAAAATAGCTACTGGCATGATAGGTTATCAGTTCCACATAGGTTTAGGATTAGAGGAATGGGTATGAATGAGAGTAAAATATGCGTGTGTATTTTGCATTGCAATATATTGTATTGAAATTGCGGTGAGGGCTGAATGAGCGCCCTTGTCATAAAAAAAAGTGTTTTTATACATTCTTTATAACGTAGTGTAATAGTAGTGAGAACTGATTGATCGACCTTGTCATAGCCTCATGAAAAAGTGTTTTTATGCCTTCTTTATAATATAGTGTAGGTGTAGTGAGAACTGCTTGATCGACCTTGTCAAAGTCTCAATATAAAAAAAAAGTGTTTTTGTTTTTCTTTATGCATTCAATATATTTTATAAAATTTCAGTGAGAACTGCTTGAGCTTAATTTTCATGGTCTCACGAGGGTATATCGGTAAATTTATGGTGTTTACGTAAAATTTTGTTGTAATGTCTTGGTCGTGCAATAAACCAAGTAATAAGTACAAGCAACGTAACACTACAGGAAACCGCAAGATGTATGAATGCATGAATGTGATAGGTTCAGAAAACTTGTACATGTGGGACAGGATTTAAGGTGAAGTCTCGTGTCAGGATAGGAATTAAATTACTTATGTATTTGTGTAAGATAGTTGCAACACTGGAGGAAAATAAGGTATAATATTTTGTGGAGAGATGCAGTATATTCAGCCAGTAAGTCAATCATAGGCTATGATGATTCCTGTCTTAATAGACTGGGGCATATATTGCAGTTCAGATACTTCGGTAAAAAGAAATAAACAAGATAACCAAATTAAGTATAATAAATGACAGATTAATTGCCCAAATTTATTCAAACTAAAATCATAAAATCTCATAGCCCGTGTTTGGTCTTAAAATGACCGTGAAAAGACGGAACATTCATTATAAATATTATTAACTAGAAAGAAGGCAAAGGTAAAAAGTTTAACAACATCATTTTAAATAACTATTAAAATGAGATTGCAGTGGATAGACAGAGATAGCTGGGAATTTCCCTAGCAGACCTAGCGGGTGCGAGATAATGCAATGCAGTACTCAGGTACAATGTATCGGGAATCTCCCGAGATCTTATCACAAAGGGTACTGATCCACTTAAGTAATTCTAAGAAGTCGGCTATTGTGTTTAAGCCTTGCTTCTGATGTTGCTACTGATACAACACGCTGTCCGAACCTTCTTAGAAATCCGAGACGCTAAGTTGTGGGTTTTGAGAATAAGGGAAAATCCAATTGATTTCCGTGGGAAACTAACATATTATTATTGGTCGGGAGATTTGCCAATAAGAACGGGTCTATAGTACCACGTGCCGGGATTCACGAATAATAATTAAGAAGAGTAGGGATAAATGTTTGTCCAAGAAAGTTTTCCTTAGGCCTACCGGGGCACTGTAAAATCACTCTACTTCAAGGCCCCGCGCCTATAACAGTCATATTCAACTCTACTTCAAGGCCCCGTGCCTAGAGCAGTCAACAGGACTCTACTTCAAGGCCCCGTGCCTAGAACAGTCAAAATCACTCTACGTCGAGGCCGCGTGCCTACATCAATCACTCTACTTATCTTTGTGGCCTCGTGCCCACAGAATTAATTGGACTTATAAAATTTTCGCTGTGGAATTAATCGACTTAGAAGGATTCTTACTTTCAATCGCGATTAGTCAAAATCATATACGGCAGCAATTGTATCACTAGTAACGATCTACCGAGAACTTGTAACAATATTAATTATTCACAAACAAATTTTGTAATTATTGTCAATGACTGGACTTGTATTTCCAACGTTTTGAATAAACAGAATATTCCTTCAGTGTTCAAAGAAACTGCATTATTATTCAAGCAATAATATTAAGGTGTTCTTCGCTTCCTACCCTGAAGCTAGAGGGAAGTGCTCGACGATCGACTGACTGACCGGAGGCGAGTTCGACACACAAAAACAGAAATAATCAGTATATGCATTATACTGTGGCGCCCAAACAAACCCCATTTAAACCACCGAACCGCTGTATGGTCACAAGTAGCTTTGGAAGAAAATGATACGGGACTTTGACAGATTAGAGAAGCTATCGATAGAATTCATTGCTGTAAATAAATAATGGAGAATGAAATACACGAAAATATTGCACAATGTGTTGAAGTAACATAACTTTCTCTGCCCTGGACATAGAGAATACCTTTTTCTCACTTCACATTTTGATGTAGAATAAGAGTTCGTATTGCAGGGACAGCATTTTCAGTTGTCTCAGTCTGAGTATGTGTCAACGAGTAAGCCATTTCAAAAGTCGGTAAAAAATTATATCCATGATACGTTATTCATAGCTGTAGGCTTTGTATTTTTAGTTGAGAAACATGGATGTTTATCATACGCCCTAAGCATGTAAACGGAGACAAAATAGTATGGAACTTTTATGTGAAAACGATGTAAGAGTTAATAAATACTCGTATAATGTATTAATTATTTTTCTGTTAAATAAGTAATTTAAACAAAATACCTAGCAGTAGAGTAAATAATCGCGGGCGAAGCCGCGGCACCTGCTAGTGAATGTATAAATTGCTTTGGCTAAGGTCGCCATTAAAAAAGAAAATTCTACTTGCGCTCATCTCAGTTAATATCGCGAGGTAAAAGTTAACTGAAACTCAAGTTTCGTCAAGTCGTTTTGTTGCAGATATTCTGGCTTGCCATGTATATAACTAGGAGGTGCCCGTGGCTTCGCCACGATAATTCTTTTAAAAATTAAAAATTAAGAGTATAATAATTATTAAAGCATTATATTTATTAACATTTGCACGCGAATCATTCATAAACTAAGCCATTAATAATTAATGAAACAGCTAAAATTCCTGCTTTAGAGTACATTCCACGACATGAAAGCGCCCCCTGGGAAAACTATATCAGAATCGATTATGCAGTTCCAAAGAACCTGTGAACACATAATACGTATTGTTTCTCAGCTGTTTATTGACATGAATATGATGTGAATTTTATTTTATCAATTCAGTGTAATTTTCAGAAAATATATAATGTTTCAAGGGAAGGAATGGTTTGTTTGGATTATTATTATCAGCGATATTTCAAGAGATAAAACCATCAATATTTTACAGCTGTTGCCCCCGGCTTCGCCCGCCATTATTCATTGACTCCAGGATTTTTAAGTAAATTACACTGGTAGATTATTAAAAATGTTTGTGGTTCAGAGCTATGAAAATTGTAAGTAAAAATAAAATTAGAATAATTGTTCATTGTGTTCATTTCACTTAGGCCTTATATAATAAAGAAACGGTTTCCCTTCCTAATTTTGTAGTCGTCATGAAAGTTTAGACTGCGAGAGACGAACATCGCCGAGTATACCCGATGTCTCACGAAGCGGGCGAGCAAGCACGCTATTTAGGGCCGTTGAATTGTATAAGAGTAGATAGACAAGAAGAAGTGTTTGTCTGTTTGCAATGCCCAGCCATATCTACAGCACGCAAACCTTAAAATTTTTAACATACAATGACTGAAGTGTGACCGAATGCACCTACATGCCGGAATTTTAATTTTAGCTCTCGTTTGCGAGTTACAGGTCAAAAACTGGCAGATAACGTGATTTTTTCGCGATCGAAGCATCAGTTTTCAGCAAAATATCTCAATTATACAGTTAATTTCAGGTGGCCTTGCGCTGCATCAAATTGTCGATCGTTTCGATTTTGTTAGCCCTCTTTGATGGATTCATTTGTTTATAATGTTACGGGGCGCAGAGGTGGACGAAAGAGGGATAATGAACGTAGACCTAAACAGGACATCACAGGACTATTTGGATGGAACTCACTTTGCAGGTTTTTTCTGGGCCAGGGAACTCGAATCTGAGGTCGTTTTTCCTAAGTGGCGCTTTCTAATCGTGAAGTGCCGGATTTCTATCTTTATTTTTTATTTTTTTATTTTATTTACTCTTTTAAATTATTACAGAAAGAGTTACATAAGTTACCCCAAAGGAGCAAAGCTCGTGTTTGGGGTCAATTCCTTTTAAATTACATCAGTTAAAAATAAAAATACAAATACAAATACAAAATACAAATAACATGTAATGAATACAGGTACAATACAATCAATTTAAACTAAAAATACAATAAAATATAGTGAAACTAGTACCATTCAGAAAAAGGAAAGAAGAGCATGTAAATCATTACAAAGGGGAAAGTGTGAAATGTGGTTAATATTAATGTGTCTTATATTAATTAATCATTTAGTTTATGAATGATTCACATGTTTTAATTACTTCTTCTTTCTTTAACTTAGTTTTAGCTCTCCCTTGTATGATTTAAGCGACCCAAACCGCCCGTGCCTTACAGGGCCGCGACCTGTCGTGAGAGGGATTATCTTTGGATCATATACATACTTTTTTGACCAGACAATGACATGGAGGACCTCCTGGATGAGTGATCAGCCCAATGCCGGGGTCACCTCCGAGACAACACGAACACATAGGACGAGACACACCATTCAAACACACACACACTCACTCCACACAAGGCGAGGATGGGATGAAGATGATAAGGACGGCCAGATGATATACGGGGACCACAAGGGCCTAAAGTTACCCGACATATGTCTCACAGGTGAAGAAGTTTTAATTACTTTGCGCTTAAATATATTATTGAAAAATCTAGCGATTGAATTAATCGTGGGAGTAACCGCGGGAACGTGAGCACTATTTCATAAAAGTTAAAATTTTACAGGTGACAGTTGACATATAATTGTGTTACAAGTTTACATTTTGACAAGTATATATTTCATAGATGATGGCAACTTTACAAAAACATATTGCGACAATTTTGTAGATTTTTTACAAATTGTTGTTTCACGAAACTTTGGCGTTGACAGGTAAAAATCTGACAAATCTGAGAAGTTTGTCAAATATTAGGATAAATAATGTTTACAAAACGTCATTTTATTGTTTACATTTTTGCAAATTTATAGAAAATGTAGAATTGCCATTATGGAAGTGACAGGAAATCTTTCATATGTAGTCCTAGTGGGGTCTGGACTTTTGCGTCCCAAAACCACTAAACTAGGACTTTTGCGTCCATAGATCCTCAGATCCAATGACCCGTTTGCGTCCCGGGTCTCTCTAGAGCAATGACCAAAATGCGTCCCATGGAATAAGGTAAAATTAATAATTGGTACCATGCAGTTCGTTTAGCGTTACCCAGGGTGCACCGCGAGGAGGCGAAATGCTACAAATCCCAAACATTTTAATCCTTGCATTACTGTCAATCTAATATATAAAATCGAAAGTGTGTATGTATGTATGTTTGTTCCTTATACATATCTACATTTCTTTACCAATTTACACGAAATTTTGCACACATACCCTGTTAAGCCCGGGAAGTAACGCGGCCAACACTAAAATTGAAACAAATCAGTCCTTCCCTTGAAAATTATATAATTTCTGAGAATATTATACTGAAAAAAAATGAAATGCTGTTCAGTTCACACGACAGCAGAGTATTGTTTACTGTGATCACATAGGGCTTTGACAGCTATATAATACTGGACTTTAACGAATTATGATACCATCGATGTAATATATTGGCGAAAATAATTACTCAAAATACAGCACAGTGTGATGCAGTCACATAACTTTCTCTACCCTCGACATAAGAAATATTTTCTCACTTCACATTTTGATGTAGAATAAGAGGTCGTATGGCAGGGACAACTTAAGTGTGTGAGTATGCTGTAAATAATCCTTTCCGCTGATACGTTATCCATAGCTGTAGGCTTTGTATTAGTTGAGAAATAGGGATGTTTATCATAGGCCCAAAGCATAGGATGGAACATTTTGAGTCCTATGCTTACAGTATATTATGTCCCGGGTTTTATGGGAAGAAAGTATGAAAGTGATACTGCATTTCTCTTTTATTTTAGCCCCGAAACGGTTGTATGGTAACATGAGAATGAGAAATAAAATTTTCCGTCAAGTCAATACAACCTTATGTAATTTATGTTTCTTCTTATTTCAACCCCTCCCAAGCATGATGTGTAGAAGCAACGGAATGCAGCATTCGACATCCTCTATGAGCCATAAAAAGCTATTTCTAGCGTTTTCTGATGGAATAGTTTGAGTGTGATAAGTCTTTTTCTTCATTTCAAGTTTTACATACATATTATTTAAGGACCTAGAGTTTCAAATTCGAATTTCAAATTAAAAAATACAAAGCCCGGGCGACGCCGGGCCTTTTCAGCTAGTAATAAATAAAACTGAAGCGGAGAATGAAGTTACTCTTTGTCTTTTGGCTATCAGTTTACTTTCTTGTGGTTGGTAGGAACTTAAATTATACTGTTCGCACACATTCCACTCTGCTGAGTGCTTCAGTTCTATATTCAACAAATTTTTCTACCAAGAAGACCTCTTTTTCATTTTTCTTGGCATTGACAACGGTTGTTGAGCGTGAGTGAATATATGTTTCTGCTTGTATATTCTTCAAGGCTTCATCAGATAGATGTATCGATCTTGTTCAAGACGGGACGCACGAGGGTTGTTTACGTCAAATTGCACCGGACGCACGAGGGTTGTTTTGATGAAGCGACCACTCGCTTTGGGACGCAAAAGGGTACGACCCGTCCTAGTGAGTAGGTTATGTAAATGTGCAGGCCTACATAACTTGGCAAATTCTGTTTGTGAATATTAGACCCCTGTAACCCAAACTTTCTTCTTCATAAAGAACACTAGTAGTACATATGATTTCATCAATTTCCTTAATAACTAATATTAATCTATCGGTAGTGATATTAGCAGTGATATTATCACAGATACTGGACATTCTGTCGAATTTGTTACGTAGGTAAACAGTACAATGAGTAAAAACCCGCCAAATGTATTTTCTGTTACTTTCGATACTATTAATGGATAGCTTATGCATTTCATTCATTCTTGAGATCGATTATCACATGCGTATATGAGAGCCATCTGCAGTGCGATAAAGTAAACTCTAGGTCTGATATAAAATTGTGGCGTTTACGAAGAGTGTTCGTTTTAGTCTGAGAATTTACTTTAAGTTGCCTCTAATGTAAAGAGATTTCTTAATATTTATTAAATACTAGCATGTGCCCGTGGCTTCGCCCGCGATAATTATTTCAAAAATTAAAAATTAAGAGCATAATAGTTAAATCATTATATTTATTAACACCTAAATCACGTGAATTACATACCACGATTAGATAGCGTCGCCTGGTAAAAGCGACCTCAGATTCGAGGTCCTTGGCCCAGAAAACCCCTGTATAGTGAGTTTCGTCCAAATCGAACAGTGTTTGACCATATTTAGGGCTATATTGATTATCCCTCTTAGCCTATTATAATAATAATAATAATAATAATAATAATAATAATAAAATCAGGTAAACTGATGTAACAAAGTGCCAGTATGTTTTTGTTTAATCAGTTATGACTGCAATTATGATATGCAGAATATGTTTTTTTTTAAATTGATTTCCAAGTTAAGCTCCAGATTTATTCATTAAGCAGGGCTTACCGAAGAAGAAAGGTCTACCATCTCGGCCACCTGGGTCCCTTTAACGGTCTAGTTGGATAAGCGCATGTAAATCAATAGTGTATTTTGTCAAAGCTACCTGTATTTTAATTTCCAAGGCCTTATAAGATCACAGTAAAACAATAGGCTATGTTGTCAAGATAACTGATTTTCATTTTTTTTATAAATTCTTTCGAATACGTATATTACCATAAAATAGGCACTAAATTGAGCATTACTCCGAAACAGGTCAACCGATTTTATCCATTATGAATAGACGTCTTCCCATGGACATTATAAATGTTTCATAAAAATCCGGTAAAGCGTATTTGAGTTACCGCGTTTTTAAAATATACACTAAATTGGGTTTTACTCCGGTACCGGTCTACCGATTTCGTCCAATATGAGTAGACGTCTTTCCACGTACATTATAAATGGGTATACAAAATTTCAGGAAAATCCAATAAAGCATATTTGAGTTATCGCGACTTCTTATATATTAACATAAAAACACTAAATTGGGCATTATTCCGGTACTGGCCAACCGATTTGGTCCAATATCAATAAACGTCTTCCCATGGACATTATAAATGCCAAAAAAAGACCTATCTCTTCAAAATTACTAAAAATGCAAGATATAGCAAAATAATGCAAAAATAAATTGCTCTTATTTAACCAATTATTTTTATGATGCACAGCTACGTATATATACTGTATATATATATATATATATATATATATATATATATATATATATATATATACATATTGGAGCTATCTTTTAACCTTCATATAAAAAAAGATGCAAAATCATCAAACGCCTTGCCCTAGTGATGACATCTTGACAAAAACATATTTGTTGTATTTATACCACCCCTAGAGCTTTGTGAAACAGGGCTCCGGTAGTTGGTCAATAAATGTCAAATATGTCGCTGTTACCGCGTCGCGGATGTGGCTCCAATGTAAATTGAGCATGTTATCTCAGTATTGCAGTATTAGCATACAAATGCAATTAAAAATTCATAGCCCATTTTGTATAAATCATAACTCCCTTCGATTGTCATTGGTTACATTTGAAGCGGCAGAATAATATTGCATAGACAATAGTTATAAAGGTTTTGAAAATGCTACTGCATGGAGTCAGCTAAGGTCGCCAGTGCCTATTCAAAGACCTCCTTGATCGTGCCCAGAGGAAATGCAAGAGACATATTAATTAAAACTGGCAACCTAAATGCAATTAATGAATTTATAATAGAGCCTATTTCCTAAACATTTAAGGCCTATTCAAATATACGTTTTTCTCCTTATACCCTCTAATACTGACCAATGACAACACACTGAGCGTACCTAATTTATTGTAGCATAAAGTTACATTAAAATTAAGCACTAGGCCTGTATATATAGAAGACCGGTGAGGCTCAATGGAGACCAATGAATATATGTTCAAATAATTAAAATCCACAAGTACAATTAAAAAAAAAAGCCCTTTAGGCAGGCCTACAGGCTGAGTTTGATTTCGAAGTGCTTATGGTTTAATTTATTGTCGCTGTGCAGCACTCTTCTACTTTGGCCTTGATATAACAATTCTTAAAGAGAGCCATGACTGTGATAACGTTCTCTGAGGACAACACTTTCATATTAAACTCCTTTTTACTAATAATTATTTTATCACAGAAATATCAAAGTATACAATGCACCATATGAAATATAAATAAATATGAAATCGTTCTTATAAAAAGAGAGTTGTATATTATGTTTTAAATTTATTTTATTATTTATTTTTGATTTTGCCATGCATTATTGTTTTATTATTTATAATATTTCAAACTCTGTTACATTGGTAATTTTATACTTAGTCGGTCCTCACACATTCCTTTCGGCAGGCCATCAGGCTGAGGTATATTTTTAAGTGATATTGTTTTTCAAACATTCAAATCTCGCCTTAGTTATTGAAACTAGTTATTGATTTGTAGAGTACTAATCAACTCATCAAGAGCTTTTGAACGCTACCCCACAAGACGTGGTTTAAAAAAATTTCGAATTTCCATCCCCCACCCTCACTCGTACCCCTAAAACCCCCGAATCGTTGGTGTCACTGTGAACTCCATAGGGAGTACTCTAATTTATTCATAAAAAGTTTCCCTCTATACTTCATAGGGGGCAAGATACAAATTTTTCAATATTTCAACCCCCTCCCCCGACCCCCCTCGGGCCAATTTTGCTCATTAACGAACTTGTCCGAACTATTGGGCCTAGAAATAACATAATAAAGTTTGGTTCAAATATCTTCAAAATTACGGCCACTAGCGTGTAAAGATATATATAAATACATATATATACACATGTATATATATGTATATATAAGCTATATTTCTTTTTTCTTAGTAATCTACCTAAAAGTAAAAAAGTAATAAAATGAGATAAATTTCTTTCGAAAAGACCGAAATAATTACAAACTTCAAGAACTCACCAAAACATTTCAAGGTAGGACATTAAAACATAGAAATTGTCTTGGAGAATGGATCAGCTGGAATGCCCTCGAGAAAAAGGCAATAGAATCTAGAAGAAATAAAATTGAACCGGCCTTCCAACTAACCAAAAACACATATAACAAAAAGTCCCTCTCATGGAATGCAAAGATGAGACACTATAAGACGGTAATCAAACCACACATGCAGCCGAAACACTGTCCATCACCAATCATGGCCCAATTGAAAGACTGGAGATCAAGAAAGAAAGATAATAATGAAAATCATAGGCCCTAAGTTCCATAACAACGAACTCATCCACATCAGAAACGAAACACTCTAGCAGAAGACTGAAAAACTCTCAGGCACAATGAGAAAAAGAAGAATTGATTTTTATGGACACATCCTCGATATGAACCCAAATAGACTGACCAAAATAATCTTTGAATATTTCCGCAGCAAAAAGACCAAGCCAAATTGGCTTAAGGAAACAGAGAAGGACTTAAAAGAACTAAAAATCACAGAAAAAAAAACAAAGTCAAGAAAGAGAGGTTCCAAGTCAAAATCAAAACCAAACGAATGATTCAGATCAGTAAAGACAAAAGAAGAGCAAGATCAGAAAGAATGAAGCAATACTGAGCTAAAATTAAAACACAAAACACTAAGAAGTGATTGATTCAACGTAACCAAAAGTTGGGTTGAACCGAGAAGAAGAAAAGATATTAAGTACTACGTAGGCCTATATTGTCAAATAGCTGAAAGATAGAACTATAATAAAATAGTAGGCCTTATAGGCTTACCAAACTTAATGTTGAATACACTATAAATTATTTAATTAGGTTTGAGAATATCCAGATCATTAAATAAGAGTGCAGTCTGGTTCAAGATTGTAAAGAAACAGATGCACACAGAAAAATACTTAAGTAGAATTTATTAATTTGCAACAGCTATGATAGACTAACCGGTGGGTTGCAGCTTCCTATAATGGCATCCAGTGTTTTGTGTGTGAATTTAAGAAGAAGATGCATTTTGAAACAAGTATTTACCATAATCAGTTCTTGTTAAGAGATTATAAGCAAGTCTGTTGCATATTATATATATATATATAAAATTTCATTTTAGCAACCTTAAAGTTCGAAGTCTGGTTATAAGCAAGTCATATGCATATTATATATATATATATATATATATATATATATACAGGGTGTCTCAAAAAATGTACTAACACTTTGAATGAGTATAAAAACATTATTTATCAACATAGAGACAAGTTTAAAGGCTTGAATTACAGATGTACAGATTACAGGTTACACTACCATCGAGATATAAGAGCTCACCTCCATACAGCTTAACCAAACACATGGATTGGACGAAGGAATATCATTGAATACCCTGCGAGTTCCCCAGACCTCACGCCAATGGACTTATTTTTATGGGGATACTTCAAGGGCAGAGTTTATCGCACAAAACCATGAACAATTGATGCATTGAAATTGGAAATTGAAAGACAATGTTGCGAAATTCCAAATGAACTGTATCGTGACGTTTGCGTTATCAGCTTTGTATGGAGAAAGACGGTCATCAATTTGAACATTGCGAACATGATTCTTTAATTACATGTTTCTTCTGTAATTCAAGCCTTTAAACTTGTCTCTATGTTCATAAATCATGTTTTTATACTCATTCAAAGTGTTAGTACATTATTTTGAGACACCCTGTATATATATGGCAACTATTTTATATATTCCGAATAACCGCATATGCGGTTATTGCACTATATACATTTGAAAATTGAAAACATGGTGTACACAGTATGGGATGCGACCACCAGATGGCGTCTGAGTGCATAGGTGTCCAGTAGACAACATAGTCATGCAAATGTTAGTATCCTAGAGACTGTATTCCGAAATGGATGTCACTAAAGTTGAACAGCGAGCATATGTAAAAATTACATTTCTGCGTGGCAAAAATGTTCGTGTGTGTCATGCCGAGCTACGAGAAGCATTAGAGTGATAGGGCGTTGCCCTATCGTACTGTTGTATAACACAGCTGATGGTATTCAGCGCCTTCCTCATCGTTGGCAAAGATGTGTGGACGCCTTGGGTGATTATTTTGAAGGTTGTTAGACTACGAGTATTACGCGTACTGTTTTGTGCATATGTAATACGAATAAAACAATGATCTCCATTTACACATCTTTCAATGTTCCTTACCCATAGCGCCATGTATCCGGATCCCAATTTAGTACCAGCATTGCGAAGAACATTCCAATGACTTTCAATCGTATATTCTGATTTTTGTTTCCTCCAGCTTTATTGACTGATAAATAATAGTTGCCATGACTTCTGAAATGACCCTCGTATATATATCTGTATCTGGTACCCTATGATCCCCAGGTGGGGCGAAGGGGCCTCCAATGGAGGTTTCATTACCTATACTAATTTTGATATGCTTATTTTCCGAGAGAGGGTAGAGGGACAGGTGGTAAGCCCATCGCCTCGCAACCCCCCTCTGGAAACTAAGTATTTCTTGGACGTGAAAGGGCCGAGAAATTTTGTCCAGAGGCTCTAATTTAGGCTTGGAGTTCTTTTACGTGCCGTAAATCTACGACACGGGACCCCCAGCTTAAAGTCGCTGTCGTATATATAAATAAATAATAAATAAATAAGCCCGTCACAATCCCTTATAGGGCAAGGGCCTCCTACCATGGTAGGGCTGGCTCTGTTTTACTCTCCCAAGGTGAGCTATTTCCTTGGAGAGTTGGGTTTTTGCCTCCTGGTGGGTTAAGACCTATATATTAACAACACTTTCCTAGGACACTGTTTTCCTAATGAATTAGATGCTCTATCATTTGTTTTCAGTTCACTTTTTCTGTGACCTATCCTGAACATCTCGTTTCTGCCTCCTCCCTGAACTCTTCTTCCTTTCCTAGATCATTGTTTTCCTAATGAATTAAATGCTCTATCATTTGTTTTCAGTTCACTTTTTCTGTGACCTATCCTGAACATCTCGTTTCTGCCTCCTCCCTGAACTCTTCTTCCTTTCCTAGATCATTGTTTTCCTAATGATTTAAATGTTTTATCACTTGTTTCCAGTATAGTCCATACATATTTATAATATCACCTTTCGTGAAGGTGAATTAAACGAATGTGCATCCCCGCAATGCAAGCATTTGCCTTTGCTACGATATCGCATTATTCATGTTTACGACACTGAAAGCGATCTGAATATTTCAGCTAAGACATTCTACAATCTGTTAAATTCACACCTAATTAAATTCTGAGTTGGAGAAAAATGAAGAAAGTTTGGACTCGCAGATGCAAAATGATTGAATTAACAATATACATGAACAACTTCGCACAACTATTGTATAAAAACTTAGTTTACTTTGCTACAATTAAAACTTGAGACATGGATGGATGAATTTGAGTTATTTGAGTAACAGTAATTCTGCCTGACTAGATAAGAAAGCTCGTTTAAACTTACAAGTTTCTCTTTCATTAGCCCAGAGCTGTATTCAATATGAGGTACATTAGCTGTACTTTACCTACAGAGTGTCTGTGAATTAGTTCGCATCTTACAGACACGCGTGAAATGCAAGTCTCTAGGAGATCCACTCTCTGTATTGAAAGGTTCACGATCTAATGTGAAATTATTTACATTAAAGCATTTAACCGCTGTATAATAAAGGTACACATAATCATAGGAATTTGAAAATATACAGGTTGTAAATTAGATGTTTAGATGTTTAGATAAAGTCCGCCTATATACCACTAGATATTTGAAAACAAACAAGTGAAGCCTACATGAGGTATAAGAGACCAGTTAATAAATACACGTTGTTATTAAATTAACTTTTATTGTATCGTTGTAAAAGTACCTTTATTGTATTAATTGGTCTATCACTTAATAAAAGAGTCTAGTGAATTAATAACATTGAGCTCAACGTATTGTCAATTAAATTGTTTGCAACGATAAATAATAATAAAAAATCTACAAAGTTGACATTAACACAATAGCTAAAATACGATTTAAAAAATTAAAAACATACATGAAAATTAGACTAGTAGAATATTAAAAAATACTTGTAATTTCTTGTAAAATATCAAACATATTTCTATGCGTGTCCGTAATATATGTATTCTTGGATAAAATACACTCTGTTGCTCTCATCTTATGTGTTATGCAGCTATTATTACTATGAAGGTAAATTATAGAAAGGTTGTAAATGAATAACATCGAAATATTTCACCTGTGTATAGAGAGGACATAGACAAGCAACATTTATTAAGATATTTTTGCTCTAGGGATTCAATTTTTCCTGTTACAGCACAAAATCTCCTAGGACATGGCCACCACTTTTAAGGTCATATTTTCAGCCATATTTTCCACTTTTATAGGCCATAAACATCCGAACCCTATTTATATACAGGGTGTTAATAAATAACACCGAAATATTTTACCTGTATATAGAGGGGACTTAGACAAGCAACTTTTATTAGGAGATTTTTGCTCTACGACGTAAAATGTGTATGCTACAGGGCATTAAAGTCATTACAATTTAGTGCTCATAACTCAATAATGTAGCGAAATAAGGTTAAAATGTCAATTAAATTGACTTCATGCCTTCCTAGTGATCGATAAAAACCTGACACTTAATCATTCGTCAACAGCTATATCATAATTTAGAGTTTACATAATCTGCAAAATTTACAGACTAATCACATGACTGGCCGCCACTGTATTAGTCTTTTCTTTATTCATAACTACTGACTACAGTGTTATTAACGAAGTTCCTTTGTTTTGCTTTTCTTTCTAATGTTAGAAGTCAGTGGCGGCCAAGCCCTGGGAGATTTTATGCTGTAACAGGAAAAATTGAATCCATAGAGCAAAAATCTCTTAATAAAAGTTGATTGTCTATGTCCCCTCCATACACAGGTAGAATATTTCGGTGTTATTCATTAACACCCTGTATATCACACTCTGTATTGAAAAACTCACGATCTAATCTAATTTTAATATACACCAGCATAACCTAAGAAATAAAGAAGACTCCTTCAGAATCTCACTCAGAGGAACATTAAAATAACCGTTCAGTAGAAAATATGGGCAAAGAACTATACAACAAATTACCTGAGGCCATTAAAAGAAGAAGATCGTAAATGAAATGTTAAGAAGTATAAAAACTTACACCCTACACATAAAAGAGAAAATAGTATGTGCAATCAGAGCAATGCAAGACATCCAAAATACTGGTCAGTTATCCTTAACAGCAGCACTTAAGCTATTTAAATTAAAAATTACACCTGTCATTACTTACGGCCTCGAAACCATCTGGGAGAAACTAAACACACAAAATCTAAGAGACATCGAAAGGGTAAAGGCAACGTTCCTAAAGAAGATACTATGTCTATCAAAATTCACGCTCTCCCGTCTCACCTATGAGCTTGCAAGAGAGACCTTTTACATAGAGGACCTACGACTACAGCTAATGCTACCCAACACAACCGCATACGAGGAGGTACTACAAGAACTTAACGGCAAGAAACAAAAGATCTGGAGTGACTTCTACATCACCACGGCAATGACATCAAAGGAGTGGATGAATGCAGCTTACGAACTGAGACACACAGTCACACGATTTGCAACTCATGGGTTTCACCATAAGCTGTGTATGACTAGAACCTACCACCAACCAACTGAGGGATGCGTATGCCTGCTGTGTGAGGCAGAATGTGAAAGATATCACGCCTTGTGGTGCAAGAAGAGAACCGTCTCACTCACGAAATTCTGCAGCGAGTGAAATACACAATTCTATGCACATTTGTGCGCAATTCCACCTTCATTCATAAAAACTTACCTAACTTAGCAGAAAACGCATTCTATAGTCTTGCAGAATTCAAAGGTATAAAATAAAATAGGTAGACTGTCTGTTAGTTTAGAGTTCTGCTATAGATTAAGGTAACTTCTAAAATTGTAACTTTGTTGTTTAGATTTAGTTGTAGGCCTATGTTATGCTATAGATCAAGGCAGTACCGATATTTCTAAAATTGTAGATTTTGTTAGATTTAATGATTTGTCACATGATTATTGTTGTATAACAATAAAGACAATACAATACAATACAATACAATACAATACAAAAGGGTAGGAAAGTGAAAAATGTGAGGTTAGAGGGTCAAAGTTTATTAAAACTTGTGAAATGTAGCTAGTTAATATATAAATTTAATGTTTACAGGAGATTACAAATTACTTTCACAATTTGAAAAAAAAATTAAAAATTAAATACAAGAAAGCTACCGGGTACCCGTATTATACAGCAAAATCTTTTTTAGAATTATGGTCAGTTTAAGGTTAAAGTTACATATTGAAATATAAATTAGGGTCATTCTTTCACATGGCATTATTTCAAAATTGTTATAGAAATAAAACATTGTTTTCATGATTTTTAAATTTCTGAATTGCCAAAAAAAAAAAAAAAACTATTTTCATTAAAGCATTGATCCGCTATATAATGAAGGTAAACATAAATCATGGGAATTTAAAGATATACAATTTGTCAGTAACTGACTATGTTGTGTGTTAGTTTCAGTTGTATTAAAGGTAGCCTAGATATTTTAAAATTAGAAAGAAAACGCAGCATTAACGTTTCTTTTCCTCCCATATTCATGTGCGATTCTTGTTGCTGTCAGAAAAAAAACTGGAAAATTACTTAACGTTCAGCACATGATGGGATACGCCATGTTGCAGTTGACTGAGGCTTCGCGTTACAAACCAGAAGGTTTGAGTTCAATCCCCGATAGGGTTATTGGATTTTCAATTGCCTGCAGCAGAAATGAACACCAGTAGCATTCCTGCGAGTGAAGATGGTCATCTACAATGGATGACAACTTTACCATTTTCATGTGTCGAATATCTAATAAATCGGGATCCTTAACATCCTGGAACCTAATGAGCTTTCACGACCTGTGTAAGGGCTACTTTAAGCAACACTACATGATGTTATTTCTTTTGAATTTTGCGAGTAGGTATCTTTGCTAAACGAACTCAAATAAGTATCATACAATATGTTTTTAATTGGCCGTTAATACTAAACTTGTTAAACAATACTTTTATTAGCCTATATACTGTGCATTCATTTTGGAAGGGTCCAGCTGTCCTGCCATGTAGTGTGCCCTTGCGCAGACAGAGGTTATTGATTTTCTGGTGCATGACTGGCAACATAAAGGATGGGGTAAAAAACGCTCTTCAGGCACAAAGTTTGACTTTTTGCGATCATATTTAATAATCATATGTAGTTATTTTTAATTTAAAAAGTGTTTTCCATGTGACTGAAATCATAGTTGGTGAAAATGGAATGGCATAAGATTTTATAGCTTTAGTGCAGGGCCGTGGAAAGAAAGCAAGGGCCCCAGGAACAAATTTTCCCGGGCCCCGTCAAATATTAAATTCACTACCCAACTCTCCCTTTATAATGTAAGCAACAAAAAGATTATGTAATGATATTACATAATTATTAAGTGCCAGAATGGTACCGGTACTTTATGAGATTGTCTGGTAGACAGTACTGTCTGTCTGTCTCTCTGTCTGTCTGTCTGTCTGTCCGTGTGTCTGTTAGCGCGATAACTCAAATACGCTTTATCGAATTTTCATAAAACTTGGTTTACCATTTATAACGCCCATGGGACGAACCCTATTGATATTGGACCAAATCGGTTAACTGATGCCGGGCACGAAACGGAAAAATGCAATAAAATGTTCTAATTAGGAAAAATTTTATCTGTATGATTTTAAATGCCGAATGTTAGTGAGGCCTACTGTTGAGTCCAAAAGGATTTCTGCTTCTACTTTTCAAAAATAGCAATTTTTCTTCAAGAATAATCCGTTTCAGATTACCTTATTAATTCCGTGTCACCGTTATACGACAGAACAATGCAGATAAAATAATCACATAGAACCTAACTTAAACTGTTTATTGACTTATAACAATTTTTATTTTAAAGTAAATTTAGAAAGAAAAAAATAAACCCTGGTCGGCCGGGACCCAAAATGGGCCCGGGCCCCGGGGCTGCAGCCCCGGCTGCCCCTCCCTCTCGTCGGGCCTGCTTTAGTGCGATAGTGTGCAACGTTTACTTGGTGTCTCTTGTTTAAGAAATTATACTTTTAATGAACGTTGTCTAGACTTGCCCTCAGAACTTCCGGCATTGTCGAGCCTGAAGGCGAGCACACCACACATAATCATGTGGGTGTGTTTTAATACATCCCAAGGTAATGCCATAAAAATATCAAAATGATTGCACACAGTGTTCCACAACATGAATATATTATAAAGCTTTACAGATATCAAATGTTGGGATTAGAACTCAGATAATTTTGGAGGTTCTTCATGTGTTCAGATTAATGGATTTGGTAGCCTAACTTGCCCTTTTACACAAAAGCTTTCTAAACTTTTCCATTAAGGGAGAACTGGAGCTGGATTTTGTGACAGGTCAGGCGGAACATTCCCCACTCCAGCATCTCGCAGCCACAATATGCAGCACTAGTGACATATACTGGAAGTTTCCAGCATTAAAAAATCAGATGCGAAACACCAACACGACTTTCTCTTCTCTGGCAAGGTCTGAGGCACGCTTTTGGGAGTTTCCAAAATAAAATCCCATGACAAAGGTTTTCTGTTGATTTCCTCAATCGACAAAGCAAATGCTGGGTAGGAATTTTCATCTGCGCATTCCTTCTCATCCCCCCCACTTCTGACTCATATTATTCATCATCAGGCTTTAAAACTTAGTGCCCGAACCCAAAGAGGGAGTTGATTCCGGTTACTAACAACCTGAGTATAGGGGGTGGAGGGTGATTGCGTAGGCTGATAAGACAGTCATTGATAGTAGTACCGAGAAGTGAATGCGCTCATAGTACAGTGCCTCTCAAATTGGTCAACAGTGTACCTTGTCATTGTGCGTGTTTAAATTTATAATACGTGTTCGGCATGCCGAAAGTAAAGTGTTCTAAAACGCAAACATATATTGAAACATTTGGGAGGGACTATTATACACAAACAGGAGAAAGTATCGTTTTGCATGCTTGTAATGTGAGTTTAGATAATGAGAAGTTATTTTGTGGTCTTCTATATCTGTATTCCAGTTTGTTTACTATCGCGTGAACTAGCATATGGTAGCTAGGGCATACTCCGAGCGAAGTCTGTACAGTACGGTTGCTGTTAACATATTCGATCGGGCACTAAGTTTTAAAGCCTGTTCATCATCACCCGCCATTCCCATTAACCAACTACGTCAACGCTGAAGAAGGGCATTTTGTCAAACTTTTCTTAGAAGCAGGCCAGTCTGCCTGTAGAAGTTTTTTGGCAGATGGCTATGGGGTTCCATTTGGCCGGTTGAAAGCAGGATAAAACTCGTCACATTATGTGGTGGTACGTAATAGACCTCCGATACATCCATTACAGCCATCACTCCCGTTAGCGTCTAGCACATGAAAAGCTGAGCAGCAGGCCGGTTTGTAAGCTCAGTGGCGGTTCCTGTAACTGCACGGGAGTAATTTTGTGATACAAATTGAATTGAACACTACTCGACAGGACTGAATCTGACCGTCGTCGCGCTGAGAGAGAATATGAATGACGTCAATGGCTCCTCTTTCCGTTGCTCCCATCACGCTCATGTACTGAGCAGGCAAGCTGCAGACCGGACTGTTCACAGTCAGTACTTGACGACAGCTTTTGCTCTAAGCTTGACGTTTCATAATACAACACGGTGTAAAGTGACCGCATTCAAATTTGTAAACCAGTAGTGAGCCCAACACTTGAGTCTAGGGGAGGCTTCCTCTCACCCCCTCAAAAATTAAAAAAAAAGAGCTATGGAAGAGTTATGTCAAGATATACGGTAGGCCTAGTAGAAACCTCCATCTGGGAAAATTGTGGAAGAAATAAGGGTAGTTTTTCAAGGTCAGGCGGGGTTATATGATTGTCTACTAAGGAACAACTTGAGAAAAGGAGGCATTCGCCCTTAAAAAAAATAAAAAATCGAAAGAAATAATTATATGAGTGTTACACAAAGAGTCAGGTGTATCTCAATACGGTTTTTACCCCCAATCTTTGGGATCGTTTACGAGCAATATGGATATGTAACAATCAATACCGTTCACACGACTTCCTCTTACAAAGTTTTTTTTATTATTATTTTTTTTATTTGTTTTTTTTTTTAATTTTTTTTATTTGCCAGTATTTACTTAATAAATCTACTCTTATACAATTCAACGGCCCTAAATAGCGTGCTTGCTCGCCCGCTTCGTGAGACATCGGGTATATTCGGCGATGTTCGTATCTCTCAGTCTAAACTTTCATGACGACTACAAGATTAGGAAAACCGTTTCTTTATTATATAAGGCCTAAGTGAAATGAACTCAATGAACACATATTCTAATTTTATTTTTACTTACAATTTTCATAGCTCTGAACCACAAACATTTTTAATAATCTACCAGTGTAAATTTCTTAAAATTCCTGGAGTCAATGAATAGTGGCGGGCGCAGCCGGGGGCACCAGCAGTAAAATATTGATGATTTAACTCTTGAAATATCGCTGATAATAATAATCCAAATCAATCACTCCTTCTCTTGAAAAATTATATAATTTCTTAAAATTACACTGAATTTATCAAATAAAATTCACATCTCATTCATCTGTCAACAAACAGTTGAAAAACGCCATTATCCACCGCCGTCTCGAGAATTACGCACGAGAATTAGCCTATACAGTTTAGAAGGCAGTGGATCACAGTTATCTTTGGAACTACATAATAGAATCTGAGATCGTTTTCCCAGGTGGCAATTTCTAATCGTGGAATGTACTCTAAAGCCGGAATTTTAGCTGTTTCATTAATTATCACTGCCCAACAAAAAAACATTTTTTAAATGTTTCCTTCACCTCATGAGTCAATTCTTACTAATTTTGGGTTGAGAAAAACGAATATGACAAAGAAATTGTTTTATTAGCTCTAGTTTCTGAGATAAACAATAGGTGAAAGTTTTTAATTTTAAAGGATTAAGAGAAAACAGTAAACTTAACATTTATAAATATTAATTACATAATGTGCTAACAACATTAAAAGTGTGACCGTTCTTTTATTAATGACAGTTAACATCCTAAATTGATTAAAGAAAACCTACCAAGCCGTTGGATCTAAAGAGAATCAATAGGTGGCTTCATGAGATCGCTGTCTTTTGGCTTTTCTCTTGTAATTGAGTTCTGGAGCATCCCTACACACAAACCAGCAGTAATCCACAAGCATTGCTTCATTCCAGAGGCCCTGATATCTCCGTTCCATCACAGAAATATCCTCATGGAACCTTTCTCCATGCTCGTCACTGACAGCTCCACAACTAGGTGGGAAAAAATTGAGAACGGAGTGGAGAAAATTAATTTTTAGGGACATGTTGCATCTGAGTTGATGGTATTTTTGTAGAAGTACTTTCACTAACTGAGTGTAGTTATCATCTCTTTTATTCCCTAAAAATCCCTTGAGAGCTTCCCAAGCTGCCTTTTCTTTCCCTTCCAAAAGTAGGTCGAAAGCAGGATCCTTTACAAGTTGACGTATTTGTGGCCCAACAGAGATGCCTTCCTTGACTTTTGCATCACTTAGTTCAGAAAATTTCTCTCTCAAATATTTAAAAGGCTGGCCTTCTTGGTTCATGCCTTTGACAAAATTCTTTATCAAACCCATCTTGATATGTAAAGGTGGAAGAAAAACATCTTTTGGATCCACAAGAGGCTCGAATGAGATCACTCAACTCCGATTGCGGTTGATCATCTTTCACTTCAAAATCAGGGTCATGGGATGTTGAAGGCTTGTTGAATTCTTCTTCTTCCACACTGCCTTCATTTTCTACTTCCAACTCATCATTTTGGGGTGGAGTAGGAACTGGTAAACTGACTGAATGTGGAATAGGTTGAATAGCAGATGGAAGATTGGGTACCTTTATACCAAAATAATGTTGGTAGGCAGTCTTCACAAGAGGCGTCACTTTTAGTTTCTGTGATGAAAATGTTATTTCACCACAAATGTAACATAAATTCCTCACTAAATTTACACATTTCCGTGGCATGTTGATGTAACAAATTTTGCTTTTTAAAACCCTCCAAAACAAAAATTCTGCACTAATTACAACAGATAATACGACATTCACTGTCAAAACAGTAGTGTTTACGTTTATAATCTACCCACAGCTAGACTACTGTTGTATTATGACAGTTGACAAGTGTGCCAACATCGAAAAACAAATTTTCCCGAAACTGAAAATGTTGACTATAGAGAATACAAAATTCACTGTATCTCCAAAACAAGAGCTAATCGGTAATTTCTATGGCAATTTCTGAATTCAGCAGGTGGAAATACATAAGAATCAGCTACTTTTGAACCCGAAACATTTTCATTGTTGGGCAGTGTTATTAATGGTTTAGTTTAAGAATGATTCGCGTGCAAGTGTTAATAAATATAATGCTTTAATAATTATTATACTATTAATTTCTAATTTTTCAGTTAATTATCGTGGGCGAAGCCGCGGGCACATCCTAGTATTAATACAAAACAAGACCACCCGAATGAGCAAGCGCTCGTGCTCGAGCACAGTTCAGCCATTTACAATACAAAATACAAATTACAAATACATAAAGAAAATATAATTAAATCAATACCTAAAAAAGTAATAATAAAAATGAAAGAACAAAGTAAAAAGAAAAAAGGAAAAGTAGTAAGAACAAAATTGAAACCCTGAGTTATTACAAATAAAATCGTTCCTTAGTTGTCTACTAAGTACAGAGTGAAATAACTTTTGAACTATGAAATAAGATTTTTGATAAACTTATTGAATTTGTTGTTGTTCATATGAGGAGCTTATTTCCAAAAGGTCTCTTGTCCATCTAACAAAAATGTTGGGAAATTGCAAAAAACGTTGAAATGATGTATACATTATGGAAACAAACGCCAATTTGAAGTATGTTTCTTTCTGGTATAAAAGCAGTTTTGAAGCAAAATTTCACCGTATTTAGATGCAAAGAGATGTGAAGAAAATGGAGGTTGTCATAACTTAGTTTCGAAAATTTGTGGACAAGAGACCTTTTGGAATTGAACTCCTCATATGTACTATTTCTGGATGTGATCTAATTATAGAGTTATATAGAGTCTTGGACCATAATAAATGCTATGTTTAGAGCCAGAAGAGGTGAAGTATTTTGGTTCTATTAAAGGCAATGTTTTATTTCTTCTAGTATTGTAATTATGAGGATCCGATACATGTACGTTGCGGTATTTGTAAAAGTATTTTAAAAGTGTGATCTTATAAATTTGTTCTACAGTCATAACATTAAATATTGGAAATATCAGTTCTGTTGGATATTCTATAGGCTTTTTTAAACACATTTTTATAATTCTCTTCTGTATTAGAATCAAAGGAGTCAATACAGAAGTGCCACTTCCTCCCCAGCCAATGATACCGTATTGGAGGACAGATTGTATTAGAGCTAAGTAGACTATCCTCAAGACTTCAATCGGTAAATATTGTTTTAGACTGACAAATTTGAATAATGTGTTTCTTAGTCTAGTGCATAAATATGTGATATGTTTGTCGAATTTCAGATGACGATCTATAACAGGATCGCTCACAGTGGGCATTTCGCCCAGTGGGCGCTCGGTGCACGTAACGGGCGGGCGGAGTAGTTGCGTGTTGTCAGTGTTCGCAGCGTAAACAAAACTACGTCTCGGTGCAGTGACGGCTGGTGTCGTGAATATGGATTCGGCGGAAAAGAGACCAAGTTGTAGTGGAAATAATGTGGGACAAGCATCCCAATGGGAATGACAGTGCCTTTTTGTCCAAATTGGAGAACGTGCTAAATGTTTAGTATGTGGACATTCTGTTATAGCAAAAAAATATAACGTTGAGCGACACTACAATTCAAAACAGTATAACAGTATTCAGGGAGACGAGCGGTTGCAACTAATTGCAAATTTAAAAGCAGCCCTCCTTTTGCTTGACCAGGTAAATCTTTTTATGGATATGAAAGGAAGATCTGTTGCTGATCATTCTCACCCTCAATGGATTGACAACCTAGCATTTGTTACTGACACAAGTTTCTCAGTGTTTCTTTGCAGGGAAAAGGTGAATTAATCGTAGCTCTGTATTCTAAAATTCGTGCAATGCAAATTAAATTGGAGCTATGAAGAAATCAATTCCAGAACTGTAATTTAACTTATTTTCCGAGTGTGACGAAATTATCAGCTAACATTAATAATGATCTTCTTGAATCAGTCATTCAGTCTCTCTATAATCTAAATGTAGCATTTGCTACAAAATTTCAGGATGTGAGGTCACCTGAGCCAGATTTTGATATCTTCATGTCACCACTTGCGGTTGATGTCAGAACTGCATCCTCAGAGGTGCAATTAGAATTAATAGATCTGCATTGTGACAGCTTTCTTAAGGAGAAGTTTAGAATGGCGAATGAATACCGGTACTTACACGGGATTGGTTTCCTCGACTACATGCGAAAGCGGCAGTTATAATGTGCATATTTGGTTCTACATATTTATGTGAACAACTTTGCTCAGCCTTAAAACTCTGCAAATCGAGACATCGACCACAAATGACAGATATCTATCTGAGGGCCGTTCTTCGACTGCACACCACTAGCAGTATATGTGCAGGCATTCCCTCCCTTACAGCAAAACATGGGAAATAAACATTGCAATATATTGTTCATAAATGACAATTATCAATGCCTGCATTTTGGTATGTAGTGTAAAAAAATACATTGTAAATAATGAAAACGTATTGTGTTAGACTTAACCTGCCGCCACTGTAATCGCTACCATCTCCAGTTGTGACACACCGCTCGTAGTCCCTGCCCAGCTCAACTGGGCACGCCCGATTTCCTGCCCGCCTGAGCACCCCTGATCTATAATAATACCAAGGTATTTGACCTGATTTGTCTCCTTCACAGCCTGGCAGGTACATGAGTCAGTTTCACACTTGATATCATGGAGTCTTACGCACAAGTTTTGATCCATAATTGATTGTGGAGTACCAGCAGTTGTTAATGAGAATGGAACACTGTTTTATTTATATTTAATACTAACCTATTGCAGTCAAGCCAACTTTTAACCACTGTTTTCTCTCATCTGAATCGGAATTCTCTTCCTGTCTTCCATGGCATCACACCAATGATAGCCAATGGAATACGACGTCACGTTTAAACAAAGGGTGATAATTACATAAAATGGGAAGCCTACAATTACGTGATTTGAACACAGATCTATTTCAAAACTCAGAATTCTGTAGTGAATCTAAACACACAATAGACCTTCAGACCGATCGCATAGTCGATAGATACGTTTCTCACTCATCGAGAGTGTGTGTGTGAGAGAGAGAGAGTAAGAGTGAGAGTGAGAGTGAGAGGGAGAGTGAGAGGGAAAGTGAGAGTGAGAGGGAAAGTGAGAGGGAGAGGGAGAGGGAGAGTGAGTGAGAAAGAAATATTAGTTGGGCTTCGTTTCAGACCTATGATTGCGTTTGAACGGAGAATAATATAAAATCAATTAAACTGATGTATTAAAGTGCTAAAATGCATCAATTGTTTAAACAGTGATAATTGCAATTATGATATGCAGAAAATAAGCTAGTTTTGCAAAGGATTTCCTAGTTAAGCTCCAGATCGATTCATTGAGCAGGGCTTAAGGAAGAACACAATTCTAGTTTGATAAGCATGTGTGAATGAACATGTGGATAGTGTTATTTGTCAAATCTAACTGTATTGCAACTTCCAAAGCCGTATATTAACACTGTAAACAGTATGTTGTCATGAGAACTGATTTGCATTTGATAAATTCTTTCTAATATATTACCATAAAATAGGCACTACATTGGGCGTTACTCCGGTACCAGTCAACCGATTTGATTTAATGTCAACAGATTTCTTTCCATAGACGTTATAAATGCGTATACCAAGTTTCATGAAAATCTGATAAAGCTTATGAGTTATCGCGCGTACAGACAGACATTTACCCGTCCCGCACTTAATAACAAATGAATTTAATGTTATCCAAATATAAGTAATATTAGCTTAAAATGTGGGGAATCCCTCGTATCCTCATTAGTGCACTCAACCCATGAACACCAGAGGCTATAATGTATAGTAACTACTTTGTCAAGCAGGCCTAGTGATGATATTATTTTATATGTAGGAGTCTGACAACTTAAATGATATGAATTGTAGTATAATGTACATAGAGTAGACAAGTAAGTACTTTGTAAAATTACTTTCACATTACCTCTACCGCTCAATAATAAGTACAAAGTGTGATAATGCAAACTTGTATGTATAGCACTTAGATGTATATAAGAGGCTTTGTCCTGACTGATTGAATGACAGAGAATCAACGCAGAGCCTAAACTATAATAGGTAGAGACTTGCAATTTTGACAGTACCTTCGTTTCATAATGTAAGTGCTCACTAAGAAAGGATTTTGCAAAACTTTGATTTTAAATGCCAAAAATCAAATGTTTTTGAGAATATTTAATCCCTTTTTACACAGAATTATCAAATCCAAATCACAGTTCACATGACAACAGTGTATTGTTGGCAGTGGTCACATGTAGGTTTGGAAATGAATGATACTGGACTTTGACAAATTAGAGAAGCTATCGATATTAAAAAGCTATCAAGCGTTTTCTGAGGGAATAGTTTGAGTGTGGTAAGTCGTTCTTCCTCATTTCAAATTCTACATACCAATTTAAGGACCTAGAGTTTGAAAATCGAAAGTCCTTCATAAGTTAATTTCGAATGTCAAAATAGGCCTACAAAACCCGAGCGACGCCGAGCTCTTTAAGCTAGTGGTTTTATAATTAGCGTCTAAAACATGCTTAATATTTTTCCAGTCCTATGTGTATAGTGTTAACATGCCATTTTTACCCAACTTGCAGGTTGAAATAAAATTTAATAGTATATTGCGATACAAGTGCCGCAAGGCACGTTTACGGGTCGAGGAAACAGATTGAAAACCCGAGGCGCAGCCGAGGGTTTTTAAGTTTTCGAGACCCGTAAATGCCTTTACGGCCCGTGTGTTGCATGCTATTTTTTGCACGACGGTTACTTATAGGCTATCAATTTAATTATATTAATTGTGATATTACCTGAAAATATTATGTGTATACATTTTTGAAGAGAGATGCTTATTTCAGAAAGTGATTCGCATGTGTTTGTTGTTATGGGAACCGAATATTTGTCCTGGGGGCCGTGTCCATAAAGGCTTGTATTATGAAGTGTATCGTAATGAATTATGACGTGGCGCTTGGACCGTAAGTAGGCCTAATTTAACCTCATCGCAACGGCCATAGCAACAAGACTGTGTGGGAATGTCATCTTAAGATCCATGTAAACAACTTTCGTAAGAACACTAAGGAGTGCAAAAAACGTATTACAGCAGAGTCCCGCTCACATCCGGACGGATTTTTTTTTTGTACGGAACAATAATAAATTCTGAATTTTAATCAAAAAGATGTTTTGTTTTGTTAATCCTACATCAGTTCTTAGGTTACAAGCTTAGGTCTACGTACACAGTAATATCTAATATATAAAATCGAAAGTGTGTCTGTGGGTATGTATGTATGTATGTATGTTCCCTGTACAAGTCTACATTTCTTTACCAATTTGTACGACATTCTGCACACATACCCAGTTAAGCCCTGGAAGTAACGCGGTCAACAATAAAATTGAAATAAACCACTCCTTCCCTTGAAAATTTATATAATATGTGAGAATATTATACTGAAAAAAATGTAATCTAGTTCAGTTGTCAAGACAACAGTCCATTGTTTGCACTGTTCACATAGGGCTTTGGGAACTACATAATATTGGGCTTTAACAAATTCAGATGCTATCGATGTAATACATTGGTGAAAAAATTAATGAAAAAAGAAATCCACGAAAAAAAAAGCATATTTTGATGCAGTCACATAACTATCTCTACTCTCGACATGGAAAATATAATTTTCTCACTTCACATTTTGATGTAGAATAAGAGTTCGTATTGCAGTGTGTGCCAATGAGTATCCTATAAAGAAATCTGTAAAAAAAATCGTATCAACTGATATGTTACTCATAGCTGTAGGCTTTGTGTTATTTGAGAAATAGGGATGTTTATCATAGGCCCTAAGCATAAAAAAAGAAGACATAATGGGATGGTACATTTTCAGTCCTATGCTCGCATATGTCCCAGGTTTTAGGGAAGGAAAGTTTGAAAGTGATATTGGTTTTTTTTTTTTTATTTCAGCCCCGAAACGGTTGTATGATAACATGAGAGTGAGAAATAAAAATTTCCATCCAGACAATACAATCTTATGTAACTGGAATTTCTTTTTTCTTCTTATTTCAAACCCTATCAGGAATGGTATGTAGAAGCAACAGAATGCAAGATTCGAAATCCTCTATGAGCCATAAAAAAAGCTGTATCTAGCGTTTTCTGAAACCCCGCGCGACGCCGGTCCTTTTCAGCTAGTTAACAATAAAATTAAGATGTAGGAAAAGTAGTATTGCGAAAAAAACCCGTAGATTTTTATAGTTTTACAAATCTGTCCATTTTGGCGGTGGGTTCAATCAAATTTCCTTTCGACAAATTCTTAATAAAGCATCCATCAATCACATTGGTTCCAATATTCATAGGGAATAAACATATAATTCAGTACAGTACGAGCATTTTAAGGCAAATTCCGTTTAATCCGGACTTTCGGTCCCGTCTAATCCAGACTACACTTGATCCAAGATGTGTACGGAGCAAAAGTAAACAACAGACTTGTCTTGACGAACTGTATCTTGTCGTTTCATTGGTTGATCGCACCAGAGCATACTTCACGACGGTGCGACAAGTTCAGTCAGATATTTACTTCCATTCCGCACACATCGTACGATTATTTATATCTTATGTAATTATGAAAACTTAAGATCAGTTAAGTAAGTTGCTTGCTTTCGTATTCATATCATAGGCTTACATGTTTTACAAAATATATCTAGCAAACAAGATTTTATTTGTTGTTATCGTTGCCTTGGCAAATTTGTTGATTCTGAAGAGTAAGAAGGTCCGCCGGCGTGGTCTTGTGGTTAGCGTCGCTGACTACAGATCCGTCGGCCCGGGTTCGATCCCCGGTACCTCCTCGGATTTTTCTGAGGTAGGGAGGTCTGGTAGGGGTGCACTCAGCCTCGTGATTCAAAATTGAGGAGCTACTTGATAGAGAAGTAGCGGCTCTGGTCAAGAAAACCACCATTAACGGCCGTGGGTGACGGCATGCTGACCACATGCCCCCAATCCTGCCATGTGCCTACGGGAGATGACGCAGTGGTCGGGTGGTCGGCCAAGTCCCTCTAGGGATGCAGCGCCACGGAGTTTAGTTTAGAAGAGTAAGAAGTGGCTTACTACATACAAGACGTATTTTATAACATAATTAATTATTTCGATGGTCTTTTCATTTACATAATGTGTGAAGAAGTGAAGTAAAAGTAATAGGCATAACCTCTAATAATTTGTATTATAGAAGAAAACTGCAAGCTACGGCCTTCAGAACTTACGTCACCGATAAACAAACGTGGGAGAAAAAGGTTTGTTCAGCGACTAGAAGACACGGATTGTAAATGTATACAAAACTTTAAAAGAAAACCCTGAAGCATCTGTGCAAGATGTAGGAGTGAAAGTGGCGTCATCCATGGGAGTAGTTTCAAGTACGGTTTTCAAAGTCCTAAAAGAATACAGATCTACAGAAGGTTTCAAGTCATCGGTCAAAATTAAACCAAAATCAAAGACAAAAAATCACTTGGCAGAATTTGAATTCGAACCCGGGACCCTTAACCCTTAATATAAAAAAGTAAGTTCAATTGCCACTGATCATATTACAAAAACGTATAATTAAAATATGCCTGAATAAAAGAATTGATTATCCCACTAACCGGATATATAACGAATTTAAAGTATTAAATATTGAGCAAATATATAAACACACTATATTGAATTCCTACCATAAAAATCGAAAAAAATATCAAAAGCATCCTCATGATTACACTACAAGACGCAATCAAATACCTACTCTAATTGAACCTAAATGTTGCACATCGGCAGGACTATTACACAGCTCGATCTCTGGTCCACGGCTATACAACTCAATAATGAAACTTCACCCTGAATTAGCCATGTACAAGGATTTCATTTTCAAATCCAGAATTAAAAAATTAATATAAGACACATTAATATTAACCACATTTCACACTTTCCCCGTTGTAATGATCTATATTGCTATTCCTTGCTTTTTCTGAATGGTACTAGTATCACTATATTTTATTGTATTTTTAGTTTAAATTGATTGTATTGTATTTGTATTCATTACATGTTATTTGTATTTTGTATTTGTATTTTTATTTTTATTTTTTAACTGATGTAATTTAAAAGGAACTGACCCCAAACACGAGCTTTGCTCCTTTGGGGTAACTTATATAACTCTTTCTGTAACTCTTCTTTAAATAGAAATTGTAACTTGTAACTTGTAATTGACTTTACTGTATGTAATCGACTAAATAGTCCAAAAAATGAACTCTTGTGAACTATGCTTTTTACTTTCACATTAGGTTCTTTACGTTTGCTCCGTACGTAAGTTATCTTGGATCAAGTATAGCGGTCCTCATATTGCACAGTGAAGGCCCTCAACACCCTGTAAAGTAATAAGTAATAAAGAGCGGCCAAAGCTGACCTCATCGGCTTTGATGTGTTTTGCAATCACGTTTGATAAAACTGTTGCCGAAATTCATCCCCAAAACAGCTTCAACCAAGAAGCCTGTAGAATTTACTAGCACAGCTCGTATAACTGACATAAGGCCTACATTATATCTTCGAGAGAAGTTTACCGCATTAAAGTAATCTCATGCAAACTCTACCTAAATCTCCATTACTTATTATAAGACTGATGACACTCTATATTTCACGATTTCATCGTGCTTTAATACTAATTTCATTTACTGCGATTTTTATAATATCCATTGTGAACATTGAAGAATGTTACCATTTTATCTGTATAATATCTAGGGCCCATGCAGCAGTGATAAAAGTGCCGCTATTTCTCTATCAAAAAGTTCCTCAGTTTGTATCACGCGACTAATGGCGAGTGCACCAACCTCGGTATTCAGAATACCGCGGTAAAGTTGCTTAGTTTACCCCGGTAAAGTCATACTTTCGTTGCACCGTGCTCGGTTTCGACTTTTCCCGCGGTAAGATGCAAACCGGCCGTGAAGGAGCTGTAAAGTGAGAAAACCGCGGTTTTCTTTCCAAGATGGAGATCAGCGTAATGTATCATACTAGCAGGTGCCCGCGGCTTCGCCCACGATAATTAATTGAAAAATTAAAAATTAAGAGTATAATAATGATTAAAGCATTATATTTATTAACACTTGCACGCGAATCATTCATAAACTAAGCCATTAATATAATTAATGAAACAGCTAAAATTCCTGCTTTACAGTATATTCCACGATATGAAAGCGCCGGCTGGGAAAACGATCTCAGATTCGATTATGCAATTCCAAAGCGACCTGTTAACACTGATAATACATATTGTTTCTCAACTGTTTGTTGACAGATGAATATGATGTGAATTTTATTTGATAAATTCAGTGTAATTTTAAGAAATTATATAATTTTTCAAGGGAAGGAGTTATTTTGTTTGGATTTTTATTGTCCGCGATACTGCCCGCGGCTTCGCCCGCCATTATTAATTGACTCCAGGATTTTTAAGTAATTTACACTGGCATATTATTAAAAACTTTTGTGGTTCAGGGTTATGAAAATTGTAATAAAAAATAAAATTAGAATATTTGTTCAGTGTGTTTATTTCACTTACGCCTTATATAATCATGAAACGGTTTTCCTAATTTTGTACTTTTCGTGAAAGTTTAGACTGCGACAGACGAACATCGCCCAGTATACCCGACGTTTCACGAAGTGGGCGAGCGAGTGAGCAAGCTATTTAGGGCCGTTGAATTGTATGAGAGTAGATTTTGGATACCTAGGCCAAAAGCTAATTGAACATAAAAAAATAATGAGAAACAGGTGTGGTCTATTTGAAGAATGGACGATGGTGCATATCTTTGCAAATACTGTGCAGTAACATCGATTGAAATGACCTTCCTTTCTTCCCTCAGCCAAACCAGGTCCATTTAGTAGTAGGCGTAACCAACTCATTTTCACGATTGGTACAGTATCTATGGTGTTTGAATGCAAAGTTAGAATTCAGACGACATATATACGCAATATAACATTAAATTTTATCCTTATGAATATTTATTACTGAACAATAAAGCAACAAATAAACGAAATATGGAAAACCAGTGGGCCTAGGCCAAATTTACAGTGAAGGGCTGCAAGCATCACGATATTGCCTGTATATCTGCATATAGGGTTTGTGGTCAATTTATCATACTTGCACGTAGACGAACATAATTATAACAGCCCTTTCATGGATATTTACATGACTTTGCACCTAAAATTTCAACTATTCGAACGGGAATAAAAGCGAGGCTATGTCGAACCCAGAACAGAGATTTCATGGCGCTTGCTTTGCCTTGGCAAGGTTGCCTTGGTTTCCCACGTGTGAGAATTATTCTTTAAAACATAAATGTTATTTTATTGAAGTGTACAGTCTGTTAAAGAGGATTACATTAACACAAATAAAGTGCAGAAACGTTGTAAACATGGCATCTTATTGATTCATCGTGACTGGCAGCCGAGCAGGGAGAGAGAGAATCTAGCGGTCCGAGAGAGAACCTGGAAGAAATCAGCACAAATTCCTCCATGGGAATGGCTTCTTAGCAGAGTAACCGCGAAATATTTGAACGTTTGGAAACCGCGGTAATGTAGCGACGGTGTACAGGTTTTCTTAAAATACCCCGAAATTAATTTTACCCTGGTTATGAAACAGCAAAGAATACCGGAGAATGGTGCACTCGGTCATGAGCCCACCCCGTTCAAGACCTCCCTCTCTTAGACAAATCCGAGGAGGTACCGGGAATCGAACCCTGGTCTACGGATCCCAACATCTCTGTTCTTTGCTACGCTGGACCAGTGTACCCCGGCGAGCCTTCTGAAGAAATCTAACCACCTCGTTCTTGATATTATTTCGTATATACGTTGTATCGGAAACAGATGAAAGTCAGATGAAGCAAAATCTGGACTGTATGGAGGATGCACAGCACAGCAGAACTTCGGAGACTGAAGCACGGCATCCTCCATATGATAATGGAAGAAGATCTGCGTGGACTTCACTATGCATCTGATGAAGAAGTTGAGAGAACTGTGAGAGACTGGTTGCGGAAACAGAGTGTCGACTTCTTCCGTGACGGCTTCAAAAAACTTGTTCACCGTTGGCAGAAGTATATCCAATTGTCTTGTCATTATGTGGAAAAGTGAATATTGGTAATTAAAGGGCACATTCTAAGAATTATTTCTGTGTTTGATTTATTAAAATACTCCCATCGAAACCCAAGTTATGAAGGTGGAGGCATTACTTTTCATTCAGCCCTCGTGTACGTCCACGAAATTGTGTTTTGTTTCTCTAAACGGTCCCAGGGTAACTTCCTTTATGGATGCGCCTCGTATTTATTCAGTTAATATTAATATTAAACCTGGAGGTTGTACATTAATTTGAGAATGGTACAACTGGTTACTTTCGTGAAGCTTGAAACCTCAATATTATAAATCTTATCATGTAGGTCACATGCTTTGGGTGGATTGCAGCCCTCAAATAGTTAAGGGGAGATAGTTGTTATCAGTGTCAACAAATCGATTTTTTCTTATCTCATGTAGTAGGGCATAGGTTTCTGAACACTTTGATATGTAGGTCGTATATGTTGCGTTATTATTAGGCTAAGCCAAGCAGAGCGATCTGGAGCTTTCTTAAATGGATAAAATACCATAAGGTTAGAACATGCATGTCATTTTCTTTTCGCTCTCCTGTAAAATTACCGACGCATAAAGCCGCGTTCACACCTGTGCAACGTTGCATGCGCACAAGAGGCTTGCGCCTGGCAGGTGGAGATGCAAGCCGGGGCATGCAACGGTGCAGGGTGAGGCATGCGTGGAATCTGTGCGCACGGACCTCCTTGCGCCGGTGGACGTAGGCGCAAGTAGCTCCCCATTTGAAACGGGGAGCTACGTGCAACAGTCGTGCGTCTTCCAAGGCTCTGCTCTGATTTTTCATTATGGCGGAGTGGTCTAATGAAAAGAATATTGAGTTCGTGGAGGATTATCGCTCGTATCCGTGTTTGTGGATGGCTAGCTCCCCGGACTACAAGGACAGGACAAAAAGGAGCGATTCCTTACAGTTTCTAAGGGACAAATACGCTTTGGGAACAACGAAAGCGGTGCTAAATAAAATAAAAAGCCTCCGATCATACTTTCGTAGAGTCCAGCAGAGTAGAGCAGTGGTATTATTTCAATGAATAGACCTTTTTAGGCTTTTTAAACAAACGAGTTTAGCCGTCTTCATGAAACATAATAATGGACACTAATATGACACCGAAAATTGTTTATAATTTTGACAGAGTTATTCTAGTTCTCTCCCCCCCCCAAATAAGCAAGTAACTATTCCTTATATTGGCACTCGAAAAATAGCATAAACAATTGAGATATTTACCCTTTTTAATGATACAATTATTCAATGCTCACTCAATAAATTCCTATCTACTAAAATAAGTTGACTGAAATTGTTTCTATATATACATTTCAAAGTATTTCAGACTGCTCAAGTTTCATTTCCTGCGATAGTTACAATAAACAATAAAATCAAGTAAACTGATGTAAAAAAGTGCCAGTATGTTTTTGTTTAATCAGTTATGACTGCAATTATGATATGCAGAATATATATATATTTTTTTTAAAATTGATTTCCAAGTTAAGCTCCAGATTTATTCATTAAGCAGGTCTTACGGAAGAAGAAAGGTCTACCATCTCGGCCACCTGGGTCATTTTAACGGTCTAGTTGGATAAGCGCATGTAAAACAATAGTTTTTTTTGTCATAGCTACCTGTATTTTAATTTCCAAGGCCTTATAAGATCACAGTAAAACAATAGGCTATGTTGTCAAGATAATTGATTTTCATTTTTTTATAAATTCTTTCGAATACGTATATTGCCATAAAATAGGCACTAAATTGAGCATTACTCCGAAACAGATCAACCGATTTTATCCATTATGAATAGACGTCTTCCCATGGACATTGTAAATGTGTATACCAAGTTTCATGAAAATCCGGTAAAGCGTATTTGAGTTACTGCGTCTTTAAAATATACACTAAATTGGGTTTTACTCCGGTACCGGTCAACAGATTAGGTTCAAATTCAATAGGGCACTTCTCATGGACGTCACAAATGGGTATACCAAGTTTCATGAAAATCCGTTACAGCGTATTTGAGTGATGGCGCCTTTCTATGAGAAAGGCGCCATAATCTATTAAAATAGGCACTAAATTGGGCATTACTCCGGTACCGGTGAACCGATTTGGTTCAATATCAATAGGGTTCTTCCCATCGACATTATGAATGTTTATACCAAGTTTCATGAAAATCCGAACAAGCGTACTTGAGTTATGGTGCGTACAGACGCACGGACAGACGGACGGACAGACAGACAGACAGACGGACAGACATTTTTTCGTCCCCCACACAATCTCATAAAGTACCATACTGGCACTTAATAACACGTGTGAATTGATTCAACCGAGGGAAGAACTGAGGTCAATGATAACAACGTTGCTTTTGTTTTGGAAAGCAGAAGCCAAGGCCGACTTGGTTACATCAGTTAACATAAACACTGACTATGGTTTATTCCTTTGATGCCGCCTGCCCATGCAATGAATAGCTGCACTATACAAAGACAAACAACAAAGCGATATATAGCCTACATTATTAATTTCAGTGCGTTGTATAAATTTATTTGCATTACATCTTTTCTTAAAATGCACTAATTCACATTTATTTATTTTCTTTTGTATTAATTGGAAAATCTATTTAAAAATAGTGTTTTTCTGCAAAAGTCCTCTTTAGCCCCTAGTCCAGTGGTTGCTGACTACGGACCCGCAAGTCTGGGTTCGAACCCCGGTACCTCCTCAAATTTTTCTGAGGTAGGGCCAACTGGAACGGGGTGCATTCAGTCTCGTGACACCAACCGAGGAGCTAATTCATAAAGAAGTAGCGGCTTCGGTTCAGTAAGCTATCAACAACTGCAGTAGGATTCGGCATGCTCACTACATGCCCTAATCCTGCCAGCTACCTATTCAAAATGTGACAATTATTACGCTCATATTATTGGTAATTAATAATATATAAAATTATATTTGGAAAAAAGCAGTTCGTTCGTTGAAAATGCCACTGTTCGAAATAGTACCTGCTGGTGATCAGAGTTGTTCCTACTGCGTACATTTTCGAACGATATTCTGGAAATGAAAGATTGATTGCCATGACCAATTTTACTGCTGTTTGACTTTCATATTTTTGTGAAAGGTCAACTACATTGCCAACTTTGTGATTACAATACAATTGAATTTTCTTCTTACGGTTTCGTCTTTGTCGCAAAATAACAACAGCTGCAGCAGCAGCAGCAGCTACGGCATCTAAATCCAAAGCGGACATTTCATCTGCGCACTTCTAGCAGGTGTGAACAGAAAGAGGTATGCGCCTACAATAATGGAGCCGCAAGAGACTAGGTGCATGCGTGAGCTTGCACCGTTGCATGCGCAGATGCACTGGAGAGGCACGGCAACTAGGCGCAAGGCGCACAGGTGTGAACGCGGCTTAAGACTCACTTTCTTACCTTGAAAACAGAGCCTTAAAAGTTGGGTGCTTATAATGATCCGAATGACACTAAAAAAATTAAAATTATTGTAACTATTGCCGGAATACCATAGTTATACACAAGTTGTTGTAAACGATAAGGCAGTTACAAATTTGGGCACAGACTGTACATCACTGCACTTGTCACAATCGTAAAATGAGGGTAGCTGGAAGCCAGGTATACAATGCGAAAGGAAAGGAATGTTGAGTTCTTTTATACAAATGGAGTGTCTTCGCCGGGTGGTTTAAATTAATACAATGACCTCTAAGCAGTCTTGTCCCGTTACACTTACCGTATGCTGAATTGAGGGTTAGAGGGTGTAAAAGTATTTTCAGTCTTTCATGAGAAATCAGTTCAGTTGTTAAAATTTACGCGATGCCACCTGTACAGAAGAGATTTTCGTACAATGCAAGTTTATAAGTTAGAAGTGATTTTCACCGATTCCATTGTACAAGGTTATAATTTGCTTATGTAATGAAGTATATTATTCCCTTCAAAATATTTCGTTTAGAATCACATTAAATTTGTTTTCCTTTAAATTTCCATCCTAAAACTAAGATGCGTCTTATGGTCCGGAGCGTCTTATCGTCCGTAAAATACGGTACATTTTTTGTACTTCAGGTACCATTTTCTGAAAAGCTATTCATGCTAAAATAATAAAATTTTCAGGAATTTATTATAGATAGATGACAAATCTCCCTTAGCAGAATTATAGGAAAAGTCTTGACTATACCGAATTTTTAACTATTTTCTAATAAAAAAAGTTTTTTTTTTAGTCTTAAAGTTTTCATGCAGTAATATTGTACTATTAGACTGATTGTGATAGGGTAAATAGTAGAACCTATTGTTAGTAAGTTCCCAAAGTTTTACAAAATCTAAACTACAGAAATTGAATAAAGCGTACCTATGTCAAGGGAAGTAACTGTAAAATAAAATTACCACCTATGTGTTAAAAAAATTCTTTCCTATCAAACAGTGAGTTCTAGAACAACCATTCTCTGCTTATTTTAAACTACAGAGTGCACTTGCAAAGTATAAAAAAATCAACTAAATCTGACTGTTAACACCTGAGTTATGGCTTGTTGAACATACGCTATATTTTCTATCATTTGCTAGCGTTAACTACCATCTCCCCTTAAATATGTGAAAGGTAAATGAAGTCCATGAAATGACCAGTGTTTGAGTGAATATTACATAGGTACAAATCCTATGTTACTTTGTTTCATGAGGTGAGCTCTGTCAATAGCTAATATGTTTGTAGTGCAAACCAGGGCGTAAGCCAAGTCAAGTGGAACCAGTGCAAGCAACATGGCGGCCACTCAGTGTTTGTGCTCGCCAGTTCGAGCATAACACACTCAACACACTTAGGCCTACCGTAATTCTGCTAATGAGCTGATCTGTGTTACGTCCCCAATAACCAAAATTATTATCGGCTTATTTTCGTGTGAAAGTACCCTTTGTTTAAGTTCCTCTTGCTTAATTATTAAGTGCCAGTGTGGTACTTATGAGATTGTGTGGAGGAAAATGTCTGTCCGTCTGTCTGTGTGTCTATACGCGTGATAAATGAAATACATTTCATCGGATTTTCATGAAACTTGGTATACTCATTTACAATGGCCATAAGTATATAATTTTATAAAACTATGGCTGTCCCTATGCTACTTTATGGATGTGAAACCTGGGTAATGACCAAAAAACTGGAAAGGAGGATACAATCAGCAGAGATGAACTTTCTCAGAAGAACTAAAGGTTGCACAAAATTAGATAGAATACGTAACGAAGATATAAGGACAGAATTAAATATATATTCAGTAAATGATAAAATCAAAGAATACCAAGAAAAATGGAAGCAACATCTAGAAAGAATGGCGCCATCAAGATTGCCCAGGGCAGCATATGATTATAAACCAAAAGGTAAAAGAAATTTAGGAAGACCTGTGAAAAGATGGAAGGAACAACTGTGAGGGCGGAACAAGCAATTTCCTAATCCATGAAGTGGAGAAGAAGAAGAAGAAGTATACGCCTGTTTATTTTGGACCAAATCGGTTGACCGGTACCGGAGTAACGACTAATTAAAGGTCACATGCTTTTTAAAATCATGACTATACTACAATGCAGTTTTGCTAATCATTGAGGCCTTGACTGCAATGCAGTCATATGTTTTTTTATTTCGTTGTTCAAGTTGAAATGAGTACTACTACAATACGGTTATGTACAGAAGGTATATTACTGTGAAATAATTTGACCAACATACATTAAGCGGAGTTCTTTGCTAGTGCATTTTGTAAAATGATGGCCCATATTAACAATTTCTTACATAAGTGTATACGAGAATCAAACTTCAGACCTTTGTTCTTCTGCAAACCCTGCTTAATGAATCGATCTGGAGCTTAACTCGGAGATAGATTACAAAAATAACTTAGTTTCTGCATATCACAATTGCAATTATCACTGATTAAACAAAACCATTCTGGCACTTTGTTACATCAGTTTATCTGATTTTACAAATGGGACGAAATTTTCAAATTACCTATTAATTAAACAGCAATGATGGAATTTGAAAACAAAATACATTTACAACTATTTCGCAAATAGAATAAAGAAAATATCTGATTAAATTTCATTTATTAGCGAAAATATTGTAATTGAAATGTTTTAATTCCATAAGCCTATTTTTACGGCGCGTAAGAGAACTCCAAACCCAAATTAGAGACTCTGGACAAAATTTCTCGGCCCTTTCACGTCCAAGTAGTGTAAGTAGTGTAAGTGTTTATTATTACTATAAATAACTTTTTACAAATTCCAATGCAAACAATCGCATGGGTCCGCATGGACCGTACATGCTTACGCAAAAACACACACACAAAAAGAACAAATAAATTAAACACAAAATAACACAAAGAAACTAAATCTATTCCTCACCCTCCACACCCGCTCTCCAATTTAGGTGGCCATGTAAAAGTAAACAATCAGGCCAGATTTAGCTCCTGCGTATTTCTACGATTTTAAGCATTTTAAGTATTTAAAACAAATAGTGACATACTTATAAGGAAAGAGTAGCCTATGCATATTTGGAGCTAAATTACGTACTTGTGAACTTCAAATCTTGTTCTGTCTGATAAAGATTATATAATTTCGGTGGTCGCCATAAGCAAAACTTCAATATGGAAGCGGTTTGAAGCATTTTGAACAGTTAAGGGAGGAAATGAAGCTTGGTTTTGAAAAGTTCAATATCAAGTGCCTCGAGGTTGAAGTTTCGGGTTTGAGAGATAAGCTGGTCGCTCTTGAGCATAAACTTGACTACCTTGAAAATTAGAGTAGAAGGAATAACATAGTGATATAATATGGTGTGATGGAGGAGGAAGGTGAAAACTGGGATGTTACAGAGGATATAGTGCGGAAAATAGTGACACAAATAGGAATTGAGTTACGTGAATTTGACATAGAGAGAGCACATCGTGTGGGAAGAAGAGGCAGTAGTAAAAAGCCAATAGTTTGTAAACTGGTTTACTACAAGCTTAAGGTGGCTATTCTACGTCCAAGTAATACTTTAGTTTCCGGAGGAGGGTTAAGGGGCGATGGGCTTACCATCTGTCCTTCTGCCCTCTCTAGGAAAATAAGCGTAACAAAATTCACATCGGTAAACAGAAACCTCCACTTGGAGGCCCTTCGCCCCAACATGGGGGCATAGGATTCGAGAGAGATAGAGAGAGGATTCGAGAGATAGAGAGGATTCGAGAGAGAGAGAGGATTGGATAGAGAGAGAGAGAGAGAGAGAGAGAGAGAGACATAAGCCTATTATTAAAACGAATTCACACGTAAGACCTATGCAGCTGTTCTGCGAGAACAAAACCAAATCGCAAATGCAAGCAAGATATTAACTTAACTGCAAGCATATAAGATGCTGTCCCTTGAACAGTTGTAGGCATAGCTCATTACCAGGGCCCGATTCTGATGACCTAAAATTATTTGAAAAATGACCCTAAATTTTAAAGAAAATGACTTAATAATTATAAAAAATGACCTATAACTTATTACTTTATTTATAAAAATGACCTATAACTTATTATTTTATTTATAAAAAATTATTATTGTACAGACAAAGTTATAGAATAGTTTGTCCATAATTGTAAGAACTGTAAATAACTATAATGTTGAGAATGTTATTTTCCCACGGAAATTTTTACTGGCACTGAAGCACTGGTGAGTCAAAATTCGGCACATCCTTTTGTGGTCTGCCGGATTTTATTGTTGTTTATTGAAGGTAAACAGTAGTTTGCACTCTCAATTCCAAACAGGTAGCAGAAACTGGTGCCAAGTCAATGTAATAACAGTAGTAATATAATACAACATTTTGGCGTTTCTTTGATTCTCATTTCCGACTGAGACATGACAACACTTAACGCCGAATTTTTCCTTCTTGCATTAAGCGAACAACACTTCATAGACAGCACCGCTAGCGACGAAGAAAAAGTTAATACACTGAATGTAAATACATGAAAATGACTAAATAAGGAAACAAATGACACGAAAATGACAAAATAATGACCTAAAATTGAAATAAATGCCCTAAAAATATAAAATGAAAAAAAAATGACCTAGTAGAAATGCATTTCAATAATCTAGAGGCCCTGATTAGGATTTATCTACAAGTCGGCAATGTCTATGCAGCATCAATAAAAAGATGACATGTCATTAGAATCCGGGCCCTGCTCATTACAAACATATGTTATTCTTCAGCATCCAGTGCTGCAAATTGCTAAGTTCTATTCTTTGAAAGGTACCGTACTTGAAACATATTTCGCGTAGGTCATTGCCCGATGAAACGTCAGGATTATTAGACCCTACTTAACCGCGACCTACAAGCCCGAAAAGTTGTCTAACGCCTGCCGTGAAAACCTAAGCTATCATGTTTCTCGTTGCTTTTTGTAGGCCTATAGCCTGTTTATGAATGAATGAATGAATGATTTATTCTTGTATCTGGAGTTGTACAAATGATCACCCCTGGTGTTACAGAAAGTTTTTCACCAGAGGGCGTCTGAATACATAAAAACTCATATATCTAAAATCAGTACTACTACTAATAAATGTTTACCTTTTGTAAGTATATCCACTTACCATTTCTAGCCAATTTCCCTTAAGCAGCTAATTTGTTTTTCTCATTTTATTTTGACTATGTATAAAAAGTTTCCCAGTTCCTTTAGTGTTTTTGTGTTTTTTGTTACAGACAATTTCTTATATGCCACTTCTTTATTTAACTTTAACATTTTTTTATTTAAAAACTTATGTCTTAGTGTTTCAGTTTCGGGACACCTTAAAATTATATGCTCTGCATCTTCATTACTAAGACATAATGGGCAACGACCTTTCTCGAAATTTGTTCTTGCCCCTCTAAGCTTCCATATCCCTAATCTCCACCATGCTAGCCCAGATTTTTGTTTCTTCGAGCAATCAATCACATAATTTTCCATACCCCACATTTCCTTCATTTTGATGTAGAATACTAAAGATTTCTTTTCCCTCATTACGGCAAAAAGGTTCTGCCTTTGTATATCATTACATCTTTTAATAACTATTTTTGAAATCACATTGATGTTTTTTTCCTCGTTCAATACTGAATTCCATATCCACTTTAATCCTATCTCATCTAATGTTTTCCTAATGTACTGTATTCTGCTTCGATTACCTTTATCATTCACTTGGGCTTGGAAGCAGATTTTCACTATATCTTCATTGTCTTTTTCCCAGATGTATCTGTAATACCTTAAAATTTTGCTTAAAATGACCCCCATACTACTGTCATATCCTAATTCATATCGAGCTGCTTCATTTGATGAGTATCTTGGTACCTGCAATATTTGTTTGCAGAACCTGGCTCTCATCATATCCATATATTTCCAGGAATTCCTTTCCCCCCACACTTCACTTCCATATAACATTTTTGATTCAACTATTGCTTTGTATAACCTGTTTAACATTTTGAATCTAATTTCGGGTAGTTTGGTTGAGCAATTGTATATAGCATTCATAGCTATAGCCTGTTTAGCTAATTACTGTTTCTTTTTAGTTTGGTGCCATCTAACTTATTATTTATATCCTTACTCAGTGCTTTTTTTCTAACAAAAAAGGTGGGGGTACTCACCGAAACTTTTTAACTGAATCACACTGGGGCTCCCACACTTCTCCCAAAAGTCATTTTTCTGAGTTAATGTCGAATAGTCGGGCCTATCATGGCCAGAAATGTTTCTCCCCTGAATTGCAGTAAAATCACCGGTACTTGCGACGTTATCTAAAGATTAATTTTATTCACTGTTTGCAGGTTTATGAGATACTTCAAAAACATTGTCATGCACTCTTTTATTGAGCACCGGTTCAAAATAATTACATATTTTGCTCATTTCACTTCTCTACTTGTGAACCATGTGCAATCCTTTATCCTAAACAACTGTGAATTCACTTGCCTCTGCAACACAAATGAAGGGTTTTCTTTTCAAATTATATGTAAGCAACGAATGCAGTTAAATTTAAACACGCACTAACCCCTGATTAATTATGGTGGTTAGCTATTTACTACTTGTTTGTTACTACATTAGCATTAACTGCACTTGGTGAAATACTTGATCTGTTAGAATGGCCTTGGCAACAGGAGCAGCTTGCTAAGGGCTGGAAAAACCAACCCCAACTCTTTTGTAGTCCAGTAGCCATGGTAATTTGCAGAAACTATAATGTTCTTGTATGTAGGGTATTTTGTATGTAGAAATCTAACAAAACCAACAAACAATCTTGATTTTAAGTAATAGGCCATAATTTTATAGGAATTGTGAAAGGAATATTCCGGGTAATATCCAATTTTTTTGAAGGTAAAAGAGGTGCCGGTACTGCGTACCGTTGCGTACCGTCACAAAAAAAGTACTGTACCTCACTCGACACGACCAACGTGATTTTTGTGTAAAAGGAAGCCGTGGAAACTGCTTCGCGTTTTGTCGATATACGTTACTATGAAAGACAATTCAGATTTATTTGTACGTTTTGGCCCTATCTTTTTTTTAATCCTAGCCGGCGATAGATCAATTTAATTTTCCGGTACTTTTCCGGACATGGGTTCCTATTAGAAATGTATTCTTCTAAGTCCCATCTACTAGCCCTAGAAGTTTGTAATATGGATTTCCGAACACCCTGTAGAAATAGAAGCTAGTAATATTTGCATGTTATAGACCACAGGACTTTATTTGAACTAGATGAAAGAATAAACAAGTGTTAATGCAGGAGATCTAAACATTCCGTCTGTTAATTGGCACGGCAGGGCAGGGAGAGGGGAGATTCAAAACTTGGCCAGTTCCTTTGTATGGGATAATGGGTTAACCGAGGCAAACACTCGTGAAAATATGCATCTCAATGCTCATCTCCTCGAAAGTACTTTCAGGTATTAGTGGCCTACAAATGTGAGAGAGTTTGGGACAGCCACCAAACAGGAAATAGTGAATTGGCTATTTGCAAAGCAAATATTAATGGGTTACATATTTTTCTCAATGAACATCTTGGAATAGGCCTACTTCTTTCGGATCTCAAGAAAACTAAACACGCATGGTTTAGCTTTAAAAATGTAATTTGAGAAGCAAGAGACAAATCAGTGTTAATCAATTAATTTTTCAATCAACTCGTTAATTGACTGAAAAGTAATTGTGATGAAATTAATTGCAATTAAACGTTTAATTGCATATTGCAATTAAATTATTTGGATTAATGTATTATGTTAATCGTAACTCGCAATTAAAATAATTGCAATTAACTTGTTTAATTGTTCTATGAAACAATTAAAACTAACAATCAACTTACTTACCTTTGCAGAAATCAAAAGTATTACAAGATTTCGAAAATTTTACCTACATTAATAAAAATCAGTATTACTTGAAAGGATGCGGAAACTTTAGGATAGGAGGACGCCTCATCAACACCATCAAGTATGCAGATGACTTGGTAGTGTTCGCCAAGAATCAAAGACAACTGTAATACATTATGAACAGATTAGTGGAAACAGGATGGAAATATGGCATGGAAATTAACATTGAAAAATCAAAAGTAATGAGAATATCAAAACGAGAGAAACCCTTGAGGATAACTGTCGACAATCAAGAACTGGAGAATGTGAAGCAGTTCAAGTACTTGGGAAGCTTGCTGACAAAGGATGCCCACTGCACGAATGAAATTCGAACAAGAATCGCCATGGCCAAAGCCGCATTCAACAAAAAGAGGACTCTACTGACCAGCAAGTTGAGCTTGGAACTAAGGAAGAAACTGGTGAAGTGCTACATCTGGAGCATTGCACTGTACGGAGTAGAGACATGGACCATGAGAAAGAGGGAGAAGAAATACCTAGAAAGCTTCGAAATGTGGTGCTGGAGGAGAATAGAGAAGGTCAAGTGGACAGAACGGGTGACAAATGACGAAGTACTGAGAAGGGTAGGAGAGAGGAAAATTATTCTGAATTCAGAGGAAAGCCAATTGGATCGGACACATACTTAGACACGAGGGACTCATGCATGCTGTCATCGAAGGGAAGATCAAAGGAACTGCTGGAAGAGGACGGAGAAGAATACAACATCTGGATGACATGAAAGATGGGAGGAGATACAGCAGATTGAAGGACGAAGCTGGAGATAGGGAACACTGGCGTCAGAAATTCTCCGTACGAAGACATGGACCTGCCACTAGGCAGAGTACTAAATAATAATAATTACTTATTAATAAAAAACGAACATCATCCTTCATTATACCTATTATTTATATTTTAATGTATGATTTTCATCTGTGCAATGTTTTGACATCGTACATAACAAACAGTTGCAAGTCGTGACATATTCATTTTGTAAGGCTGAGAACACAGTGTAACTAACATGCGTATTTCAGTATCTTACTTACGCATTTTGTTATGTAGCCACACACCAGGCCCATACAGTACGCTTAGTCCTTTTTAATTGTTAGTTTTTATTTAAATTCATAACACAATTGATAAGTAACTAATTGTTAACTGTAGGAAATCACGATTGACAATTGATTAATTGTTCATTGCTACCACTACAATGAACAATTAATCAATTGCTAATTGTAATTTTCCACAATTACAGTTGATCAATTGTTAGTTGTTATGGTGAAAATTAACAATTAATCAATTGTTAATCTTTAATTATCTTTACAATTAAAATGTGAGAAACACTGAGACAAATATGTACCATTTAATTAATCAAACACAATACAGACCCGAAATATTTTAATAAGGCAATTCGGTCTCTGAATAGAAAAACAGGCGTCCTTATAACATAAGGAACAGATCGGAAGAGAATCTGCGACATTTTAAAAATCTAATTAATGAATTAGAAAACCAAAAGAAATTAGCATAAAAGGAGTTTTGGAACAAATTCTTAAACCGAAAGAGAATAATTATTGGAGAGCCTTTTATAATTATTTTCATTGACGCAAGGGTAATAAAATCAGATAAACTGATATAACAAAGTGCCAGAAGGCTTTTATTTAATCAGTGATAAGTTAATTGCAATTGTGATTTGAACAAAATAATTTATTTTTGTAATCTATCTTCGACTTAAGCTCCAGATCGATTCATTAAGCAGGGCTTGTGGAAGAACATATTTAACCTTAATTCAAACTCGTATATACTGATATAAGAAATTCTTAAAATAGGTCAACATATCACAAAATACACTGGCGAAGAACTCTACTTAATGTACAGTCTGTCAAATAAAAAACGTCGGGACTCGTATGCAGTTAAAATTAAAGTTTTAGCGCATTAGTTCACAAGTTTCCTATAAAAAACCATAAAATACAGGTCATTTTCTGAACATATGAGGCCATGCGACAGGAGGGAAGAAATGAACAACGAAGGAAAATGAAAAACGCGGAAGGCGCAATACACGATATTCAACTTAATGTATTGTCATAATTCATTTTGCTTTGTCATCGCACCACATACAAATGCTAGCTTGAGAGAAAGTGTAGTTAGGGCTGTAATTGACCTGCATTTTTCGGCCTCTGAAGCAGCGAGGAGGTTCCATATTTCTTAAAGAGGTGGGTACTTCACTATAATGCGACCGGAAGTTTTCATAGGATCTGGCCGGCCGCGTATTTCGATGCTAGATTGGTTGCAGAAGTTGAACGTAAGTTATTGATTTTGCACTACAAGTGCCGGTATTATGAAATAAAATCTTTAAAAAATGCTCCTTGAATAATCATATTCCTTGCGAATTTATTAATTATTAATATTATAAGAATTTTCAACCAAGAATATGGCGGATGTGAGACATATAGCCACAAGCTTCTATACATGTTCGTTTTGGAACAAAACTGACTAAATAATCAAGAAAATACATGGAGAGACAAGAGGCAGGTGTGAACCTAACCTTAAGTCTTCCTGTACATGCGCATATGCTCGTCCGTGATACTTAATCAAATACCGCCCGACGTTTTTTATTTGACCGACTGTACGTAGGCCTAATTATTTCACAGTAATATACCTTCTGCTTATAAACAGTATTCAACTTGATCAACGAAATAAACATCTGACTAGTGTGATAATCAAATGCAAAGGAATACGTCATGGCTAACTGTATTTTAAATTCCAAAGCAGTATATGATCAGTGTAAAACAATATGTTGTCAGGATAACCGATTTGTATTTGTTTAATTCTTTCTAATATATTACCATAAAATAGGCACTAAATTGAGCAGTACTCCGATACTGGTCAACCGACTTAGTCAAATATCAATAGGTTTCTTCCCATGGACATTATAAACGCGTATACCAAGTTTCATTAAAATCCGATAAAGCTTATTTGAGTTATCGCACCTTTTGTTATGAATTACCATAAAAATACACTAAATTGGGCATTATACCGGTACCGGCAAATTGATTTGGTCTAATATCAATAAATGTCTTCCCATGGACATTATAAATGCATACGCAGAGTTTCATGAAAATCCGATAATGCGATATTTGAGTTATCGCGCCTTGAAAATAGACACTAAATTGGGTTTTACTCCGGTACCGGTCAACTGACTTGGTCCAATATCAATAGGCTTCTTTCATTATAAACGCGTATACCAAGTTTCATTAAAATCCGATAAAGCGTATTTGAGTTATCGCGCGTACAGGCACACGATTGGAAGGACAGACGGACAGACATTTTCCCGTCCCCCACACAATTTCATAAAGTACCATAATGGCAGTTAATAAAGAAAACATTCCTGAGATAAATGTATAAATGGTGTTATGAATGACAAAGATAAAGCCCAGCTGTGAAATTCACATGTCATATCAGTTTTTAATAATGGTGAAAATAATTTTAAAATTAATCAACTGAACGAGGGACACTCAGTTTTTTTTTTTTTTTAATCACCGCGGAAAATTTTAGGAAGTGGATAAAGGAATTACAAAATTGCAAATCGAGGGGACCTCACAATATAGCTACAGAAACCAGGATTACTTATTTCAAGCAGCTTTTTAATACGTCTATAAACAACTGTGTTCTTCCATACGACTGGAAAACCACTATTATCGTTTCAGTTCATAAGGGTGGAAATAAGGGGGATTTAAGCTATTACAGACAGTTAGTCTTACATCAGTGGCAAGTAATAGTATATTGCGATACAAGTGCCGTAAGGCACGTTTACGGGTCGAGGAAACAGATTGAAAACCGAGGCGCAGCCGAGGGTTTTTAAGTTTTCGAGACCCGTAAATGCCTTTGCGGCCCGTGTGTTGCATGCTATTTTTTGCACGATGATTATTTATATCAATTTAATTATATTAATTGTGATATTACCTGAAAATATTATGTAAATACATTCTTGAAAATAGATGTTTATTTCAGAAAGTGATTCGCATGTGTTTGTTGTTATGGGAACCGAATATTTGTCCTGGGGGCCGTGGCCATAAAGGCTTGTATTATGAAGTGTATCGTAATGAATTATGACGTAGCGCTTGGACCGTAAGTGTTTTAACCTCATCGCAACCGGCCTTAGCAACAAGACTGTGTGGGAATGTCAACTTACGATCCATGTAAACAAAGTTCGTAAGTACCACTTACTAGCTAAGGAGTGCAAAAACTAATGGAGCACTTGATAGCATAGTATAGTAGAAATGTTTTGTAATATAAGGATTGGTTCAGTGAAAATAAACATGGTTTTAGAGTGGGATATTCCTGGTAGAGATAGATTATTTCATTATTTCAAGATCTGGCTGATGAAGTAGATGCAAGGGGGAGAATAGACGCTGTAGTAATTGATTTCTCAAAAGCCTTTGATTTAGTTTCTCATGACTTACTGATGCGAAAATTACGTCATTTAGGACTAGATAAACGCATGTTATGCTGCATTGCTGAAGTTTTAGAAAACAGGATTCAAAGAGTAAGGATTGGTAATGAAATGCCTGATGTGGCTTATGTGACATCGGGTGTACCTCAGGGTTCAGTTCTTGGGCCAATTATTTTTCTTATATACATTAACGATTTGCCCTCGGCAGTCAAAAGTTCAATGAGGTTGTTTGCTGACGGTTGTGTAGTGTGCAGAAAAATGCGAGATAATTCAGATGTTGTTACACTTCAAAATGATCTTCGGGAAATCAATAGGGGCTGCTATGAATAAAATGAAAAATAATGGCAATAAAAGTAAATAAATAGTATTTTGTAAAACAAGAGAAGTCTTATTCAGCTACATTTTAAACCAGTGTTTAAAACGTTTAAGTAATACCACAGGCAGATGCTGTAAGTCAATCATGTGCAAACCCCTATCCATTGACACGCAACCCGCAAACTTGGTGAATTTACACATAGTTCGAAAAGAACAGGTAGATGGAGACACAAACAGTCAATAAGTGCAGTGGCGGTTGCTCATTCTTAGGGAAACACTAATTTCACTTTATAATATACAATACAATATAAAAATAATACAAACAATTTTGTATTTTTAATTATTCTTTTACGTGTGCAATTATTTCATCATACAAAGGCTTAGAATGTGCCATAACGCCTTTCCAAAAGGAACTGTGTCGCGACCCGTCACTGCTTGCAAAGAGAGTATGACTCATGCATGGGAATAATCCACCACGTACACCGAATGTCCGCAATGCCATCTTGTGTCTTATGCGGGAAGGATATCAGTTTATTTAACTTAAAGTCTTCAAACTATTAATAAATGTTGATTAGAGAGGTGCATAAAAAATGGCCCACAAGTGGTTCGCGAACCAGTAAATGCCCATGTATGCTGTTAAGTCCTTGAGTATAAACTTCGGATGGGACCAATAGGTAAATTTAATTACATTCTGTCATGCGTATCCTGAAAAAAGGCAATACCATTTGAAAAGAATTAGCCTAGGCCTACAGATCTTTAGTGCGTCCGATAATGGAATACGCTATAGCTTGTTGGGATCCGTACTGGGTAAATGAAAAAGATTCGTTAGAAAAGGTCCAGATTCTGGCAGCAAAATTTTCCAAAGGGGTTGGAAAGATGGGGCCAAAAAAAGCGACAGAAATTGGATGGGAAGCACTAGAAGTTAGGAGGAAAAAGGCTAGACTACACGGGACGTGCTTCATCGCGTGATATCGGATCACGAATAGAGAAACCGTCATGTTATGGGAAGAGTGATGATGGTTTCAAAATAAAGAGTAGAAAATAGAGAACGCATGTAAGTAAATATTCATTTCTTAACAGCCTGGATATAAATGAATGGAAACATTTACCTGCTTCACACAGCAGAGATTTTAAGAAAATATTATTAAATGTACTTGAGGTAATGAATAATTTTAATTTCTGTTTATGTATTCTGTGTTTCTGTTTAGTATTATTACTGTGATTTTTGAAGTGAAACTTCTTTAGCCGCGGTAGGAGTAAATCGAAAACTAACCCAAACTTGAGTTACGGACAAAATCATCACGAAATTAGTGGGGCTGTGACGGAACGGACAGCACAGAAAACAATCAACTCAAGATTAGGCTTATACAAAGTGTAAAAAACAAAAAACGAACCAAAATTTAAAAATCTAAAAATCTAAAATTAAAAAATCGGAAATTCTAAATTAAAAAATCCAAAAATAAAAATTCAAAAATCCAAAATTTTAAAAATGCAAAATAAAAAATAAAAAATTTAAATTAAAAATCTAATAACACACAATTAAAACAACGAAAATCCAAAATTTAAAAAAAACCCAAAAATAAAAATCAAATATCGAAAAATTAAAAAATCCAAAATTAAAAAATTCAAAATACCAAATTGAAAAATTCAAAGATCCAAAATTAAAAAATTTAAAATTCAGAATTTTAAAAATAAAAAATCCAAAATGCATAAAATAAAAAATCCAGAATAAAAAAATCCGGAATTCAAAATTTTAAAATGCAAAAAATAAAAAATTCTAAGATTCAACATTTAAAAAGCCAAAATTCCAAAATTAAAAATTAAAAGATCCAAAATTAAAAATTAAAAAATCCTAAATTTTAAAAATAAAAAGTCCAAAATTTATAAAATAAAAAATCCAAAATTAAAAAATACAAAAAATAAAAAATTTAAAGACCCAAAATTTAAAAATCCAAAATTCCAAATTAAAAAATTAAAAGATCTGAAAATTAAAAAATGAAAAATTATAAAAGTCCAAAAGCCAATATTAAAAAGTTCAAGAACCCATAATTTAAAAAATCCAGTAATCCAAAATTGAAAAAATAAAAAAATAAAAACAAGTTTCACTTCTGTCGCGTAGCGTTCCACGCACACTTTTTTTTTTACTTCTGTTTATGTACTATGATATAAGACTATGTTTTGCTTATGTACTATCTTTATTCTGATTACGTTCTATTGTATCATCATCATCATCATCATCATCACCACCACGGTTTTTTATGTATGTCTATATCTTTCGTATTCTCAATCTTTAAGCCTCTCTATCCTCTCATAGATTGTCAGGAATGTTTTCTCCTTCATGTCTTCTTGTATTCCATTAAACTATGTCTTCTTTGGTCTGCCTCTCTTCTTTCTGCCCGGAGGATTCCATCTGGAGATCTTCTTGGTAATCTCTCCTCCCTCATCCTTCTCACATGATCATACCACACGATTGGCTTTTATTTAATTTCATCCATTATACTGTGTTCTATTCCATTTGTTACCGAATTTCTTCACTTCTAATTCTTTCCATCCAAGAAGTTCTATTTCCTCTTGTCCAAAAATCTATTTCTGTGGCTAATAATTTTTTTCCTCTCTCTTTTTAATCGGCCAAATTTCTGAACCGTAATATACTATGTTCTTAACTGTTGAATCATAAACATACTGTTTTTTTTTCCTTCTCGTGATTATGTCTGTCCCACAATACACCATTTAATAGGGATATCGCTTTTCTGCCCTGAGTGTTTCTATTCTGAATTTCTTTCTCCATTCCACCATCTTTATGAATCGTTATGCCTAAATACTTGTAGTTCTCTGTGTTTTTAATAATCATTATATTATTTAACGTTAAGTCTTGTTGAATACCTTCTATACACATATATTTGTTTTTTTTCCTGGTTGTCAGCCCACCCTTATCATACTCTGAAATCAATTTCCTTGTCATGAATTCAGTATCTTCATAATCTTGTCCCATTATTATTTGGTCATCGGCAAAGTGTAATGAACAGATCATATCGTCTTCTATCGGTATTCCCATGGGTTTACAACAGTTTTTCCAAGGTTTTGATACCTATGTACTCTAAATAGATTTTGATTAATGTAGGAAAAAGAGTGCGTCCTTGTCTCAAACCTTTATTCACACCAAATTTTTGTGTTATTAAGTGCCAGTACGGTACTTTATGAGATTGTGTGGGGGATGGGAAAGTGTCTGTCCGTCCGTCTGTCTTTCCATGTATCTGTACGCGCGATAACACAAATAAGCTTTATCAGATTTTAATGAAGCTTGGTATACACGTTTATAATGTCCATGGGAAGAACCCTATTGATATTGGACCAAATCGGTTGATCGGTACCGGAGTAAAACCGAATTTAGTGTATATTTTAAAGGCGCGATAACTCAAATGCGTTTTATCGGATTTTTGTTTCTCTCCCTTGTTTTATATGTTTTTGACAGATACTTGTTTGCTATATGTATGAATACTTCATTATAATTTGTGCAGTCTCTAGTCTATTATACCAATAACTATGTAAAGTCTGCCAATTATGTATTTTTGACTGTCCCTTTATGCGAACCATTTGGCTCATTGGGATCTCTAAGAAATAAATAAATAAATAAAATCAGGTAAACTGATGTAACAAAGTGCCAGTATGTTTTTGTTTAATCAGTTATGACTGCAATTATGATATGCAGAATAAGATATTTTTTTTAATTGATTTCCAAGTTAAGCTCCAGATTTATTCATTAAGCAGGGCTTACGGAAGAAGAAAGGTTTACCATCTCGGCCACCTGGGTCATTTTAACGGTCTAGTTGGATAAGCGCATGTCAATTAATATGTTTTTTGTCATAGCTACCTGTATTTTAATTTCCAAGGCCTTATAAAATCACAGTGAAACAATAGGCTATGTTGTCAAGATAACTGATTTTCATTTTTTTTATAAATTCTTTCGAATACATATATTACCATAAAATAGGCACTAAATTGAGCATTACTCCGAAACAGGTCAATCGATTTTATCCATTATGAATAGACGTCTTCCCATGGACATTATAAATGTGTATACCAAGTTTCATAAAAATCCGGTAAAGCGTATTTGAGTTACCGCGTCTTTAAAATATTCACTAAATTGGGTTTTACTCCGGTACCGGTCTACCGATTTGGTCCAATATCAGTAGACGTCTTTCCACGTACATTATAAATGGGTATACAAAATTTCAGGAAAATCCAATAAAGCATATTTGAGTTATCGCGACTTCTTATATATTAACATAAAAACACTAAATTGGGCATTGTTCCGGTACTGGCCAACCGATTTGGTCCAATATCATGTCCCATGGACATTATAAATGCGTATACGAAGTCTCATAAATATCCGATAAAGCGTATTTGAGTTATTGCGCCTTTAAAGTAGACACTAAATTGGGTTTTACTCCGGTACCGGTCAACAGATTAGGTTCAAATTAAATAGGGCACTTCTCATGGACGTCATAAATGGGTATACCAAGTTTCATGGAAATCCGATACAGCGTATTTGAGTGATGGCGCCTTTCTATTAGAAAGGCGCCATAATCTATTAAAATGGGCACTTAATTGGGCATTACCCCGGTACCGGTGAACCGATTTGGTTCAATATCAATAGGGTTCTTCCCATGGACATTATAAATGTGTTTTCCAAGTTTCATGAAAATCCGAAAAAGCGTATTTGAGTTATGGTGCGTACAGACACACGGACAGACAGACGGACAGACAGACAGACGGACAGACAGACGGACAGACATTTTTCGTCCACCACACAATCTCATAAAGTACCATACTGGCACTTAATAAATAATGCGAGAGCTGTTGTTGAATATAAGCAATATGTATGAAGTTAGAAAATATAACAAAGAAATGGATCGGCAAGAAAGTCAAGGACGAATGCTGTAATAAAACAAGTAATGAATGTGGATAAAGATGTCGTAGAAATTGTTGAAAATATTAAGATGGGATGGTCATGTAAACAGAATGAACGATAGAAGATTTCCCAAGGTGGGGACGAAATGGGAACCTGAAGGTCGACTAGAGGAGCAAAATTAGTTAACATTTGTATGTAATCATTATTATTATTATTGATTGAGCAAAACAACAACACTGTCGAAAAACCATAAGAAAAATTATATTATTTATTTATTTAATTTAATGCAGGGGCAATTTGATGTACATCATTAGCCACAAGTAACAATGACAAAGCGATACACCTAATACAAAATACATCAAATACAAAGCATAACATTGGAAACAAGGAAGGCACATGTTTACAGTATAGTCATCTTCCCTCTTGCCTCCCAGTATCGGTCCACCAAAGTTGTACATTTGAGGGCAGGGCAGATGGTAAGATGATGTGAATCCATGATGGAGTTCGTGTTGCATAAGATGCAATTTGGGCTGGTGAAAATGCCAACATGATGTAGGTGTTTTGCAAGGCAGTCGTGTCCAGTTGTCATGCGGAAGCTTGCTACAGCCTCTTTTCTTGGCCAGTCTGGGATAGATCTGATGGTGTCTTTCCACTGATAATCCTTGATGCGGTTCTCCAGGTTCTTCTGGTGAGTAGCTTTTATTTTCTGATGAATGACTCTCGCAGCACTTCTGTATTCAGTATTAACTGGATAGGGATGGATTTGGGTCCCTTTCTTTGCTAGTGTGTCAGCAGCTTCATTTCCGGCAATGCCGCAATGGGATGGAATCCATTGCAGGACTACTTTCTTCTGTTGATCAAGTAGGTTTCTGATAAGTTTTCTGCAGTTCAGTATATCATGGCTAGGTGGTGTGTTGTGATTTGAAATTGCTAATTATTTATATTATTTATTATTTCTATATTATTATTATGATTATGATTATTATTATTATTATTATTTATTAAGGTAGGTACAGTTAAGTCACATATAATAAAGATATTATACTGTAGTAAGGTCGGACAAAAGAAATAATCATTCGAGTTGTAAATTTTTATGGTAAAATAGAGTTTATTTCTTGTTTATAGGAAAGTAAACAATGAGTCAGGTTGTGTGATCTCAACGATCTACGAGTTATCTACGAGTGGGTCTCATACAATGCCCCACATAGCGATCAGTTTTATATTGAACTTGAGAGAAAAGACAAACACATCCGTTTATAAAACCTGGTTCAAAGCTCGCATATTTCCATGTTGCAAAATAATGTATTCTTTCTCTCGCCTTAAAATACATTTCCAATTTTTCAGGAAATATGGGAGGCAATGTTTCTCATTAAAATGCGTACGAATGTCCTATCCTTAGGGGCCGTATTTTATGGTAACAACGATAAGCGCGAAATTTTATAAAACAACCTCCCTTAGCTATATTTAGCTTTTATATGCTTAAAATACCAATATGAGCCAAATTGAATCCACGAAATATCGCGAAATTTTCTCGATTCCGCGAAATGTGTCTATAAGCGCGAAATATGTCCCTTCTGTCCGTAAAGTGAGAAATGAACACGAAAATGTACCTTAAAATCACAATATTGGGGTTTGGTGTACTGTGTTTTTTTTCTGCTGTTTCTGTGGCTGTCGAAGATTTACCGATATATCGATATTTGTGATCGATTACTAAGTTTGCAGAATTTACGCAAAGATTATCTGTGTCCTGGTTTGTACTGTTGAGTACACTCCTTTCCTGCTGTATTCAACAGATTTCGTCTTTTATCCACAGTGGTACGCTTGGCACTTCTATTTGCAAATGGCTATCTGATGGTGTTTAGTAGAAATTACGATAATATTTCTCGTCATTATATTTGAACATTAACTCTAATCATGCCTAAATCGAAAGCTACTTCAGTTCATACAAGGACAGAAGAATATAGAAATGAGGGGGGGGGGGTGTTAGTTCGTGTAAATAAAGAAGCAATGTTTATCACTGTGCAATGTTCCCAATGTAGTATAAAGTAATTTATTTCACGAAATACCCACCGAAATAGAAGGAAGTTTACACCGAAATCAGTCATTTTATTTCACCAATAAATCAGGGCCCTACCTATCCTTCCTGCATTGCAGTTATCACCCAAACTATCAGACCTAGGCCTTGCTTTCAATTGCTCTACATTACTCAAAAGTCAGATGTTTTCATCACTTACAAAATATTTATGGTAATTTCCCAATTTTAAAAATTACAAGGCTATTTAGAAATTCCGAAAATTTATAATTTATTGACAAAAATGAAGGAAGTTCGTTTTGCATAACATCCACCATACTTTCTAATATAGCAGACTTCTGATACCAATTTCTAACGTAGTTTTTGTATTATATCGAATGTCCCATCCCTCCAAGCTCTCCCCTATTATTTAGGGCAAGTGGGTTCTGACTAAATCACTCTCAAAGACAACGATACTGAAATGTGTATAAAAAGAACAGAGATGTGAAAGAAGATTTGCAATTTTATCCTACTTAGACATTATACAGCAAAGCACACGCAGATTGTTACATCAAAGCTAACAGCTTAAGCCCAATCATGCACAAACATGCAGTAATAAATTCACTGGCTCACAGAAAAGTAAACGTCCCACTCGGTAAATCTGAATATGACCTAGAGTATCATATCCATAAAATGGTTTTCCGCCTAAGCACCAGTAAACGTATATAAATACAATTCCAAATAAATTAGTATATTGAGTGGTATTTATTATCTGAGTTGTTGAAAAAATCGAGTGCGTGGAACGCCACGCGATAAAAGTGAAAAACAGTTTATTTAATTAACAGGGATAGAAATCCACGTAAATATAAATATATGATATTCTCGCATAACTTTCTATACCCTGGGCATGGACAACATCATTTCCTCACTTTTCATTTTCATATAGAATAAAATCAGGTAAACTGATGTAAAAAAGTGCCAGTATGTTTTTTTTAATCAGTTATGACTGCAATTATGATATGCAGAATATGTTTTTTAATTGATTTACAAGTTAAGCTCCAGATTTATTCATTAAGCAGGGCTTACGGAAGAACAAAGGTCTAGTTTTTTTTAATGAGATTAAAATCTTCCAGCATCACCTGAACTGTACAGATTTGAGATATCATGACAATCGCACACTCACATAAAAATACCAAAAAAATTCAAATTGGCCGGTTTCGGGTTTTGAACCATGGACTCCAGAATGTGAGGCCAAAGCGTTACCATCTCGGCCACCGGGGTCATTTTAACGGTCTAGTTGGATAAGCGCATGTAAATCAATATTGTATTTTGTCATAGCTACCTGTATTTTAATTTTCAAGGTCTTATACGATCACAGTAAAACAATAGGCAGTGTTGTCAAGATAACTGATTTTCATTTTTTTTAATATATAAATTCTTTCGAATACGTATATTTCCATAAAATAGGCACTAAATTGAGCATTACTCCGAAACAGGTCAACAGATTTTAGCCATTATAAATAGACGTCTTCCCATGGACATTATAAATGCGTATACGAAGTTTCATAAATATACGGTAAAGCGTATTTGAGTTATTGCGCCTTTAAAGTAGACACTAAATTGGGGTTTACTCAGGTACCGGTCAACAAATTAGGTTCAAATTCAATAGGGCACTTCTCATGAACGTCATAAATGAGTATACCAAGTTTCATGGAGATCCGATACAGCGTATTTGAGTTATGGCACCTTTCTATTAGAAAGGCGCCATAATCTATTAAAATAGGCACTAAATTGAGCATTACTCCGGTACCGGTTAACCGATTTGGTTCAATATCAATAGGGTTCTTCCCATAGACATTAAAAATGTGTTTTCCAAGTTTCATGAAAATCTGAAAAAGCGTATTTGAGTTATGGCGCGTACAGACACACGGACGGACGGACGGACAGACAGACGGACAGACATTTTTCGTCTCCACACACAATCTCATAAAGTAACATACTGGCACTTAATAAGAGGACGTATTGCGAAAAGTGCTTATTCGATTTTCTCATCCTGAGGCAAGCTGAAGTTTGTACAAATGATGGGTAGCGAATATCAATTCAGTAGTGAGTAAAAAATACTATCAACTGAACTTTACTCATCGCTGTAGCCTTGTTGAGAAAGTTGAGAAAAGTTGAGAAAAGGCTGAATCATTTTTGGAGGGTGAAGTTAGGTAAGGGCATCTGGTAGCAGAGAGAAAATAGCTGAGCAAGGTGTGACTGAAATTATGATATGCAAAAAAAAAAAGTCAAATTGGCCGGTTTCGGGATTTGAACCAGAATGTGAGGCCAAGACGTTACCATCTCGGCCACCTGGGCCAGTTTAACAGTCTAGTTCAGGGGAAGTCAACTACGTCTTGTGATGACGTTTGTGGAGCAAGTGCATGCGGATCCCTTGTGTGTGACGTCAGCAAGATCGCACGGTAGTAGGGGTGTTTAGAGTACGCTAGATTTAGGTACTAGAGGACCTATTCACTTTAGCTCTGTGGGTAGAACAACTTCTGGTTGGATATACGGAGCATTTTCAAAGTTAATGCAAGTACGCGATCCTGATAGTGTTCTCTCTGCAGAACATGTGTTAGTTCTGCAAAAATTCTTCTTCAGTTCGAATCGAGGTTTCAGGATGTGGAAAACCTTTCTCCAATGTTTAAACTTTTTGCTACTCCATATTCAGTTAATGTCAAAGACGTTCCTTGCCGGTATCAGTTGGAACTGCTAAACTTACAATGCGACGATCTGTTAAAGGACAAATACGAACGTAAAGTGGTCTTGGGTAACTTTTACAGAAATTTCTCTGAAACCAGATTGCCGAAACTTGCCGCACGAATATTATGTAATTTTGGATCGACATGTGTGGCCGAACAATTTTTTTCACTAATGAAATGTGCAAAGCTCAAATCAAGAAGTACATTGTCAAATCACAACCTAAATGTAGTCTTCGATTAAATATTGCTCAAACATTACGTCCCAACATTGATAAACTTGTTAAAGAAAAAAGAGACAGGAAAGTCAGAAAATAGTTACTGTAATCTTTTATCATCTAAGGTGCAGACGAGCTTGTATGGTAATTAATTCAGTTCATTTTTTATTATTTTATTATAGTGAATTATGTTAATTCAAATGATAGTATTGTCTATTTTTGTCAAAGAACATAGATTTTGTGGAAAGGCAATTGCTCTCACAGAATAGAAAAATAGAATAAACTACTGTGCTGTAATTAACCAATAAACTATCAAGAAAATCGATTGATGTATCATTAACTCGAAAACACGTATTACGTAAGTTCTAACCCCCTAAATTCCCGCTGCCCGCAATACTAATGCCCCTCTCTTCCCCCCTGTTCACTGATGCCACCACTTCACATACTCCTCGCGGAAGTATAACACGAGCAGTCAGAGCAGAAAGAAGTGACGTCACAGAGCAACCTTCTGTCTTCCCCTGGTCTAGTTGGATAAGCTGTGTGTAATATGCATTACCTATTTTTATGTAAGCTGCTTTCATTTTCCGCTCTGAATAACGCTGCAAACGAACTTGTTCAAAATGTTTACTTTATATATAATAAAAATCATGTAAAAGTCCTGACAGTTGCTCCTATTACAAATGGTAGAAATTCAAAATAGCTGAAGGTGGGAGGCTCGAATTTGCAAAACTCACATTTTTATTTTATATTTCGACTTTGAATTAAAATTAGGGTTTTATTTTGCAAGAACAACATTAATTTTCACTATGACCCCTTATGGTAAAGGCGTCCGATGCAACCCGGCAACATGGTGGGGCGGTCCAAAGTCCATCCTGTCTACCGCTCATGTGAAGACATCGCTCCAGTCGACGCTTGATCAGCCTCTGAGGATCAGGTCCCAGCAACCTTGGACCAAGGCCTAACAACCCGGAAGTATTCAAATCTTATGACACCGGCCGTGAAAGCCTCCGTATTTTCATCACTTAACAGAACTTATGTTTTCACAACTACAATTTAATAATTGTACGATGTGTGCGGAATGGAAGTAAACATCTAACTGAGCTTGTCGCACTGAGCTTGAAGTGTGCGCTGGTGCGATTAACCAATGAAACGACAGGACACAGTTAGTCAAGGCAAGTCTGTTGTTTACTTTCGCTACGTACACATCTTGGATCAAATATAATATGAGCTGGAGAAACTAAATTTCGTGCAGTTGAAAAGGTGCAGCTTGCTTCCGGAAACACACAAGCAATTCTAAGAAACTGATATGTTTCTTCCGTACCATATATTTCCATAATTGGCATGTTTATAATCAAATGCTCCACGGATTTAAACCTCAAGGTAGCTCTGGCAGGTTCAGATGGGAATGAAACATGTTTGCGATTGTCACTTTTTCTTCTTGAGGCAGTTTTACCAAAAGCTGAGATAATTGGTGTATAGGACAGCTCGGTACAGTCCCCTGAACCACAGTAAGATTATCAGAAAGATGAACAGGATTGCACATGCCATCAGGACAGACATGAGCTGAGAAAAGTGGTTTCATGTATGTGAGAAAGTGTAATGATTAGGGCAAGGCATTTGGTGATTTTGCATCTTTTTAATATGAAAGTTAAAATATAGTTATAACATATAAATGTGTATAATTACAATTGCAATTACAATTTATTGTTCCAAATTACATGAAAAATATACATAAAAAAGTTGATACACCACCCGAAGAAGCAGAGCTTGTGTTCGGGGGTGGTTCAGTTCAGTACATTAGAAAAAACTTATACTAAATAATTACTTAAAAGAATACATAATTTGGAGAAGTATGACAGAATATTATGTATAAAAGGTTAGAACATGTTATATTTACAATACAAAGGTACGAGGTAATACAATAATAATACATAACAATTTATTTGTTCAAATTTTAGTAAAAAACAAAGAAATCAAGTTCTATCGAAATTTTAAAGTTTAATATGAAAAATTTTATAACAGCAATAGTAGAAAACAGAAGTAATAATTATATAAATTTTCTAATTTTAGACCTAAATTGTTTGTTGTTTAAGCTATTTAGATCAGGACGGTTGGTAGTAAATTAATTGTATAGTCCTGGGCCAAAACTTGAACAGTGCTTAGCTCCAGCAGTTGTAACATTTTTCGGTTCAAGTAATAAATTAAATTGATTCCTTCGTGTGTTATATACGTGAGATTCTGACTTGTAATTGTCACGATGTTTATGAAAATAATCCAGTATGACGTACTTGTAAATTTGGTCTATGGTGAAAACGTTAAATTCAGAAAATAATGAATAATGAAATTATTGATTACATAAGGGCAATGTCTTTGGCAGTTTTTTTGCTTTGTTTAACATTTTTCATATTTTTCAAGAGATAGGTAATTTCTTGGCAATTTTAGGTCATTTTCGGCATTTTCTGCCATGTTTTGGTGAGGTAGAGTGGAGCCTTTCCATGTACAAATCGTTACTATCAGACAACAAACAACCGTTTTTATTTGAGAATCTTCACCAAGTGTTCATAGCTAATTTTAATTCAGGTTTCTCGTAAACACCACAGCAGTTTCTCTTGTAGCAATAATTTTTTTCTTTCTTTTTAAATGCCACATGTTTGCTAGGGGCAATTTGAAGGGCATGCCAGTTCAGAACGATTTTTGCTTTGTTTTGCTAAGACTGTGCAAGTAGTACTTACTTCTCTAGTAGAATAAAATGAGTGTTTTATATTGTAAATTCAAATATTCATACTGTCATTAATAAAACTGCTTTTAGCAATTCATTATTTAAGAAAAAACAAATTATAAGAAATAATGATAAATTTATTGGTCATTTTTTTAGAATTATATGCCATTTTTTCACTATCTTTAGGTCATAAATAGGGACCGGATTTTTAGGTTTTTAAAAACACTGTTTTAGGTTTTCCATTAGGTGAAATAGTTTTTTTTTTAGGTTTATTGTCCAAAATATCGTTTTTGGGTATAATAATTGGTTTAATGAATTTGAATGTGCTACATAGGATTCAATACATAATACTTGTAATGTTTAAGTTAACAAAATTGAATTAAATTTGTGTAAACTTGCTTTAGGACAATATTAAAGAATTGAAGAAAGAAAGCATAAACAATCAAAAGAAGCAGTGAAAATAAGATTGCCTCACATATCCTGGTTACAGTATATCACTAAATATCTTTCAAGATTCTCAACTGTGAAGTTCTTCCTGTTATCTCTTAGAATACATTTGAAGGCAGAAAATGTCCTTTCAACCTGACATGACATCAACAATGGTTGTTCGTACGAATATTTTAAAAGGAATACGCAGGTACTCTTACACTTCCTCTCTTGATACTGTCATCCTAGACGACATTGGGTTGAACAAAACGCTGGTGGTATTAATTTCAACCCGACAAAGTTTTGTCTCTCCGCAAAATATCGATTTCTCAACTGACAAACAAAAAAGACAAAAAAGGAGCGTAAATTAGATATTTTAGGTTTTTTATCCCGTTTAGGTACATTTAGGTTTTTATACCCCATTTAGGTATTTTTAGGTGCCACAGAATTAATGTGAATCCTATGGACATGATTCGAAAAAATGTGTGATCGCTTTTTGTTTTGGAATAAAGGTAAAAATAGGTAAAAACCTAAGAATCCGGTCCCTAGTCATAAATGCATTTTTTTTTACATTTTTTCACTATTTTATGGTAATTAAAAGCCTTGCCCTAGTAATTAAATTTGGTAAGTACTGCTTGCCTTGTATATCCCTGTTGAGTGTTAAGATTCATTTAAAGTTTAACGCTGCTACTTTTAATAACTTGGTGGGTTATATTCTGTGAGATAATAGAGATTCTTCATTAAGAGGAAGATCGCATCTTGTATGAAGCACTGACTGCGATATTAGCAGCAGCTAGTTTCATTATGAATAAAGCATGGTTTATTTTGAACGAGCTAAATTGTGTTGAGGTCTTCTCTTGGCTTAGCTTACCTACTCTATGTCCATGACGAAATCAAGACAAACTTCCACAAAAATTAACATCACAAAGTTTTTTTTTCACATTTACCATGCCTATACTTGTGGTTAGGTTTAGAAATAGCAGACGTATCTGTAATTCCTGATAAATGTTATTTATTTCCTTTTCTAGCATTTGTGCTGAAGGTAATGGGTTCAAATCTTGGTTTACTCTTCCAACTTTCGTGGAGTTCTAGGCTCGTGACAACCAGCGATGGACCAGAAGAGTGAGCTATCAACAGAAGTGCCGACATTCTTTAGTTAGATGTTAATGTGGTTCAAACTTAATCAGCCACAGTAGGTTGTGTGTTTTTGTGTGTGACATCTGTTTGTTTCATTCTATGTAATATTTTTGAGTAACTATTCCACTCATACGCCCCGTGTTTGATATTGACCAATAACGTATAGCAATTCCTCGGATATAGACCAATCACGGCCGTTTATCTTAAAATATTTTTGTAGGAATCGCGAGCAATTCGTTTTATCGGGTAAAATCGTCTGCTCTTTACTGGACATGTAAGCATCAGTGTGCAGTGATTAATACGACACATGCTGCCATTAAGCGGCACGAAAACAGATTATTTTATACAACATGACTTGTTTCGAAATAGCAATAATATAAATTTGCATTGTTTAAAACACAATTTTTATTAGCTGCAAGCCAGTTGGTGTGTTTTTATTCTGTTCTGCTGTTAGCTTACCTGAATGAAGTTAACTATGTATTTTATGCATAATTGGTAGCACTGATCACAACATGGTAACTCGAATCGATTCATCGACGGTTGATTCATGGTATGCCGTGATCTCGCAGTTGTGAGTTTTGTTTTTACACAGCAAAGCACGAAAGTAATTGTTATTTGTATATTCCATTACATTTTTATTCATGGAATAGTCTTAATAAATCCAACTCGAGTTGACGAGTTTCATCAGATAAATTTGCTTCTGCTGCCCAGTCGCGAATCTATCGATAAAATCGTCAACTCTCGTGGGATTACCTATGATGTGTGTGTTCGTGTATGGTAAATTAAGCGACATCTTCCCAAATAAATATAAATAAGCTCATGAAATGTTACAAAATGTGCTCACTCAAACGACAGTGTCAATTCTTACAACTAATTGGTTAATTGTAAGCAATATTTTTGACTCAATGATAAAATATTATTATTTATTAAGTTCCAGAATGATACTTTGTAACATTGTATGGGGAACGAGAAAATATATGTCCTCTGTCTGTCCGTTCGTCCGTGTGTCTGTACGCGAGATAATTCAAATACGCTTTATCGGATTTTCATGAAACTTGGTATAGCCTACACATTTATAACGTCCTTTGGAAAAAGCGTGTTGAATATTGGTTCAAATCGGTACACCAGTATCGGAGTAATGCCCAATTTAGCGCCTATTTTATGGTGACATATTAGAAAGAATTTATCAAATGCAAATCAGTTAACACGACAACATATTAAAACACAATAAAAAGAAGTTATGTAAACAGTGGAGCATACTGATAAAATCCAAGTCTGAATGATAAAAACACTTTGTTCTCCACTTACGTCACTTTTAATAACACAGGACTAGTTTCGAGAGCCTTGTTCGCTCCCATCATCGGCTGGTGGTCGACCACCAGCCGATGATGGGAGCGAACAAGGCTCTCGAAACTAGTCCTGTGTTATTAAAAGTGACGTAAGTGGAGAACAAAGTGTTTTTATCATTCAGACTTGGATTTCATGACAACATATTGTTTTAGAGTGTTCACATACGACTTTGGAAGTTGCAATACAGTTAGCTTTGACCAATAACACTACCCACATATTCCTTCACATATGCTTATCAAACTAGACCTTTGTTCTTCCGCAGCTCCTGCTTAATGATCAATCTGGAGCTTAACTTGGAAATCGATTAAAAAAAACAGAGACTTTTTTCTGCATATCATAACTGCAATTATAACTGATTAAAGAAAAATATTCTGATACTTTGTTACATCAGTATACCTGATTTTATTCAGTTATCAAACCATCCCTATTATTTTAGAAGCAGAAACCAAATTTTAGGGTTGCCATAAGAGTTCAACTAAGTTCATTATCCTAAATTATAACTGAATGTAATGCATAATTTTGCCCTCAACAGACAGTCATACTTAATTCTGAAAACTATATATTCGGTTTTTAGGCATCAGGATAACATGTTTTCCCAATGTTATCTCGATTTTCATTAGGTGCCAGTTTGGTACTTTCTGAGATAGAGTGGTGGACAGGAAATGTCTGTCCGTCAGTCTGTACGCGTGATAACTCGAATACGCTTCGTCGGATTTTCATGAAACTTTGTATAGCCTAGGCATTTATAAAGTCCGTGGTGAAAAGTTATTGATTTTAGACAAAATCTGTTGAACGGTACCGGAGTAACGACTAATTAAAGGCCACATACTTTTTAAGTGGAAAATCATGACTAAACTACAAATCCACATTGGTAATCACTCAGGGCCTTGACTCCAAAGCAGTCAGATGTTTGTAAATATATTATATCATGCCTTGCTTTAGTTGTGAGGTATTTGTTGTAATTTCGTTCTGTTGTGAGTCCACTTATTCCTTCACATAGCATATGCTTATTAAAATAAATATATATCCTATAAACAAAAGATTTAAAACACATCTAGCCGTTGAATAACTAAACGCAGCTGCTTTTGATATATTATTGTGAATTCAATCGTAATGTACGGCTACCAATATCTACATTATATTTTGAAGTGAATATTTTTCAGTTTAAACGCCCCTGTGCAAGCAATAGACCTAACGTAATGTGCTTACCAAACTTTTAGACCTTTGCACTTCCTGAATCGATGTGGGGCTTAACTTGGAAATCGATAAAAAAAAGACTTATTTTCTGCATATCATAATTTTAATTTATCACTGATTAAAACAAAAGCATTCTGGCATTTTGTTACATCAGTTTACCCGATTTTATTAATATAACTAGCTGAAAAGGCCCGGCATCGCCCGGGCTTTGTATTTTTAAATTTGAAATTAACTTATGGAGGACTTTATGTATGTAAAACTTGAAATGAAGAAAAAGATTTATCACACTCAAACTATTCCATCAGAAAACGCTAGATATAGCTTTTTATGGCTCATAGAGGATGTCGAAAGCTGCATTCCGTTGCTTCTACACATCATGCTTGGGAGGATTTGAAATAAGAAGAAACATAAATTAAATAAGATTGTATTGACTTGACGGAAAATTTTATTTCTCATTCTCATGTTACCATACAACCGTTTCGGTTCTGAAATAAGAGAAATGCAGTATCACTTTCATACTTTCCTCCCCTAAAACCCGGGACATAAAATACTGCGAGCATAGGACTCAAAATGTTCCATCCCATGCTTAGGGTCTATGATAAACATCCTTATTTCTCAACTAATACAAAGCATACAGCTATGGATAACGTATAAGCGGAAAGGATTGTTTACCTACTTCTGATATAGCATACTCACACACTTAAGTTATCCCAGCAATACGACCTCTTATTCTACATCAAAATGTGAAGTGAGAAAATATTTCTTGTGTCGAGGGTAGAGAAAGTTATGTGACTGCATTACAATGTGCTTTATTCTCGTGGATTTTATTCAAGAATTTTTTTCACAAAACGTTAGCATCAGAATTCGTTAAAGTCCAATAAATTATTATGTAGTGTCCAGAGCCCCATGTGAACTGTATAAACAATACACTGTTGTCTTGACAACTGAATGGGATTTCATTTTGTTTGCATTATATTCTCAGAAATTATATAATTTTCAAGGGAAGGACTGATTTGTTTCAATTTTAATGTTGACAGCTATACTTCCCGGGCTTAACTGGGTATGTGTGCAAAATTCCGTGTAAATTGGTAAAGAAATGTAGATTTGTAAAAGGAACAAACATACATACATACACACTTTCGATTTTATATATTAGATTATAAGAGTAGGGGACATACAAATGGAATGCATAATAATTATACGAAATAGGAATTAAATAACTTATTTCAGTCATTACAGGCTTGAATTATGCATTAGCTGCACTAATGGTCCCATTACCGGAATCGCCAGATCGGGTTCATTTGCACTTTCCGTGTCATTATACAAACTGATGAAAACCTGTGTAAGCTGTAATTCCGTGTCCCTAGGAGGCGGGCGTAAGTTCTTCCATCACGCTACCATTCAATATTCACGTTCTAAGTGATTCGTCACTTCAGTTTGGTGAGCTAAGTGTAACGGTAAACTTTGGGGAAACAGTTTTAAAAGGCACTTAATTTCTACTGTTGAATGTGAACGCACCCCAACAACAGCTTCTACAGCCTACATTTGAAGTTCACATGGGCGAGTTTTTAAAATGATTTTTGAAGTTATCAATGAGTCAACCCGTTTTTATTCTCAGTAGAATCATCAGACTTGTTGAGACGAATCACTACCATTGTGAAAAATTAAGTATTGCCTTATGTGCAGTTTTCTTTTTCGTGAAAAACTCAACTCCACAACAGATCCTACATATGCGAACCTTACAAATTTACAATAATTATAAATTACAATGTCTTAATACTTGGCGGATTTAAAGGTTACTTTAATTTACAATAGCTTAAAAGGCCCGGCTTTTGTATCAAAATTAACTTATGAAGCACTTTCGATTTTCAAACTCTAGGTCCTTACATGGGTAGGCCTATGTAGCATCTGAAATGTGGAAGTACAAACTATTCCCTCGGAAAACGCTTGATATAGCTCTTTATGGCCCATAGAGGACTTAGTACTTTGCACCCAATTGCTTCTACACGCCATGCCTGAGAGGGGTTGAAATAAGAAGAAACAGAAATTCCGGTTACATAAGATTTTATTGTCTTGACAGAATATTTTATTCCTCACTCTCATGCTACCATACAACCGTTTCGGGGCTGAAATAAAAAAGAAATTCAATATCACTTTCAAACTTTCTACAACCAAAGCCTGGAACATAATTTAGTGCGCGCTAAGGACTAAAAATGTTTAGGGTCTATGATAAACATCCATATTTCTCAACTAATAAAAAACCTACAGCTATGAATAACGTATCAGTGGACAGGATTTTTAGACTTCTCATATAGCATAACTTACTCGCTAGGCATACACTCAGACTGAAACAACTGGATTAAGCTGTCCCTGCAATACGAACTCTTATCAAAACGTGAAATGAGGAAATGATGGTATTCTCTATGTCCAGTGTAGAGAAAATTATGTGACTGCATTACATTGTGAATTTTTTCGTGGATTTCATTCTTCGTTATTTATTTACACCAATGAATTATATTGATAGCTTCTCTAATTTGTACTAAGACCATAGGTTTTCCAAGAGTACGCATTTTCAAGACTTTGCATTAGCTAGGTCTACTGTTGTAATTTTCGGCAGTGCTCATTAGATACCAATTGATATCCTGTATTAGTTTCAAGTAAATATCTCGTACCACTAGGCTACAAGAGAATAAAATTCTGAAAATGCCCACTCTTTCCAACCTTTCCTCTACATGGTAAATAATAATTAATGTGGTTGAAGGTCTTATTTAAGCATGTGTCAACTTATAGCTTCGATGTACCTTCACAACTGCTAAACTGTTGTCCATCGGAAATTTTTTCAGCATCCACATAATTATGTATTTATGCGGTAGGCAGTGCGGATCTTCTTTACCATGTTCATCCCCAATAATGTGACCCGCGGGTGCGGTTGTGATCCTTTTAAAGGTTGTTTGGACCCAGACAACGGACAGAATGAGGCCTCCTAAAGAGTTCGGTGGCTGCTACTTTAATGATCGTTCGTTAACTTTCTGAGGGAGGATCGCCCTGGAAGATTAACTTTTAAAGTGTAATCCACTGCCTTTATTAAGTTTCTATAAAGTGCCAGTAGGATAGCCTACTTTATGAGATTTTGTGCGGGATGGGAAAATGTCTGTCCGTAAGTCAATCCGTGTGTCTGTACGCGCGATAACTCAAATACGCTTTATCGGATTTTTATGAGTCTTGGTATACGCGTTTACAACATCCATGGCAAGAAGCCAATTTATTTTGGACTAAATCGGTTGACCGGTACAGGAGAAACGAATAATTAAAGGCAACATGTTTTTAAATGGGAAATAATTACTAGACTACAATGCCGCGTTGCTTAATCATTGAGGGCCTTGACTCCAATGCAGTCAGATATTTATTTCGTTGATCGAGTTGATATAAGTACTACATGAGTACTGTTATATGCAGAAGGTGTATTACTGTGAAGTAATTTTGACGTATTGAATATTAAACAATTATACTCCTACACATTATTAAATTATTTCCATAAACATCATGAAAAATTCATAACACGAAATCACTACTATAATACAAGGAGGTATAATATCTCTTGTCCTCTTTTCGAACCCAAGTGTGCTACAGAAGTAGGTCTAAGGCATAGTATAAATTTCGGATCAAGGCTATACAACAATTTTACTAGAAGAAACCCTAATATGATACCACTAAACAATAAATTGTTTAAAAAAAAGAGTACTCGATTTGATTAAATCTAACTTGTAATTGTATTTTTACTAACTTTTTTCTGTTAATCATTCTCAACTGTAAATTTTTATTTTTAATGGGTATTTTGTTTGTAACTCTGTTATGTTACTGTAATTTATTTTTTCGTATCTTTGTTCATGTATTTATTTCATACAAGCAATCTTATTTATTTTTATTCTTATTTTTTGCCTAAAACTATAATATGTATGTTTTCTTTTTATATAAAGTTCAAAATATAATTTTAGTATGACTGAACTGACCCCGAACACGAGCTATGCTCATGCGGGGCAAATAATACTCTTTTCAAATTGTACTAATTGTGTTTATATTATTTGTATTTGTAATAATTTTGTATTAATTTGTATTTTCTAATTTGTAATTTGTAATAAACTTCAAATTTGTAATATAAGTAAAAAAAAAAAAATTAGGCCTACGTACAATAAGCGGAGTTCTTTGCCAGTGTATTTTGTGAACTGTTGACATATTATAAGAATTTTTTATATCAGTGTATAGGAGTATGAATTAAAGTTAAGCATTAAACTATACCTTTGCTCTTCCTCAAGCCCTGTTTAATGAATCGATCTGGAGCTTAACTCGGGAGATGGATTACAAAATTAACTTATTTTCTGCATAGTCTATCTTAATTGTAATTACCACTAATTACACGGAAGCATTCTGGCATTTTGTTACATCAGTTTACCTAACTTTATTATGTGGTAAATTAATTTCAATGTTTTTATCAAACAAATACACCGGTCATTAGTGGTGTCCATATGTTTTATAATTTCTATAAACTCGCGAATTACCTATGGGTAAATTACCCAATGGACAGAATTTACATAAGAATAACACCACACAAACTCAAATAATTTAAAGATAGCAATCACATACACTTGTGACGAGTTTCTAGATAAATGTCCACTGAGTAAATATGAAAATGACAGAAGAAATGTTCCTACAAACTCGGGCTAGATCTTTCCAAGGGTAAATCGTCGGGTTAATTTATCCTTTCATGGATGGCTGGATAAAATTTAACCTCTTTGTAGGATCAGTAATAATTTTAACAATGAGAATCAAAGCCTTCTGAATTAAATTAACTGTACAACTCCAAGGCCTTCCTCCTTATATCATTGTGGGTGAAATGGAACTAATTTATCCATGGATAATTTACCCATTGGTAATTCACAAGTTTGTAGAAACCGGGCATCATTACGGTAGACTTATTTAGCGGTTTTTACACTGTACTGTTGGCAACAATGCACTTCCCAGCTACACAAGCGCCACAATTTCTCTTCATCTGAAGTGTCGCTGATAGAAGCGACGCAATAAATAATACGCAGTGAGAGCGACACTGCGCCGTCATGTGGAAAGGAGATGAATTATACAAAGTTAAAGTGGTATCCTGCAAAGTTACATTGAACATTTTCATAAACACTGTTCACGTAATGGAATTGAAACTCTCTAATTTCGTAACGTTTTCTTTCCCTCTACACCCAAGTTGAAAACTTGAATTCATTATCACACATGCGCCACTAGAAGTGTCACGGTACAGTCTTGTTTATAATGTGCAAAGCAGGGGTGTACAAACTATTTTGTTTAAGGACCACTGTCGTTAAAGAGGATTGGCCCAAGGGCCAAATTATATTTTTGATTAAATATTATATAGTACTAGCTTAAAATGCCCCGCGTAGCTCGGGTTTTGTATTTTGTAAATTCGAAAATCTCTATATATATATAAAAGGCTTTGTCCTGACTGACTGACTGAATGACTGACTGACTGACAGGAATCAACGTACAGCCTAAACTAAGTTATAACAGGTAGAGACTTGGAATTTTGATAGTACCTTCGTTTCATAATGTAGATGCTCACTAAGAAAGGATTTTGAAAAATTCTGATTCTAAATGCCAAAAATTAAATGTTTTTGAAAATACTTAATCCCTTTTTACACAGAATTATCAATTCCAAATCACAGAATATATTGTTGCCAAATGGTATCAGATGGGCTTGGAAAAAACAAATGAAATGCACTTTTGACAAATAAGAGAAGTTATCAAAATAATTCATGTTATAAATAAATATTACAGAATGAAATCCACTAAAATAATGGAATCACATAACTTTCTCTACCCTGGACATAGAGAAAACAAAACGAGGTATGGTAATGTGTATATTATTATATTATATCGCAGGTTTTTGGAGAGAAAAGTATGAAAGTGATAATGCTTTCTGTTTAATTTCATCCCCAAAACGGTTTTATGGTAACATAAGAGTGGGAAATTTCCCGCCTCGATATTACAATTTTATGTTACAGGAATTTCTGTTTCTTCTTAGTTGAACCTCTACCAGGCTTGCTGTGCACTGTACAAGCGATGGGAAGCAAAATTCTAGATCCTCTATGAGCCATAAAAAACTATATCAAGCGTTTTCTGAGGGAATAGTTTGAGTGTAATAAGTCGTTCTTCCTATTTCAAATTATAAATGCCTATATAAGGACCTAGAATTTAAAATTTAAAATCCTTCATAAGCTAATTTCCAATTACAAAATACAAAACCCGGGCGACGCCGGGTCTTTTAAGCTAGTAATTTATGAAGGACTTTCGATTTACAAACTTAAGATTTTTATATAGTATTTAGAATTTGAAGTGAGGACTTATCACACTCAAAATATTCCCTCAGAAAATGGTACATAGGTTTTAATAGCTTATACCAGATCCCCGCGCCCACGATAATTAATTGGAAGATTAAAAATTAAGAGCAAAATAATTAAATTATTATATTTATTAAAACTTTGCACGCAAAACATTCATAGATCTAAACTAAACGATGGACAGGCCTAATTAATTAAACAGCTATCAATCCCGCTTTGAAGTGAGTTCCACGATTAGAAAGCGCAGCATGGGAAAAATAACCTCAGATTCGAGTTCCCTGGACCATAAAACCCCTGCATAGTGAGTTTCGTCCAAATCGAACAATGTTTACCTATTTAGGCCTATATTCATTATCCTTCTTCCGTCTAGGGTGAAAATTTCATATGTCTGTGTGCCTTGACATTATAAATAAATGAATCGACCAGCGTGGGTTTACAACATTCAAGCGATAGCAATCTTTTTATTTCCAAGGTATGACAAAAGTAGACAAAGCCACCTGTTCATTGATTTGACAACTGAAATGTATTACTGGAAACTGATGCTTCGAGAGCGCAAAAATGCACGTTTTTTTTCTCGTTTTTCACTCATAACTCGCGAACGAAAGTTAAAATTAAAAATGTACTCTGCCAGAAATCTTCTCAGGAGTGTACTCAACAACTTCCCAACGTTTCATGGTGATCGGATGAATGATGTAGTAATGCATAAAGGACAGACAGACATACATTCGTTTTTATATAGATAGAATCGATTCACTCATTTGGGGCTTCGCCACCTAACCCTCACTGAGGTTCTCGGGAAAGGTTTTTGTTATTTTCCTGTGGTTTACAGCTGTGGTTACAGTTTCTAGTTTATCTGGAAGTGAGCAAATATTAATGTCAGTGAGTGAGCCATTTTTCGGGGGTTTTAGGGGTAAAAATAAAAAAGTGTGCATGGAACGCCATGCGACAGAAGTGAAACTTGTTTAAATTATTATATTTTATTCAATTTTTGATTATTGGATTTTTCAATTTTGCATTGTTGGACTTGTTAATATTGGGTTTATGGACTTTTTAAATTTTGGATCTTTGAATTTTTTAATTTTGGATTTTGTAATTTTGGATCTTTGATTTTTTTAATTTTGGATTTTGTAATTTTCAATCTTTGAGTTTTTTATTTTTTGGATTTTTTAAATTTCGAATTTTTGGATTTTTGAATTTTGGATTTTATTATTTTTTATTTTATTTTGGATATTTGGATTTTTATTTATTAAATTATGGATTTTTTGATTTTTTAAAATTTTGGATCTTTGTATTTTTTATTTATTGGATTTTTAAATTTTGCATTATCGATTTTTTAATTTTGGATTTTTAGATTTTTTTAATTTTCGATTTTTTAATTTTTAATTTTTGGAGTTTTTAATTTTGAATCTTGGAATTTTCTAATTCTGGAATTTTGGATTTTTAAGATTTTGATTCTTTGAATTTTTATTTTTTGGATTTTTAAATTTTGTATATTCAATTTCTTGTTTTTGGATTTTTAGATTTTTTCCATTTTTAATTTTGGATTTTTAATTTTTTTTATTTTATTTTTAAATTTTGGATTTTTAATTTTTTTATTTTGCATTTTTTATTTTTTAAATTTTTGTTTTTTGAATTTTGAATTTTCTTATTTTTTAAAAATTGGATATTTGGATTTTTAATTTTTTAAGTTTTGGATTTTTGGACTTTTTAATTTTGGATCTTTGAATTTTTTAATTTTGGAATTTTGGATTTTTAATTTTAAATTCTTTTTTTTTATCTTTGTTCTTTTAAATTTTTTTATATTTTTTAAGCGCGGTAATGAACCTCCGGGTTCCATAAAATAGATAATATTCCTTTAGATTTCTTAGGAATTGTCTATTGCCATTGAGCAAGTAAGCATTATTATTGTTATTGTTATTATTATTATTGCTATTATTATTATTGTTATTGTTATTATTATTATTATTATTATTATTATTGTTATTATTATTATTATTATTATTATTATTATTACTACTACTACTACTACTACTACTACTACTACTACTACTACTAGTACTACTACTAGTACTACTACTAACTTACAACTATTCCCATTTGCAGGTCCTCGTACTAGGTCTGAAAAATTTCCTTTGCATCACCTTCTATCGTTAGTTTCCCCTTTGAGTATATTATTTTGTCTTTTAAAAACAAGAAATGTGATTTTTTTTCGTTTTTGCTCTTGATGTATTGATTTTTTCAAAATCTAAGGTTATTCTCAATTGAAATACTCTTGTATTAATTTAACCATGTAAAATTAGAGTGTCTGCTTTTTGCCCCTGAACGTATACCAGAATCATAAATATTTTCATAATACTTTACCCCTATATTGCCAACAAAGGGTTTATATGCCGTTCCCAAGACACTGGAATATAAGAATTATGTACGTTGCGTAGCAACGAGAAAATGTGAATTTCCGAATCACCAAGGTTTCTAACAGGCAATGTGACTCACTGGTATTCTGCTGAAGAGAGTTCTTCGTACCAAATTAAATTTATTGAAAGCTATTTTTATATCTCAAGTTTCCTGTGGCAATATCATTTCCAAGTTAATGGCTGTGATAACCAATAGGGCTGTGTACTTTATGGTGAGAACTTGGTTGGGTGATCGCTGCCTTTAAGTTTCACAAAATTTCTCACATAAGAAAAAATGGATTCAATTTTATTTGAGTCCATAAAACATAGGCCTATAGATAATTATGATGTATTCCAAATCTCATTTTTAACCCATTACCCATGACCATATTACCTGCAGTTTTAAATTCAGCCTCTATATTAACAGAAACTGTTGAAAGTTTCTGAGCTAAAGAGAAAATGTCCTATTTTTACTTCCTTTCTATCATTCACTGGCTTTAGTATTATATCTACTTCATTAAACTTGAACAAAAATATTTTTATTTAACTAATGCAAAGCAATAACATGATTGTTATTAAATTTCCAGATGCTGAATTAAAACTGGACAAATGTTAGACGTGGCGAAGAGAAAGTCTGATCTATTCGATACCGGTTCTGCAATCTAAGTATCACAATTTTTATATCCCTTTGACTTGATCAACTTCTCTTTTTTATCACTTCCTCTGACTGTCAGTCTTTTTCTCCCTGCTTCTTCCCTTAAATCTTGCCTAGGACATTGTATGCAAATAAAAACTCTTGTTGGCACTCCCAACATAGTCATCATTCAGTGTGATTAGTTTCCTGGGTCTGGTTGAAAATATTAGAGCGAGTCTAATAACTGCTTTGGCCGTTGGAGTTAGCAAGGTTTTTGGTATTTTATCTCATAACAATACAATTCTTTCAGTTTTATTTTGACAAAGATCACTCAGTTTTAAACAATAATAATTTTGATTTTTTTTTTACAGATTCTTCAGAAGAAATCAGTATGTAGGAAATGGACTGAACAGGAGAATCAATTGGAATTTATAATGAAATTCTCAGAACGAGTGTATTTAATACTTACAAAAATAAGGGAAGATAATTGCATCGCATCCTCAACGCTACAGCTCATAGCAGCAGAACTATCGGTTTAAAATCCACAGTAGAAAATATTTACACCAGTTTTAGATTTAAAGTATAAAAATATCTAAACATGCTACAAAACATATCATGACTGACCCTACTTCATTACCAAATGTTTAATGATTTTGCAAACTTTCTGCTCTCTGGGTCAAATTGTTCTTTGAGGAGGGTACAAACATATTATGTGGAAATCATTGAGAGTCAATATATTTTGATATAATTATTTCCTTTTAAAAGACTAGCATTCGAGAATTGTATTCCTAACTTTTATTCTGTATCTCTCTATGTTCTATGTTCAATTACCTTTCTGTTTTTTTTTCTGGTACTCTATGTCTGTGTAGGCAACCATAACTATGGGAAGATTAAATAAATAAATAATACCTTGTGTTTGTCATACCTTGATTGAAACTTGCCTTGGCATCAGTTTGTGTAATTTGGATGAGGTTCTTGAAGATGAATTCAAATCATTTTGCTGATTTTTAAATGAACGCAAATTTTACTCAGATATATTTTAAGCTTACAAAATATTGTATAACACTATAAAAGTACCTATATTCATAATTAGGAAGATCTGGAGAGAAAAAAGATTCCATTAAATCGTATAGTAGTTGATTACTCCTAATCATTGGGTTGATTGTTTTCTGTGCAGTCCGTTCCGTCACACCTCATTAATTTCGTGACGATTTTTGAGCGTGTCACAAGCTCTGGATTTACCCCTACCGCGGCTAAAGAAGTTTCACTTCAAAAATTCACTTTTTGGAATTTTCCTGTGGTTTATAGACTAAAATCTACATATGTACGAAATTTTAAGTTTGTAGCTCATATGGAAGTGGGCAAACATTAATGTCAGTGAGTGAGTGAGTGAGTGAGTGAGTGAGTCAGTCAGCCATGTGGCTTTATATTATAGGGAATTAACATGCATTTATGTTTTAAAACATGCATTTGTTAAGCTTAAAGTTATTAGAAAATGCTAGTTCAATTAAATTGGTATGCATTCATTATTCAATACAAAAGTTACCTGCCAACGTTACACAACTTATTCCGAATAAAGCAAATTATGACATTGGGCTGGACTGACGTAGCACTTCACATATTTTATGCTGGGGAATCCCTGGGAACCGAATTGTATACCCGAGACGAGCTAAGAAAGAAACCTGAAGTAAACAAAAACCAGTATGTCTGTCTCACTCTTAGGTCATGCGAATAATGTGCTAGAGTGAGACAGATGTACTGGTTTTTGTTTACTTCAGGTTTCCTCGTTGAACCTATCGTTGAATTATTTTCTTAGTTCTCAAATTCGCCCTAAAGTTTATAATTTACTTCGCTTTTTGTTGTCTACTTCAGAAAAACTAGTACTCATTTGAGAATATTATAGGAGAAAAATTCCTCCGGCACTGGGACTTGAACCCAGGACCTTTGGCTATTCGCGCCAATGCTCTACCAACTGAACTAAGCCGGAGTTCAATTCACAGCGCCGGATGAAACCTCTCTCCTATGGGAGCCCGGTCACAGAAATCACTAATTAGTGTGCCTCACAGTACTGCATATGACATAACTTGTCTGTCTGTGAGGTAGACCATTAGGGCAATCAGTCATAGGAGAGAGGTTCCATCCGGCGCTGTGAATTGAACTCCGGCTTAGCTCAGTTGGTAGAGCATTGGCGCGAATAGCCAAAGGTCCCGGGTTGAAGTCCCAGTGCCGGAGGATTTTTTTCTCCTATAATATTCTCATGTAGTGTCCAACAGAGACAATAATCTGTGGTTCATGAGGGCTTATATATCTGTCTAGTACTCATTTGTCATTCTTATTTGAATGATCTGCTTTCGTCAGAAATTTATCTTTTTTCTTAGTGATGCAGTTTTTCATAGGTAACTCGGAGAGAGTTTACGAGTTGGATTTATTAAGACTATTCCATGAATAAAAGGTTAACGGATTAAATAAATGATATTATATTCTAATATAAATATTTATTTCTAATTTATTTAAAATAAGACCGCCTGCCTGGTCTCGAGGTTAGCGTGGCTGGGTACGGATCCGCAGGCCCGGGTTCGATCCTACTCGGAATTTTCTGAGGTAGGGAGGTCTGGAACGGGGTGCACTCAGCCTCGTGATACAAACTGAGGAGCTACTTGATTGAGACGTAGCGGGTGTCGGCATGCTTTTTTTCTTTTCATTGGCCAATGTGAAGAGCCATAGGCTATACCCCTAGACAAACTACAAGCTTTGCATTTACAATTAAAATGAACAAAAAAGAGTGCGTGGAACGCCACGCGACAGAAGTAAAACTTTATTTAATTTTTTATTTTTCAATTTTTGATTATTGTATTTTTTCAATTTTGCATTATTGGACTTTTTAATATTGGGTTTTTGGACTTTTTTCATTCTGGATTTTGGACTTTTTAATTTTGGATCTTTGAATTTTTAATTTTGGATTTTTTAAATTTTCGATCTTTGAATTGTTTATTTTTTTATTTTTAAAATTTTTGACTTTTGGATTTTTTAATTTTTTATTTTACTATTTATTAAATTTTGGATTTTTGGATGTTATCATTTTTAATTTTGTTTTTTTTTTAATTTTGGAAATTTGGATTCTTTAATTTTGTATTTTAGTTTTTTTAATTTAAGATTTTTAGATTTTTTAAGTTTTGGTATTTTTGATTTTTTAATTTTTAATTATTTTATTTTTAAATTTTGGAATTTATTATTTATTAAATTTTGGATTTTTGGATGTTTTAATTTTTAATTTTGTTTTTTTAAATTTTGGAAATTTGTATTTTTTAATTTTGGATTTGCGCGGTAATGAACCTCCGGGTTCCATAAAATAGATAATATACCTATAGATTGCTTAGGAATTGTCTATTGCCATTAAGGAAGTAAGGTCTGAAAAATTTCCTTTGATTACTCCTAATCATTGAGTTGATTGTTTTCTGTGCAGTCCGCACCGAAACAAGTCGGTTTTGAGTGTGACTGACTTCGTGACTGATTGTGACTGATTTCGTGACGGTTTTAGTGTGACTGATTTTCTCGATTTACCCTCTAGCGCCACTAAAGAAGTTTTACTTCAATAATTAATTAAATGTATCTTGTCGGCATGCTGACCATATGCCCCCAATCCTGCAATCTGCCTATGGACGCAACGGCCAGGTGGTAGGCCTAGTCCCTTCATGGATGTAGCGTCACGGACATTAGTTTACTTTTTTAGGTAAAATCGTTAATAGCGTCAGCTGTCAGATCACGACATACTGGATTAATGCACAGTCTCTACATTATGGAATACTAAGCAAGAAGCAGCAAAAGAGTTAACCTCAAAATTAAGAGAAGCTAAAATCGGAACAGTCGGCCGCGGTGGCCTAGAGGTAGCGTGCCCGCCTCTAGTTCCGCAGGGCGCGGGATCAAACCCGGCCGCGGTCGATGGATTTTTCAGGACGTAAAAATCCTGGGCACGGAGTCCTCCGGGAGGGACTTTAAGCTGGGGGTCCCGTGTCGTAGATTTACGGCACGTAAAAGAACTCCAAGCCTAAATTAGAGCCTCTGGACAAAATTTCTCGGCCCTTTCACGTCCAAGAAATACTTAGTTTCCAGAGGGGGGTTGCGAGGCGATGGGCTTACCACCTGTCCCTCTACCCTCTCTCGGAAAATAAGCATTTCAAAATTAGTATAGGTAATGGAACCTCCACTTCGGCCCCTTCGCCCCACCTGGGGATCATAGGGTACCAGATACCAGATACAGAAAATCGGAACAAAATAAAAACATTTTTTTCAAGAACGTACTTTACTTGTAAATTGCCAGTCTACTTGAATGTGCATTGGTCAAAGGCACAATTTTCTTCTCCGTTGGAATTTCTCATATTGATAGCCCAATCTGCTGAGTTTGAGATTCCATAGTCAATTCAATTCAGTCACAGAACATTTGTAACTGAATCCATATGCATTTTATATTTATTTCAGTATTATATAGTTTAGCTTCCTTTATGACAACTTCAATTTGAACAGATGCATTACCACACTGTCAGCTTGCCATTTTTGTTTTCAATTTAGCGATACTGTGCCGGCTCAGAAACGAGCTGACGTTTTGTCAGATAAAATCGCATCCTCGCGAATATTGCAGGGATTTTGTAAGATAGACAACCGTGATTGGTCTACATCCGAGGCATTGCTAAATGTCATCGGTCAATATCGAATACGCGACTTCATTATTATTCACCAGTTATAATAAAAATAGCTTCACAGAAGGATCCTGCTTCTAAAACCTATCACGACATGTAAGTGACATGAGACGTCATCTAAGTGAACTGCAAACTGAAAGTTGGTTTGTTTTTAATTCCAAGAAAATGTCGCTCTGAAAGGTACAAGTACGGAAAAAAAAGCAGACCTACTAAAATATCTAAGTTGCCGATATGAGCCACTGCTCATGCCTAGCGGGATTCACAGGATATCAGGGAATGCATTGAAATTTGTTCTAGTGTCGACTGTTGACTTAGCCCATTTCGAAACCCAAGAGATAATAAGCTAGTAAAATTCGTTTTCTGGGAATAATCCGTTAATTAAGTAGTTAAATATTGCGGCAATCGAAAAGTTGTGGATAAACAATGTGCATTAAGGAAACAAAAAATTTCCTTCCTTGGCCGGATTCGAACCGAGAACGTGTTACTTACTAGTCATTGTGCTACGTAGTGATGTAAGAGTGTGAGATATTAAACAGTGAAAGAAACAATTTCAAGAAAGCTGTGCAACAGAAAGGCGGGAAGTGGCCTATTAACAAACAGGAACTAATGGAAAAGCACCTAAAACTATTTCAAAACTATGTAAATAATATAGACTTTGAACTCTTGCAAATAATTGGCAGAACGTAATTGAATAAGATCCAATAATCATTGTACAGAAATTTTATATTTATAATTAGAAGTACATAAGCATGTATTATTACGAAATGTAATGGAGCATGCTGTAATAAAATGTTACTTAAAAAAAATATATATATTCAATATACAAACATTGCTTCGGGCCGACAAGAGACGTGGCCAAGGGCCGCACACGGCCCGCGGGTTGGACACACATGGTGTGAAAGCTCTTCCATGTTCTGCGATCTCTGCCCGCAGCGGGGTGGACGCCAAACAGTTTTCCCTAACATTGCCTAATTTCTGTGAAACACACACCGGTCTGCGATAAGGATCTCATCCAGGATCAGTTGAGTGTCGAGTCGGTTTTCCGCTTAGTCATTGTTTTTTTGTTCAAACGGATACGGAAGTGATGGAAACATAGTTATTTTTATATGACCAGCCTTCCTTCCTCCTCCAGTGTGATCTGAATTTCCGGTAGATTACGTAACACTTCGAAAGTAAGTAAGAAATATATCTTCAAAACTCTTTCATTCTCGACATAATCTGTGATAGGGGAGACTGGGGTAATGACAGTCAAGGGGTAAACGCGGTCACTATGATTTCTCGTAAAGTTGTTAACGCAGGTTGCAATTGATTGGTGCTGGCACCGCGCGCTTCTCTTTTGAATTACTACCAACACCAAAGCTCGTCGTCTTGGCAGTTGTTGTTTGGATGTTGAGCGTGAAAGAGCATTTTTCCTTCGATTGTTGTAAGGAAAGCCATAGTACAGATCACAATTAATCGCCTTTTTCACTACTTCTGCTGACATACCAATGATTACGCAGTATCAAGATAAGCCCTACTTTTGCATCATATAGTTGTTTATTAAGGATTTTAAGCACGGTACTTTTTTTTACTTGTTGAATAAAACCATGTGTTTGGGGTAATGACAGTCAACATATTCGGCGCAACGGCAGTCACCATTTCAACTACCCTCATTACACCAATAGTATCCATTTCTCTTTTTTCATGTTTCATACGGTTAGAAATTATATAAGGAAGACAGACAAAGTTAAACGGACTGCAGAAGATTGAAAAAGCAAAACAAGCTGTTGCTGAATGTTTATCGATGATCAAGGCTGCTGGAAAATTTAAAATACCTTTTAGAGTAGGATTACTCCCACAACGTCTCTGGCCTTGAAGACTAACCCAGCCAGCGAGCTTCTCGTTACGTCTCGTTACCAAGATGCGCGTAAGATCAGTAAGCTACCGCTGGGCAGAGAGTAAAGATCATGCTGTACCACTGTAGTTCAGTGGAGGGATAATGCCGCAGACACAGAGACAGACAACACGTGGAGTGGGAAAGCCAATCAGGGTGCAGCTACCTCCCTTAGCCAGGAACTCTACGAGCGGTGAGACTCGCTCCTAAGGTATATACGTAAAAACCCAGAGACGTTGTGGAGGTAATCCTACTCTACCACACTGAAAATTTTCCTAAAACTCAGGTAACCTATGCAATATAAGCAAAAATATCAGTTTTTCAGTTACAAATGGCTATATCATTAAAAAATCCCCATTTTCCTTGTTGTGTAGTCAGTAAATAATCACTGACACCACCGACTGCCATTACCCCAGGGTCGGGGTAATACCGGTCAAAGCTCATATTTTACTTTTGTTGTCATTAAAATAAAGTTTTTTAGTTTTAATTTAATATTAACTGATTAATGCTTAGGAAAGAGTATAAGTGTACTATTAGGCATTGTAGCATTTCAAACAAATAAAAATTGTAATTTTCATAATGCTTTCTCCTTAGGTGACTGCCATTACCCCAGTCTCCCCATTTCGCCTAATTATTCTTGTTGCCAATATATTCCTGAACCCACTTCTTTCTCATAACAACAAACAAGGCCAACATTTCCTCTCCATCAGGAGAATACCACATATTTGTCTTTGTTTCTCTGCTGTTGACAAAGAACAAGTGATCTTTCTAGCTGTCCGCACGCAATGCGTGTGACATCTCCATATAGCAGCCCGCCTTGGGTTTCATGACGTCCTGCCCGTATTCTGTGTGCCCGGCCCTTTATGGTTCCCTGTACCTAGCGTATTTCTATTAGCACATGAACGCTTTTTGTATTGTTTTGCCGCGTTAGGGCATGGGAATAGAAATCAGTCGGTACTCTAAATCGAGGGACAAACTTATCAATATTTGAAAAAGTCTCTGCTAATTCCGTTTGTAACTAAGTACAAGTCAACAACAGAGTGCACAGAAACAAACAGATTAAACACAATAGAGAAGGATGACGCATGGGACAAAATGACGATTAATTATTTTCATATAATAATTACAGTACTTAATAAATCACAGTGTATTTCTGTTTTCACACATTTTTCTATATTGTGTCTTCTTTCAAGTATATATGTTATATATATAGTGAGTCCCACGCAAGAGTTGGCCAATGACCCGGGTTTCTGCATCGCGGCGGGCACAGCTCCAACTCCCGAGCGATCGGGTGAAATATCTACGCTAATAAAGCCGCGATCGCTGTAATGATTCAGGTTCTCACATTTACAGTTAAAATTACAATGAAAATAAAATCAGGTAAACTGATGTAACAAAATGGCAGTATGTTTTTGTTTAATCAGTTATGACTGCAATTATGATATGCAGAATATGTTTTTTTTTTTTAAATTGATTTCCAAGTTAAGCTCCAGATTTATTCATTAAGCAGGGCTTACGGAACAACAAAGGTCTGTTTTTTTTAATGAGATTAAAATCTTCCAGCATCAGCCGAACTGTACAGATTTGTGATATCTTGACAATCACATAAAAATACAAAAAAGTCAAATTAGCCGGTTTCGGGTTTCGAACCATGGATCCAGAATGTGAGGCCAAGCCGTTACCATCTCGGCCACCTGGGTCGGTTTAACGGTCTAGTTGGATAAACGCATGTAAAGCAATAGTGTTTTTTGTCATAGCTAACTGTATTTTAATTTCCAAAGCCTTATAAGATTACAGTAAAACAATACGCTATGTTGTCAAGATAACTTATTTTCATTTTTTTTATAAATTAGTGTTGCAGATGAAGAACGTGCAGGGAGTCCGGCCAAAAGTGCAGAGGATGCGATCGCGTTGGAATTCAGGCGGCTACAAAGCTTCCATGTTTTTCTATGCTTGCTTATCTGCAAGTGATTTATCCAGCAAACAGCCAAACTAGAAAATATTCTTCCAGGCTGTATTTTAAAACAAGTCGTAGTCAAAATGTCCAATCTAGTATCCGAATAAGTGTAATCAGTGACATGTATTTTTATCAGAAGAATATTATAGGAGAAAAATTCCTCTGACACTGGGATTTATCCTATAATATCCTTATGCAATGTATTAAAATACAACAGAGACAATGATCTGTGGTTCATGAAAACATAAATCCATTTTGAAGTTAAGTGTACAATAATAGTGGAAGCCCGGTCAGAAAAATCACTATGACATAACTTGTCTGTCAGTTCTGTATCTGATCTGATACCCTATGATCCCCAGGTGGGGCGAAGGGGCCTTCAATGGAGGTTTCATTACCTATACTAATTTTGATATGCTTATTTTCCGAGAGAGGGTAGAGGGACAGGTGGTAAGCCCATCGCCTCGCAACCCCCTCTGGAAACTAAGTATTTCTTGGACGTGAAAGGGCCGAGAAATTTTGTCCAGAGGCTCTAATTTAGGCTTGGAGTTCTTTTAGGCTTGGAGTACGTGCCGTAAATCTACGACACGGGACCCCCAGCTTAAAGTCCCTCCCGGAGGACTCCGTGCCCAGGAGTTTTACGTCCTGAAAAATCCATCGACGGCGGCCGGGTTTGATCCCGCGCCCTGCGGATCTAGAGGCGGGCACGCTACCTCTAGACCACCGCGGCCGTGTCTGTCAGTTAGGTAGACCATTATGGGCAATCAGTCATATGAGAGAGGTTCCCTCTGGTGCTGTGAAGCGAACTCTGGCTTAAATCAGTTGGTAGAGCAGCGGCATGTATAGCCGAAAGTCCTGGGTTCGAATCCCGAGGTCAGAGGATTTTTTCTAATATAATATTCTCATGTAATGTCCAAAAGAGACTATAATCTGTGATTCATGAATGCATATATCCATTTTAACCAGAAGTTTTGGTACAGGCCCTAAATATAGTTTAAAGTATTATAATAGACTATATTCCTGTACAATAAGCCTAGAGAGTTGGAATTTGAATGTACAGTGTTTTGCAGATGACAAGCCCTTTCTTCCTTCTCCTGCTTAGATACGCGGTCCAATCAGAGACGGCGAGACGGAGGGAAGACTCTTACTGCAAGCGGCAGTTTTTTAGCCCGTACACGTGATTGGCGGTGAAGGAAAAGGCTTCTCATATGAAAAATACTGTAGGTTTATTAAAGACTGGATGTTAGAAGTTTGTTCCCAACATTGAGTTGTGTGGAACCTAATCCATTCCCCCTGCGTTATAATTTGGTAATACGCATCGGAAGTTAGATGGGTTAGATCGCATACAGACAGTGCCACAAGCTCACTTTATTGTCGTGTTTAATTAGTCCATCAATCGTGATTCAGTCCAACGAGGTCTCATTCATGCCAAACGCAAGGAATTATTCCATGCATTGTTTATATAGAAGTATGAAATGAATACCACAACATGGTACATTACATTATTGTAGTCCAGGGCATTGTAGTACATCTGATGGCGTTGCTATGGAAGCACGCTATGTAATAACCTTAAAGCATTTCAATTGTGCTTTGGATTCCTCATTCCTCTGTGGTTATTGCAGGGTAAAATGATGGGACCGGAGAAAAAGCGAGGCAGGTGATGACAGTACAATCTAAACAGAGCAGATTGTTTCTTTTTCCAGACACCGTTCCACTAAAAAAAAAACTATAACGGAGCGTTGTGTTATTTCTACTCCAGTTATTAAAGTTCTTGGCATCACTTCGCAGTGATTAATGCAGCACATATCTTATTGATTATAGGTTTGTTCCCAAAGCAAACCCATGATTGCTTGAGAATTTGCTCTACTGCGCATGTCCAATGTATGACTTATCCATGATTTTGCACTTTGAGAACGGTTTGAAAAAATTGGAATCGATAGTTTCTGCGATTAATCGATATGAGATATCGTTATATATATATATATATATATATATATATATATATATATATATATATATATATAAATACTGTAAATAAGAATAAGAAACAACTTTATAGGTTAATAATTTACAAATAAAGATCCTTCGAATTCTATAGCTTATAACTAGGGTTCGGATAGATATATAAGCTTTCATGAACCACAGATTATTGTCTCTGTTGGACATTACATGAGAATATTATAGGAGAAAAATTCCTCCGGCACTGGGACTTGAACCCAGGACCTTTGGCTATTCGCGCCAATGCTCTACCAACTGAGCTAAGCCGGAGTTCAATTCACAGCGCCGGATAGAACCTCTCTCCTATGACTGATTGCCATAATGGTCTACCTCCTATAATATTCTCATGTAATGTCCAACAGAGACAATAATCTGTAGTTCATGAAAGCTTATATATCTATCTTGAATGTCAACTGTACAATAACAGTGGGAGCCCGGTCACAAAAATCACTAATTAGTGTGCCTCACAGTACTGCATATGACATAACTTGTCTGTCTGTGAGGTAGACCATTAGGGCAATCAGTCATAGGAGAGAGGTTCTATCCGGCGCTGTGAATTGAACTCCGGCTTAGCTCAGTTGGTAGAGCATTGGCGCGAATAGCCAAAGGTCCTGGGTTCAAGTCCCAGTGCCGGAGGAATTTTTCTCCTATAATATTCTCATAGGGTTCGGATGTTTATGACATGTCATATTTTTATCCTGACCTCCATTCTCACCGCAAACACAAATTAAACATGAATTGCACATTTGTTATCCTAATCTGACAGTTTTTATTTTGCATATAAAGTCATATTTTGGTCATTTTCATGGTCTAGGTCATATTTCGGCCTTATTTGTAATTTAACGTCAGTTATAAAGTCGGTAAAAGAGCTCAATTATGCAGTCCATGCAGTTGCAGAAAAAGTTACCTAAAAAGATTCACGAATATTTGGTTTTACTCTAACTGAAATATGAAGAGACAATAACAAGTAATAGCACAATTACCTCTATCTGCTTGTTGTTAACAACTTCCAATAGACATGTTTTAAAATATTTTCAGATCATAGTTCCAGTGGTATCTGGAAACAATAGACTAAAAGTTCTTTACAATTAAAAGTGTAAATCACCTGTAAAATTGTTAAAAAGTGATTATCTGATTGAATTAATGCGATGTAATTTTTAATGTCATTAAACGTTTTAAATTGGAGCATTTGTTTTAGAAAAGACGTTCTTTTATGAGGTCATAATTAGTTTTTTTGGGTCATATTTAGTCATTTTTAAGGTCATATTTGCAGTCATATTTGCAACTTTTTTAGGTCATCAACATCCGAACCCTACTTACAACATATCACATCCTTAAATTTCTCCCTCTTTAGTGTCCTAAGGAAAAGAAATACATGTAGCAATATAAGAAAATACGCCTTTACCGTTCACAGTCTGGGAGAAGGGACCTGAAAAATGTTTTCTTGTAATTGCCAGAAACAAAACCATACTCATCAGAGTAGGAAAAAAAATGTATTTCCCTTTAACATGTTATACACTCAATATGCATCGCCAATATAAACTATATTTTGGGAAACTTTTAATTATCTTCCATTATTCATACATATAAGTAGCCTATGTTTATAAATCAGGTGCAAGGTTATTGGAGGAAGGAGTCATTCGCGTGAAAATAGGGTTACTGAACATGTCTCTGATAACAATTCATGGTGGAGCCTGCAAACTTTTCTTATAGTACAGAAACTGTCCGTGAGAACTCATCGAACAGAAGATTGAAATCAGAATCAGGAATTCTCGCTTTGGGAACGCGTGTGGAGAAAGAGCGCATGCGCAAACGATGTGTTCTTGTTTCTGAGTGCTTTGGGAACAAACCTTACGTTTAACGCACTTAATAACGTTGTATGGAGAAGCGGATCACGTGACTGCTGATTTCTTGAATAATGTCACGTGGCATTGTGTTGGTGCGCTGTCTCCTTCCACCGAATATAACTTAGTATAGTCTTAAATCACTGGAATTATAATTTACTAGCATGTGCCCGCGGCTTCGCCCGCGATAATTATTTCAAGAATTACAAATTAAGAGCATAATAGTTAAATCATTACATTTATTAACACCTAAATCGCATGGACTACATACCACGATCAGATAGCATCGACTGGTAAAAGCGACCTCAGATTAGAGTTTCTTGGCCCAGAAAACCTCTGTATAGTGAGATTCGTCCAAATAAAACAACGTTTGACCATATTTAGGGCTTACAACATTCAAGCGATCGCGAAAGTTTTGTTTTCAAGGTTTGACAAAAATAGCCAAAGCCAACTGTAATTGATTTGACATTGAAATGTATAACTGAAAACTTATGTTTTGAAAACGCAAAAAATGCACGTTTTTTGCCAGTTTTTCACTCATAACTCACGAACGAAAACTAAAATTAAAATTCCGGCTTCGAGGTGCATTTTCCGACCCTTCAGCACACCTATGTTTAAAATTTCAGATCTCTGCGTTCAGTAGATTTCGCTGGACATCGAGGACAATTCCTTTTATTAATATAGATAATATGAATTATAATGATACCTTCTCTAATTTGTCAAACATCCATTTAATTTAATCCAAGCCCACCTGATACCACTGGTAACAATACGTTCTGTGAATTTGTTTTGATAATTCTATGTAAAAAGGGATTAAGTATTTTCAAAAACATTTAATTTTTGGCATTTAGAATCAGAATTTTTCAAAATCCTTTCTTAGAGAGCACCTACATTATGAAGCGAAGGTACTGTCAAAATTCCAAGTCTCTACCTGTTATAGTTTAGGCTGTACGTTGATTCCTGTCATTCAGTCAGTCATTCATTCAGTCAGTCAGTCAGGACAAAGCCTTTTATATATATAGAGATTATTGTTTCTCGGGCTTCCAAACGAGTGAGTTGGAGGAATTGTTCTACCTATCTTCGCTGCCACCTTCTGGGAATTGGAATATACTGCAATTTATCATTCTAGAACTTTTTATACGATTCTTACATCTCGAGAAATTTCAAGAATCGGATAATTCTTATTTTTACACTCGAGAACTCTCATCACTACACCTTTTCAACCTCAATTTCGGAAAAAGTAATTTCAATTTCGGAAAAAGTAATTCCAATTTCGGAAAAAGTAATTTCAATTTCGGAAAAGGTAATTTCAATTTCGGAAAAAGTAACTTCAATTTCGGAAATACGAGGGCTATGAAGAGGGTATAGTAAAGTTGGTACCACGCTAGGACAAATGACTCAATCGGAGTGAGATTATGTAGAGAAGTAGCTAGAAGGTGTTCCTAAATGTTCCAAATAAAACAGTTTTGATTTTCACTGTTGTTTTCATTTTATGCCCCATCGAATGTTTAAAAAAAATAGCCCTCGTATTTCCGAAATTGAAGTTACTTTTTCCGAAATTGAGATTACTTTTTCCGAATTTGAAATTACTTTTTCCGAATTTGAAATTACTTTTTCCGAATTTGAAATTACTTTTTCCGAAATTGAGGTTGAAATGGTGTAGTATTTTATTCATCGTCGAGCACTCAGAACGCTCAAGGTCAAGTTAGTTGACCACTTGACCACTAACAATTGATTATGTGATATGTTGTGTAATTTTCTTGCAACTTAATACTATTAATTATCGTATCAATATTGTACTTCATTATTGTAATTTGAAAGTGAAACTTGCTCAATCCTGAAATCAGAAGGAGGAGAATAGAAGCATTTGAAACATGGTGCTACAGAAAAATGCTGAAAATTAGCTGGATCGATAAAATTACTAATGGGGAAGTTTATGAGAGAGCAAAAGCAGAGAAAGAAATTTGGAACCAAATAAGAAAAAGAAGAATAAAACTTCCAAGGCATTTGCTAAGACACCAAAGTATTTTAAAAATCATTATCGAAGGCACAATTGAAAGCAAGAATAGCAAAGGAAGAGCAAGACTACAGTACATGGAACAAACTAAGGATGACATGAACTGTAAGACATGCAAAGAATTAAAAAGGAAGAAAGAAAGAAGATCAGAATGGACAATCGCTGCAAACCAATCCAAGGATTGAAGACTAAAGAAGAAGATTATAATTTATTACAGATTTATTAAACTTTAGTATATAATTAAACGTTGACTATGTTTAACTACGGTATTAGTCATACTCTGTACCTTATCCACTCAGATTACTGATTAGTAAAGCCCGGATTTTCATGCACTATCAAACTTAAAAACATGCATGCATTCATGCACTATCGTATCTCCAAATATGCACGATGAAGGGCGAAACATGCACTATCAAAAATCCGCACTGTACTGCAATATATTTCAATTTCTCTTAAAACAATATACAACGAGGTTTTCCAAATTCTCCTCACTTAAACTCGTGCGTTTATCAGTTTAGGACATTCTTGAACGCAGAAAAGGATCTTTCAACTTCACAAGAAGTAACAGGTGCATACTTAAGGGAAGAAATTTGACTGAGGGTGAGATCGAATTCCATGTCTTTTACATTTTTCCACATAATTCGTCTTTCACTGTTTTCAGAAGTTTTTGATCAGGATTTGAACTAAGTACCTTCTTAAGTTTTTCCCTACTTAACTGCCACACCCATTTCTCCACAACACGATTCTAAAGATAATTATTCAACGTCTTCAACAATGGCTAGTGACTGACAAATTCAAGCAGAGAACATTCTGTTATAGCAGTTTTCTTTCAATGGAGGGTGGTGGGGGTAAGCGAGTCGGCATTTTCTTTTGTAGCCTGGTGTATTATATTACTGTTTATTTAGGGTAAACAGTAGTTTGCACTCTCAAATTCATGCAGGTGGCAGAGTCTGTTGCCAAGTCAATCAAATAACAAAATACAACATATTTTACGTTTCTTTGAAAAGCCGAGATTTTAGGGAGGCACATTCATAATATGCACAGTTATGCAGGGTAACTTGATATTATGCACTAAAACCAGAAAATGAGGGTTTATATGCATTAAAAACGTCTGAATATGCTATATTAAACCAACAAAATCCAAAACATGCATTATGCATGAATTTTGTCATAAAAAGGCCGAAATATGCAAACATGCACGGGAAAAGTATGGCTATTTCGAATCCATAAGTAATGTAATGAGTAACTACAAAGTTTGAGAAGTGTAACCGAAGAATATAAAAACATGCATTTGCATGGAGATCCGGGCTCTACTGATTAGAATTTATGTTTTGTATCTCGCTGCGGCTGGTGGAAGAGGAGGCCAGTCGCACGAGAAGCTCTGGTGCCGCCACCGGTGGCGACCACTAGAAGCAAAACACCACCACCGGTAGGATAGTCGCTAGTTTATCCAGATATTAGGATCAGGAGGGTTAGATACTGTTGCACTGACCCCCTCAACTGGACCCAGTTTTGAATGTTGAGGACTCTTTACTATATATGTTATTCTGGTTTAGTAAATATACTTTTTTTTAGACTAAAATTAGCATCACTGGAATCCTGCATCTTCCCTTCACTTCTGTATGGATGGAAACATGGAGTTTGACGGTAACTCAGAAGAATAGCATAAAAACTTGCCAACGGAAGATGGAACGGAGGATAATGGGGATATCCCTCAGAGATAGAATTACAACAGAAAGACTGAGGAAGATGTCAGGACTAACCGACGTGGCCCAGCGCGCATGCAGCCTGAAGTGGAAGTGGGGTGGTCATGTAGCGAGACTTCCAGGTACCAGATGGAGAAACATCTCTACTGTATGGGACCCTAGGATCGGCAAAAGGGAGAGAAGAAGACCAAGAACGAGGTGGGCAGAATTATTCAGAAGGCGTGCCGGGGTACACTGGTCCAGCGTAGTAAAGAACAGAGATGTCTGGAGAAGCCTACACACCGAGTTGCTGGAAGAAGTTTAGTGAAAGTGAAGTGGACCAGCTCGCCATATGAGATTCTAACCGAGCTACCCCTCATCAGAGGGAGGCCCTAGCCCTAAATGGGACACATGTGGATCATTAATTAATTAATTAATTCATTAAAATATAATTTTAATTAAATTATAAAAGTGGTTACGTATGCACGATACAGACCTGGGCCCCTTAATTTATTTTTAAATACCAAAAGAAGTAAAAAGTAATTTGTTCCCAAACAAAACATATGGCAATCATAACTTTTGTGTATTGTGTGTGTATGTATCATATTGTGTGTAGGTTATTCACCAGTTTTTGCAATAAGCAAGTATTAATGTACAGACGTTGATAGAAGGGAGATTACCTGCAACTTTTTTTTTCTTTTACACTCGAGAAAAGTTTGCAACAAAAAGTTGGCACATTTCTTCCCGGGATTTGGTTTTATTTATCCTTTTACTGTATAATTAACACTGCATATCCCTGATAGCTGGAAGGGCCTGGATTTCGTGGTCGAATGTCTCCATAATGTACACAATTCTGGTAACACTCGGAACAGAAACTGACCTGATTAATTTTTCGCGGTCAGTCTATTGTACTTTTCCAATGACAAGTGTCACGACGAGTCACATGCGACAATTTATGGAAGTGTTCCTTGGCTTTCGCCAGCCCCCTCTGCACTACACCCCCTCTCACCGTCTCATATCCTTTGCGCTTCTGTCTCAGGTCTAATGTGATACTGCATTCATTGTTTCCTGAGAAGCTATCGTTATTCTAAAAATATGTCCTGAAACTTTGATAACTCTGTAATTAATACGAGTGTGTTATTTTTATAGCAAAGTTTCTCCTTTCTTTCTTCCTTTTTTTCATGATTTGTTCAATTGTTTGTTCTTTATTTCCTTGTATAGTCCAGTTACTCATTGCATACCCAGGCGGCTTCCTTTCGTTAGGAGGAAAAGTTTGCCAACAGCTCAACCCATGTTCTTTGTTTTACCGCACCAATCAGCTAGTTACCCCAGCCAATCAAAATCTAAGAATGTCCTGTGGCGATTTTGACAGCTACTCGTCTACTCCGCGTGGATTGAAATGCGTGGTTGCAAGATCAAGTTACAGTAAACAGTAACACGTGTGAATTGAATAAAGCTAAGGAAGAACTGAGGTCAGTGATAGCAATGAGAGAATATTGCAACGTTGCTTTTGTTTTGGATAGCGGAAGCCCAAGACCGATTTAGTCAGATCAATTAACATAAAGAAACACCGAAACCTTTGAAGCCGACTGGCCATCCACTGAGTAACTGCACTTATACTTTCCTTTTTTATTAGTTCATTTTTATTTTCTTGTTGCTTAGTTTGCCTTTCGTGTTGTTTCTGTTTCTTCAATTATTTCAGACGAAGCAGTAGTAAAGTTTCAACCAAAAACATTCTGGAAGACAAAACAGCTTTGAATGAACTCCATCAGTTGCTTACTCTGAACTTTTTGTATTAGTAGGGCAAGGCATTTGATAATTTTGCATCTCTTTCATTCCACTCTAGAACGACATATATGTGAAGTGATCCCTATACAGGCCATGGAGGCCCAGAGGGTTCCAGGAGGTTGAGGCTCCCAGATTTTGGACATTCGGCACATGAAGGTGGTAAGGTTGTCAGCCTTACGCACTGGCCGCCTTTACCCCCAGGATTGCTCCTGGTACTCATTCCTGTTAGAGGCTGAGTCGACCCCAGGGCCATAGTGCCACCAGAAGGATTAGGCCAATTGAAAAATCTCAACGACCTCATCGGGAATCGAACCCGCGACCTTCTGGTTTGTAGCGGAGCGCCCCAACCACTACGCTACGGCGTACCCCGAACGACATATATATATATATATATATATATATATATATATATATATATGAGTGTGTGTGTGTCGTGAATTAAGTGATTAAATAAGAGCAATTTTGATTGGCAATATTTCGAAGTTTTCAAGAAATGGGTTATTTTTTGGAGTATTTTAGGTGATTTTTGTAATTTTTAATAGTTTTTTACGAAGTGTTGTTCTCAGTATGCGCCAATTATTTCAACAGAGAAACATTTCCATATACAATACAAATCATTATTTTTAGGCATAAAAGAATCATTTTCATTTAGCATCTTCGTCAATTCAGATTTTCTGTATTCATTTTAAACTTCACAGTTCCATGTATCCCAGTAGCATTAACTTACTTTACTAGCAACAAAATGAGTGTTTTTATTGTAAATTAAATATAATGCCCTATTGTCCATTAAATTGCGCTCTAAAATCAACATATTGCAGCATAAGCCCTGCTTAATAAATAGGTCTGGTGCTTAACTCTGAGACGTATTACAAAAAATAACTTGTGCTCTGCATAGGTCTCTCATAATTGCAATTATCATTGATTAAACAAAAGCATTCTGGCACTTTATGTCAGTTTATCTAATTTTATTAGTTATAAAAACAGGCCCTAAAATGGTGCATGGAATCAAAACATAGCGTGCGGATTCATAGTGATTCACAAGCTGCTCTCCACCCGATTAACAACAGATATAATCTGGATTCAATCTCGGCTGAGATTAGAAATTCTATCCAAAGGCATGGAAATCATACATGTATGTGTTGGATATGCGGACACATCGGGACAGTGGGAAATGAGCGCGCAGCCTCTCATCAGAATTATTCATATTCTAAAAGTCCTGCGTCATATGTTAAAACCCAGATCATCGGCTTTTGGAATGACGGGTGAGTCCAAAGTACTAATGGTGCATTAACTAAGGGTCATAGGTTACAGGCTAAACATTTTCCTCCAAAACACGTCAGCAGATGTCGGTTGTCAACAGAAACTGTGGAACACGTCATTAGACTGTCCACTATTCCAAAAAAGAAGGTCTAGTCTTGATTTCCATGCTTCTCACTGTGAGAAAACATTTTCCATCTCATGTCTCCATTAATTTAACAAAATTTGCTGTTTTAGAGAATTTTATCAGTTTTATAACTTAAATTCACGATCAAATTTAATGAATTACAGTGCACGCCGCTTATTGTGATCTCTTCTGGACGGAGCCAATCTGATAATATTAACCGACTGATAACAAGAGCCAAAATAATTTATTGAAGGTTATTTATTCATATATAAGATAATACACTACAAAACAGAATTTAAAATATTTATTCATAAAATAATACGTAACTGTAAATCATTGAACCACTCATAGGCTAATACAGTAATAGACTGCAAACAACTATTTTTAAAAAAAGAAACAAAGTTTTTAATTATTTTTACTTTCATTTAGGAGTCCATTAACCAATACTCCATACTCAGTTACGAGTTACGAGCATTAAGTCTACAATGATCTATGGTGAGCACCGCGTAGCAAAATATCTAACGCCTGTCCAAGTATTTTCATTTTACACTAGCCATCAGTGCATGTCACTATTGTTACCTTCATAAATAAAAAACTGCCGCTTAATTGTGGGGTGAAGTATATTTTATTGCTTAAAAGAGAAAGTTAGGTAATGCCACCCCCTCAAACTGGTCATCCTGTGAGCTACGAACAGAATTGCTACCTCCAGTGCAACACAATACAGTTTAATTAGAAACGAAACCCTTAATAAACAAAATTTTGAATGACGTACAATACTTGGAAATAAAGCAGCACAAAATGAAAATGTGATAACATAAACCGAATCTTTGATCACAATAAACAGCACTTTAACTGTATAAATATTAATCCGTACGGGACTTCATAAAAGTGATAACATTACCCAACTGATAACATCCGCGATTACATTAAGCGGCGTTCGCTGTACTTATTTAATCTTTGAAATTGTGTAATTATCATAATTAGTTTTTAACTACAACCCTAACATGCCTCTGAGGCGAAATAGGGTCTCCATCGCTGGAGATTAAATAACAATAATACCGTTCACTAAAGCATGATTTTATGTTAGGGCATTGGGAGGTATGGCCACCAGAACTTAGGTTTTGGAGTTGGATTATTCCCACAAAGTCTCTGGCCTTGAAGACAAACCCAGCCAGCGAGCTTCTCGTTACGTCTCGTTACCAAGATGCGCGAATTCGCTGCGCGTAAGATCAGTAAGCTACCGCTGGGCAGAGAGTGAACATCATGCCAGTCGTAGAAAATACTATAATAGTTGAGTGGAGGGATAATGCCGATGCGAGAGAGACAGACAACACGTGGAGTGGGATAGGAGAGCTGAGCCAATCAGGGTGCAGCTACCTCCTCTAGACAAGAACTCTAGGAACAGTGACACTCGCTCCTAAGGTATATATGTAAAAACCCAGAGACTTTGTGAAAGTAATCTACTCTACTGGGAGCATTATCACACACAAAAATAAAGAATAAGTAAATAAAGAAAAATCTAATATATAAAATCGAATGTATGTTAGTGAGTATGAAATGCAGTGTAGAGTAGGATTACTTCCACAAAGTCTCTGGGTTTTTACGTATATACCTTAGGAGCGAGTCTCACCGTTCGTAGAGCTCCCTCCTAGGGGAGGTAGCTGCACCCTGATTGGCTATCCCACTCCACGTGTTGTCTGTCTCTGTCTGTCTCTGCGGCATCATCCCTCCACTCAATTATTACAGCAGCATGATCTTTACTCTCTGCCCAGCAGTGGCTCACTGATCTTACGCGCAGCGACTCCGCGCATCTTGATATCGAGACATAACGAGAAGCTCGCTGGCTGGGTTAGTCTTCAAGTCCAGAGACGTTGTGGGAGTAATCCTACTCTACAGACAACACGTGGAGTGGGATAGCCAATCAGGGTGCAGCTACCTCCCCTAGACAGGAACTCTACGAGCGGTGAGACTCGCTCCTAAGGGCGGTATTCCACTATCCAATTCATTGGACAAGAACTTCACAAAGAACTTGTCAGGCGATATTTGAATCAAAGATGCGCTAGTACACTACATCCAATAGCTTTGACCAAAACCAGTTTTCTCTGTATAGGGAAAGCTTGAATTTCGAAAATTAAATTATTAAAACATTCTTTATAATGGCATTAGTTTATTAGTTTTATATAAATGTTTTGTAGCATAACTGCAGAAATATCTAAATGACAAGGAAGTCAGGCCGAATCGTTACTTTCTTTAAATTGAAGGTTATGTTAACGATGCCACGAGTTTAGGTTCGCTTGCAATGCCAATATTTATATCTTCTGGCATGTCACTTTCGAAATGTGGCTTAAATAGTATAAATGCTCTGCCATGAAAGTACTGTTTGAATGTTTGTGATTTATAATGCGGACATACATTGGGTCTGCTCAATACTAAGTAAAAAATGCAGGCTATATACAGAAGGCTTGATTTCCGATGGTGTATCGTAAAATAGTATAAATAATGGCATAAATTTATTAGTTTATAAATGTTTTTGTAGCATTTGAGAAATATCTAAATGACAAAATCAGGCTGAATCGTTTTTGGTTATGTGAGACGAGTTTAGGTTAGCTTGCAGGACTTTTTAAAATATATTCCTATATTACTACTATAGCATGTAGTACCGGTACATCATTTTTGAAATGTGGATTGAATACTGAATAATCATTTATATCGGCCTACTTGAAGAAAATGTGGTATCAAACTATTTTGGTGTCGTTTATTTCTCAAAACAGTCGATGTTTAGCCGCCATTTTGGACCCCTATGCTATGAATGCCGGGAAATCTTTGATCCAATGTAACGACATGCAGAAAGTCTTCAAATGCTCGTCCAATACGGTTTCCTTGAAGCAACGGGCGGCCATTTTATTTTTTCTAGGCGATTTGATCAAATAACTTGGATAGTGGAATACCGGCCTAAGGTATATACGTAAAAACCCAGAGACGTTGTGGAGGTAATCCTACTCTAACAGAACATTCACACGTCACTTGTTGGAACAAGAACAAGAGACGCCTAGGACACAACGAATTTGAGACGAATCCGCCTTGGGGGAATGCTCAGATCCCCTGGGACCTAACCGAGCAAGACGGATATGGCAGATTGCCCAAGACTTGCCTCGGATAACCTCGCAGCAACCGATGTGAGTGAGGTTTTCGCGGGGTTTCCTTCATTGTACCAGGTGAATACCAGATCGGGGACAACAGACAGAGTATAATTAACTTAATTAATACCAAAGTCAATTCATCAAACATTTTCCCTTAGTTCTATGATGAAGACAAGGCGACGCGAAGAACAAATGCGAAATCGGTTGTTGGACCGGAGATATAGCCAATGTCTCAGGTCTCCGAGAGCGGAAGGCGGGGCAAAAAATAAAGGGGGGCATTGGTAAACTTGTGGTCATGTTTTCAGGGTATAAAACACATCTTGGTGGTACGCCGTAGCGTACCGGAAGGTCGCGGGTTCGATTCCCGATGAAGTCGGAGTTTTTCAATTGGCCTAATGCTTCTTGGTGGCACTATGGTCGACTCAGCCTCTAACAGAAATGAGCAGGCTACTAGGAGCAATTCTGGGGGTAAAGGCGGCTGGTGCGTAAGGCTGACAACCTTACCATCTTCAAGTGCCGAATGTCCAGAATCTGGAGCCTCAACCTCCTGGAACCCTCTGGGCAGTGTTGCCAACATCAAAGAAATTTCTGTAGATTTAGAGAAATCTTGCTTCCTTCAAAGAATCAAAGAATTTCGTCCCAAATCTACAGAAAAAATTAATATACTGTTTTCCATACATAATTAATAAAAACTATGCAGAGCGGATGAGGTCATCAAGGCACAGTTGAATCTTACAATAAGTACATTGTGCCCTCTGAGTTAAAAATGACACCTTAGCATAAAACGTCTTCTCTCTCAGAGCTTGATGTCTTGTTCAGTCCCCGTAGAATCAAAGAATTTCGTCCCAAATCTACAGAAAGAATTAATTTACTGTTTTCCATAGATAATTAATAAAGATAATGTGGAAATTCGGACAAATAATAAAATAGAGACCGAAAGAGCAGTCCACAACTATTTAAACGTATACACTGAGTTAAAAACGACGCCTCAGTACAAAATTTCTCTCTTCTCTCAGCGCATTTATGCCTTTGTGAATTGCATTTAGTTAAATTGAGGCAAGATTCATATTAATAAAATTATTATTAATTATTATTATTAAAATTATTATTATTGTTATTATCGGTAAAATATATAATTAAAGATTTTTTTAATGCATCAAAGAAATTTAAAGAAAATTTATGTAGTTGTCAAAGAGATTTTAGCTTATGTGGTTGGCAACACTGCCTCGGGGCCTCCATGGCCTGTATAGGGATCACTGTACTTTATAATACACATCTTAAGGAAACTGGTACAACCACACGAAGGTGTTAAAAGCTCTCAAAATATTTACCAATATGTGTACCCGGTATTTTGAGTGTAACACGGAGAATCTGTTCATCCTCCCAAAAATAAGGGCAGTTGTTAATGAACAGTCTTCAATTGATTTGTTAGTAGAAGCAATACATTCACAGTGGATTACTGTGTACGAGGGAAGCCATACACTGCTGAAACCTTATCTGGTCGGACAGCTTCACCTGACTCAGAAGTTCAAGTAGGGATAATAGTAGTTTGTTTGAGGGCAAGTTCTCTTCTGCTGGTGTTAGGGAAGCCAACGAACAACCCCAACTCGTTCCCGGGTTCTCCTAAGGATTACGACACAGAAAATCCATCATGCATTAATTACCAGGGCCCAGATTCTGATGACCTAAATTGTTTGAAAAATGACATATAAAATGACCCTAAAATTTAAAGTAAATGACTTAATAATTATAAAAAATGACTTAAATCAGATCTATTACTTATAAAAAATTACTATTGTACACACAAAGTTAGAGACTAATTTGTACATAATTGTAAAAACTGTACTAACTGTAATGTTGTGGATGTTCTTTGCTCACGGAAATTTATACTGGCACTGAGGCACTGAAGAGTCATACTTCGGCATTTCCTCTTGCGGTCTGCCGGGTTATATTATTCTTTATTGAGGTAAACAGTAGATTGCACTCTCAAATCCAAGCAGGTACCAAGTAAATCTAATAACAGTAATATAATACAAAATTTTAGCGTTTCTTTGATCCTCATTCCCGACTGAGACATGACAACACTTCAACACCGAGTGTGTCCTTCTTGCATTAAACGAACAACGCTTCAAAGACAGCACCGCTAGTGACGAAAAAAGTTAATATACTCAATGTAAATGCATGAAATTGACTAAATAAGGAAGCAAATGACACTAAAATGACAAAATAATGTAAAATTGAAATAAATGCCCTCAAAATATAAAATTGCATAAATTGACAAAAAATGACCTAATAAAAATGCATTTCTATAATCTAGAGGCCATGATTAGGATTTATCTACAAGTTGGCAATGTCTATGCAGCACCAATAAAAAGGTGACATGTCGTCAGAATCCGGGCACTGTTAATTACTATTCACCGAAGTTACTAAAAGAGAGCGTTTTGCAAAGAATTGACAAAGAAATATTTTTTGTCGTTGCTGTTCTCTTATCCGTTAAAAAATACCCGATACCCAATAATTTGAGCAAAAGTGCAGTTCAAAGATCACACACACTTTTCTTTTACTTAGGCTAATACCAATATGTAATAATGGTTTTTTGCAACCAATGGTCATGGTATGATGAATGGAGCAATGGTGGAATGATATAGGCAGGGGAAACAGGATCACCCCGAGAAAACCTGCCCCGACCCAATTTTGTCCACCACAAATTCCACAGGGATCCTCCGAGATTCGATCCCGGGTCCCAGCGGTGGAAGGCGAGTGGTCTACCCTCTCAGCCATTAATGCCAATATATCACATGACAGTTTTGTTTAGTGCCAGAATGGTACATTATAAAATATGTGGGGAACGGGAAAATGTCTGTCCGTCTGTCCGTCTGTCCGTCCGTGTACCTATACGCTCGATGAATCGAATACGCTTTATTGGATTTTCATATTGATATTGAACCAAATCGGTTGACCGGTTCCGGAGTAATGCCCAATTTAGTGCCTATTTTATGGTAATCTCTCTAAGTTATATCTCTTCTCTATGTATATAAAAGGCTTTGTCCTGACTGACTGACTGACTGACAGGAATCAACGTAGAGCCTAAACTATAACAGGTAGAGACTTGGAATTTTGACAGTACCTTCGCTTCATAATGTAGGTGCTCACTAAGAAAGGATTTTGAAAAATTCTGACTCTAAATGCCAAGAATTAAATGTTTTTGAGAATACTTAACCCCTTTTTACACAGAATTATCGAAACAAAATCACAGAACATATTGTTGCCAGTTTTATCAGATGGGTTTGGATTAAATGAATGGAAGTTTGACAAATTAGAGAAGGTATCAATACACGGCCTCCTTTATTGTATGCCTCCTTTAGGAGGCCGTGATCAATATAATTCATGTTATCTATATTAATAAAAGGAATTGTCTGTCTGTCAGCGATGACCAGCGAAATCTACCGAACGCAGAGATCTGAAATTTTAAACATAGGTGGGCTGAAGGGTCGGAAAATGCACCTCGAAGCCGGAATTTTAATTTTAGCTTTAGTTCGTGAGTTATGAGTGAAAAACGGGCAAAAAACATGCATTTTTTGCGTTTTCGAAACATCAGTTTTCAGTTATACATTTCATTGTCAAATCAATTACAGTTGGCTTTGGCTATTTTTGTCATACCTTGAAAATAAAACTTTCGCGATCGCTTGAATGTTGTAAGCCCTAAATATGGTCAAACATTGTTTTATTTGGACGAAACTCACTATACAGAGGTTTTTTGGGCCAAGAAACTCGAATCTGAGGTCGCTTTTACCAGGCGACGCTATCTAATCGTGGTATGTTGTCCAATTGATTTAGGTGTTAATAAATATAACGATTTTACTATTATGCTCTTAATTTTTAATTCTTGAAATAATTATCGCGGGCCATCGCTTGATTTTGTAAGTCCATCCTGGACGATTCATTTGTTTAGAATATCAAGGCACGCAGACATAAAATTTTCAACCTACACGGAAGAGGGATAATCAATGTAGGCCTAAATATGGTCAAATATTGTTTGATTTGGACGAAACTCACTATACAGGGGTATTCTGGGCCAAGGAACTCGAATCTGAGGTCGCTTTTTCCAGTCGATGCTATCTAAACGTGGTATGTAGTCCACGCGATTTAGGTGTTAATAAATATAATGATTTAACTATTATGATCTTAATTTTTAATTCTTGAAATAATTATCGCGGGCGAAGCCGCGGGCACATGCTAATAGGCTATAAGAGGCTTTGTCCTGACTGACTGACCTACTGACGTAATGACTGACTGACAGAGAATCAACGTAGAGCCTAAACTATAATAGGTAGATACTTTGAATGTTGACAGTACCTTTGTTTCATAATGTAAGTGCACACTAAGAAAGGATTTTGCAAAATATTGATTTTAAATGCCAAAAATAAATTGTTTTTGAGGACACGAAATACCTTTTTACACTGAATTATCAAATCCAAATCAAATTCCATGTACAGTTCACATGACAACAGTGTATTGTTGGCAGTGGTCACATGTAGCTTTGGAAGTGCTTTATATGGGACTTTGACAAATTAGAAAAGCTATCGATAGAACTCATTGGAGTAATTAAATATTGAAGAATGAAATCCCCGAAAATAATGCACATAATGTGATGCAGTAACATAATTTTCTCTGCCCTGGACGTAGGGAATACCATTTTCTCACTTAATATTTTGGTGTAGTCCACCGCTGTGGCTCAGGGGTTGCGTCCAATCCTCTCACGCAGCGGGCCCGGGTTCGATTCCTGGTCGGGACAAGTTACCTAGGTGGGGTTTTTTTCCGGGGTTTTCCCTCATCTAACTTTAGGCCCTTGTGGTCCCCGGATATCATCTGGCCGTCATTATCATCTTCATCCCATCCTCGCCTTGTTCTGAGTGCGTGTGTGTGTGAATGGTGTGTATCTCCCTATGTGTTCGTGTTGTCTCGGAGGTGGCCCCTTCATTGGGCTGATCACTCATCCGGGGAGGCCCTCCATGTCCTTGTCTGGTCAAAAAAGTATGTATGTGATCCAAAGGTAATCCCTCTCCCGACAGGTCGCGGCCCTGTAAGGCCCGGGCAGCTTGGGTCGCTTAAATCCTAAAAGGGAGAGGTAAAACTACGAAAAAGAAAGAAAGAAAGAAATATTTTGGTGTAGAATAAGAGTTCACATTGCAGGGACAGCATTTTCAGTATATCAGAAGGCTGTAAAAAATTCTATCCACTGATACATTATTCATAGCTGTAGGCTTTGTATTTTTAGTTGAGAAATATGGATGTTTATCATAGGCCTTAAGCATGTAAAAGGAGACAAAATTGGATGGAAAATGTTTAGTCCTATGCGCACAGTATGTTATTATGTCCCAAATTTTAGGGAGGAAAGTATGAAAGTGGTATTGAATTTATTTTTTATTTCAGCCCCGAAACGGTTGTGTAGTAAGGCGAGAGTGAGAAATAAAATACTCCGTAACGACAATACAATTTTATGTTACCGGAATTTCTGTTTCTTCTTATTTTAACCCCTACCAGGCTTGGTGTGTAGAAGCAATGGGGTGCAAAATTCTACATCCTCTAAGAGCCATAAAAAACTATATCAAGCGTTTTTTGAGGAAATAGTTTGAGTGTTTTACATAACTTACCTGTTTATGGACCTAGAGTTTGAAATTCGAAAGTCCTTCATGAGTTAATTTCGAATGTCAAAATACAAAACCCGAGCGACGCCGGGCCTTTTAAGGTAGTATCTTATATTTTTACTGTCAGATTTAGCTATAAGCCATTCTTTCTATTACAACTGTTTTAGGTAGATTTCGAAAAAAAATCTATCCATTGCAATCGATACCATGTCATGACTTTCGAAAAATTCTTTTATATCTTTACGTTACATGAAACCACCGCCCGTTCAATTTTTTTTGTGATATATATATATATATATATATATATATATATATATATATATATATATATAGAGTGTAAAGAAAGATATATATATATATCTTTCTTTGCACTCTAGCGGCCGTAATTTTGAAGATATTTGAACCAAATTTTATTATGTTATTTCTAGGCCCAATAGTTCGGACAAGTTCGTTCATAACCAAAATTGGCCCAAGGGGGGTCTGGGGAGGGGTTGAAATTTTGAAAAACTCATATCTCGGCCCCTATGAAGTATAGAGGGAAACTTTGTATGAATAAATTAGAGTACTCCCTGTGGAGTTCCCAGTGACACCAACGATTCGGGGGTTTGGGGAGATGAAAATTCGAAATTTTTGAAACCACGTCCTGTGGGGTATCGTTGAAAAGCTCTTGATGAATACTCTATCAATTAATAACTAGTTTCTCTTATATAAGGCGAGATTTGAATGTTTGAAAAAGTGCTCTTTCCTCTTTTTTGCAGTTTTTATTGCGGGTTTGTCATGCCAATTCTAAAGAAGAGTGCTGCGCAGCGACAACAAATTAAACCAAAAGCACTTCGAAATCTACCTCAGCCTGTAGGTCTGCCTAAAGGGATATTTTTAAATAAAAGTTCTATAATATACTGTAATTATGTAATTTATCTCTGTTTGTAGGAGTAAACCATAGGTACTTTGTAAATATAACTACATTTAAGTTTCTGTAGACTCATTATTGCACGATCTCAGAATAACAGTCTACTGTCAATTCCACGCCATCAAACATCTCTGTACTCTGCCTCATTCACAATAGCCATCACCCGTATCTGGAACTCCCTTCCGCCGGACATCAGGGGTAGTCGGAGTTTACAGATTTTTAGGTCAAAGTTACTCAAGTATCTCGCTGATAACTAGAATGAATGTCTCGTTATCTAGCCTAGGTAAATTTATATTGTACACGATTTTCATGGCACTTAGCCTATATTGCTTTTATTTGTTAATTTCTTAGTTTTAAGTTTCAATTTTTGTGTATATTATAGTATAATATTATAATTATACACACATCCAATTATAATATAATTCTTTAATTCAATTTGTTTTCTCGGCATATTATTGGACTCATTTTTGTCTTATGTTTTAATATAGGTACTTCAATATTGTATTATTATTTTATTTTTAGCATTTTGTATTATGTATGATATCTATTGTATTTGTTTTTTGTAAATTCCTTTTAATGTATTTTGTCTTTATCCTGGTTGAGTGGAAGATAAGGCCCTATGGCCTTAACTCTGCCAGGCAAAATAAAACATTATTATTATTATTATTATTATTATTATTATTATTATTATTATTATTATTATTATTATTATTATTATTATTATTATTAGAAATGTGGTTTCTAGTATGTAAGTTAAAATACGGGTCCAATATCAGTCTTGTATTGATCTTACGGACAAGATAATCTAAATCCAAACCTGAACTACCCTAAAAAGATAAGGCATAATGTGGGATGCTCTTGTTAAAAACCAAGACCTTCGCTCATTTATATTGGAAAGTATCCTGTTCCTTTACCAGATTAAAGTAAACACTACTGAACATCTTGAGAAGTGTTTGTTTGAAGTACCTAGCATAATAGTGATTACAAATCATAATATCTCAAATATATAATACATACTGTAATCGCTAATCAGGAATTACCTTCAACTCCAGCTTACTGGCTCGGATTCGATACTCGATGTGCAACAACCAATTCACAACTGATAGTAATGCGCCACTTTAACGGAAAAACGCGCCCAAATTACCGATTGACGTCAACGTGACATCAAAAGAAAGCAGTTGAGGTGTTTGTAGGCTTTAGTGCATTAGTGTCCCATTTGACAGCGACATCATAATCGTCACTTGAACTCGCGCAACCTCAAGATAAAGTGCAGGGTGCTACTGATATTGTGGGTCCATGACGATACTTCATCTTGTAAATAATCTCCAAGGATCTGCCAGAAATATTACAGAACGTAGATGTACATATACTAGGAGGTGCCCGTGGCTTCGCCCACGATAATTAGGCCTAATTGAAAAATAAAAAATTAAGAGTATAATTACTATTAAAGCATTATATTTATTAACACTTGCACGCGAATCATTCATAAACTAGGCCATTAATAATTAATGAAACAGCTAAAATTCCGGCTTCAGAGCACATTCCACGATTAGAAAGCGCCCCCTGGGAAAACGATCTCAGATTCGATTATGCAGTTCCAAAGGAACCTGTGACCACATAATACGTATTGTTTCTCAACTGTTTTTTTACAGATGAATATGATGTGAATTTTATTTCATCAATTCAGTGCAATTATCAGAAATTATATAATGTTTCAAGGGAAGGAATGGTTTGTTTGGATTTTTATTATCAGCGATAATTCAAGGGTTAAACCATCAATATTTTACAGCATGTGCCCGCGGTTTCGCCCGCCATTATTAACTGACTCCAGGATTTTTAAGAAATTTATACTGGCAGCTTATTAAAAATGTTTGTGGTTCAGAGCTATGAAAAATTGTAAGTAAAAATAAAATTAGAATATTTGTTCATTGTGTTCATTTCATTTATGCCTTACATAATAAAGAAACGGTTTTCCTAATTTTGTATTCGTCGTGGAAATTTACACTGCGAGAGACGAACATCGCCGAGTATACCCGATGTTTCACGAAGCTGGCGAGCGAGTGAGCACGCTATTTAGGGCCGTTGAATTGTATAAGAGTAGATTATTTTGTAAAACTTGCATATTAGAAAGAATTTATCAAATGCAAATCAGTTCTCATGATAGCACAATGTTTTACAGTGTTCATATACGGCTTTGGAAATTGCAATACAGTTAGCTATGACATAGTCCTATTCCTTCACAGATGATTATCAAAGTATTCAGATGTATGTTTTTTTCTTATATCAAGTTGAAATGAGCACTACATGAATACTGCTTTATACAGAAGGTAGGCTATATTACTGTGAAATAATTAGGCCTACCTACATTAAGCGGAGTTCTTTGCCAGTGCATTTTGTGAAATAATGACATATATTAAGAATTTCTTATATCAATATATACGAATCTGAATTAAGGTTAAGTATCAAACTTTAGACCATCGTTCTTCTGAAAACCCTGCTTAATGAATCGATCTGGAGCTTAACTCGGAGATGGATTACAAAAATAACGTATTTTCTGCATAACATAATTGCAATTATCACAAAACAAAAGCATTCTGGCACTTTGTTACATCAGTTTACCTGATTTTATTACATATGACCTCTTACATCTTGCAACTAGTGTAAGATCTGAAAGTTTGTGGATAATAAAGAAAAAGCCGTTAGTTCGGATGACAAAGCATAAAGCAAAATAGAGTTCGTTCTTAATGAACCAAACTGAAGCTTACACGATAAGAAAGCCTATTGTACTGTTGGTATTTTAAAGTTATCAGCACTGCAGTGACATTTATCATAACAGAAAAGCGTGCATTTACTGAAGAAGGTATTATCTTAAAAAGTTTTCTGACGAATTGCCCTACGCTAGTAATTTGTTGGACACAAGGGAGCTTTCCCTCAACCTGACAACGCACAACAATCTCAAGTGAAATATACAGCAAGTATGGTAAACATAATGGTAAAGAAAATAATTATAATAACAATAATAAAATCAGGTAAACTGATATAACAAAGTGCCAGTACGTTTTTGTTGAATCAATTATAATTGCAATTATGATATGCAGAAAATAAGTTTTTTTAATCCGATTAAAATCGACCAGCGTCAGCAGAACTACAGATACCTTGACAATCGCACACTCACATAAAAATAAAAAAAAAAATTAAAAAAAAAAATCAATGTCACATCGGTCGGCTCCAGGATTTGATCCGGGGACCTCCAGAATACGAGTCCAAAGCGTTACCATTTGGCCAACTCAGTCACTTTGACGGTGTCGTTTGATAAGCATACGTGAAGGAATAGTTTCTGTCAAATTATACCGGGAGACAAGAATTAAAAAAAACATTTGACCTTTAATTAGTTGTTACTCTGGTACCGGTCAACCGATTAGGTCCAAAATTAATAGGCTTCTTGCCAAGGACGTTATACATACTTATACCAAGTTTCTTGAAAATCCGATAAAGCATACTTCAGTTATGGGGCCTTTTGTTATAAATTCAATAGGGCACTTCTCATGAACGTCATAAATGAGTATACCAAGTTTCATGGAAATCCGATAGAAAGGCGCCATAATCTATTAAAATAGGCACTAAATTGGGCATTACTCCGGTACCGGTGAACCGATTTGGTTCAATATCAATAGGGTTCTTTCCATGGACATTATAAACGTGTATACCAAGTTTCATTAAAATTTGACAAAGCGTATTTGAGTTATCGCGCGTACAGACACACGGACAGACGGACAGACATTTTTCGTCCCCACACACAATCTCATAAAGTACCATACTGGCACTTAATAACATGTGACTACTCGTTTTAAAGGGTATTAGTTCCCTACAACTTTCTTATGAGAACATTGTTGTACGCCTAAGAACTGAAACGCTAGAAGGCAAAGTGTGCCAAAAAGCATGAGGCGAAAGAGAGTTTTTCGAAAATTTGCTATTTCCGCTGGTGGTTATGTTGAAAGCTGGGAGGGGGGGGGTGGAATTAAATTTTATCAGCTTGAATTTTATATCTATCACCTTTTACTCTACGATGTACCATTGTTCAGATATAAGCGAGAAACCAATAAAAGAGACCTTCTACGGGCACCCCTGCCCCCGCTAACCGCCACTCACGGGAACTTTTGTAAGTTGTTCACGACACTTCCCCGACAAGTCTGCTAAATTTAAAAAAATACACGGATTTTTTAAAATACCTTTAGTGATTGGACCATTTGAGTGACTGTTTCCTGGGCATTAAAGAGACAATCTGTTGAACCATGTGTTGTTAAAATTGCCGGTGGTGCGAAGCTATAAGCTCTTAAGTGGAATCTTATAACTTTTCAGGAGAAAATCATGTAGGCCTACTCGTAAAATAATTGGTGCATATTTTAGTACCCCTACCTTATAATGAAATATTCCATATGTTGTAGTATGGTGAACGGACTCATAGTGTAATTTTTGTTTTCATTTATGGTCAGTAGTATTTTTACAGAGGTTTCATCATTCAGCTATTCTCCTAACATTATGTTCTTTTTATGATTTAGAAACTGGCCATTTTTATTTCTCTTTATACATAAAATGCTTTAGACGCGTTGTTCTGTATTAACACCCAAGGCGAGTCTCTCGCATTCGTTGCATCTTTTTATTTGCGTTTTGTATTGTAAGTGTGATTTCAAATAAAATTCCATTGTTATTTTCAGCCAACCAAGAACGAAAAATAATGCAGTAAGAAGTAAGAATAACACTAATGAATCTAAGAGACTCACCTTGGGTGTTTATTAATGCAAAACAGCATGTAAACATCCACCAAAAAAGAGGGTAGTTTCCACCCCATTGCAGTTTTTAAAAACATAGATTACGGAAATAAAGTTTTGGAAGTTATTCCAAAGTTATTTATAGACACCGTTTAGGCATAACCAGAATGTAATTTTAACGTTAGGCATGTGTATGATTTTCACATAAGTCCGGGGGTAGAATTAAATGTAAAAATGCGTCAGGTTGACAATTAAACCACAATACAAAATATAACTCTAAATATAGTATAACATATATTCTCAAATCATAGTTTGTTAAGAAGCGTTCTATTTGCTTTTAGAAATAAATGCCAACAAATTAAGTTGTTACACAATACAAATTAAGTTTTCCCATTCATAATTACTAGGGCAAAGCAATTAATGACCATAAAATACTGAAAAATGACACAATATTTTAAATAATGACCAATGAGTTTACGATTATTACTTGTAATTAGTTTTTACTTTCACGCATATCCACCCGGGCTTTCCACTTTCTTGTTACTGAGAATTAGAGTGACTTAACACACTATACCAGCCCAACATAGCTTTAGAGATGGATAAACCCATCAGGCACACATCCATAACCACCGTACAATTTTGAATATGACTTACTGGACTTAACACAAATGTAGAGAACATTTTTATCTACAACTCTATGGACATATCTCAATTTTTTTAGGATGGTGGACTTAACTCTCTTTGCCCGCGCACCCCATATTATGTAGTATAGAGAAAGTATTGTGATCGTGACAAAAAAATTGAAATCGAGATAACACCGGGAAAGCATGATTCACGATGCCTAGAAACCGAAAAAAAGTGTTTTTGGAATGACGCCTGTCCGTCTGTCTGTCTGTCTGTCCGTCTGTAGACAAGCACAGCGGGTAAACGGTCCATTGAGTTAACTACATTTTCTGAATTAAGGACTTTTTCAAATTTTATCGAACCATCCAGAATTTGGGTTTTATAACTAAAGTATTCAGGGGACTTTTCATGAAAATTTATAAAAATCTTGAATTTTGAAATTAATGAAAATGTGAAATTGGACACTCTTATCTGTGACTAATGAAATATCTATATCCGTTTCTCTGCAGAAATTGCTTAGGGGGTATTTTACACGTATCCATTTTCAACTTTTCTAGTTTATCTTCATTACAGTAGGCGATACATGGAAACCTACCACAGTCAAGTTGTAGACAAAATTAAAAAGAACATTTTTTGTTAAAAAACATTTCTTTATAAAATTAATAGGTATCAAGATAAAAACGAAATAACATGACTTAAATGCGAATTTCAGAACACATTTTGATTAAAATATGAATATTCTTTTGTTGCCCATAGTAACAAGAATACTATAATCTAGATATTGTTGTGACATGTAGTCAGTTCACCACAGTCGTAATGAACACACCAAAATCAATTAGAGCGAGGTGGTATAAGGTAACAGGGAAGAGGCCCTGGGTTCAAATCAAATCTCGTGGCCCCCAAATTTACCAGTAGGCTCTTGTAGTGGCTCATTTATGAAGCATTTGCTTCTATTCTGCTATATCTCAAGGTATCCTGGATTTTTGCTTTTGAGATTGCAAACCCCAAGTTATTATTATTATTATTATTATTATTATTATTATTATTATTATTATTATTATTATTGTAGAAACTGTTTTCGGGTTTCCAGCCGGGCAGTTAGAGAATTACATTGTGAGCTTTTGGCGACTGTCTGAGTCGTCATCTTCGGAGAAGTTTTATTATTATGATTGCTTTTGTTATATTGTTGTTATTATTATTGTTATTATTATTTCACAGTAAAAGCATTGAACATAAAGATCGACCCTGATGCTTTCCGCTCTAGATACTTGTTAGTTTTATGAAAAAAATGTAGTAAATAAAATTTAATTGTCTCTATAATTTACTTTTTCTGTGCTAGAATTTAACACGTATATGTGAAAAAGTTTGTGCAATATTTTTGCACTTTTATTTAAATAATGAATTTCTAAAACCAATTTAATGGTTGACAGTGCGTTATATATGAATTTACAATATAAAATACACTTATTTTGTTAGTAAAGAAGTAAATAAATTTATACTACTTGGACATCCTTAGCGAAAAAGAAATCTTTCTGAACTGGCATACCCATCAAAATGCCCCTAGAAAATATGTGCCATTTAAAAATAAATAAAAAAGTAATTCTTTATTGGTACAAGACAAACTACTATGGTGTTTACAATAAACCTGAATTTCAATGAACTATGAAAACTTGGCGGAGATTCTCAAAACAAAAACAAAAAAAAAAATTGTCTGTTGTCTGAAAGTAAAGATTTGTAACATGGAAAAGCTCCTCTCTACCTCCACTGAAACACAACCTAAAAATGCCGAAAATTACCTAAAAATGCAGAAAATGAACTAAAAATTCCGAAAATGACCAAAAATAGCCAAAAAATTACCTATCTCTTGAAAATAACGAAAAAGGTCAAATAAAGGAAAATGCAAAAACAAATTTCCCTTATTTAATCAGTTATTAAATGATACACAGTTACGTATATATATTCGAGCCATCTTTTACCTCCATATAAAAAACATGCAAAACCATAAAATGCCCTGCCCTAATAATTACACTGGGTTTTGGGGCTTTGCATGAAAATAAATGTTAAGTAATTTCTTAGAGCTGTTTACAAATATAATATTAGATTTCCTGTAACACTCACAGTTTTCATATAATTAGTATTTTTGCTTCTTTTAAAATCCGCACACATAAATTTTTAGCGGTCGATAAAATCAGCCACCAGGCCTGCACCTACCAACCTGAAAGTCTACAATATGATTTGAAAAGTTAAAATCTTTCATTCTAGATGAACACATATCTTTTGGAAAATTACTAATGGCATAGTCAAGGCAGGATCCATATTATGAAAAGCAAAGCCATATTGTTCAAGCAAGCAACTTTTTGAAAACATCTAATGACTTAGATTAATTCAAATTTACATCGAATTTTGATTCCTGAATGACATTCTTCTTCTTATGGTGAGGAATGATATGTATTGTAAATAGATTATTGGGCAACACTCACCAATGTTTGTTGATCCCTTTGTGAAGCCGTTGTCAATTTAGTTGCTTAATCTTGCGTGAAGCCTTCGTCTTCTTAATAAAATAATAAAACACACACATTATATAAAACGTAAACACTAAAAATTGAAACTTCACAACAGGAATCACATCACATGTGATTATTATTATTATTATCATGTGATTCCTGTTGTGAAGTTGCAATTTTTAGTGTTTACGTTTTATATAATGTGTGTGTTTTATTATTTTATTAAGAAGACGAAGGCTTCACGCAAGATTAAGCAACTATTGACAACGGCTTCACAAAGGGATCAACAAACATTGGTGAGTGTTGCCCAATAATCTATTTACAATACATCAAATTTTGAATTAAAGTCACCGCCAATTATAATTTTATATTTAGTCCATTTGGTCAAGTACATTAAAATGACATCTAAATTCGTTAAAAAACGAAAACATCCCCAACTGGAGGACAGTAAATACAAACAAAGATTATCTGAACAATAACGCCAGTCACCTCAAAATGTTTTTCCAAACACAAGTAGGTTAGCTCAGGCTTCCTACAGACGATGTCCTCTCGAGCACAAATCAATACCCCACCTTGTCTGTACTGAGATCTGACATAATAATTAACAAAGTTAAAACCATTCGTTCAATATTAGAGGCCAATGTTTAGATAAATAAATAAAATTACAGTTTTTTATCATGATTAAATGCTTCAATTAGCCTACGTGTATATTAATCTTACATAAATGACCTTGAAGATTGATAAATAAAGCCTTATTACATTTTACGTTGCTTCCATATGCTGTAGTCTGTGGAAAACATATCTAAAAATATTGCATCAATTGCAGATTCAAGATTTATTTTAATATCCATTCTTAAAGATGAACAAAAGTCAGCATTTTTAGGACTATTCAACTCATACTGTTTGAAACTGACCAATAACTTATAGCAATTCCTCCGATATAGACCAATCACGGCCGTTTATCTTACAATATTCTTGTAGGTATCACGAGGATAGCATTTTACCGGATAAAACTGGAGACGCGAGTATCAGTGTGCAGTGATTAATAGATGTTGCCACTAAGCGGCACGAAAACAGATTATTTTATACAACATAACTTGTTTGGAAAATGAAATAATAGAAATGTACATTGATTAAAAACACAATTTCGATTCGGTGCAAGCCAGTCCGTGTGCGTTTATTATGTTCTGCTGTTAGCTTACCTGAATGAAGTTAACTATGTCTTATATGCACCATTGGTAGAACGAATCGAATCATGGATGGTTGATTCACAGTATGCCGTGATCTCACTACTGTTAGTTTTGTTTATATACAACAAACAAAGTTGAGTTGCATCAGATAAATTCGCTGCGCAGTCGCGAATCCATCGATAAACTCGTCAACTCTCGTGGGATTACCTATGATAATTTTACAAACTTAACTTCAGGATAGAAAGATTTCAAATACGAAGATGGATTGAAAAGTAACGCACAATAGTTTTCTTTACAAAAAATGTAATAGTTACAATTACAAACAATTGCACATATGAAGGAACATATTTTGTCTATTTTTCTATAGTCACCAAGTTTCTCAACACATTTTTCCCATCGTGATACCAGTTTCAAAATATCCTGTTCATAGAAGTCCGTTCGGTTGGAGTATAGCCATCTGCGGGCTATTATTTTCACTTCTACATCTGACACTTCGAGCGAGGACTACACACGTCTTGCCCGGCTGACCCAAGGTGAACTACAGAGATTTGGGTCTCTCGAAACAGTTGTCACAAATTCTGGGTTCTCGTTTGAAGGGGAAGACTGCTAGTTCCTGGTACAACATTCTTCTGGTATTGAGCAAGAGAAGAGTTTCGTGAGTTCTTCATTGGAGATTGTTTACCGTAATAATATTGAAGGTATAGAATCAAAATGGAATAACATACAAAAAAAGGAATGGAGGTTACTTTTTTATGCAACAAAAACAATAAAATCAGGTAATCTGAGGTAACAAAATGCCTGAATGCATGTGTTTAATCTATATAAATAAAAATCCTTTGCCACATGTATGTTGCAGCATCACTTGAGAACGGCCCGACCGATTGGGATTTTTGTTTTGTTTTTTTTGTTTTTGTTTTTTGTTTTTTGTTTTTTTGTTTTTTGTTTTTTGTTTTTTGTTTTTTTGTTTTTTGTTTTTTTTTGTTTTTTGTTTGTTTATTTTTTATTTTTTTGTTTGTTCGTAATTGACAGGACAAGGTTTGTATGGAAGAAAATTTGTGGAAAAAGTCGGAAATGTGAAATGAGGCACGGCTAGAGAGTTCTGCTGTCACATGTTTACATAACAAAATAGAAGTGTGGCATAGGCACAGTTTCAGAGTTCTGCTATTACATGTTTTCATAAAAAAAAAAATGTTAGTCTTGCAACCAAGCCAAATCGAAAGTGTGTATGTATGTATGTGGGTATGTATGTTCCTTATACAAATCTACATTTCTAGACCAATTTGCATGAAATTTTTCACACATATCTAGTTAAGCCCGAGAAGTAACGCGATCAATATTAAAATTCCCTTGAAAATTCATATAATTTCAGAAAATATTATACTGAAAAAAAATGAAATGTAATTCAATTATCATGACAACAGTGTATTGTTTACAGTGTTCACATAGGGCTTTGAGAACTACATAATACTGGGCTTTAACAAATTCTGATGCTATCGATGTAATACATTTGTGAAAATAATTCTAGAAGAATGAAATCCACGAAAATAAAGCACAAATAACTTTCTCTACGCTCGACATGAAAAATATCATTTTCTCACTTCACATTTTGATGTAGAATAAGCGGTCGTATTGCAGGGAAAGCTGAAGGGGTTGCCAATATCAGAAGTTTGTAAAAAAAAAAATCCTATCCACTGGTACGTTATTCATAGCTGTAGGCTTTGTATTAGTTGAGAAATAGGGATGTTCATCAGAGGCCCTAAGCATCTAAAAGAAGACAATATGGGATGGAACATTTTCAGTCCTAAGCGTGCAGTATATTATGTCCCAGGTTTTTGGGAAGGATTGTGTGAAAGTGATATTGAATGTCTTTTTTATTTCAGCCCGGTTGTATGGTATTATGAGAGTGAAAAATAAAATTTTTTGTCAAGAGAAGACAATCATATGCAACACGAATTTCTTTTTCTTCTTATTTCAACCCTTCCCAGGCATGGTGTGTAGAAGCAGCGGAATGCAACATTCGACATCCTCTATGACCTATAAAAAGCTATATCCGTTTTCTGAGAGAATAGTTTGAGTGTGATATGTCTTTCTTCCTCATTTCAAATTCTACATACATATTGTAACAAGGGCTCGTCGGGGTTCAAAATCAAAACACCGAGTTTATAATTGAAGGATGGAGGTTTCTTTATTTCCTACAACAATTGTCAATACAGCCAGAAAACTCCAGACTATTCGCCAGTTCACTGTCCTGTTCAGTGCTCACTCTCACTGTGCTCAGTTCTAATTACAGCACTGTTCCGTTCGCACACATTGTGCGGACTCCCAGTCGAGATAATTCCACGTCGCGCCGGTCAACTCCAGAGTCCTCGCTGCCGCTGTACGATCCACCCGTCGCGCAGAGTTCCCCGGGACGGCACTGCCTCAGCCCAGATCAGCTCACCAGCTCTTCCGTTCACTAGTTCCTCCGTTCACCCTTCTCTCCGGTCACTAGTTCCCCGTTGACTAGGTCTTCCGCTCGCGGGTCCCTCCGGTCACACTAGTCTCTACGGTCACCGGCTCTTCAGCTCCCCAAGTCACACTCACTTGAGGCCGCGCTGATCAGTCCCCTCCGTCCAGCTCACCCTCTGACGCTGACGCTCGCCGCTACTCACGGACTGCCTCTCGCTGACTCTGACTCTTCACTGTACTGAACTGAACTGAACTGTTACTCTCCTTCATTGACTGACTGTCTCTGCTCGCTCGCCGCCCTATATATAGGCCCGACGAATATTCCAGAGCCGACGTCTCGAAAGTTCCCCGCCCGCGCATGGTCAAGAATGTCCGCGCGGTGCGCCGTCACAGCCCTTAGCGCGTGGCCCCTCCCACGAGCGCGCACCATCTCTCACCGCGCCGTGCCAGGGAGTAGGCCGCACCCGTCGGCGCGCGACTCCAATCAGCAATAAGAGGGCCGTCCCTTTCTGGATGTCTCTAATTCTAGCGCTTTCCGGCAGAGTCTTTCTTCTGTCAGTCTAGGCCATTCTTTTCTGGGCTTTGTGACAATATTATATAAATACCTCGAGTTTCAAAATCGAAAGTCCTCCATAAGGTAAAATACAAAACCCGGGCAACGCCGGGCCTTTTAAGCTAGTCATCTGATAATTGCAATTATGATATGCAGAATATCAGTTATTTTAAAAATCTTACACTTCACAATGAAGGTATTAATGATTTCCAAGTTAAGCTCCAGATTACTTCATTAAGAAGGGCTTATGGAAGAACAAAGGTCTAGTTTTAAAAAATCATATTTAAATCGTCCAGCATCAGCAGAACTATACAGATTTGTGATATCTTGACTATAGCACACTCACATAAAAAAATGTCAAATTTGAACCATGGACCTCCAGAATGCGAGTCCAAGACGGTACCATCTCGGGTACATCACTCAGTTTAACGATCTACTTTTATAGGCGTAAGTAAAGGCTTACAGTCTTACTAATAATCCAGTTGTAACATTTATACCAGGAATATACACAGCTGAGGAAAGAAAGTGTACTAATAATTGTTGCATAAGGCTGAATGTGTGCAACCTTTACACAGCCTGGCCCCCTTGTTTAAACTTGACGTAAATAATCAAGATGGCCGATATGCGTAACAGCCGGTCGCTTCGTAGATGTCCGAGATTGAATTTTGAGGTTATGCATCCATTCTTAAGGTAACTTGTTATGAAACATTCTGGGCTACTTTTGCGGGATTATAAATATTGTTCCTTGTTTGCGGGACATATTTCCATACTTGTACCCATGATTACAGCTTTCTGAAAACAATATAATGAAATACTGAAACTACAATTAGTCTGCAGACGATCCATCGTTGTTTGCCCGCTACACCGATAGATGGCGTTCAGCAGTCCTTTCATAGCCTGAGGCTAGGAACGTCATGAAAAGCGTGACGTATTTGATGACGTTGGACGTACAAACACTGTGTAAACTCGGCAGTTACACACCTATTATTGGTAATGCGGCTTATGCAGAACTTGCACGGTGAACAACCAAACAACCGTTCAACGCAGGTATAAGCAGCTTTTATTAGTAAGGCTGATAGTGTTATTTGTCATAGCTAACTGTATTGCAACTTCCATAGCCGTAAAACAATATGTTATCATGAGAACTGAATGTATTTCATAAATTCTTTGTAATATAATACCATAAAATAGGCACTAAATTGGCTATTATTAAGGTACCGGTGAACAAATTTGGTCCTATATCAATGGGCTTCTTCCCATGACCAAGTTTTATGAAAATCCGCTAAAGCGTATTTGAGTTATCGTGCATACAGATACACGGACGGACGGATATTTTCCCGTCCCGCAGACAGTCTGATAATGTACCATTCAGGGACTTAATAACAAAGCTGTACTCCTACACTTTACAAGTAAGGTTCGATACCAGTAGGGCACTCCTACATCTTAAAGGTAAACTACGAAATGGTATTAACGGCAATTAAGTAATCTCTATATATATATATAAAAGGCTTTGTCCTGACTGACAGGAATCAACGTAGAGCCTAAACTATAGCAGGTAGAGACTTGGAATTTTGACAGTACCTTCGTTTCATAATGTAGGTGCTCACTAAGAAAGGATTTTGAAAAATTCTGATTTTAAATTCCAAAAATCAAGTGTTTTTTAGAATACTTAATCTTTTTTTACACAGAATTATCGAATCCGAATCACATTTGACATTAAAACATATTGTTTGCAGTGGGATTCAGATGGGTTTGGAATTAAATTAAATGGAAGCTTGACAATTACAGTTGGCTTTGTCTATTTTTGTCATATCTTGGAAATTAAACTTTCGCGATCGCTTGAATGTTGTAAGCCCTAATATGGTCAAACATTGTTTTATTTGGACGAAACTCACTACACAGGGGTTTTCTGGGCCAAGGAACTCGAATCTGAGGTCGCTTTTACCAGGCGATGCTATCTAATCGTGGTATGTAGTCCACGTGATTTAGGTGTTAATAAATATAATGATTTAACTATTATGCTCTTAATTTTTAATATTTGAAATAATTATCGCGGGCGAAGCCGCGGGCACATGCTAGTCAGACATAAATGGTTAGAGGTGGTCTAAAAGTTATAGGAATACTTCCTGGACATCATTCAGGTTATGCAAAATACCCCTTCTTCTTTTGCCCAGTGGCTCAATAAAGATAGTCTGTCTGACGCTAAACAGAAAGAAGGAATCTTTGTGGGACCACAGGTTGTGAACCTTATGACAGATGAAGGATTTGCGGATTTGATGACCTGTGAACAAAGCAGTCTCAAACATCGTACACCAAGATAGAAGTAAGGGCCTCAAATCTTGCCTCATATCACTGGATATCAGCGGTGCTTTTGACAACGCCTGGCACCCAAGTATCAAAGCGCGCCTACGAGAATTAAACTGCCCCTCTAATATATTTTATCTCATAGTAGACTTCCTGCGTGATCGCTCAGCTCACCTCATACAAGGGAAATCCTCAACGAGCAAAAGAGTCACCAAGGGATGTCCCCAGGGATCTGTCCTGGGCCCAATTCTCTGGAACATCATAGTTAGCGGTTTGATGTCAATTCTGGCAGAGATACCCAATTTGGAGACAGTGGTATATGCTGACGACATAATGATCATACTAAGCGGTACTTCCCACGCTGAAATACTAAATATGCTCCTTCCAGTATTACAAACCACTCAAGATTGGTGCAATACAAATAAACTAGAAATCTCTAGGGACAAATCCTTCCTGATGCCCATGTTCATCCGTAAGAAGGACACATACGTCAGGCACCCGGTAGTAATGGAAAGGCGACTAAATGTCGTGAACAAAATGAAATATTTGGGCGTGATGCTAGATCACAAAATGGACTGGTACCCTCATTCCCTATATTTGGAAAACAAAGTACTACAAATTAGAAATGGACTAGCCAGATGCTCTAAAGCGACTTGGGGTATGTCTTTCCACCATCTTATGACCATATATAACCGAGCCATTATCCCTGTTATAATGTATGCGGCAGACACATGGAACCCCCAAATCTCCAGACGGGCCAAAATAAAACTGAATCAAATACAAAGACACTTTTTACTATTCGCAACAAAAGCATACAAAACAGTTTCATACAACGCCCTCCAAGCTATAGCATGCGCCATGCCTATTGACCCAAGTACACTCCTACATAACGACTTAAAAGCAATATCCAGAGGACAACCCACCAATGCCACAATCCCTCTATTGAAACGAACGGAAATACCTGCAGCAACCAAAGGAATCCACCCTAGAGACAACTTCATAGATATAGATTTCACTGGAACTTTAGGGAACGCCGACTACTTAATCTTCACGGACGGATCCAAAACTGCAACCCACGTGGGAGCTGGCATGGTAGTTGAAAAAAACTCAAAAGAAATATTCATCAATGTTAAAAGACTTGACCTTCAATGCTCAATCTTCCAGGCCGAACTTCTTGGGATTCAAATGGCCGTCGATTGGATTAAACTACAAAAAGAGGCAACCTCGTCATATGCTGTACACGTTGACTCTCAAGCCGCTCTGCTAGCCTTAGCCAACAGAAAAACTACCCACCCTTTGGCAGTCCAAATTAGAGGAATGCTTATCACACTCAAAAAGACTACAAAGATAGACCTCCATTGGGTCAGAGGACACGCAGGCCTTAGAGGAAACGAAAGAGCTGACTACCTTGCCAAAATAGCCGCCAACCACAAGTCTACAGTCGACTACAATTCAATTCCTCTAACCCTAGGCAAAAAGTTAGTAAAAGAATATTACCTAACCATCTGGAACTCCATTTACACCAATTCCAACGACTCCCTTCACACCAAAATTTTCATTCCGACCATACACCATAGACTGTCCTTATCCTTATGGCCCAATTATATCACCACACAATTCCTCACCAACCACGGCCGATTTAAATCCTATCTACATAAAATGAACAGAACTGCCTCACCCTACTGCAGCTGTCCGGAAAAACCTCTGCAGACGGCCTACCATCTAATGACTGAATGCACTAACTTCTCCAGAGACCGTCCAGCTGTACTACAACTTGCTTCACCACCAAATATTCTGAAGGGACACTTCAACACAGTCAGCGTCGCAGAATTCCTCACGAGCATCTTCCATCAACTACAGCATTAATTTTGAACAATCAAAACACTGTTAATACCCCGTGATATACTTCTGGTAAAACACGGGTTGTAATTTTATGCTAAATAAAAAAAAAAAAAAAAAAAAAAAAAAAGAAAGACTAGCTTGGATAGGACTCGCGAATGTCATAAACTATTTTAAAGGGAACAGGAAGCATCCAGATCACAAGACATTCATGGAAGACACGTTGGTGCAATGGAACATTTAGGCTGTAATAACTTACATTTCCTTCATAGCCATCTGGACTTTTCCCCTGAAAACTTGGGAGATTATGCTGAGGAACATTTGTGGGTCCACAAGACATAAAAGAGATAGAAAGGCATTATCAGGGTAGGTGAATAACAGGTGACTATTGCGGGTCTTTGAAGAGCAAAACAAAGCGAGTTTAAGTCATGAAATGGTTATCCTGGCTATATGTTGGCTTACTTACTTACTTAAATACTTACTTACTTACTTACTCACTCAATAGCAATGAACAATTCCTAAGTAAGCTAAAATAATATTGTCTATTTTTTGGAGCCCGAAGTTCATTGCCGCTCTTACCTGAGCCCGCCATTCAACCCTATTCTGTGCTAACTCCATCCAATCATCCCTCGCAAATCCGACTTCCCTTAAATCTATCCTAATATTGTCCTCCCACCTATGTCTAGGTCTTTCAAGTGGTCTTTTCCCTTCGGGTCTCCCCGTGAATATTTTTGAGATATGTCTTTCCTCCCCCATGCGTGCAACATATTCAGCCCATTTCATCCTCCGTGATTTAATAACTCTTACTATATCCGGTGAAGAGTACAGGTCATGAAGCTCTTCGTTATGCAGTTTTCTCTGGTCTATTTTTCATCTTCATATTAATCACGTTTTTAAGTAAGTTAGTGTTGCTGTAATATTCTACGTTACCACTGTTGATAAGGAATATGCACGAAATAATTTATTTAACAACCATAATGATTTATTATAGAGTAGAAACACCTGGAATTAGATGTTTTAATCTGTCTAAACCTAAGGAAAAGAAAATACATTTTTAACTCAAAATGTTACGCTCTAAACGCCAAAATTATAAGCTGATATGAATATATCACATTTTACTTTATTTCGTATTTTACTTGTACTTATCCACATCTCTCATATACAAAAATATATAACTTCTTATTAATTTCATAATTGGACGGTATCATTTTCATTACCTTCTACCGCGATTTTCTGACCATGTTCAAAGATACGGTAAGGGTAAACCACGAAATGGTATTAACGGCAATTAAGTAATCAGACACAAATGGTTAGAGATGGTCTAAAAGTTATAGGAATACTTCCTGGACAACATTCAGGTTATGCAAAATATCCCTGCTTCTTTTGCCCATGTGACTGAATAAAGATAGTGGATGTTTTAAGTAAACTTTCATTTTCAGCACCCTGTGTTATTTTGATTTAAACGTGGGACTGACCATTCTTCAGCACTTCCTCTGTACCTTGAACCTATTGAATTCTTCATCATAATTGTGTTAAAAAAAGTATTCACTTCACCCTTCCAGCTCTCTAACAGCACTTTCATCGGATATATCACTTCAACAGGGAGGCTCAATAAACTATGAACCAGCTGCGCGGCGTTTTCCACTGGCGTGTGGACACGTGTTTCCCGTAATGCGAGGTGACGCTAGTGCCGCTGTCTGGCTTTCAGGAATTGGTTAAGCGTCTTTCACAACACGCAGGCATATTCGCATGGCTCTGTGCAAAGGGTTACTAAATTAATGAAATCAAAACCTTATAAATATCAGTGACATGCTCTTCAACCAGGTAATCCTGTATGTAGGCGCACATTTTGTGAATGCAGCCTCAATGGTGCTGGTCTCCTTAACCGCGGTAGCTAAGACTTGTTACCTTGGAGCCATGTTTAAGGAGGCTGTGGGTCCCACCTCGGGCATGGGTGTTTGTGTGACATAAAAAGAAAACACGTAAAACAAGGAAAGAACAGAAAAACAAAGGAAAAACCGAAAACGAGGGGGAAAAAAGTAAAAAAAAGTGTATACAAAATACTAACTTAGACCCTATATTTAATATTTTTCTCGGAGAGACTTGGTTCCACCTTCATGGATATTGTGTATACAGAGTGTTAATGAATAACACCGAAATATTTTACCTGTGTATAAAGGGGACATAGACAAGCAACTTTTATTAGGACATTTTTGCTCTATGACGTAAAATGTGTATGCTACAGGGCATTGAAGTCATTATAATTTGGTGCTCATAAGTCAATAATGAATCGAAATAGGGTTAAAAATTTCATTAAATTGACTTCATGCCTTCCTAGTGATCGATAAAAACCTGATTCTTAATAATTCATCAACAGCTATACCATAATTTAGAATTTTCATAATCTGCAAAATTTACTGATTAATCACATGATTGCCCGCCACTGCATTATGTTTTTATTCCTAATTCCAAACCTAACAAAAAGTTTCGTTTGTCTTTTTTTCCCTCAGAGTTGTAAGATATCGATCGTCATTTTTTACGATTTTCCCGACCACTACACAATATTCACTGTTCCTTTGTTTCCCATCATTTCAAGTATTAGAAGACAGTGGAGTGCATATCCTTGGGATATTTTATGTTATAACAGGAAGAATTGAATCCATAGAGCAAAAATTTCCTAATAAAAGTTGCTTGTCTATGTCCCCTCTATACAAAGGTAAAATATTTCGGTGTTATTCATTAACACCCTGTATAAAATAATCTTTATTGGAACTTTGACAAACCTGATATTGTTCATGAAGTACTCCTCCGTGATGAAAGAAATGGTGCGCCATGAATGGAAAACGAAATATAGGACCCATATTTTACGAGGCAACAGTTGACCCCAGCTACGTTTTTCCTTCGTATTTTACGTAATTAACAGACAAGACTCCGCCACAGCCCATGCAGGCAATATTTGGACCAAAACAATTGAAAGTGTGTTTGAGGAGGATAGTGATATTAGTAGAGATATTTTGTGGTCCTTCGGTCCCCCAACTTAACCCCCTGCAACTTTCATTTCCGGCATAAATTAAAACATAAAGTATACAAGACAAACCCACACACCCTGGAAGAATTTAAACAAAATATCCACCAGGAAATTGACAGAATTTCACAACATGAACTACCGCGAGTGATGGATGGTTTCTTACAATGCCAAAAAATGTATGGACAAAGATGGTGAACAGATTCAGACGGCAATGTGCGCCGTCCGGAAAAACACCGCGCAGCCGGTTCATTTTAATATACACTATATATCTTTAATGCACATCTGACTACAACATACTACTCTCATGAAACCAACATTTTTGTCTAGATTTCTTTTCAATTCGCGCTTGGACTGTGCCGCATTTGATTTTCTTCAAACACATTCACAGCATAGAGGAGCGAGGTGGATTCTGCAGTTCTTTCATCTGAGCTAAGAGAAGCTGACGCGTTTCTATTAGCTACGTCATACATGGCAAATTACTTACCACTCATTTAGGTTTATAGAAAGCTGCTTTTGCTTTAACTTTAGGACAGATGCGCATAGCCGCGAAATATAATCTTAAAAAAGCCAAGATCGTTTACTGGCGCCCTAATAAGTAATCACTTTTCTATTTGACGGGCAGCGTCATTGCGTGCCTGGATCACGTTCCGATATGTTATCATATTTATAACTAGGATTCGGATGTTTATGACCTAAAAAAGTGGAAAATATGACTACAAATATAACCTTATAAATGACTAAATAAGACCCAAAAATCCTAAATACGACCTCATAAAAGAACATTTTCCTAAAAATAAATGTTCCAACGTAAAACGTTTTTTATTACACTAATTTATTACATCATATGAATCCAATCAATTTTTAACAATTTTACAGGTGATTTAAAGTTTTACTTGTAAAGAACTCCAGTCTGTTTAGTTTCCAGATACCACTGAAAATGTGTTAAAACATGTCTTTTCGAAGTTGCTAACAACAAGAAGGAAGAGGTAATTGTGCTATTACTTGTTATTCTCCCTTCACATGTCAGTTACAGTAAAACCAAATTATTAGCGAGTCTTTTCGTAAAAAAATTTAAGTCGACTATTTAGTCCACATACTGCATAATTGTGCTCTTTTACCGAATTTAAACTGAAATAAGACGTTAAATTACAAATATGACCGAAATATGACCAACAGCATGAAAATTACCAATATAGGACTTTATATGCAAAATAAAACCCTCTGATTGGGATAAAAATGTGCAATTCATGTTTAATTTGTTTGTGGTGAGAATGGAGGTCAGGGTAAAAATATGACATGTCATAAACATCCGAACCCTGTATATAATACTAGCAAGTGCCCGCTGCTCCGCCCGCGATTATTTACTCAACTGCTAGATGTTTGGTTCAAATCATTTATTTAACAGAAAAATAATTAAAACATTATTATTTATTAGCAATGACATCGTTTTTACACATAATGCAGAAACTACATAATTTTATTCTTACTTATATTGTTTAACGTTAAAAAATATAATTAAACGAACAAATTGAATCTTATGCTGCCATATGGGCATACAAATTCGAAATGAAACTATTACAATGAACCATAGATTCATGAACCTTACCCAAATAATGCATAAACAATGTTATTGTAACGATTGATAATTTAAAAACTAAAATCCCAGTTTAGAGGTGCATTTCACGAATAAAATGCGCCACCCGGGGAAAAAGAGACCTCAGACTCGAGTTCCCTAACCCCCCTCAAAAAGAAAGAAAGGAAAAAAGACCGCATAGTGTGTTTTCTCCAAATCATTAAATGTTTTCCGATTTAGGTGTGCAATTATGATCCTCTTCTGCCCACCTATGTATATATATATATATATATAAAGATCTCCGCGAATGGTAAACATATGAATCAAGATTGGAACCGAGCAAGGCCATCTTGGATTAATTTCACACTTGAATACTGTCTTTCTAATAGGAGTATGGAAGGTATTTCGTCTCCTCGAAAATATTTTATTTTTGACTTTAAAATCAAAATTTTGTAAAATCCTTTCTTACTACGCACTTACATTATAGAACGAAGGTACTGTCAAAATTCCAAGACTCTACCTATTATAATTTAGGCTCTACCTTGATTCTCGTCTGTCTGTCAGTCAGTCGATCAGTCAGGACAAATCCCCTTATATAGATAGAGATTGATCTCTTCTGGAGTAATGAATCAGTGTTGGACTGGCCACGTCGGAAGATCGCCAATTGCCGAGGGATCACTGGACTAAGGGTCCTATGACAGTCAGGATTTATTTATATAATACATTTTTATAATAACTCCAGTGGTGTAATATTTATTTGGTGGAAGTAAAGTGATATACTAAAAATAATTTTAGATGTTTTATACAACCAATCTTAATGGTTTGTATAAAGTTGACATTGATACATATCGAAATAGACAGGCCAATATAATGGAACCCGGATGGAGCTAACATGTAGGTGTATTTGAGCGCATGTGCCAAGAATAAGCTTTCCCCGTCCGTCTCTAGTCTGTCCACGCCAAAATATTAACAGAAATAAAATAATAGACGGCATGGGATTTACAAGTGATGAGCTTAGAAAAAATTTAAACACTTTTTACTGCCCAGTTTGAATCATCAGTATGTATGTACGATATTGTGTTTGACTTTGTATTTTATAAAACTAGAATTTGTATAAAACTAGCAGGTGCCGCGGCTTCGCCCACGATAATTAATTGGAAAATTAAAAATTAAGGGTATAATGATTATTAAAGCATTATATTTATTAACACTTGCACGCGAATCTTTCATAAACTAAACCATTAATAATTAATGAAACAGCTAAAATTCCGGCTTTAGAGTACATTCCACGATTAGAAAGCGCCGCCTGGGAAAACTATCTCAGATTCGATTAAGCAATTCCAAAGCTACCTGTGAACACATAATACGGATTTTTTTCTCAACTGTTTCTTGATAGATGATTATGATGTGAATTTTATTTGATAAATTCATTGTAATTTCAGAAATTATATAATTTTTCAAGGGAAGGAGTGGTTGGTTTGAATCTTTATTGTCCACGATACTTCCAAGGTTAAACTATCAATATATTAAAGCTGGAGCCATTATTAATTGACTCCATGATTTTTAAAAAATTTACACTGGCAGTTTATTTAAAAAGTTCGATGTTCAGAGCTATGAAAATTGTAAGTAAAAATAAAATTAGAACATTTGTTCATTGTGTTCATTTCACTTAGGCCTTATATAATATAGAAATGGTTTTCCTAATTTTGTACTCTTCGTGAAAGTTTAAACTGCGAAAGACGAACATCGCCGATATTTCACGAAGTGAGGGAGCAAGCACGCTATTTAGGGCCGTTGAATTGTGTAAGAGTATATATTATTACCATCCCTTCCCCTCAGGAATAAATAGACTGTATTATCACGCCATAATTAATATTTTGTGCTTTTCGCTCGGCCTCACACATTGAGTTCATACTTAGGCACTAGGCGGCTTTTGGTAGAGTCGAGGCTTGAGGAAAGTTCAGGTTAGATTCGAGTTTAAAAAATCCCTTTAGGCAAGCCTACAGGCTGAGGTAGATTTCGAAGTGCTTTTGGTTTAATTTATTGTCGCTGTGCAGCACTCTTCTTCTTTAGCCTTGGCATGACAAACCCGCAATAATAACTGCAAAAAAGAGGAAGGAGTACTTTTTCAAACATTCAAATCTCGCCTTATATGAGAACTATCAAGAAACTAGTTATTGATTTCTAGAGTACACATCAAGAGCTTTTCAACGATACCCTACAAGATGTAGTTTAAATAATTTCGAATTTCCATCCCCCCACCCCCACTCGTACCCCCAAAACCCCCGAATCGTTGGTGTCACTGTAAACTCCATAGGGAGTACTCTAATTTATTCAAACAAAGTTTCCCTCTATACTTCATAGGGGCCGAGATATAAATGTTTTAAAATTTCAACCCCCTCCCCCGACCACCCCCTTGGGCCAATTTTGCTCATTAACGAACTTATCCGAACTATTGGGCCTCGAAATAACATAATAAAATTTGGTTCAAATATCTTCAAAATTACGGCCGCTATCGTGTAAAGATATAATTATATATATATATATATATATATATATATATATATATATCACAAATTTTTTTTGAACAGGCGGTGGTTTCGTACTTAGGGAGGCATGAAACGTAAAGATATGAAAGATTTTTCTCGAAAGTCATGACATGGTATCGATTGCAATAGGTAGATTTTTCTTCGAAATCTACCTAAAAGTGCAGTCTGGAAGGAAAGATCTTACCTTTAAAGTCTATATTCGAGGTAGTTGGGCGTCTCCGTGTGCCGTGGAGAACTAAGTACAAGTGAAGTTCAACGGGATACTATCATACAAGGCGTGTCCCTGGGGCCGTTTACAAAAAACAAAACGCAATTTCAAGCAAATATTTCATGCACCATAAACAGCCAGTGTTCAAGTATATTTCAACACATTCGCCACCGGAATTGAAACATTTGTCTTACCGTGGCGCCAACTTTTAAATACATGTGTCATAGAAGTCTGCCGCCTGAGATTTGAAGCACCGTGTGACCACCAAGGTGTAGAAAAAGATGGAAATCACTGGAAGCGAAGTCCGGGCTGTAGGGTAGATGTTTAAACATCTCCTAGCATTTCTCCTGCAGAAGTTCACCCTAAAGCCCGGAACTCGCTCCCTGTGATTTCCATCTTTTCCTACACCTCACGAAATGACAAAGAATGACAGAATGACAGAGAGGCGGAGATGTTTGTCTCACAGTATTTCAAATCCCTGGCGGCAGACTTCTACGACACAGGTGTTCAAAAGTTGGTGCCACGGTAAGACAAATGTTTCCATTCCGGTGGCGAATATGTTGAAAAATAGCTGAACACTTGCTGTAGTTGTTGCAATAAACATTTCCATGCAAGTGTGTTTTGATTCTGTAAACGGCCCCAGGGAAACTTACTTTATGGATGCGCCTTGTATTAAGTGAGATGATGGATATTATCTGGGTTTGGATCTCTAAATTGGTGTTCTGGATTTATTTTTGTTGGTTCACACATCATGCTACATGACAAAATAGTGCGGTAGTAGATTTGATTTTATAACAGTAAAAGCTGTGACGAAAATTACCAAGATAACAATATCAACTTATTACAAATGTTTCAGTGCATTGCGAAACGTAGCATTCGTAATGTAACCCTTCAGTCTGAGAGAAGCTTTGTTGTGAATAATTGAAAACATTAAATTACAAATTTCAGTGAACGGCGAAACGTGGCATTTAAAATTTATAACCCAGTCCGCGAGAAGCATTAAACATAATGACTTAAATTCAACCTGGTCCGAGTGGCATGATTAAAAATAAGAGAGGTAAGTCTTTGCAAAGTGGACAAAAGGAAATAATACTGAATGCGTTTAATGGATTTTTTAAAAATATCCAGTACTTGCAATTGAGGACATTGTAAAATTGTCATCGGAATTCACCGGTATATCTACCAGAAGTATCCGGAAAGTGCGTAGCGAATACAGAGACTCTGGTGTAGTGAAAACTCCTCCAAGAAAGGCTCAAAAGCCGCGTAGTGTTTTAGATAACATTGATGACTTTGTGAAAAGTGTTATTCGAGCAAAAGTTCATCAATTCTTTTTTGATAACATACCTCCAACTGTGGATAAACTTCTTTGTGCTGTCAATGAGGACTTTACGCACCTAATTTTAAAGGAACAACATTTTATAAGTTATTGTTGGACACTGGAATGAAATATGTGAAAAGAAGTGAGGTTAATGTTGTAGTAGATCGTGATGATATTGTCCTTGTGAGAAGACGATACCTTAGAGCTGTACGGCAATAGACATAGAGCAGAGGTGGATAAATGTAGGACACACCACCCCTAAATTTTGGCATGACTCTACTATTGAATCTAAGGAAAAACCTTTTAGGGCAGGGCTATGTCAAGGTTTAAAAAATCCTATGGGTAAGGGGAAACGTCAAATTATTATGTATAGGCCTATAGGTAGTGACACAGGCTTCGTAGATGGGGTTTGCTCATTTTTTGAGTCAAAGAAAGCAGGTGAGTACCACGATGACATGAATGGAGAGGTATTCCACAACTGGTTTGCTAATATAGATATATAAGCATTCATGAGCCACAGATTATTGTCTCTGTTGGACACTACATGAGAATATTATAGGAGAAAAATTCCTCCGGCACTGGGACTTGAACCCAGGACCTTTGGCTATTCGCGCCAATGCTCTACCAACTGAGCTAAGCCGGAGCTCAATTCACAGCGCCAGATGGAACCTTTCTCCTATGACTGATTGCCCTAATGGTCTACCTCACAGACAGACAAGTTATGTCATATGCAGTACTGTGAGGCACACTAAGTAGTGATTTTTGTGACCGGGCTCCCACTGTTATTGTACAGTTAACACTCAAGATAGATATATAAGCATTCATGAGCCACAGATTATTGTCTCTGTTGGACACTACATGAGAATATTATAGGAGAAAAATTCCTCCGGCACTGGGACTTGAACCCAGGACCTTTGGCTATTCGCGCCAATGCTCTACCAACTGAGCTAAGCCGGAGCTCAATTCACAGCGCCAGATGGAACCTTTCTCCTATGACTGATTGCCCTAATGGTCTACCTCACAGACAGACAAGTTATGTCATATGCAGTAGTGTCCAACAGAGACAATAATCTGTGGCTCATGAATGCTTATATATCTATCTTGAGTGTTAACTGTACAATAACAGTGGGAGCCCGGTCACAAAAATCACTACTTAGTGTGCCTCACAGTACTGCATATGACATAACTTGTCTGTCTGTGAGGTAGACCATTAGGGCAATCAGTCATAGGAGAAAGGTTCCATCTGGCGCTGTGAATTGAGCTCCGGCTTAGCTCAGTTGGTAGAGCATTGGCGCGAATAGCCAAAGGTCCTGGGTTCAAGTCCCAGTGCCGGAGGAATTTTTCTCCTATAATATTCTCATGGTTTGCTAATGTTTTGCTGAAACTTGAACCCAAAAGTTTAATAGTTATGGACAATGCATCATACCACAGTGTGAAACTCTATCGGTTTCCAAATACTTCTTGGCTTAAACAAAATATTGTGGAATGGCTACAAGATAAGAATGTAACATTTAATAATAAAAGTGTTAAGGCTGAGTTAGTGAGCTTAGCAAAGGAATTCGCGGACAAATATGAAAATTAATATGTGGTTGATAATATGGCAAATAAAGCTGACCATCAAGTACTGAGGTTTCCTCCTTACCATAGCAATTTAAATCCAATTGAACTGGTGTGTAGCTTTGTCAAAGGATTTGTGGCCAAAACTTTTAAACTATGCGATGTTAGGAAACTGTTTGACAGAGCAGTATTGACGGTGATGCCAGAAATATGGCAAAAGGAAATCAAGCATGTAGTGGCGGAGGAAAACAAGGTAGCCTATGGGAATTTGATTGCGTGTGTGACACTGTAGTCAACAGATTAATAACTAATTTAGGCGACAGTTCGGATGCTGGTTCCGATATGGAAGTGGAGCCGATGTCAGATGATTCAGCTTTGAGATGTACGACAATGCCAGAGAACTTCGATTGATGTAAGCAGGCCTAATTATTTCACAGTAATAAGCAAATAAACATGTCTTTGTTTTTAACGCAAGTAAAAAATTTTGAACCACCCCTTTAAATTATTAATGTGATTTATTTATTATGAATTGCCACTATTGAGCATTTTAGCTACGTGTATGTGACCAAGAATAACCTATCGCTTGCAGGCCTAGGCCTACCTAGGGTGATGTTAGTTACATACGTTTTTATAGAGAAACCCCTTCATTATGTTAAATTAAAAATAAATTTAAGGGTTGTTTATCATAGGTCCTAAGCATGTAAAAGTAGACAAAATAGGATGGAACATTCTTGGTCCTATGCGCGCAGTAAATTATGTTCCAGGTTTTGGGGGTGGAAAGTACAAAAGTGATATTGAATTTCTGTCTTTGATTTCAGCCCCTAAACTGTTGTATAGTAACACGAGAATGAGAAATATAACATTTCGTAAAAGCAAGTGTAATTTTATGTTACCAGAATTTCTGTTTATTCTTATGTCCACCCCTATCAGGCATGTTGTGTAGAAGCAATGGGGCGAAAAATTCTACATCCTCTATGAGCTATAAAAAGTTAAATCAAGCATTTTCTGAGGGAATAGTTTGAGTGTGATAAGTCGTTCTTTATCGTTTCAAATTCTACATTCGGTACCTATATAAGGGCCCAGAGTTCGATAATCGAAAGTCCTTCACAAGTTAATTTCGGATTAAAAAATATAAAACCCGAGCGACGCCGGGCCTTTTAAGCTAGTTAGTCTATAATAGTATTTGTACGTTGTGTAACCCCCAAATGAGATATAAAGCACATCGGTTTAACCAGGATGCAAATTCTTTAGGTTTCTATTTTTTTTCCCCATTCCCACTGTCATATCCTAATTATTATTACGAAAGCATCTGTAAGCAAATAACACTCTCAATAACAGTAGTAACTTTTATAAAATGTTGTAAATAACTAATCTAGTTACTTCCTCTGCCCGTACCATAGGTACTATAGGTAGAGGAAGTATTGTTTTCGACTCTGTGTGGAAGTTTGTGAACAGGCTAGCTCCGAAACGGAGAATCGTATGAAAACAAAATTTCGTATTTGGGTCAGGTACCTTCTGAAGATGTGATTCGAAGATTGGCGACAAATTTCTCTTATTTTTAAGGGGACTTTACATGAAGAAATTTTCGTTTTCGCGATTTTCTTGAAAACGGCTCTAACGATTTTCTTTAAAATTTGCACATGTGTTCCTTTTACTGAGAGCTAAAACTTTTTTCGAAAAAATTCTCTGAGGGTAGTTACAAGCCACCCACTGTTCACCCACTGTTTGTAGAAATTTTGTCTTGCGTGATGAACAACTGAATACGCGCTCTTTCACGGCCTCTTATTCTATATAACAATGTGAAGTGAGAAAGATGTATTGTTGACCATGCATAGAGTAAAGAAGTATCTGAGGGAAATATTCGATAAATTTCGGAAATTATTCTTTACGGCGGAAAGTTCAATAAACGTCTGCAGTCACTTGTTCTTTTTTTAAGTTTGTTATATAGCCTGCGCTTTTAGTCGCATCATTGAAAGAAGAGGTATTTATAGGATAATTAGCGTAAAATTGTGTCTTGCGATTCTGTAAAAGGATATGTGAATACTGCTAACTTTTATTTGGGCAGAGGAAGTTATGTGACTTTCACATCAGATTTTTTGAGTTAAAATTTCTAAAAATACAACAATACTTGGCCTTCTGGTGATAAAAAAATGATCTCCAATTCTTAAAAAAAATTTATTAAATGGTGGATGTTTCTGTTGTTCGCTAGTTTCTGGTAATTTTAGCAGAAATAAAATTCCTTTCTTCAAAATAACTTTGAGCTTTGCAATGTCATTTTAACTAATGTCATACTCTCTCTTTTTTGGAATTTAATGGGGGAAATGGGAGATGATTTCAAGTCGGCCATATAGGCAATTGAGGTATTGATTTCTATGTAGGCTATTTTTTACTCTGAATGGAATATACCATGAGACAAATCTGTACGATCAACAGTTTGGAAGTTTATCAGCAAAAGTACAAATTTTGATGTCTATTTAGTTACATATCGGTTTTTTGAAAGAAAAAAAGTTGTAAATGTAAATGTAAAACGTGAAACATTACTTGACATATATTTTATTTACGTTATATATATTATATAATGTATAATAAGTTATATATAGATGGAAAGAAGATTAAAAAAGTGCAAGATTTTTGCTATTTGGGATCTATACTTGAATTAGACGGAACATCAAATAAAGAAATACAGAAAAGGATCGCTAACGGGAGAAAAGTTATAGGAATGCTAAATTCGATATTGTGGGATAAAAATATAATTAACAAAACTAAAACAATAATTTTTAAAACAATTTTCCAAGGTATAGTATTATATGGGGCAGAGACATGGACAGTAAATTCACACCATAACAGAAAACTAAGTGCTACAGAAATGGATTTTTTTAGAAGAGCTGCAAGAAAATCAAGAATAGAAAGAATTCGAAATTCAGAAATAAGGAAGATAATGAAAGCAGACGAAACAATTTTAACAACAATAGACAAAAAAAAGACTAAATTGGTATGGACATCTACAAAGAATGCCGGAGAATAGGATACCAAAAGCTATAATGAATTGGCAACCAGAGGGGAGAAGAAAAAAGGGAAGACCTGCTAGAAAATGGGATCAATGCGTTCGAGACTCCTTACAAAATTTTCAGTTAAACCCAGAAGATGGAATGGACAGGGATAAGTGGTACCATGCATCACATTGAACATTCTTTAAAAATGTGTTAATTTTATTAACATATGTAAAAATTTGGGTAAATTTTAATTTAAAATTTGGTTAGAAATTACTGAACTTTTATACAAATGTTATTGCAATAGAGTTGTTGTGTTGGTGGAGTTTAACCTCAGAAATGAGGAAATCGCTCAATAAATAACAAATATTATATAATTATTATACGACGATATAAAATATGATTATTAGGCCTACGTTATAGAACTAAAGTTAGTTTTCTAATGAAGATATATCAATAACAAAATATAGATCAGTCTCTCACATTTTATTGGTCACCACACAAGTAATGTTCAATATAGGTCCATTCTTTGTCTCTATTTCTTCTCTCAGCGATGATTTCTCTTTTGGAGATTCCCTCCTTGGGACATTTAAACAAGATTGTCCATGACAATTTCCACAAGCCAGAGACCTATGGAGCCCCAGCCTTCGACACTCGTACACATTGTCCCAGCCTTTAAAGACCATATTCAAAAGGAAATTTGATAAATTGTCATTCATAACCCAACCCCATTCCGCAAGACATCCAGGTCTCTACGTGGTAATAAAACCTGAAATAAATGTCGACCTGCACTTGAAGTAGGGGGCGGTGTATTCAAAATTATTGCTTTATTTTTTGTAACTGATTTGGTGCAGCGCAGTGCAGATACTGACACTTATTCAGTAAGTTTCTTTGGGAGTTTCATGATAAATTCCAAGAAAAATGACATTCTCTACTATTTCTGCATAAGAAACAACACTTTGATAAAAAAAATAAAATCAGGTAAACTGATATAACGAAGTGCCAGTATGTTTTTCTTGAATCATTTATAATTGCAATTATGATATGCAGAAAATAAGTTTTTCTAATCAGATTAAAATCGACCAGCGTCAGCAGAACTACAGATGTGTGATACCTTGACAATCGCGCACTCACATAGAAATAAAAAATAAAATAAAATAAAATCCATGTCAAATCGGTGGGCTATGCGATTTGATTCAGGGTCCTCCAGAATACGAATCCAAACGCTACCATTCGGCCAACTCAGTCAATTTGATCATGTAGTTTGATAAGCATATGTGAAGGAATAGTGTTATTTGTCAAATCTCAATCTATTGCAAATTGAAATTCTTAAAATATTTCAACATTTCACAAAATTCAGTGGGATAGGCTATGAGTCCGCTAATTATTTCACAGTAACGTACCTTCTGTATATAACAGTATTCATGTAATACTCAATTTAAACTACCCAACGAAGTAAACAAACATCTGACTGCACTGAAGACAAAGCCCTCAAATGATTAAAAATGCGGCATTGTAGTACAGACATGATTTTAAAAAAATCTGACCTTTAATTAGTTGTTACTCTGGTACCGGTGAACCGATTTGGTCCAAAATAAATAGGACTCTTGCCATGGATGTTATAAATAAGTGTACCAAGTTTCATGAAAATCCCATAAAGCGTATTTGAGTTATCGCGCCTTTTGTTATATAATACCATAAAAAAGCACTAAATTGGGCATTATTCCGGTACTGGCAAACCGATTTGGTCCAATATCATCAGACATCCTCCCATGGACATTATAAATGCGTATACCAAGTTTCATGAAAATCTGATTATGCGTATTTGAGTTATGGCGCTTTTAAAATAGACACTAAATTGGGTTTTACTCCGGTACCGGTGAACCGATTTGGTCCAATATCAATAGGGTTCTTCCCATGGGCATTATAAATGCATATACCAAGTTTCATTAAAATCCTATAAAGCGTATTTGAGTTATCGCGCGTACAGGCACACGGACGGACGGACGGAAGGACAGACGGACAGACATTTTTCGTCCCCCACACAATCTCATAAAGTACCATACTGGCACTTAATAAACGAATGCCAACTTCTAAATCCGGCCTTTTATAGACTCTTTTCATGGCCGTTAATTTTCCTTTCTGAAACATCTTAGCCAAAAAAGCTGATTTTTTACGAGTATACAGAACGCAAACGAATCAATCAAGCAAGTTAATCCTAATTCTACAGTTATGTGTTAATAATTATGGCAGCTCGAACTCCACCCAAATTGCAGGAACAAGCAAGAATTACTCGTCTAGAGATCAAGGAAGGCTGTGCAAAAAGCACACACTTTTCATGCACACTTTTTGGAAGGCTGTGTAAAAAGCACGTATTATTCATGCATACCTTTTGGAAGGCTGTGCAAAAAGCATATATTATTCATGCACACTTTTTGGATTGGCTGTGCAAAAAGCACATATTATTCATGCTCACTTTTTTGAAGGCTGTGCAAAAAGTACATATTATTCATGCACACTTTTTGGAAGGTTGAGCAAAACGCACATATTATTGATGCACACTTTTTTGGCTGCGACGTTACACACAGCAAAATCAGCAACCATGAAATCATGAAATTACTCCAAAAACGTTGAAATCAGCAACATATTTGTTACCTACGCAATGCTTCTCTTGCACCGAAAGCATACATTTTTTCTTGGGACCCTGCAACCATTCCATGAATATGTTGTTAAGTATTGTAGATGTTAACTAAAAAAAATAGATATTTTACTTGTTAAAACAAATATCATTTTGTATCATTTTTGCATAAAATATCTTTAAAATTCTCATTTGAAAATTCACTGACAATAAGAATATACCTTCTTAAACCTTGAATACTTAAATAGCCTACCATAATGCCACTGTCAAGTTTTGACCTCTATTTCGAACAGGATTTTCTGTGCTTGAATATGCTGTATTAGTGGGGTCTCCTGCTTCATTAAAGTCATTCATACTGTTGATAACGATGGTCCGGGTTCACTTACAAGTCTTCCTGCTCTGCTGTTGTAGGCTATATTTTAGAGCTTTGGGGTTTTGTTATGTCTTACTAGCAGGTGACCTCGGCTTCGCCCACGATAATTAATTAAAAATTTAAAAAATCAAGAGCATAACAATTAATGCATTATATTTATTAAATGCTTATAACGAAACAGCTGAACATCAGGCTTTGGAGTGCATTCGACGATTAGAAACCGCCGCCTGGGGTAGCTTAAATCCTAAAAGGGAGGGGTAAAACTAAGATAAAGAAAGAAAGAAAGAAAGAAAGAAAGAAAGAAGGAAAGAAAGAATAACCTAGCTAATTTCCTTTTGGGTTTAAGATGTAAGCCATGTCTAGTGTATCACTCTCGACTTAGCGCATTTTTTAAATTTGTCAGAAGTCTGACTAACTTTCTTATTTGATTATTGATTCTTTATTTCAGCAATTTACACAGGACGATGGGACAAGGTCATGGCTGTGGGGGACATCAGCTGTAATAACATTGCAACGATTAAGGCCAGCCAGACACCGTTCCACCTTATTCCCTTTACTATGAGCTACATCCATTGTTCCATTATAACTACACAATCAATACTGTGAAGATGTTTACATTTCTCTTCAGCCTTGAGTAATACCTGACTTGAGCACCTTCTTGTACAACACCAACGTCATTTGTGTTTTCTGCAGCCAGATTTGATTATCCTCTTGCTTGAATATTTGGCATTTTGGCACCTTCTTAACTTCTTTTCTGCCAGTATTAGGACTAATTTTACTGGAGCTTTTACCGGTACCAGTATGTCTATTTTCCTAGTTAGTATTTGGCTGTTCATGTGTTTCAAAGAGATTAGACACAGGGATATTTGGGTTAGGTTCCCCCTTCATTCTCCGGTGTGCCGGCTTCATGTGCTTTTAGCATGTCCTCAATTCTAAATATATCTGTTCTTAATACGAGGCGCGTCCATAAAGTAAGTTTCCCTGGGTCCGTTTACCAAAACAAAACAGAATTTCAAATAAATAGTTATTACAACAGACACAGCCATTCTTCAGCTATTTTTCAACATATTCACCACCGGAATTCAGACATTTGTCATACTGTGGGACCAACTTTTGAATACCTGTGACATAGAAGTCTGCCGCTTGGGATTTGAACCACTGTGTGACAACCATCTTCGCCTGTCTGTTATTATTTGTCATTTCGTAAGGTGTAGGAAAAGATGGAAATCACTGGGAGCGAGGTCCGGGCTGTAGGGTGGATCTCTAAACACCTCCTAGCAAGTCTCCTGCAGAAGTTCGGCAGGGAAGTGTTTAAAGTTTCACCCTAAAGCCCGGACCTCGCTCCCAGTGATTTCCATCTTTTCCTACATCTCAAGTAATGACAGGGAATGACACAGAATGACAGAGAGGAAAAGATGTTTGTCACACAGTGGTTCAAATCCCTGGTGGCAGACTTGTAGAGTAGAATTACCTCCACAACGTCTCTGGGTTTTTACGTATATACCTTAGGAGCGAGTCTCACCGCTCGTAGAGTTCCTGGCTAGGGGAGGTAGCTGCACGCTGATTGGATCAGCTCTCCTATCCCACTCCACGTGTTGTCTGTCTCTCTCGCAGCGGCATTAACCCTCCACTCAACTATTATAGTATTTTCTACGACTGGCATGATGTTCACTCTCTGCCCAGCGGTAGCTTACTGATCTTACGCGCACCGAATTCGCGCATCTTGGTAACGAGACGTAACGAGAAGCTCGCTGGCTGGGTTTGGCTTCAAGGCCAGAGACGTTGTGGGAATAATCCAACTCTACGACACAGGTATTCAAAAGTTGGTCCCACGTTATAACAAAATAATGTTTAAATGCCGGTGGCGAATATGTTGGAAAATAGCTGAATATTTGCTGTAGGCCTATCTGTTGGAATATATTGTCCATGAAATTGTGTTTTGTTCCTGTGAACGGCCACAGGGAAACTTACTTTCTGGACGCGCCTCGTACTTTAATTATTGGTTAGACTGCTCGCCGTCTACCGCTGGGACCCGGTATCAAATCTCGGTGGATCCACGCGGAATTTGTCACAAAATGGGGTCGGGGCAGGTTTTATCAGGGTGTTCCTGTTCCCCTGCCATATATCATTCCACCAGAGCTCCATTCATCTTATTATGATCATTGGTTGCAATAAAATAATTGTTATTACTGACTTAGGAAATGCATGCCCTTCCATCAAAGTATTAATTTGACAATTTACTGACTCTAGCTTATGAGAATGTCTTTACCCTCGTGGCTATTTGGCGCGGTTGTCACATCCATCATACAGAATTTCATTTTTAACAGTTTTTTTAAGTAAAACTTCTTTAGTGGCGGTAGGGGGTAAATCGGGGAAATCAGTCACACTAAAACCGTCACGAAATCAGTCACAATCAGTCACACTAAAACCGACTTGTTTCATTGCGGACTACACAGAAAACAATCAACTCAATGATTAGGAGTAATCAAAGGAAATTTTTCAGACCTTACTTCCTCAATGGCAATAGACAATTCCTAAGCAATCTAAAGGTATATTATCTATTTTATGGGACCCAGAGGTTCATTACCGCGCAAATCCAAAATTAAAAAATAAAAATTTCCAAAATTAAAAAAAAAATTAAAACATACAAAAATCCAAAATTTTATAAATAATAAATTCCAAAATTTTAAAATCCAAAAATAAAAAATTTAAAAAATAAAAAAATGAACAATTCAAAGATCGAAAATTTAAAAACTCCAAAATTAAAAATTCCAAGTTCCAAAATTAAAAAGTCCAAAATCCAAAATTTAAAAAGTCCAAAAACCCAATATTAAAAAGTCCAATAATGCAAAATTGAAAAAATCCAATAATCAGAAATTGAAAAGATAAAAAAATAAAATAAAGTTTTACTTCTGTCGCGTGGCGTTCCGCGCACTCTCTTTTTTTCCAATATATGCAGGTTCTAACTGCAGACAATTACAGTATTTTCATTACTGCCTATCACTGCACTTGTTCCCGACGACATCTCAATTTGTGACTCCACATCTTTTCTGTATTTGGGAGATAGTCATTTGTTACATCTTCTGCGTTGGCAGCAACTGTTTCTTATATCCTCTGGATAGCTTTGCTTTTCCGTTAGTGTTAGTAGATATGGCGACGAAATATCACAGACACAGAAAGAACAATATATGGACCTTCTATGGCCACCAGGGCAATGGAAAGAAAGCAAGGGCCCCAGGGACAAATTTTCCCGGGCCCCGTCAAATATTAAATTGACCACTGAAACCCAACCTCATCCTTTATAATGTATGTAAGAAAAAGATTATGTAAAGATATTACATAATATTATTATATATGTAATGTTATGTAAGTAACCTATTACTTTAATACATATATTTTCGTTAGTCATTAAAAAAGTTAGAAATATTTTACAAAAAATAAAACCTTATAAGGTTAAAAGCTTTACAGTTGTGCTCATAAGAGGTAATAATAATGCTTTTTATAAACATTTTTTTTATAATCATAAAAAAAACTTGTGCCTTTGACTTTTCAACTAAAAATAAAAACATTTAAATTATAGATCAAACTATGTAGAGATAGCAAAACAAAAGGAATCCTGGGGAAAACTTTGCACCGGTATGTACCAATTTTATCTGTATGCACCAATTTAACCAAAAATTAATCTTTTAAAAATTATTACCGGTACTTTAAATGCCGAAGGTTAATGAGGCCTACTGTTCAGTCCAAAAGGATTTCTGCTTCTACTTTTCAAAAATAACATTTTTTCTTCAAGAATAATCCGTTTCAGATTAACTGATGATTTCGTGTCAACGATATACGACAGGAGAATGCAAATAATAAAACAGTACAAAAAACATAACTTGATCTGTTTATTGACTTATAATCCATTTTTTGTTAGAGTAAATTTAGAAGGTAAAACCAAACCTGGTCGACCGGGCCCCCTTCGGGGTCCGGGCCCCAGGGCTGCAGCCCCGGCTGCCCCCCCCCGTCTCGTCGGGCCTGATGGCCACCAATATGTGACAGACTGATCTGCATTAGACTGGGTCTTCTGGAAAATCTTCATTACAATACAAACTTTAATCCTTGAATGTAATATGCTATTTTATAGTCATGAAAATATAATGATGTAAAAAAAAAGTAAGTAAAGCACTGTTTCATATCTTACATTTACATTTAAATTATTTTTTCATATTTAATTCCACGAGAGTTTACAAATTTATCTGATGGAACTCGTCAACTCGAGTTGGATTTATTAAGAATATTCCATGAATAAAAATGTAACGGATCATACAAATAATAATTACTTTCGTGTTTTGCTATATAAAAACAAAACTAACAGCTGCGAGATCACGGCATACTATGAATCAACCATCCATGAATCGATTCGAGTTACCATGTTGTAACCAGTGCTACCAATGGTGCATACAAGACATAGTTAACTTCATTCAGGTATGCTTACAGTATAACAGAATAAAAAGCATACGAACTGGCTTGCACCGAATCGAAATAGTGTTTTTAGTCAATGAACATTTACATTATTTCAATTTCCAAGCAAGTTATGTTGTATAAAATAATCTATTTTCGTGCTGCTTAATGGCAGCATGTGACGTAGTAATCACGGCACATTTATGTTTACGTGTCCAGTAACGAGCTGTCCATTTTATCGGATAAAATCCTATCCTCGTAATAATAGCAAGCATTTTCAAGTTAAACGATCGTCGTTGGTCTATATCCGAAGAAGTGCTAAACGTTATTGGTCAATATCAAACACGCGGCGCATGAGTGGAATATACTTAAAAAAAAAAAAAGATACATAATTGATATGTACATAAAAATCCTTGTAAGTTCCAAACTGTTGATTGTATAGACTTGTTTTATTAAGTGCCAGTATGGTACTTTATGAGATTGTGTGGGGGACGAAAAAATGTCTGTCCGTCTGTCTGTCTGTTTGTCCGTCCGTCTGTCCGTGCGTCTGTACGCACCATAACTCAAGTACGCTTTTTCGGATTTTCATGAAACTTGGTATAAACATTCATAATGTCGATGGGAAAAACCCTATTGATATTGAACCAAATCGGTTCACCGGTACCGGAGTAATGCCCAATTTAGTGCCTATTTTAATAGATTATGGCGCCTTTCTAAAGAAAGGCGCTATCACTCAAATACGCTGTAACGGATTTTCATGAAACTTGGTATACCCATTTATGACGTCCATGAGAAGTTCCCTATTGAATTTGAACCTAATCTGTTGACCGGTACCGGAGTAAAACCCAATTTAGTGTATATTTTAAAGACGCGGTAACTCAAATACGCTTTACCGGATTTTTATGAAACTTGGTATACACATTTACAATGTCCGTGGGAAGACGTCTATTCATAATGGATAAAATCGATTGATCTGTTTCGGAGTAATGCTCAATTTAGTGCCTATTTTATGGCAATATACGTATTCGAAAGAATGTATTAAAAAAATGAAAATCAGTTATCTTGACAACATAGCCTATTGTTTTACTGTGATCTTATAAGGCCTTGGAAATTAAAATACAGGTAGCTATGACAAAAAACACTATTGTTTTACATGCGCCTATCCAACTAGACCGTTCAAATGACCCAGGTGCCGAGATGGTAGACCTTTCTTCTTCCGTAAGCCCTGCTTAATGAATAAATCTGGAGCTTAACTTGGAAATCAATTTAAAAAAAAAAACATATTCTGCATATCATAATTGCAGTCATAACTGATTAAACAAAAACATACTGGCACTTTTTTACATCAGTTTACCTGATTTTATTTTTTATTCCATTTAGCGTAAAAAATACATAGAAATCAATACCTCACTTGCTTTAATGCCAGAGTTGAAATCATCCCCCATTTCAACCCCCCAAAAAAGAGGCAAGCATACACCATATACTTTTCAGCTATAATTTAGATTAAAGAGACGTAACAAAGCTCTCTGTGAAGAAGGGCCTTGCCTTAAAATTATCCCGAAGAATGAAGCTTAAGTTACTGGACTACTAGGAACAAACGCTGCTCCCCGTGGTACTCTCCTGACAGGGATAGAGGAAGAAAGTTTTCAGGCACGAGTAAATTATTGTCTACATGGGCGACATGTTGTTTCGTTTGCTTTAAATTATGCTCTATTCAACTGTTATCTTTCCTTCAAGTACATAATTACAGAGTCCACAGGTGGCTGTGTGCTAGCTATTGCAATTGCTCAAAGCCGGAGAAAAATTCTGTATCTATAATAATAAAAGGAAGTGTTTGTCTTTCTTTCTGTCTGTCTGTCTGTCTGTCTCTCTGTCCGTCTGTCCGTCTGCGATGTCCAGCGAAATCTACTGAACGCAGGGATCTGAAAATTTAAACATAGGTGGACTGAAGGGTGGGAAAATGCACCTTGAAGTTGGATCTTTAATTTTAGCTTTCGTTCGCGAGTTATGGGTGAAAAACTATGGAAAAACGTGATATTTGGCGTTAATATTTTTCAAGGAATGACTTTTAATATGGTTTATAATGAAGCTTTATAAGAAAGAACATTCATCACCAAGACAGGGCACGAAGACAAGTGGCCTGTCTAATGCAGTTATGCAATTAAATGTGTGTATGAGTGTTCCTTTTCATGGCGTTATGTAAACTTATAGAGTTCATAGTATGTGTGTTCACTAAATATTTCCTGTTACCATCAGTCTATCTTGTTCTCACTTGGTTGCACCCCATCCCATTCTCGGATTTGTTTTATTGTCTGAATTGTTCTGGGAGTTCCCTGTGGATTTTGTTTAAAGCGGTAAATATTGACTTTTGTCTTGATGTTGGAGATTCTTCCTGCTGTTAGGAACCGTCCCTGACGCTTACCCTGTTGTCTGTTAGGTACTGACGTCGATCTAGATCTAGATCTAGATCTTCAATCATAATAATAAGTATAGATATCGGCTTACCAGATATGACTCCTGTCTGAACAATGTAGCACCAGATTTGAAACAAGGACTATACACTATACAACGCTGAGGTATAACTCTATCGGTAAGACCTGAGCCAAACAAACCGATGCGCAGTCGTCTACGATGACGTAATCTAGATCTGCCTGACCTTCATAGCACGTGATGTTCGTTGCCAGTTCATACTGTACAGACCGTGTAAAAACATCTTAGCCTCACAGCCTTCAATAGTGAAGAGCCAACAGCGATATTCTGTGAATTACATTTCATTACTTAAATAATATTTCATTTAAAAATAAAAAAATTAAAAAAATAAAAAAAATTCAATAGTTACGGGCTATTATGAACCGCATAGTTTGGAATGAATAGTACAGTTTATGCATTCTCTTCTGCCCCAACTCCATTGCTACTGGCGGACGATAAGCTATCTGCGCGTGTTTGCCTCAGGTCTTACCCATCGAGTTGTACGTTCCTATGCCGTTAATGACCACGAAGCCTAGTTGACGTACACAAACGCCCATGCCTGAAGCGGGACGCGAGACCATAGCCTCCTTCACTACGGCTTCCGCGCCTAAGGGGACAGGAAATAAAACCATATATCCTGGAAACGTTGACCTCCCGAATTAAAGCCTCAGAGGCAAGCACCTGAGCCTACCTTGCAAACAGAATACGCGTGGGAGTAAATAAATAAATAAAATCAGGCAAACGTAACAAAATGCCAGAATGCTTTTGTTTAATCAGTGACAAATGCAATTATGATATGCAGAAAATAAATTACTTTTTAGTCGATTTCCGAGTTTAGCTCCAGAAAGATTCATTAAGCAGGGCTTAAGAAAGAACAAAGCTCTAGTTTGATAATCATATCTGAAGGAATATGTGGGTAGTGTTATTTGTCAAAGCTAACTGTATTGCAAATTCCAAAACCGTGTTGTCATGAGAACTGATTTATATGTGATAAATCCTGTCTAATATATTACCATAAAATAGGCACTAAATTGAGCATTGTTCTGGTACCGGTCAACCGATTTGGTCCAGTGTCATTAGGCTTCTTCCCATGGACGTAATAAGTGCATATATACCAAGTTTCATGAAAATCCAATAAAGCGTATTTGAGTTATCGCGCTTTTCTAATATATTACCATAATAATAGGCACTAAATTGGGTTTTACTCCGGTACCGGTCTACCGATTTGATCCAATGTCAATAGAGTTCTTCCCATGTACATTATAAATGCATATACCAAGTTTCATAAAATCCGATAAAGCATATTTGAGTTATCGTGCGTACAGACGAACGGACGGACGGACAGACGGACGGACATCTTCCCGTCCCCGCACACAATCTCATATACCACTTAATAGATTTTGTCAAATTAAATTGAATTGATAGACAATGGATTGACCCCTCCCAGGAATTTGGAACAATTTCTGTGTCAGCGAGTTTTTCCTCTAACAGAGGATCTTCCTGGAATTTGCACATTTCACTACTAACGAAAATCCTTTTTTTTTTAATTTTTCTTCACTCAATCCGGGAAATTTGTCCCGTGAATAATGAAAACCTTTCCATTTTTGTCCAAAGCTTTAACGAAATTCTTCATGAAACCCAACTTTTCGTGGAGTGGAATGTACAATTTATTGACGAGACAACTTTTCTTCGCCACTCCTTCACTCAGTAATGGTTAGGAGGGTAGAAGTAATATTTCATCTTTCAGATTCTCTAGTGAATTCACCACACGCATAGCAAAATACATTCCGAGAATGTACGCACTGACGTGGATTTTACATACAACAAGTCTGTTTAAAATACTTATAACTGAAGGGTCCAGGGTAAAAACGATCCATGTCACACTGTCTTACAAATTACTTCTTTAATAAAGAAAATTGAAAACTGTCTTATAACAAAACTATTCGTTGTGGAATCTTGAAATTCGACATATAAATTTCTGAGGATTACATACATTCATTCACAATAGCCACAGTCGTTTTTGGAATTCGTTATCATAAGATATGAGAGGTAGTCGGAGTGTACACTCTTTCAAATCTGCGCTTTACAATTATTGCCCACCGAACAGAACTAGCTCTTTGTAGTCAGTCCATCTCTCCTTGTACAGGTAGTGGATAAAAAAAAAATAATAAAAAAAAATAAAAAATGGGACCGACTAAAATATCTAAGTTGTGGCATTCACAGGATGTATTGAAATTTGTTCTAGTGTCGACTGTTGACTTAGCCCATTTCGAAACCCAGAATATGGTTTCTAATCGTATTGTTTTATAACTGAATTTATTAATTATTAATATTATTATAAAATACTAACATAAATTATATATTCAGCTACAAGAGTAGGTCCACTTTTTTTCCCTTACCTTTACATTGCATTACTTAATATTGTTAGAACTTACTTATAACTGCCTAAAACTTTATATCACAACTTAAATTTTAATTATAACTTAATTTGACATTTTCCTTATTTTGCTTGTAACATTTTTTCTTTAATGAAACTTATGCTTTTTACTTAATTAATTATTATGATTAGCCTGAACCTTTGCCTTAGTAATAGTCATAGTCTCTTATTTATTACTTTGTTACTAATGTAAATCTACATTGTATAAGTTATATTTTTTAATCTGGTTGAGTGGAGAGAAGGTCTTATGGCCTTAACTCTGCCAGGCAAAATAAATCATCCCCGCCCTAAGGGATAAAATGTGTGGAAGGAAGCTTGGGAAACCAACCCCAGGGAAGTTAGCCTATTCCCTGAAAACGGGCCCACCCATAGGTATAGTAGGACATCCCGGAGGGGGCACAAAACAGAATGTAAAAGTTCCTGATTCAAAAACAATAACAGATAATATATAATTTGGAACCAGTTGTTTACAAGACAAAGGAAATTACAAAATTAGTATAGCCTGAAATAGAAAAACAATCGTAATTTACAGCACTGTTTACATTCACTCTTTGGGCAAATAATTTGATAGAGTGTTTTCATCATTACTTGAGACATTCAAACTGACAAATTGGAATTTACTGTAATGTAATTATACTGAAAACATCGAAATTACAAAATGAAAAAGTAACCAAACATAATAATCAATTTCACTATTACCAACACTCGGAAGAAGGGGACTTTACAATAGAACAAGGGAGGGGTTTACTCAGTAAAATGACACAAGGGACGATGGCTTTATTTCATAAAGGCCAGAATCGAAACAAACCGGGGAAAATATAATGTAGGCCTACAAACAATCTTTAACAAGGGGCAAAATTTAGTAAAAGGCGGGAAACATTACTGCCATCGGGATGCCTTTTAAAATCCCGATGCACAGGAGAAACGGGCATGGCACAAAACTAAATAAACAAAATAATTGAAGAAACACGAATTTAAAAATGACTTACCAGACCGCGACACATCAGGTTTGCAAGCAGGCACAGTGGAGAAGAGAAAGAAACAGACGCCATCATTATAGCTTGATGACGCCGACTACTTCGGCTATTACTAAGAAACCCCCCCAGCAACTCAAATAAACAGAAAACCCTTTAAATATTACTACCCAAGCAAAAGGAGACAGAACATATGGTTTCTACGAAGATTCTACCAAAAATACACTACCAAATCAATCAGAGAAACTACCAGCTACCAAGCGCAGAAAGAGGGGAAGGGAATTCTACCGTTACATAATTACTAAGTTAAAACACAAGAAAGTTAAACTAAAAACCTGTTGCAAACCTGAAGGATACACTGGGACTACATTATCCCACGAACGAAAGCACAAATACCGAAGAAATTACTTATAAACAAACTAACGAAATGCAACTACGAAAACACGTCAATGCCGAAATAAACCATGCCCGTAACTGAAGCCAGAAAAGATAAACACTCGCTAGGAGGCTGTACCAAAGGATGAGGGGAGAGGCCAGCGGACCTACGCCCGCGAAAGCATATTCAACAGAGAAGGTCGCGCCATCCAGCGACCAAACTTAAAAACATGTACCATTACGCGCGAAAAATAAATACAAATCAAAATAATGGTACATACAGTACTACTACTACTACATCGTTTGTTGTCGTGGTTATACGTAACATTTCGTATAGTCAAATTATTTTGGTTACCATTGGAATGAAAAAACGACCAATGTCCACAATAGTGTTACATACAGAACACAATTAATGGCATTTACCACATATCCATGGGCGTACGGTGGGGGAGGGTTGAGGGGGTTGAAACCCCTCCCGAAATATTTGCAATTTTTAGAATTATAACATCATGCTCCAAAATTTAAAAAAAAATTGGTTTGTATACTTTATTATATTTTCTTACATAAGACAGCATTGCTAAAAAGAATTCTTGTAAATTGCAATTTCTCATTAATGATTCTCGTAATTTATTTAATAATAATGCACATACTTCATCTCCATGAGCAAATGATCCGTAATAACTTCTACTGTAGAGGAAAGCGTACGCCTATTGTTATTAAATAACTTATTATTAGGTACTGGTGGGTTTTTAATTTTATACTTTTTATAACAATGACGCCTTAGTGATGAACAAAATTTCCTTTGGAATTTATTCATGAATGATTCGATAACCCGGATGTTTCTGTGGTGTGATCGGTTGGATCTCAGGAGTCCAATGGATATTAGCTTTCAATACGTAAAACCAAATTTTCTGGAATGGACTTAGCTCCAGAAACCAGCACAAGTAGTTAAAACGAAATTACCACTTATGCAATCAACTTACCGATACAGAAACTACAGAATATAGATACAATGATTCAAATGTGCGCAAGGACATGGAGCCCTCCGAACAGAATTTCACCGTACGCCCATGATTATATGTATTCCTCTATTGGAACTTTGGCTGCCTCAGTTAACGATTTCTTATTGGTTATTCTACGCAGAGAAATGTCCCTCACTAATCTCACCTTGTACTCAAAGAAATGCCCACGTAATTTATTCATCAATTCTAGGCATAGCCTATGCCTTGCTACTGAATGGATGTGTTTTTAAACGCAAGGCGGTAGAAATCGTTAATAATTTGTCCCTCTCTGTTCCACTAATGTTTTTAAACAACCTGGTTTACATCACAAGGCTTCCATCACGACTGCTTCCTCCTTCACTGTTCATCATCAAACCTTATATATTCCGACAAAATACTAAAACTTTGTATTAATACAAGTTCAATAAAATCAGGTGAACTGACGTAACAAAGTGCCAGAATGCTTTTGTTTAATCAGTGATAATTGCAATTATGATATGCAGAAAATAAATTATTTTTGTAATCCATTTAAGAATTAAGCTCCACATAGATTCATTAAGCAGGGCTTAGGGACGGAGGAACAAAGGTCTAGTTTGACAAGCATATGTGAAGGAATATGTGGGTAGTGTTATTTGTCATAGCTAATTATATTGCAACTTCCAAAGCCGTATATGAACAGTGTAAAACAATATGTTGTCATGAGAACTGATTTGCATTTGATAAATGTTTTTTCTAATATATTACTACTAGCTTAAAAGACCCGGCGTCGCCCGGGTTTTGTATTTTGTAATTGGAAATTAGCTTATGAAGGATTTTCAATTTTAAATTCTAGGTCCTTATATAGGCATTTATAATTTGAAATAGGAAGAACGACTTATTACACTCAAACTATTCCCTCAGAAAACGCTTGATATAGTTTTTGTATGGCTCATAGAGGATCTAGAATGTTTCATCCCATCGCTTGTACAGTGCACAGCAAGCCTGGTAGAGGTTTAAATAAGAAGAAACAGAAATTCCTGTAACATAAAATTGAAATATCGAGGCGGGAAATTTCCCACTCTTGTGTTACCATAAAGCATTATCACTTTCATACTTTTCTCTCCAAAAACCTGCGATATAATATAATAATATACACATTACCATACCTCGTTTTGTTTTCTCTATGTCCAGGGTAGAGAAAGTTATGTGATTCCATTATTTTAGTGGATTTCATTCTGTAATATTTATTTATAACATGAATTATTTTGATAACTTCTCTTATTTGTCAAAAGTGCATTTCATTTGTCTCTTCCAAGCCCACCTGATACCATTTGGCAACAATATATTCTGTGATTTGGAATTGATAATTCTATGTAAAAAGGGATTAAGTATTTTCAAAAACATTTAATTTTTGGCATTTAGAATCAGAATTTTTCAAAATCCTTTCTTAGTGAGCACCTACATTATGAAACAAAGGTACTGTCAAAATTCCAAGTCTCTACCTGTTATAGTTTAGGCTGTACGTTGATTCCTGTCAGTCAGTCAATCAGTCAGTCAGTCATTCATTCAGTCAGTCAGGACAAAGCCTTTTATATATATAGAGAAGATAAAATAGGCACTAAGTTGGGCTTTACTCCGGTACCAATCAACCGAAATGGTCCAATAAAAATAGGCCTCTTCCTATGGATGTTATAAGTGCGAATACCAAGTTTTAAGAAAATACGACAAAGCATATTTGAGTTATCGCGCGTACAGACACACGGACGAACGAACGAACGGACGGACAAAGGGACAGACATTTTACAGTCCCGCACACAATCTCATAAAGTACCATTCTTGCCCTTAATAGGCTAATGGTTTAATTCATTGCTGGGAGTTATATTTCAGTAAAGAAAATAATAGTTTTCACACATAACAGTCAAAGGACTACGATCATTTTTTCGTCCGCTTTAATATTCAAAGCCCTATTTCTTATGATTCTGATAATTTTTTTGAAAGTAAAATTTCATAGGAAATGTAGTTCTCGGGTCTATTTCATAAAAGTGTAGTAAAATACTAAAATTCGTCCTCTAAACCCTTATTTTGCGTACTTACTCACTCCATGGCAATAGACAATTCCTAATCAAGCTAAAGGAACCCGGAGGTTCATTGCCGCGCTAACCTGAGATTCTGTGCAAACGTCATCCAACCACCCCTCTCAAATCCTACTTCTCTTAAATCCATCCTGATATTGTCCTCCTACATAGTCTAGGTCTTCCAAGTGCTCTTTTCCCTTCGGGTCTCCCAATCAATACTTTTGAGAAATGCCTTTCCCCCATATCCAGCCCATTTCTTCCTCCGTGATTTAATTGCCCTATTATATCCGGTGAAGAGTAATCTTACATGTTATGAAGCTCGTCGTTATGCAGTTTTCTCCAGTTCCCATTTTCATCTCTCTTAGGCCCAAATATTTTCCTAAGTCCCCTGTTTTCGAACTTATTTTGGATTCTTGATAGGCCTACATAAATAGCTATTACCCAACTACAGACCTGAGCAGAAGTCAAGTCAAATACCAACACTAATATATTATATGAAACACATTCTAGCTTAATCTGGTTAAAAACTTAAGCATATTCCTGTTTCTCTTAGTAGAAATAATTACTATAGTAACTACTATGGTGGTTACTTGAAACAAAGTCTTGGTATTTACTATAGAAGAATTAAAATTACTATAGTAATAATTTTTTACTCTAGTAGGTAGATGAAACATAGCTTAGTAAACTAGATTGGCAAATGCTAAGATCGATTAGTATGTACTACAGTAAACTTTTATGAAAGAGGCCCCAGGATGTCCTGTAATGAGTGACACCGAAAACTTAAGTGATTTTAATCATTTTCCTCTGGATCTTTCAACTGTTGAAATCATTGTTATTCACAATTACAAAATGAACATATGAACTCACAATAAAAGTGATCACAGCCTACTTAACAATGCCAATTCACCCTACTGAAGTTTCTTACCACTACTAGGAACGATATACCTATTACTAAGGCAAGGCATTTAATGACCATAAAATAGTGAAAAAAATGCAAAATAAAAAATGCATTTATGACCTAAAAATAGCGAAAAATTGACACAGAATTTTAAAAAAGACCAATAATTTTCCATTATTACTTATATTTGGTGTTTTTAAAGTAATGAATCGCTAAAAGCAATTTAACGGATGACAGTGTGTTATATATGAATTGACAATATAAAACACACTTATTTTATTACTAAAAAGTAAGTAAGTTCATACTAGTTGGACACTCTTAGCGAAAAAAGAAATCTTTCTGAACTGGCATGCCCATCAAATTGCCCCCAGCAAATATGTACCATTTAAAAGGAAAGAAAAAAATAATTATTTATTGCTAGAAGATAAATTGCTATGGTTTTTACAATAAACCTGAATTAAAATGAATCTATGAGCACTGGGGGAGATTCTCAAATAAAAATGATTGTCTGCTGTCTGAAAGTAACTATTTGTGCATGGAAAAGCTCCTCTCTACCTCCACTGAAACATGATCTAAAATACCGAAAAACCTAAAAATGCCGAAAATGATCAAAAAATTCCCCAAAAATGACCCATATCTTAAAAATGACGAAAAAAGCAAAAACAAATTGCCCTTATTTATTCAATTATTTCATGATACACATTTATATTTATTCGAGCTATCTTTTAACTTTCATATAAAAATATGCAAAATGATCAAATGCCTTGCCCTACTTATTATCAACAGGGAACGAAAACGAAAACTTCCTCTAACGTGTGCCTGCAATCCTATCTTACATGATCTGCACTGGAGCGCCGCCCACCTTGCGAAGCATTAGCAGGAAGTGGGGCTGCATTACTGAACGAAAACCTTACGTGATAGGGGAAAAAGGAATGCACAAAAACATAGAGATTTCGTTGTTTAAAGTTATGGCACTTTTAATCTCTATATATATATATATATATATATATATATATAAAAGGCTTTGTCCTGACTGACTGACTTAATGACAGAAAATCAACGTAGAGCCTAAACTATAATAAGTAGATACTTGGAATTTTGACAGTACCTTCATTTCATAATGTAAGTGCTCACTAAGATTTTGATTTTAAATGCCAAAAATCAAATGTTTTTGAGAATACTTAATCCATTTTTACATAGAATTATCAAATCCAAATCACAGTTCACACGACAATATATTGTTGCCAGTGTTCTCAGATGGGTTTGGAAATAAATTAAATGGGACTTTGAGAAATTAGAGAAGCTATCAAAATAATTCATGTTATAAATAAGTATTAAAAAGTAAAATCCATGAAAATAATGCGGTCACATAACTTTCTCTACCCTGGACATAGAAAAAACAATACGAGTTATGGCACTATGTTTTGGGGAGAGAAGTATGAAAGTGATATTGCTTTTCTGTTTAATTTCATCCCCAAAAGGGTTTTATGGTAACATAAGAGTGAGAAATAAATATTCCGCAAAGACAATACAACTTTATGTTACCGGAATTTCTGTTTCTTCTTATTTGAACCCCTGCCAGGCTTGCTGTGTACTGTAGAAGCGATGGGATGCAAAAATTCTACACACTCTATGAGCCATAAAAACTATATCAAGTGTTTTCTGAGGGAATAGTTTCAGTGTGATTTGTCGTTCTTCCTCATTTCAAATTCTACTTACGTATTATATAAGGGCTTAGAGTTTCAAAATAGAAAGTTCTTCATAAGTTAGTTTCCAATTACAAAATAAAAAACCCAGGTGACGCGGGCCTTTTAAGCTAGTACAGTAAATAAATATTGATAAATATTAAAACCTCATATGAGTGACATAACTTAAAAGTGTTTGTGTCCTCTCCCGAGCCATCATCCATGAAGTTCAGGACAGCCAGTGTTTGATGTCAGGCTAATGCAACGTGAAATTAAAACTACGAATTCACGATATGAAAGTTATCACAGTTGTTGACTCAAAGCAGACACCGTATCGATAAATTACAGGTGTTATGTCGATGTTGGCAAATATCGCTATAGGTAATTGTAAACCGTTAACACCGGTATAGGACGTGCATACCAGTAATGATGTGCCTGTAATAATTCCTTTATTTTAGCTATTATATTTAAGTTTTAGCTACAAATTGTGTCCACTATCTTATGCTAAGAATAAACCTAGAGATTATATTAGGACTGCTTGGAATGAGCATTGGGTGCCCAGCTCCAAAGGGACCACTTACGAGAGAAATCTTCTTTCCAACAGTTGAGTGTCGCCTACGCTGGACGAGTGTAAAACCGGACTTCATATTCACTCAGTTTCTGTCTGGGCATGGCAAATTTGGTTTTTACTTTCAACGTTTCATGATCCAAAGACAGAACGGTTATCAATGTATATGTACTGAACAACAAACTGTTGAACATTTAATTTTTCATTGCCCAGTCCTAGAGCATAAAAGAAGAATATTGGACGCACACTTAGATTATTGTAAAAAGAAATTAGACAAACTACTCTTTGATATTTTTAGGAAAAAATGCTGTTATAGAGAATTCTAAAAGTTTTGTGTTCTATTTTTAAGATGTTATAGTTTTCTTTTATAATATAATATATTAGTTATCTTGTTTTCTTAGAGGAGTAAGGCCTGCATCCAGCCTATGGATAAGAAGTAGTAATATTGCAAATATATTGTCTTGTAACTATAACCCTAATATAGCTCCGGGTGGAATAGGGTTTAAGTAATTGTTTATTCAATAAATAAATAAAATAATAATTCCTTTATTGCAACCAATGGTCATTGTATGATGAATGGAATTTTGGTAGAATGATACCGTATTTACTCGAATATAAAACTCACCTTTTTTCTCTATTTGTAGCTTTCAAAACTGAGGTGCACGTTAAATTCGAGTACAAAACCATTTCGTAGGTTGGCAGTACCGGTAACTTTTATCTGCCGAAAACCGAGAATAAATTTCTTATCATTTTCAATTTATTGAATTGAAGGTTATATTTTTTTTAATATTTTGTGTAGGGTGAGGTAAATTTTTTTTTTTTTTTTTTTTTTTTTTTTTTTTTTTTTTTTTTATAACCTTTCTTCAACATTACAATCTGTTCTACAATGAACAATAAGTAATAATGATGCAAGAATGAACATGTTACAAATATAGCCCAGTGGCTAATATTTGTATAACATAACAAATTTGTTTGACATTTAATTAAATCTGTAGATCAAGTCCAAAACTCTATTTCTATTGAGCCTACACGTGTTTGTCCCATTGTTCAGGAGATTCACTGCATATGAATTGGGGTGTTTGTTTAGACGATTCTGGTAGGTTATACTGTATTTACTTATTTCCTGTTTTACTGTTGGTATTTCAAGATCTTGATAAATATATTTGTTACTGATGTACCAGGGAATTTTACCAATAGTTCGTATCGTTTTGGATTGGAAACGTTCTAGAATTTCTATGTTGGAGTTGCTTGATGTACCCCAAAGTTGAATTCCATATGTCCATATTGGTTTAAGGATACATTTGTAAATTAGAAGTTTGTTCGTAGTTAACAACTCTGACTTGGGTCCTAGGAGCCAATACAATTTGCTGAATTTTAGATTTAGTTGTTTGCGTTTGGTACTTATATGCTTTTTCCAGGTCAAACGACGATCAAGATGGATACCCAAATATTTAACTTCTTCTGACTGAGGTAGAGTCTTACCATTGATTCTTACTGGAGGGCAAGTGCCTCGTCTTAGCGTGAAAGTTACATGTAGACTCTTATCTTCATTAATTTTTATTCTCCATTTTTTAAACCAAGTCTCCAATTTAATTAGGTAATCTTGTATGTGTTGTGACGCTGTGGTTAAATCTTCATGGACTGCTAAGACTGCTGTATCATCAGCAAAAGTGGCTATAGTTGTCGGTACATCTATGGGCAAATCTGCAGTGTACAGTAAATACAACATAGGACCAAGGACACTTCCTTGTGGAATTCCGGAGTTGATAGGGTAGAGATCCGATAGGCTGTCTTCAAATTTAACTTGAAAGAATCTTTTTTCTAGGTATGATTGCAGAATACTATAAAAAGAATGGGGTAAGAACTTTTTTATTTTGAATAGCAATCCAGTATGCCATACTTTATCAAAAGCTTGGCTAACATCAAGAAATGCTGCTGAACAGTATTCTTTATTTTCAAATGCATTGTGAATGACATCTGTTACTCTATGCACTTGTTCTATGGTCGAGTGCTGTGCTTGAAATCCAAATTGATGGTCGGGAATTATGTCAGTAAGGAGTGGTTTAAGTCTGGCCAGGAGTATTTTCTCAAACAATTTAGAAATAACAGGCAATAAACTTATAGGTCTGTAAGATTTAACTTCATTTGGAGGTTTTCCTGCTTTATGGATGAGGATAATTTGTGATATTTTCCAAGCTCCTGGATAGTACCCCGACCTTATTAATGCATTAAATACGAATGCAATAAAAATCATAGCTTTATATGGCAGTTCTTTCAAGATACGACCAGTTATTAGATCATAACCAGGAGCCTTATTAGGATTCAAATTATTTTCTATAGTTTTTCTGACCTCTCTTGGAGAAACTGACTGAATCGGTAGAGACATTTGGAAAGGGGCTTGAAGGTACTTATCTATCTCAGTCTCATCGTCTTGTGCCATTGAAGGAAATGGCTGGAATACTTGTGATAAATGGGTGACAAATAACATAGCTTTTTCATCACAGCTTCTAGCCCAAGTGCCATCTTCTTTCTTAATTGGTGGTATGGGGTCTGTAGGTCTTTTCAATTTCTTTGTAGCTCTCCATAAAGAATAATCACTAGCTTCGAGAGGCGTTAGATTTTCCAGATATTCTTGGATGGATTGGTTTTTCATTGTTTGTATGAGCCTTTTTATTTCTTGGGAAGCTCTGTTGAATCGCCTTTTATCTTCAGGATATCTGTGGTTCTGCCATATTCTTCTTAACTTACGACGTTCTTCTATTTTTTCTTTAACACATGATGGGTACTGATTTACAGGAGGCAGTTTTAGATTTAAATTTGGAGTGGCTTCCCATGCAGCAGATTGAATCGACTTTGTTAAATTGCTTACTGCGTCTTCTATTTCTTCAGATGTTTTGAGACTGATTTTCAATGTGATTCTTTCTTGTAAGATATCTCGGAAAGACTCCCAATCTGTTCGTCTATTGCAGAGAGTGAGAGGTCTCTGCCTGAGTATTACTTCTGCGTTCAATGACATCATAACTGGAGAATGATCAGACGATAAATCAAAAAGGGATTCTATGTGCAGATAATTCTGTGAAATACCCTTTGTTATGAAAAAGTCCAATAGATCTGGTATTTTACTTGTATCAGAAGGCCAGTAAGTGGGTTCACCAGTAGATAAGATTTCTAAATTATTATTAGTGATTGCACGATGCAGCTGTCTTCCACGGGTTGTGATCAGTCGTGATCCCCAGTGAGTGTGTTTTGCATTCCAATCTCCACCTGCTACAAATTTTGAACCCAAAGTTCTAAAGAAGTTTTCAAATTCCTGGGAATTGATTTTATGTTTAGGTGGACAATAAGTAGAAGAAATAGTTATTGGCCCGAGAGCAGTATCAACTTTTATGCTAGTAGCTTGCAGGAAATCTTGACAATTTTTAGGCAATTCGTAATGTCGAATAGAATTTTTAATTATGATTGCCGTACCACCATGGGCATTTCCTGAAGGATGGTTTGTTGTATAGGTAACATATCCTCGAAATCTAGCATAGTTTTTCTCTGTAAATCTTGTTTCTGAAATGAGTACTATATCGATTTTGTTCATTTTTATAAATAATTCTAATTCTTGCCTACGTTCAGACAAGCCGTTGGCATTCCAAGAGGAAATATTTAGAGTTTTAGCCATTTTATTTTCCATTGGCGATGGCTTTGATTAGATCGAACATGCGATCCATCATTTTATCAATAACTTTCTCTATGGTTTTTTCAAACCTAGAGAACATTTGTTCCATTGCAGTGATGATGTTAATTGACTGCTGTGGCTCTTGCCACTGAGAACTTCCCTTAACAGCTTCTACATAAGTTTTGTCTGAAGTAGTGGTACTCGGATGTTCATTAGTTGGAACTTGCGTTACCGTTGTTGTTAGAGGTTGTTTGGACACGGTTTTTTCCCTCAGTGGTTCAAATGTCTTTTGTTTATATTCCCTATAAGTTTTACATCCTCTGTAACTGGCTGGATGGTTCTCACTGCAATTTACACAAATTGGTGGAGTTTCGGGTTTTTTACGGCAAGTTGTTGTTGGGTGATCTTCGCCGCACTTGACGCACCTAAACGGCCGATTGCAGTGATTTTTTGTATGTCCAAACCGTTGACATCTCTTGCATTGCACAATTTCACGTTTTTTGTAAGGGGGTTCAAATGTTACCAAAGTATGAAATAAGTGCTTTATATCAAATATTGTCTTGTTGTTGGGTGCAGGTTCCAAGTCAATGAAAAAGAGAGGCAGAGGCTCTTTAGTTACTCTATGTAGTACGTTAGTAATGTTCCTGACTACATGGCCTAGTGCCTTTAGTTCCTCTTTTATAATATTTACATCTTCACTGTGATGCATACCTCTGAGAACTACTCGGTAAGCACGCTCATGTTTTAACTGGTACGTATAATGACTAATGTCTTTTTTCAGGAAACATTCTCTTATTATTTTATAGCTTTCTATATCTATTGGCATCAGTTTGACAAGATGCCCTGCTCTCAATGTAGTCAGTGTATATTTGTCATTGGCAACTATGCCACTCATTACTTTCTTGAATTCTTGTATATTAACAATACCTGTTACAAAAATAGGTTCTGGTTTTGGTATGCGTACTTCCAGTGTAGGCCTACTGTTTGTGTTATCATCTTGTGCTGAGTCATCAATCAGTGAGGAAAATCTATTTGAAACTGGTACTGTATAGTTTACATTTGAGGTATCAGCTAAATTTCTCCTATGGCCTTTGGAGTGTGGGACCTTATCCTGTTGCCATTGTTCGTGGTGAGGTAAATGAGAATAATAATTTGTGAAATTGAACAATAAAAATGTGATTGAAAAGAAAAGGAATAAAGTGAGTAATCTAAGTGGTATCATTTGTGGGATAGAAGAATATCTTTAATGGATAATTTTAGCTTGACAAGTTAATGGGTAACAATGCATTGCTGTAATTCTCGACTTCATTAATTTTACCGTTGGCCTACTACTAGCATTACATAGTAAAGTAAAGTGTAAAGTGTTCCCTATTACAGGCCATGGAGGCCCAGAGGGTTCCAGGAGGTTGAGGCTCCCAGATTTTTAGACATCGGCACATGAAGGTGGTAAGGTTGTCAGCCTTACGCACCGGCCGCCTTTACCCCCAGGATTGCTCCTGGTACTCATTTCTGTTAGAGGCTGAGTCGACCCCAGGGCCATAATGCCACCAGAAGGATTAGGCCAATTGAAAAACTCCAACGACCTCATCGGGGATCGAACCCGCGACCTTCCGGTTTGTAGCGCAGCGCCTCAACCACTACGAGCGTATAAAAATACTGGTGGAAAGAAGAAATGAATCTTCTTCTGACATAAGCACATCCGAGGATTCCAGTGACGAACACGTCAATGAATAATGTCAGTGAATATACTTGTATGCCTAAAACTGGCATTTAAATATAATTTCAAATGTGTACGTAGTGGTTCATTATTCCCTTAATACTGTGACAAAATTCCAAATAAAATACTGTACCTATCCTACCATTGATGCGCATTACAATCGCCAACAAACTTTTTTTATGATTTCAAGTTTGAAAATCGGGGTGCGCATTAAATTCGAGGGCGCATTATATTCGAATAAATACGGAAACGGTTTTGGGATGTAAAAAGAAAAAGAAAAGCGTATGTCGATTAACATTTATTTTTTAAAAACTTTTTACATGAAAATAATTAGTTAAAGCTATGTTTTGTGCAGTTCTGGTGGCAGTTGAAACAGAAGCACCCCGAGAAAACCTAACCCGACAACGTTTTGTCCACCCCAAATTCCACCGAGATTCGATCCCAGGTCCCAGCGATGTAAGGCGAGCCATGGAATGAAGTACCGATATAATGCCGGTAAAGCATCCAAGAGTTAAGAATAAAACTCGAAGGGATTTAAGTAGATCTGATAGGTCTAAACTCTCCTTGCTTTGTATGGAGGTGGGGACATAAAACAATTTTCAGTCAGACTGCCGTTGTGGTGAGCAAGTTAAAACGGGAAGAAGGAAATAAACAAGTCCCTTATACCGGTCAGCGAACACATCCAGATCCACAATAACTAACTGTTTGCATGTTGATAATAAAATTCCCGCACATGATAGGCTTACTGCTCAGCTGGAATGTCGACATTCGGCCGTGCCGTTCCGATGAAGGTTGTCAAGGCACATGCAAATATATTACACTAGCACGTGCCCGCGGCTTCGCCCGCGATAATTATTTTAAAAATTAAAAATTAAGAGCATAATAGTTAAATCATTATATTTATTAACACCTAAATCACGTGGACTACATACCACGATTAGATAGCGTCGCCTGGGAAAAGCGACCTCAGATTCGAGTTCCTTGGCCCAGAAAATCCCTGTATAGTGAGTTTCGTCCAAATAAAACAATTTTTGACCATATTTAGGCCTATATTAATTATCCCTCTACCGTGTAGGTTGAAAATGTCATATGTCTGCGGGCCTTGATATTCTAAACAAATGAATCGTCCAGGATGGACTTACAAAATCACGCGATGGTCGGCGATAATTATTTTAAAAATTAAAAATTAAGAGCATAATAGTTAAATCATTATATTTATTAACACCTAAATCACGTGGACTACATACCACGATTAGATAGCGTCGCCTGGTAAAAGCGACCTCAGATTCGAGTTCCTTGGTCCAGAAAACCCCTGTATAGTGAGTTTCGTCCAAATAAAACAATTTTTGACCATATTTAGGCCTATATTAATTATCCCTCTACCGTGTAGGTTGAAAATGTCATATGTCTGCGGGCCTTGATATTCTAAACAAATGAATCGTCCAGGATGGACTTACAAAATCACGCGATGGTCGGCGATAATTATTTTAAAAATTAAAAATTAAGAGCATAATAGTTAAATCATTATATTTATTAACACCTAAATCACGTGGACTACATACCACGATTAGATAGCGTCGCCTGGTAAAAGCGACCTCAGATTCGAGTTCCTTGGTCCAGAAAACCCCTGTATAGTGAGTTTCGTCCAAATAAAACAATTTTTGACCATATTTAGGCCTATATTAATTATCCCTCTACCGTGTAGGTTGAAAATGTCATATGTCTGCGGGCCTTGATATTCTAAACAAATGAATCGTCCAGGATGGACTTACAAAATCACGCGATGGTCGGCGATAATTATTTTAAAAATTAAAAATTAAGAGCATAATAGTTAAATCATTATATTTATTAACACCTAAATCACGTGGACTACATACCACGATTAGATAGCGTCGCCTGGTAAAAGCGACCTCAGATTCGAGTTCCTTGGTCCAGAAAACCCCTGTATAGTGAGTTTCGTCCAAATAAAACAATTTTTGACCATATTTAGGCCTATATTAATTATCCCTCTACCGTGTAGGTTGAAAATGTCATATGTCTGCGGGCCTTGATATTCTAAACAAATGAATCGTCCAGGATGGACTTACAAAATCACGCGATGGTCGGCGATAATTATTTTAAAAATTAAAAATTAAGAGCATAATAGTTAAATCATTATATTTATTAACACCTAAATCACGTGGACTACATACCACGATTAGATAGCGTCGCCTGGTAAAAGCGACCTCAGATTCGAGTTCCTTGGTCCAGAAAACCCCTGTATAGTGAGTTTCGTCCAAATAAAACAATTTTTGACCATATTTAGGCCTATATTAATTATCCCTCTACCGTGTAGGTTGAAAATGTCATATGTCTGCGGGCCTTGATATTCTAAACAAATGAATCGTCCAGGATGGACTTACAAAATCACGCGATGGTCGGCGATAATTATTTTAAAAATTAAAAATTAAGAGCATAATAGTTAAATCATTATATTTATTAACACCTAAATCACGTGGACTACATACCACGATTAGATAGCGTCGCCTGGTAAAAGCGACCTCAGATTCGAGTTCCTTGGTCCAGAAAACCCCTGTATAGTGAGTTTCGTCCAAATAAAACAATTTTTGACCATATTTAGGCCTATATTAATTATCCCTCTACCGTGTAGGTTGAAAATGTCATATGTCTGCGGGCCTTGATATTCTAAACAAATGAATCGTCCAGGATGGACTTACAAAATCAAGCGATGGTCGGCGATAATTTAAAAAATTAAAAATTAAGAGCATAATAGTTAAATCATTATATTTATTAACACCTATTAACGTGGACAACATACCACGATTAGATAGCGTCGCCTGGTAAAAGCGACCTCAGATTCGAGTTTCTTGGCCCAAAAAACCTCTGTATAGTGAGTTTCGTCCAAATAAAACAATGTTTGACCATATTTAGGGCTTACAACATTCAAGCGATCGCGAAAGTTTTATTTCCAAGGTATGACGAAAATAGCCAAAGCCAACTGTAATTGATTTGACATTGAAATGTATAATTGAAAACTGATGCTTCGTAAACGCAAAAAATGCACTTTTTTTTGCCCGTTTTTTTACTCATAACTCACGAACGAAAGCGGAAATTAAAATTCCGGCTTCGAGGTGCATTTTCCGACCCTTCAGTTAACCTATGTATAAAATTTCAGATCTCTGCGTTGAGTAGATTTCGCTGGGCATGGCGGTCAGACAGAAGGAAGATAGACACTTCCTTTTATTAATATAGAAGATTTTATCAAGTTTTTTTGATGAATGCAGGAATGCTGGGTTAGAAATTAATACAGAAAAAAAAAAAAAACTAAGTACATGGTCATGAAACGTCAAAGTAATGATCCATAGAATATTAGAACAGCCGGTAAATCGTTCGAACAAGGGAGAAATGCAAATATCTGGAAGCAATAATTACAGATACAAATAATGTTAAGGTAGAAGTTAAGTGTCGACTCAAATCAGGAAAAGTCTGTTTTTATGCAGTTCAGAACCTCTTATCTTCTAGTCTTCTGTCCACAAAACTAAAAATAAGAATTTATAAGACAATTATCTTGCCGGTTGTATTATATGACAGCGTACTCTTCGGGAAGAACATAATCTTGTGTTCGATTTAGGAAAATATTTGGGCCTAAGAGGGATGAAAATTGGAACCGGAGAAAACTTCATAACGACGAATTACATAATCTGTAGGCTTACTCGTCACCGGATATAATAAGGGTAATTAAATCACGGAAGATGAAATGGGCTTGACATGTTGCACGCAAGGGAGAGGAAAGACATATTTAAAAAATATGGATTGGGAGACCCGAAGGAAAAAGACCACTTGGAAGACGTAGGCTTAGGTGGGAGGACAATATTATGATAGATTTAAGGGAACTAGGATTTGAGAGGGATGGTTGCATGGAGTTAGCACATAATAGGGTTGAATGGCGGGCTCATGTAAGCGCGGCAATGAACCCCCGGGTTCCATAAAATATATAATATACCTTTAGCTTGCTTAGGGTTTGTCTATTGCCATTGAGAATGTAAGTAACCTTATTTAACATTAAGTGAGACCTATGATCGTCAACTTGTATTTTGGACTCAATCACTTCGTAATGTATATTCTAATCTATGAATACAAGTAAGTATTTCTTTATGACTATATCTGCTCCCACACTTTACCGGTATTGTAACTTTTATACAGCGGTATTGGATGTATTTTACCGGTAATAATAACGGTTTTCACCATTACGGATAAATGGGTATGGGTATTTTGTAGTACCTAAAATATTCCGGTATTAGGTCACTGTAGTAGCCTACAAACAAAACATAGGTTACAGCATAACTGAATAATAATCTGTTCATACCTAGTTTAAATAGCGTAGGCTACCTACGAGGGCCATTCAATAATTAAAAAGACAAACTGACCTGGAGAAAAAAGTTTATTTTTACAAAACAAGACTTTCCCTACTTTTCAACATAATCCCCATCAACATTTATGCACTTGTCCAAACGGGTTACTAGCTTTTTTTATACCGGCTGGAAAGAGCTCTTTGTTTTGGTGTCGGAGGCAATTTCCCACAAATTTCTTGACATCCTCATTATCCTGGAACTTCTTCCACGTATTGCCTCCTTCATTGGACCAAACCATTCGAGTTTCAAGTGAGGAAGTTGCAACTTCAACAGGCCAGAACGGTGTTTATCAGTCACTGATTCTCCACCACTTTTGAGCTGTTCTACTCACTTGTAAATATTTCCACGGTTCATACAACTTTCACCACACACTTTGATCACTCTAGAGCATATATGGGCAACGTCCGGCCCGCGGGCCAGATGTGGCCCGCTCTGACTTTTGATCCGGCCCGAGAGCAATTTAAAATCGCGCTCGAAAAAGTAAATATTCTCGGTTCTCTGTTGCTCGACGTATATAGATATGATGGCTGATGATATCAAGAAAAAATTGATAGGATAAATCATGTAATATTTTACCACCACTATTACATTTAACAGAATCAAACTGTTCCTCACAATATAAAAAAAAATGTGTGCACCCTGATCGTGTGACTGATTTAAAATCATTTTCGATTGTTTTGGACGAGAGCACCGACTTGTCTGATACAGCGCAACTTGCTATTTTCATATGAGGCGTTGACGTAGAATTTACCGTAACTGAGGAATTGCTGGCTTTACAGCCTCTTGAAGGGACCACAAGTGGAGAAGATATTTTTCGTGAGGTTAAATGTGCTATCGAACAATATGGTTTGCAGTGGTGCAAATTAATTGGGGTGCGCCTTCTATGGTCGGTTCACGAAAGGGTTTCATCGGAATTTTGAAAGAAAATGCAATTGACTTGAACGTGCAAAAAGACGATTTAATAATCTAACATTGCATTATCCAACCAGCAAAACTTGTGTTCTAAGTCCATTCGATTGGAGAACGTCATGGATGTGGTAGTAAAGACCATTAATATTATTCGATCCCGTGCGCTTAACCATCGCCAGTTCAAAGCATTTTTGGATGACCTCTCTTCGGAACATGGTGACATGACATATTATTACGAAGTAAGAAGGTTAAGCAAAGGCAAAATGCTGAAAATATTTTACGATCTTAAGACAGGAAATAACTGCTTTATGGAAATCAAAGAGAAACCTTTGCCTGAAGTCAGTGATCAGAAATGGTTATGTGATTTAGCATTTCTAGTTGACATCACGGTCACTTGAATGAGTTGAATTTCAAGCTTTAAAATCAAGGTCAGTTGGTAAACGAATTGAACAGCCATTTGAAAGCGTTCCCCAGAACAAAATTCGATTGTGGGAAACATATGCGATCTGGAAGCTGTTACCATTTTACAACACTATCCAGTCCAATTGTATAAAATTTGTACTACCAACAATCTTTTCCCCAGACCAATTACACTGTTAAACACAGATTTTGTGACATGGAAATTTTTAGGTGTTTCCGATGTATTGAGGCACCCTAATAACAAATTTAAAAACAGAAATTGCCTACCACCCACGGATTTTTAGTAACAAGCGTTTATATTCTGCAAGAATGCAACATATGACTCACAAAACCGTTGCAATAACAATGAAAACAAATTTAAAATAAACTCTGAATAATACATTTGTTGCTTCCATAGAATAAAAGAAGACATTCTTCTCCACCCTACCCCACCATTCATAATTTTTTAAATCATATTTTACTGCATTTTTTAAATATAACAAAAAAACAGCGATCAATGCAAACGTTTTGTGAGTCACCGTATGCATATTGTACCACTTCGTACTGTAATGTATGTATCAGCAGTGTATCAGTGTGTTAAGACAAGTTCATTCCACTATAGTATATTACATGCAAGAAGTACGCACCCAAATGAGATTGTGCATTAGTAGGCATTTACCCGCGTATGAAGTTACTGCATTTCCTATGTCGTCTTTACTAACGTGTTTGTGTTCTTCATACTTGGTTTATTTTTATTATTGTACTGTGATAGGCAGTGAATTAACAAGTCAATACATTGCCTAGGCAGTTTGTACATGATGTCAACAGTTTTTGTTATGAGTGTGAAGAAATAATTTTTAAATCGCAAAAACGTATTTTCACCCAATTTGTGCGAAGAGCTTACGAACTTTATTTCGGAGTTAAAGTAGGAGACCAAGATAAGTCAGGGGTCCCTCACATATGTTGCAAGACTTGTGTAACATTGTTAACAGGTTGATTGAAAGGTGAATAACGTAATGTGCGATTTGCAGTACCATTGGTGTGGAGAGAACCAAAAGACCATCCAACAGATTGTTATTTTGCCTCACTAAAATACAGGACTGAAGTCCAAGAATGCTGTGCAAAATCCCAATTTACCATTAGCCTGACTCGTCGAACATAGTGAAGAACTTCCTATCCCAAACCCACCAGAATCGTAGACTTTGGACGAAGAAGAATGTCCTGGTGATCCACCTGATGTGCAATTCGCACAGGAAATCGACAATGATCCAGACTTTCAAGCATCAAAATGTTCAACAAAGTCACATCTGATTTCAAGAGCTGAACTGAATGTCTTAGTTCGAGATTTAAAACTAGCAAAATCACAGTCAGAACTCCTAGCATCCAGATTAAAAGGATGGAATCTCCTCGAAGGTGACGTACATATAAGTTAACTGACTTTTGAAATCATCAAAAAGGACTTACACATTATTTCGCTCAAGAAGGGATTTTGGTATAGGCTACTGCATGGATGTTGACAACTTATTTGATGCATTGGGGCAGGAACATGAACCATGCAATTTTCACCTATTTATTGCTTCTTCTAAACTTAGCTTAAAAACATTAGGTCGGAACGGAAGGGGGTTCTTGTATCTGAAACAGAAATTTCCGAGAGTTAGTGAGGCAAAAATTAAAGAGGGCATATTTGTGGGACCGCAAGTACGAGAAGTTATGAAAGATGGCAAATATGACAACATGCTGAATGAAGCTGAACTAAGAGCATGGAAAGCTTTTAAAACGGTTGTGATCAATTTTCTTGGATATGTCAAAGCTGAAAACTACAAAGACCTTGTGACTGAATTACTTAGTGCCTACAGTAAAATAGGATGTAATATGTCACTAAATATTCACTTTCTGGATGCTCACCTCAATTTCATTCCTGAAGATTTGGGTGCCGTAAGTGACGAACATGGGGAACAATTCCACCAGGACGTTGCAACTATGGAAAAGCGATACCAAGGCAAATGGAGTCCTAGTTTGCTTTCTAATTACTGCTGGACATTAATCCGAGATGCCGCAGTGACAAAATATCGCTAAAAAAATCTTATAATAACATTTTGAATTAAATATAATATTAAGAACATACCGAAATTAATATATTTCAGGATAACACAAAACACTTCGTAGCAAACAAATAGTGGGTGATAGAGAAAATCCAAGGTCATTTTCTGCTTTCTGGTGAAATTTTACATAAGGTACGCCTTGTTTTATCCATGTCACACACAAAAAAAGTTGATTTTTGTTTACCAGTGTATTTGTCTATTTAATTATTGAATTAACCTCGTGCATGCAAATATAACCATTGCTTCCAGTGCGTGGCTGCTATATTCAAGCCCGAACCATTGTCACCATGAACAAATACTCATCAGACATTAATTGTAAAGTACCGGTATCCAATCCTATGAAATTAAATATGGTCTACTGATATAATTATAAGTGTAAGTTTTATTCTTGAGCTAAACACTGAACTGTCCGGTCAAAACGGGACCTATGGCCACCCTAATATTACCCTATACTGTAATGTAAATAATAAAGACTAATTTCTGTTGGTAAAAACAGTTATTGTTCCACGACAGGGACTCTCAACTGCAGTCCCGCGGGCCACATGCATCCCTTTGCTTCATTCTGTGTGGCCCACGAAAAAGCAAATCTGTAAAATTTAAATTTTTTATGGTTTTATTTGAGCTATAATAACAAACGCTTCTAGAAGTGCATGATATTAAAACTTTAAAATGTAGAAGAAATAGCTAAGGATGAATATTTCTTCACAAATTATTACATTCAAAAATTGATAACAATATTGTTAAGAAGATTTATTTTTACGTGCCAAGTAAACGAAGTAGACAAAAGAAGCTATTGTTTACCCCCAGGGTAAGTACTGATATTTACAAAAGTTCACCTCTAAATAAAGTAATCACTTTGTACAATAAAATTCATTTTTTTAAATTTTTATATACTTAGCATGTTCGAAAATGAATTTAAAAATGCTTCGTTGAAGTTAATTTAATACTGAATTGAAATTATTAAACGTAGTTACAATAAATTGTAGTTGGTTTAATGTATCGTGTCAAACATTCTCCACGCTCTTTCCGAAATGTTTCCCCCCCCCCAACTGTGTTCAGAGAAGAAACCTGGCAACTGCTGGAACGCAGAAGTGGCTAGGAGTACATTTGTATTAAATTACAGTAATGTGTCGTTTGTGTATACTTATCTTTTGTACCTTTGGTTTTATTATTTTGTATGTATAGATTTTTTTGCCACGGACATGGTAATTGGGTTTTATACCTGTAGGCCTAATGTAATTATTATTAAATAAATTAAATTAAATTAAATATTAAATATTCTATGCAAAGTGATTAATTTCTTTGCAGTAAGAAATACAATCTTTAAACCCAAAAATATTAAACAATTAATTTCATGATATTGGGAAAAATCCGTTTCATGCTTGATACCTTTATTTATCATATATTATGAAGTAGTTACATCTTCACAGAGAAACAGATTTGCCAATGCCCATCTTCAGGACTTGTTAAAAATATCAACAACACGAGCTTAAAAGGCCTGGCGTCGCCCGGGTTTTGTATTTTGTAATTTTAACTTAACTTATAAAGAACTTTCGATTTTTAAATTATAGGTCTTTATATAGGTATTTAGAATTTGAAATAGGAAGAACGACTTATCACTCTCAAATTATTCCCTCGGAAAACTCTAGATATAGCTTATTATGGCTGATAGAGGATGTCGAATGTTGCATTCTCTTGCTTCTACACACCATGCCTGGGAGGGGTTGAAATAAGAAGAAACATAAATTCTGAATATATAAGATTGTATTGTCTTTATGGAAATTTTTATTTCTCACTCTCATGTTATCATACAACTGTTTCGCGAATTAAATTTAAAAAAAATTCAATATCACTTTCATACTTTCCTGTCCCAAAACCTGGGACATAATATACTGCGGGTATAGGACTGAAAATGTTCGATCCTATTTCGTATTCTGTTAGATGTTTATGGCCTATGATAAACATCCCTATGCAAAGCCTACAGCTATGAGTGACATATCACTGGATAGGATTTTTTACCGACTTCCGATATGGCATACTCACTGGCACACACTTAAGCTGCCGCTGCAATACGTCCGCTTATTCCACATCAAAATGTGAAGTGAGAAAATATTTTCCATGTCGAGGGTAGAGAAAGTTATGTGACTGTATCACAAATTATTTTCATCAATGTATTACATCGATAGCGTCAGATTTTGTTAAAGCTCCCAAAGCCCTATGTGAACACTGTAAACAATACGCTGTTGTCATGATAACTGAATTGCATTTAATTTTTTCAGTATAATATTTTCAGAAATTATATAAATTTTCAAGGGAAGGAGTGGCTTGTTTGAATTTTAATTTTGACGGTGTTACTTCCTGGGCTTAACTGGGTATGTTTGCAAAATTTCGTGCAAATTGGTCAAGAAATGTAGAATTTTTTATGTAAACATGTGACAGCAGAACTCTCAAACTGTAACTCATTTCACATTACCGACTTTTTCCGTGGATTTTCTAAAAATTTTCTTTCATATAAACTTTGTCCTGACAATTATGGGGGAAAAAAAAGTCAGCCAAATCGGTCGAGCCGTTCTCAAGTGATGCTGCGACATACATGTGGCAATTGATTTTTATTTATATAGGCCTAGATATTGTAGATGTTTGGCAATTGACTTTGCTGAACTTGTTTCTTCCCACGAGCGTCCACAGCGCTCTCATCAATGTGTACAGTATTTTAATAATTAATGATAATTTTTATTTCAATAATAACTTTACTGCATTCAAAAATGTCACCTCAACACACATATATTGGGCCTCATAAGCAAAAATGTTGGCCACACCTGTTCTACGAAATGTAATAATGAATCCCATCATTCCTCCCTTCTATAACTCATATCTGTTTCTTCTTTTACTAGAACGGCCAGGTTTCAAGTTATTTTGTTCTTTGAAACCTGTATTTTACATATATAGGCCAAAGCACACTTTTCTTATAGGAATATTATAAATATAAGTAAAATCGCTAAGAAAATGAACCTAGAAAACTGGCGCTATGAAATTATGCATATTCATAAAAATCGTCTGCTCAACTGCGGGGGGGGGGGCATTGGGTCACGTGATACAGGGCTGTAAACTTGATGACGATCTATGGTGGTCGACACTACCATCACTGTCCTTAACCTACACTAGGGATGGAATATCGATATTTTGTTTTCGATATTTTGACGATATTTCAGTTCCGATATTATCTAGATATCGATATTGCTTTTCGATAACATCGATTTTCTCAACTCTAGAAGAAAAATAAAATTGATGAGACAGAAACTTAAACGAAAATACACGATTAAAACATATTTATTTATAATAATGGGCAGAATCAACATCTTAGCAATATAAAATTAATAAGATTAAAACGTAAGTATAACACGTTGAATTGATGGGTATCAATGTTTAGTTACACTTATTTTCAGAATTTCTGGTGGTCAATTTGAGTTTTGCTGTCAGTTACACTTACTCGTCAGAAGTAACAACAAGCAGTGAAGCCAAGCAATTCCCTAAATCGCTATAGAGTACAAAGCTACTGTAGGTTTCTTCCTACAGCATTCCGAAACCATGTACACAGTGTAACGCTGCGAATCTGTAAATGTGCGCATGCGTAAAGAATGTATAAAACTAGGAGGTGCCCGCGGCTTCGCCCACGATAATTAATTGAAAAATTAAAAATTAATAGTATAATAATTATTAAAGCATTATATTTATTAACACTTGCACGCGAATCATTGTTAAACTAAACCATTAATAATTAATGAAACAGCTAAAATTCCGGCATTCCACAATTAGAAATCGCCACCTGGGAAAACGATCTCAGATTCGATTATGCAGTTCCAAAGATAACTGTGAACCACTGCCTTCTAAACTGTATAATTCTCGTGCGTAATTCTCGAGACGGCGGTGGATAATACGTATCGTTTCTCAACTGTTTGTTGACAGATGAATGTGATGTGAATTTTATTTGATAAATTCAGTGTAATTTTCAGAAATGACATAATTTTATAATTATATAATGTTTCAAGGGAAGGAATGGTTTGTTTGGATTATTATTATCAGCGATATTTCAAGAGATAAAACCATCAATATTTTACAGCTGTTGCCCCCGGCTTCGCCCGCCATTATTCACTGACTCCAGGATTTTTAAGAAAATTACACTGGTAGATTATTAAACATGTTTGTGGTTCAGAGCTATGAAAATTGTAAGTAAAAATAAAATTAGAATATTTGTTCATTGTGTTCATTTCACTTAGGCCTTATATAATAAAGAAACGGTTTTCCTAATTTTGTAGTCGTCATGAAACTTTTACACTGCGAGAGACGAACATCGCCGAGTATACCCGATGTCTCACGAAGCGGGCGAGCGAGCGCCGTTGAATTGTATAAGAGTAGATAGTTTCTGACTGCTCTAGGAAAAATCCTATCATCATAGGTAATCCCACGAGAGATTACGAATTTATCGATATATTTGCGAGATCAAAATTCGAGCAAATTTATCTGATGAAACTCATAATCTCGCGTAGGATTTATTGAGACTTTTCCATGAATAACATGTAACGGATTTTGTAAATAGTAATTATTTTCTTACTTTGTTGTCAATATTCTGCCCGCCTTGAGATCCCGGCGGACTAAATGAATGAACCTCCATGAATCAATTTGCGTTCCCAATGACAAAAATAGTACGTTACCACAATAAAGAGTGCGGAAGCATAAGAACGCTATAAAAGCACACGAGAACTGGCTTGCACAGAATCAAGAAAGTGTTTTTAATCAATACACATTTACATTATTTCAATTTCTAAACAAGTTATCGTGTTTAAAATAACGTGTTTTCATTCTGTTCACAGGCAGAATGTGACGTATTAATCACAGCGCGTTGATGGCCTACGTGTCCAATATAGAGCTGATTTTTTTTTAATTGCCTCCTTGCGGCCCGAGGAAGCATATTATAAGATAAACGATCGCGATTGATCTATATCCGAGGAAATGCTAAATGTCATTGGTGTATGTAAAACACTATGGAATTTTGTTTGGTTTTTGTTTTTTGCTTAACAGGGTGACCAACTACGATTCTTGTACATTGGTTGTCATATTATATCTCCCGCGTGCATTATGGTGTTTAGTGACAGGTTCTGCTAGGTTATGGACAGTGATATTAGCTTAATAGGATATACTAAATTCTGGCATTACATAAATGTGCCAATTATGTCTCTTGCGAGGTTTGTCCTGTTTGTCAAACTGCTTACCCAGAATTCTGGGTATATGACGTCAGTAGATGCACTGCTTATGCCATTCACTAGTTTCTTCAACATAAGGGGATGGAAATATGACGGAAATTTCGCTACTTTTCGCTAGATCCTGATATAAAAGGAAATTTATCATTTAGGGCGGGTGAGTTGAACCAAATAATTCGTCCAAACAACAACTCGTCTCCACAGACCAATCTATAACCAGATACACGTAATATTATGATTTACCTGCAGAAATCTTCGAAACGTTTCCTGCTAAGGCCAAAATTTAAAAAAAATATATTGAATAGGGTATATGATAATGTATAATTTTTTTCTATAATATTCTCAGTATGCAATTTTTATATGTTATAGTTTAGAATGGAAAGTTTTTTTTTTTTTAATTATCAGGTATGTGGATAGCTGTTGTGATATTTAATGTGTAACTGCATGTATAGTGTGTAATTTTTGTATATATGAATGGCTAGTATTTATTGCACCACTGCCACTGGGTTGTTGACCCACTTGCAGTGCAAGAAAACAAATAAAATAAATAAATTAGGCGTTTTAAAATTGGGGTACCCTACAATAAGATTTTATTGACACTAACAATAATATCAGTAGGCTTTGAACGTTTATACAGGGATTGAAGACTCAAGTTTAGTGTGGCAAGTACCCAGCATGACGTCACTCCACAGCATAAGCAGTGCATCTACTGCAGTCTACACGAGGCTGATGACAGCATAATTTATTTACTTTCATAAACATCATTGGTGACTATTTATGTGTAGATTATAAATCGTAGATAATTTATTTGATCATGCCTTCGTATAAAAACATATGGAATCTGCTCACAGCTCATACCTGGCTCATTTTCTTGTCATTGCGTGATACACTCCCCCATATCTTCCTATAGGACATGGTTAGTGAACCTAACTTTACTTGCATTAAAATTCGAAGCATAAATGTCGCTCTCCCTAACCTAACTACAATTTACTTAGATTCCATGAATATAGCGTGCGTTTATTTTCTCTGGACTATATAAAAGCTACCTAGGAAAATGTCATGCCCGCACACCGGACACATCAACACACCAATCCATCGCCCGTGCACGAGAATTAACAGCTGGAACAGTCATAGCACCAGCTAGTTTCATTGCATGCACGTGTTTGCGCTGCGACAATAATGCGCGTGTATAAAGCAGTTGCTCAGCCTGTGGGTAAAGGTCCAATGCACCGCCGTCTCGAGAATTACACTGCCTGTGCTATGCTTTATTTTAACATGGAGTTCAGAGTATTGTTAAATTGCCTAATTTATCCAGTAGAGGCGACACAGTTCACACCCAGATTGCAGCAATCACTAATCAAAATAAGCATTAAACAGACACAGATACTTGTGTTATTTGTTTAGAACGTAATATTATTCCAGTATATGACACTTACCTTGAAATTGAATTTTGGAGCAATAATTAAAATAAATGTTAATTAATTAGACGCATTGATAGACTATATTACGAGACGGCGGTGACAGCACTACATAATCAACAATGTCGCAGCAAAAAACAAGAAGCAGTCTGGGTGTGAAAGGTGCTGCCATCTGTAATGTCGCCGAGTACGCAAAATTAGCCTTATAGGACAGGCAGTGTATACACGATTAATACAGTTTAGAAGGCAGTGGTCCAATGTGACAAAAGTTCGTCGGTAGCCTATGGGAGCGTTAGTGAGCAAGCTAGGGCCCGCGTAACCGCTTGGAACACCTCGTGTAGGAACCCACATATTATGAGCTACCTGCACAGAAAACTCACTCGTATTGTGGGGAAGGAGAGGCCCTTTTCGACCGTGGAGTTTAGTTTAGAGCAGTTAGTTCCGGAATTCATGCACAGTATACACCTGTAATAATTATTTAAACTGCGACTCACCTTCGGAGCAGGAAACGTTGTTGACATACAGCAAAACTATAAATAGAACAGCGTTAGCAACGCTATCTGTTTCTGATGCAGCTGACATGACGATCTGCTCTATCTCTTAGTTCGCTGTAACCATCTCACTGATGAAAGTCCTTATCGTGTGCTCAGTACTGTGGCCACATATGTTTATCTTGCGAAACTTACAGCAAGCGATAGTTTATGAGCACGACTATACTACATACGTTAACAAGTACGTCACAAATTGAATTGATATGCCTTTGTTTATTTTGTGAGAGAACTGCTGGAAGTTAAGTTAATTTGATTACTGGTTACCTTGACTACGGGTGGAAGAAAAAGCGAATCGCTCCGCGTTCAGATAAAGAAGGTTTTGAATGTATTTTGTGTACGTATGTTTTCTTTCTAATGGTTTTCGTTTAGGGAAATTTAGATATAATTCCATCTATAATATACTATTGCATTGAGACTATTTCTAAGGAATTCCCTGTCACTCATACTGTACTCTGAAACACAGATTGCACATCGCTACAACATCTGCACAGCTCCAGATGAACTAGGAACACATTTGATTTGCGTATGGCGCAACAAACACTCCCGAACACACGGGTGCACAGATGAACACTGGCTGCTACGACCGCTTACCTTTTCTCTACCCGTTAGGGGCTGGTGCTGCTGGGTTGTGAGCAGTTAAGGTCGAATGAGGGGAGCCATTTGCGCATGTCTCTCGCTTACAGACACCCCCTTCAGTTGTTACAACTCATTCAATATATACTGTACCTCTATGTATCGCACAGCATTACATGATTCCGGGTGTTTCCTCTGCAACAGGAAATCGACTATATATAGCTGATGCTATCAAGGCTAGGGAAGCGTAGATTTCTCTACAGTTACATGGATCATTGCGAAAATTGTTTTCCAAGGAAAGGAATTGAAATTCACATAATATGATTGGTTCCGAACTTCCTGCAAATGGCTCCTTTGCTATCGGACTTTCCCAGATGTTGCCAACCGCTAACACCTTTCACTATTATCGAAAAGTAGAGCACAGTATTTTTTTTTACAAAAAGTTTAATAGGTACAATTACCGTATTTTACGGACCATAAGACGCACTTTTTTTACTTTGAAAACAGAGTCTTAAAAGTTGGGTGCGTCTAATAGTCCGAAGTACACTAAAATATTAAAATTAGGTAAATATTGCCGGAATACCATAATTATACACAAGGTGTTGTAAACAAAAAGACAGTTAAGAATTTTAACACAGACTGAACATCATTGCATTTGTTTCAGTCGTAAAATGAGGGTAGCTGGAAGCCAGGTAGGCTATACAATGCGAAAAGAAAGGAATGTTGAGTTCTTTTATACAAAAGGAGTGTCTTCGCCGGGTTGTTTAAATGAAGGGTTAAAATTTATCCGATGTGACCTGTGACACCGATTCCATTGCGCAAGGTTATAATTTGTTTATGTAATGAACTAAGTATATTATTCCTTCATTGGCGCCGACAAGGCACTTTCTGCCCCCCCCCCAAGACTTAAGATTTTATCATGTAAGGCCTATGTATAGCTACTGAAAATCCAGTTCTTGCCCCCCCCCCAGAAATATTTCCAAGTCAGCGCCTCTGTATTCCTTTTATATTTTTATATATTTTATATTTATTTACTCTTTTAAAATGTTTTATTTAGAATCACATTAAATTTCTTTTTCTTTAAATTTCCATCCTAAAATTAAGGTGCGTCTTATAGTCCGTAAAATACAGTACAAACAAATGCATTCATCAAGGGACGTATTTTGTCTACCTTTCTGGTAATCTTCAACATTAGCGTAAGTTATAATGGCGGTGGTCACTGCCTCCCTAATAATACGTCAGGTGCCTCATGGTAAATTCTAGGTCAGTGACAGGTTTTGTTAAGTCGCGCTATTCAGTATATTGCTCCTAAACTAACATAAACGTTCCTAATCTAACAAAACCTGTCACTGACCTAGAATTTACCTGGAGGCACCTGACGTATTATTAGGGAGGCAGTGACCGCTGCCATGATAACTTATGCTAAAGTTGAAGATTACCATTTTTTCAATATAGTCGCCAAGTTTCTCAACACATTTCTCCCATCGTCATACCAGTTTCAAAATACCCTGTTCATAGAAGTCCGTTCGGTTGAAGTATAGCCCTATGCGGACTGCTGTTTTCACTTCTGCATCTGATGCAAAGCGTTTACCGGCAAGGAATTTCTTCATGGGACCAAACAAATGAAATCTATTCACTGTGAAGTGAATCGTCACTGGTATTGAGTCATGGCCATACAACTACACGCCCTCTATGGAGTGGAAACATGCTGTTTCCCCGGTAAAGAGAAAATTCAAAGTGACTCAATCTGCACATAAAGTGCTTGTGACAGTATTCTGGGATATGAATGGTGTTTTATTGGTTGACTTCGCTGAGGACACGGGACAGCTGTTCGCAGATGGCTATACTCCAACCGAACGGGCTTCTATAAACAGGAACGTGGCGACTATATAGAAAAATAGAAAAAAGATGTCCCTTGATGTGTGCATTTGTTTGTAATTATACCTATTAACATTTTTGTAAACAAACATTATTGTGCGTTTTTTTCGATCCACCCTCGTATTATCATTATTATTAAATTATTAATTACAGAGTGTCTGTCGCGGTGGGCTAGAGGTACCGTGCCCGCCTCTGGATCCGAAGGTCGCGGGATCAAACCCGGACGCGGTCGATGTGGTTTTCACGGAGTCCTCCGGGAGGGACTTTAAGCTGGGGGCCCGTGTTCGTAAAAGAACTCCAAGCCTAAATTACAGCCTCTGAACAAAATTTCCCGGCCCTTTCACGTCCAAGTAATATCTTAGTTTCCGGAGGGGGGTTGTGAGGCGATGGGCTTACCACCTCCCGACAGGTCGCGGCCCGGTAAGGCCCGGGCGGCTTGGGTCGCTTAAATCGTACAAGGGAGTGGTAAAACTAAGATAAAGAAAATTATTAATATTATCATCATTATCATCATCATTAATTACTTTTATTTGTATCAGTATAAATAAAGAAAGGACGTTGAAATAGGCTACACTAACCAGCATCATTTTGCGGTAAAGCATTTAATAGGTAATATTAACTAAATAAGGTCACCTGATTTCAGAAATGTCATTTTTATTTTTATTTTTTTTGTATCACATCTACTTTTCGTGTTTGCTGTCTAAAAATTTGTCATGGCGGACGCAATTTTAAGGGCATTGGGGGCTTATAGTAGCTAAACGGTAAATCGTATCAAATAGTATATTACGATACAAGTGCCGTAAGGCATGATTACGGATCGAGGAAGTAGTTTGAAAGCACGAGGCGCTTTCCGAGATCCGTAATGCGCTTACGGCACTTGTATTGTATGCTATTTTTTGCACGATGATTATTTATATCAATTTAATTATATTAATTGTGATATTACCTGAAAATATTATGTATATACATTCTTGAAGAGAGATGTTTATTTCAGAAAGTGATTCGCATGTGTTTGTTGTTATGGGAACCGAATATTTGTGCTGAGGGCCGTGTCCATATAGACTTGTATTATGAAGTGTATCGTAATGAATTATGACGTAGCGCAGGCACCGTAAGTAATATAACAGCATCGCAACCGGCCTTAGCAACAAAGTGTGTGGGAATGTCAACTTACGATCCATGTAAACAACGTTCGTAAGTACCACTTACTAGCTAAGGAGTGCAAAAAAGCAATTACAGCAGCAGTAACTGATTTTGAAATGTTTTATGACGTTTTGTCGTATCTCCATCGGATATCCCTTAGATTGTGTTAGATTTTTTTAAATTTCAAGTAAATTTTGTAGATTTTCCTCACATTGCGTAATATTTGACACACATATGACAGATAAAATCGTAAAATTTGGCAGAAATATTGCCCGATACAACAGCCATAAGCGTGCAAAATTTGATGTTTCTAGCTGCTCCATAAGTATAAACAAATCTTTTTGGATAGCTGTGACGTCATTCAGACCTACATTGATGTTTATTCACTTCCAGATGAGCTAGAAACGTGAAATATAAATTTTAGTCTATAACCAATGGGAAAGTTCCAAAAAATTCAAATCTTTAATATTTTCCCCTCCAAAATAAACTTTGATTTTTTCGCTGCATATTTGTACGGCTTCAGATGATTTGGAAAAAATAAAGAAATAGGCCTATTGATGACATGAGGAATTTTTTGTAAATGTTTTCTGTTAATGTTCAAGTTATCCCACATATTCCTTCATATTCCTAATTTTTCAGTATTTTTTATCCTATAGGCTAGTCTATGCAATAACTTATATCTCTCATTTTGATGTAGGCCTACCTATTGCAAGAAAACGTGACGTGATACGTAGAAACGGTCAACGGAATCGTGTTCAGTGACCCAAAATTAGTTAAGATCACCTATCACACCAGTTGCCGCACAAGAAAAAGTTTCATAATGCTGCAAACAGTTATTTTATTATACGAAATGTCAAAATAACATTTTTCACAATTGTCAATTAACCAGATGTGATAGAGAAAAACGAAGTGCATTTTAGATTTTAGTACAGCGAAGTTAATAAAAACACACTTATTTTCGTTTTTACCGCAGAATTTTTTTGTCTGTTTTGCAGGCTACTGATATTCACTCTTGAATGTAATGCAGCCTATTACATTATACTTTCCCCCCTCCACTCCAAACCATTTCCAAAGTGTTTAGGACAGAATGGTCGGAACAAATTAGGCCTTCTCTACTTCTGGAATTGACGTAGATGAATACACTGAATAGGAGATGTTCCTTGCAGGTATTGGAAGTGCTGACAGTTCGTATTTTTATAACGTGAAGGACGCATTGTCCATAATTATGGACTGTAATGGGGTAATCATAATATTATTGATCCTTGAACCATTGTTCAAACTTATCCCTGTACACTTCAACTAAGAAGGGGGCTTCGCTCTCTCTACATAATACTCATCACACCATCAGATTGCAATCAGGCTAAAAGAGCTGTTCCTACTGCTTCCCGCAACCACGAAGACAAGTGGCATGTCTAATCAATTGAATGTACGTCTGTTTGTCCTTTATGCATTACTACACCGTTCATCCAAACGCCATGAAACTTTGGGAAGTTGTTGAGTACACTCCCGCCAAGGTATCTGGCATAGTACATTTTTTTTTATTTTAGCTTTCGTTTGCGAGTTATCAGTGAAAACGGGAAGTGCCTTTTTTGCGCTTTCGAAGAATCAGTTTTCAGTAATACATTTCAATGGTGAAATCAATGAACAGGTGTCTTTGCCTACTTTTGTCATACCTTGGAAATAAAAGCATAGCGATCGCTTGAATGTTGTAAGCCCACGCTGGTCGACTCATTTGTTTATAATGTCAAGGCACGCAGAGATCTGACATTTTCACACTAGACGGAAGAAGGATAATGAATACAGGTCTAAATGGGTAAACATTGTTCGATTTGGACGAAACTCACTATGCAGGGGTTTTCTGGGCCAGGGAACTCGAATCTGAGGTTATTTTTCCCATGCTACGCTTTCTAATCGTGGAACTCACTTCAAAGCGGGATTGATAGCTGTTTCATTAATTAGGCCTATCCATCGTTTAGTTTAGATCTATGAATTTTTTGCGTGCAAAGTGTTAATAAATATAATATTTTAATTATTTTGCTCTTAATTTTCAATCTTCCGATTAATTATCTTGGGCGAAGCCGCGGGGATCTGCTATCTCTCTATATATAAGAGGCTTTGTCCTGACTGACTGACTGACTGACTGAATGAATGAATGATTGACTGACTGACTGACAGGAATCAACGTAGAGCCTAAACTATAACAGGTAGAGACTTGGAATTTTGACAGTACCTTCGTTTCATAATGTAGTTGCTCACTAAGAAAGGATTTTGATTTTTTTTATTTTAAACGCCAAAAAGCAAATGTTTTTCAAAATACTTAATCCATTTTTACAAAGAATTATCCAATCCAAATAACATTTGACATTAAAACATATTGTTGCCAGCGGGTCTCAGATGGGCTTGGAAAAAAAAATTAAAGTAGAATAAATTTGACAAATGAGAGAACTATCAATATCCACGAAAATAATGCAGTCACATAACTTTATTTACCCTGGACATAGAGAAAACAATACAAGGTATGGTAATATATATATTATTATATCACAGAATGAAATTCACGAAAATAATGCAGTCACATAACTTTCTTTACCCTGGACATAGAGAAAACAATACGAGGTAAGATAATATGTTTTGGGAAGAGATGTATGAAAGTGATATTGCTTTTTTGTTTAATTTCATTCTCAAAACGGTTTTATGGTAACATGAGAGTGAGAAACAAAATTTTCAGCCACGATAATACAATTTTATGTTACCGGAATTTCTGTTTCTTCTTATTAGAACCCCTACCGGGCTTGCTTTGTACTGTACAAGCGATTTGATGCAAAATTCTACATATAGCCATAAAAGCTATAGCCTATCAAACATTTTCTTAGGGAATAGTTTGAGTGTGATAAATCGTTCTTCCTCATTTCAAATTCTAAATCTCTATATATATAAAAGGCTTTGTCCTGACTGACTGAATGAATGACTGACTGATTGACTGAATGACAGGAATCAACGTACAGCCTAAACTATAACAGGTAGAGACTTGGAATTTTGACAGTACCTTCGTTTCATAATGTAGGTGCTCACTAAGCAAGGATTTTGAAAAATTCTGATTCTAAAGGCCAAAAATTAAATGTTTTTTAAAATACTTAATCCCTTTTTACATAGAATTATCAATTCCAAATCACAGAATATATTGTTACCAAATGGTATCACGTGGGCTTGGAAAAAACAATTGAAATGCACTTTTGACAAATAAGAGATGTTATCAAAATAATTCATGTTATAAATAAATATTACAGAATGAAATCCACTAAAATAATGGAATTGTTAGGGTGAACCTATTAAAATGAATATGCAGACATACGGTATAACATAAATTTATTTACCTTAGTTCAATGTTGACTCCTGCAAGGGTGCACACAACAGCAACACAGGTCCAGGTGACGAGGATTCAGGGCAACACCACCCTGACCAGACTCAACTCTTCCATATCCTAATCCCACACTTTTATACTGCTGAAGTTGCTGATCTTGCTTTCTGTAATTAGGTTGCAATCAGTTGTTGTTTGACCGTTGTGGCAATTAAAATTGCTCAACTGATTTGCAACCTTTAGTTACTCCATAACACCCTTCCCTCCTTCATGGTGTAGGTACCTGTAGGTACCTTGGTCCTTGGTCCTTGGTCCTAGGTCCATGTGGTCCATATTTTACGAAGACTCGTGTTGTACAGAATCAGCTATGAATTACAGCCAGTATTTTCTGCGGTGGGATTGATAAGAGAGCGATGTCGGTCAGTGCAATATTTTGCAAGGTTAACGGTTTGTGGTTGAGAGGAGTAGGATGGTTTCTGCTGAATGTGCACCCTCTGCAGTTTACATACAGTACATATACCTGTTGTCACAAGTTACAGATCATTAACCACAGTTGCATAATTTACTATTAAAAAACAACTATAATACTGAGAGCGATTCCTTTAACATTAATGGAAACATACACAATCATGGAACAAGACAAAGACAGATATACACATACAAAGAGTAAATACTAAAATATATCAGGATAGTTTTAAATATATGGCTGCCAAACTTTTCAACAAATTACCATCAGAAATCAAAGCTCTAACGAAATTAACAATATTTAAATCAGCAATAGTTAAATACTTGGTAGAGCACCAATTCTACACAATAAACGAATATATGAGTAATTTTTCAGGCTAATCCTTTATATGATAAATGCATTTTGTACTTTTGTTGTATTGTGTATTTTTTGTAGTATTATGTAAGTTTGTATCTGTATTAGGCCTATGTATTTTTGTTCTAGTCTTTTTAAGTTTAGTTTTAAGAAACCATGACGATACACTAGTTTACGAGCATTGCTCAAAATGTAAACGTATGTGTTAATAAAGTTTGATTTGATTTAATATTACATATTTTTGTTCGTTCTTCCTTACCTAAATCTTTTTTACCCTCTAATCTCTGTTTATCACATTAGCAAACGAATATTTAAATAAAATATTCACCATAACAAATGGTAGAGGCGCGGGACGTTACCATATTATGTACCTCAGCATGCCAAGTTCGCCTACCTAAATGAAACCCCCCAAATAAAATTGAGAATATGCTTTATTTTAGGAAAGTTGTAGTGACTTAATTATGAATTACATAGTATAATGCAATTAAGATCAATTTTTCTGCTATTGCAAATACGAGTATAGTAGTAACCTTCACACATTTGTTAAAAAGCTAGCTCATCACACATGCTCACATAACAGCTATCACCGTAATAATAGCTTACTTGCTGAATAAACAAAAATGTATACATCATTCTCTTCCAAGCGAAGTTCCTTTTAAGAATATTACCTGTATGTCAAACTAAATATTTAAAACATCATGGACAGGGAATAATTTTATTCCATATTTATATAACAGGAAAGAATTACATAAATTTTATTATGAAGCATTGAAAGGAATAAATGTTGTCTTGTTATTAGTATTATTCGTCTTATTAGAGAATTATTATTTTTTTTTGTAATTAAATTAATGATTATATAGGTAAATTAAATACCTTTATAAATTGTTTGGAATTTTGAAGCAATAATAAATTGATAAATGCGTTTAACAAGAGAGTGGCATCTAAATATTAAAAGATTTGTTGGGGCATATTTCTTTATGTACATTAATAACAATACAACTTGTGAAAAATGAGTCACAGGGACCTATGAATAATATAATTAGCGAGTAAAATACACTTACGAGAAAAGGGACAGAGAGGCCCTACGCCGAAATAAATAAAAGGGACAGAGAGACCCTACGCCGAAATAAATAAAAGGGACAGAGAGGCCCTACGCCGAAATAAATAAAAGGGACAGAGAGACCCTACGCCGAAATAAATAAAAGGGACAGAGAGGTCCTACGCCGAAATAAATAAAAGGGACAGAGAGGCCCTACGCCGAAATAAATAAATGGGACAAAGAAACCCAACGCCGAAATAAATAAATGGGATAGAGGAACCCAACGCCGAAATAAATAAATAAATAAACGGGACAGAGTAACCCAACGCCGAAATGAATAAATAAACGGGACAGAGAAGCCCAACTTCGAATAAAGTAGGTAAGAGTATAGCCTATAAATAAATAAAAAAAATGCATTGTAAGTGTGTATGATAATTATGATAGGTCAAAAGTATTAAATAAAATGTTATATAATGGAATAGCCTCACAATCTACCAATATTATGGAATCATAGCCACATGCCATTTAACCAATATAAATTTTTCATTTTGATAGAACGCATGAATTCCAGAGCAATAAAAAATCAGGGACATTTCAATTATTTTGTACATAGAAGTGTCTTAACTGATAAAATACTTAAAAAAGTATGAAATAATTTACGTAACTGTAACACAGATTAAAGTGACAATTTAAATCAAACATAACATGACATTTAAATAATTTCATTCTTGACAACAACAAAATAAGAAATTTATTCAATGAGGTAAATAGGCTTGTGTGAAAGCAAGATTTTCTAGCAAATGTGGTGAAAATAAAATTATATTAAATTATTAAAAGTAAGTCCTACTGTTATGGTGAATATTTTATTTAAATATTCGTTTGCTAATGTGATACTTTTAGGGTTTCATAAAATCCGTATAAAAGATACTATCAACTTTATTAACAACATATATATTCTTATTCTGTTAGTTAGAATCATGTAAGTATTCATATTTACTCAAATAGTTTATGATGTCTCTCTACATATTGATACAATAATAACATAGACAAGTTTCATACCTTTTATAGAAGTTGTTCTCAGAGCTAGCAGCACACACGGGAAGGGTTGACGGGGTGATGTTGTCGTCTGAACCTCTCCAATCTTCTCTCGGGCCCAAAGGCCCGAGTGGCGTGGCCACAGACAGGGCTGCTGCCTGACTCTCCTAGTACATATTTCGAGTCCTATTTATACGAAGATAATGCTGACATTGCACTCTGTAATTAGGCTGTTGATTCTTCATTGTGTTGCGGCAATCATATTACTTAATATCTTTGCAATCTGTAGTTGCTCCACAACACCCTTCCCTCCTTCATGGTGTAGGTACCTGTAGGTACCTTGGTCCTTGGTCCATGTGGGTCCATATTTTACGATGATAAGTTTTGTACAGAGATCAGTACATCAGCTGTGGACTACTATTCATCGTTTTCTGCGTTGATATCAGAATGAGGAGGTCATTGTTTTGGAGAATTGATTTTTCAGCATAATATGAATCTTCTTGGATAGAAAGGAATGTGTGTGCTGCTTACATCAGTAAATTACAGTGTCTCAACATAAACATAATAAAACCCTTTTCTGTTTAAAATATATGCACTTAATCCACAAGAAAATAAAATATTGAAATATTTGGCTTTTCATTTTGGTAAACTCTTTTTTCTTAATAAGTTAAGTTGTTTTTAAGAGCATTGTATTAACAATACAAATAATTTTTCTGCATTTTGAAACTTAAGACATAATATCTGTAACATCAATCAGGTAAAATTGTTTCAATGAACAGTCACTTAGTATAACAGTTCTTATAAATATAATCAGTTTACTGTATTATTTAAACATAAATTTTTCTATGAGAAAATTGAGTGAATGCAATATTGTGTCAGTATTCATTCACAAAATAGTGACACACAGTTAACAGCAAAATGTGCATGATTAGAAATTATTTCGAACAGAAAATTATTATAGAACTTGAAATACATTGTTATCTCAATACAACAAAATTAAACGTTAAATGTTCTTTATAATTCATAGTTTGTGTGTAAATAACTTTTTTTTAAAATAAAAAACTGTCTTTAAACAAAATTCAAAATATTAAAAAATTCTGTTCTATAAGAATTTTGAGTTTTTCTTTCCACTTCTACTGAAATGTTAAAAATTAAGAAGTGTACATACTAATCTCCATAAAATGAGTAAAATTGATATTTGATGTTCAATAGAACATTAAAAACCTTAAAAAAAATAATAACATTTCTTACACACATAAAAATACATTGATACTTCTTTTAAAATTTATCTAGTTATAAATGTACAATCTTTAAGTGGGAAGGGTGGGTATAATGGTATTGAGGGATGGTTAACTTTTTTCTTTCTTTCTTTCTTCGGGGCCCCTTTTTGTGCACATGAGTATATTTCTTTTTACCGTTATAATTATTTATGTAGGCCTACATTACCAATTTTTTTCTATTTGTTTTGCATGCATTCTTGAATGTATTATTTAAGTGTATATATTTTTCTTCTCGAGCTGCTTCTGTGAAATCATTGTGAAAAAGAAACGTAATTATATGATTTAAATGATTTATACAGATTTGTTCCTCACCTGAAACAGAGAAAATTATATTATTATGACATTCTTTCATAATTATGGACTATAATAAATTACGCGTATGTCTTCAAAGATAAAGAATTCATTTAAATATTCAAAGTGCTATGACTTTTATATAAAATTGTATGTCTTTCACTTATATATAGCTTTCACACTTACTGTGTGTGTGTTTTTTTTTTTTTTGGGGGGGGGGGTACATACAAAGTTAACATTGATGATTGCCATATTATTGAAAATAACATTCCTCTATTACATAAAAATTATATTGAACTGGTAAAATGTGCAATCAAAATCATAACACAGTTCTGGTATATTTAAGTAATTATGATGTAATGCTAGGTGTCAGCGAATTCTTTGTCAGCTGATTGTAGTAGACATTGACACACATGATTTCAACATGTAGCTTAACTGCTTGCTCCTTGAAGGCAAGATTATTATAAAAAATCACTATTATTTACATAATATAATTTGTTCTTAAACAAAATTGTTCATATTTAAATTTTAATACATATTTACATCTTTTAAAATAACTTATACTTATTGCTATTTGTTTGAACACTTGGCAAACTAATAGTTCTTATATTATTCTTTTTCACAGTAGTGTTGTGGAGCAACTACAGATTGCAAAGATATTAAGTAATATGATTGCCGCAACACAATGAAGAATCAACAGCCTAATTACAGAGTGCAATGTCAGCATTATCTTCGTATAAATAGGACTCGAAATATGTACTAGGAGAGTCAGGCAGCAGCCCTGTCTGTGGCCACGCCACTCGGGCCTTTGGGCCCGAGAGAAGATTGGAGAGGTTCAGACGACAACATCACCCCGTCAACCCTTCCCGTGTGTGCTGCTAGCTCTGAGAACAACTTCTATAAAAGGTATGAAACTTGTCTATGTTATTATTGTATCAATATGTAGAGAGACATCATAAACTATTTGAGTAAATATGAATACTTACATGATTCTAACTAACAGAATAAGAATATATATGTTGTTAATAAAGTTGATAGTATCTTTTATACGGATTTTATGAAACCCTAAAAGTATCACATTAGCAAACGAATATTTAAATAAAATATTCACCATAACAAATGGTGGAGGCGCCGGGCACCAAATATGTTAGGGTGAACCTATTAAAATGAATATGCAGACATACGGTATAACATAAATTTATTTACCTTAGTTCAATGTTGACTCCTGCAAGGGTGCACACAACAGCAACACAGGTCCAGGTGACGAGGATTCAGGGCAACACCACCCTGACCAGACTCAACTCTTCCATATCCTAATCCCACACTTTTATACTGCTGAAGTTGCTGATCTTGCTTTCTGTAATTAGGTTGCAATCAGTTGTTGTTTGACCGTTGTGGCAATTAAAATTGCTCAACTGATTTGCAACCTTTAGTTACTCCATAACAGAATCACATAACTTTCTCTACCCTGGACATAGAGAAAACAAAACGAGGTATGGTAATGTGTATATTATTATATTATATCGCAGGTTTTTGGAGAGAAAAGTATGAAGGCTTTATGGTAACATAAGAGTGGGAAATTTCCCGCCTCGATATTACAATTTTATGTTACAGGAATTTCTGTTTCTTCTTATTTAAACCTCTACCAGGCTTGCTGTGCACTGTACAAGCGATGGGATGCAAAATTCTAGATCCTCTATGAGCCATAAAAAACTATATCAAGCGTTTTCTGAGGGAATAGTTTGAGTGTAATAAGTCGTTCTTCCTATTTCAAATTATAAATGCCTATATAAGGACCTAGAATTTAAAATTGAAAATCCTTCATAAGTTAATTTCCAATTACAAAATACAAAACCCGGGCGACGCCGGGTCTTTTAAGCTAGTACCTATATAAAGACCTAGAGTTTCAAAATCGAAAGTCCTTCATAAGTTATTTTCGCATTTAGAAAATAAAAAACCCGAGCGACCCCGGGCCTTTTAAGCTAGTATAGTTATAACTTATAATTAAATGTGCGTATGAGTGTTCCTTTTCATGGCGCCGTGTAATTAATTTGTAAAATTTTACAGTTCATAGAGTGTGTGTATTAATTATTGATTGTTAATATGAGTCTGTCTTGTTCTCACTTTGTTGCACTTGTTTTTGTCTGAATTGTTGTGGGAGTTCCCTGTGGAATTTGTTTCAAGCGGTAAATATTGACTTTTGTTTTCATGTTGGTGATTTTTTCTGCTGTTGAGAACCGTCGCTATGGCGGCGGAGCTGGTAAATTCTTTCTCTGACGCTTACTTTGTTCTCCATTTTATTCTATTGAAAAATTTCTGAATGTAGAGGTTGATATCACATTTTAAGTATTGTTAAGTAGCTTATAGCAACCAATGTATTGCTCAATGGTGAAATAAATTATTATTACTATTATTATTATTATTATTATTATTATTATTAGGTACTGACGTATTTGTTCAAGTCGCTAGATCTTTGCTTATCTCTATACATATAACAGGCTGACTGACTGATTTAATGACAGAGAATCAACGCAGAGAATAAACTATAACAGGTAGTGACTTGGAATTTCGACAGTGCCTTCGTTTCATAATGTAAGTGCTCACTAAGAAAGTATTGTGCCAAATTTTGATTTTAAATGCCAAAAATTAAATGTTTTTGAGAATACTTAATCCCTTTTTACACAGAATTATCAAATCCAAATCACAGTTCACATGACAACATATTGTTGCCAGTGGTCTCAGATGGGTTTGTAAATAATGAAACGGGACTTTGACAAATTAGAGAAGCTATTAATATAATTAATGTTGTAAATAAATATTATAGAATGAAATCCACGAAAATAATGCAGTCACGTAACTTTCTCTACCCTGGACATAGAGAAAACAATACGAGGTACGGTAATATGTATATTATTATATCGCAGGTTTTTGGGGAGGGAAGTATGAAAGTAATATTGCATTTCTGTTTAATTTCATCCCCAAAACGGTTTTATGGTAACATGAGTGTGAGAAATAAAATATTCCGGAAAGACAACACAATTTTATGTCTTTCTGTTTCTTCTTATTTGAACCCCTACCAGGCTTGCTGTGTACTGTAGAAGCGATGGGATGCAAAATTTTACATTCTCTATGAGCCATAAAAAGTTATACCAAGCGTTTTCTGAGGGAATAGTTTGAGCATGATAAGTCGTTCTTCCTATTTCAAATTCTAAGTACCTATACAATGACCTATAATTTAAAAATCGAAAGTCCTTCATAAGATAATTTCCAATTACAAAATACAAAACCCGGGCGACGCCGGGCCTTATAATAAGTCTAGATAGCGGCTTACCAGTTATGTCTCCTGTAGTCGCAGATTTGAAACAAGGACTAGCCTATAAGAGGCTGAGATCAGTGGCGGCTATTCAGGGGACGTAGGTGAAGTAGCACTTCACCAGTATTTTCCCTTTACAATACGTATTTTTAAAGTTTATTTTCCATATCACGAATTGGTTTTTACTATAAATGTATCTGTATTTTTAATTGCCCGCCACGCCACCACCTGGTGGCAAAGCTAGGAGACACTGAGATCCTGAGAGGGCAGCGTGCTTCAAGTCGGCCGTGTGAAGGTGAACTGGAAACCACGCCCTCCGTTGCATGGGTAGTCTGTTCAAATAAAAAATGAGGATAGCAAGCAGCAGTTTTCTCGCTTATCCCACGTCTGCTAGGTGACGAGAACAGACTACCCATGAAGCAGTCCCCCTTGTTCAGGCATTTCCTTCGCCGCGCCAGCACCTCACACTGTCAGCTCGGAGAAAGAGGTGGGCACGTTAGATCTTCCACCGTCTGACGGTCTAACGCCGCCGAATGTGTTAAATTCAGAAAAACCCGGATTCCACAACCCCGATTAAGTATTCTGTCGCACTGGGAACACTAAGCGACTTCCTCTACCTCATTCATTAAAAATACTATTTTCTCGTCTCTTATTCCATTTCCGGGGAACTCTCACGCGATTTGCCCTGCCCTAATTATTATTATTGTTGTTGTTATTATTACTATTATTATTATTATCATCATTATTACTATCATTATTATTATTGTTATTATTATTTTTGTGCTATTTTCTCTCGTCACACAACTCACACAACGTTCGACGAGACGAGAGAAATTAGCAAAAAAACAATCGCGTGAGAGATCCCAGAGATGGATTAAGAGACGAGCAGTTTAGATAGGCCTGCTAATAATTTTTAAAAATAGTTTAAGTGTGCTGTATGAAATGATATTTGCAGCACACCCTCGTTTTGAGCCACGAGCCGCTATTGGGTGAATTCCGTTATTAACATAAGCATGTGGCATTTTTTCTCTCCACCTAATTTTCCGGCCACGATTCGTTTCTATCTCCTTAATGACCATATAGCCCTACCTTTTAAGGTTGTCCAGAACAGTAGGCTAATGATGCGTACATACCAGTCAATTCAAGAAATCGGGTTAAGAAGGCAATGACTCCTGATAAACTAACCTGGTTTATATTTATATGCTTGTAGGCAAAAATTAGTATGATAATTTTGATAGCAAACAATGCGTAGTCAAATTCCAACCTTTTCTTTGACCACTTTCTAAAACTATATAACATTGATTTCAAAGTAAAATTGTCAGACAGGATATTACTAAGACTATTCCACTCATACGCCGCGTGTTTAATATTGACCAAAAACGTTTAGCAATTCCTACAGCATTTACCCGGAAAACTACGGAAATCCGAAAAAAACTACTTTGTTTTAATTTTTCTTTCTTCTTTGCTCCTAATATGCCCAGGGAATTTCTGAATATCATATTTTTTGTTGGTATTGCCATCTACATTAAGTTTTTAGTTGTTTGCCCCTTATTAATTACAGCATATCCCCGGAAAACAATGGAAATCCGGAGAAATGACTTTGTTTTAATTTGTCTTTGTTCTTTGCTTCTAATATGCCCAGGGAATTTTTGACTCACGTATTTTTTGTTGGTATTGCCATCTCATTTAAGGTTTCAGTTGTTTGCCTCTTACCAATTACAACATATCCCCGGAAAACCCGGAATACCACTTATATACGGAGAAAATGACAATGTTTTATTTTTTAATTCTTTGTTATTTGCTTCTAATATTCAAAGGGAATTTCTGACTCATATGTTTTTGTTGGTATTGCCATCTAGATTAAGGTCTCAGTTGTTTGCCCATTATCAATTACAGCAAATCCCCGGAAAACTCCGAAAACCACGGAAATCCAGAGAAAATTACTTTGTTTTAATTTTTTAAATCGTAGTTCTTTGCTCCTAGTATTCAAAGGGAACTGGTGACTCATGTTTTTTTATTGGTATTTCCATCTAGATTAAGGTCTCAGTTGTTTTCCCATTATCAATTACAGCATATCCCCGGAAAACTCCGAAAACCACGGAAATCCGGAGAAAATTACTTTGTTTTAATTTTTTAAATCTTAGTTCTTTGCTCCTAGTATTCAAAGGGAACTGGTGACTCATATGTTTTTGTATTGGTATTTCCATCTAAATTAATGTCTCAGTTGTTTGCCCATTATCAATTACAGCATATCCCCGGAAAACTCCGAAAACCACGGAAATCCGGAGAAAATTACTTTGTTTTAATTTTTTAAATCTTAGTTCTTTGCTCCTAGTATTCAAAGGGAATTGGTGACTCATATGTTTTTATATTGGTATTGCCATCTAGATTAAGGTTTCAGTTGTTTGCCCATTATCAATTACAGCATATCCCCGGAAAACTCCGAAAACCACGAAAATCCGCAGAATATGAGTTTGTTTTAATTTATTAAAAATCTTTGTTCTTTGATCCTAATATAACCAGGGAATTTCTTACTTACATATTTTTTGTTGGCTTTGTCATCTAGATTAAGGTTTCAGTTGTTTGCCCGTTAACAATTACAACATATCCCCGTAAAACCCGGAAAACCACGGAAATCCACGGAATTTCTAGAACTCGGAGCTTGTGATCTACGGTCACTGAAACCGTTATTGCGAAGTAATTCTGCTTCAGGTGTGTCCTATGCAGGTTCAAAAGGGTGAGTATGTGGACTACGAGATATCTGCCATAATTGTGTTGGTCACATGCAAAGAAAAGGTTAATCATATCTTCTAAACATGCCAAGTGTAAGTCAAAGTTGTTTTCTTTAGTTGCACGCTGAAATCTCAAAATCAAAGACACTTTGTCGATATTACCAATCCAAAATTGTGCTGTTTTACCCAATGTCCCTTCTATAACTTCAGTCAAGAAAGTTTGATAGTGACTGTGGAAGGTTTGGCAAGATAAATTAACATTCACAGATGTCAAATTAGAATATGAAAGGTGTGCTGCCAGGTTTTCAATCGCTTTCATCACTTCAGAAACAGGATTTTTTCCAGTATTATTTGTCATGCTGTAATTGGTAAGGGGAAAACAACTGAAACCTTAAACTATATGGCAATAGAAACAAAAGGTATGTGATTCAGAAACTCCCTGGGATTATTAGTATCAAAGAACAAATATTTTTTAGAAAATTAAAAAAAAAACTAATTTTCTCCGGATTTTCGTGGTTTTCGGAGATATGCTGTAATTGATAAGGGGGAAACAACTGAAACCTTAATCTAGATGACATTATCAACAAGAAAATCCCACGGGGGGGGGAGGGTTTGCTATTGGTAGCCCATGGTCTATCGTCAACTCGAGTTGGATTTATTAAGACTATTCCATGAATAGACCTAAAAATGTAGCGGATTATACAAATAATAAATACTTTTGTGCTTTGTTGTATAAAAATAAAACTAAAAGTTACGAGATCACGGCATACTATGAATCAACCATCCATGAATGTTGTGACAGTGCTGCCAATAGCGCTTATAAGACATGGTTAACTTAATTCAGGTAAGCTGACAGCATAACAGAATAAAAGCACATGAACTGGCTTGCACCGAATCGAAATTGTTCTTAATCAATGTTCATTTCTATTATTTTCATTTCCAAACAAGTTATGTTGTATAAAATAATCTGTTTTCGTGCCGCTTAATGGCAGCATGTGTCGTATTAATCACTGTTCATATACAAAGGCTTATGGTATCGGAGAAAGCATAATGCTTTACATCCATAATATTCTCGTTCTTCCTCATGTAGTTCCTCCTCTTGTAGTTCCTGTAGCATATGAAAGCGGTTAGTCAATGAAATATTGAGGCCAGGTTCTCCTTTATTTGCATAAGAATGTGATGTTGGCCATGCTTAGGGTGAAAAGTTACCCGAGTGGATGATTCTGATGCTATATACATTAATGTGCTTTTTCAAAAAAGTTAATAGTGTACATCAACAGATCGCCACAGAGCCACAGCTGTCTCCACATCAACAATGGTATTGGTGGTGCAAGTGATCACACTTCTCAAGTTCTATACGTTATGACGAGCAATACTGTTCTGTTGCAAAAGCAAATCAATGCAATTAGAATAGAGAACAAAGCTATGGATCATGGCGTATGTCCTCTTCCTAAGATAACACAAACAAGCACAAGTGATCTTATGTACATGCTAATCTGATATAAATAACGATATCTCCAACTTTTACTTTTATGACCTGTACAAAAAAGGTACACTTCACAATATCAGGATATATACAATTTCAATGAGAAACTATAGGCCAAATTACAAGAGTTTCTGCATCCTATACATGGACCTTCCCATTCTCATGTGTGTCATAGTCCAGTGGCCAAACTGAGATTGTACACATTCATACAAGATAAAGCACGCACATTACAGAAGGTTCCTCTCATGAGTAAGCAGATGTCTTTTGAGATTCCCTCTCTGGGTAAATTTCTTGTTACAGACATCACATGAAAATGATTTCTGTCCAGTGTGAGTGAGCAGATGTAATGTGAGACTACCTCTCTGGGTAAATTTCTTCTTACAGACATCACACGAAAATGATTTCTGTGCAGTGTGAGTGAGCAGATGTAATGTGACACTACCTCTCTGGGTAAATTTCTTGTTACAGACATCACACGAAAATTCCTTCTGTCCAGTGTGAGTGAGTAGATGTGTGTTGAGATACCCTCTCCGGGCAAATCTCTTGTTACAGACATCACACGAAAATGCTTTCTGTCCTGTATGCATGACCAGATGTGTATTGAGATTCCCTCTATGGATAAATTTCTTGTTACAGAAATCACACGAAAATGGATTCTGTCCAGTGTGCGTGAGCACATGAGTTTTCAGATTGTCTCTCCGCGTATAATGCTTTGCACATATATCACACGAGTAATGTTTGTCTCGAGTCAGAGTGTGGTGTTTACTGTTTCCAGCAGCGTTGCTTGTACATACATCAGGTGAGTGTGATTGCATTAGCTGGTTCTCTTCTTCATTATTCCTTCCAGAAACTCCTGGGACTTGCGTTAACTTGTGAATGGAGTCGCATGCTATGGAATCTGTATTCTCACTTTTGATTGCGTTTGAATTTATCGCGTCAAATACAATAGGACCAGTTTCACACTTTGGTTGTATTAGAGAAATCTCTTCCTTAATTTCAATCTTAATATGCTCAGACTTCAGTAAAGTTTCCATTCTGTAACACACAAAGAACAGTTGAAATTGGACGCTGGCAATAGTCCTAAACACAATTTGCAACTGACTGGCTATGCATGCCATCGAGTAACCGTGATTGACGCCATTACAGTGCTTTGCAGATGACAAGCCCTATGTCCTTCAACTGCATATATACGCGGTCCAATCAGAGACGGCGAGACGGAGGGAAGACTCTCACTGACAGCGGCAGCCTTTTAGCCTGTGCACGTGATTGGCGGTGAAGGAAAAGGCTTCCCATATGAAAAATACTGTAGTGTCTCCACTGTTCACAAGGAGCTTGAGTGCTTGATTATGGCTGTTCCCGGTGGTTCATTGCCGCGCTTACTTTATGCCACCATTCAACTCCATTCGGTGCTAACTTCATCTACCCATCTCTCGCAAATGCTACTCTATTATATAATACTAGCATGTGCCCGCGGCTTCGCCCACGATAATTATTTCAAAAATTAAAAATTAAGAGCATAATAGTTAAATCATTATATTTATTAACACCTAAATCACGTGGACTACATACCACGATTAGATAGCGTCGCCTGGTAAAAGCGACCTCAGATTCGAGTTCCTTGGCCCAGAAAACCCCTGTACAGTGAGTTTCGTCCAAATCGAACAATGTTTGACCATATTTAGGCCTATATTGATTATCCCTCTTCCGTGTAGGTTGAAAATTTCATATGTCTTCGGGCCTTGATATTCTAAACAAATGAATCGTCCAGGATGGACTTACAAAATCAAGCGATCGCCCTCGATAATTATTTCAAGAATTAAAAATTAAGAGCATAATAGTTAAATCATTATTTTATTAACACCTAAATCACGAGAATTACATACCACGATTAGATATCGTTGCCTGGTAAAAGCTATCTCAGATTCGAGTTCCTTGGCCCAGAAAATCCCTGTATAGTGAGTTTCGTCCAAATCGAACGATGTTTAACCATATTTAGGTCTATGTTGATTATCCCTCTTCCGTGTAGGTTGAAAATTTCATATGTCTACGGGCCTTGACATTCTAAACAAATGAATCGACCAGCGTGGGCTTACAACATTCAAGCGATCGCGATGATTTTATTTCCACGGTATGACAAAAATAGCCAAAGCCAACTGCAATTGATTTGACATTGAAATGTATTACTGAAATCTGATGCTTCGACAGCGCTAAAATCACGTTTTCTGCCAGTTTTTCACTCATAACTCGCGAACGAAAGCTAAAATTTAAAATTCGGCTTCGAGGTGCATTCGCCCACCTTTCAGTCCATCTATCTTTAAATTTTCAGATCTTTGCGTTCAGTAGATTTCGATGGGCATCGTGGACAGACAGACAAACAGCATGTGCCCGCATGTGCCCGCGGCTTCCCCCGCGATAATTATTTCAAATTATAATTATTAACACCTAAATCACGTGGAGTGCATTCCACGATTAGGTAGCGTCCCCTGGTAAAAGCGACCTCAGATTCGAGTTCCTTGGCCCAGAAAACCCCTGTATAGTGAGTTTCGTTCAAATCGAACTATGTTTGACCATATTTAGGGTTGATTATCCTTCTTCCGTGTAGGTTGAAAATGTCATATGTCTGTGGGCCTTGACACTCTAAACAAATGAATCGTCTAGGATGGACTAACAAAATCAAGCGATCGCGTTGCTTTTATTTTCAAGGTAGGCTATGAGGCATGTTGACAAAAATAGCCAAAGCCATCTGCAAGTGATTTGATATTGAAATTTATTACTGAAACTGATGCTTCTAAAACGCAAAAAATGCACGTTTTCTGCCAGTTTTTCACTCATAACTCACGAACGGAGGCGAAAATTAAAATTCCGGCTTCGAGGTGCACATTCCGACCCTTTAGTCCGCCTACTTATAAAATTTCAGATCTCTGTGTTGAGTAGATTTCGCTGGGCATCGCGGACAGACAAGACGGAGGACAGACAGACGGAGGACAGACAGACGGAGGACAGACACTTCCTTTTATTAATATATAGATTGTCCTCCCACCTGAGTCTAGGTCTTCCAAGCGGTCTCTTTCCTCCGGGTCTCGCAGCCAATAGGCTACTTTTGAGATATGTCTTTCCTCCCCCATTTCATCCAACGTGATTTAATTATCCTTACTATATCCGGTGACGAGTACAGGTTATGAAGCTCGTCGTTATGCAGTTTTCTCCAGTCCCTACTTTCATCTCTCTTAGGCCCAAATATTTTCCTAAAGCCCCCGTGTTTTTCCCGAAGAGTAAGCGACCATATCTCACATCCATGTAATACAACCGGCAGGATATTTGTCTTATACATTATTTTTTAATTTCCTGGACAGAATACGAGAAGATGAGAGTTTCTGAAATACTGCATTAAAACATGCTTTTCCTGATAAACTTCTGCCTTAAAATTTTGTGTATCTGTAATTATTGAGTTTCTCCACTTGTTGGAAAGTTTTCTCTCCTATTCTTAGTTGTTGCATCGCAAATAGGCTCTAATGTCTCATATCTCTAAAAACGAAATCCTCCCAGTATTCATCTGCATTCATTGTTGTCTTCAATGTCTGTCCTCACCGGATGCGGCCACCACCACGTGTGAAGGTGTTTTCTCTACATTTTTTAAGTGAGGTACTTAATTGAAAATAGTTTCGAAAAAATCTCAGAAGGGTAGTTATAAGGCACCCACTGTTATTTTTCCTGGTGAACAATAAAGCTTTGCATCAGGTTAGAAACAACTGCCTCTTATTGTGTATCAGAATTTGAAAAGAGAAAAATGTAATGTTGGCCATGCCTAGGGTAAAAACAGTTTCTTAAGTGGATGAGTCAGATGCTATATACAGGAATGTGCTATTTCGTTTTGTAATTTTCAAAATAGTTAATAGCGTAGTGAAAAGAGAGATTAATTGACATGGGTAATGTCGTAGAAACAGGGTTAGTTCATCTGATATTTGTTGGTGACCTTTCTTTGAACGCTAAACATCAATTCAGATTCACTTTTTGCTTATGTTCAAGATTTTACCTTTCAGGAAATTTATGCAGAAATGATTAAATGATTGTTTTATGTCCAGATACAGACTTAGTGAAAAGTATTTAATGAGAATCGTAGGAGTGGTTGTAAAATTGTAAAGTGAGAGAAAGTCATATCACATCCCCACAAGATATTTGATACAGTTCTTAGCGCAAATCTCGCATTAACTATATTCAGGTTTATTGTCAATCACAATACTTCCTTTATTTACTTTCTTCCTTGGATTAGAACACGTAAATACAATAATGGTTTTAAATATTTAATACGATAATTAAATAAGGTCGAATATCGTAGAAAAGCATTGAATAAATTGCTTTACAGGTAATAAAATGTAAGACACCCTGATATGTACAAGTTTACATATTTGATCCTAAACAATTCTTGTCGAATTTTTGACTATGACATTTTTCTCTCACTGTATGTTGATGCTGGTTGTATCCCTTATGAGAAACACAGTTCCTGCTTATGTTTAATCAAGTGAAAAAAGTTATGTGTTTCCGAAATACACAAGTTTTACAGGGTATGTTTGGAGGTGACTGTTTAACTGTTTTTAATTTTGTCTTATGTATCTTAGACTTAAAAAGTATAAACTTTATTTCACAGACCTCTGTTCTAAAAGATGAAAAGAAACGTGTGCGTAGAATGCCACGCGACGTCGCGACAGAAGTAAAACATGTTTCAATTTTTGTATTTTTGAATTTGGGATTTTTAATTTTTAGATTTTTAAATTTGAGATTTTTGTATTTTTAAATTTTGGATTTTTTATTATTTTTTTTTTAACTTTTGATCTTATTTTTTAATTTGGGATTTTTTTGTTTTTTAAATTTTGGATCTTTGAATTTTTTAATTTTGGAATGTTGGATCTTTTTATTCTGGATTTTTAAAATTTTTAATTTTTGGATATTTTAATTTTGGATTTGGATTTTTTAATTTTGTGTTTTTAGATTTTTTAGATTTGAATTTTGAATTTTTTTATTTTCAATGTTTTGTTTTTTAAATTTTGTATTTTTTAATTTTTTTAATTTTTTAATATTGCATTTTGGATTTTTTTAAATTTTGGATCCTTGATTTTTTTATTTTGGGATTTTGGATTTTTAAATTTTGGCTCTTTAAATTTTAAATTTTTTGGATTTTCGATTTTAATTTTAGATTTAAAAATCTTGGATTTTGGATATTTAATTTTTGGTTATTTAAATTTTGGTTTTTTGGATTTTTTAATTTGGGATTTTTTAGACTTTTTATTTTTAAAATTTTGGATAAGCCTAATCATTGAGTTGATTGTTTTCTGTGCAGTCCATTCCATCACAGCCCCACTAATTTGTTGACGATTTTGTTCGAAACGCAATTTTGGGTTAGCTCTCGATTTACTCCTAGCGCGGCTAAAGACGATTCACTTCAGAAACTCTGTAAAATAATTATTTCAATGCTTAAGATAGAGAACATTGTGTACTTTACCAAGAGGAAGAACAAGATGAAAAAGAAAAATTAACAGGGTAGAAAAAGTCGTATGAGATTTCGCAGAGATGGATTAAGACGTGGGAAAATTGTAATTTCAATTTTGAAGGTAAAGAAAGTTATATGAGTTTTCAAAGAGCTGGATGAATTAAGACGAGAGAAAATAGCAAAAAAAATTAATTAGGGCAGAGTAAGTCGTGTGAGAACTCCGAGATAGAATAAGATGCGAGAAAGTAGTAATTCCAATGCTTATGGTGTGAGTTTTACACGAGAAAAATAAGATGAGAGAAAATTGGACAAATTTTATTAAGGTAGAGAAAATCGCATGAGTGTTCCAAGAGCGGCAGAACATGTGAATTTAACCAGATTCGAATTTGGTGGCGTGATGCGGTAAGTGATGTCATAGCCCAGTGCTGACGAATAACCGTAGCGGCTGTACAGACAAGTGTACTGGTGCTGAGCAATTCCAATTCACTGCTCCGAAGATGATACTTAACATTAGCGAGAGAATAGATTGCATCTCACGCGTCTGAGGGAACATCATGGTTGTTCTATTTATGATATCCTCAAATAAAATAAGACTTTTAAACTGTATGAAAAAGGTCAGGCAAATTTCAGATGAATTACACAATTACATAATGAACTATAAAAGCAGTGCTTTTTTTGTGGCGGTATGCAACGGTACACAGTACCGGCACCTTTTTTTAAAATAAAGTTTGGATAACTCGGAATATTTCTATCACAATTCCCATAAAGTTATGTTTTATTTAAAATCAAGCTTGTTTGTTGGTTTTGTCAGATTTCTACATACATAATGTCCTACATACGAGCAAATGATAGTTTCTGTTAATTGCCGTGGCTACTGGACTGTAAGAAGGTTGGGGGTGGGGTCAGGGCCATTCTAACGGGAAAAGAATTGCACCAAGTGCAGTTAATGCTAACGTAGAGACAAACAAGTAGTAAGTAGCTAACCACCGTAGTTAATCAGGGGTTAGTGCGTGTTTAAATTTAACTGCATTCGTTGCTTACATATACGTAATTTAAAAAGGAAGCCCTTGGTTTGTGTTGCACAGGCAAGTGAATTAATAATTGTTTAGTACGGTTGTAGGAACAGGGGGTGCACGTGGTTCACAGGTAGAGAATTGAAATGAGTAAAATGAGTAAATTAATTGTTTTGTACCGGTGGTCCGGTGCGTAATAAAAGAAAGCATCACGATGTTTTTGAAGTAACTTATCTCAAAAACCTGCTAACACTAAATAAACTGAATCTCAAAAGTATGTCGCAAGTACCGGTAATTTTACTGCGATTCAAGAGAGAAACATTTCTGGCCATGATAGGCTCGATTGTTGGACATTAACTCAGAAAAATGTCTTCTGAGAGAAGTGTGGGAGCTCCCGTGAGATTCAGTTAAAACATTTCTAATGAGTACCGCCACCTTTTTAGATAGAAAAAAATCACTGTATAAAAGAATATACAAAAAGTTATTAGGCAGCCAAAGAGAACAGATAATCATAAACACATACCAGAGTCAGCAAATATAAGCAAGGCTATGTGGCACGTAATAAAAAAGGGGACAGGAAAATCGAATTTCAGCAACCAACATGTCGAATTAACGCACGGTAATAAAATCATATATCCACTGCAGGCTGCAGAACTATTTAATTTACATTTTACAGAAATATCAAATACACTTATACAATCACAGTATGGTCAACCACTTAGGCAAAATAATTATAATGAAAAAATTAACAGCTGCGGTGAATCATTGTTCATACAGCAGGTAAGTGAAGTTGTGGTAAAGAATATGATAAATACATTAAAGAATAAGGCGTCGACTGGAGTAGATGAAATACCAATCTCAGTAGTGAAATAAGGTATTAATTACATAACAGCACCTTTAACACATTCAATATCTCCTTTCAGAGTGGGATATTCCCAGAAAAATTAAAAACAGCGAAAGTAAAACCATTGTTTGAAAAAGGGGATAAAAGGGATACACAAAATTATAGACCGATATCCATACCATCAATGTTTTAAAAAACTCTGGAAAAACTTATATATAGTAGAGTCATTACGTTCTTAGATGAAAATGGAATTTTCACAGATAAACAACATGGTTTCAGAAAAAATAGATCAACAGAATCAGCAACTCAATCTCTATTACAAATTGTTTAAAATTCACTAGAAAAGAAAGAGAGTACAGTAGGGTTATACCTTGATCTAACTAAAGCGTATGGCGTTATAAATAATGATATCCTATTAAAAAAATTATACACACACGGTATTAGGGGAGTGGCTAACTCATGGTTCAAATCTTGCCTTTCCCAAAAATCTCAAATCGTTGAGAGAACCAATATAGACAAAAATAGTCTAATCCTTGAAAGAAGTAAATCCACCAGTACACAATGGGTACCACAGGGATCGATTTTTGGGCCGCTTCTATTCCTGCTATATGTAAATGAACTCCCCTTGAATATTCAAGAAGCTGAAGTTGTACTATTTGCCGACGTTACAAATCTTCTTATAAAAGAAACAAAAGAAATAGATCTTACTCAAAAACTAGATTCCAGTTTGACAAAAATATTTTCTTGGTTTGAAGCAAATAAACTTTTGATGAATGCAGAACAGACAGTATCCATGAGCTTTCATATAACCCAAAATCAACATGTAATGAAACCTCGAGTAAAATAAGATAATAAAATAATTCAATACAAAAATGACACAAAATTTCTAGGCATACATATAGCTGAAGAACTAAAGTGGAAAACACATAAGGAAGCACTAACCAATAAACTGAGTACAGGCTGCTATATGCATATTTCCATAGTCATATGAGATACAGAGTCATTTTCTGGGGTTCTTCTCCAGAAGCCTAAAAAGCCTTCAAAATCAAAAGATGAGCGGTGAGGATAATTTGTGGAGTAAATCAACATACCTGTACATCCTGTAGAAATCTATTGAAAACATTAGGAATTCTACCGATTCTCGAGATGTTGAAGTGACAGTAATGTGAAGTGATGTTGACAGGAGGCTTCAATAGTACCAACGACATAGCCCATATACCTGGGCCGCTGTAACTTTGCACTTTCCAGTTTCAACTATATGCCTATTTACGTTGGCTGCACTGCAATTCTATTCACTGACAGACAGAAGCCATTCGGCTTCGAACATTGCATGCTTGGATTAGGGGATTCTCTCTCATTTTTCCGTAATTAATGTATTACGTCTCAGTATTAATAGTATTTATACAAATACAAATACACTATTCATAAAAAATCGTATTGTTCATATACAAAGGCTTATGGTATCGGAGAAAGCTTTACATCCATAATATTCTCGTTCTTTGACAAAGTTATAATTGGTGTAATGGTTAAGATGCTAGCTCGTGGAACGGGAGGACCTAGGTTCGAATCCCTCCCTATGCTGTATTTTTTTTGTTTTTCATTCACTATATTTTTAAGATTTAAATGCAGTGTTTAATTTTTAAAATTACCTGCCTTATACTTTTTGTCAAATCTATAAGGGCAGATCCAGATTTCACGTAATTTGTACCCTGGGCAAAACTTTGCTAATAGCCCCTTTAGTTTTTTACTTTTACCACCTACCCGGAAGTTACTGTTTTAGTGTTAAGTTTGAGTTTTACCGAGGTATAGGCTAAACCAATAGTATCCCGATAGCGTTTTATTTTGGAAATTTGTTTTTTTTAATTTTGGATTTTTAATTTTGGATTTGCGCGGTAATGAACCTCCGGGTTCCATAAAATAGATAATATACCTTTAGATTGCTTAGGAATTGTCTATTGCCATTGAGGAAGTAAGGTCTGAAAAATTTCCTTTCATTACTCCTAATCATTGAGTTGATTGTTTCCTGTGCAGTTCGCACCGAAACAAGTCGGTTTTGAGTGTGACTGATTTCGTGACGGTTTTAGTGTGACTGATTTTCCCGATTTACCCTCTACCGCCACTAAAGAAGTTTTACTTAGAAAAAAAAACGGGTCTACATCTGTTTGGATACTATATGTGCTATTCACCGAGTGGAGTTATTTCCGAAAGAAGAATCCTCTTGGGTAATCACTTGCTCAGTAATTCGTGTTAGTTGTCTCATTATGTGATGATATTGGTGGTTGTTTCGCTGAATTAGGCGTGGGAGACACTTTCGAAAGAGTGGTATCCTCATCAGTATTGGATGTCTCCCTTTAGCTGTAGCTTTGTTGTCCCCGCCTGGTGAAACATCAAAGCACAAGTAGGAATGCTACACTTGTATATTTGTCTGCTAATGATACTAAGAAATTTAATTCGTATTCACTTTGAGTCACTGGAAGCTTCCCACACTTGTCTGCACTGTTCACTCTCAACCGCCCCCGCAGTACGGAATCTGAGCCTGAAATGGTGTAAGCGATCTTTTGAAGAGTTGTTTTTGCTTTATCTTTTCAAACATTCGACACAGTGTCTTACATGTAGGCCTACCTATTTTTCTATGAGAACTCAAAATTCTCTTCCTTATCCCTTTCGTGATATCAAGTTGGTGAGTGTTTATCATAGTATAATTATTACATTGGAACGCCTGCGTGGTCTTGTGGTTAGCGTCGCTGATTAAAGACCCGTCGGCCCGGGTTCGATCCCCAGTACCTCCTCGGGTTTTTCTGAGGTAGGGAGGTCTGGAACGGGGGACATTCAGCATCGTGATTCAAATTGAGGAGCTACTTAATAGAGAAGTAGCGGCTCCAGTAATGAAAATCAACATTAACGGCCGTGGGTGTCGGCATGCTGACCATATGCCCCCAATACTGCCATCTGCCTATGATAGATGACGCAGCGGTCAGCGGTAGGCCTTGTCCCTTCAGGGACGTAGCACCACGGAGTTCAGTTTTAGTTTTATAATTATTCCATTATAGACTGAATTGTAGGAGAAATGTCGTTTTGAAATAGAAACCTATGAAATTTGGTGCGTTTGCTGGTTTTGTATTCCTTCCCGCGGTGTTGTGACTGTTTTTATTAATGTAATAAATGTAGTCCTATGTCTCTTTCTTTCTTTAACTTAGTTTTACCTTTCCCTTTTAGGCACCTTTAAGCGACTCACACCGTCCGGGCCTCTCCGTCGGGAGAGGGATTATCTATTGCACCTTTTCACCAGATAAAGAAATGGAGAGCTCCCGGATGAGTGATCAGCTCAATGCCGAGGCCGCCTCCGACACAGCACGACCACATAGGACGAGACACACCATTCACACACACTCTCACTCTAAACAAGGTGAGGATGGGATGAAGATGATAATGACGGCCAGATGATATCCGAAGACCACAAGGGCCTAAAGTTACCCGACATTTGATTCACAGTTGAGGAAAAACCCCCACCTGGAAACCTTACCGTTGTCGCACAGTCGCATTTTCGTGCACATCAGCATAGTATTTTTATCTTGTAATATTATCGTGCTCATCGCCACACACCGCGTTGGGGGTAGGGGTGGACATAGAGACTCAAACCTACAGCCTCCAGACTCAAACCACGGCTCCAAGGCAGCACCACTTAGCTACCGCGGCTTAGGAAACCGGCCGTTGATATCATAGATAGGTTAAGTCAGGTGAGTTAGGTTACGTTAGGTTACGTTAGGTTAGGTTAATTCAAAGTCTCATTCAATCGCAGGCAGATACTTTATGAATGATTTCTAAACAATACAATTATAATATTAATGTAGGTCTACACGGTATGTATCTATAATAATAAAAGGAAGTGTTATTTTTCTGTCTGTCTAGCAGTTACTGTGAACTCCTTTGCATTCAATACGATAATGTAGCCTAATTCCAACTTTGTCTCTATGTCCACTCCTGCGAAGGGTGTGTGGCGATGAGCACGATGATATTGCAAGGATAAAAATATTATGCCGATGTGCACGAAAATGCGACTGTGCCGATGTGCACACAATTATTATCAGGATTCGAACTCGGGCCCGCGACATGAGAGGAGTGAACGCATCCCCTATGCCACAGCGCTGAACTTTCTCTCACACCACTTCTGAATATTTAGTTTAATGCTTAAGGATATGTAAGGAAAAAGCACTTGGCAAACTGGAGTGACGCGTTATGACCGCTGAATACCGCAAACTGAATTGCTTACACGCGCTGAAATCACTTCTTTCGATCCTGACATCACTTACACATAGCTCTGTATTTATTATCACACTGGAGCTGAATGTGTCAGTATTAATGGAAATAATATTTCAAAGCATCAAACTGCATAAACTTCTTTAATGGAAATCAATATACAATCTAGTATAGTCACTCTGCAAACCAAGAATGGGGTAATTCGCCGCACCAAAATACTTAGAACTCCTTATGACAACGCCTGCAAGGTTAAAAGTAAGGTCAGTTGAAGATATGCCATAACGGGGATGCTACGGCACTCTGCATGCTCTTTTTATTTATTTTTGTAATTATTTTTTTTTAGACACATCTAATGTACACGCCACGTAAGATTGTTTATTTCTGCCATTTCCATTCCATTTGACCTGTGTGATATAATACCGGGTTTTCGGAAATTCATATTACAAACTTCTAGGGCTAGTAGAGGGGACTGACTGACTGACTGACTGACTGAATGAATGATTGACTGACTGACTGACTGACTGAATGACTGACTGACAGGAATCAACGTAGAGCCTAAACTATAACAGGTAGAGACTTGGAATTTTGACAGTACCTTCGTTTCATAATGTAGGTGCTCACTAAGAAAGGATTTTGAAAAATTCTGATTTTAAATGCCAAAAATCAAATGTTTTTGAAAATACTTAATCCCTTTTTACACAGAATTATCCAATCCAAATAACATTTTACATTAAAACATATTGTTGGCAGCGGGTCTCAGATGGGTTTGGAAAAAATAAATGAAAGTAGAATAAATTTGACAAATGAGGGAACTAGGCCTATCACTATCCACGGAAATAATGCAGTCACATAACTTTCTTTACCCTGGACATAGAGAAAAAATAAGAGGTATGGTAATATATATATATTATATCACAGAATGAAATCCACGAAAATAATGCAGTCACATAACTTCCTCTAGCCTGGAAATAGAGAAAACAATACGAGGTAATGTAATATGTTTTGGGAAGAGAAGTATGAAAGTGATATTGTACAGGGTGTCCACGCTAGAGGGATCGAGAGTAGTAAAGAACCTGTTTCTCGGAGTGTTCTGTCCCATTGGAGAATCGCTTTATGACCAGGTGGATCCACATTCCACGTACGACGAACACGGCGTTGCACCCAAGTAACAGATTTCTCTTCTGCTAGCCATAACACGCACTGAACTTTCTGTTGCGGTGTCCACATTTCGAGACAAAAGCTCTTGACGCGCATGCGCATGCGCGTGGAGCTGTCTGAAAACAGTGTTGCACAATCTCGGAGAGTTTCCCTTTCCTGTCATATGCAGAATGCAGCAATATCCTTATCTCGTTTTAACTGGCGAGCATTTATTTCTCGATCCCTCTAGCGTGGACACACTGTATTTCTGTGTAATTTCATTCCCAAAACGGTTTTATGGTAACATGAGAGTGAGAAACAAAATTTTCAGCCACGATAATACAATTTTATGTTACCGGAATTTCTGTTTCTTCTTATTTGAACCCCTACCAGGCTTGCTGGGAAGCGACGGGATGCAAAATTCTACATCCTCTATGAGCCATAAAAGCTATATCAAGTATTTTCTTAGGGAATAGTTTGAGTGTGATAAGTCGTTCTTCCTACTTCAAATTATAAATACCTATATAAGGACCTAGAATTTAAAAATCGAAAGTCCTTCATAAGTTAATTTCCAATTACAAATTAAAAAACCCGGGTGACGCCGCACAGTGGTCCGAATCGGAAAAAAAGCGGACAAAAATATTTTCCATAACAAATTGAAATAGTTTAGTACAAAACTTTAAACTAAATACTAATATTAGGTCAATTTGTTGTTCTAGTTCATAAAAGTACGGTACTTTGGCCTACAGGTAAAAAATATTCATTCATCCTCTGATCCGGAAGAGTCGCTGTCGGCATCTTTTCCTTCCTGATCCGTTTCATCCTTGGGTATTGCCAATAAATTACACACTTTCTGAGGCAACTGTCTTCAACTTATTTCGGAAAATAACTGAGGATTTTCAAAAAACCTTCGGGCAGTGTTACCATTAATGGTGGTTCCACAACCAGGCTTCGGAATATCAACTAGAAGACATAATCTGGTTCTGAATGAGTCTTGCACTATTTTTTTCTTTCTTTCCAATAGGTCTCGGGTACCATCTTTCAAGCTCGCTTTCCACTTTTTAAAATCCAGGCGGTAGGAAATATGGAGGAGACCTTAAAAAATCGGATGTAGGCATGCAGAACTGATAATCCAAACTCAAGCTGTAAATTGTCAACGGGCTTCTGTGCTATTGTTTGTAAATTGTTCATTACTGAAATCTTGGCACTACAAATATAGCACTTCATACTTGAAGATTTTGCTAAAGATTGCATACTTCTCCATCTATCATTCATAATATTAAGCAATAACGCACTTCGGTGTTATTTATAACCCAGTTATTTATTTAAATTTCCAATTTGTTCTGTTATATAATCTTTTTCCGCCCGAGAAATTTCTGATGTTTCATGAACCCACTGCATTCGAATAGGCCTGCAGAAGCGTGTAGATGCAGTTCTTTGATTTTTCCACGCAATAATTCGTGTTTTACTGTCTACAAGGCGAAGAGGCACGAAAGACGACATAAATACGCTCTGGTCACTCTTGAAATCACATATTTTTTCAACCACTCTGAATATTTCTTATAAAAGAAACTTTCCATGAAATTAATTTTTTCCAAAATAAGACAGAAAAAACACTTCCTTACACTATTGTACACTGTTTTCTCGACACTCTCGCCAACATTTATTAAATAGGTGTATCACAAACTTTTCCTGCCGCGCGCGAGATTGATCTTTATTTTCACTACGATTAGCAACGAAACTCATTTTTCTATATTCACAACACAAAAAAACCACCACTAATCAAATGCTTCTCAGAACTGATGATCATTTCGGTTTTCTAGCTGCAAGACATCCCTCCCTAGCGTAATATAATCTTTCAACAGCCCCTTTATCTCGCGCGACTGTTTATCCTCAGAGCGCACACATTAACATTCTCGCTCTTTTCATTCACGGAGTTGGTGGGATTTGGCGATGAAACCTTTAGGGAAATATTTTCAAGACTTCATTTTAATATTTGCGTAAGTTTTATAGGATACATATGTATACATTTTTTTAAAAGTCAAGCAAAACTCTTTTTTCTTGAAGAAAATTAGGTATTATTAAAATTAATGTAATAGTCCTTATAAATTATCTAAATTCGATAATCATGCTTTTAATAGATAGAGCACATTATAAAGTATCTACAGGTATAATATTATAGACCTTGAGTTTCATTTTCAAGTGAGAAAGAAATTGCAAAGTTTACTTACAGAAGTGAGGGGTTCAGGAACTAAGAGTTATGCCACTTTTGTAGTGTTATAACTGAGAAACCAAGAAGCAATTTCGAAACATAAAGTGAAATTAATGTACACTGATAATCATACTATACTTGGACAGTTGTTTGGCGTTTCTAAATTAAAGTTGAAAATCGATTTTTGTCCGCATTTTTTCCGATCCGGACCACTGTGCGCCGGGTCTTTTAAGCCAGTATTGTATAACATACGAATCGATATGAAATTCATAAATTGACTAGCTTGACATTTCACTAATATAATAAATAGGTCGTCAACGTGGATGGCATGCAGAATATCCTACGTTAACCTTAAATTCGTAACGTACGGTCGGTATTCTGTGGAATGCAGTAGTTTGGCTTCAATTTATAAAGTAATGGAAAAGCAATAGGAAGTAAATTGAAACTCCAGCCACAGAATAAGTTTAAATGCTATGACCCTAATCATTATGTCAATTGTTTTCTTTGCAGTCCGGTAAGGGTTTATATAGTGTCTGTGAGAGAAATGCACTGAAAATGTCACGCAGTACTTTGCTGATCTGCACTTGTAATTAGCCTATTAACACGAACTTACTTCAAATCGATCAATCGTTGTGTTATATTTCGATTAAAGGGTTGTATTAAGGCCTGGAACTGCCTGTGTACCGCAATTCTTTCCGGCAGGAGTTCGTAAATATTCAACAATAAAATCAGGTAAACTGATGTATAAATAATGCTTTTGTTTAATCATTGATAATTACAATTATGATATGCAGAAAATAAGTTATTTTTGTAATTGATCTCCGACTTTTGTTCCAGATGAATTCATTAAACAGGACTTGCAGAAGAACAAAGGTTTAAAGTTTGATTCTTAACATTAATTCATACTAGTATTCACTGATATAAGAAATTCTTAAAATATGTCAACATTTCACAAAATGCACTGGCAACAATATTCATGATGTAAGTGTAGGCCTAAGATTCGCTGACATATTTGTGTCAGGTGTAAAGCAGCCGTATATGTTAAGAATGAATGAAATTCAATCTGAAATCAATCTGTCAGGAATTACATTAGGTCTATTGCTTGTACAGGAGCGTTTAAACTGAAATCCACATAAACATATCTACTCTTATACAATTCAACGGCCCTAAATAGCGTGCTTGCTCGCTCGCCCGCTTCGTGAGACATCGGGTATACTCGGCGATGTTCGTCTATCGCAGTCTAAACTTTCATGACGACTACAAAATTAGGAAAACCGTTTCTTTATTATATAAGGCCTAAGTGAAATGAACACAATGAACAAATATTCTAATTTTATTTTTACTTACAATTTTCATAGCTCTGAACCACAAACATTTTTAATAATCTACCAGTGTAAATTTCTTAAAAATCCTGGAGTCAATGAATAATGGCGGGCGAAGCCGGGGGCACCAGCAGTAAAATATTGATGGTTTAACTCTTGAAATATCGCTGATAATAATAATCCAAACAAACCATTCCTTCCCTTGAAACATTAAATAATTTCAGAAAATTACACTGAATTGATCAAATAAAATTCACACCATATTCATGTCAATAAACAGTTGAGAAACAATACGTATTATGTGTTCACAGGTTCCTTTGGAACTGCATAATCGATTCTGATATAGTTTTCCCAGGGGCGCTTTCTAATCGTAGAATGTACTCTGAAGCCGGAATTTTAGCCGTTTCATTAATTATTAATGGTTTAGCTTATGAATGATTCGCGTGCAATTCAAGGAATTTATTAAGAGGTGAAACCAGTCGTATTTAAAACTTTGTCTTGTATTTTTACCCATTTTAATCAATTCATTTTTATTACACTGACAACACACCAGGCATATTATGTTTCTGAGAGAAGCAGGATGACCAACTGTCCTTCTTGCATATCATTTCTTATCCACCTCTGCATTGATGTAAGTAGTTGCAGGTAGTTTCTATTTTAGTAGCAGTTAGTTAGGTTAAGTTGGTTAGGGTATGTTAGGTTAGGTTAGGTTAGGTTATGAACAGTGATATTAGTTTAGTAGGGCATACCGAATTCTCGCATTTCGAAATGTTGGTCGACCTGTTTACCCAGAATTCTAGCTCCAGTCGATAAGATGGTCATTCTTATACAGGGTCCGGCAGAGGAACCTGACGGTTTTTATATTGAAATTACGACAAAACTGTATCGTTTGCTCACATTGTTTTATTTTAGAATTACAATACGTCTCAAAGTATGTTACCTACATCAATTACTTTTGAAAATTGTGTTCCTACTTCAATCCACAAAGCTAAATAAGCCCATTACATCAAAATGATTTACGGTTGCGTGAAAAGTTGGAATCAACCGAAACTTCGTAGTGTCGTAACTCATTGTCGCCAGTAGGCCTACAACTCGCGCTTGCGCATTCAAGTAAAAAACAATTGCGAAACTTAGTTATGAAACCTACGTGTAAACAAGATTGCATCAGTTTCGCCGCCATTTCAACATTCATCAAAATGAGAATATTCCATGTCGGAATACCATACTGTTCTGGGTGGAAATTGTTTTTTACTTGAATGCGCAAGCGCGAGGTGTACTGGCGACAATGAGTTACGACACTACGCAGTTTCGGCTGATTCCAAGTTTTCACTAAACCATAATAATAATTTTGATGTAATGGACTTATTTAGCTTTATGGATTGAAGTAGAACACAATTTTCAAAAAGTAATTGATGTAAGTAAAATACTTTGAGATGTATTGCAATTCTAAAATGAAATAATGTACGCAAACGATACAGTTTTGTCGTAATTTCAATTTAAAAACCGTCAGGTTCCTCTGCCGGACCCTGTATATGAACAGTTTTGGACCCAATTAAATATAATCCTTGCTCTGTTTTAACGTTGTTTCGCTTAGTAAAAATTAAAATAGTATGGATAAGGCTCTAGCGCTGGACCTCAACTACATTTATTTATTCAACGGCAAGATGTTTTTAACTTTGTTGTTTATGTTTATTTATATTTAAGTTGATAACCATATATGAAGGAATAGGTGGGATAACAACATAAGGAACTTAAAACAAATGCCTCACATCTAAAGCAAGGCGTGATATAATAAATTTACACACTTCTGACTGCATTGAAGTCAAGGCCCTCAGTGATTAGCAACGTGGCTTTGTGCGATAATCATGATTTCCCACTTGTGATTTTTAATTAGTCTTTACTCCGTTATCCCCATGGACGTTATAAATGTGTATACCAAGTTTCATGAAAATGCGATAAAGCGTATTTGAGTTATCGCGCGTACAGGCACAGGACAGACGGACAACAGACAGACAAACCATAATGGCACTTAATAAAGCTCTCACACTTAAACACAAATGCAACAAATGCGCTCGACTTGGGCAGGGATCTAAGTCTCGTACTTCGGAACTGAAAGAAATTTCTTACAGAGTTTTCCACTTAGGCCGGAAGCGTTCGAGCCTGTTTTCATGTGAAATATAATTAAGTGATTCTGCATTGGAGGTTTAAATGCTACAGTGTCTACTGTAGGGCTATATCGGTTCTAAACGTACCACTAAATTTATATCAATTCTTTGTTTCAATAGAATGAAACATAATGCCAGCTGCTTTTGTCTTGTCTCAATTTTGTGATAAGATGAATCAGAATATTTGTAAGCTGTACAGAATTATGATTTAATTGTGATATAGTCATACTATAAAAGTGAAAATAAAATAGCTGGATGCTTTATTGTAGCCCAATCTAAAAAAAAATTCCTTTAGGCAGGCCTGCAGGCTGAGGTAGACTTCGAAGTGCTTTTGGTTTAATTTATTTTCACTGCGAAGCACTCTTCTTCTTTAGCCTTGGCATGACAAACCCGCAATAATAACTGCAAAAAAGAGGAAAGAGCACTTTTCAAACATTCTAATCTCGGCTTATATGAGAGCTATCTAGGAACTAGTTATTGATTTGTAGAGTACTCATCAAGAGCTTTTCAACGATACCCCACAAGACATGGTTTCAAACATTTCTAATTTCCATCCCCACCCCCACTCGTACTCCCCAACCCCCGAATCGTTCGTGTCACTGTGAACTCCATAGGGAGTACTATAATTTATTGGAACAAAGTTTCCCTCTATACTTCATAGGGGTCGAGATATAAATTTTTCAAAAAATTTCAACCCCCCTGAAACCCCCTCTTGGGCGAATTTTGCTCATTAACGAACTAGTCCGAACTATTGGGCCTAGAAATAACATCATAAAATTTGGTACAAATATCTTCAAAATTACGGCCGCTAGCGTGAACGGGCGGTGGTTTTGTACTTAAGGCATGAGACGTAAATACAACGTATATGAAATAATTTTTCGAAAGTTATGACATGGTATCGATTGCAATAGGTTGATTTTTCTTCGAAGTCTACCTAAAACAAATGCAGAAGCGATACAGTAGCAGTAGTTTATGCGTGTAGCATGGAAGATAGGGATGAAGCAATTTTTCATTATTATTATTATTATTATTATTATTTATAACTATTCAAGTATGGGTCTATTAAGTATAACGCCTAAGGTTAAGCGTTAAACTACATAGAACTTCGTAATCATCTTTAACACGACAGAGAAATACGATGTGTCTACTGAATACGCAGTAGCAAAGAAGTCTCGGAATATAAATTCCTATGCCCAACTCACAACATTCTCGCTAGCTTTACAGCCCTTCATTACGAAGAGGAATACGAGTATTGTGCACCAAACTTGTCTCTAAACGTAAATATATACGTTATCCACAAAAATCCAATACTTACCTTGTACTTCATGTCGATTCCAGTTCATGTTGAAATCACATCACAAACACTTCACATACACTCACTACGTTTCCCTGTCATCGCGTCATGCCTACAGACTGCCCAAGCCACGAGGAATCCACTACTGGCTTACACGAGGTGGATTCCGTGGAGGGGCTGCCAACTGTCTTGTGTTTACGTCGGAACAAGGTAACCCGCTACGGTATCAATGTTATTCATACGCAGATCTAGCCAATCTCATAAATTCGTACAAGCTTATAGACATAACTCGCATCGCTCATTGGGGGCTCCGCCACCAAACCCCCGCTGAGGTTCTCGGAAGAGGTTTTTGGAATTTTCCTGTGGTTTACAGCCTAAAAGCTGTACGTGTACCAAATTTCAAGTTTGTAGCTCATCTGGAAGTGAGCAAACATTAATGTCAGTGAGTGAGCCCTTTTTTGGGGGTTTTTAGGGCTAAAAAAACTTTTTGGAATTTTCCTGTGGTTTACAGCCTAAATGCTCTATACGTGTACCAAATTTCAAGTTTGTAGCTCATCTAGAAGTGGCAAACATTAATGTCAGTGAGCGAGCCCTTTTTTGGGGGGTTTTTAGGGCTAAAAATAAAAAAAATACTTTTAGGAATTTTCCTTTGATTTACAGCCTAAAATCTATATGTGTACTAAATGTCAAGTTTCTAGCTCATCTGGAAGTGGGCAAACATTAATGTCAGTGGTGAGTGAGTGAGTCAGCCGTGTGGCTTTATATTATAGGGATTGTATCAGGGAACTGAGTTCAGATCTCAGGGGAACAGTATTTTACGGTGGACACCTTTTGCTTAATTTTCCAACATTTTATATTTTATAGAATAAAATGTACTGTAGAATTACCGTGTCATTTCCAACTTCACCTCATAAACTTAACAAAAATCTTTTTCAATTAGGAATACTATTTTTCAGCGTGTTGCTTGAGCAATCACTGTGAATAAGCTTCTTAAGAATACCTTTAATTGGCTTCTAAATAAACCGGGGATTTCGGCACACTAACGATTTTCGTTATCGGTATAATGGGATTAAAAATAAAAATATAAATAAAGTGTAAAGCTATATTTTCTATTACAAATATACTGGCAACAGAGCCGAAGATTAAAAAAGAAAGCACATATTTAAAAAGTAATTTTAGTAGAACAATAACTACATTAATTATTAAAATTATTATTGCTATTTTATCGTATTTTATTTGAAAAACAGTTTTAGCCATTTTTAGTTTTTAATGTCTTATTTAGTTCACCGCTGTGGCATAGGGTATGCGTTCGCTCCTCTCACGCAGCGGGCCCAGGTTAGATTCCTGATCGGGACAAGTTACCTAGGTGGGGTTTTTTCTGGGTTTTTTCCTCACCTGTGAGACAAATGTAGGGTAACTTGAGCCCTTGTGGTCCCCGGATATCATCTGGCCGTCATTATCATCTTCATCCCATCCTCGCCTTGTTTGGAGTGATGTGTGTGTGAATGGTGTGTCTCGTCCTATGTGTTCGTGTTGTCTCGGAGGTGGCCCCGGCATTGGGCTTATCACTCATCCGGGTAGGCCCTCCTTGTCCTTGACTGGTAAAAAAAATGTAAGCGATCAAAAGATAATCCCTCTCCCGACAGGTCGCGGCCCTGTAAGGCCCGGGCGGCTTGGTTCGTTTAAATCCTAAAGAAAAGGGAGAGGTAAAACTAAGATAAAGAAAGAAAGAAAGAAAGAATGTCTTATTTAGAAATTTTTAGGTTTTATAAGATCGGACTGAGTGACTGCCATGGCTATGAAACGGATAATTATGTTAAGATATCACGATTAGGAAGCAAGGAACAAAATAGTTTAAAACCTACGAATCCGGGCCATAAACATAACACCGTAGAACTCCGGGAACTTCTGTCTATCTACTTAATAATAATTTTTTTATGGTTTATGTAAAAAATTGTAAAATCCCATCTACGGGGACCATTTTTTAGAACCAAAATTCTCTTCATAAAACATTTATATCGCACGAATTTTGTTAAAGATAGATGTATGGAGAGGAGATATTGTCTTGGCGAAAGATTTGGTCCAACCAACCCACCCACCCTAATTGATACACTTTCTTTTATATCACGATCTAGCGAAAACTCCCTTCTTCTCCACCATTTTTCTGTCCTCGTCCTCCTGATTGGACGTTGGAGGTGTGACGTCATATCGCTAAACAAGATATGATTGTAGATGAGCAGTGTGACAAACCTACAAAGGTACAAGCTCGTAAGAAATGGTGGTTGTGTTATTCAGTACATTGCTCCTTAACTAACAACCTAACAGTTGGTAACCGTGTAACGCTCATAAACAAAAAAACATCACACAGTCCGTGGAAATGTGAATATCGCGTGAATTGGTCCCCGTAATTGGGATTATGCCTAAAAAATGACAGAGCCAAAGCTTATGATGTTTTAAAATATCTCTTAAAATTGATTATACGATTGAAATAAATTTGCATTTGGAGGTATTCATAATATTATTAGGAAGTTTCCAATACATTAACTTTTTATAGATTTCTTCATCCCTGTAGATACTACCTTGATCAGTAGGCAGCGTCGTGATTTTTGTAAACTTGTTAGCCCTGGTTGCTACACTAACTAGTCACAGACATCAGTCAGTGAGTCAGTGTACGGACGCGACTTGTTACGAGTGGATGGCGTGTGATTGTGACCAAGTTTATCAAGTGTTTTAAGTAGTGTATGATAAGTGTGTTTAGTGAAATGTTACGATGACTTTCCTCGGAGATTGGAGTATTTGGTAAGTGCATCAAGCATTATTATTAGCTACTATGTCGGGAGAAACCACTTTGTGATAACTAGGGTTCAGATGTGTATGACATGTCATATTTTTGTCCTGAGCTCCATTCTCGCCGCAAACACAAATTAAACATGAATTGCACATTTGTTATCCTAATCGGACCGTTTTTATTTCGCATATAAAGTCATATTTCGATCTTATTTGTAATTTAACGTAATATTTCATTTATAAATTTGGTACAAGAGCACAATTATGCAGTAAACTGCTGACCTAATATTTTTTTCCTAAAAAGAGTCACAAATATTTTGGTTTTACTGTAACTGAAATGTGAAGGGACAATAACAAGTAATAGCACAATTACCTCTTCCTCCTTGTTGTTAACAACTTCCAACAGACAGGTTTTAAAAATATTTTAAGTCCAAGTTTGCAGTGGTATCTGGAAATAGTAACATTATAATTTTTACAAGTAAAACTGTAAATTACCTGTAAAATTGTAACAAAATGGTTATCTTATTGAATGAAAGTGATGTAATAATTTAGTGTCATTAAACGTTTAAAATTGGAACTTTTTTTTTTTTTAATAGAAAATACGTTTCTTTATGAGGTCATATTTAGGATTTATGGGACATATTTAGTAATTTTTAAGGTCATATTTGTAGTCATATTTTCCACTTTTTTAGGCCATAAACATCCGAACCCTAGTGATAACGTTTGTTCTATAACAATAATAATAGTAATAATAAAATCAGGTAAACTGATGTAACAAAGTGCCAGTATGTTTTTGTTTAAACAGTTATGACTGCAATTATGATATGCAGAATTTTTTTTTTAATTGATTTCCAAGTTAAGCTCCAGATTTATTCATTAAGCAGGGCTTACGGAAGAACAAAGGTCTAGTTTTTTTTTTTTTTAATGAGATTAAAATCTTCCAGCATCACCTGAACTGTACAGATATGTGATATCATGACAATCGCACACTCACATAAAAATGTCAAAAAAAAAATTCAAATTGGCCGGTTTCGGGTTTTGAACCATGGACTCCAGAATGTGAGGCCAAAGCGTTACCATCTCGGCCACCGGGGTCATTTTAACGGTCTAGTTGGATAAGCGCTTGTAAATCGATAGTGTTTTTTGTCATAGCTACCTGTATTTTAATTTCCAAGGCCTTATAAGATCACAATAGGCACTGTTGTCAAGATAACTAATTTTCATTTTTTTTATAAATTCTTTCGAATACGTATATTACCATAAAATAGGCACTAAATTGAGCATTACTCCGAAACAGGTCAACCGATTTTATCTATTATAAATAGACGTCTTCCCATGGACATTATAAATGCGTATACGAAGTTTCATAAATATAGGATAAAGCGTATTTGAGTTATTGCGCCTTTAAAGTAGACATTAAATTGGGGTTTACTCCGGTACCGGTCAACAGATTAGGTTCAAATTCAATAGGGCACTTCTCATGAACGTCATAAATGAGTATACCAAGTTTCATGGAAATCCGATACAGCGTATTTGAGTTATGGCGCCTTTCTATTAGAAAGGCGCCATAATCAATTAAAATAGGCACTAAATTGGGCATTACACCGGTACCGGTGAACCGATTTGGTTCAATATCAATAGGGTTCTTCCCATGGACATTATAAACGTGTATACCAAGTTTCATTAAAATTCGACAAAGCGTATTTGAGTTATGGCGCGTACAGACACACGGACGGACGGACGGACAGACATTTTTCGTCCCCACACACAATCTCATAAAGTACCATACTGCCACTTAATAATAATTGTATTTAACCTTAAACATATGAAATGCAATAGGGATCGTCATGACACTAAGAAACCTTGTTTAAAAAGAATCTCTGAAAGAAAAAAATGACTGAAAATTACTGCTAACTGTTGCGGTAGATAGCTCAAGATATTCACTCACTGAATACAGTGGTGTAGCCAGTAAAAAGTCCCACACACATTTTTTGAAGTTTACAATAGGCATATTCCGTGCTGAGCATGGTAGAAACATCGAATAACTTTAGTTTTAATCGGTGACTGTTATTTACTTTACTCAGCCTGGTATACGGCATATCTAACTTGCACCTACCCCTGGTATTGTGATTATGAATGGTCGATCTGCAGGGTAGAGATTCTAGATCTTTCCTAAGACTCACTAGGCAAACGTAAATATTAGGGCTGAAAATCGATTAAAATTTATAATCGAGTTAACGCTTGACTTTAATCGATTAATCGACTGATTGATCGACAAACAGGTTGGTATTTTAAACGAAACCAAAGTGTACATTTAATATTGTTTTACACGTTTAATAACTACTACACTACAGATAATCAGAAGAAATCCTGAATTAATGAATACCATTACTAGTTAACTAGTGAAAAAATATATACAAAACTTACATTTCCGGTTACTTTTTCAGCCAAGACTTGCAAAACTAAACTACCCTTCAGGTTTCTGAATAACGGGAATTGTTTGGACACAATAGGCTGAATGATACATGTTTTGCCAAGGCCGGAAAAGCGAGATTTTCGGAATTCGATTAATCGGTACAGCCCTAGTAAATATATAAGCCAAAGACTGTCATTAGGTTGTCCTTCTTAAAAATCGGTCTACAGTGGGCATCATATACAGCTTCTGCAAGTAGTCTTGTGGCTTTCTTCTGGAGCAGGATTATATTCTTCACATCCGCTGCTCCACCCCACAGAATAATTCCGTACATTATAATTAGGGCAAGGCATTTGATGACTCTGCATATTTTTTATATGAAGCTTAAAAAATAGCTCGAATATATATAAATGGGTATCATGAAATAATTGATTTTGATTTGTTTTTTTCTTTATTTTGCATTTTTCGTCATTTTCGACTGGCGCTAGTGGCGTTGGTGTGTGAGGACGTGCTCTGTGCGAGCTCCGAGAATTTGTATATTTTTAAATATTAGTGAGCTATTATTTGAGCTGTAACTTTTATATATTATTACAGGTAGTATACTTTTGTTCTCCAAACATAAATTTTAACCATATATTAATTTTAAAGCCTTCATTTAGTAACTTCAAAAAGTCAATAGCCTACTGGTAGTTAGTCCGCCATTTTGTTACCCGCGAAATCAGCTGTTCACACACACAAGCCACTACTTGCTACGAACATTAATTATTGCCTTGCTTTTTTTTTTATGGTGCCTTGTTATAACCTGCTTTGTATTTACTAACATTTTTCTTTTATTCTATTTCTTAGGACAATTTGGAAATGGCGATTGAAGAGTTATGTGGTAACTGTTGTACAGCTGTTTCTGATGGTATTCAGTGTGACTCATGTGATGTTTGGTATCACTTTGTTTGTTCTAGGGTATGTGCCGACGATGTTCCTGATGGCGATTGGTTCTGCAAGCTGTGTATGAAGGATAGGGAAATTAATGATTTGAAATATGTTATTGATTTATTACAGGAGGATGTCCGATCTCTGAATGAGAAACTTAATGTAACTTCTTTTTCCAAGGTAGAGTCCTTCTCAGAGGTAGTGCAGAGACCCAAAGGAAGACCGTCAAGCAGCAACGTGTCACCCTTGCAGAAGACTTATAGCCCTGTAGCTACTAATAATCGATTCTCTGTTTTAGATGGCCAAGAGGAAGTGGAATCCCCAGCTGAGCCAACTGTAGCACCCAGGCAAGCCAAGAAGGAGCATAGGCCTAGTAGTAATAATAAGAAAAAGATCCTTGTTCTAGGTAGCAGCCACGCCAGACATATGGGAACTACCCTGCAAGATGCTGTTGGAGAGAACTTCAAAGTTGAATGTATATGTAAGCCTAATGCTGAACTTAGAGATGTGATTTCAGGTACAAAGGAGCTGTCTAAAGGCTTCTCAAAGGACGACCACATAGTGATTGTGGGAGGTGGCGGTAACAGCCTAGACAGAGACCCCAGCTTTGATATCGAGCAGGATCTACGCAGCATCTCCAGCAGCAGCTCTCACACTAATATAATTTTTGTTGAATTGTTTCACAGGTATGATAAGCCGTCGCTTCGAGACAAGGTGAAAGCTGTGAACGACAAGCTGTGGAACTTCTCTGCTAATAATGGTAATATCAATGTTTTGTCTGTTAACAGCATAAGAAGAGAAGAATACACCAGGCATGGACTCCACCTCAACTCTCGAGGGAAGAAGACTCTGGCAAAGCTGATTGCTGAAGAATTTAATTGTAACAGGCCTATTCCTGTCATAGTTGGTGGCTCCTCTCGTTTTTTAGGGAGGTTTTAGATGAAAGGGAACAACAACTTACATACTTGCCTCGAGTAAACATTGGTAATATATACAAGCCTGCAACTAGAACTAGTAAATCATTTGCATTATATCATCAAAATATAAGGGGGCTTGAATGTAAATTTGAAGAATTTAAGTTAGCTTTTCAGGATACAAATAATTCTAACAAGCAGGAAATTCAAGTTATTTGTTTAACGGAACACCACTGTGCAGAAACAGAGCTGGAACAATTAAAAATTGATAATTTTTCATTGTGCTCAAATTTCTTTAGACGTTCCATGAAAGGCGGAGGTGTGAGTATATTCATCAAAAGTAACTTAAATTTTAGTGATATAGACACCAGTTCCTACTGTAAGGAACAGGATTTTGAATGCTGCGCAGCCAGAGTGGAAACGGATAACAGTACATTTGTAATACTGACCATTTACAGAGCACCAACAGGTAATTTCAATTATTTTACAAATCAGTTAGAAAAGGTTCTTAACTATCTGTATAGTAATAATGTAAATATTATACTGTGCGGCGACTTTAATGTAGACTTCTCAATTGATAGTGAAAAAAAGATCAGACTGATATCCCTACTAGGTAGTTATAATTTAGACTCTGTAGTAAACTTTCCAACTAGAATCCAAAACAACTCTCAAACAATAATAGATAATATATTCATAGACATAGAAAAGCACCCTAATTTTAAAATATTACCAATATTAAATGGATTATCGGACCATGATGCACAAATGTTAGTGCTAAACGATAGTAAGGTAAACGCAACTAAAAAACATACCCATATGACTAGAGTAATGAATGATGCTTCAATTTTAAACTTCAAACAAGATCTGAAGAATGAAAACTGGGGATCTATATTTTCCTATGACAAAGTAGACCGTAAATTAAATGAATTCCTAAATATTGTGTTGCGGCATTTTGAAACTAACTTTCCAAAAAAGAAAACTGCTAATTTACCTAATGTAAGGAATAAAACATGGTTAACCACTGGCATTAAAATATCATGTAGAAACAAAAGAGAGCTATATTTAAAATGTAGAACCAGTAACAACCCAGCTCATAAAGAACACTATAAAATGTACTGCAATACACTGAAGAAAGTAATTAAAGAGGCAAAGAGTAGGCATTTCTCACAAATAATTAATAAATCAGACAATAAAATTAAAACTATATGGAATATAATTAAAAACGAAACAGGGAGATCAAAGGGAAACAATGATTGCATGTCACTAACATACCAGAACAAAAAGCTAGATAATGTATCAGATATCACAAATGCTTTTAATAATCACTTTATAAACATTGCAGAGAAATGTATTCCTACAACTAATATTAGCATTAATGCAGCAGACCTACTTAAAACACCTATAGTCCAGAACCATACATTTCAAATCAAATTAACTTCCTCTAGAGAAATTGAAAATATAATCAAGTCACTCAAAAGCAAAAACTCTTCTGGATGGGATGAGATAAGTAATAAGTTGTTAAAAAGCTGCTCATCTGAAATTAGTAAACCTCTTAGTCATATTTGTAATTGTTCGTTAAAAAGTGGAATATTTCCAATAAGACTAAAGCATGCTATTGTTAAGCCCCTCTTTAAGAAAGGTGACAAAAATGTTCCATCAAATTATAGACCTATATCACTCCTAACCTCATTTTCAAAAGTTTTTGAAAAAGTTATGTACAACCGCTTAATACACTATCTTAATTTGAATAACATTCTTACACCATCTCAGTTTGGATTTAGAAGTGGCATGTCCACTGATAATGCTACATTTCAACTCACTACAGAAATATTGGAAGCGTTAGATAAAAAGAAACATGCCCTAGGAATTTTTTGTGACCTAGCTAAGGCGTTTGACTGTATAAATCATGAAATTCTACTTCAAAAACTGAAACACTATAGGTTGGATAATATAACACTAAAGTGGTTCAAATCATACCTGTCTGATAGAACTCAAAAGGTAATAATAAATGGAAATGAATCAAAATTAGGGACTGTTAAAAATGGAGTACCTCAGGGATCGATACTGGGACCTTTGCTCTTTTTAATTTTCATCAATGACTTACCAGATAACTTAAGTGACGAATCAAAGGCATTGCTTTTTGCAGATGATACTAGTGTACTCGTAACAGGAAAGTCACAAGAAGATTTAGCAAGACTAGCTACAAAGACTTTTCACGAATTAAATACTTGGTTTCAAGCTAATAAAATGTCACTTAATATTGATAAGACCCACTTTATTCAATTTAGAACAAAAAATAGATATATCTCAAACATTGTAATCAATTATCAAACACAAATCATAGAGGAAATTAGCAACATAAAATTCTTAGGACTACAAATTGACCAAAATCTTGACTGGAAGAAACACATTGTAATGATAAGTTCTAAGCTAAGTTCAGCATGTTTTGCGCTACGAACTTTGAATGATATATTACAACAGGACGCATTACTCACGGTATATTTTGCATATTTTCACTCTGTTATGAGGTACGGAATCATTTTTTGGGGTAACTCGGCACATAGGGAAAAAATATTTAGATTACAGAAGCGAGCAATAAGAATAATATGTGGAAAGAAAAAACGAGAATCTTGTAAACTGCTGTTTGAAAAATTAAAAGTCCTCACTCTCACCGGAGAGTATATATACTCTGTTATGTGTTACATGGTAGATAATATTGATAAATTTCAAAGTAATCACAGTATACACGGGCGTACTACTAGAAACATGAATGATTTACATAGACCAGCTAACTCATTAAAACTTTTTCAGAAAGGTGCTTATTATTCCGCAATACAAATATACAATAACCTTCCAAAAGAGATTAAATCACTATGTATTAAAAGCAAATGCAAATCTTTCAAAAGAGCTCTGAAGCAATATTTAGTAACTCACACCTTCTACAATATGGATGATTTCTTTTCAGCTTGAGTAAGTGTGACATAACAATTCTTGTATCATGTTTTTTTTTATAACATGCATGTATGTTTTTATCTGACGTGTTCTATATCCTTGAGCCCTGCTCAACACAGGATCTACAGAACGAGACATCTACATCTACATCTACATCTACATTCAAGAGATGGGTAATTTTTGGGAAAATTTTAGGTCATTTTCGGCATTTTAAGTCAGTTTTCTGTGGAGGTAGACAGGAGCTTTTCCTTGTACAAATAGTTACTTTCAGACAGTCGTTTTTATTTGAGAATCTCCGCCAAGTGTTCATAGTTCATTTTAATTCAGGTTTATTGCAAACACCATAGCTGTTTGTCTTGTACTAATGAAGATTTTTTTCTTTCTTTTTAAATGGCACATATTTTCTAGGGGCAATTTGATGGGCATGCCAGTTCAGAAAGAATTTCTTTTTAGCTAAGGGTGTCCAAATTTACATACTTGTTTAGTAACAGAATAAGTGTGTTTTATAATGTAAATTCATATATAGGCTAACTCACTGTCATAAATTGTTTTTAGAAATCCATTACCTAAAGATATTAAGTATAAGTAATAATGGTAAATTTATTGGTCTGTTTTCTTGATAATTTTTTCACTACTTTTAGGTCATTAATGTATTTTCTATTTTGCATATTTTCACTATTTTATGGTTATTAAATGCCTTTCCCTAATTATTATTCTCGGAGGGGTAACATGTCCTCACATAACTTTTTGGGAAACAATTTCTTAGATGAAACGTATATTTACAAAGGATATCGTTAAATAATCCTAAGATATTGCATGGCAATGGACTGACGAGAATGTGAATTAACATACAAAGCCCAATATCTACCGGTTCTACAAGGTGTGCAGGACGAGTCCAATAACAAGAAAACGAAGGGGTGTATGCATTAGTTGTACAGAAACTGTTTCGTTTTCCCTACGTTCTATGATCAAGGGAAGGGGACGTGACGATCTTTGAACAAATGGGAAATCGGGCCAGAGATATAGCCTATGACTCTGGTAATCCGGGGGTGAAAGGCGGGGCCAAAAAACAAGTAACTGTTTCTCTTTCTACCTTAGTTATAGTATGGGGTTATTATATGTATATCTTATATTTAATGGTCTTACATTACTAGTTCGAAAGCTTTTGCTCACATGACATGACCGCATCCACTCGGAAAATTCCATTCGAGTTGGCAACTCGAGAAGCTGCAGGGAATTATTACTGGTGCCACTTATGCCTATTCTATAATACAGGGAATCCATTTTATGCGGAAACTTTTTAACAGCGTTGCTCCTGCTCACACTTTCCCCGCTGTTGCGCTTGCACCGGCCGGGACCGTGTTCCGTTACTACCGGCAAATCGGCAAATCAAGACTTTAGAAACAATACAAAATAGAATAACTCAAGCAATTTATTATCAAAATAGGCCTACATGTAGAGGCTTATTACTCACCATTTTGTACGGATGGTACAGTTAGGATATTTACGAGAAAATCTCCGAACGCGCCTTCTATGGTTATTTTTCAATAAGTAACATTCCACCAAATAAATTCGCTGTTCAACCGTATACATTTTCGATTATTGTCTTACGTAACACACAACAATAGACAAGCGTCTCACTACAAGACACCGAAGCAACTAACCGCTTGTAGGGTCTATGCTTTGTACAATGCTAGCGCGGCAATGCGGCAGTGATGCGAGGTTTCCTCATAAAATGGACTCACTGTATTTTCGTATTGTACTAAAACTACTAAATCCGTGGCGCATTTTGGTTTAAAAAGTGGGTCCCCTTAAACGGCAATTTCACCCCTAGCTCTACATGTCACTAACACTAATATCACTATTCCTGACCTAATTGCCACTTACCTGGAGTCCCTTAATGTGGTTTGCGCGGGGAAAATGGGCTACATATCGCGTGGCCAGTAACAGCCCGGTAACATTTGCGCACGAATAAAGCAGTTGCCCAGTCTGCAAGTACCAACGAAACTCGTCGATAGCCATTAGGAGTTTTGGTATGCAAACACGGGCCCGCGTAACCGCTTGGAACACCTCGTGTAGAAACCCAAATATTAGCTGTAGTTAACCCCCGTTATTAACCGAACTGCTACTGAATAATGGTAGTTTGGTGACTCTCGGAAGGTCTAATTCTGCTGTTCAGCGTAATTGATTTTAGGCACTTGCTGTACATAATAGATTTTTGTTTTTCATTTATTTTATATTATATTTTGCATGAAATTTGACTTGTACATTTATTCTATGACTTAAGGGGAGATGGTAGTTATCAGTGTTAAAATATCGATTTTTTCTTAGGCTCATGTAATAGAGCATAGTTTTCTGAACATTTTGATATATAGGTCTTATATGTTGAGTTATTATTAAGCCAAGCAGAGCGACCTGGAGCTTTCTAAAATGGATAAGATACCATAAGGTTAGAACATGCATGTCATTTTGTTTTCGCTCTCCTGTAAAATTACATTTGTTGTACTTCAGGTACCATTTTCTGAATATCTATTCATGGTAAAATAATGAAACTTTGAGGAATTCATTATAAATATGGATGACAAATCTCCCTGAACAGATGATGGGAAAAGTCTTGACTATACAGAATTTCCAACAACTTTTACTTTTAAAAAGTATTTTTTTGTTTGTTTGTTTGTTTTTTTTTAGTCGTGAAGTTTTCATGCAATCATATTGTACACATTAGACTGATTGTGCTGGGTAAATAGTAGAACCTATTGTTAGTAAGTTCCCAAAGTTTCACAAAAATCTAAGCTACAGAATTTGAATAAAGTGGGTAACTGTAAAACTAAATTATCACCTATGTGTTAAAACATTCTTTCCTACCAAACAGTGAGTTCTAAAACAACCATTCTCTGCTCATTTTAAACTACAGAGTGCACTTGCAAAGCATAAAAAATTCAACCTAACCTGACTGTTAACACCTGAGTTATGGCTTCTTGAACATACGCTATATTTTCTATCATTTTGCTAGCGTTAACTACCATCTCCCCTTAATGTACTGTGGGATCATTTAGAACCCATTACACATATAGGTCTACAACCTAGAAAATAACCTTGGTAGTTCTTTGTACTCACGTGTCTGTAATGGGAGGGGCAGGCAGCACCAGGCTGGCAGCTACAACTCAGCGCTGTGCTGGTAGAGATCGATCTGAACATGTCCTGCATTCGAAACCTCCAGCTTGTTAGGAGGCGACCCATATAGTGATAATGCAGCAGCACTACTGACCACACCAATAAGAGCAGCAAGCAGAGCATGGTTCTAGACCTGTAACACACATTTAAGTTCTATTGTTTATTTTGCGGAGTGCGTGCAAAACCATATATGTAGGCCTACTGTAAATACAGAAATAGCTATGGATGTATTAAGTACGCAAAATAACGCTTTAGCGGACGAATTTAGTATTGCGGCCGAGGCGTAAACCGAGGCCTAAATATTGGATGAGCCCGCTAAAGCTTTTGCGTACTTGGTGCATACAATTTTTAGTAAAAGTTCTGTAAATTATATGAAATTGAATAAAAAAAAACATAATTAATTATAAAAGGCATAGTCAGCCTAGTTGATGCCATATTCTCACATCCGCCTGAATCCCATGCTATGAATCAATTAGAAATGCAGATGTAGGCAAGAAGGGACAACGCTTGGCAACCTAATACCCTAGTTTGCTTACGAGAACAAAACTGTTCCTCCAATATTTTCAATATCATTAGGGATTTCCTTCAGGATCGTACAGCGCACTTCACCTTAGGCAGTACTTTAACCTCGAAAGTAGTAACCAAAGGCTGCCCCCCAGGGATCGGTCGCAGGTCCCACCCTATGGAATATCATTGGTAGCGAACTATATCACGACTGGCAGACGTACCAGATATGCAGATTGTAGTTTATGCTGATGACTAGACCTGGGATTTTAAGGCAAATGCCTATTTTGTTCCTTACGAAATAACATGAAAATTTTTAAATATGTGGATGTTTCATGATAAATCACTTACATTTATAGAGTTTTATAGTGCCCTAAAAAGCCTATTTGGACCTTTAGAGCCTATTTTACTATTTTAGTGAATAAAATGCCTATTTTGTACATTTAAAATAAAATTCAACTTCTGTAATTTTTACAATCTTATAATGGACATCCCTCAATGAAAAACAGAGCAGCAGAGGTGGGTTTTTCACAGAAACTTGATTATTCCAAACAATTGTCGCTAAAGGAATGCTGACTGACGGGGGAGGATTAAGGGGAAGGGCTCCTGTGACAAGTCACCAGTGAAAGAACATCTGTTTAAGTGAATATAGTTCGTGATGCGTAATTTTGCAGTTAATTCTGTTAACAAAAGGTACACCACGTTCCTTGCAGTAAAAAAGACCATCTTACAGTTTAAGTGTATATTGTAATATTTTAAAGTCAATTTTCTATCTATTTACACATTTTTAAAGCATATTTTAAATGCCTATTTTCTCTTTTAAAAGTCTATTTACTTGCTTTAAAAGCCTATTTTAGGTGCCTAAACTAATTTTTTTAGACCCTAAAATCCCAGGTCTACTGATGACATAATGCTTTTGTTCAGAGGTAACTCCCATTCTCCCATTCTTTCCACGCTTCAAACAGCGCTCCAATCACGCAGGACTGGTGTAGTAAACGCAAATTGGAAATAGCTAAGGAAAAATCGGCCTATGTACGTAAGAAAGAAGGAAGAATACATCAGCCATCCAGTAGTTACTGCATGGGAGCTAAAAGTTGTAGCCAAAATGAAATACTTGGGAATAATGCTTGACAATAAAATGGATTGGTACCCTCACATATTATACCTGGAGAATAAAGTAGTGCACTTACGCAACAGCCTAGTGAGATGTTCCAAAACTACTTCGGGCATATCTTATTCACACCTGATGACGATATACGAGAGCCGTTCAATAAGTAATGCAACACTTTTTTTTCTCGGCCTATTTTGGTTGAAAAAAATTGGATTTTTTTGGGGGCATGATTAAATAATCCCGCTTCATCTCATATGGTTTCATTAATTTCCGATTTGTGGCAGCGTTATAACTAGCCTTCAAAATGACATCTGTAACGGAGGTGCGTTTAAAACAGAGAGCAGTTATTGAGTTTCTTTTGGCGGAAAACCAGAGCATCACAGATATTCATAGGCGCTTGCAGATTATCTATGAAGACCTGGCAGTGGACACTTGTCCACCAGTCGGGGTACTCAAAGGTTTGTTCCCACTGGGTTCCTCGACGCCTAACTGAAGACCACAAACATCAAAGAAGGACCATCTGTGTGGAATTGCTTGCTCGTTATGAGGCTGATGGTGACAATTTTTTGTCAGACATTGTCACAGACGATGAAACATGGTTTCATCACTTCGAACCAGAAACAAAATGGCAACTCTCCTTCGAAGAAAAAGTTCAAAGTCATACCCTCAGCTGGTAAAGTCATGGCTATGGTCTTCTGGGACTCTGAAAGGGTTATTCTGTTCGATGTCCTCCCTTGTGGTGGAACGATCAACTCTGAAGTGTATTGTGCTACTCTAAGGAAATTGAATGCAGCAAGACGTTGGCTCTGACATAGACCGGTAGAGTGGTACCATGCAGGCATACAGGCCCTCCCATTAAGGGTATATGTACGTGTAATATTTTGAAATTTATGTTTTTTTGTTTATAGCACTAAACAATTGTGCTGAATTTTCTGCATCCATTGGTACATAGTTTATATAGGTTTAGAAATTATTGGTGCCATTTAAATGAACATTTAAATATGTTTACGTGCTCTGAGCTACTATTCACTATGAACTTAAAATTGAATTTCCCGGTAACTTATTTTACACACATATTGTTAGATAGCTCCACAACCATTAGAGATAGAAGGCTGAAATTTTTTACACTAATTTTACATGCATATATGCATAAAGTAGACTATAATGATGGCCAAAGGTATAAAATTAAAGAAAATGTGTCATGAAATATTGATCATATTTCAATATATTTTATATGCAATATATAAAAATTAATTGCATTAAAAATACTAACTTGAGCTATATAAAAGTAGTCTACTTTGTAGAAAAATATGTTCATTATATGCATTAAAAAATAAAAAAGATTCTCTGGTCAGAGAAACCAGAAAAATGCTATTCCTATAGGAAGTGATAAGTGCATCTGAATTAATTTTTTTCATGCTCCTATAAAACGTGTAATTTAAAATTAACTTGGTCAATTTTTTATACTTTTATCTGCTAGTTATGTTCTAGTTAGCCTTGTTATAGGATCCTGTAATTTTTGTCCACTTCTGAGTTCATTTTCTTGTAAAATTTTAATATTTTAGAACCTGCGTTTTTTTAATCTTTTTGTGGTTGTTCACGTACATATACCCGTAAGTTGGCGTAAGGCTGTAGTATTGAACAGAGATTATGTTGAAAAGTAGGGTTTTGTAGCCAATAGATTGGGGAATAATATGTTGAATATTATGTTCAGATTCCTAGTCGAAACCTATCCATCCTAAAGATAACCACATAACCATTCATACTACAGCAGCGGTAGGTAAAGCAGAAATTCTTATTTTCACAGACGGCTCCAAGACTGAAAACCATGAAAAACTCGAAAGAGATCTTCTTTGGAGTAGGAAGATTAGACCTGGAATGCTCTGTCTTCTCGGCTGAGCTTTTGGGTATTACTAAGGCTGTGGAATGGATAGAACAACAGAAAAACGGCTATTCCAATCGTGTAGACTCGAAAGCTGCTCTTCTTGCCACCGCTAACAAAAGAAGAACCCACCCGATGTCAGTTAAACTCAGAGAAATAATCATCGCCTTCAACCATCTCCATATTACTGCCGGTACTGAAAGAAAAAATTAATTTTCGAGGGAGCGGCTCAATTTTCTGCGCACAACGAATATACTTCTGTAGGAGGACCAAGGAGAGCAGATAATCCAGGAGGAAGGTGGATTGAAAACAACAGCACATGGTGAGTGACTCGCTCTTAGCTTTACTATTTGAAAACTCCAGAGGCCAAATACTTTGATGACACCTATACAAATCTCGATTTTAGCTTGCCCATACCCGCTTGAACACCAGGTTGCGAGCGTCGCAGCTAGGAAGCAGGCAGGTTTCTTTAGACCTAGATGGGTAGGGTTGAACCCATTCCTATCAGCTAAACAACTGTAGTCGCTAAGTGTAGGTAATACTTTCTTGCTTTTCTACATGCAGGTAGAAGAAATTCATCATGCAGATAAATAAAAGGTGGATAAAGTATTAAAAATCGTTTTAGCGTCTTAACACATTTATTATTTTTATTATTATTATTGGTATTATTGACTTTTTTTTATGTTTTATCGAAAATGTTTGAAAATTTTCCCATGCCGGACTATTGATAATTCAATAATTGTTCATTGATAATTCAAACTCTCCACATTTTAGTTTCTCCTCGGCTTTCTTCAGGGTAGAATTCTCCATTCTCATTTTGCTTGCATTCTAAACACATCTGAAGTTCCTCAACTACGTAACTGCACGATTTACCAGTGAACTGATATACCCACTTTCATATTCTTTCCGCTAGGCCTTGCAGTTTCTTTAGGCCCTGTGAAACCCACCAGGTTATGAAGAGCTTGTGACTCATAGCGACAGTATTTCATTTCATCGTTGCAATGAAACTTGCTCTCTTATCAAGCAAGTTAAAAGCTGTGGCTGGTTGCATAGTTACAAAGGGGCAGGCAAGCTAAAATCTGCCCTTAACAAGGCAAAGAAGATTACTCTTCAGTGGATCAAAGGACATGCAGGACTACGCGGGAACGAAAGAGCCGATTACTATGCGAAGATTGCTGCCAGTTACAAGACTACCTTGGACTACACATCTATTTCCATAACTAGCAGCTATTAACTGACCACTACACCACTATCTGGAATTCCATCTATACCAGATCCAGTGATGCCTCCCATACCAAAACCTTCATCCCAAACATACATCACAGAATGTCCTTATCTGTCTGGCCTAATCACATAACCACTCATACAAATGACGGCCGCTTTCAATCCTACCTTCACAAAATGAACATAAGATCTTCACCTCTCTGTAGCTTCCACAGACTGCCATACACTTGATGACAGAATGCAGCAAGTATTCAAGAGATCGACCAGCTGTATTACGCACAGGTCCACTGCCAATGGTTCTGAAGCTTCACTTCAACACAGTTGAAGTCGCAGAATTCCTCAAATGCACACTTGAATAAAACGTATTAAATATGTATTTACAATCTAAATATTCCGTGATATACCTTTAGGCGAAACCAGTGCTTTAGTTGGAAAATATTTTTTGGGGGTACTCATCTTACTTCAAAATTTTCTATATCGCCTCATACTGAATGTAATCCTTCAGTTGACATTTTCTGCATGCAGTTTCTTCTGCTGACCTATTGCCTCCTAGTAGTCATGACCTGACGTATGGAGCAGGATCAAAAACGTCTAGTGGTGGTCCCACACATTTTATGAAAACAAGGTGGCTAGCCAACATGTGATCTAAGGAGAAAGTAACTGTAGAAATGCGCACGAAGGTGAAGATTAGAACGCATATCTGTGGAGAATTTAATAGTGCTTGTCATTTTTGGTATTGAATTAGACATTTAATAAGTATTTTAGGACAATCTCGTTCCTGTACTGCCAGTACGACGTACCGGAGCACATATTTTTCCCGGTATGGTAGAAGGAAAATAATTTTATACCGGTACGCAGTACCGGTGCGTACCGGCCCAACTAAAGCACTGGGTAAAAGATGGATTGTATATAATTCGTTTAAATAAAAAAAAGTGTAGCTTTCTTATGAATAATATAGCTATTTTATGTTAGGCCTATATTTTTGTTATTATATTTATTACGTGTTTTGTAAAAAAAAAAAAAATATTGGTAAAGTTTATGATTAATGTAAAGAAACAATGTTGTCTTATATTTCTTCTTTTATGATCAAGTATTTTGTTTCAAACTTTTGTTACGGCTGGTGTGACTGGTCATTGCTAACTGGATTTTTCAGTTGCCATGACGACTTTACCGGCCTAGTATGGTAAAAATTAATTACCGGCCTAGGTTGGTAAAGTGCTACTATTCGGCGTATTAACAATCCGACAAGCAGCTGTTTTACGGAGCGTGTACTAAAAATAATAAAAATAATGGGTTACAAAAATATTAGAATAGTCTGTAAAACATTACAAGTGGAGAAATTCAAATATCTGGGACCAACAGTTACCAAACCTAAACTCCGTCGCGCTACTTCTCTGGAGGGACTAGACCTACATTCCCACCGCTGCCATTCCCACCATGGCAGATGGCAGGACTGGGGAGCATGTGCATGACATGAAAACGGGGACTGAAGTAAACTACATAACGACGAGCTTCATAACCTGTACCCTTCATGCTTCATCGAATGTAGTAAGGGTAATTAAATCACAGAGGATGAAATGGGCTGGACATGGGGAAGGAAAGACATCTCCAAAATATTGATTGGGTGACCCGAAGGGAAGGGATTACAGTACTTGCAAGACCAAACGTAGGTATTGCATCAGATTTAAGGGAAGTAGGTTTTGCGAGGGATGGTTGGATGGAGTTAGCTCAGAATAGGGTTGAATAGCGGGCTCAGGTAAGCGCGGCAATGAACCTTCGGGTTCCATAAAATAAATAATATTCCTTTACCTTGCTTAGGGCCACTTATTAACATCATAGTAATAATAGAAGTGCAACAATGACTTAACCAGAAAATAATTTATTTTAGGTTCGAAAATGCTGGGGTACTTGGGGGTATGGAATACCCCATGGGGTCCCCTAACGGAAATTTTTTAAAATATTGAACTAATGAAAATAACATTTTACGCTGTTTTAGCACTGAAAAACTAGTTAGAAAATTTGTTTATCATACTCTAAGACATGCCAACGTAAACAAGAAATCGTTACCTAAGTTATAATACTTATTACTATTTATAAGAAAAGTTAAATTACCAATGGAAATAGTAGCTCACTCATTATGTTATGAAAAATAACTGGTACGGTATATCATATTTGACACACCATCAAAACTTGTTTCATTTAATAAATTTTACTTTTTTTAAATACAAAAATAATTTTTTTTTATTTTTTTATTTTTAGGGTCCGGACCAAGGGCGCCCATATGATATTTTCTAGGGGGGGGCCAAATTTTTAGTTAATTTTTTTTTTGTCCCTTTAACTTCTTGGGTTAGTTTGTAACATTACATTAATAATATAATAATGTAAGTGCAACAATGAAGTAGCCACAAAATAATTTCGGGGAGGATCGGAAGTGGCAGGGGATTTGGAATACCCCCCAAGCAAGGGGGTCGTGGGTCCATCCCCAGAAAATTTTAAAATATTCAACTAATTAAAATCACTTTTTACGCTATGTTAGCACTGAAAAACTAGTCAGGAAATTTGTTTACGTGCCAATATAAACAAGAAATTGTTACCTAAGTCGGGGGTACACCCCTGAAAAATTTTTAAATAATGAACTAGTTGAAATCACATTTTACGTTATTTTAGCTCTGAAAAACAAGTTATTAAATTTGTTTACCATACTTTAAGATATGTCAACTTAAACAAGAAATTGTTACCTAAGTCGGGGGTTACCCCTGGAAAATTTTTAAATACTGTACTAATGAAAATCACATTTCACTCTATTTTAGCTCTGAAAAACTAGGTAGGAAATTTGTTTACCATACCGTACTCTAAGATATGCCAACTTAAACAAGAAATTGTTACCTAAGTCGGGGGTTACCCCCGGAAAATTTTTAAATACTGAACTAATGAAAATCACATTTCACTCTATTTTAGCTCTGAAAAACTAGGTAGGAAATTTGTTTACCATACTCTAAGATATGCCAACTTAAACGAGAAATTGTTACCTAAGTCGGAGTTTCACCCCCGGAAGATTTTTAAATACTGAACTAATGAAAATCACATTTTATGCTATTTTAGCCCTGAAAGCTAGTTAGGAAGTTTATTTACCACACTCTAAGACATACCAACGTAAACAACCTAAGTCGGGGGTCCACCCCCAGAAAATTTTTAAATATTGAATTAATTAAAATAACATTTTACACTATTTTAGCTCTGAAAAACTAGTTAGGAAATTTGTTTACCATACTCTAAGACATGCAAACTTAAACAAACCTAAGTTATAATACTCATTACTAGGGACCGGATTCTTAGGTTTTTACCTATTTTTTTCCTTGCTTCCAAAACAAAAAGCACTCATACACTTTTTCGAATCATGTCCATAGGATTCACCCACATTAATTCTGTGGCACCTAAAAATACCTAAATGGGGTATAAAAACCTAAATATACCTAAACGTGATATAAAACCTAAAATATCTAATTTAGGCACCTTTTTTGTCTTTTTTTGTTTGTCAGTTGAGAAATCGATATTTTGCGGAGAGACAATTTTTGTCGGGTTGAAATTAATACCACCAGCGTTTCGTTCAACCCATTGTCATCTAGGATGGGCAGTATCAAGAGAGGAAGTGTAGAGTACCAGCGTATTCCTTTTAAAATATTCGTACGAACAACCATTGTTGCCATGTATGAACAAGGATATAGATTTCTGTGTTTTAAAGCGTTTGTTTGCCTTAAGCCTTTAGTACTGTCTTGTTATTCACACTGATTGGTCACACTGTGTTTTAAGAAGACGTGTTAATTATGTATTGAATCCTATGTAGCACATTCAAATTCATTAAACCAATTATTCTACCCGAAAACGATATTTTGGACAGAAAACCTAAAAAAACTATGGCGTAATCCCAACTAAGGAGACCATTTCACGCGATCTTCACATTTCCACGGACTGTGTGATTCTTTTGTTTATGACCGATACACGGTTACCAACTGTTAGGTTAGGAACGTTTATGTTAGTTAAGGAGCAATATACTGAATACTTCCGATGTTTTGTTAGGTTAGGAACGTTTATGTTAGTTAAGGAGCAATATACTGAATACCTCCGATGTTTTGTTAGGTTAGGAACGTATATGTTAGTTAAGGAGCAATATACTGAATAGCACAACCACCATTTTTTTACGAGCAGCTAGTGGCTTGTGGGTTTGTCACACTGTTCATCCACTGTTTAGCAATATGACGTCACACCTCCAACGTCCAATCAGGAGGACGAGGACAGAAAAATGGTGGAGAAGAAGAGAGTTTTCGCTAGATCGTGATATAAAAGAAATTGTATCAATTAGGGCGGGTGGGTTGGACCAAATCATTCGCCAAGACAACATCTCCTCTCCACACATCTATCTATAACAAAATTCGTGTGATTTAAGTGTTTTATGAAGAGAATCTCGGTTCTAAAAAAATGATCTCCTTAGTTGGGATTTTACCAAAACTATTTCACCTAATGGAAAACCTAAAACAGTGTTTTTAAAAACCTAAAAATCCGGTCCCTACTCATTACTATTTATAAGAAAAGTTAAATAACACAAGGAACAATGGAAATAACAGGCCTACTCATTATGTTATGGAAACAAAATAACTGCTATATCATATTTGACACACCCACAAAAATTGTTTAATTTATTAATTTTTTTAAAATACAAAAATAGAATTTTAGGTTTTGATTTTTGGGGGTCCAAACCCCCAGGATCCCCTTTTCTAATCCAGTGTGGATTCTGCTTCCATGGTGTCGATATGGTAAAACTTCTGCAAACTTATGTCTCTACTGACTTTCAAATAATTCTTAAAAGAAAAAAAAACAGACTATAATTATTAATATAGAATTTTTTCCTTTCCCTGAGAGCTAGGGGGGGGCCGCGGCCCCCCCCTGCCCCCGGGTATGGGCGCCCTTGGTCCGGACCCCTGTACCCCCCTTTCCTAATCCACTGGATTCTGCTTCCATGTTGTCGAATTGTTAAAATTTCTGAGAGCAAGATGGGGGGGGGGGCTGCGGGCTGCCCCGGTATGGGCGCCCATGTCCAGTGGCACATAAACCATATTCTGTGCAGGTGTTGTGTTTGCTGAAGTCACTGCCCCTCTGATAATACACAACCGTATATATTTCCATTAGTGCGTGAACACAGTGAGCTGAATGACACAGAATGGAGCCTGTACTTAAATCTGAGTGCATTAAGATTGAAATTAAGGAAGAGATTCCTGAAACACAACCAAACAGTGAACCTTTCTCCGATACTTTGGAGACGATACAGACACAAGTCAAACGTGAGAATACAAACTACACTGATTCTGAAGCTTACAGCACCATTCACAACTTAGAGCAAATTTCACAAGTAAATAATGAAGAAGAGGATCAGCTAACGCAATCACACTCACCAGCTGTATGTACAAACACATCCTCTGCTGGAAATAGTGAACAGCTAAATCGTACTCCAGACAAACATTTCTCGTGTGATTTATGTGCCAAGATATTTTCCCGAAAATGGGTTCTCAAAAGACATCAGCTCACACACACTGGACGGAAGCCTTTCTCATGTGATACATGTACCAGGAAATTTTTCCAAAAAGCGCATCTCAAAAAGCATCTGCTCACACACACTGGAGAGGAGAAGCCATTCTCATGTAATATATGTACCAAGAAATTTTCAGAAAAAAGTGTTCTCACAAGTCATCAGCTCACACACCTTGGACAGAAGAAATTCTCATGTGATATATGTAACAAGAGGTTTTCCCAAAAAGGGCATCTGAAAAACCATCAGCTCACACACACTGGACTGAAGCCATTCTCGTGTGATATATGTACCAAAAAATTTTCCTTAAAACATATTCTCAAAACACATCTACTTACACACATTGGACACAAGCTGTTCTCATGTGATATATGTGCCAAGAAATTTACCAGAAAATGGGATATCAAAAACCATCATCTTACTCACACCGATCACAAGCCATTTTCATGTGATATATGTAACAAGTTTTTTGAAAAACGTGCTCTCAAATCACATCTGCTTACTCATTCCAAACACAAGCAATTGTAATGTGATATATGTGCCAAGACTTTTCCCCAAAAATGGCATCTTAAAAGACATCTTGTTACTCATGACAGTTACAACCTTTCCAATGTAGGCTAATTAATGTGTGTACTGAGGTGCTGTACTGTTTGAGGCTATTTCAACTGATGGCAGAGGCAGGTACTACGAGAAGCGATGAAATGGTTGCCATGGAAATAGTTTTTAAAGAGTTTGACATTTTTCACTTTAATGAAAAGCAGAAAAACACAACCAACATCTCTTCAAGCAATTGGTGTATGAAGGAAAAGGAAGTAGCCGGTTCGATGTCTTCACTCGCATCAATTACCTCAACTGCTAAATGTATTTTTCATATCATGATAGAAAAATGATCAGACCACCAACAATGTTTGTATACAAACTGGATGGGCTACATATTATTTTTAAATATTTTGTTAGAAGCAGTAAATAAATAATTAAAATGACTAAAACAATTCTTGTGCCGCCAAATGGGCAAACAGAATTGAAATAAAATGATTTAAACAAGCCACAGATTCAATAACCTTCCCTTATGTGCAATTCATGCATCATTAATGATTAATAATTAATTAAAAAGGTAAAAACCTTGGTCTTTGAGTTGGCATTTCACAATTAAAGTGCACTGCCTGGAAAAAGATACCTCATATTCGAGTTTCCTGGCCCCCTCAGAAAAAAACCTGCATAGTCAGTTTTGTTCAAATCATTCATATGTTTCCCTATTTAGGCCTACAGTCTTTATTCCATTCCAGTCCAGCAACCTAGATGTAAAAAAGAATTAAATTTTCTGCATGCTGTAATGTTACAGTCAAACAAATAAAGCAGATCAAACTAGAAAAAATTTAATTTTCATCTATGGGTTGCTTGGTAGCAGAGCAATTAATTTTGCAATTGAAGTATATTACCAAAGAATGGTACTTCGATAGCTCAAAAGTCACGATTTCTGCCTTTTTTTTGCCCATTACTGAAAAACCTAAGCAAAATTAAGCATTTGGATTCAAAGTCTATTCAAACCCAATTAAGTCCATCTATGTTGAAAATTTCACACCTTTGCATATAGCATAATTTTAGCTCGGCATAGTACACAAAAAGAAAGATAAAATACTAGCTTAAAAGGCCCGGCGTCGCACGGGTTTTGTATTTTGTAATTTAAAATTAAATTATGAAGGACTTTTGATTTTCAAACTCTAGGTCCTTATATAATATGTATGTAGAATTTTTTAAATGAGGAAGAACAACTTATCACACTCAAACTATTCTCTAACTAACTCTAACTAACTAATTCTCTAACTAATAAATAAGTCTGTGCACTTGCACACATAATCAACACAAGCATAAAAATGTGAAAATCTTGGTTCCTCTCGTATTAGTTCTTACCAATTCTACCACTTGTTATGCTTTCATAACTATGCTTTTCTGAATGGAATGTTCTAATATGATTTACGCAAGATGCTGTTCGGACATGGTCGAACATGAATATCCAGACCTTGTATCCCGAGTGAAAGATGTCTAGTGTAGTTAATTTATTACAGCAAAACTCCAATTATCTGGATTAATTGAGATAGGAACCAATCCTAATCAGTGGCGTACCAAGGGGGGTGAACGGGGAGGCCGCACCAGGCGCCATAAAGTGGGGGCACCAAAACTGAAAAACATCTGTTTTTAGTTTAAGAAAAAAATATTTTTCCTCAGGCAAAATATAAGGTTTTATTGGTCAAATTTTATTTATTACTTTGTTAAATATTGCAATAACATTATTTAGAAATGAAATAAACATTTCGTTTTAAACTATTTATAGACAATACGAAATGGGTCGTGGGCGCTGAGCACACAGGAAAAGTTTACGGTGTAGGCTAATTTAGCAATTTAGCAATTTTTAGCTAAAAAATTTGGGCTGCACTTACATATAGCATCACATGTTTAATATACCAGTCAGTCAGTTGTTTTGCTAAAAACTGTCAATTTTGTCAGCTGTAAGGTTTGTTTTATTACAAATAATTAATCAGCCCTGAAGAGGGTTTACTAGTGGTCAGGCTGCAAAAACCAATTGAATATGGCACCAAAGCGATCTGGATAATTGGACTTCAGACAGTAATTGGAGTTCTGCTGTGCTTTTTCTACTTATGCCATAAAATCCTATGGCACACAATGAATTTGTTTGGATAAGTTTTTTTCCACCTTATAGGCCTACTCTCTACAGACGTTAGTATAAGGCATGAAGAGTAGGTAGCAGGCAGACCATGGTGACGAGAATAACAAATATGAGGTTGGAGTGGTTTTTGCCCCCATCCGGAGTAGTTTTAGCGCCGGGATATCTACTGGGGTAGTTTTGACTTTTGACATCTTTTAGGAAGATTTTCACCATTATCTGAGGTTTAAGTTTTGTCGGAAAAATTTTTAAGGTTAGTTTTTCGAGATCATAAATGAGGTTATGGAAAGGCCTACCTGCATCGTTTACATATCATTAAAGCTTATACAATCAACATATTACATATCATTAAAGCTTAAACTATACCACCTAGAGAGCTCAAACTTGCACCATTTTTTTTCTAAAAATTCCCTTTAATTTGATATATCACAAGGCTATGCTTCTTAATTTTTGAAATGCTAAAACATTTCTCAAAAAACTTTTTTTTTAATTTCCAAAAGACATACCCTCGGATTCTTTTGGAAAAATGATGTGTGTTGTCCACTCTAATTGACTACATGCATGCGAAATTTCAAGATGGGATCTCAACGAGTTCTTGTTTAAAAAAATATTTTACTACCAGAATACACGCCAATTGGGTGTGAGCGGACTTATTGTACTAGTTTACTATTTTAAAAAATATTCGTTAATAATACAGTTTTATTTAAAATAAAATAATTATTGCTAACTTTACAAAACAGTTACAAAAGTTTAAAAAATGCTATCTTAAGATGTTAAATAAAATTCACTTATATTTAAAAAAATCTTCAGATTTTTAAAAACATTTAAATATGTGTGTGAAATAAGCAAAGCTAACAAGTAAGGACATTGTTAAATTGAGCATTTACTATGTTCAGATAAGAGTGTATTCAATAGCACAGAGAAACAAGTTGAAACTTGAAAGGAATAACACAGGCTGCAGTCTGTTTTCATGTCAACTTTTTTTCAAACTTTCCAATGTTTTCCGACCTGAGGCCGAAGAACTGTATCCTGGCTGGAAAAAGTGGCACACATACCGTCTGTGTGTGTACCTTACACCAAAACATTAAGCTAATGATGTATGGTGCAAAAATGCAAAATTTGGTATTAGATGGGGATGACACTGCTTTGAAATTTTATCACTCCTGTCTGGTCAAGATGATGTGCAATCCACCATCTCAGCATTGTTTTATGAATGTTTGTAAAGAATGCCATGGTGTCCTAGACTTAAAGAATTATTGAATACTAAGTTCAATGGAAAAATAATTGGTTATCTACAAAAAGTGGATAACTGTAGATAGGTGTGTGATGGAAACTGTAGTAAAATGTACCGATGACTTTATTGATGAGTTTTTGAACACAATAACAAAGCTCAAAACTCATTCATTGTGATTTTGTGGAAAACTACTCTTTTGTTGTACAAGACGAAATACATACATTCCACTGGACTACCAGCCAAACTACACTGCAGCCTTTCATCATACAGTAGACTCCCTCTAATCCGGCCACCCCGGGACCGGACCCTCGACCAGATTAAAAAATGGCCGGACCATACGGCGGTCTTTTAAACGTGTAAAGTATAACCTATTAAAGCAAAAATCAACTTTTAAGATGGTTTTGTCGATTTTTTAAAGCGTACTTACCCAAAAATTAAAATACAGCATTACAGTTACAATTTCAAAATTAAAAGTAATCCGTTATTTTCTTCTGCTTTTTTAGTTGAACTGTTTTTTTGAAAGCATAATCACGCCACTTCTTCATGAACATTACATCGATAGCTGATGCAACAGCCTGTTGCTTGACATAGGTAGTCGCACTATAAAAATTAAACTCATTGTAAACTCTGAAATGATCGCAATCGTCAAGTGATTTGTTTACACTTAACACTGAAAACTAAACAGGCACGTTTATTCAAGACGAAGGCTCCACGCAAGATTAAGTAACATTTGACAACGGCTTCACAAAAGGATCAATAAACAGTGGTGAGTGCTGCCCAATAATCGATTTGAATGTCATTCAGTCGATTACTGCCCTGAGAAACCCTTCTGCGCGCAGATGACTCATTCCAAGAAGTCGGCCGGATCATCCGGTGGCCGAACCATCCGAGGCTGAACTAGAGGGAGTCAACTGTATATTATAAATGGGAGGGGAAACTAAAACACCTACAGTATGTTTTTATATCAGATTGCCTGGAACATAATACAGTCTCTTTCTATGTATTCCAGAAAAACTGCTAGAAATCTTAAAGCAAACCTTGCCTTTTGCACTTGAAAAGATCACTTACTTTTCTGATGAGAGTGCTGCCCAGTATAAGAATAAGAAAAATTTCCTTAATTTATGCTTGCATAAAACAGATTTTGAAGTTGGGGCAGAGTGGGAGTTCTTTGCAACATCCCATGGCAAGAGTGCATGTGATGGCCTTGGCGGGACCATTAAGCAGTTAGCCGCTAAAGCCAGCTTACAAAGGCCATATGACCAACAAATTTTAACACCAAAGAACTTTATGAATGTGCCTTGGAAAATATAAAAAACATTAACTTTGAATATTGTACAACAGAAGACTACGAAGAAACTAATTTACTTTCTACTAATGGTTACTTTCTCGGCTCAGTGAATCAAAAGCGATTATGGGAACACAAAAGTTTCACTCATATAAACCCCACACAGACAGTCAAATTACTGTCAAGCCTTATAATTTGAGCCTTGATGAATCTCTTGAATGTTTGACAACAGTGAACCAAATAACACCAACAGATTTGAAAAACATTGCTGCTGATTTTGTGACATTAGCATTTGATGACTATTGGTGGCTGGGATGCAATGAAGGAAAACACAATGGCATGTACCGAATAAATTTTTTGCATCCAAAAGGTCCAACCCGTTCTTTTTGTTATCCACAACCAAGAGAATTATTAGATGTCACAGGAAACACTCTTTTGCAAACAGTGGATCCAACTACAGCAATGGGAAGAACATACACTCTATAAGTGCTGAAGAAATGAAGCTGTCTTCTCTTGCTTTGGAAAAATATCTTAAAAGATCAAAAAGAAACATTTAAATAGATTTTTACCCTCAGTGAAAACTTTTGAAGTGTATAAATACTATTAACTATGTACGGTAAATACCTAATATTCTAAGAAATACAGTTCTATCCAAGCAAATATCGACGAGTTAAACTTTTTCACGAGGTGAAACAACTTTTACCCATTTCTTTTATATGGGACTCTTTGTAAATGATTACAAATAATGCTGGAAAACCAAGCATAAGATAACCTCTAGCATTTATAACTATATGAATTGATATTACTATGAGTTTTGGTTGATTCAAGGTGAGTGACTGTTCAAAATTGCTCTATTAGCATGTTGTAGGCCTATATAAATTAAAATTTGTTCTTCCTTCTTATGTATAGTTACAGGTATCATTAAAATTAAATTAAAAACACTATACCTCATTTAATTAACTAATAACAAGAGGGAAATGTTACATATGAATGCTATCTAAATAATTTAGGTTTGGTGTACCATTCATAGCCTAGAAATAGTCCGCTATACACCCTACTAGCATGTAATCTGGTAATAAAATATTTTTTTAAACAAGAACCCGTTGAGATCCCATCTTGAAATTTTGCACGCATGCAGTCAATTAGAGTGGACAACACACATCATTTTTCCAAAAAATCCGAGGGTACGTATTTTGGAAATAAAAAAAAAAATTGGGAACTTTTTTAACATTTCAAAAATTAAGAATAGCCGGGTGATACATCAAATTAAAGGGTATTTTTAGAGGGGGAAAAAGGTGCAAATTTGTGCTCTCTAGGTGGTACAGTTGTTTAGCTATAGCATTTTATAATAATCTTAAAGCGATGGAAAACTGTAGTTTCTTTGGATTTTAAACCCTTATAACTCATAAACCAAAAGTAAGAAAAATTTGAAATTTGATATTTAAACTAAGTTTGGGGGGTACAACAACTTAAAAAAAATCATACAAATCTGAGAGGTCGAGGTTCAAATCTCATAGTAGAATTTGTTGATTTGACATGGAATGACCCTACCTCCAGATTTACGCCCTCAATTTATTTCAGCACCACATATTTTCCTTGGATAGATTATAAACTGTACTACTCACATGCACATCGGGTATTTTCATCCTGGACTCTGCTTCTGATTTCTGGGATAGTCCACTTCGTCCAGCCATGTTAACATCTTACACACTGCATTCATTTGTTGCTCACTGTTGAATATACAGGCGTCCATCCGATACACACTTAAATAATACTGATAACCCGGCAACATTCCGTACGATATTAAAATTAAATTATCACCGGTGAAACAAACGCAAAACGTAATTTACAAACTTTAACACTCCCGCCTAACACGATGCGCACTACAAGTTTTATAGATGACCAACTCATCTCGATCGATAATCGATAGTTTTGCGTACGACATTCACATGGCCTCCAAGAAGACAATTTGCCGAAGCAGCTAGCGATTTCTAGCGGACATTTATAGAACTTTTTTAAGACCGTGGCCAATATGTGGTGTTCCCATTTCTTTCCTTTATAAACATATTTACAAACAGACGAAATATTAAGCAACTAACAACAAAATTATGGCATTCATGTAATGTATGTAAACACGATATAGGCTAATCTTTGCAGAAGGTGTGCTTCCGATTTCTGGGACAGTCCACTTTGTCCAGCCATTATAACATCTTACACACTGCATTCATTTGTTGCATATGCAGGCATCCATCCGAACACACGCTTAACAATTCCGATTAACCGGCAACATTCCGTACGTTATTAGAAAGAAATTACGACGGCGAAACAAACACTAGACGTAATTTTTTCAAACTTTATCACTCCCGTCTGTAAAAGACGCGCACTATAGGTTTGTATTTGTGTGAATGTGAACTCATCTCGATCGATAATCGATAGTTTTGCGTACGACATTCACACGGCCTCGAAGAGGTTAAAAGAATTTGTAGAAGTAGCTAGCGATCTCTAACTGACGTTTATGGAACTTCTTTAAGACCGTGGCCAGTATGTGGTGTTTTGTTATATTCCTATCTCTTTCTTTTACAAACGAACAAAATTATGGCATTCATGTAACGTATGTAAACACGATGTACACTTTGCAGAAGGTGTGCATGTACGAACGAAGAGCAGAAAGAGTGCCCTCCAGTGGAGAGTTGACACACTCAGAAAGATTCTCAGGAACGTGGAAAAGTTTATTTTCATATGAAGGGGTCGTTCCCATGAAGGCTGTCCCCTGAGCATCCATCATATGCCAGACCTGTAGACACTAGCGCTGCTGTCAGTAATGACAGTAAGTATGAGAAACAGATGACAAACAGTAAGCGATGTGTATTCGTTGCTTCATAGCCCGTCGGTCGTAAGTCGCAAGTGTTCGTGTGTTTTTCTGGTTTAAATTAGTGTTTGTGTGTGTGAATTTATATGTAGACTTTACTATAACAAGTTTATGGATAAAACTGCACTGGAATGAGACCTTGGTTCGACTGTAGGTGAGTAGAAACATGAATTGCATCAGAGCGCAGGCGATGTGGGTAGAGACCACTCTGGGCAGGTGGCACCATAACCTACACAATCTGATTTATACACTCACGTAACTTTCTCTATATTAAAGCACACACGGATGTACATTGTTTGTGCAAACGACGGCTAATTTGTAATCACTCCACGAAAAACTGAATGATAAAAAGTACAATATAGAATTTCCTCTAACGTCCTGGACGTTAACATGTAGTGGAACCGGCCATTCTGATGAGGGGTGGGTTGGATACTGTCCTTCATGTTATGTCAGGGTTATGCAACTAGTGGTCCGCGATGTCTCTTTCAGAAATATAATTTAATAGCTTATACTTTTTGAAGTGAAACTTCTTTAGCCGCGGTAGGAGTAAATCGAGAGCTAACCCAAACTTTCGTTACGGACAAAATCGTCACGAAATTGTTACGCTCAAAATCGTCACGAAATTAGTGGGGCTGTGACGGAATGGACTGCACAGAAAAAAACCAACTCAATGATACGGCTTATCCAAAATTTAAAAAATAAAAAATCTAAAAATCCAAATTAAAAAAATCCACAGTTCAAAAATCCAAAAATAAAAATATCATAGAATTAAGAAAAATTACGGGAGCGCGCGGGGTTTCAGGCATTGAGTGGGGGTTATTCTGCTTTCAGCTAGTGGCGTGGCCCTTCACCATTATAAAAACCCACAGTTAAAAAATAAAAAATCCAGAATTAAAAAATGAAAAATCCAAAATTAAAAATAATAAAAATCCAAAATTAAAAAATCGAAAATACAAAATTAAAAAAATCTAAAAATCTAAAAATTAAAAATCTCAAAAATAAAAATTCAAGGATTCAAAATTTAAAAAATTCAATGATTCAAAATTTAAAAAGCTTAAAAATTAAAAAAATTACAAAGTTCAAAAATTTAAATTTAAAAATCCAAAATTAAAGAAATCGAAAATCCAAAATTAATAAATAAAAAATTAAAAAATTCAAATATCCAAATTAAAAAATCCAAAATTCTAAAATTAAAAATTCAAAGATTGAAAATGAAAAAATCTAAAAATCCAAAATTAAAAATTCAGAAGACAAAATTAAAAAATCCAAAATTTAAAAAATCTAAAATTCAATCCAAAATTCCAAATTAAAAATATTAAAAGAACTAAATTTAAAAAATCCAAAATTAAAATTAAAAATGTTTTAAAAACCAATATTAAAAAAGTCCAACGATCTAAAATTGAAAAATCTATTAATCCAAAATTGGAAAAATCCAAAAATTAAAAATACTAATCTGTAAAGCACTGATGTTGCTGGGCGATTTTAAACTGATTTAAAAAAAATTAAAACAAGTTTCACTTCTGTCGCGTGGCATTCCACGAACACTTTTATATATTTATATACTCAGTTTTAATGAAGTACATATTTTTAAGCATCTAATTTCAGTTTGTTCCTTAATTGTTGTTGGAAGTTTAGGTCTAAAGTAGGAAATAGAGTCTTACGTGAAATAACATTACTTCAAAACTTCTTTAAAATAAATGGTGCAAAATATGTTGCACAAACTTTCTGTTATATAGGAGCTCGTGTTAACGTTTCTACTACTAGAGTTTTAGGTAACCGGTATATATTAGTATAAAATTAATATAAAACCTCCAGATTAAATAGATTTAGAAATATTACAGAATATTTCATAATTATAATGTTCTCCTCACAGCATAACAGACATTAACTGAATAAAAATAATTTGTTTAGATTTCCTAGCTGAAGACATCATTCCGGCTTCTACGCATCAATAATAGTTTGAAGGGTCGCCCGAGAGGGCATTTGTTAATGAGGTTCACTCCTTGCCGTAGTCATTCAGTGATTTTAGATTCTTTGGACACTTCGATAGGTGGTATTGTTCGCATCTAGCATTACACAGTTGGCATATACATGCTTCACTGGCTTCATGGAATCCCTTGGTTTGACACACTTTGTAGTGGAATCCGTGTACTGCATATCTCGTTATTATATGTCTTTGTTCCTGGTTTTCTTTTCTCCAATTCTTTTCTAGCATGGCTCCCGTGGCATAAAATTCCGGATTGATTTGGTTTCTTTTGTTCTCTCTTGCTTCCAATAATTTTCTGTATGCTTCCGTGCCTGGTAGTAGCATTTGTATCCTGATGTCTTCAATGTAGAATGACTCTCCGGCCAGCTCATATGCTAATCGTGATGGTGCATTTCTCCCAATTCTCAAGATATATTTAAGAAACCTTGCTTTTACTTTTTCAATCCTCTGTAAGTCACTGTAGGCTAGCTTGTTCCAGATTATGTGTATACCATAAGTAATTATTGGTGTGATTACACTTTTGAAGAGCAGTAGAGCTGTTGTTAGTGAAAGCCTATGTGGATCTTTTATGTTGTACATTGCTCTTATTGCAGCCGCTGTTTTCTCCTGGATGTGATGACTAAATGATGAGGTTGTTGTCTGAATCGTGATGCCCAGATATTTAGTTTCTTTCACTACTTTTATAGGCTCGCCATACAGTGTCAGGTTATCTCCTGCAGCCGCTCTTCCCCCTTTCCTAAATGTCATTTGGACGGTTTTTTCCATGTTTATATGAAATCTGTTTTCTTCTGCCCATTTCTCCATCTCTGTCAGAGTTGTCTGTAGTGCGGTTTTATTCGTGCTCCCTATTACCATGTCGTCTGCGTACATAATCAGTGTAATTTGTGGGTCGTTGCTTGTGATATCTGCGATATCTGCAGTAGCAATGTTGAACAAGAGTGGCTTATCGGATCCCCTTGGAGTACGCCGTTTGTTTGTCTTATGGGTCTTGATTCTGCAACGCCATCGTCTATCCTTATGTCATTGTGAGCAAGTATGTTTTGTACTATTTTACCCAAATAGTTGTCATTTCCAATCATGTTATTTAGTTTTCTGACTAGAACTTCCCTGTCGATCAGATCGAACGCTTTCCTGTAGTCGATAAATACGGCATAGTACTTCCTTCTGGGTATTCTGAGAGCTTCTTCCACTTCACTTAATAGGCATTCTACAGCTTGGACTGTGTTCTTTCCCTTTGTGAATCCGAACTGGCATTCTGGTATCTTTGCTTCTCTCTCGAGTCTCTTTGTGATTATATTCATGTATATTTTGAATATATTGTTCTCAAGTGCGACGCCTCTATAATTGTTTGGATCATCCATGCCTCCTTTGCCTTTGTACCGAATTTTCATGGTTGCAGTTCTCCAACTCTCGGGTATCATTGCCGTGAGCATGCATTTGTTGAAAAGTTCCATCCATAGGGGAAGTAGGTATTCTTGTGTGCTTTTAATGATCTCATTACAGATTTTATCGGGTCCCGCTGCTTTTCTATCTTTTGCCCACCGCCGTCTCGAGAATTACACTGCCTGTCCTATGCTTTATTTTAACATGGAGTTCAGAGTATTGTTAAATTGCCTAATTTATCCAGTAGAGGCGACACAGTTCACACCCAGATTGCAGCAATCACTAATCAAAATAAGCATTAAACAGACACAGATACTTGTGTTATTTGTTTAGAACGTAATATTATTCCAGTATATGACACTTACCTTGAAATGAAATTTTGGAGCAATAATTAAATAAATGTAAATTAATTAGACGCATTGATAGACTATATTATGAGCACCGCCGTCTCGAGGAGTAATACAGTTTAGAAGGCAGTGATTATGAGACGGCGGTGACAGCACTACATAATCAACAATGTCGTAGCAAAAAACAAGAAGCAGTTTGGGTGTGAAAGGTGCTGCCATCTGTAATGTCGCCGAGTACGCAAAATTAGCCGTATAGGACAGGCAGTGTATACACGATTAATACAGTTTAGAAGGCAGTGCTTTTGCCTTCCTGATGGCGCTCCGGATCTCCATTTGTGTAATTTCATTTGGTTGCTCAGTTTGGGTTCTGATGGGCGTTGTATCGAAGACTATTCCATGGTTGTTTTGATTCAATAGGTTTCCAAAATGGTTCTCCCACGCGTGCATTGGTATCTCACTGCCTTGCATTTTGTGATGCTTTTTGATTGCTATAAATGGGTCGGATTTCGCTTCTTCTGCTGTACGCTTGGCTTCTGATTCTATATATTCAGCCTTCTTTTCTTTCAGCAACTTCTTGTACTTTTGTCTTCTTTCTGCATACTGTCGTAGTTCTGCTTCTCCTCCTATTGTTCTTGCCGCATGTAAGGCTTTTAATGTTTCTTTCCTTGTCATATAGCAGGTTTGATCGAACCAAGGCTGTGCTTTCCTCTTTTTCGCCGGTATCCTGGCCTCTTGGATTACGTTATTTACTACTTTCAGTGCTTCATCAAGTTGGTTCCTTTTCACCATTAGCCTTGCTTCACTTATGTCCTCTTTATGATTTTCAAGAATTTCGTTGTTTACTTGCCTTGATAATTTCGATCTTCCGCTTCTTTCCTCTTTTTGAGTTTTCTTCCAGCTGAATGTTGTTAGTATTGGAATGTGCTTCCGAACTGGCGTAGCTGTTGTTGTCCACAGTCCTTCTTGTTTCTCTGCTTTTATGTCCACACCTCTCCAAAATACTAGATCAATGGCGCTGGTTCCATTGTATGCAAAATATGTTTTTAGGTCTGGTTTGTTTATCAGAGAAAATCCTTCATTTTTTAGGGTTTGCAGCACCAGTTCTGTTTTCAGATTAGGCTTGTCTAGCCTGCAGTTTAAATCTCCCGCCAAGATGACGTTCCTGTCATGTTTCACACGTGTTGTGATCTCCATTATTCTTTCAATCACGTCTTCTGAAGAACTTTGGGGGGCCGAGTAAATCACTATTAGTGTCAGTTTGTTTGTTTTTACTATTATTTGATTCTGCCCTTTTTGCACTTCTGTAAGATTGCCTATTTTAGGCTTGAAGAAGCAAGAAACGCCACCTTCTGGTCTGCCCTCTGTCGGAGTAGCATATGCATGTAGCCCATAAAACCCTTCTATATCCATAGACTCTAGTAAAAAAGTCTCTGTTGCCATCACTATATCAAATGTGTCCATCGTTCTATCTGGCACGTGTGTGATTGCGTTTCTTGCCCCTTCTGTATTCCATAACATGAGTGCGATTTTCTCTTTATTCGAGGGGAGCTCCCTCGAATCTTCTTTGTCCTCTGGAGAAACGAAATCTCCTGACCAAAACTCCTGATGGCCAAAATTCGGTGTCTTCAGTGATTTGTAGTTGCTGGAAGGGTATTCCTACTTTGAACGCTTTTGTGTTTCCATTTGTATTCAGTTCTTCGCATATTATGTTTCCAGAGATTCCTTTTTACTTTCTCGCATATACGTAGTATAGAGAAAGTATTTCTGTAGGAAGTTCTTCAGCGAGTCTGTTGTAGTTTTCCCTTTCAGTCTCCCCACATACAGCCATGCTTGTTTTTCCGCTGCTTCCAGGTCGCTATCATTTTTGTTTGTTCCGATCAATATTTCTGGCCTCGACTTTCTGTCTTGTCGTGGTCTCCGTGGTCTTACTACTTGCCATTCAGTATTGTCCGTCTCCCCTTGTTCCTCTGGGGTTGTTTCTTCTGTGTTTCTTCCCACTTCCGTAGGCCCATTTCTAATCATGCTTGTTTCCCCTCTCTCTTCTTCTTGCTTTTCCTTTTGCTTGCTTTCTGCTGTCCTGTTGTGTGTTACGGCTAGTCTTTTCACATCGGTCTGAGATTTTTCTTGTTGTATTTGTCTCACTTTTTCTTCGATTAGGGATGAGAGATTTACTCTCAAGAATTCGTTTATACTGTCTACGCATCAATGTTATCTAGATAAGCAAGGGGTCGGGGGAGGGGGGTTGAAATTTTGAAAAATTTTATCTCGGTGCCTATGAAGTATAGAGGGAAACTTTGTTTGAATAAATTAGAGTACTCCCTATGGAGTTCACAGTGACACCAACGATTCGGGGGTTTTGAAGGTACGACTGGGGGAGGGGGGTGGAAATTCGAAATGTTTGAAACCACGTCTTGTGGGGTATCGTTGAAAAGCTCTTGATGAGTACTCTACAAATCAATAACTAGTTTCTCGATAGCTCTGATATAAGGGCCCAGCCCTATTCTATTAGCCATAAAGTTTTCATTTTTACAAAACGAAATATCGTTTAAAATGCGTCCCTAGATGCAAGGATTATAATTAGGTGCGAAATTGGTTCGTGTATAAGAATATATCCTGTAATTCTCTTGCCTTAAAATACGTAATTCATGATAATATCATATAACTGACGGCCATCTTATGTGGGTAAACTGGTTAACCAATACGACAAACCTCACTGGAGACATAATATGGCACATTTCCGAAACACGTATTCGGTATGCCCTACCAAACTAATATCACTGTTCATAATCTAACCAAACTAACCTAACCACACAAACCTAACCTAACCTAACTGTCACTAAAATAGAATCTACCTGCCACTACTTACCTTATTGCAAGAAGATCAGTTGGTCATCCTGCTTCGCAGTTGATCATCCTACTTCACTCAGAACCATAATATGGCTGCCGTGTTTTATGCGTAATAAAAATGGGTAAAAGATAGATTTATGCCGCGCACCAGCCAAGCTCCACCGTTTTGTTAGGTTAGGAACGTTTATGTTAGTTTAGGAGCAATATACTGAATAGTGCGAGGTTTATTATGTCTCACATTGAATCTATTCTGTGACGAAACCCTAAACCCCACCTTCCCAGGCGGATCCCATTAGAGAGTAGCTTAGTGCGCGGCATAAAACTATTTTTCCCCCCTTCAACAAAAGTAAGTAGCCTACATTAAATTACGTTTTCAGCGTCAGAAAGGAAAACTGTATGGTTAATGGAATACCCAAGGAATGGCTTTACCCAAGGAATGATACAGAATTCCGCCCTAGGATGTATGTAAACAAAAAATCTGTTCTTTTATCCGGTGTGTCCCCATCTACTCAATCCAATGGCAGAAGCAGGGGGGCCCATGGGGGCCGCGCCCCCTTGATTCTACAATTAAATTGATTCGACTTTTTTATATTTGTCTAAAATAATTACCTAGTGAAATAACATTTGTATACAAAACAAAAATAAAAATATTATTTTATGTAGCCTATTCGCCCTATTTCAACCTCAAGATTAAAGTGCAAGGTGAATAGTATTTAGGCTATATTCTAGACGCCACAAGATAGCAGTTGTTGGGGTCCTTTAACTTTAATAATAATAATAATAATAATAATAATTCATGAGCCATTCATACATGAACCATGGATATTATTATTATTATTATTATTATTATTATTATTATTATAAACAAGCAAATGCCTGAGGCTCCGTCCACGATTATTTACTCAACTGCTAGATGTTTATCTTAAATAATTTATTATTATAACATTTTGTTAACACTTACATCGCCTTACATAAATTGCAAATGAATCAGATAATTTTATTCTTAATTATACCCATAAAAATTCGAAATGAAACGATTAAAATGAACCACAGACTCATGAACCTTACCCAAATCATGCATAAACAATTAAAACAATTGATAATTTAAAAATTAAAATCCCGATTTTGATGTAAAATTAAAGTGCGATTTCCGTGGAAAAAACGATCCCAGATTCGAGTTCCCTAGCCCCTCCCCCCCAAAAAACCCCTCATAGTGAGTTTCGTCAAATTCTTACCCTCATTTTCAAAAGTTTTTGAAAAAGTCATGTACAACCGCATAATACACTTCTCTTAATTTGAATGACATTCTTACTTCATCTCAGTTTGGATTTAGAAGTGGCATGTCCACTGAGAATGCTACATTTCTACTTACTACAGAAATGCTGGAAGCGTTAGATAAAAAGAAATATGCTCAGGGAATTTTCTGCGACTTAGCTAAAGCGTTTGACTGTATAAATCATGAAATATTATTTCAAAAATTGGATCATTATGGGTTCGATAATTTAACACTTAAGTGGTTCAAATCATATCTTTCTGATAGAACTCAAAAGGTAATAATAAATGGAAATGAATCTAACTTAGGGGTTGTTAAGAATGGGGTACCTCAGGGATCAATACTAGGACCTTTGCTCTTTTTAATTTTCATTAATGACTTGACCTATAACTTAAGTGACGAATCAAAGGTATTGCTCTTCGCAGATGATACTAGTGTACTTGTAACAGGAACATCACAAGAACATTTATCAAGAATAGCTACAAAGGCTTTTCACGAGTTAAACACGTGGTTTCTAGCTAATAAAATGACACTTAATATTGATAAGACCCATTTTATACAATTTAGGACAAAAAACAGATGTATCTCAAATCTTGAAATTAATTATGGAACACAAATCATACAAGAAATTAGCCATGTAAAATTTTTAGGACTGCAAATTGACCAAAATCTTGACTGGAAGACACACATAGAAATGATAAGTCCAAAACTGAGTTCAGCGTGCTTTGCTTTAAGAATTTTGAATAATATATTAAAACAGGATGCATTACTTATGGTATATTTTGCATATTTTCACTCGGTAATGAGCAGGCTTTAAAACTTAGTGCCCGATCGAATATGTTAACAGCAACTGTACTGTACAGACTTTGCTCGGCGTATGCGGTAGCTACCATATGCTAGTTCACGTGATAGTAAACAAAGCGGATTACAGGTATAGAAAGACCACAAAATAACTTCTCATTCTCTAAACTCACATTACAAGCATGCAAAACGTTACGTTTTCCTGTTTGTGTGTAATAGTCCCTCCCAAATGTTTCAATATATGTTTGCGTTTTAGAACACTTTACTTTCGGTATTCCGAACACGTATTATACATTTATAAACACGCATAATGACAAGGTACACTGTTGACCAATTTGAGAGGTACCGTACTACGAGCGTATTGACTTCTCAGTACTACCATCAATGACTGTCTTATCAGCCTACGCAATCGCCCCCACCCCCTATACTCAGGTTGTTTGTAACCGGAATCATCTCCCTCTGTGGGTTCGGGCCCTAAGTTTTAAAGCCTGGTAATGAGGTACGGGATCATATTCTGGGGCAACTCTTCCCATAGGGAGAAAATATTTAGATTACAAAAGCGGGCAATAAGAATAATATGTGGAAAGAAAAAAGGGGAATCTTGTAAACAGCTATTTGAAAAATTAAAAGTCCTCACTCTTACAGGGGAATATATATACTCTGTTATGTGTTATGTAGTGAATAATATTGATAAATTTCAAACTAATTTTAGTGTACATGGACGTACTACCAGAAACATGAATGATCTACACAGACCAAATAACTCGTTAAAACTCTTTCAGAAGGGTGCTTATTATTCTGCAGTTCAGATATATAACAAGCTTCCAAACAACATTAAATTATTATGATTCAAAGAAAGAGCAAACCTTTCAAAACAGCTGTCAAGGAATTTTTAATAACTCACACCTTCTACAATTTGGAGGAATATTTCCAGCTTGGATAAATTTGGCAGCTTGCAGTTTCTGTAGGCCTATATTATTGTCATAACATGCATGTATTTTTTTATCTGACGTGTTCTATATCCTTAAGCCCCGCTCAACACAGGATCTATAGGACGAGATATCTACATCTACATCTACATCATTCAATGATTTTTCCCCCTGGTTGCTATGAAATCGCTGCAAAACTTGCAGTTGTACATAGTGCGGTGCAAGAAATGATTCACAGCTTAGGTTATCGGAAGGTTTGTGCCCGTTGGGTTCCACTTTATTGACCGAGGACCACAAACGTCAGAGACGAACCATTGCCCAAAACCTTCAGAGATTTCGAAATGAATGAATTTTTGATGAGTATTGTGACTGGAGATGAAAGCTGGTTCCATCATTATGAACCTGAAACAAAACGACAGAGTATGGAATGGCGTCAGTGTCTACGGGCAGCTGGAACGGAATTCTGGCGCAAGGGTATTTTCAAACTTGCAGAACGATGGGAAACATGCGAGCAAAAAAAAAAAATAAAATAAAACGGAGACTATGTGGAAAAGTGAAAAAAAGGTCTGTAGATTGAGGTGATATACTTGGTTTCACTAAGAAATAACGATTAATGTTGTGAAAAAATGTTGCTCACGACTTTCAGTATGCCCCTCGTATAATATGATGATTTTTCTGTTAAATTGTAAAATGAAACATCCAGCAGTTAGGAAATAATCCCGGGCACCTACTTGTTAATTGTAATATGGTGCACTCAATGTAAAGATTATGCCCTAATGACAGTAGGAATTTGAAGAGTTAGATAGTGGCACTGCTCCACTAGTGTGAGATGAGTTATGTTGGGATGTTTTCCTTGTTGGGCTCCAGGAACATTCTCATTAGCGTCATTGTGTAAAGTGATGGTTCTGGTTGTACAAGTGCTAGAATGCTAATGACAAATATTATTTCTCCGTAACAGTGTGTTAGAGGGAGGCTGTTCGATAGTTACGACCAATTAAAACAAAATGCAGATGCTGTGAGCCAAGAGTACATGACGCCCGACCGTCTGTCGGTTGGCACAAGCTTTTTACAACTTCCCTTCGTGGCACAGTTCCAATTTCACCTTTCTCTTTCATTATGAACTCGGGGCAATAGTGAGATTCGTATCGCAATGTACGCACCACCAGAGCCCTGTTTCATAGAACCTTTACACCAAGGGCGCCCATATGATATTTTCTAGGGGGGGGCCAAATTTTTAGTTAATTTATTTTTTGTCCCTTTAACTTCTTGGGTTAGTTTGTAACATTACATTAATAATATAATAATGTAAGTGCAACAATGAAGTAGCCAGAAAATAATTTCGTGGAGGACTGGAAGTGGCAGGGGATTTGGAATACCCCCCAAGCAAGGGGGTCGTGGGTCCATCCCCAGAACATTTTAAAATATTCAACTGATTAAAATCACTTTTTAAGCTATTTTAGCACTGAAAAACTAGTTAGGAAATTTGTTTACGTGCCAATGTAAACAAGAAATCGTTACCTAAGTCGGGGGTCCACCCCTGGAAAATTTTAAAAAAATGAACTAGTTGAAATCACATTTTACGCTATTTTAGCTCTGAAAAACAAGTTATTAAATTTGTTTACCATACTTTAAGATATGCCAACTTAAACAAGAAATTGTTACCTAAGTCGGGGGTAACCCCTGGAAAATTTTTAAATACTGAACTAATGAAAATCACATTTCACTCTATTGTAGCTCTGAAAAACTAGGTAGGAAATTTGTTTACCATACTCTAAGATATGCCAACTTAAACAAGAAATTGTTATCTAAGTCGGGGGTTACGAGAATATACACTGAATGTTTAGCGAAGGGATGCTCTCCAAAGCTCTGGAAAAAATCTCTCATAATACCCATAATCAAACCAGGAAGAAATCAGATAAGAGAAGTATCTAAATACAGACCCATAAGCCTAATAAATGTGGCAGGAAAAGTCCTTGAAAAGCTGCTAATAGAAAGAATACTACATCAAATTTACACAAACAGTTTAATGAACCCCAACCAATATGGTTTTACTCCACAAAGAGGAACCATTGATGCTGCTATGGATGCAAAGCAATTCATTTAACATAGTTTGGAAGAACGGAAATGTGTTGTCATGGTCAGTGTAGACGTACGAGGCGCATTCGACGCTGCCTGGTGGCCTAGTATACTTCAAAATCTGAAAGAACTAAAATGCCCAAGAAATCTCTACAAGCTTACACAAAGCTATTTTAGCGAAAGATTTGCTACAATGCATACAAATACTTATCAAGTCATAAAGCAGGTGCACAAGGGATGCCCTCAGGGATCTTGTTGTGGCCCTGGCTTTTGGAACATTATGTATAATTCATTGTTAAATCTTAACTACTCAAAACATTCACACGCACTGGCCTTTGCAGATGATCTTATACTGCTGACCAAGGGAGCTACTCGTCTTGAAGCAGAAAATTATGCTAATTCGGATATTTACAAAATACAGAATTGGGCTTACCAGAACAAAGTTGACTTTAATGAAAGTAAATCAAAGGTCTTAATAATTTCAAAGAAGAAGAAAGACCGGGCTGAGAAAACAAATATATTTTTAAACTACAAAGCCTTGGAACAGGTTAGAGAAATAGAATATCTAGGAATTTACTTCAACGAAAAATTCAACTTTGGTAAACATATCGACAAAATAACTGAAAAAGCACTACAAGTAGTAAATATCTTGAGTAGAGCAGCAAAATTACAATGGGGACTAGGGCACTGTGCCTTAAAGACAATTTATAAAAGAGCCCTGCTCCCAATGTTAACATACGGCTTCCCAGTTTGGTATGAGGCATTGCAAACACAGAAAAATTTAAGGAAACTGCAGCGAATACAAAGATTAATTAATATCAGAATGGCCAAGGCTCACAGGACGCTGTCATTTGAAGCCTCGTGCGTGGCTGCCGGAGTTCAGCCTATGGGTATAGTAGTGACACAATCTGTAAAGATCTATGACGCAACTCATCAAAGTAAAGATTTCTGTGTAGATTATGACAAGCCTCTACAAGTAAAGGACTGGCCTCATCCTGCAGACAGAACATCAATTGAAGAAATTAATAGTTCTCAAGCATATGAGTTAGAAATCTACACAGATGGCAGTAAAATTCACGGAAAAGTAGGCGCAGCAGCAGCATTTTATAAACGAGGACAATTAATTCATACCATGAAGAACAGACTTCTCAGTGATTGTTCCAACAATCAGGCGGAACAGATTGCGATATTTAAAGCTATTGAAGCAATCAATGAACTACCTATCCCACTCGAAGAGAACAAGGTAGCAATCTATACGGACAGTAAAATTACCCTGGATTTACTTCAGAACAACCGCAATCACAGCTACCTTATCGAGCAGATCAGGAACTTGGTAAGAAAACTCAAGGATCACAAAATACATTTTGGATGGATAAAGGCCCATGTGGGATTTGCTGGTAACGAGACGGCAGATAAGCTAGCTAAGGAAGCAGCAGGAGATGAAGATAGAGAACCGGTATACTCGAAAATTCCCAAAACTGCAATAGTTCGAGAAATTAAAGAAGAAGGTCTAACAAAATGGCAGGCGGATTGGACCAACACGACTAAGGGAGCTACCTGTAGGGCCTTCTTCCCATCAGTTCGTCAGAGAATAAGACAAAGGATCATAATGACAGCACCAATCGCAGCAATAGTTACTGGACATGGAATAACCAAATCCTACCTGAAGAGATTCCACATAATGAATGATGACACGTGCTCCTGTCTTCAAGAGGCCCAAACTGTTGACCACCTATTATACAGATGCAGTAAACTCCAACAACAGAGAGACAATTTAAAAAAGCATATTGCAATCAAACACGGGCAATGGCCGGTTCCTCCAGATCAACTCATTGTGAAACACTATACATCATTTAAACGCTTTATACACGCAATAGACTTCAGTTCATTATAGTTAATAATAATACAGGTTTAGATAACACAGCTGTTCAATGATAGAATTTTATAAGAAAGTTGTAATTTATTAGAATTCGCTCAGAAACTTTTAACTTAATGATTTAATGTATCATTGCAGATACTTGTATATACTTAATTTTTTTTTCTAATGAGACATAGCATGTAGTATTGCAGCACTTAAGCAATGGAACATGCTGTATTAATTCAATAAATAAAAAATAAATAAAAAGTCGGGGGTTACCTCCGGAAAATTTTTAAATACTGAACTAATGAAAATCACATTTCACTCTATTTTAGCTCTGAAAAACTAGGTAGGAAATTTGTTTACCATACTCTAAGATATACCAACTTAAACGGGAAATTGTTACGTAAGTCGGGGGTTCACCCCCGGAAGATTTTTAAATACTGAACTAATGAAAATCACATTTTATGCTATTTTAGCCCTGAAAGCTAGCTAGGAAATTTATTTACCATACTCTAAGACATACCAACGTAAACAAGAAATCATTACCTAAGTCGGGGGTCCACCCCCGGACAATTTTTAAATATTGAACTAATTAAAATAACATTTTACGCTATTTTAGCTCTGAAAAACTAGTTAGGAAATTTGTTTACCATACTCTAAGACATGCGAACTTAAACAAACCTAAGTTATAATACTCATTACTATTTATAAGAAAAGTTAAATAACACAAGGAACAATGGAAATAACAGGCCTACACATTATGTTATGGAAACAAAATAACTGCTATATCATATTTGACACACCCACAAAAATTGTTTAATTTATTAATTTTTTTAAATACAAAAATAGAATTTTAGGTTTTAATTTTTGGGGGTCCAAACCCCCAGGATCCCCTTTTCTAATCCAGTGTGGATTCTGCTTCCATGGTGTCGATATGGTAAAACTTCTGCAAACTTATGTCTCTACTGACTTTCAAATAATTGTCTTAAAAGAAAAAAAAACAGACTTTATTATTAATATAGAATTTTTTCCTTTCCCTGAGAGCTAGGGGGGGGGCCGCGGCCCCCCCCTGCCCCCGGGTATGGGCGCCCTTGCTTTACACTAATATTAGCAAAAACATAATAATATTAGTTAATTTTATTAGTCTTCTGTTTCATAAGAATATTAGCTAATATTATTAGTTATGAGTTCATGGTCCTAAATTATTAGTAAATGTTACTAATATTATTAGTGAACTGTTTCATACACACCAATGGTAATAGAATTTTCTCATAATATTAGTTGTTTTTCTATGAGTGAATTTTCTCCCATAAGATTAGCAGAGAGGTTGAATTTGTGACATCAAAGTTGTGAAAATCAAGAAAATGGCTGATTCTGATTCAAGTAACAGTGATGAAAAAGTATATGTTCGCAGACCAAGGAATTTTAGGCCAAGAATAGCCTATAATCTTATGGAACAAACATATGAATTTAATAAAATTTACTAATAATATTAGGTGCTTTTCTATAAGTGTATTTGGGCTAATAATTTATTCTCAAACCCATGTAATTCACATTTTGTGATTTTAAATTTGTGGAAAATGAATCACTCTGATGTAATTATCAATTTAGAAAATGCTTACATACACTATCATAGGAATTTTTGTCAAAACAAGTTTTTAAGATTTGAGGTTAGATTTTAGTACATTTTTTAGTATTTTAAACTAGCTTAAAAAGCCCGGCGTCGCTCGGGTTTTGTATTTTGTAAATGCGAAAATAACTTATGAAGGACTTTCGATTTTCAAACTATATCTTTATATAGGTATTTAGAATTTGAAATGAGGAAGAACACACAAACTATTCCCTCAGAAAACACTATATATAGCTTTTTATAGCTTATAGCAGATCCCCGCGGCTTCGCCCACGTTAATTAATCGGAAATTAAAAAATTAAGAGCAAAATAATTAAAATATTATATTTATTAACTCCTTGCACACGAAGCATTCATAGGTCTAAACTAAACGATTGATAGGCCTAATTAATGAATCAGCTATAAATCCGGCTTTGAATTCAATTCCACGATTAGAAAGCGCATCATGGGAAAAATAACCTCAGATTTGAGTTCCCTGGCCCAAAAAACCCTGCATAGTGAGTTTCGTCCAAATCGAACAATGTTTGAACATTTAGGCCTGTATTCCCCTATTCGTTTTTATTTATATAGATGAAGAATGGAATAAGCCTACTGAGGCCATAGTTTCTATATTCATTTGTCCAGACTTATAATTCCGTTATATTTCAGGCAGATTTAACGACCCTACATAAGCGATTTTAATTATGATTACATATAGAAATGTTGTAGCCTGGACCCCGAACTAAGCAACCTCCCCGGAATGTTCTGTAAACCATCTTTCAAAAGGAGCATATTCCATGTTAAATAAATGTTTAATATTACCTTATCAACCTCTCTAGCTTTTACAACACCATGAGATTTATCAATAGCCTTCCATATAAACAAACTTTGTTTTTTTCAACTCAGAGTCCCAATTTTTCTGTAAACCATCAAATCAAATCTCTTTGTTCCCATTAAACAATACATAACAGAAGTAATGATTGTATAGGCGTCGTCAAATGACAGAAGAGAAAGTATAAGTACACATAAACAAACATTGTTAATATATAGAGTTAGATAATTAATTTTGCATAATACCAATATGGAAAATATTATTGAAATTCATAATTTAAAAATTCCTCTATGGTGTAAAAACAGAACATAGTTAAGAGATTCTTTAATGTAGTTTTGAATCTGGATGTACTTAAAGATCTAACTGAAATGGGGAGTTTATTAAATAATTTTATAGAAACACATCGGAAACTTTTTAAGGTTTTTGAATATTGACAATAAGGTTTGTTTATATCACTTTTATGCCTAGTGTTGTGATTGTGAACATCAGAGTAAGATTGAAAGCTGTTCTCGTGTTTTTAATAAATAGTAAACATTGTAAGCTGTTCTCGTGTTTTTAATAAATAGTAAACATTGTAATATACGGTAATGACATAATTCTTGCTGCAATGAAAAGTGGTTTACAATGACTTCTCGGAGGCTTATTGAACATTGCTCATTCTTTCATAAGAAGCATATAAATATTTAATATTACCTTATCATAAACTTATCTGGCGTTTACAATAACTTGAGTTATCCATAAATAAATATTTAATATTACATTATCATAAACTTCTCTGGCGTTTACAATAATTGCCTTCCATAGCGAACGCGATGCTTTTTTTTTCAAAAGTATGACAACAGTAGACAAAGCCTTCTGCAATTGATTTGACAGCCTACTGGCATTGAAATGTATTACTGAGAAATGATGCTTCGAAAATGCAAAAAATACACGTTTTCTGCCCGTGTTTCATTCATAACTCAATAACGAAAGCAAAAACTAAAAATGTAATATGCCGAAAACCTTCCCGGGAATGTACTCAACAACTTCCCAAAGTTTCATGGCGATCGGATGAATGGTGTAGTAATGCATAAAGGACACACACACACACACACATACACACACACACACACACATACACACACACACACATACATTCATTTTTATATATATAGATAAGTGCCTGGCAGGTTTATTCATTTCTTAGAGCTAGTTATTATGAAGATATATGTAGGCCGTGGTGCTTTGAAATAGTATTGACAAAAAGACTAAAAAGGGGAAAAACAAGCAACAATCCAGACATAACCTCCAAATCAAACAGCTGACTAATGAACTAATAATATTAGTGAAGAGTTTTTATGAGTAGTGTTCATATTTCTATGAAACAAGATTTTGATAACTATTGAATAATATTATGAGTTCTAATATTATTAGCAAGTTCTATGAAACAGGGCCCGGAGCCCTGTTTCATAGAACTTTTTAGTATTAGTTATTATTATTAGTCTTCTGTTTCATAAGAATATTTTCTAATAATATTAGTTATGAGTTCATTGCTCTAATTATTAATAAATATTGCTAATATTATTAGTAAACCGTTCCATAGACTGCAGAACTCATAAAATTTACTGTTTTTCTACAATTGTTTTTGGACCAATAACTTATTCTGAAATCCATGTAATTAAGATTTGGTGATCTCAAAATTGTGAAAAGGAATCACTCTGATTTAAATACCGATTTACAAGAAGCTTACGTACGCTATCAAAGGAAATTTTGTCATAAGTTTTTAGGATTTGAAGTTGGATTTTAGTACATAAGCCTACTGCTAACTTGAATAAGTGCCTGGCAGATTTATTAATTTCTTAGAGCTAGTTATTATTTGTTACATTTATGAAGATATATGTAGGCCGTGCTACTTTGAAATATTATTGACAAAAAGACAAAAAAAAAAAAAAAAAAAAAAAAAAAGCAATGCAGACATAACCTCCAAATGAATCAGCTGACTAATGAACGAATAATATTAGTGAACATATCTCTATGAAACAAGATTTTGTAAAGGGTGTATGTACGTGAACAACCACAAAAAGATAAAAAAATACGCAGGTTCTAAAATATTAAATATATTTCGTAGTTATTAATAATTAGAAAATTATACAGAATGTTAATGAATAACACCGAAATATTTTACCTGTGTATAGAGGGGGCATAGACAAGCAACTTTTATTAGGAGATTCTTTCTCTATGACGTAAATTGTGTATGCTACAGGGCATTAAAGTCATTACAGTTTGGTGCTCTTAAGTCAATAATGAAGTAAAATAGGGTAAAAATTTGTATTAAATTGACTTCGTACCGGTACCTTCTTAGTGATCGATAAAAACCTGATTCTTAATCATTCATCAACAGCTACATCACAATTTAGTGTTTCCATATTCTGCAAAATTTACAGACTAATCACATGACTGGCCACCACTGCATTGGTTTTTTTTTATTCCTAACTACAGTGTTAAATTCCTTTGTTTTGCAGTTTTTCAAATGTTAGAAATCAATGGCGGCCATGCCTTGGGAGATTTTTTGCTGTAACAGGAATAAATAAATCCATAGACCAAAAATCTCTTAATAAAATTTGCTTGTCTTAAGTTCCCTCTATAAAAAGGTAAAATATTTCGGTCTTATTCATTAACACCCTGTATATTTATGTTAGTAGATACTTTACCTTGCACTTAACCTGTTTCTAAGTTGTAACAGAAAATATTTAAATTCGGAATGTACTATACCATGGCAATTCAATTACATTTATTTTTACATTTCTAGTAAGTATAATGATATTTTAAACAAAAATGTTCTTTTAAAAGTACTTGTTTGTAGGTGAGTGTTAATACCTACACACAACAGAATCTCTAGGATTACCCGTTAAAATTCTCTTACATGTAAATGTTCCAGAGGTGACACTCATGAAATTGCAATCAACTTCCAAAGCCTTGTGTGAACACTGCAAAAATAATGTTGTCATGGGAACTGAATTGCATTTTGCTTAATTCAGTATAATATTTTCAGAAATTATATAATTTTTCAAGGGTAGGAGTGGTTTGTTTGAGTTTTAAAGTTGTTTGCGATACTTTCCGGGCTCAACTGAATATGTGTGCATAATTTCGTGCAAATTGCTCAAGAAATGTGGATTCGTATAGGGAACATACACACTTTCGGGTTTTTCTTATAAGTTTCGGGTGTTTATGACATGTCATTTTTTTAAACCTGAACTCCATTCTCGCCACAAAAACAAATTACACACGAATTGCCTCCTTGTTATCCTAATTGGACAGCTTTTATTTTGCATATATTGTCATATTTTGGTCATTTTGGTGGTTTTGGTCATATTTTACCCATATTTGAAATTTAACGTCATATTTCAGTTAAAAATTTTCTAAAAGAACACAATTATACAGTATATGCACTACATGGTGGAGTTAAATTAGAAATTTATTCCATTAATTTATTGTTTATGCCAATAATACGTAAGTAGTAGTAGTAGTAGTAAGTATTCTGCCTTCCGGCAGGTTTTCAAACTTGGTACGCGAATTTTATTTTCCAAAACTGTCTATCCTCTGCTTCCTCCTTCAGCATCCAATATTTCCGCTTTTCCCTTAAATCGTCCAACAGCTGAATTCTTCTTCTTCCAAGTCTAGTTATACCCTCCAATCTTCCTTCTACGACATCATGTAATAAGCAGTTCCTTCTGAGAATGTTCCCAACCCAGTTTGCTTTCCTCTGACGAATTGTGTGTATGATTGACTTCTTCTCACCCACTCTACTCAGAACCTCTTCGTTTGTCACCATGTCCATCCACTTTATATTTTCTATCTGTCTCCAGCACCACATTTCAAAACTTTCTAAATATTTCTTCTCCAATTTCCTCAAAGTCCATGTCTCTGATCCATACAAAGCAATACTCCAAATATAACACTTCACCAGGTTTTTACGTAGCTCTAGGTTCAGACTACTAGTTAGCAGAGTTCTCTTCTTCATAAATGCTTTCTTGGCCATGGCAATTCTTGATCTTATCTCCTTGGTGCAATAGACATCTTTCGTCAGTACACTTCCTAAGTATTTGAACTGGTTCACGTTCTCTAATTCTTGATTTCCCATGATAATTTGAAGCGGCTCTTCTCTCTTCGATATCCTCATCACCTTCGATTTACCTATGTTGATTTCCATTCCATACTTTCTTCCTGTTTCCACCAGCCTGTCAATCATTCCTTGCAATATTTCTTGTTTCTTTGCCAGAATCACCAGGTCGTCCGCATATTTGATGGTGTTAATAGCGTATCCTCCTATCACAAAATCCCTAACTCCTTCTAAGGCTTCTTTTGCTAGCCAGTCTCCATAAAGGTTGAACAAGATGGGTGACATACAACATCCTTGACGCACACCTCTTCCTATTTCTACACTGTTGGTCACTCCATGTTCTAGACGCACTTTCACTTTAATAGGTAACTTAAATTTTAAAATTAATGGAATTGTTCATATTTTACAGGGTCATGCAAGGTCTACAAAATATTAATTGGAGCTGATGAAGCAAGCAAAGAGGAGTAAATTCTTTAAAATTAGAAGTTCAGTACTAGTAAAACTATAAATCACCCTTAAAAAGTTATGTTCTGATTGAATTCATCTAAAGTAATAATTCAGTGTCTTTAAACCTTTTTAAATCAAACATTTATTTTTAGAGAACACTTTCATTTATAAGGTCACTAGCTGGGCTTTGTATTTTGTAAATTCGAAAATAACTTATGAAGGACTTTCGATTTTCAAACTCTAGGTCCTTATATAATATGTATGAAGAACTTGGAATGAAGAAAAAGTCTTATAACACTCAAACTATTCCCCCAGAAAACGCTAAATATAGGTTTTTATATCTCACAGAGGATGTCGAATGTTGCATTCCGTTGTTTCTACACACCATGCCTGGGAGGAATTGAAATAAGAAGAACCAGAAATTCCGGTAACATAAGATTGTATTGTCTTGACGGCAATTTTTATTTCTCACTCTCATATTACCATACAACCATTTCGGGGCTGAAATAGAAAATAAATTCAATATCACTTTCATACTTTCCACCCCGAAAACATGGGACATAATATACTGCGGGCATAGGACTGAAAATGTTCCATCCTATTTTGTTTTCTTTTAGATGCTTAGGGCCTATGATAAACAGTCCTATTTCACAACTAATACAAAAGCTACAGCTATCAAAAACGTATCAGTGGATATGATTTTTTACCGACTTCTGATATAGCATACTCATTGGCAAACACTTAAGCTGTCCCTGCAATGCGAACTCTTATTCTACATCAAAATGTGAAGTGAGAAAATGATATTTTCCATGTCGAGGGTAGAGAAAGTTATGTGACTGCATCAAAATGTGCTTTATTCTCGTGGATTTCATTTTTCATTAATTATTTTCACCAATGTATTACGTCGATAGCATCAGAATTTGTTAAAGTCCAATATTATGTAGTTCCCAAAGCCCTATGTGAACACTGTAAACAATACACTGTTGTCATGACAACTGAACTGGATTTAATTTCTTCAGCAAAATATTCTCACAAATTACATAACATTTCAAGGGAAGGAGCGGTTTGTTTGAATTTTAATGTTGACCGCGTTACTTCCCGGGCTTAACTGAGTATGTGTGCAAAATTTCGTACAAATTGGTAAAAAATGTAGATTTGTATAGGGAACATACATACATAAATACATACATACATACATACATACATACATACATACATACATACATACATACCCACAAAGACACATTCGATTTTATATATTAGATATTTACGATTTTTTAGTCATATTTGGTCAATTTTAAGGGCATATTTTCAGTCATATTTTCCACTTTTTTAGGTCATGAACATCCGGACCCTAATTATCTTGCAGTCAAATAATTTATTTACGTTAGTAACGGTCAACTACTATGATGAAACTTCCTCTGTCCAAATAAAAGTTAAGAGTATTCACATATCCTTGTACAGAAACGCAAGACACAATTTAACGCTAATTATACGATAAATACCTGATAACCTCTTCTTTGAAAATGATGCGACTAATAAAAGTGCAGACTATATAGCAAACAAAAACAAGTGACTGCAGACATTTATTGAAACTTCCATCGTTAAGAATAATTTCCGAACTTTATCGAGTGGAAGAGTGTGTATTCAATTGTTAACCACACAACACAAACTTTTTACAAACAGTGGGTGAACAGTAGGTGGCTTGTAACCGCCTTCAGAGAATTTTTCGAAAAAAAGTTTCAAATAAAAGTTTTAGCTCTCACTATAAGCTACACTTGTGCAAAATTTAAAGAAAATCGTTTGAGCCGTTTTCGAGAAAATCGCGAAAAACGAAAATTTCTTAATGTAAAGTCCCCTTAAAAATAAGAGAAAATAGTCGCCAATCTTATCCTCATATCTTCAGAAGGAACCTGACCCAAATACGAAATTTTGTTTTCATACGATTTTCCGTTTCGGAGCAAGAGTGTTCACAGACAGACAGACACACAGACATGTTTCCAAAAAAAAACTGATGTGAAAGTCACATAACTTCCTCTGCCCAAATAAAAGTTAGCAGTATTCACATATCCTTTTACAGAATCGCAAGACACAATTTTACGCTAATTAAAAAAAAAAAGAACAAGTGACTGCAGACGTTTATTGAACTTTCCGCCGTAAAATATAATTTCCGAAATTTATCGAATATTTTCCTCAGATACTTCTTTACTCTATGCATGGCCAACAATACATCTTTCTCACTTCACATTCTTATATAGAATAAGAGGCCGTGAAAGAGCGAGTATTCAGTTGTTCATCACGCAAGACAAAATTTCTACAAACAGTGGGTGAACAGTGGGTGGCTTGTAACTACCCTCAGAGAATTTTTTCGAAAAAAAGTTTCAAATAAAAGTTTTAGCTCTCAGTAAAAGGAACACATGTGCAAATTTTAAAGAAAATCGTTAGAGCCGTTTTCGAGAAAATCGCGAAAAACGAAAATTTCTTCATGTAAAGTCCCCTTAAAAATAAGAGAAATTTGTCGCCAATCTTCGAATCACATCTTCAGAAGGTACCTGACCCAAATACGAAATTTTGTTTTCATACGATTCTCCGTTTCGGAGCTAGCCTGTTCACAAACTTCCACACAGACAGACACACACACAGACACACACACAGACATGTTTCCAAAAATAGTATTTTTGGATTCAGGAGGCCTTGAAACGTGTATATATGCTAAAAACTCAACTTCGAATTTTAGGGTCGAAAACAATACTTCCTTTACCTACAGTACCCATGGTACGGGTAGAGGAAGTAAAAAAGTATTTGAAATTCTTTACACCAATGTTTATTCAGTATCAGCAACCAAATTAATAACTCCTCCAAATAAGGATCTTTGAACTATTAAATATTTTCAGTATATGTTCCATGGCCTCCTATAATAATGACGATATTATTACTGCTTCGTTTGTTTTTACTTCAAGCCCCGGGTCACTGGGATATTCGTTTTCATAATTTTTTAGGAATTGTCTTTCGAAAAGGAAAGTCGCATTATTCTCAACCGCCTTTTTAAAGTAACGAGTGGTGCGCTCTAATTTTCACAGATGACATCTCTAGATTCAAGAGGCTTCAACTACCATCCGTCTTACCCCGTGAACAATGCAACACTTGAAGATCAAAGAAGCATGAAGAGTTCACAATCCGGGACAGCTGCAAGATTAATATTGCGAAGTTATGAAAACAAACTAACTTCTCTTTTGTGTTGCACTCAATCTGCGACATTCTTTCCGAGAATTATTATTATCATTATTATTGAAATGAAACTTCTTTAGCCGTGGTAGGGGTAAATCGAGAGCTTGTGTACGCTCAAAATCGTCACGAAATTAGTGAGTTGTAACGGAACGGACTGCACAGAAAACAATCAACTCAGTGATTAGGCTTATCCAAAATTTAAAATATCCAAAAATTCAAAATTAAAAAGTCGAAAATCCAAAATATAAAAAATATAAAAATCCAAAATTAAAAATCCAAAATTTCAAATTCCAAAATTAAAAAATCAAAATTCCAAAATAAAAAATTAAAAAATTCAAAGAACCAAAATTAAAAATTAAAAATTTAAAAATAAAAAATGCAATATTTAAACATTTAAAAATTAAAAATAGAAATCCAAAATTTAAAAAAATCCAAAATTAAATATTAAAAAAGAAAATAAAAAATAAAATAATTAAAAATAAAAAATTAAAGATCTATAATTTTAAAAATCCAAAATGAAAAAATCCGTAATTCCAAAATTTAAAATGTAAAAGATCAAAAATTAAAAAAGCCAAAATTTAAAAAGTCCAAAAACCCAAATGAAAAAAGTCCAACAATACAAAATTAAAACAATCCAATAATCCAAAATTGATTAAATAAAAAAATTAAAACAAGTTTCACTTCTGTCATGCATCGTTCCACGCATACTTTTTATTATTATTATTTTATTGTTATAAAATCTTGCGGAGCGAATTGAGTTCACCGTTCATTATTTGTTATCGGATCGACACGAATATATGACGTTATTTGTAACCACTGATTAACGAAGAAACCAGACGATAAGACGTGTCTTATTTAACAGTGGTTATTTATTAAAATTATTTAACAGAGGAGTTGGGAAAATTTTAGAATTAAATATTATTAAAATTTTTTTATTTCACTGCAATTTTTAAACTGGAGAGATGCATTTTTCCATACTTATAACTCGATCGGTAAGACCTGAGCCAAACAAACGGCTGCGCAGTAATCTACGATGACTTAATCTAGACCTGCCTGACCTTCATAGCACGTGGTGTTCTTTGCTAGTTCATACTGCACAGACCGTGTAAAAACATCATAGTTAGCCTCACAGCATTCAATGGTGAAGACCCAACAGCGATATTCTGTGAGTTACATAGCATTACTTAAATAATATTTCATAACTAAAAGAACAAATAGGCCTACTTTATTCACTTTATTATTGGAGCTTCGTTGTTAACACTGTAGTCAGTAGTTATGAATAAAAGAAAGACTAATGCAGTAGTGACCAGTCGTGATTAGTCTCTAAATTTTGCAAATTATGAAAACTCTAAATTATGATATAGCTGTGGATGAATGATTAAGAATCAGGTTTTTATATCGATTGCTAGGAAGGCATGAAGTCAATTTAATGAAAATTTTAACCCTATTTCGCGTACTTATGGACTTATGAGCACCAAATTATAATTACTTGAATGCCCTGTAGCTACATAGGCGTACCGAGGGGGGGGGGGTTTTGGGGGTTTGAACCCCCCCCCCCCATTGATTAAAAAAAGGAAAATTGTATAGCCTAATTTTTTTTTCTGCCCATAAATTACTTAATACAAGTATAAAGCGTGGGAAGCTTAAAACTCGTTATTTTACGTCTTAATTTTTAAAATTTTCCAGGAGAAAACACCCAAAAGCTTAAAACTCGTTATTTTGCGTCTTAATTTTTTAAATTTTCCGGGGAAGACCCCCGGAAGCTTAAAATTCGTTATTTTGCATCTTAATTTTTAAAATTTTCCGGGGAAGAACCCCCGGACCTCCCTCTCCCTGAGGGGGTATTCCTTTATAACCCCCCCCCCCCATATGGTCGGCCTGGTTACGCCTATGCTGTAGCATACACATTTTACGACGCAGAGCAAAAATATCTTAATAAAGGTTGCTTGTGTATGTCCCCTCTATATAGGCTACATGTAAAATATTTCGGTGTTATTCATTAACACCCTGTATAGGCTATATAGTGGTAGTAAAGTTGAAGTAACTGGTTGCCATAGCAGTCTTTAAAGATTATAGGAACATGTCACCATGGCGATAATGTTTTGAGAACTTATCATGCTGATTGTTTTACAAATTACTGTAAATAACGACTAGAAACCAAATTTTAAAAATTGTGGTCACTGTGAAGGCCTATGTAATAATTGGAACAAATAATGACTAAACTATAGTAGTTTCTAGAGTTGCGGCGTTGATAAAAATAGAGAGTTTTGGAGAAATGCATAATGACGCTACATTTTCTGTACGTTTTATGGAACTAAAACATAGCTCTAAGTAATAATTTTCATGCAAAAGGCTTCTAAAGAATCAATATTAATTGACATGAGCTTTTCTTATTCTTTTTACATCTCATACCGTTATATACCCACGATTTGTTTTGTCAATAATAATAATTTAATTAAGCCTTTAGGTACAGAATACAATTGGCCAAGTCAATATGTGTAGGGTAAATCCGGGTGAGATGGCCATGCTTTTTTTAATGCTTAATAACTTGAAGGATTTTCAAGATAATTCATGTTCAAAATATTCAATTAGGTCCTTGGATATCACATTCTCTTAGCATAATTTTTTATGGAGAAAAAAGTAATTTAGGGTGAGAAATCCAAACATTTAAAAAAACGTTGGCCATTTCACCCAGGTGTCAGGGGAGATTGCCATAGGACATAGGGACAGTTTTCGAAGGTAGAAAGTACAGGCAAAAAGTAGAAAGACTAGTTAGCTCTTCTCCAATAAAATAAATAAATAAAATAAACTGAAGTGCCAAATAAGTTATCAAAACGTAAAAATAAACATATTTTGGAAAACAGAATCAATTCTGAGTAACTGAAATGTTCTGATACATTTCTGAAAAGATAACTAAACTCTACTGCATGCCACTACTGCACGAATGGCGGGGAAGGGCATACCATCTAACCTCTACATCATTTATCTCCATCTTTCGACTTTGTTAGTTGATGACAGGAAAACGTAAATATGAAAAATAATACAATATTATGGAGCCACCTTTGGCATAGAAACATGAGTCCAATCCACTTTTTAAGCACATAAATAATTTTGAAAATGACTTTAATAATGTATTTAATTAGGGGTACACTTTCAATGTCGTCTCTATTTACATACATCTTTCCGGATTGGATTTTCAAAATTGTTTCATTAAGGTTTATATGTTCGTTATGTCAATTCCCTAGCAATAAAAATAAATAAGTAATTGAGAAGCGATGGAAATTAGTCTTAAGTGAAATTTTTTACATTTCGCGTTAGAAAAAAATCATAAGATCTTGAAAATATGGCTCTTAAGTTGTTGGCCAACTCTCCCGAAAAAGAAGTGGGCCATCTCTCCTATTTGTATAGGTGAGATGGCCATACTCAGTAGTTAAAAATTGAAAAGTTTAGAACAGAACACGTAATACATGTGAAATATATAAGGTTCACTCACCTCACACAGTGAGTATCGTTCAACTGTTAGAAATAATGTCGGACTTCTGCTTATTTCATTCAACATACAAAAAATAAATGGCCAGTTAGAAAACAATAATGTTAAATCAATCGCGGATTTCTAAATATAAACAGCGCAGGTGTTCAACAATCGACTCTTAGTACCAAAAGCTTGCCGCCTACCAAGTTACGTTCAAATATGTTTATCGGCCTTGAAATCAGAGCGATTGGTCGTCTCCCCCGCATGGCTGTCTCTCCCGGAATTACCCTAAAACCATAACTCAAACTTACAATAATTATTTTAAATAAATATGGCTAAAACTTGGAAATTGTGTTAGGCTACTGCATTCCTGCATATTGTAATTTGGATTTTCTTTTAACCTCAAAATTCAGTCTTTAACTATCTTTCATTTAAATTTCTCATACTCTCAGGGAGCATATTATATATTATATTAATTGCATTAAAAAGATGATAATTATGAATTTTACTTAGTCTGTAGAAAGGTGTATGGATTTTGAGTTATACCTCCTGTTGTGGGAATGAAAGCTACTTCTGAGATCATAATTAGTAGCATTTTTCTTTTGAAACGTTAAAATTTCCAGAACATATAAATTATACATTGTTTTAATTCCTTAATTTGCAAATGGAGGTCTGCAGGAGGCATCAGGTAGATTTCTTGTTTTTATTCGAATTGCCTTTTTTGTAGAAATAAAATATATTTTAGCCCAGAGCCATTACCATACAATAAGTAGACCTGGGATTTTAGGCTCTAAAAAATTTACTTTTAGACACCTAAAATAGGCTTTTAAAAGACGTAAATGGTCTTTTAAAAGAGAAAATAGGCACTTAAAATAAGCTTCAAAAATATGTAAATAGACAGAAATTGACTTTAAAATACTACAATATGCTCTTAAACTGTAAAGTGAATTTTTTTTACTGTGAAAAATGTTGTATACCTATTCTCAACAGAAATAATTGTAAAATTAAGACAGAATTAAAAATATATTTATCAAAAACAGTTTTGGATTATATGAAAAATTGACAAAGTATGTCCCTTCTTACTATATATACCTTCTACTTGTTGTTTTGAGCGAATCCTCCCCTGTCAGTCAGCAATCCTTTGGCGATAATTGTTTGGGAAAATCAAGTTTCTTAGAAAAATCCACCCTCTGCTGTTCTGCTCTTCATTCAGGGATGTCTATTAAATGATTGTAAAAGTTACAGAAATTGGATCTTATTTTAAATGCACAAAATAGGCATTTTAGGCACTAAAATAGTAAAAATAGGCTCCAAATGTCCAAATAGGCATTTTAGGGCATTATATAAATATATATATATAAATATATATATATATATATATATATATATATCTATAAATATAAGTGATATTTCACGAAATGTCAACATATTTTAAAAAATTCATGTTATTTCAGGGCATTTGCCATAAAATCAAAGGTCTAATAATAAGAGACCATACCTAATTATATTTTCAAAGAATGCAAAATAGGCCTGCTTCACGTATTGTTTGGGTAACTTGTTGACAAGATCCCTTAAGAGACGTATAACTCCTGACAATCTTTTACAGATATATCTAGTATGAGCTTGTCATGATAGCTTTTGATCAATGAAAATACCTAATAGTTTCACCGGTTCATGTGATAATGCTTTTTTTACCTGTTTCAACGTGAATGTAAGAGTCTTGGTCTTGTCATGATTTATTACAAAGCCATTATTCGAAAACCACATGTCAATTTCTTTTACAACTCTATTACAGAATTATTCAATTCAGACAACTCGTTATGTGTAATTAAAAAGGTAGAGTCATCAGCATAAATTATGGATTTCGTTGATATGTTATTAGGCAAGTCATTAATCATTAGTATAAATAAAGGAGGTCCCAAAATTGACCCTTCAGGTATTCCAAACTTTATCATGGCTGCATTGACATCAATTACAGTGTAAACTCTTTTGGTAGGTGCAAGATTAAATTATATCAAACTTTCGTCAATTTACTTTGAGCCTTTGACTGTTTTATTCCCTCTCCATTGTAGCTACGTAGAGAAAATGGCCATTGCAGTATGGAGTTCAGTCTAGCTGTATGTCTCCTCACAGTTTCTATTGATTCTCTATATATTTTTTCTTTTACCTTTTCTCTCCCTTTCGCAAATAAAACAACTATATAATAGATGTCCAATAAATAGGATCTGGTCCGCCGGTGATACATAGCACTCCATTCCCCGTTTCCTTCTTGTAGATTGTTCATAAAAGTAATTTCCTCCTCAACTACCTAAACTCTCTGGTCTTCTTTTGAAACACCCTAAGCTGGAGTAAAATGGAGAAATGTTTTACCACGATCCTTCGTACACTAAGATATCAATGTATCTACAATACAGTCAAAAGTACGAGGCACGTCCATAAAGTAAGTTACCCTGGGGCCGTTTACAGAAACAAAACACAATTTCGTGGACATATATATTTCATACATTGATGCAGCAAGTATTCAGCTATTATTCAACGTATTTGCCACCGGAATTGAAGCATTTGTCATACCGTGGAACCAACTTCTGAATCCCTGTGTCGTACAAGTCTGCCGCCATGGATTTGAACCATTGTGTGAAAAACATCTCCTCCTTTCAGTCATTCTCTGCCATTCCCTGTCATTTCGTGAGGTATAGCAAAACGTGGAAATCACTGGGAGCGAGGTCCGAGCTGTAAGGTGGATGTTTAAACACCTCTTAGCAAGTCTCCTGCAGAAGTTCGGCTTGGAGGTGTTTAAACATCCACCCTAAATCCCGGACCTCGCTCCCAGTGATTTTCATTTTTTCCTACACCTCAAGAAACGACAGGGAATGACAGAGAGGCGGAGATGATTGCCACACAGTGGTTCAAATCCCTGGCGGCAGACTTGTACGACACAGGTATTCAAATGTTGGTTCCACGGTATGACAAATGTTTCAATTCCGGTGCCAAATACGTTGAATTATAGCTGAATACTTGCTGTATCTATTGGAATATATGTCCACGAGACTGTGTTTTGTTTCTGTAAACGGCCGCAGGCAAACTTACTTTATGGCGTGCCTCGTATCATACACTCAAACTGTTAAACAAGAGTTCATTTTATATTATGGGATTGGTTCCAAGCTTTCGGGAGCTTGCTCCATTGCCATCTTCTGGGAGAATTGAGCTGGTGAGCTCAGAATCAACCCTCCTACTCACCCGGTTGTAATAATATATTCTAAACAGCGGGAAAATTTTAACTCTAATGTAACACTTTAGTTGCTAAACTTATTCTTACATTTCACTGCTTTTACGACGAGGCAGAATTCTGGGGTAATACTTATATTTGTTACGAAAATAAAATCAGGTAAACTGATATAAAAAGTACCAGAATGATTTTATTTAATCAGTGATAAGTTAATTGCATTTATGATATGAACAAAATAAGTTATTTTTGTAATCTATCTCCGAGTTAAGCTCTAGATCGATTCATTAAGCAGGGCTTGTGGAAGAACATACTTAACCTTAATTCAAACTCGTATACACTGATATAAGAAATTCTTAAAATATGTCAACATTTCACAAAATACATTGGTGAAGAACTCCACTTAATATACGTAGGCCTAATTATTTCATAGTAATATACGGTACTTTCTGCATATAAGCAGTATTCAACTTGATCAACGGAATAAACATCTGACTAGTATGATAATCAAATGCAAAGGAATATGTCATGGCTAACTGTATTGCAAATTCCAAAGCCGTATATGATCAGTGTAAAACAATATGTTGTCAGGATAACCAATTTGCATTTGTTGAATTCTTCCTAGTATATTACCATAAGAAAGGCACTAAATTGGGCATTACTCCGACACCGGTCAACCGATTTGGTCAAATATCAACAGCTTTCTTCCCATGGACATTATAAACGCGTATACCAAGTTTCATTAAAATCCGATGAAGCATATTTGAGTTATCGCGCCTTTTCTTAGCTATATATTACCATAAAAAGGCACTAAATTTGGCATTATTCCTGTACCGGCCAATCGATTTGGTCCAATATTAATAGGCATCTTCCCATGAACATTATAAATGCGTATACCAAGTTTCATTAAAATCCGTTAAAGCGTAATTGAGTTATCGCGTGTACAGACACACGGACGGACAGACGGACAGACATTTTCCCGTCCCCACACACAATCTCATAAAGTACCATACTGGCACTTAATAACAGAACATAAACATGAAAACAAGAACAAGATAAAAATAAAATTATTGATGACAACGTAGCGAGAAAGGGTAATATACGAGCTCATTGCGAAGTTGATCCTTCTTTCTTTAGTAGAAGTCCAGTTATCCGGATTAATTGGCCCGAATCCGATCTGAAAAATCAAATATCCGTATAATTGGATAATTCATGAAAAAAGTCATTTCTGAAAAAAAACTAAATTGTACAGTAGTGTACATACATAAAGTGTCACATGTTGAACATATCGGTTAGAGGTCAGTTGTTTTGCTGACAAACTGTCGAATTTGTCGGCTAAAAGTTTTGCTTTTCGCAAATAATCGGCCCTGAAATAGCGTTTCCCAATGCGCGCGGCCTCAAAGCGATCTGGATAATTAGAGTTCAGATAATTGAAGTGGTGAGAGCCCTATCTTCTTAACATTGCAATTTTCCTTTCTGGGATTGAAGACTTGATTAAATGTAATTACTTTTGTTCAAGGAATTGATTAAGAGGTGAAATTAGTCGTATTTAAAACTATATCCTGTATTTTTACCCATTTCAATCAATTCGTTTTTATTACGCTGACAACACACCCGCCGTATTATGGTTCTGAGCGAAGCAGGATGACCAACTGTCCTTCTTGCATTAAGGTAGATAGTGGCAGGTAGATCCTACTTTAGTGGCAATTAGGTTAGGTTGGGTTGGTTATTTAAGATTAGGTTACATTATGAATAGTGATTTTAGTTTAGTAGGGCACACAGAATTCACGTGTATCGAAAATGTGCCATATTATATCTCCCGCGATGTTTGTCGTGTTGGTCAGCCTGTTTACCCACATAAGATGGCCGTCACATGTATGTTATTATCATGAATTACTTGTTTTAAAGTAAGATAGTTATAGGCATAGGCGTAACGAGGGGGGTTTTGGGGGTTTGAACCCCCCCCCATTGATTAAAAAAAGGAAAATTGTATGATTTTTTAAGTCTGCCCATAAATTACTTAAAACAAGTATAAAGCGTGGGAAGCTTAAAACTTATTATTGTGCATCTTAATTTTTAAAATTTTCCGGGGGAGGACCCCCGGACCCCCCTCTCCCTGGGGGGTACTCCATACCCCCCAGACCCCGCGGATGTTATAACCCCCCCATATGGTCGGCCTGGTTACGCCTATGGTTATAGGATGTATTCCTATAGCCTATGTCATACATGGGCATACCACTTGTGGTTCTCGACCTTCCCGCATAAGACACAAGATGGGATTGAGGACATTCGGTGTACGTGGTGGATTATTCCCATGCATGAATCATATCTCTTTGCAAGCAGTGACAGGTTGCGACACAGTTCCGATTGGAAAGGCGTTATGCCACATTCTAAGCCTTTGTATGATGAAATAATTGCACACGTAAAAGAATAAATAAAAATACAAAATTGTTTGCATTATTTGTATATTGTAGTGTATATTACAAAGTGAAATTAGTAGTTCCCAAAGAATGAGCAACCGCCACTGCACTTATTGTTTGTTTGTGTCTCCATCTACCTGTTCTTTTCGAACTATGTGTAAGTTGACCAAGTTTGCGGGTTGCGTGTCAATGGATAGGGGTTGCCCATGATTGGCCTATGTGAACAGTTTCAGACCTAATTATAAACTTTGCTCCTAGGGACACATTTTTAACGTTGTTTCGTTTAGTAAAAATTAAAACTGTAATGCTAAGGAGATAGAGCTAGGCCCACTTGAAGTTCTACTGTATTTCTTGGAGTCGAAGCTGGGACTAATTGAGTAACTGCTCTCCGCCTGGAATACAACAACGTACAGTAATCAATGAATTAAAAAAATAGTTTACAGCATACTATGACACATTCAGAGTTCCTGTAGTTACTACGCAGGACCCAATGCTTACATCGTTAACTACACACAGCTTTTAACACTCAATTCTTAATGTCTTAATGTCTGTAACGAATTAATTTCATTCAGGGGATGTTTGTTTTCCTTTGAGAAGTCATAAAATTAACTGTTACCATGAGTATTGCTTTCAAGCTTTTTTAGTTTGATTTTATTTAACACAGCTGTACATACCTTATTCCACTGCTGTATTACACAAATTCAACAATCCTAGGAGTTATGTTATGGATGTTATGTGTACCCAACGCACAACATTTACGTGTCCCGGCAAAACCCGATGGGGACAAGGGGACTTGACTCCAAAATTTGGATCTGTCCCGGCCAAATCGGGAAGTCTGGTAACTTTACTACAGTCAAAAAAGTCAAGATTTAAAAGAAGTAGGTTGAAATCATTCCAAGATTCCTTCTAGCTCCTGACCTGTACCTTGTTCCGATTTAACAGACAAATGCGACTTAGGCTACATTCGTGTTATAACACTCTAAGGAGTTTCCCATCTTATCACTTACTGTCTATGAATTTTAAATTAACGGACAGAAAGATGAGTTCAAAACATAATCTTTAATAATATTATGGGAGGAAAATTCCTCTGACACTGGGATTTCAACCAGCGCTAGATGGAACCTCTCTCCTATGACCATCTTGAATGTTACTGTACAATATAAATGGAAGCCCAGTCACAAAAATCACTAATTAGTGTGCCTCACAGAACTGCATATGACATAACTTGTCTGTCACTGACCATTAAGGGCAATCAGTCATAGGAGAGAGGTTCCATCTGGCGCTGTGAAGTGAACTCTGGCTTAGCTCAGTTGATAGAGGATTGGCACGGATAGCCAAAGGTCCTGGGTTCAAATCCCAGTGTCAGAGGAAGTGTTCTCCTGTAATATTATCATATAATGTCCAACAGAGTCAATGGCCTATGGTTCATGAATGCATATGCATATATCTGTAATCTTTAATACTTCAGACGGAGAGCAAAGAATTGATAAATATTTTAGGTCCCTACCAGGCAATGAAGAAAACTTCAACTTCTATATACTCGTAGCTTATCCCAGGACTAGAAGCTGGAATGGGAAGTAGTAGAGTACCATACAAGAGATTAGAGAGTTTTGCACTTGCTCGTCCAATCCATAACAGTTATGTTGATTTCAATAATGTCGTACTGCGAAATACTGGGGTAAATTTCGTACTGAGGATGATTTATCCGATTAAAGCCCAAATTATTTATTCCTTAAAAACTTTAAAAAATTAACATATAAAATATATTAATTCAGTCTACAGCATTTGTTCTCCTCGCCATCCATATAGTAGTCCAAAACCTCCCGGTCTACAAATAGACCGCTGAGTGATAATGTTGTCAAAACATACTGTAATAATGAATAGATACATTTCTGCTTTTTAAACTTTATTTCTGGAAGCAATTTTTCACCATTGAAGTCAATACGCAATAAATCCAGACATGTCATCATTAGACTTCGGATTTTAGGTAAAAACCTATTTCAATCCTTAAGTGATACAGTGATGAAAACTTGTATATGCATGTTTCATAAGTGACAGCCTAAAACTGATCCTTTTATAGGACCTAAAACAGCCTATTTTTACGTTAGAGCCTAATATTGCCTTTTTGCTTGTTTTTCCTCTAATATTCAAAATAAGTCATTTTTTGTTATAAATTCTAGCATTTATTTTCAGTTCATACTAAATTTTTAGCTCGGAATGTACAGTAGGCCTATACGACACATTTGTGACATGCTTAAATAGTAAGGAATGAATCGTCTTCAGGATAAAAATTCCTTGGAATTCCCAAGAAAATCGTGTTTTTCTCCCGACTCCCACATCCAGTTAAAATAAAAGTAGTTCTCTGAATCACTGAGGGATACAAGGGGTTGAATCTGCTAGCGTGCGTAACTTCTGGGCGCAGGGATTAGGTTTCCACTATTATGGTAGTAATAGAGACCCTAGTAATAGGTCTTTATAATTCTGTGCATCATAGGCCGATATCTGTGTTTTATCATGATTACCATTAATGGTGAATTCAATAAATATAATATTCTGCATTGCAATTGAGATATTTTAGAAAAATGGCAGCTTAACGATTTTATAAGAGACTATTTTACGATTTTTATAACCTATTTTCCAATTTTTAGAGCCTATTTTAGGTGCCTAAAACAGCATTTTAGCGACCTAAAAGTCCGAAGTCTAGTCATCATAAATTATAATTTTCTGTGCAATCAAATGGCGTGGAATTTTTTATACTTTTTTCATGTCTTCCCATTTCTCAGTTGAAGCGAATTCATTTTCTGGAACTGTGTGTACTCGGGAGTACATTTTTTCCTATCTTGCTGTTTGGTTGCTTTTCTTAGTTTACTTTTCAGACCTATAGCAAGTCGTTTCTATTAGGTCAATGTTTTCATAAGCAGTGAAACGTACTTCAGCTCGTCTGTTGGTTGGTTGGTTGGTTGGTTGGTTGGTTGGTTGGTTGGTGTATGGTTATCTAACGACGTGGATGTACTGCAACTTTGGCCTGTGACCGTCGCAAGTGTGCCGAATTTAGCCCCGCAGGAGTTCTTTTACATGTCTGTAAATCTACTGACATGGGCCTGTCACATTTATGCACACATCGACCTGGGCCGCGATCGAACCCGCAACCTTGGATCAGCTCGTCTGTGAACACGTGCTTTATTACATGTAAAAACCCAACATTTATTGAAATAATTGTGTTCTCTATCAACTACAACGATTAAATGTCAGTGCAACTGTGGTCTAAGCAAGAAAAGTGTTGAAGGCTTTAATAAAAATGATAATAACTTTGAAAGATCTGAACAGTATACTGCGTAGCATTGTGGTTAAGTTGAACAGGCACCATTGAACCATCAACAAAACTTTATTTTTAAAATTACATGAAAAACTACAATTGTAGAACTTTCTGTTTTCTAAACTTTTAAAAAAGTGCAATAGACCACTATTACCCTGACCCCTCAATTTAAAAAATATCCCCATAATATATTAAGAAATTCAATAATATACTGCATGAGCTGGAAGAACATAGTCTGAGAGTGTTTGAAAATAGGGTACTTAGAAAAATATTTGGGCCCAAGAGGGATGAAAATGGAGACTGGAGAAAATTCCATAACATCGAGCTTCAGGACCTGTACGCTTCACCGGATATAGTAAGGCTAATTAAAACGCGAAGGATGAAATGGGCTGGACATGCTGCACGCATGGGGAGGAAAGACATAGCTCAAAAGTATTGACTGGGAGACCCGAAGGGAAAAGACCACGTGGAAGACCTAGACGTAGGTGGGAGGACAATCTTAGAACGGATTTATGGGAAGTAGGATTTGTGGGGGATGATTGGATGGAGTTAGCACAGAATAGGGTTGAATGGCGGACTCAGGTAAGCGCGGCAATGAACCTTCGGGTTCCATGAAATATATAATATTCCTTTAACTTGCTTAGGAATTATCTATTTCCGTTGAGTAAGTAAGTAAGTGAGTAAGCAACTTGTGAAAATCAATGTAGCCTACTAACATGTTATCCTCTCTTGAAAAATTCATAATTTACTGTTGAACCCAGTTCACTTTAATTTCAAGGAATGAAGCCCCTAGAAAGCAAATAATGCATGCAGAAGATGCAGTTTTATTGCAAGAGAGCCACAATAACTGTCGTGCCACACGGTTTCAGTTTGCTGAGGCGAGAATAACACTAGCGCTCAGTGGTCCATAAAGAGGTCACTGGTCGTTTAGTTCATAAGAATTGCTTACATCTGTGATTTATTTGTGTGATGCAGTAATAAGAACAAGGGGAGATGGTAGTTACCGCTAGCAAAATTATAGAAAATATGCCGTATTTTCAAGATGCCATAACTCAGGTGTTAACAGTCAGATTTAGTTGAATTTTTTTATGCTTTGCATGTGCACTCTGTAGTTTAAAATAAGCAGAGAATGGTTGTTCTAGATATCACTGTTTGGTAGGAAAGAATTTTTTAACACATAGGTGACAATTTAGTTTTACGGTTTCTTCCCTTGACATAGGTACACTTTTTTCCATTTCTGTAGCTTAGATTTTTTTGAAACTTTGGTAACTTACTAACAATTGGTACTGCTATTTACCCTACCTCAATCAGTCATATATATACAATATTACTGCCTGAGAACTGCCTGAAAACTTCACGACTACAAAAAAAGACTTTTTTTTTAAATAAAAATAGTTGTAAATTCTGTATATTCAAGACTTTCCCCAAAATTATGGTAAGGGAGATTTGTCATCCATCCATATTGAATTCTTGAAAGTTTCATTAGTTTAGCGTGAATAGTTTTTTAGAAAATGGTACCTGAAGTAGAAAAAATGTAATTTTACAGGAGAGCGAAAAGAAAATTACATGCTTGTTCTAACCTTATGGTATTTTATCCATCCAGGTCGCTCTGCTTGGCTTAATAATAACGCAACATATAAGACCTAAATATCAAAATGTTCAGAAAACTATGCTCTATTACATGAGCCAAAGAAAAAAAAATAGATTTTTTTGACATTGGTAACTACCATCTCCCCTTTGCGACAAGTTTACTGTAACACAGAAACTTCTGAGAAAAGTGTAATACGAAAAGAAATAATGCTTTTTCCCTGCAGTCTTTTGCATCTTAAATTTGTGAAGTAACAAGTCACACATTATTCTACTTTTTGAAAGACGACAAATTGTTCTCACAGTTAGATAACATTACTGATGACATGTTCATTAAAATTGGCTCTTTAAAAGTCATGTGACTTAGTAGTATTTGCAGCGATCTATAAATAGATATTTGCGAAGATATTCTCCTCAAGGAAATTCTACTAGAATCACTGTCTAGATTTCATGACATCAGTCTGGAAAGTTTTACTTCCGTTGTTTTGTTCAGATCCGAGAAAGATTAATGAAAGAAGAGCTGCTGAATCCTTGGAATCACCGACACATCATCTACTGCATGCAGACATCTGAAATTTTAAACAATGATGGACTGAAGGGTGGGCGAATGCATCTCGAAGCCGGATTTTTATTTTAGTTTTCGTTCGCGAGTAATGAGTAAAAAACTGACAGAAAACGTGAATTTTTAACGCAATCTATGCACCAGTTTTCATTAATACAGTAATACAGTAATTATAGATCGCTTCGATTCATCGAAGCGATCTATAATTCTATGCGTTATATTGAAAAAATCGTGATGCATTTGTTTCCAAGTTCTGACAAAAAATGGCAAAGCCACCAGCAATTGATTTCACAAATGAAATGTATTACTGAAAACTGGTGCATAGATTGCGTTAAAAATTCACGTTTTCTGTCAGTTTATTACTCATTACTCGCGAACGAAAACTAAAATTAAAAATCCGGTTTCGAGATGCATCCGCCCACCCTTCAGTCCATCTTTGTTATCCTTAATCGCGATACCTAAATATGAAGCTGATCAATTACGCGATACCTAAGATAACCGCCTTAGATCCGTGGTGAAGGAGGCTGTGGGTTCGAGTCCCATCTCGGGCATGAGTGTTTGTGTGTAATAAGGAAAAATGGAAAGCAAGGAAAACAAAACTCTAAACAAGATAAATAATTCAGGAAAATTGGCCTATGACCAGCTAAATTTTACTGAAAAGAAATCTGTGTCCTCACCCCCTGGTCGATTCATTTGTTTATAATGTCAAGGCACGCAAACATCTGAAATTTTCAACATGGACCGAAGAGGGATAATGAATATAGACCTAAATGGACAAACAGAGGTTTTCTGGGTTAGGGAACTCGAATCTGAGATAATTTTTCCCATCTAATCGTGGAATGCACTGCAAAGCAGGATTTTCGTTATAATTATTATTCGTTTTAAATCATCATCAGGATCTAAATGCAATGCCTTGTTGTAGTAGCCATGTCTTCCTCTTCATTGCTGTTCTCTTTAAATTTTCGTATGACAGCACGTCCATATCCTTTATCGTGTTTTAAATATAATGTTTTAATTATTTTGCGTTTAATTTTTTAATTAATTATCGTGACGAAGCCGCGGGCACCTGCTAGTAAGTCATAAAAAGAATTTGTTGTTTTATGCAGAAACCCTATTCAGTATGATCCTATCAACAACATCATCTATAGTATAAGTATTTTTTAAAAATAAAATTTTTAAAAATATTTTTTTCATTAAAGATATATATTTAAATAAAACAAACTATTAATGTTAAATGAATGATTCTAGATAGTGTTCTTCGTATGATATTAACAAGTAGCCTACACAGAAAAATAATCACTCATAAATATTGATATTTGCGGAAGTTATCAAGGAAACGGCATTTCAGTGCATGAAACGTGGCTGCCATTTTGAAACGACAATTACCCATAACTCTAACAGTTTGATTAATTTTAAAAATATTATGCAGTTGTAGAAGTAGTTAATAAAGAGTATGTCATATTACAAGATTGTAGAGCAATTCATTGCTGAGGAAAAAATAATTAAATTCACATATTTCTCACCTATGAATTTCACTGAAAGCTGTATGTACCCCCTTAAAATCAGAAAGTTTATTTTTTCAACCTGATGGTCGGGTTTGACTCGCAGGGACACGTACTGTGTTTTACCGTTATAACTGATCTTCAGCTTCGTGTCTGCCCTGTAAAACGCGGGTACGTGTCCTCAATTTTTCTTGCCGTTAAAGCGTAACACCAAGGGAAAAATATGCTGTAGGAAACGACCGTGCGAAGCGAACGCACTTTTGCGCTTAGAGCTATGGTTCTATGTTTGTCACTCGTGATTTCAGGGTGTGAGAAATCAATTCCTGCTGTACCGTGCATCTTGCTGTCGACATTAACAACGTGTTTTCTGTTTGTTGAAACTGTGGAATTTCCATTCAGAGTTTCCCATAGTTTATTAGAGTGACCGCCGGCGTCAGGGGCGTATTCAGAAGGGGGGCTGAGGGGGCTGCAGCCCCCCCCCCCGAAACGTTAAGTCATGCTAATATGTTGCACATGAGGGAACTTTAATTTCTTAAATTGTAGACAGTTTAATTGCAATTGTAGAAAATTCATCCTGGCTCGAAAGTTCATGAAATGTCATCATTTTCTCTGAGACATCATAGGCAATGCAGGGTGTAGTATAAATTCGTCTCACCTCAAAATGAATAAAAGTAGTGTACTTTTATTTTGCATTTTTCGGCACTTTATACTTCACTAGTCAATTTTAGGAAATTTTCATTCTTTCCTTGCATTTTCCCTATTTTGTCTTCAGAATAGGGTTGCCACCTTTTGGTAAGGCTAAGGAGGGACACTTATTTAATATATGCGTATCGCCGATCTTCATACCTAAATTTGTACATGGAACAATTTATTAATAAGAGAAAGATTGTATATATTCGTTACAAAGCCAGAAATGAATAGGCTATGTAGCAGTAACACTAACATTAGAAAAGAAAATGCTAGTAAAATAATAATAATAATAATAATAATAATAATAAATATGAAAATATGAAAATCACACTAAATTTATCAAATCAAAATCAAATCATATTCATCTGTCAACAAACAGTTGAGAAACAATACGTATTATGTGTTCACAGGTTCCTTTGGAACTGCATAATCAAATCTGAGATCGTTTTCCCAGGGGGCGCTTTCTAATCGTGGAATGTACTCTGAAGCCGGAATTTTAGATGTTTCATTAATTATTAATGGTTTAGTTTATGAATGATTCGCGTGCAAGTGTTAATAAATATATTGCTTTAATAATTATTATACTCTACATTTTTAATTTTTCAATTAACTATCGTGGGCGAAGCCGCGGGCACCTCCTAGTTTATTTACATTACAAGACCGTTGTATAAAACTAAACAGGTGAGTGCGAAGTTAACAAAACAAGCGCTAACTTATAACGGTTGAACATCGTACGACATTTTATGTTGTTTTGAATCGTAAATGTTAAAAACAGGGCCCGGATTCTAATAGGGTTGCCACCTTTTGGTAAGGCAAAGGAGGGACACTTATTTAATATATGCGAATCGCCGATCTTCATACCTACATCTGTACATGGAACAATTTATTAATAAGAGAAAGATTGTATATATTCGTTACAAAGCCAGAAATGAATAGGCTATGTAACAGTAACACTAATATTATAAAAGAAAAGGCTAGCAAAATAATAATAAAAAAAATATATATATAATGCGTCCCTCTTAGGCATAATTCGGGACGGTGAAAATGTTCTTAAAATGCGGGATGTCCCGCCAATTTCGGGACAGGTAGCTACGCTACTTCAGAATGAACTTTTCAAACATTACAGACAAAGCAATCTCATTTATGGGACATTCTGGCATAAATATAGTAAACGTAAAAATAATAATAGAAAACGTGGTAATAAAGTAGTAATATAAAATACTTAAATCTTGTCCATTGTTTATATTTTTACACTACTTTTTAAAATATGTATTTAGAAATATTGAGTCATTTTTTTCAATTCTTCGTGTCATATTTTCATAAATTTAAGGTCATTTTATAGGTCATTTTCAGGCATTTTTAGGTCATCCACTTCTGAGCCCTATGATACTATTGTTAGGCTTATCACAGCCCCTCCCGAAAAAAAAAATCTTGGATGCGCTGCTGGCCGACGTGGTCTTGTGGTTAGCGTCGCTCACTACAGAACCGTCGGCCCAGGTTCGATCCCCGGTCGAACCCGCTGTCTTCTCGGATTTATCTGAGGTAGGTAGATCTGGAAACGGGGTGCACTCAGCGTCATGATTCAAACTGAGGAGCTATTTGATAGAGAAGCAGCGGTTCCAGTCATAGAAACCGCTACTAACGGCCGTGGGTGTCGGCATGCTGACCACATGCCCCAATCCTGCCATCTACCTATGATAGATGACGCAGCGGGCGGGTGGTAGGCCTTGTCCCTTCAGTGATGTAGCGCCACGGTGTTTAGTTTTTTTTAGTTTTATTAGGGTTAATTACTGATGTCACTTAACTTCCAGTTTTGAAATAATTTTGACAAGAAATCGGTGAAACGAAGTTATGACAGCATTCATGAGCCACAGATTATTGTCTCTGTTGGACACTACATGAGAATATTATAGGAGAAAAATTCCTCCGGCACTGGGACTTGAACCCAGGACCTTTGGCTATTCGCGCCAATGCTCTACCAACTGAGCTAAGCCGGAGCTCAATTCACAGCGCCAGATGGAACTTCTCTCCTATGACTGAATGCCCTAATGGTCTACCTCACAGACAGACAAGTTATGTCATATGCAGTACTGTGAGGCACACTAAGTAGTGATTTTTGTGACCGGGTGTTACGTCATGTAATACCTTCTTTCTTGCTTGCCATAAATTTACTTCAGATGGCTTTGATTTTCATTTGTCTGTATAGGCTTACAGTCAATCAATTCAATGTATGTCTTGGCAATTGTTATTTTAATCTCAACTCCAAAATTATTTATTTATTTTTTAAATAACTACTAATTTATCAATTCTGTTTTTATTTTATTTATTATTATATTAGCATAGTGCGTTTTAATGTATTGATTAATTAATCTTATTTACAAGTGAAGCTATTATTATTGGGTTAGCGATTATTTATTGTTTCAACCTTCAATTGTCCTTATTATTCACTTCATCCTTCTTCTTCAAAATGGACAACGATTTGAGTGTTCCATTCTCTTTTTCTAGGGCAATGTGCTCTATTCAACAAATCATTTAGCACGTCATACAGTGCTAAATTTCGGGCGAAATGCCTTTTATCTTCATTTGTGTTGGATTAAGAATTCCAATGTTCTTACATAGTTCAACATAATTTCAACATCACAGGGATTCATCTAGACGTCGCTAAAGGTGCTTCGTTCTATCTCTGGACACTGAACCTTCATAAGGAGATATCAATCATTTCAATTCTGTGAGTAATATAATTCACAAGACAAGGACTATGATTAGTTTTCAATTCGGTGAGATTTAGTAGTCATAAAGAGACTTCATGCAACTTCGAATTGTTAAATAAATACAGACATTTATGCTTGGCAATAAAGTGTTAACAGCTTATTTATGCAATCTTCTTTTTTCTGAACTAGTGCTGTGAATAGTCTTAAATTTCAGCATTCAATACAATCTTCTAGTTTCGAAATAACAATTTCGACAGGCTATATTTATTACATCAACAAATGGTCCTCCGAATTAATACAGTCTACCAGTGCATCTATATATGTGTACTTGGATACAACTAGAACTGCAGATTTCAAGAAGTGCATATATTCCAGACCATCAAGTTTGTGTTGATCAAGCAACGTCATCGTTCACATGTGCATATTTCTTGTATATCAATTTACCCATTTGAAGATTGGAAATGAAACCCAATTCTTCTCCTCAATTCTTCTCTCCCCCGCATGTTATCGCCGGGAATCGAACCCACAAATAGTTTTCAATACGGTCCACTACCAGAGGAAGGGTCGCCTTGCGGTAACATGTTGTTGGTCCTCCGGGCCGTTGATATTACTAACATGTTGTTGGTCCTCCGGGCCGTTGATATTACTAACATGTTGTTGGTCCACCGGGCCGTTGATATTACTAACATGTTGAAGGTCCATCAGGCCGTTGATATTACTAACATGTTTAGATATTACTGGCTGCTCCGAACCTGAATTAAATTCAGTGCATTTGCTTGATTATCATAAATAATTCATCTTATACTATATAATACATAAGTCTCTCCAGGCATTTGCAAGCCTGTTTGAATTCATGCAAAGTATTGCATTTAGCAACAACATAAGTGTTGTTTCATAAACATTAGCATCACTATTATTATCAAGTTTTAATAATATCAAGCATATCTCCGTGTCCTCAACACGTTTGAGATCTAGGTACGGAGCTACCTGACTATCATATTGTAATACATGTCTATTTGTAAAATATTGTACAATCTCACAGACAACAATACAAACACCTGATACAGATTCTACACAATTTCAAGTGTATTTAACTGTTTTGTCTGTTTATCTCAATCATTACCATTGTAAACGTCTATGTGTAATTCCCGAAACGCGGGCAATTAATTTAACACTGAGCAATTATTTATTGTAAAAGACTTTGCAAATCTCATCAAATATGACTAATCCGGGTCCTGAATTCGCGGCCCTTAAGGCTAAACGAACCCCTGTTAAGAGTCGTATTACCCGCCAAGCCAATATAATAGCTGATCTCACTAGTTCTAGTGAAATTTCTATTCAAGACCTGCTTAGGCGCAAAGATACAATGACAAAACTTAGTAATGATTTTCAAGACATACAATCTCAGATCGAGGAGTTAGAATTTTCTGATGCCGAAATGGCTTATAGGGAGGAAGTCGAAGAAACCGTTTTCCAAGCCCTTTCTCACCTAGACAATTTAATTTTCCAAAGGCAAGCTCAGCAGGAAGCTGAGGCTAAGTTAGTTGCGGCCCAGCAGGAAGCTGAGGCTAAGTTAGTTGCGGCCCAGCAGGAAGCTGAGGCTAAGTTAGTTGCGGCCCAGCAAGAATCTCAGGCTAAACTATCTAGTGTCGAGTTTATAAAGACACGTTTCTTCAATTATGTTCAGGCAATTCAAGCCCTTGTCATAGAAGATAGAGAATCTTATTGCAAGGCTCTGAGTCTGCGCACATCCTTCGAGGAATTATTCAGTGAGTACAAGACTGAATACTCACGTATCGACGTACTAGAACTCAATGAATCTATCAAACTTCAAAGGCTTCAAGTCGAATCTGCCTTTCATGAAACCATTGGTATTCTTCGAAGTTCAATTGATGAAACCAAGCATCATTATGAGCCCAACCAAGCTATCCTTGCTAATCAATCATCGCCTCAATTTGTCCCCTCTCTCCCTAAACTTCCAGAAATTCGGCTTCCTCATTTCATTGGCGACCCAGCAACCTGGATTGAGTTTAGGGACACTTTCAATTCACTAATCATAGAGCATAAACACATATCTAACATGGACAAATTTCAATATTTGAAGTCCTGTCTAGCACCAGAAGTTATGACAGTGATTCAAAACATTCCTGTCTCTGCTGCTACGTTTGATGTAGCATGGAGCACGCTGTCGGCTAGGTTTGATAATGACCGACTTATCGCTAATACCCACTTGGAGAAGCTATTTTCACCTCCTGTATTAGAAAGGAATTCCGCTGAATCTCTTCAGAAGTTCGTTGACCATTTTATAAGCACTGTTCATGCTTTGAACTCGCTTAATGTTGGTGTAGAACTGTCTGACTTGATTATAGCAAAGATTGTACTCGACAAGCTTCCCCCATTCTTGATAAAGGAATGGGAATCCTCTCTCGCTCCAGGTAAAATGCCTAGTCTCAAAGACTTATTCACATTTTTAGAATCCAGGATACGGGTTTTTCAGATGACTGACTCAGCTTTAAGGAGTCAGCCAGTAAAGCCTATTGTATCTAATACAACCATTCCTAAAGGCAAGGTTGCCTCCTCCAAGCCTAAATGCCTCTGTTGTAACAATGGATTCCATGAGCTGCAACATTGTGAAGTTTTCAAAGCCATGGATTTCTCTAATAGAGACAATTTTGTCAAAACGCAACGATTATGTCAAGTGTGCTATTACTCTAAGGGTCACGCCCCCTATTGTAGCACTTATACTTGCAAGATTTGTAAGGGTAAACATGGCACTTACCTTCATAATCCAGCACATATTAACGGCAACCAATCTGCCAATACTGCTGGGGTAATGTCAGTCTTCCAACCTCAACCAAGCTGTTTGCTCCCTACCGCCACTGTTTTAGTCATGCACAGGGATGGCCATTCTGTTGAAGCCACCGCATTGCTTGACAGTGGTTCTGATTGTAACCTCATGTCTAATAGGTTATTCAACCACTTAAAATTATCGCCTCATCACCAGCGCACTACTTTAGCTGGTATATTGTCATCTAAGGCAGACAGTCTTAAGATGACGTCAATTTCAATTAAGTCTGTCACTACTTCATGGCATTGCAACACCAACGTCATAATCGTACCGGAAATTTCAACCTCGAAATTTCCACGCAAGCCTGTCAATACTACAAATTGGAATATTCCACCAAATCTTTCATTGGCTGACGCCAGTTTCAATATTCCTAAGTACGTAGACTTGTTATTAGGTGTTGAAATATATTCACAGATTGTCTGTGCAGGTCAGATATCTGCTCCTAATATGCCTGTAATTCAGAACTCGCATTTGGGTTGGTATTTTGCTGGTAAATTACCACAACCCGCCAGGTCTGAACATAACATGGCTTTGCAAAATATGCACAACCGCCAACCTAAGTCAAGGCCTTCTAATAAGGTTTCTAAGGAACCCGACCATTCTAGCGGGTCTCCCACACATTATTCTGCCTTCCTCACTGCTGATCAAGACATTAGCAGGCAACTTTCTCAGTTTTGGGAATTAGAAAAAATTTCTAACTCCGATTCCTTTCTCGACGACTCTATATGCGAAAAGCATTTCGTTGATAATACTCAACGGGACTCAGAAGGAAGATATGTGGTAAAACTTCCTTTCTTGTCTGATCCTCAGACCCTGGGCAGCACAAAACTCCAGGCTTATAAAGGATCCTCCTCATTGGAGAAACGCTCCACTTCTAATCCCACTCTCAGTGAAGATAATTGTAAGTTCAAGGATGAAAATATCGCTCTAGATCATATGGAGCCCGACTTGCTTCCAGAAACTAGAGTAGTGTCCCTAATGGAGGCCACTACCTCCAACCTAAACTCTTATCTTTTCAAATTTGAATATTTGAAAACTATTCGTGTTATGTCTTACGTATTGAGATTCATGAATAACTCTCGTAAGATTCATAACTCTATAAAAGGCCCCTTAATGCCTTCTGAACTCAACAAGGCCCTTCAATGCTGTGTTAGGCTAATACAGCAAGAGGTTTATGCATCAGAAATCCGTGATTTATTGTCAAATCATGACGTCAATTCTTCAAGCAAATTGAAGCAACTAGACCCGTTTCTTGACAAGGATTCGGTAATTCGTGTAGGCGGACGTCTTGAACGATCCAGCATACCTTTCGAAGCCAAACATCAGATGTTGTTACCAGCTGATCATGCCTTCACTAAGCAGCTTATTCATTTCAATCATATCAAGTTGAATCATGCTGGATCCCAACTTGTTATTTCTCACTTAAGAGAAAGATTTTGGATACCATCTATTAGGAAGGTGGTACGTAGTGTTCTAAGAAAATGCACTACATGTTTTCGCTTCAATATTCAAACCTTTCAGCAAAAAATGGCTGATTTGCCTGTTTATAGAGTAAATCCCATTTCTCCTTTCACCACACGTTCTCGTTGGAATACTCTCCAACAAATTACAAATAATTTATGGAAGAAATGGTCTACTGACTATCTCCACACACTACAAAGACGTTCTAAGTGGACCAAAGTTCTTTCTGACATTCCTTTAGGTACCCCAGTCCTAATCATTAAGGACAATCTCCCTCCTCAAAGGTGGTCCCTAGGGATTGTTCATTGTACTCATCCTGGCCCTGACGGTCTTATTCGTGTTGTTACTGTGCGTACTGCCACAGGCTTATTTAAAAGACCCATTGTAAAACTGGCTCCTCTTCCCATTTCTGAGGCTAACGACTAACCCTATCATGTCTTTGGTGTTGTTGCCTTTTTTGGTTAGCAACCCTCAATTCATTTCTTAGTTTTAAGTTTGTTTTCTTATATTACTTACTCCCCTTTCTCATATCATAATTCTTTAGGTATCACATGACTTCACATCACTTTAGATTATTTCACAAGTGAAATAATCGCGGGCAATATGTTACGTCATGTAATACCTTCTTTCTTGCTTGCCATAAATTTACTTCAGATGGCTTTGATTTTCATTTGTCTGTATAGGCTTACAGTCAATCAATTCAATGTATGTCTTGGCAATTGTTATTTTAATCTCAACTCCAAAATTATTTATTTATTTTTTAAATAACTACTAATTTATCAATTCTGTTTTTATTTTATTTATTATTATATTAGCATAGTGCGTTTTAATGTATTGATTAATTAATCTTATTTACAAGTGAAGCTATTATTATTGGGTTAGCGATTATTTATTGTTTCAACCTTCAATTGTCCTTATTATTCACTTCATCCTTCTTCTTCAAAATGGACAACGATTTGAGTGTTCCATTCTCTTTTTCTAGGGCAATGTGCTCTATTCAACAAATCATTTAGCACGTCATACAGTGCTAAATTTCGGGCGAAATGCCTTTTATCTTCATTTGTGTTGGATTAAGAATTCCAATGTTCTTACATAGTTCAACATAATTTCAACATCACAGGGATTCATCTAGACGTCGCTAAAGGTGCTTCGTTCTATCTCTGGACACTGAACCTTCATAAGGAGATATCAATCATTTCAATTCTGTGAGTAATATAATTCACAAGACAAGGACTATGATTAGTTTTCAATTCGGTGAGATTTAGTAGTCATAAAGAGACTTCATGCAACTTCGAATTGTTAAATAAATACAGACATTTATGCTTGGCAATAAAGTGTTAACAGCTTATTTATGCAATCTTCTTTTTTTCTGAACTAGTGCTGTGAATAGTCTTAAATTTCAGCATTCAATACAATCTTCTAGTTTCGAAATAACAATTTCGACAGGCTATATTTATTACATCAACAAATGGTCCTCCGAATTAATACAATCTACCAGTGCATCTATATATGTGTACTTGGATACAACTAGAACTGCAGATTTCAAGAAGTGCATATATTCCAGACCATCAAGTTTGTGTTGATCAAGCAACGTCATCGTTCACATGTGCATATTTCTTGTATATCAATTTACCCATTTGAAGATTGGAAATGAAACCCAATTCTTCTCCTCAATTCTTCTCTCCCCCGCATGTTATCGCCGGGAATCGAACCCACAAATCGTTTTCAATACGGTCCACTACCAGAGGAAGGGTCGCCTTGCGGTAACACCGGGCTCCCACTGTTATTGTACAGTTAACATTCAAGACAGATATATAAGCATTCATGAGTTGGTAGAGCATTGGCGCGAATAGCCAAAGGTCCTGGGTTCAAGTCCCAGTGCCGGAGGAATTTTTCTCCTATAATATTCTCATGAAGTTATGTCACATCCCTAGAATGCAGGAAGCCACGCATTGCTAGGATACCGATATCAAATGTAACAGAACTAAAATATGTGGCATGACAAGATTATCATCATGACTAGAATGACGGATTGACCGGAATGACTTACGACCTAAAATATCTGCGACCCAAAAGAATTAGACCTAAACCGCATGAAACGATTCATTTAACATTTTGAACCAATTGCCACTTCCAAATATAACGTAATAATAATGAATTCAGAACAAATAAATAAATATCCAAATACAGTAAGGATTTCATAAGAATTTTTTTTCTTTCGTTTCAATACCATGTGACCATTTCTGCTCACCAATCTCACACTTTTCGCTTAATTAACATTGCCTTTACTAAAACCACTAAAGTATCTCTGCCAGTGGACATCTGTTGTATAATCTGCCTCCAAATTATTTCCACCTTCTCTCTCTCTCTCTCTGTTCTGCTCGATCTTTTCATAAAAATAAAAATACATTTTAAAATCACTGTGAAAACGACAAATATATTCACATAGTGCATTCTCAATACAATATAATCTTTTCATCATGCACACCTTATCAGTGATTTGCTTTGGATTATTGGCCGATTTTTTAGTTTCTTCTTGAAGATCTAGATCTAGGAATGTGCATCTCAGTTGATGTAGCAGGAAAGCAACATGTCTGCGGTTTACAGGTGTTCAAAGTTGATGCTCTAGGTCACGGGTGCGCAGCTGTGGCGCATTGTGCCACTGTGCGGCGGGGGTAATGTCTCCCACTACAGTAGCCCTTGACGTCAGCATAAAGCAGTTTTGACGTGACACTGAACATGAAGAGCAGGTTTCATACATCAGGGCAGTGGATGGGGACGAAAACGTCCCCCCTCAGTTGCTCAGGTATGCTCTAGGTTCATTTAAACTTCTTATAGATGTATAATAGCTGCTACATTTTTTGATAACCTCTTTTTCTCTCGTAATGCGTCCTCTATGGACACTTCCTGTCCTCAATATCGCTTTCGTGTTCTTTCATATTGTCATAACTTACAAATGTGATACATGTCTTTACCCACCGTCCATGACGACTTCAGTCATCCGAATGTGGAATTCTTTACAATCTCACATCAAGGACTGCCGGTCACTCACAACTTTCAAATCGCAGTTAACAACGCATTAATACTTCATATTGTCTCTTTTTAATGTTTTATGTTAATTATTGTTATGTCTCTATATAATATATAAGAGGCTTTGTCCTGACAGACTGACTGACTGACTGACTGAATGAATGATTGACTGACTGACTGACTGAATGAATGATTGACTGACTGACTGACTGACAGGAATCAACGTAGAGCCTAAACTATAACAGGTAGAGCCTTGGAATTTTGACAGTACCTTCGTTTCCTAATGTAGGTGCTCACTAAGAAAGGATTTTGAAAAATTCTAATTTTAATTGCCAAAAATTAAATGTTTTTGAAAATACTTAACCCCTTTTTACACAGAATTATCAAAACAAATTCACAGAACATATTGTTGCCAGTTGTATCAGGTGGGTTTGGATTAAATTAAATAGATGTTTGACAAATTAGAGAAGGTATCATTATAATTCATATTATCTATATTAATGAAAGGAATTGTCCTCGATGTCCAGCGAAATCTACTGAACGCAGAGATCTGAAATTTTAAACATAGGTGGGCTGAAGGGTCGGAAAATGCACCTTCAAGCCGAAATTTTAATTTTAGTTTTCGTTCGTGAGTTATAAGTGAAAAACGGGCAAAAAAGGTGCATTTTTTGCGTTTTCAAAACATAAGTTTTCGGTTATACATTTCAATGTCAAATCAATTACAGTTGGCTTTGGCTATTTTTGTCATATCTTGAAAATAAAACTTTCGCGATCGCTTGAATGTTGTAAACCCTATATATGGTCAAACGTTTTATTTGGACGAATCTCACTATATAGAGGTTTTCTGGGCCAAGAAACTCGAATCTGAGGTAGCTTTTACCAGACGATGCTATCTAATCGTGGTATGTAGTCCACGTGATTTAGGTGTTAATAAATATAATGATTTTACTATTATGCTCTTAATTTTTAATTTTTGAAATAATTATCGCGGGCGAAGCCGCGGGCACATGCTAGTCTTTTATATATAAGAGGCTTTGTCCTGTCTGACTGACTGACTGACAGAGAATCAACGTAGAGCCTAAACTATAACAGGTAGAGACTTGGAATTTTGACAGTACCTTCGTTTCATAATTTAAGTGCTCACTAAGAACGGATTTTGCAAAATTTTGATTTCAAATGCCAAAAATTCAATGTTTTTGAGAATACTTAATCCCTTTTTACACAGAATTATCAAATCCAAATCACAGTTCACATGACAACAGGGTATTGAGTTGGCAGTGGTCTCAGGTAGGTTTGGAAATAAATGATACAGGACTTTGGCAAATTAGAGAAGCTATAGATATAATTCATTGCTGTAAATAAATATTGAAGATGAAATCAATGAAAATAATGCACAATGTGATGCGATCACATAACTTTCTCTACCCTGGACATAGAGAAAACAATGCGAGGTATGGAATTTTGTATATTATTATATCGCAGGTTTTTGGAGAGAGAAGTATGAAAGTGATATTGGATTTCTGTTTAATTTCATCCCCAAAACGGTTTTATGGTAACATGAGAGTGAGAAATAAATTATTCCGAAAAGACCGGAATTTTTGTTTCTTCTTATTTAAACCCCTACCAGGCTTGCTGTGTACAAGCAAAATTCTACTTCCTCTATGAGCCATAAAAAGCTATACCAAGCGTTTTCTGAGGGAATATTTTGAGTGCGACAAGTCGTTCTTCCTATTTCAAATTCTAAATACCTATATAATGACCTATAATTTAAAATCGAAAGTCCTTCATAAGATAATTTCCAATTACAAAATAAAAAATCTCAAACGACGCTGGGCCTTTTATGCTAGTATATTATAAAACTGTAAGTAATAACATGTAATGGCACGCAATTGTATTGTCTTGTTTTTCAGTAACTTTAAATCTGTTAGTAATTAATACGAACAGAAAATTTTACAAATGTATTTTCGGCTATGTCATTAAATGCGTTTTGGGTAAAGTAATGTATTTGAATGTTCAATGTATTGTTCGTGCCTGGTCAACTGGAAGAAAAGACCTTATAGTCTAACTTTTGCCAGGTTAAAAAAACAATAATAATAATAATAATAATAATAATAAAGTCCATTTACTGCAACCTTCAAGATTATCACGTTAGGAGTGCCATTATTTTGGTAGGGCAATCATCAGATGTATAATTTAAACACTTTGATCTAAATCGTACCTGACTTTCGAATATGCTATATTCCTCTTTTTCTATTACTCAGGAAGAAACTTATTGTATTACAGCTTTCAATGAAAATGTTATGCTGTTTCTAACACATTTTATATTAGATATGTAAGCTTTCATGAACCACAGATTATTGTCTCTGTTGGACATTACATGAGAATATTATAGGAGAAAAATGGTTCATGAAAGCTTACATATCTATCTTGTATGTTAACTGTACAATAACAGTGGGAGCCCGGTCACAAAAATCACTAATTAGTGTGCCTCACAGTGCTGCATATGACATGACTTGTCTGTCTGTGAGGTGGACCATTAGGGCAATCAGTCATAGGAGAGAAGTTCCATCTGGCGCTGTAAATTGAACTCCGGCTTAGCTCAGTTGGTAGAGCGTTGGCGCGAACAGCCAAAGGTCCTGGGTTCAAGTCCCAGTGTCGGAGGAATTTTTCTCCTATAATATTCTCACATTTTATATTATAAAGTCACATTTTGATTAATGTTTGAATCCATAATCGCCCTTTTCTAAGAATGTAGGAAATCATGAGATACATTCTCTAACGAGAATATTTTTTTCTGCCTCAATATTTAAGGGTTTACGTTCACGTTATTTGGTGGCCACCCCCCCCCCACTCATCCATGACCATCATTTCAGCCATCTTTCCTCTCCATTTATGAGAGATAGAAATCCAACGAAAAGAGACATACAAAAGGTCTTCCATCTTCATCTATCAGAGGCAGGCTTACAACTGAAAAACAGACAGTCACACCATCTTTAGTCTTAATTTAGCAGAGACAGGCATACAAGAAAGAGACATACACAAATCAGACTCTTCTTAATTTATCAGACAGAAATGCAAAAAATAGACAAGGACAGAACCACCTTATTTCTGAATTTATCAGGGAGTGACATGTAACAACAATAATAAACAATATGAAGCGTTTTATACAGTAGAGCATGATAATGATTAAAATAAGTCAAAGAATACAAACACTTTTTGCACTCCTTAACTAATTAGTGGTACTTACGAATGTTGTTGCCGTGGATCGTAAGTTGACATCCCCACACGCAATCTTGTTGTTATGTGCGGTAAGAGTTTCCGTGCTGTTATGAATATTACGCCACACCTCATAATACAAGCCTTTATGGACAAGGCCCCCAGTACAAATATTCGGTTCCCATAAACAACAACAAATGCGAATCACTTTCTGAAATAAACATCTATCTTCAAGAATGTATATACATAATATTTTTTGAGGTAATATCACAATTAATATAATTAAATTGATATAAATAATCTTCGTGCAAAAAACAGCATGCAATACTCGTGCCGTAAGCTCATAACGGATCTCGGAAAATTGAAAAAACTATTTCCTCGATCCGTATGCATGCCTTACGGCACTTGTATCGCAATATACTATATTGCTCCACTTACATAATTTACATAAATTTTACTTAGATAGGTTGTGAGCTATCCAAACACACAAATGTAGAAAACCAAAGACATAATATGTTGTTTTAAACTGATCTTCTTGTTTCGAATTCCACCCCTGAAGTTAGAAGCAGATAAGATTTTATTATCCCGGAGAGGAAATGAATATCAGATTTATGTAGTGAGGTAAGAGTTGCCTCCTATAATAAAGTTTTTACGAGGTGCACAAGTATCTAATCTCTGAAGTCATTCCCACTGCTAATATTAATTCCATTACAACTTATACCTTATGGTAGTGGATACAGTACATGTATATTTGTGCTAATCATAATGAATTATTTTAATATTATGCAATAACTTTGTTATTGCTATACACTACACACTTTATCTTGAGCTTGAAAAATGCCGGGGCGAGGGGAACTGATATTGCATGCAGTATTGAAATTGACGTCATTTCTGAAGGGTTGCCAACTACTAGAAAATATAACATGTGTAGTTTTATGCTGGTACACAATGGATCTACCTGTAGTTCCTAGCAATTTCAACTCTCGCTACCAAAATAAAGATTTTTTATTGATGCACATATTATAGCATAATATATCGCTGGAGAAATGAATTAAGTAATATACGAGTATTTCTTTAGACAATCTCTCTCTCAGTCTTCAGAATACAGAAAATCTGTTTAAAAGTCGTAGCATTGTACATGTCCACCGCTGTGGCTCAGGGGATGCATTCAATCCTCTCAAGCAGCGGGCCCGGGTTCGATTCCTGGTCGGGACAAGTTACTTAGGTGAGGTTTTTTCCGGGGTTTTCCCTCACCTGTGAGACAAATGTCAGGTAACTTTAGGTCCTTGTGGTCATTATCATCTTCATCCCCATCCTCGCCTTTTTCTGAGTGAGTGTGTGTGTGTGAATGGTGTGTATCGTCCTATGTGTTCGTGTTGTCTCGGAGGTGGCCCCGGCATTGGGCTGATCACTCATCCGGGAGGCCCTCCATGTCCTTGTCTGGTCAAAAAAGCATGTATGTGATCCAATGATAATCCCTCTCCCGACAGGTCGCTTAAATCCTAAAAGGGAGAGGTAAAAGTACGACAAAGAACGAAGAAGAAGAAGAGCATTGTACATGTACTTGAATACGCACTTTCACATGCCTGCAGGTAACTAACTATCTTTCACGAGAGTTTGTAGGTAATTAATACAACTTTCTAGCAAAATAATCAAAACTGACTTGTTCTTTTCTCCGACGAAAGATTCAGCTTAAAACACATTAAATCGTTTTTTCCTTCTTCCGTTTCATTTAGGCCTATTTGGTTTATTGCTTATTCGTTTATGTTCGACACTTCTTGGTTTAAATACAACTTTGTTGTCACTTATATCGACAAATTTCACAACACCATTCTTCTAATATCCCTGGATTTAATTATGTCATTTTCAGAATAATATGTTGTAAACAAATAAAAAAATCCCTTTAGGCAGGCCTACAGGCTGAGGTAGATTTCAAAGTGCTTTTGGTTTAATTTATTATCGCTGCACAGCACTCTTCTTTTTTAGCCTTGGCATGGCAAACCCGCAGTAATAAGAACTGAATTCGGTAAAGAGGAAGAGACTACAATCATTTGTTTTGACAACAAGAATAGGATATAATATTCTGGAAGGCCGTGCGCAAGATCAGCAATGAATAAAATTAGCAAAGCCGCTAAACAAGACATTATTATGATATTATAATAATTCTTTTAAGTGTTATTATTTTCAAACATTAAAATCTCGCGTCATATGAGAGCTATCAAGAAACTAGTTATTGATTTGTAGAGTACTCATCAAGAGCTTTTCAACGATACCCCACAAGACGTGGTTTCAAAAGTTTCGAATTTTCATCCCCCCACCCCCATCCCCACCCCCACCCTCACTCGAACCCCCGAATCGTTGGTGTCACCGTGAACTCCAAGGGGAGTACTCTAATTTATTCAAACAAAGTTTCCCTCTATACTCCATAGGGGCCGAAATATACATTTTTAAAAATTTCAACCCCCCCCCCCGACCACCCCCTTGGGCCAATTTTGCTCATTAACGAACTTATCCGAGCTATTGGGCCTAGAAATGACATAATAAAATTTGGTTCAAATATCTTCAAAATTACGGCTGCTATCGTGTAAAGATATAAATATATATATAAATATCACAAAATTTTTTTTTGAACGGGCGGTGGTTTCGTACTTAGGGGAACATGAAACGTAAAGATATGAAAGAATTTTTCGAAAATGATGACATCCATTGCAATAGGTAGATTTTTCGTCGAAATCTACCTAAAATGGACGATAGTTCAAGGAAAGTTTTTTTGCGTATGGCAATACTATGGCGATCTTAATTTTTTCGAGCGAGGCCTTCTTGATATGGACTGTTTTCAGCATTATGGAGTGTTTAGCTCAAGAAAGTGTGTGATTTTTACATTTGTATACAGATTTTCCTCCTCCCTCTACCATTCTCGCTGCGCTACAAACCGGGTTCGACTCCCGATGAGGTCGTTGAGATTTTTCAATTGGCCTAATCCTTCTGGTGCCACTATGACCCTGGGGCCGACTCAGCCTCTTAACAGAAATGAGTACTAGGAGCAAGGAGCAATCCTGTGGGTAAAGGCGGCCGGTGCGTAAGGCTTATTACAACCTTACCACCTTCATGCGCCGAATGTCGAAAATCTTGGAGCCTCAAAGGGATCACTTTACCTTTACCCTACCTTTATATTGAGCAGATACAGGGAACATAACCGGCTAAGAATCAGAAACAAATGGAAAATATGTGTGGAGTAAAGTGTAAAATATTGACTCCTATTAAATTAGCCTCTCCACCAATTCACTACCACAGCACGAAATACATTTTTCTTTCTTCCATATTTTCATTTTTCAAGAAATGGAACTGCAGCTCCTGGAGGGACATTGCCCGTTAGTGATTATTACTAATATACACATAATTCAGTTGCTAGACCAAGGAATGTGTCAGTCCATCATAGCCCTGCTTCACTCAATCTGTATCGAAAGTTCATTGCCACCTTACATGAACATGATAAAGACATGACCTGTATAATATATTATGTCGAGAAATAGTAGTTTCCAATCTCTTCTCTATATATATAAAAGGCTTTGTCCTGACTGATTGACTGAATGAATGACTGACTGAATGACAGGAATCAACGTACAGCCTAAACTATAACAGGTAGAGACTTGGAATTTTGACAGTACGGTACCTTCTCTTCATAATGTAGGTGCTCACTAAGAAAGGATTTTGAAAAATTCTGATTCTAAATGCCAAAAATTAAATGTTTTTGAAAATACTTAATCCCTTTTTACATAGAACTATCAATTCCAAATCACAGAATATATTGTTGCCAAATGGTATCAGGTGGGCTTGGAAGAAACAAATGAAATGCACTTTTGACAAATAAGAGAAGTTATCAAAATAATTCATGTTATAAATAAATATTACAGAATGAAATCCACTAAAATAATGGAATCACATAACTTTCTCTACCCTGGACATAGAGAAAACAAAACGAGGTATGGTAATGTGTATATTATTACATTATATCGCAGGTTTTTGAAGAGAAAAGTATGAAGGCTTTATGGTAACATAAGAGTGGGAAATTTCCCGCCTCGATATTACAATTTTATGTTACAGGAATTTCTGTTTCTTCTTATTTAAACCTCTACCAGGCTTGCTGTGCACTGTACAAGCGATGGGATGCAACATTCTAGATCCTCTATGAGCCATAAAAAACTATATCAAGCGTTTTCTGAGGGAATAGTTTGAGTGTAATAAGTCGTTCTTCCTATTTCAAATTATAAATGCCTATATAAGGACCTAGAATTTAAAATTGAAAATCCTTCATAAGCTAATTTCCAATTACAAAATACAAAACCCGGGCGACGCCGGGTCTTTTAAGCTAGTACACATATATGTACGAGGCGTTCTCGGCATATCACTTTTTCTTTACGCCGAGAGAAATGCCCAAGAATAAAAATAAATAACGAAGAAATTCCAGTTGTAGAGCATGTAAAATACCTTGGTTTTCATTTAGATGTACATCTAACCTGGAGACATCACATTATTACGAAAAGCAAAGAAGCCAAACTAAAGTTTCAACAATTGTACTGGTTATTAAATAAGTAATCTCAGCTATCCCTGTATAATAAAGTTATACTTTACAAGACCATAATAAGGCCAGTATGGACATATGGACTTCAGCTTTGGGGCACTGCCAGCAATTCCAATATTGACATCTTAAGAAGATTTGAATCCAAATCTCTTCGCCACTTGCTAACGCACCGTGGTATGTTTCCAATGCTACATTACACCACGACCTGGACATCCCTACTATTAAAGAAGAAATCACCTTGTACAGCATTCGATACCAGCAACGCCTAAACAATCATCCCAATTCCCTAGCCATCAATGTATTGGACAATAGTTCCTCAATCAACCGTTTACATCGACATAAGATTTTAGACTTGGCATTCCGATTCAGTGACTTACTTTAAAGAGTTGTATTTTACAGCTCTGACATCATTACTGTGCCATTTATACCATTTACTGAATGTTCTTATTTGAACAGATTGTAAATCTGCAGAATAAATTTAAAAAAAAAAAAATGTACGAGGCGCGTCCATAAAGTAAGTTTCCCTGGTGCCGTTTACAGAAACAAAACACAATTTCAAGGAAATGTTTATTGCAACGGACACAGCCAGTGTTCAGCTATTTTCAAGGTATTCGCCACCGGAATTGAAATATTTGTTTTACCGCGGCACCAACTTTTGAATACCTGTGTCGTAGAAATGTGCCGCCTGGGATTTGAACCACCGTGTGACAACCACCTTCGCGCATCTCTCATTTTCTGTCATGTCACTGGGAGCGAGGTCCGGGCTTTAGGGTGAATGCTTAAACACCTCCGAGCCGAACTTCTGCAGGAGATTTGCTAGGATGTGTTTAAACATCCACCCTACAGCCCGGACTTCGGTCCCAGTGATTTCATCTTTTCCTACACCTAAAGAAATGACATGGAATGACAGAGAACGACAAAGAGGCGGAGATGTTTGTCACGCAGTGGTTCAAATCCTTGGCCTGCAGACGTCTACGACACATGTGTTCAAAATTTGGTGCCTCGGTAAAAGGGGCCCTTACACGATCAATATTATTGACAATACCAGTATTGTCAATACACTCGTTAACTTCTTGAGGGTACCACCATCAATATCGCCAAACCCGACACGGTCAATATTATTGTCAATAATTTTATCAATAAATGTGCTCAGTACGTTTGATTCCACCATTCGGACAAGTGAAATTATGTCTTTCCAAGTGGATTTTCGTGGATTTTTGTGTTTTGAAAACATGGACAATCGAAAAAAGGTTGGTTGTGTAGCCATAATTATGGCTATCTGAAGTATTCGTCGAGTTCAGCGAAATCGATGGATGAGAGAGTGGTTGAAAAAACGTGAAGAATATTATCATATGAGGCTGCTGAGGGAAATCAGATTGACAGATGCGGAAGATTATTTCAGAATTAAGGAAAGGACGTTCATATAATTATTACAGATGGTGGAACCACTATTCATAAGGCAGAACACAAACATGAGGGAATGCATCCCTGTAATGAAGATTTTAAGTTCTCTGTCATAATGTCGCTTGCAACTATCAGCGAAGCTATAATTGAAATGAAACTTGTGAAACTCTTGTTCATGTCCTAGACTACATGAAAGTAAGTGTATTTTCCAAATACCTTCCTACTTACCTAAGTATATCAGTCTGTCATTGCACAGAACCTCTTCACTACCTATATGAAAGTAGTTGGCGTGACAGTAGGAGTAGGGAAACGCATATTGAATAATTTACAGCAAAAGATTATAGTAATTATGTATTGATTAAACAGCAAAGAAAAATACAACAAGAAATAAGGCAATCAAAATTCAAAATCCTCAATCTGAAAAGGTGTTGAAAAAAGTCGCCGCTGATAAATCCTGATGTTGGTTGTTGATTAGTTGTGGTGGATTATCACTGTGAGTAGGAGAAGAGCAATGTGGACAAGGATGAAGTGCTGCCACGACTTGTTCCCGGTTGTGTGGTACTTAGAGGGTTTGGACATCGACATACTTCATTTATTTTTACGGAGTTGCAATGGAGAGTGCCCAAGTTTGCTTCAAAAAGCATGTCATTTATTGCCTTCTCAGCAAACTGTCTCTGCTTGGCATCCAAAGTGAGCAGTTTTTCTCCCCAAACTTTTGAGGTAGTCGGTATGGTGCTGTCAGGGTTCGTAGAGTTTTCTAAATATGAACATACCTTTTGTAGAAGCTCATTTTGTTTAGCAATCGGACCTTGCGTTCTAGCTTTTTAATTTAATTTAATTTCAAGATCTTAAGATATTTTCTCAAGGTCACTTGTTTAATCCATAATACTCCGCACAAAGATCACTTCCGTTCCCTACGAAAGCACGGCAACAACTGAGTATTGACAATATTATTGACGTCTACCCCAAGACGCTCCATAATATTGACAATATCTCCTCCACTTTTAAATATTGACGCCCCGAGATCAGAAAATCTGGATTGCATCAATATCGCTTCAATATCGACCGTCAATACTCTTTTTTTCACCTTACATGATCAATATTATTGTCAATATCATTCTGTATTGTCAATATTATTGATCGTGTAAGGGCCGCTTAAGACAAATGTTTCAATTCTGGTGGCGAATATGATGAAAATAGCTGAATACTGACTGTGTCTGTTGCAAGAAAAATATTACTATGAAATTGTGGTTTGTTTCTGCAGACGGTCCCAGGGAAACTCACTTTATGGATGCACCTCGTAATATAACAATGATATAATCAAGTGGTTGCATTAATATGTCTTCAGTAGGGGTGGTTTTTGACTTGAGTCGTTTTTGACATTAGTTTAGGTGTGGTGTAAAACAGCCCATGTTAAAAACTTGAAGTCTTTAGGAGGGGCAGTTTGATCAAAGATGGCTTTGATGCAGATATTGATAAAAGTTTGATCAAAGATCCGTACACTCCCTCACTACTAATACGTATGCAAACTCAAATTGTAAACAACTCATTTGGATGATGGATGAAATCCTCTCCACTCTATGCACGGAGGTTTCTTTACCAACGACTAATTTAGTTACGCTTATTTTCCCACAAATCATTTAAGAAGAGGTGGAAAGCTCATCCTCTTAACGGACACCTATAACAAATTATGGAATAACTTGAGGTATTCAATCCTTTGAGGTGCCACCAATCTACGACACGGAATTTGTTCCTTCACAGTAAATTTCGTGCTCGGTTTGAACCAACGATCTTCGCATCCAGAGGCGACTTTTTTCTTTAATGACGAGTATTTCATTATCAGGGCCCGGATTCTGATGACCTAAAATTGTTTGAAAAATGACCTATAAAATGACCCTAAATTTTAAAGAAAATGACTTAATAATTATAAAAAATGACCTAAAAATTATTATTGTACACACAAAGTTATACACTAGTTTGTACATAATTGTAAAAACTGTAAATAACTCTAATGTTGTGAATGTTCTTTTGTCACAAGCAGGTGGCAGACTCTGGTGCCAAGTCAATCTAATAACAATAATAATATAATACAAAATGTTGGCGTTTCTTTTCTCATTTCCGACTGAGACATGTCAACACTTTATCGCTGAATGTTTCCTTCTTGCTTTAAACAAACTACACTTCAAAGACAGCACCGCTAGCGACGAAAAAAGTTGATACAGTCAGTGTAAATACATGAAAATGACTGAATAAGGAAGCAAATTGCACGAAAATGACAAAATAATGACCTAAAAGTGAAATAAATGCCCTAAAAATATAAAATTGCATAAAATGACGAAAAAATGACCTAATAAAAATGCATTTCTATAATCTAGAGGCCATGATAAGGATTTATCCACAAGTTGGCAATGTCTGTGCAGCATCAAGAAAAAGATGGCATGTCATTAGAATCCGGGCCCTGTTCATTATTTTGTATGAATAAAATTGAAATGTTTTCCTCCCTAAACAGATAGGGGACTTCTCCGACAAAGATGTGATGCGTGTAGTCTAAACAGAACTTGCAGGCGAACTGACAAGTGCAACATCTGCTTGCCTGGGAGTGACTCAATCGCAAACATTGAATACAATACCCAATCCAATGCAATTCCGTTAGCAATGAACAGTTTTTACTCCTGGAACGACCAGAGCTTTGCTATGGAAAGCTTTAATGCAAGGCTTTCCGGATTCTGCTTTCCAATTTAGAACTATGTTTCATGACTTATTTTCTTGACCTAATAAATCTAGACGCATTAAATGTTCTGAGCAACTATTTATTTAATTCAGTTAATAAGTGAGAATATTACATGAATAATCACAGACTAACAGCCATTTTGGTGTCTTAGAATTTATACCTACTCATGGGTATATTTAGGTTACTGATGCCAAATGTGCCATAGCTTCCCTATCAGCTTTAGTTTTGTGAGATATGGTATTACCATTATGCATATTATACCATTTTACGTTTGATATAAATAAAAAACAGTGCCTATTTTTGGCTTCTAAATCACGTGAAGAAAAAGCAACACAATAACCTTACATTAACAATACAATAACAATAAACATGGGGTCTTTAAAAAGATTGATATTACCACATATTGTACGGTCCTTTATGACTTATGAGCTGTCAATTTGAGGGCCAAAAATAATCCAGCGTTTAGTTTTTCTGTGCTTCGACTAGTTTTCGTCCTACGTGTCCAAAGTATGGTCAAGAACCTACACTATCTATATTATCAAGCAAGATTTTGTTTCGCGAAAAAGGTTATAAGCGCCTCGTTTTTTCAAACTCTTTCCTCGATCCATATGCACCGCTTACGGCACATGTATCGCAATATACTATTATATCTCTGAGCTTACAATGATGTACTTTTTCTTTGTTGACAATCATTTATGCCCATGTATTTATAGACGGAAAAATATATTGAATTTAATTGAATTCTCACAATAGTGGGGTGCGTACTTAAACATCACGAAAGCGATTTTTTTACGAGACAGTTTTTAAGTTATCGATTATATAATTTATTACTTTATAATGTAGTCTACTTATAAAATTGAATAATATACGCCGTAGGAGGGAGGATATTTCATGTAACTGGAGAGATTGCCTATCTTAATCTTTCCCAACCGGAATCATTAATTCAAAAATCCTAACCACCATCCATGCAAGAAAAGTGTTTTTAAATCTGCATATTAATTCCCCTCTTCCATATGTCTTGCATTAACTATGCTTTATCCGGGGTATGCTATAATATCACTCAACTATAAGCACTGTCAATGTCCCAACAGATCCGGGTGTGGATTTCTGTGGAATTCCGGTGAAACGAGTGGCGATTGGCAAGTTAGGAAGCTAACGAAAGAGAACGGCCTTAGCATTATTAATAAGATAGTACGGAAATTTCCCTCATTCAAAAAAGTGATTTACACTTTGTTGGTTTTATGAAAGTAGGCTAAATGCTTACATGGTGGACGGGAAAAAATGTTTTTTCCGTCTGTGTGTGTTCGCGGGATAAGTCGATTACTTTATATAATATTTTCATGAATCTTAGTACACTGGCTTACTTCCTCCATAGCATAGGGGAGACCGGACTTGGTTGTCACACGGGATGGTTGTCTCACTAGCATGTAACTGGATACACAGTTGGCAGGAGCGATTGGTTTTAAGTGGGAAAGATGCTCCCTTGACCATTAGCACCCCTTGCAGTTTCCCACGAAGCAGGTGTTAGTTTTGTGTCCATTATTGAAAGATTTGTGATTTGCTGTGTTGAAAATAAAATATTTGCTATGAAGTTTACTTCTACTTCTTCGTAAACGGATAAGTTTACAAATATCTTCTATATTACGTTAAACAATACATTTATTTAGGAGTATATTGCCATATTCTTTTCGGCTTTTGCTTGATAGAAAAGCTCACTAGAGCAATGGAATTCCGAAATGGCGTCAAGGGGTTGGTTGTCACATGTGACTTACATCCCCGTCCGGATTGGTTATCTCGTGTTACAACAGACCAAACTAGAAGCCTAACGTACGAGATTGAAGGTGATGCAAGATTTCTATGCTATAATAATGTATATTCATTTTTCTATCCATTTTAAAGAAACAAAAAAAGTTCCTTGTTAGACTCAATCCCATGTATCAGTCAAAAGTTTAATCTGTCACATGGTACAACACTTTGTTTTTGTCAACAGTTTAATAATATTGATGTTATATCATGGGAATGCTTTCCTTGCTTTCCTGAGTATTAAATACCACACAGTTGAACTTACAACATTTTTATTCCAGTTATTTCTTGCAATATGACAACCAACCCCAATGACTGTGACAACCAACTCTGAGCTGGGGTTGGTTGTCACATTTTACTTTTTTTTAAAGATTAAATTTAAATACTTTCTATTTCATCGTTTGTTTTGAACTTTCTTTTCCAATAAACCAAAGAGTTGAAAGAACAGATATGTTAATTAGATAAATAAAAAAACCTATAGGAATATAAAAAAAACATATGTTTGATTGAAAAGTGTGACAACCAAGTCCGGTCTCCCCTAGGACGGACGAAACTAGTTTGGACCAAATAGGTTGACCTCTAATTATTCGGAGTAACGACAAATCAACATGGCTAACTGATTCACCAACTTAATTGTTTTCCCATTCTTTGTCCACTTTCAGATGAGCCAAAAACTAGAAATGTGGTATAATAATACCAAAAAGTTCCCATTTTCAATTTATTATCCTCGAAATACATTCAAACTGGCGGAAGCAGACCTTCTTTCGAGGCTTATGCTAGCTAAACAAAGTCGTATCAAAAGACCGATTGCACCAGAAACAATAGATTTTGGAAGATCTACAAATTTGATCCTATGACCTTTTGTCATTCACCTTATTATACCTTAGATTGAATCACATTTTTCATTTTAAGAAAATTTTGTATATTTTCCTCACATAATGTAACTTTTTACACACTTATAGGACAGATAGAATCGTAAAATTTACCAGGAATAATGACTCGTACAACAGCCATTAGCGTACAAAATTTGGTGTTTCTAGCTGCCCTATAAGTATTGAAAAACTAGGTGAATAGCCGTGACAATATTCACATCTACTTAGTCTAGATCAGCGTTTCTCAACCTATGGTCCGTGGTCCGCGAAGATGGTGCAGATGGTCCGCAGACTTAATTTAAAATATCATAAAGCAAGTAAAGAAGTAAAAACTTTTCACATAAAATGGACACTAGATGTCAAAGTATTTAAAATCTTCGAAAATACAGGTCCTATTGCAAGTTTCCTTACTTTTGCAGTTACGAAACACAGTTTGAAACCCCTAATGCACTGACGTCTATGGTTCCCTCTTTCATTCAATACCCTGAAAAATAAGACTTTGTCGGAATTTGTTATTAGAAGCGCTCTCTTAACAAGGGTTTTATTGTTGGAGGTGCCCAAGTGTCATATACCGGTAAACCTGTGTTATAATTCCTAATTATATTATCAAATTGGTAATAAAATATTAAAGTCTGTTCAAAATATAATTTTACTGTCAACAGTTTACTTCCAATTCAATAACTGTGTTTCCGTCGAATTAAAAAGTGTATTTAGAATTATTCCGTTATAATGAACTATAATTAATACCCCAAATGTTAAGAATATAGGCCAACATATACCCTACTTTTAAAAATGGGATGCAAAATTAGGAGTCCGTAAAAAAAATTGACATTTTAGAGGTCCTCGGGTTCAAAAAGGTTGAGAAACGCTGGTCTAGATAACCCATAATTCTTCTAATTTGACTAATGACAATTTATGGACACTCTAAGGGAACCTAACAGTGGATCACCCAGATTATGAGTGTCAAGATAAGTGCAAGGATTTGACTTGTTACAAATTAAGTTCTGGTTATGATAATGGGCTAAGGCCCGGTATTATAAACAAAGTTGATCTTTAGATTAAGTTAAACCTAATCTAAAGTTTAACTCTAGCTGCCGTTTTATAATGTTCTGGTTAAGTTAAACCGCAGTGCAATGGTGTTGGTAGATCTGTTGGCTGAAAAAAGAAGACAGATTGACCTTGGAAATAAAAGAAAAACAATAAGATCTGCTAATTCGCTTGTATTTGTTTGTATATTGCGACGAAAATGACTGACAAATATTATAAAACGTTGCCAAAACTTTTCATCGAATGAAATAGAATTGTTAGTGAATTTAGTTTGAAAGCATAGTGAGATCGTAGAATGCAAAAAGACGGATGCTAGACATTTTATTATTAAACAAACAGTTAAATCAAAATTGAACTCAGTTTTCTTCAGTGTAAGTTTATTTCAATCACAGCTAAAATAAAAAGCTATTCATTGCTCATAAAAATGATATTGTATTAGCATTTTCCTCACAGTACGACCTTCTCTGTTTAGGCCTACATTAAAATACTTTACGTTCCGGAAAGTAATAAAATATAATTACTTTAAGTTTTGTTTCATCTTCTCATAGCTTGTTGTATCCGAAATCGAATTTGTTGATACTGTCTTATCGTGTTTTGATAGCCATTTTGATTAAAACAATTATTACGTCTTAAACTGCAGATTAAACGGTAGAAAAGGTCCAGTTAGGTTAAACTTAAGATTAACTTGTAGTTATCGTTTATAATACGCAAAAATCTGAAAAAAACTAAAGTTTAAACTAAAACTGAAGGTTAAACCATGATTATAATACCGGCCCTAAGTGTGGACTCTCATCTACTTCTTGTTCTAATATTCGCACGCTTTAGGGGGGGGGGGGGGGCTCTGTCCTGGTTCCTGATCTCATCTCACCAGTCCACTATTATTCCTTTCGGCACTCTAAATTTTCCGTTCCTAGTATGTAAGCAGAACACAGTAATCAGTTGTTGATAATGTGCTCAACGCCCTTTCTCAACCAACTTCTGGTTACCAACTGGGGGGGGGGGGAAGCGGGGTTCGTGTGTTTGTCATCCACTTGAGTTGTTCATTATACTTTGGGATGTGTACGAGATAGTTTCGTGGATCCCACTCCAGCGCGATTCATTACATTAACGTTCCTAACTATTTTGTCTTCGCACCTTGGTGTGTACTTGCTAAGCAATATACAAAAGATTTGTAATGTAATTAATTAAGCTTTTATAATAATTTTTGCACGACGTAACTAATTAGTGGTACTTACGAATATTGTTGCCGTGGATCGTAACTTGACATTCCCGCAAGCAATCTGGTTGCTATGAAAACAAAAGAAATATCAGTGCTGTAAAAATGACATCAAAAAGTAAAACCATCATAATACAACCTTTATCGAAGGCCGGAACCAAGACCCCCCAGTTTGTGGCTTCTTTAACAAGACAAATATTCAGTCCCCATAACAACCAACACATGCGAATCACTTTCTCGAATATAACATGTATCTTCAATAATGTATATACATAATATTTTCAGCTAATATCTCAATTAATATAATTAAAATGATATAAATAATCATCGTGCAAAAAATAGCCTGCAATACTCGTTCCGTAAGCGCAAGCGCCTCGTTTTTTCAAACTGTTTCCTCGATCTGTATGCACCGCTTACGGAACTAGTATCGCAATATACTATTACTGTACTCATCTCAAATGCTTCAATTTATATTTTGGCCCAATTCATTACTCACCCAGTGTATTCATTGGCCCATTTTGTAAACGATGATGGATGAATGTGTCAAAATTCTACTAACAAGCATAAAGTAAATTCTAAATTCTTTCACTAAATCTAGAACATAAACTTAGCATTAATCTCAAATATTCTTAATGATATTAATTTTCTTTCAAATGTAACTATTTGTAACTACTGCAATACTGTTAAATCTTCCATATTCAATTCTTAATTATTTATTTGTCCAGCCGTTATTATTGTTATTAATATTGTTACATTCCATATTCGCTGTATTTTCATGTTCGAAAATTTTTTGCTGTTAAATTTATGTAATAAAAATCTGATGTGAAACTAACATAACTTCCTCTGCCCAATTAAAGTTTGTCTCGTAGTACAATATATTATATATGACATTCTCTTCAAGTAAATTGATTGTAAAAATGAAGTGAATGTCGTTATTACATCCCCGAAGAATACATCTCTCTCTGTCCTATGTCCCCAGTGTCGGGGAGAAGGGCCTCCAATTGGAGTTTCCGATACCTGTGTGAATTTTGGTACGCTTATTTTCCGAGAGAGGGCAGAGGGACAGGTGGTAAGCCCATCGCCTCACAACCCCCCAGGAAACTAAGGTATTCCTTGGACGTGAAAGGCCGGGAAATTTTGTCCAGAGGCTCTAATTTAGGCTTGGAGTTCTTTAACGTGCCGTAAATCTACGACACGGGCCCCCAGCTTAAAATCCCTCCCGGAGGACTCCGTGTCCGGATTTTTAGGTCCGGAAAAATCCATCGACCGCGGCCGGGTTTGATCCCGCGGTCTGTGGATCTAGAGGCGGGCAAGCTACCCCTAGACCACCGCGGCCGACTCGAAGAATACATAACCGAAATAAAATCTGATTAATGCACGCATGTAACTTTCGTTACTCTAAGCATGCCAATATATCTTTCTCACTTCACATTCTGATATAGAATAAAAGGCCTTAATGCAAAGAGCGTGTATTAAATTGTTTGAACCTGATGCATAGCTTTATTCTTTACCAGGAAATACTGAGTTTATATATATACTGGGTGCCTTATCTTTAATAGATTTTCCGAAAAAAAAAAGTTTCAAATAAAAGTTTTAGCTGTGGTATAAGAACTCCATGTACAACATTTAAAGAAGATCTTGAGAGCCATTTTGGATAAAATAGCGAAAAACGAAATTTTCTTCATGTCAAGTGTCTTTAAAATAAGAGAAAGTTGTCGCCAGTCTTCGTGTCACAGCCTCAGGAGGTATCTAACCAAATACAATTTTTGTTCATACTATTTTCCGTCTGAAATAGACATGTTTCCAAAGATAGTATTTTTTTTGGATTCTGGAGCTCTCAAAACGTGTATTTATGTTAAAAACTCAATTTATAATTTGGGGATCGAAAACAATACTTCCTCTACCTATAGTACCTGTGGTGCGGGCAGAGGAAGTAAAATTTGTTATTAATTGTTAGAAATACAATCTCTCAATCTATCTACTCTTATACAATTCAACGGCCCTAAATAGCGTGCTTGCTTGCTCGCCCGCTTCGTGAGACATCGGGTATACTCGGCGATGTTCGTCTCTCGCAGTCTAAACTTTCATGACGACTACAAAATTAGGAAGGAAAACCTTTTCTTTATTATATAAGGCCTAAGTGAAATGAACACAATGAACAAATATTCTAATTTTATTTTTACTTACAATTTTCATAGCTCTGAACCACAAACATTTTTTAATAATCTACCAGTGTAATTTTCTTAAAAATCCTGGAGTCAATGAATAATGGCGGGCGAAGCCGGGGGCAACAGCTGTGTCGCTTTCATGTCGTGGAATGTACTCTAAAGCAGGAATTTTAGCTGTTTCATTAATTATTAATGGCTTAGTTTATGAATGATTCGCGTGCAAGTGTTAATAAATATAATGCTTTAATAATTATTATACTCTTAATTTTTAATTTTTAAAAGAATTGTCGTGGTGAAGCCACGGGCACCTCCTAGTTTATTACATTTTGTAGCATTGACGATTGAAGGGCTAACATATTTCCAGTTTTCTGTTATGTGGTATATGTGCTTAGCCATGTTTTCCTATAATTTCCAGCATAATCTATATCTATCTAAAGGTAATGTTCCGAGTGCAGTTTTTCCAGTGATTAATATAATCGGATGCTCATATATTCAATTTTTAACCTTATGTGAAATTATTATTATTAAATAAGAAATTTCCCCAAAACAAAGGTTTGTCTCCAAACCAATACAATAGTCAAGCACTATCACACAACTCATCCACACACACAAAATCTGATACCACCATTCAGAGCTTTACACTACTCACTACATATCCCTATCTTGTACATCTTCCTTGTATGTGAGATCCTGGCCTTATCCTGTATTCTGTACTTAACAGGTCTATCACATTAAGTTGGTTTTCTGCTATTTTTTTCCTGCTTTCCCTTTAATATTTTACATTAAAGTATAGCTTACGAATAAATAGCTTACCACTTAATACGCTGTGAGTCATCAAATATTGGTAAAGTTAAATCACCATTGCTTGGGGTATGTGGACCCAAGAAACAAAAAACAAAAAAAAAACATTACAAAAACAAAATATATAAATAAATAAACAAACAAAGAAAATCAGAAAAATTGTACTTTTGAAAACAGTTAGATAGACAGTTCTTTCCTGCTTAACTTAATACATACATTTTTAAATTCTGGCTCCTAGTACCTTAGGTTTTTCATAGAAGCTTCATTTTCCCATGCCCCTTACTCAGCTATCAAATTTCAGTATTTTTATTCTTCCCTCTCTGTTATTGACTATCCATGCTGAGGTTTGAACTTCCTGTTTTCTTGTTTGTGTGTTGTCCACGCGTTTTGATACAAGATTTGGTTACTTCTCAATTCCCCATAACTCGTAAATCACTTGGTATTCAATTATCTAAACATCACAATTCTTCTTATTAACATATCGATGTGATTTTGGTGTAATTTTTAAGCTTGAAATTTTCTCTAATGCTTGACATTGAGGATAAGTATCCAGATAAAACTAAATGTCAGGCACTAGAGAATTATTCTGTCTACAAAATGTTGAAAATTTGATGTTTTTATCTTTCATAGTTTTGAAGTGATCAGGTTGCAAGTTCATAGTAACATATTCAAAAAAGCTTAACAATTTTTTTAACTAATTACTGTATAAACAATTACAAAACGTTTGCTTGTGAAATATCTTAATATACAGCTATATATATATATATATAAATTTTATTTTTAAACATTAGGGATATATATATATAGCCCTAATGTTTAAAAATAAAATTTTCATATCCGAAAGTGCACATAATTTTGGTTGCTGCCTGAATGTTGACCTTATCGATTTCTTGTATCCATCAGGAGGTTAGAAACAATCGCCAAGCCTATCTAACTAGCCAACAGTACGAAAACCATAATGGAATCTCATTATAAACATAATAATTACAGAGTTGGTGTAACGAAAGTGAACTGTGGAGGAAACTCTGAGTTAGATTGATAGCGAAGGTAAATATAAGTTTTAGTTGTGAGTGATCGGGGATATTCATATAGAAGCCCTAAGGGAAAAGCGTTCTTGTATTGTTTGACATCACAAATCTAAGAAGAGGTTCGGAGCAATCGATGAATTTCATGACAGTACCAGGTGTGTCTGACACTTTAACATCTCTCTGGAGAAAATGGAACGAAAAGAGAGATTACTCGCTACTTGAGAACGTGTCGCTTCTAAGTAAGTGGAAGTACTGATGCGGAGACAGTGACACGCCGGAGGAACAAAGAAACTTTGTACTGCACAGTCTGCCGATTATCAGAAAGAGACTTTTTAAACCAAACTGGGTTCATAATAACAACAGGGCTCGTGGAGGCAGGCAGTTATCATACCAACTTATTATGTTTTCTTCAAGGGGGCTCATACACCAAGAGACCATGCCCGAGCAGTAGACCTGGGATTTTAAGGCAAATGACTTTTTTGTTCCTTATGAAATAACATGAAAGTTTTTAAATATGTGAACGTTTCATGATAAATCACTTACATTTATAGAGTTTTATAGTGCACTAAAATGCCTATTTGGACCTTTAGAGCCTATTTTTACTATTTTAGTGCGAAAAATGCCTATTTTATACATTTAAAATAAAATTCAATTTCTGTAATTTTTACAATCTTATAATGGACATCCCTCAATGAAAAGCAGAACAGCAGAGGTGGGTTTTTCACCGAAACATGATTATTCCAAACAATTGTCCTTAAAGGAATGCTGACTGACGGGGGAGGGGAGGATTAAGGGGGGAGGGTGTCAAGTCACCATTGAAAGAACATCTGTTTAAGTGAATATAGTTCGTGATGCCTAATTTTGCAGTTAATTCTGTTAACAATAGGTATACCACGTTTCTTGCAGTAAAAAAGCTATGTTACAGTTTAAGTGTATATTGTAATATTTTGAAGTATATTTTCTGTTTATCTACACATTTTAAAGCATATTTTAAGTGCCTATTTTCTCTTTTAAAAGCCTATTTACTTGTTTTAAAATCCTATTTTAGGTGCCTAAAACTAATTTTTTTAGAGCCTAAAATCTCAGGTCTACCGAGCAGGCATTTCAGCAATATCTTCAACACTTTTTGCTATAACAAAATGAAATTTTGAACATTAGAAGTATACACTTGGGGCTTGAGATGTTCACAAAAATTATTATAATGTCACAAAAATAATGGTTGATATTAAAAAATTAACATTTTTTTATTTTTCAGCATGCGAAAAGGCCTAAGAAACACGATTTCTTGCAAAGGGCCAATCTGATTGATGTAATCCTTTTCCTATTCACAGCTGTGGTATGCTTGTTACAATTTTCAATTTCAAATTATTACTAATTTTTTCACGATCTCAGATTCGATTATGCAGTTCCAGAGCCATCTGTGAACACATAATACGTATTGTTCTCAACTGTTTCTGTTTGTTGACAGATGAATGTGATGTGAATTTTATTTGATCAATTCAATGTAATTTTCAGAAATTATATATACTTCCAATCAATATATTATATACTATCAATATATTATATATAGCTGGTCCCCGCGGCTTCACCCGCCATTATGAATGGACTCCAGGATTTTTAAGAAATTTACACTGGCAGTTATTTAAAAATGTTTGTGATTCAGAGCTATGAAAATTGTAAGTAAAAATAAAATTATAATATTTGTTCATTGTGTTCGTTTCTCTTAGGCCTTATATAATAAAGAAACGGTTTTCCTAATATTGTATTCTTTGTGAAAATTTAGACTGCGAGAGACGAACATCGCCGAGGGCCGTTGAATTGTATAAGAGTAGATAGTTGACACCGTTTTGAAACACCTCATTCAGATCACAGCAATGTGTGCTCAGCATTGCTTTGCAACAATTATTCGGTAAGTGTTTTTAATGAGAGAGGTAGGAATATTTAAATACCAATATAAGATTTTATAATGCAAAGGACAATGAACAAAAAGTTGGTAGCCTAAGTTTCAAGCAGTATGTGGGACTATCCAAAGAACGTTTAAAAACAAAGACAGTAAAGGAACTAACATTAAATTTTATTAAGTAATGGCTTTACCCACATTGCTTCATGGCAGCGAAGCCTGGGTACCGACTCAAAAACAACTGAGCAAAATCAAATTGGCAGAAATGACATTTCTAAGGAGTGTGAAGGGATGTACGAAGATAGATAGGATTCGAAATGAAGATATTAGGGAAGAACTAAGTATGGAATCAGTACATAATAAAATATTATTTGGACTGATCACTTACTAAGGATGGAAAACACCAGATTTCCCTAGGCAGCGCTAGACTATTTGCCGAGAGGAAGAAGATATCGAGGACGACCCAGGACACGCTGGAGACAACTGTAAAGCCGGAACGAGCAAAGATGCCTAATCCATGAAGTCAAGAAGAAGAAGAAGAAGAAGAAGAAGAAGAAGAAGAAGAAGAAGAAGACGAAGAAGGTATAATGTTCTCCTCTCGGAGAACATGAAAATATTACGATAATTAAAGGCAGCTTTTTGTTTAACATAACATCATAGTAGAATCAACCGATCTCGAATGGTTTCACCGCAAAAGGCAATTAAATAAATTACACCAAAACGGTCTAAGTTGTCCCGGTGTCTCAGGTAGCCCAAGGGTACATACTAGGCACAGTGTGTACATAGTATAAGACTGTAAGATTTTAGACTCTGTGTATCTACGTGCGGTACGGGGATAAGGAAAGAAGGGAAGAGAAATAATGGCCTCTGCAACGTCTGCATCAGCAGCACCTGCAAAACCCACTTCAGATCTAGTTTCTCACAACTTTGTAATTAACCTCCAGGCATCATGTACGTCCAATAGAACATCAGTTCAGAGGGAAAGAGAGCGGCTTCCCTCTCCTGTGCCAGCAACTTACTCGGAATGGCAGGCCATTTCACAGTCCAAGGGCCATGTTCACACGGGACGCAATAATATGTGTGCACTTTCAGATAACTCACATCTGTGTTTTTACCACGTGTGAGACAAATTCTTGATAACTCATTACAGAAAATACTTTCTCACATATTTCTGTTGTAAAGAGGTTGAGGTTAATTTTCATAATTTTTTTTTCACGTCAACAAGAGGTCAATTCTTTTAATTTTGTCAAAACGTCTGAAGCCGTACAAATATAATAATATTAATAATAAATCTTTATTTAATCTGGCAGAGTTAAGGCCATAGGGCCTTCTCTTGCACTCAACCAGAGGCAGAAAAGAAGAAACAAACAAATACACTAACATAGTAATAATAATACACTAGATACATACATATACAGTAGTGAATTTAGTCTATGTTACATGAAATAAAACTATTTTAGTAAAGTGTGTTATATTAGAGAGAGAGAGAAAGTAACTTATCTTAGATCTACAATATACAAGAAACAATAAAACATAAATGATTTATACCTAATTTTGTGTACTTTAAAAAACTTGGAGTTACGAAATCATAATTTTGTTAAAAATACATTAATGGGTGCCTACTGAAGTAATAGAGGAGCATGTTTCTGAAATTATCATAGGTAATCCCACGAGAGTTTACAAGTTTATCGATAGATTCCGCGAATTTATCTGAAGAAACTCGTCAACTCGAGTTGGATTTATTAAGACTATTCCATGAATAAAAATGTAACGGATTATACAAATAATAATTACTTTCGTGTTTTGTTGTACAAAAACAAAACTAACAGCTGCGAGATCACGGCATACTATGAATCAACCATCCATGAATCGATTCGAGTTACCATGTTTTTACCAGTGCTATCAATGGTGCATGTAAGACATGGTTAACTTCACTCAGGTAAGCTAACAACAGAACAGAATAAAAGCACACCAACTGGCTTGCACCCTATCGAAATTTTGTTTTTAATCGATGTATATTTATAATTCTTCAATTTCCATTTATGTTATGTTGTGTAAAATAATTTGTTTTCGTGCTGCATAGTGGCAACATGTGACGTAATAATCACGGCACATTGATACTTGCGTGTCCAGTAACGAGCTGACCATTTTATCAGGTAAAATCCCTTCCTCATATAAATAGCAAGCATTTTATAAGATAAACGGTCGTGATTGGTCTATATCCGAGGAATTGCTAAACGTTATTGGTCAATATCAAACACGCGGCATATGAGTGGGATAATTTGTGCAACCATTTATATATAAATTTTATCTATTTTAAACACTAATACTTCGCAATAACCTGCACAAACTGGTAAATTTCCATAGGTTATAGTATATTGCGATACAAGTGCCGTAAGGCACGTTTACGGGTCGAGGAAACAGATTGAAAACCCGAGGCGCAGCCGAGGGTTTTTAAGTTTTCGAGACCCGTAAATGCCTTTATAAAATAAAAAATTAAAACGACATTGACAATACATTGAGCTCAATGTCGTTTTAATATTTTATTTTATTAAGTGATGAATTAATTTAATATATTAAGTATTTTATAATACACAACAAAAGCTAAATTTACATCATATTCTTAGTTATTCTCTTTTTCTCATATAAACTTCAACTTTTTGTTTTTAATATTAGTGGTATATAGGCGGAATTTACCTAAACTACTAAATAAACATCCGAATTTAGTTTTAACTTAAGCGTAAGCTCCTCGTATCTACCATTCTTAAACTACTTTGAATGAGAATATTATAGGAGAAAAATTCCTCCGACACTGGGATTTGAACACAGGACCTTTGGCTATCCGTGCCACTGCTCTACCAACTGAGCTAAGCCAGAGTTCACTTCAAAGCGGCAGATAGAGCGCAGACCTTTTTCTCCTATAATATTATGTTTGTTCCCAAAGCAGTCAGAAACCATGAACATTTCCTTCGCGCATTCGCTCTTTCCCCACGCGCGTTCCCAAAGCGAGAATTCGTGGTTCTGATTCTCAATCTTCTGTTCCATGTGTTCTCACGGACAGTTTCTGTACTATAAGAAAAGTTTGCTTGCTCTAACCATGAATTGTTATCAGAGACATGTTCAGTAACCCTATTTTCACGCGAATGACTCCTTCCTCCAATAACCTTGCGGCTGATTTATAAGCATATATATATATATATATATATATATATATATATATATATATATATATATATATATATATATATGAATAATGGGTGATAATTAAAAGTTTACCAAATTATAGTTTATAGTTTATATTGTCGATGCATATTGGAATAAGTAAACTTTGCGCCCCATGCTGCTCCCCTTTCCACCAGCGCGCGGCCACTTCCCCGCCTGCTAGCTACCCCTCACGTCTTCTCCTCACTACACCTCACGCCTGGCCACTTTTCAGAGCCAACATAATATTTCAGATTAAAAAAAAATTACCCTTGCACCAAAACGGCTCTTTTCAGAGCCAACATAATATTTCACATTTAAAAGAAAAATTACCCTTGCACCAACTCCAACATAATATTTTAGTATTATAAAAAACTATTATAAAAAAACACAATATTTAAAAACAAAAAAGGACCCTTGCACCACAAATAATATTTCACAATTTTTAAAAACGATTATAAAAACAAAATAAAATTTCACAAATTTTCAAATATCGAACAATTAAAAAAGATCCTTGTAGGAAACATCATATTTCACAATCTTTAAATAGATTTGAAAACAAATAATTCACAATAAAAAGACCCTTGCACCCTTATTAAAAAAAAATCACAAATTATAAAAAAAATATCGAACAATTAAAAAAGACCCCGACTGTTTTAAAGAATCTCCCCACCCAAAACCCCTACTTTCCAGGCGGGTCCCGCTAGAGAGTAGTGGTGGGGAACTCGCATGGGGCGCAATGTTCGTTTTTCCCTGCATATTGCGTGTATAACATCTTAAAGTGAAATACATATTCTATTCACATGTCATATCGATGAAACGCAGAAACTATCGATTCCTAATTCTTCTAACCGTTCCCAAAGTGCAAAATCACGGATAAGTTACAGACTGGACATGCGCAGTACAACAAATTCTCAAGCAGTGGGAACAAACCTAATCTCATGTAATGTCCAACAGAGACAATAATCTGTGGTTCATGAATGCATATATATGATACTTTAAATGTTTAGACTTCTGCAATAATTTTATCTGTAAATGAACTATTTTACACTGTGGAAGGCTGGCTTCACATAAGTGAGTGAAAAGATCATTAGTTAATGTAATGTGTCTGTAACTTTGGCGGAAGCAAGTTAACCTCGTAATTAATGAGGAATAAAAATATAAGTTTAATTTATTCATGCGAAATGTTGAATGTTGAAATGTATCCAAATGGTCTGGCCAATGTCCAAGCGTTTCTACGTGTACTTTACAACTAATGAAAGCATATCGAATGCCGCAATGCTACTAGTATCTCCGATAATCCACTCCATTCCCCGAGATTTTCTTCACTTGAGTGTAATCTGCAAGAGTGGCCCACTACAGACCAGAACACCTCAGTTCAAGAGGCCTTCTAAAGCTTCAATCCTCGTTGCTTGAAGAATATTACACACTAGGTTAAAAGACCCGGCGTCGCCCGGGTTTTGTATTTTGTAATTGGAAATTAACTTATGAAGGATTTTCAATTTTAAATTCTAGGTCCTTATATAGGCATTTATAATTTGAAATAGGAAGAACGACTTATTACACTCAAACTATTCCCTCAGAAAACGCTTGATATAGTTTTTTATGGCTCATAGAGGATCTAGAATGTTGCATCCCATCGCTTGTACAGTGCACAGCAAGCCTGGTAGAGGTTTAAATATGAAGAAACTGAAATTCTGGTAACATAAAATTGTAATATCGAGGCGGAAAATTTTATTTCCCACTCTCATGTTACCATAAAACTGTTTTGGGGATGAAATTAAACAGAAAGCATTATCACTTTCATACTTTTCTCTCCAAAAACCTGCGATATAATAATATACCATATTACCATGCCTCGTATTGTTTTCTCTATGTCCAGGGTAGAGAAAGTTATGTGATTCCATTATTTTAGTGGATTTCATTCTGTAATATTTATTTATAACATGAATTATTTTGATAACTTCTCTTATTTGTCAAAAGTGCATTTCATTTGTTTTTTCCAAGCCCATCATATACCATTTGGCAACAATATATTCTGTGATTTGGAATTGATAATTCTATGTAAAAAGGGATTAAGTATTTTCAAAAACATTTAATTTTTGGCATTTAGAATCAGAATTTTTCAAAATCCTTTCTTAGTGAGCACCTACACTATGAAACGAAGGTACTGTCAAAATTCCAAGTCTCTACCTGTTATAGTTTAGGCTGTACGTTGATTCCTGTCATTCAGTCAGTCAGTCAGGACAAAGCCTTTTATATATATAGAGATTTATTAAGTTCCAGTATGGTACTTAATGAGATTGTGTGGGGAAGGGAAAATGTCTGTCCGTCTGTCCGTGTGTCCGTACGCGCGATAACTCAATTCTAACTAACTTTGCCTCATTTCACATTTCCGACTTTTTCCGTGGATTTTCCAAAAAAATTATTTCATACAAACCTTGTCCTGACAATTACAAACACAACAAAAAAAGAATCAGCCAAATCGGTCGAACCGTTCTCAAGGTCATACATTTTGGAAATTCATTTTTATCAATATAGATATTAACTGTACATTATATATCTATCTACTCTTATACAATTCAACGGCCCTAAATAGCGTGCTTGCTCGCCCGCTTCGTGAGACATCGGGTATACTCGGCGATGTTCGTCTCTCGCATTGTAAACTTTCATGACGAATACAAAATTAGGAAGGAAAACCGTTTCTTTATTATATAAGGCCTAAGTGAAATGAACACAATGAACAAATATTCTAATTTTATTTTTACTTACAATTTTCATAGCTCTGAACCACAAACATTTTTAATAATCTACCAGTGTAATTTTCTTAAAAATCCTGGAGTCAATGAATAATGGCGGGCGAAGCCGGGGGCAACAGCTGTAAAATATTGATGGTTTTATCTCTTGAAATATCGCTGATAATAATAATCCAAACAAACCATTCCTTCCCTTGAAACATTATAGGCCTATAATTTCTGAAAATTACACTGAATTGATAAAATAAAATTAACTTCATATTCATGTCAATACACAGCTGAGAAATAATACGTATTATGTGTTCACAGGTTCTTTGGAACTGCATAATCGATTCTGATATAGTTTTCCCAGTGGGCGCTTTCATGTCGTGGAATGTACTCTAAAGCAGGAATTTTAGCTGTTTCATTAATTATTAATGGCTTAGTTTATGAATGATTCGCGTGCAAGTGTTAATAAATATAATGGTTTAATAATTATTATACTCTTAATTTTTAATTTTTAAAAGAATTATCGTGGCGAAGCCACGGGCACCACCTAGTTAAATACATTGAAGAGAAGTGTTATTGCCTATGTAGAGGGTTATTATGGCTCCTAAATTACAAAAAAGATTCAGCGATTCTCGATAAATTGTCAATTTTGAGCATTATAAAAAATTTCCATCTACAGTAATTGAATTTCTGAAGGGGTAAATGACGGAGCTCTCAAAGTGGTTCCACTAGATTCGGGGTGACGAAAATAGTATTAAACGACACCAAACAATATTACTTTTGAAGAACTACATACTATATACTTGAAAATATATTATAAATGCATATATATATATATACATTTATAATTTCTTTATGTGCCACTTATATATAGTGCATACTATTTATACATATAAATATATATAAATCGTAAATATTATATAGAGTTTATATAGAGTTTGAGCAGTGGAAGAACGGAAAATACGAAAGTTAAGTTTTTCTGCAAAATCAAGGAATTTAAACATAAAGTTAAAATTGCTCTAACGTTTGAACGGTTAAAGATAAAAAGTAAACTACGGTATCATATTCTTAAAAGAAATTTAATGCTCTACAACTTTCTTCCTTATGACTGTTTCGTAGAACAAAGGGCCGAATGCTAATGCTAGTTAGCCAATGAAATAAGGCAAAAAACGCGAGGCAATTTTTTTTTCATTATTAGCTAATTTTGAGTGCAGATATCTTGGAAACTAGGCAAGATAGCGAAAAAATGGATTGATTCAATGTTGTGGGATATTTTGTCAGTTTTAATTTTGTACAGAAAATTCTTAACGCTACGACACATGGTTTCAGAGATATAAGTGAAAAAATCGAAAAAGGGGACCTTCTAAGGACCCCCCTGCCCCCCGCTCACCTCCTATGAGTTGGGGAGTTACCTCCTAACTAGTCCAAACAAAGTCCCAATGTAAAAAATTGTGTTCTTTCCATTTCCCTCTACAACTTTTCATCGACTGGACTATAATAAATCTGCACTGGACGTTTCAGTATTCATAACTTTTACAGTTATCATAAAACATTTAAAAATAAACGTCTATAAAATAATTTTACTATGGACATCATAATATTACATGCTCATATCAGACTTATATGTAAAAAGGGCATGCAGGAACATATTTTATAATAAACCACAATAATGGATAAAACAATACTTAAACCCATTGTAAGGGGTTTCATTCTGTTAATGTCAGTGATATTCTCATCTGTACTGTACATTAGAAAAAATAAATTATTAACACAGGTTTTCAATGACATGTAAACATTACTAATATGATTTACTCAAAACATGGTTTTCTGATATACGCTCTTTGTACAGTCGGTCAAATAAAAAACGTCGGGCGTTATTTTATAAAGTATCACGAACGAGCATATGCGCATGTACAGGAAGACTTAAGGTTAGGTTCACAGATGCCTCTTCTCTATCCATGTATTTTCTTGATTATTTAGTCAGTTTTGTTCCAAAACAAACATGTATAGAAGGCTGTGGCTATATGCCTCAAATCCGCCATATTCTTGGTTGCAAATTCTTATAATATTAATAATTGATAAATTCGCAAGGAATATGATTATTCAAGGAGCATTTTTTAAATATTTTATTTTATTACACCGGTATTTGTAGTGCAAAATCAATAACTTACGTTCTACTTTTGCCACCGTCTAGCATCGAAATACGCGGCCGGCCAGATCCCTGTGAAAACTTCCGGTCGCATTATAGTGAAGTTCCCACATCCGAGCTGCTCTTTCATAAATATGGAACGTTCTCGCTGCTTCAGAGGCCGAAAAATGCAGGTCAATTACAGCCCTAACTACACTTTCTCTCACTTTAGCATTTGTATGTGGCGATGACACAAAGCAAAATGAATTATGACAATACATTAAGTTGAATATCGTGTGATGCGCTTTTGGCGTTGTTCAATTTTTTCCCTTAGTTCTTCATTTTTTCCCTGCTGTCGCATGGCCTCATATGTTCCGAGAATGGCCTGTATTTTATGTTTTTATAGGAAACTTGTGAACTAATGCGTGAAAACTTTAATTTTAACTGCATACGAGTCCCGACGTTTTTTATTTGACCGACTGTACATATAACTACTCAATTTCAAAACTGCAGTACAAGTATGGTTGTTATTATTATTACTGTTATTATTACTACTACTACTTGGGTGAAATGGAATTCTTTGGGTTATGTATATTATTATTTATTTAAGGATTTCTGAAGATTATGTAAAGAATTCCCGGAAGCGAGGAAAAGCGCCCAGACCACAAAGGCGCCTGGAAAGGAAGGTACGTAAGGACACAATTCCATCCACTTTTTAACCAAATTCGAGGGTCATTTCAGAAGTCATGGCAACTATTATTTATCAGTCAATAAAGCTGCAGGAAACGGAAAACAGGATATACGATTGAAGGTCGTTGGAATGTTCTTCGCAATGCTGGTAACTAAATGGGGATCCGGATAAAAGGCGCTACGGGTAAGCGACATTGAAAGATGCGTAAATAGAGATCATTGTTTTATTCGTATTACATATGCACAAAACAGTACGCGTAATTACGAGCTAACAACGCTCAAAATAATCCCCCAAGGCGTCCACACATCTTTGCCAACGACGAGGAAGTCGCTGAATACCATAAGCTGTTTGTGATGCGTCTATGCGCGGCACCTCTCGTCGATGCGCTGTTAGGATGTCCTCCCTGTTTGCAAACCGCTTCCCTCGAGACGCTGGATGTCCACTGCCGCGTAAGGTCAACAGTTAACTACGCGTCCACGTTTGAAGGCCTCCGCCCAACGTGCAACAGTTCGATAGGGCATCGCCCTATCACCCAATGCTTCTCGTAGCTCGGCATGACACACACGAACATTTTTGCCATGCAGAAATTTAATTTTTACATATTATGCTCGCTGTTCAACTTTAGTGACATCCATTTCGGAATACAGTCTTCAGGATACTAACGTTTGCATGTGTTGTCTACCGGACAACAATGCACTCGAACGTCATCTGGTGGTCGGATTCCGTACTGTGTACACCATGTTTTCAAATGTATATAGTGCAATAACCGCATATGCGGTTATTCGGAATATGTAAAATAGTTGCCGTGACTTCTGAAATGACCGTTGTATTTGCTGGTCAACAGAACATAACCATACAAAATAGCAACAACAGTATAAATCCTCAACAATATTTAGCACCACAAACGCTAAGAATATGCAATACTTCCTCGGTAGCAATATATAAACAAGAATAAAATGAGGCGACTGACCTTACAACTGGACTGATCTCAATTCTGACTTAAACCGTGCAAAATGACTGACCATGCAAGTCCAAAACTAAAACGATTCAGGATGAAGAAGGCCTACGGTATTAATATAAATACCTAAAATAACAATCTCCAGAGTTATAATACTTAGTCTAACCTAAGACCAGAATATAGATATCAAGGACTAATTTCTATAACCATATTAGGCTATTAATTCCTACCTATAAGAGGAACCTAACATTGATCACTATAGGGAAATCATAATTTAAATTTAACAAGAGGAATAAAATATTTAAATTAACTAGACGTCAAACTCGATTCACCGAAACGGGACTAGTTAGTTATTCTGTTTATTTAAGCTGGCAGAGCTAAGGCCATTAGGCCTTCTCATCCACTCCACCAGTCAAACACAATATAACAAATACATAATTTAACTATTTAAAACCTAAATACAATAAACTAAAATACTATTAAAATACATGTTAACTTAAACACTACACTCCTAATACAATTACTTGAAACTTAATTACAAAAACAAAAATTACTATTAACATTAAAGCCTAAACACTAACAGTTAGATACATTCCTAATATAAATTTGAAGTACATTATTTAGAATTAAGCTACTGACTTCTCTCTTAAATTCGCCAAGCGTTCGACAGCCTTTGACAGTGCGAGGGATGGAATTCCATATGCGAACTACTGATACAGAGAATGAAGATGAATAGGATGAAGAGCGGTGTAGAGGGATAGAAAGTACAATACTAAACTCGTTCTATAGAACCATAGAGCCCAAATACTAATGGCACTGATGGCACTTTTAATTATAAATGAACTGACTTCAAAGTAGGTTTTGTATAATGTGCAATTACATTTATAAAAATACTATACTGACTTCTAGAAGCGATATACTAAATCAATAACAAAAATTTCAAGAAAATCTTCCAAGATACCAGGTTAAATTGAATTTACCATACTGGCAGTTATACTAATTAAATTGGTCAATAGAGGTCATTTAATAAACTTCCAAGTCCAATTGAATTTATTATAATCAACTACAGCAATTAAATTTGTCAATAATGGTAATATATCAAACATTTCCAAGATGACTTGAATTTACTGTAATCAGCTGTAAGAATTAAATTGGTCAATAGTGGTCGTATGAAACCAAAGACCATTTCTTGAATCATAAGAAACCGTTCTAAATTTTCATGTTGAATTGATTTTCCTATACTCGTCTATAACAATTAATCGGTTAATAGTGATCTCATACCATTAATTTCCAAATTGCTTTAAGATTACTAATATCAACTATAACAATTAATTTGGTGAATAGTGACCCTATATAATAAATTTCCAATTTGAATTTAATTTACTATACTCAACTATAGCAATGGAATTTGTCAATAGTCGTCATACCAAATCACAGGCAATTTCTTTAATCATAAGAAACCATTCTAAATTTCCAAGAATTTATTATACTCAAAAATAGCAATTAAATTGGTCATCAACCATAAATATCAAAGTTGAATTGAATTTACTATGCTTAACTATATTCTAAACTGGAATAAATAAGTTGAGAAATTACTTTATCAAGTCACAAAGTTTCGTGGTAAACATTACATTAGTGTTTAAGATAATCAACTTTACTCTAATTATAGCTGTATATGTCATTAATGGCCATAGTAGACCGAACCTTATGAGAATTACAGACAACAAAATATCAAGAATAAGTATGACGTGTTAACAGAGCCACATACAATCATCTCAACACGTCTCAATTCCTAAACACTAAAAATAGATCCAGTTAGGGATGTTAACACGAGAACTTATCAAACTAATATCAACGTTAAAGCAGATGAAACGTTTAGCAAACGTGGATAAGCTACTAACACGTTTTAATACAAGGAAGTCGCGTAATCATAACTATTAAGTGGAGGAGGCCAACTACAGGAATACTAGGCTGACTGACAACGGTCATCTATACTGATTCATAACCGCCAACTTACAAGGCTTACTCGGTTGGTTTTCGTTTCCATAGCGAAGAGAAGCAAATGCTTAAATAAAGATGTCCAAACTGTCTGATGACATCATGGGTAACTCACACAATATAATAATTAAATACGAACTCGCATAATGCAACAAACGTCAATCCCCGTGACAGACGAGATAAACCGGCTACGACCACAGCACTTCAATCGCGTATAAACATTGATGACAGTGGGAATGAGGATAATAAAAGCAGTCGCGGTTACTTCAGTAGATCAAATTGAAAAGGAAATACGTGGACATAAAGAACGTAACGAAAAACATCACAGCCTCCACCTACGAGAAACAGAATAAAATTATGTATGTGCTTAAGCTTTCACGGCCGGCGTTTACTGAGTTTTCAACTTCCGGGGTGTGTGACCGTGGTCTATGAGTGTCTAGTGCTGACGTTTCGCCGCGAGCTGCGTCGGGCATCTTCAGAGCGATGTGTCTAGCTGGATGGTCGGCTGTCAACTGCTGGCGCTTGCTCTGTCCCGCTGATATTTATACTTTCTCCTCGCGCTCCGATTGGTCGGCGCTCTGCTGTTCTTTCTCCTTCTCTGATTGGTCTGTGATTAGTAGGTTTGCATTTAGTTTTAGTGATGGCTGGAATCCAAGATCTGTGTACCCTTTGTAATTCTTCTTTTCTGTTGAAGTTATTTTTGTGTTTGTGGATTTCTATGGCTTCTCGGTACAACCGGGGATAGTAATGTGAAGTGGTGCTGAGGACTTCTGTTTCCTGGAAGCAGATGTCGTGGCCTGACTGCAGTGCGTGTTCTGCAACTGCAGATTTTTCTGTGTTTCCCAGTCTACATTGACTATTGTGTTCCTTTAACCTGGTGTTAATACTTCTTTTTGTGGTTCCAATGTATACCTTTCCGCAGCTGCATGGTATCCTGTATACGCCTGCTGTTGAGAGATGGTCTCGTTTATCCTTCGCTGAGTTAAGAAACTGTTTTACTTTCTTCGTCGGTTTTTAGATCGTCCTTATGTTATGCTTAGCCAGTGTTTTGCCAATGCGGTCCGTGACTGTTCTTACGTAAGGGAGAAATGCCGTGGCTCTTGATACTTTTTCTAATCGGGCCTTTTCAGGGCCAATAGGATTGGAGGCCCGTTTTATTTCTTTCACGCTGTATCCATTGGCCTGAAGTGCTTCTTGGAGGTGATTCATCTCTCCTTCTAGTTGGTGAGGGTCGCAGATTCTCTTAGCTCTTAGAGTTAGGGTCTTGATTATACCACATTTTTGGCGGGGGTGGTGGTTGGAGTCTTTGTGTAAGTATCTGTCCGTATGGGTGGGCTTCCTATAGACGGTGTGTACTAATCTCATGTTGGAGCCTCTGGTTACCAGTACATCCAGAAAAGCCAGCTTACTATTGTTTTCTTTTTCCATCGTGAACTGAATACTGTTGTTGATACCGTTTAAATGTTGTAGAAACTGGTTCAAGTTTTCGTCCCCATGAGGCCAAATGACGAATGTGTCGTCTACGTACCTCAACCATACCTTGGGTTTAAATGTGGCTGTCTCCAGTGCTGTCGCCTCAAATTTCTCCATGAAGAAGTTGGCAATAGTCGGACTTAAAGGACTCCCCATCGCCACGCCGTCTATCTGCTCATAGTAGCCACCATCCCACTTGAAATAACTAGTTGTTAGGCAATGACGGAATAGAGATGTTATGTCCTGCGGAAACATCCCTTCGAGGTAATCTAGAGTCTCTCCTACTGGCACTTTTGTGCAAAGCGACACAACATCAAAGCTCACCAATCGATCGTCTGGTGTTATTTCCACTTTTTCCAGTTTGTCTATGAAGTGAGAAGAGTCTTTGATGTATGATTCAGAAGTACCAATGTGCGGTTGCAGTAGAGTTGATAAGTGTCTAGCTAGATGGTATGTAGGTGATCCTATAGCACTCACAATAGGGCGTAGTGGTACTCCGTCCTTGTGTATTTTTGGTAACCCGTAAAGGCGGGGTGCAATTGCTTCACTTGTTTGTGTCGTTCTATGAGCCTCCTGAGAAAGTGATGATGCCTTTATGAGTTGATTGGTTTTTCGTAGTGTTGCCGTAGTCGGGTCCTTTGGCAATTCTCTATAGGTGTCAGAGTCTGATAACAGTTCCTTGATTTTTCCTGGAACCCCTAAGTCATTGCAGTTGCCCTGCATAGGTTCAAGCCCTATGCAAAACACCGTTAGCGTAAGCAAATTTAAGTTATAGGATAGGAACCCGTTTTCATTTCCAGCAATGCATTTCGTATGCAGGTATGGAATCGGAGTCGAGGCCCGCATTGCGAAGCCCGCAATGCTCTGATCTCAGTTAGCATATTTGGTCTTTGGTCTCAAGCGCCAGCAGTTGACAGCCGACCATCCAGCTAGACACATCGCTCTGAAGATGCCCGACGCAGCTCGCGGCGAAACGTCAGCACTAGACACTCATAGACCACGGTCACACAGCCCGGAAGTTGAAAACTCAGAATAAAATTATATTTAGGCGTATTAATGTAAGCACCCTCCAGTAAGGCCACTCAAATTAAACAGATAATACCTAATACATTAAAAAATCAGTCACAAAATATTAAAGACACGAGTAGAAAGAAACTGGTACATCAACCATGAAAGGCCACATTTTTTTGGTCACCTGACCATATGGTGGCGCGGCGCATGTGTCATGTGTCAGTGACCTGAACTGGTTTGTTCAAGGTTTTCACATTGTTTGGTTGGAGTACGAGTTGGGATATCATTTAAGTTAATTTATATGAGCAGGTGTGCATGTTGACAATGATGGATGGAGTAATTGTTGCGATGTATGTTAATTTGGGCGTTGCCCGTTATGTCCGTATTAGGATGCTTATAAGGACAAGTTGGGATATCATTTAAGTTAATATATATGTGCAGGTGTTCATGTTGTCATTGATGAATCGAGCTATTGTTTTGGGCGTTGTCCGTATGTGACCTAAGCGGAAAATTTATGATAGGCGTTGGCCGATGTATGTTAATTTGGGCGTTGCCCGTTATGTCCGTATTAGGATGCTTATAAGGACAAGTTGGGATATCATTTAAGTTAATTATATGTGCAGGTGTTCATGTCGGCACTGATGAATGGATCCATTGTATGAAGTAGTTAGCAAGCGGCCACGTATGTTAATTTTGGAAGGACAAGTTGGCATTGACCTAAGTGGACTTGTTCAAGGTTTCTGCATTGTGTGGTATAAGAAGAGACGTGCGCGCGCATGCACGAGCCGCGGTTGTTCCAATTGGTTGAATCCTATTCACGAGTTGCTATTGGTTTTCCCGATCCTTGGTGGGATTTGTACTTTTATTATTGGTCAAAATATTTCAAGTGGGGATATGTGCAAATACGACCTAACAGTCAGGAGCGCTATATATACGGTAATGGAGAAATACAAAAATATAATTGGTAATACTACTCTTCAGTTCAGATGGACTTAAGGATAATACCAAGAAGCGCTAGCGACGAGCCATCGTCGCCGTATTCGCCGACACTAATGTAAGTAATAATATTGTATATTAATGTATACATCCAAGCTAAATTATATAATAATTTCTCCACCATTTTAATTCCATTTCAACAGTTTATTATATTTTATTATATTTTATATTTATTAAGTATTAAAACATTTCAGATGATTCGATTTTAATACCATTTTTAGCAGTATAAAATTCTATAGGAATAAAAAGTTTCCTGAATAATGTCTCCACCATTTTAATTCCATTTTAACAGTCAGAACAATGTTTATCATACATTAAAAAATTATATTTAAATAGTAGAAATTACTCTAATTATAAAGTCTAGAACCAACACATATCAGTCGACTTACACATACATTTTTTTTAATTGAAATTCATATTTAACGAGTGTTATCTCAATTTATTATAGGGTATTATCACCACCGGCACCACCGCCGCAGAGGGCCCAGTCACCCCTTCCTGAGGTACTAGAAGGGGAACATGCGCAGCCGCCGGAGTTATTCCCCGAGGCAAGGTCACCGGCGCCGGCATCGCCCGAGCCTCAATACCTCAACGAGGTACAACCACCGCCCGAACTCCACCCACCGCCGCCGCCATCACCACCTGAGGCTCGGGCGGCATACGAACATTTGCTAAATCTTAATCCAATGGAGGTGGAATACCCTTGCGGCCATCTCATGGGGCAACATGGCGCCGAGCACCACCTCGTTGAGTGTAATGGCCGTCGCCATACCACCAGGTGTGACGGCCCACTGCGGGGGAGGGCCGATATTTGGACGCGGGGATGCAACGAGACATGTATGGAGTTCATACAAATATGTTTCACAGTAAGTAAAATATGCATATGTGATATTAACTCTATGTCCTATTATGTGTAAATAGTAGTTCTAAATTCCTCATCAATCTGTGTTTCAGATCGGGAGAGACATATTACGATCCTTTGATGGAGCTCCCCGCTGAATACATCTGATGCAAAAAAAGTTATATAATATGTACATATTAATAAATAAAAAAAAGTTACTTATATTGCCTTCTCATTTACGAGTCCATGTCAATATCCTTAACATATGAATAGGCTCATTGTAAGAAGTATTGGGAAATAGGAGTTCTAGAAAAATATAAACCTTTCCATTTATATCCTGAAATAAGACACAATTTTTTGATTAAATAATGTATTTTATTCAAGCACATTCATTGTAACATTGCCATTCAATCAACTATGTCTTTTATATCTATCCAAGAATTTTGGTCGCTTGGAAAACCTAACCATTGTACATATACTTTATTCCCCTTTTTTTTCAAAATTTTTTCCACTAAATAAGTAGAAGGATATTTAGTTTTTTGTAGTTCTTCATTATAAAAAGCACCAGTAATTGCATTCCCTTGAAAATCCTTCAACAGATAAGTCACAGGTCGTGTTAGCTGCACCTTAGCAATCTTAAAGAGTTCAGTAGTCCATGATGGTAGGTAGCCTTTAGCAAAGAGTGCTTTATGTTTCGAAATACGTACAGAGTCACCAACTTTGAATTTAGGTTTACGTTTCATCGTATTCTTATAGCTGAATATTGTAGAAAGTAAATTGTTATTAGTAACATTAATAGGTTTCATTTTAATTGTAGAATGTTCTGTTCGGTTGTATTGATGTACAAAATGCTGCAATATAGCAATCCATTTATAGGACCCCTGTGCAGAAAAATAAGTGAATAATTTACTTTTTAAAGTTCTTATAAAACGTTCTGCTATGCAAGCCTTCATCGTGCTATGTACGGAGTAGTGGTTTATTCCGTTCTTTTTCATTAGTGCTTGGAAGTCCTTGTTATAAAATTCTTTTCCTTTATCAGTTTGCAAATTTCTTGGCATCGTAGGAAGTTCTTGTAGAATACTCTTCATCTGACTCGTAACCTGTTGTGCCGACTTGTCCTTCAAAGGCCTTGCCCATGCATATTTTGAATATACATCGATTACCACCAAAACGTATTTGAATCCTCTATTCTGCTTAGCATACGATGTCATGTCCATTAAATCACTTTGAAATAAGTCATATAAACCTTTCGTAATAACATGTCTTCTATCAAATGTTCTTCTTGCAGACCTATGGAGTTCACCTGCAATTGCATGCTTGCTCATATTGATATATATCCTTTTAATTTTAATTCCCCCAGTATCTCTTTTATCTCGTTATCATGAGCGGTATTACCTGCTTGAGACGAAGCTATCAACAGTTTAAGTCTATCTACCAATAAGTTAGGATTGCTCCAGTACTTATAGTCGATCTTATGATTAATATGCACATCCTTCCATGGAGATATGAGACCGCCTTTTTTCGTCTTTGTCTTTTCTTCCTTATACATTGGAGCGATAATAGTTTTAAATTTGCGATGAAATGACACCATAACAGGTCCATCTTTCGCATGTCCTACTCTATGCACGTTCGAATCATCTAAAATAGCTTTATAGTTCCGCAAGTCATCATCAGTATAATGTTCGGGTTTTACTCTAAATATTAATTCAAGTAGCCCATGTGTTACATTGTATGTTTTATCATTTGCCAGTAGAATGTCCCCAGTTGGATTAAATACTAATTCCACGTTTCCAAGCTTCAATAAACCGTCTTCATATGTCGGTCCAAATACTCTATCAACTCCTTTCATATCATGCGATGGGCTTATATACGGATTCAAGTAATCGTCGACTAGCGCCTCACTTCTCACTTCATCCGCAGGTCTATTTTTTTCAGGTGTATATGTAGAGGTGGACAGTCCAGTTTCTTTTTCAGGCGTGTGTGCAGGCGTGACCAGCCCAGCATATGGTTCTTCTTCCCCATCATCCTGTTTCGTATTATCTGTGTCAGTATCCTGTGTGATAGATTCATTAGGCGGACCTCCTTTCTGTAAATTGATCAGCTCCTTCAGCGGAAGTATGACGGGCTGTAAGGACTTCGTGCTCATATTGAAATCATCCTGCTCCTGTGTCTGTAATGCAAGAAGCTTTTGTTTTATACTTTTGCTATGACGGATGATGTCGCGCAGGACTTTTTTTTGATGTTCGTTGAGCAACATCTCTATGAAGAGTAAATAATGCCGTCAAATATTACGATATATATTTGTTCGGATAATCGTATTTTCCAAGTTTTGTACGACTTATAATTGTTAGGAAGATCGGATGTATTTCTTTATGACGTTTGTCAGCTACGTGAAAAGATAGTTGATCCGTTGTAGTAAGCGAAATTGGAGAGTCATCTAAAATTAGGTCCTTACCGTTCAAGTGTATGTATACAATCTCAGAAGGAATGCTTGGGTGGGATATATATATATCCAACAGTTCGCAATTTATTGGGAAACTGAAATAATCATCTCCAGTGCTCAGGGTATAAGCACTCGTATCATTGTTCTGATGTTGGATGGACTGGATGTAGTTAAAGTTCACTTGATACATAGTATCAAACTTATTCATAATTACTTCCAGCTTTTGAGTTAGAATTTGCGTTTGTTGAACAAGACTTGAAATTTGTCCTTCTAGGGTCGTAAGAATATCACTAGTAACAAACGTATGACTTTGATTCTGAAGCTGTGCTAAAAGATATTGTTTTGTTACCACATCGTCTTGTAATTGTGGCGGTGCTACTTGTGTTAGCCGCACGTTGTTAAAAACTATGTTATTTTGATCATCCTTACTCAAGATATTATTATTACCATTGATATCGATATTCAGTTTCGATAATAGATTTTTCTGAACTTCCTCCAATTCTTTTAGCACATAACCTTTCGTCACAACGTCATATGCTTCCTCGGGATCAGCAACTCCAGTTATTCGCACGTTGTCAAATACAACATTTCCATGGATGTCCATGTGGAAGGATTCAGTAGGATACATATTTCTCCGTCTCGTAATAAACGGACGTGGATATAGCGATCTGTCTCTACAGATAAACTGTTGCCTCTCTCGTATGTAACTCATATCGTGCGTGTATATGTGTACGTGTGTATCATTCAAACTTCCTTGTAGTTATGATTCGATGTCTTCAGAGTCAATGTTTATATTGTTGTCTATAGCTAAACAGTATTTACCTTTATTTTTTTCCTTTGTTCTATTGATGGTAATGAATCCGTGTTTACTAGCAGACCAACACTTTCTACATATTTCTTGGAAACGTGGAAATGACATATCACAGTTAACATAGTCATCATAGGCATGTTTTAGATTCATAAGGTCCATTTGAAAGAGAATGATAAAGTTACAATTATCTCTTATCAATTGTTTAGGTATCTTGGAATATGTCTGCATTAAGTAGAACACATCAATATGCTTATGCCTTCCCATACTAAAGTATTGCTGCATCATTTTTTGAGGATCGCAAGCAACATCGTCAAAGATGAATAGCGAATGAGACTTCGCTTCCGCAGGCGGTGGAACTGTATTATCGTTTGTGTGAAATTTGTAGTATCCAATGGCCGGCGTACGTGTTAAAACATCATCCAAATTCTTGTATGCGTTTTGATACAGCGTGGGTGAATATATATATATATATTCTTGAATTTCAACCCATTTGGATGATAAATTAGGTTCAGTAACAAGTTCGTCTTCCCACATCCACTCGGGCCTGCAATGATACATCTTATTGTGTTTGGAAACAGCACGGAATGCTTAACTTCATGTGTTTGGGGGGTTGTGCATATATTTGCTATCGGTAGGGATATGCTCTGCTTTTCCGGTAGTGTACCGAAGTTCAGTTCTTTGGATTGACAATATTGTTCATGTCGTTTGAAGTTATCTCTCCGCTTTATAGCAGCCTTACAAATACCACATACGAACATTGCCGTAGAGTGATGTGTTAGAAACTGATGTGTAAAGGAAAGTGTACGTAATATTTAATATCTTTCATACGACCTAAAAAAATTGTCAGGTGCAGGATTTGAACCTACGACCCCTCCGGGGGACCAGAACTTAAGTCTGGCGCCTTAGACCACTCGGCCAACCTGACTTGTGATTGCGGAGGAGGAGGAGTATCAAGATGGGACGTGACATGAGGAGGAGGTGGAGGGGGAGGAGGGGGAGGGGGAGGAGGAGGAGGAGGAGGAGGAGAAAGATTGTACTATGATGGGGAGAGGAACAAGTTGGAACTTGTACATTATGCTGTAATGTTGGTAGAAAAAAATAGATAAGTATCCACATCGCACGCAACAGGAGCTCATATCATGTCAGGACGTGTTCGGAGAAGGACCTCTGGAAAAGGAGTTTTAAACACTATCATAAACAAGCTTCCACTCGAGTTACACATACCAGGATATAACTTTTGTGGTCCGGGAACAAAACTAAAACGTCGCTTGGCACGAGGAGATACGGGCATAAATAAACTTGATGAGGCTTGCAAACATCACGATATTGCATACGGAAAGCATTCCGACAAATCATCGCGTCACATCGCCGATTTAGAACTTGCTAACAGGGCTTGGGAACGTGTAAAAGCGCCCGACGCTTCTTTTAAAGAAAAGGCAGCAGCATTATTAGTGACAAATTTAATGAAAGGGAAAGTAAAAATGGGAGCTGGGGTAAAAAAAATGAGTAGCAAAAGAAAAACGTCAAAAGTACAAGCTCAGCAAATTAATCGAATGATGGTAGCTAAAAAAACAATTAAACGAAGTAAAAATCCTAAAAGAAGGACTCTAAAAATTCCCAAGAGAGGTGGTATTTTACCGCTACTTCCAATATTGGCCGGGATTTCGGCACTCGGTAGTTTAGCCGGTGGGAGTGCAGCTATTGCAAATGCTGTAAATACTGCAAAAAAAATAAAAAATCGTTACAAGAATCCGAACGTCATAATCAGACAATGGAAGCTATCGCACTAGGTAAAAAAGGACGTGGGGTCATAGATCCGATTTTTAAAAAACTGTCAGCATATGATGCCGATCAACTAGGTAACGTTTTGGATAGCAAATTCAAGGGAAAGGGCTTATATTTACGTCCATATCCAAAAGGTGCGGGTTTAAAAAATAGGTGTATAAAGCTAAAAAAAAAGCCCTAACTGATATCGACATTCTTAAGTATGTAAAAAATTACGCATACCTAATTTTAGAGGCGTATTCATGCGCGATACGTTGCCCAGAAAACCTTGGCCTAAAGAGAATGTCATAGTAAATTTAGATAGCCACTTGAACACAGGAACACACTGGGTAGCAATTAAAAAGGATGGTCGATATGCGTATTATTTCGACTCGTTTGGCAATTTACCTCCTCCTAAAGAAATTGTTAAGTATTTACGACGGGTGAGCATAAAATATAATGCTAATTCATATCAAAATTTTGATACGGAAATCTGCGGTCATTTGTGTTTAGCATTTTTATTATAATCATTTCGCCCACAATTTGCTAGTTATAAAAGGCATGTTCCGAAATATTGTAAAACAGTCTCTTAAAGGTGCATCATGATATCAAACGTATTTACGCTCACGGGAGCATCGACAGTTTTATCACAGGATTATCATCCTATAGATCTGGATCCTTCATTGACATATGAAATAGCATTACTTAATTTAAACACCTATCACGCAATATCTAATATTACGGATAAGAATAACAGTTTTGCTATAAAACTCAAGGACGGAAACGATCTCCGTCCCGATACTGCCGTGAAAAAGTACACACTTCATATTCCTACGGGCACATATGAAATTGATGATATTGAGGCTGCAATGATTACCGAAATAGAAAAGCAAATGCATATGGTACAAAACAAGCCAACAGGCCTTAGAGGATTTTATTTAAAAACCAATGCTTCCACATTAAAGGTGGAATTAACATCGCCAGTGCCGATCACATTTCAAGTACCGAACTCTCTGGGATCGGTTCTAGGATTTAATACTACCTTGTCAGAGGATAATGAAAGAGAAAAATATTTACATAATAATATGGTCCAATCAACGTATCCTCCTAATATATTTGCAGTAAACGTTATAAGAGTCGAGTGCAATTTGGCGACGGGCTCATTCATGAATGGTAATCCGACTCATACATTACATGAATTCTTTCCGACAGTTGCACCTGGCTTTAAGATATCTTTAGCGCCATCGAATTTAATTTATATGCCCCTGAAACATACAACATCAATCAACAACATCACTGTCAAGTTACTGGACCAGGAAGGGAATATAATCGATAATAGCGGAGAAGAGCTATCGGTTCGTCTGCATATCAGAGCCCGTTAAATAATGGGGCTTGATTTTAGTGGACCCAAACATAGTATTAAAACAAAAGCTAAAACCAAATCCTTCAGTTCAACACGTAGTGTCAAACAGTTAACACTAGCTAACAAATCCTTCCTCCAACTGTTGGGATATCGAGTTAATAGAAATGGGTCCGTTAGACGTCGCTGAGGATACTGCCTTTTCGGAGTCAGTTACAGAGTATGAATATCACTATTTTAGTCCCACTAATATTACCGCTATTAACGAAAGTGATGAGATTCAAATACAAATTCATAGCCAGGAATCACAACTACTTCCATCCCGAAGCAATATTATATTAACCGGTGAAGTGACAAAAGCTGATGGTACTGCATTTACTGGTAAACTGGCTATGAATGGCCTAGTCAATCTTTTTGATGAAATTCGACTCGAGGTCAATGGAGAAATTATAGACAGAACACGCTATCCTGGGTTTGCAAGCCTTACGAAGGGATTGTGCTCTTATGATGGTCAGAAATGTAAGCAACTTGAAAATATGGGATGGTGTCGTAACTTAAAAGATGACCCTAAAATATTAGATAATGGGAAATTTAACGTCAGTATCCCATTAAGTCATGTATTGGGTTCGGCGGAAGATTTTCAAAAGATTGTGTTAAACGCTCGACTGAAGCTTGTATTGCAGAGAGCAAGAAATAGTATAAACGTGACAGTGGAAGAGAGTAAAGTTAAGCTGACGGAAGTGATATGGAACATGCCTATGCTTCGAGTATCAGATCAGCAGAGATTGAAATTATCAAAATATATGGAAAAGGATTCCGCTCTACCAATTGCCTTCAGAGAGTGGCAGATGTTCGTACATCCAAATGTTCCCCACACAACGAAATTAACTTGGAATATTTCTACAGTCCCACAACTACAGAAGCCAAGATATGTCATCTTCGGAATACAAACCGACCGAGAAAAAGTAGGAGGGGATCCGTCAAAGTTCGATTTAAACAAAATAACAGATGTACAGTTATATCTACAGGACAAGAAGTATCCTTATCAATCCTTCGATATTGATGCTAATAATAATCGATATGCCATATTACATGATCGATTCTGTGCATTCGCAAACTCATATTATGGACACTCCTCTGGCCCGATGTTAAATAGAGAGGAATTCGTGTCAAAGGCTCCACTTTTCGTCATCGACTGTTCCAAGCAGCAGGAGGAAATAAAAACAGGGGCCGTAAATATAAGAGCCGAAATCACTGCTTCAGAAAACTTGCCTGCTAACACTAAGATCTACTGCCTCGCTATACATGACAGGAAACTGAAGTATAGACCACTCTCGGGCATTGTCACAAATATTATATAAAAAATGTCTGCTTGTGTGTTAGATGTCCAAGGATTCTATACAGCTAATAATAAATTCATCGCCAAGGAGGTTGCTGTGATGTGTGGTGAGAAAATGGCACATTTCGTGTTTCTTCCTCCCGATGACGTTGTTCCAAACGTCAAATCAAAATACTTTCTCGAACATGTGTTCCATGGGCTGAAGTGGGATGTTGGATTTGTACCTTATAACAAATTAAAGCCCATGCTTCAAGAGTGTGTGAAATATAATATGGATGTGTATGTGAAAGGATTGTCCAAAAAGATGTTTTTTGAAAGTGTTTTAAACAGATACATTTCGGACTTGGAATTACATGGCTGTCCTAGCCTGGAGTCATTGAAGAACAATCTAGATGTACAAAGAAATCAGTTAAAGTGTATGTTCCATTGTGTTAATACTACAAAGTGTGCTTTAACCAATGTTAGCGTTTTACAGTTTTGGTGGAATAAAAAAAATAATATGGCTTTGTATTAAAATACTTTTTATTATTACTTCCCATCATCTTACACTTTATCAAGCTGTCCTAGCCACTCCCCTAACATATTTAAATTGTTTACATTTGCCAGTTCTTCATATGTTAAAGTCAGATTATCTGTTTGCGTACACGCATCTCTTGAAGTCCTCTTCTCCATAGCAGTCCCTTTATCACACGTCTTCATGTTTTTAACACTTTTAAAAAATTTACATTGATTATCACAATACCTCCAATCACTACAAGGTCCCCATGATATGGCTTTATCACAATATATCCAATGACGAATTCCATCGCACGTCTCCGAATGAAACAGTGCATTCATTGTAGTTCTCACACCAGTGCTACTATCCCATGTGAAAAGTTTTTTTCTCTACCATATCATAATATATATATATACACCTACATGATCCCCTCCCCTCTCCTCCTATAGGTGAACATCATGATAGGATTGCTAGGGTTAATAACAATTACACAATTACATTAAATTTTCTTTATTCTCACATCACAGCACATATGCACATCCACAATACACTCTGGTTTACATTTAATATATTTATATTGCTAATTTTTGGGCACATAACTTGGAATACTATTGTGTCATGTTAATTTACTTCAAATGTTTGAGTATTATAAAATATATATATTTGATCTCTTGTTGCATATGTCGACAAATTTCTAGTCCATGCGTACCAATTCTACTTTAATGAAGCGGGCGTTCCCAACGTCTTGCATACCGCGACTTACAACAGCAAAACGTCCACTGTTTAATTTCGAAATGTTATCATCCGTGAACGATGAAAATCGTGCGGGTAAAAACACACTGGTATTATCTACCAAATCTAACACCACACGGCGTCCATACTTAGTATTCACGGCTCTGGCCTTCTTGATTGGGTATTCAGCATCGACAGTGAACTCTTCCAGTTTCCGCATAACGTCGTCATATGCGCCGCCCCGTCCAAGTTGGTTAAATTCCTGAAGCAGTCCGGCAGAAGCATCTTCATTCGCACCATGGTCAGGTACACTTTCTGCAGAGTTCTCTCTTGAATACTTATCAGTATCCATGCGTTCGATACTTTTTGCTTTGGTAACGGATCTTCTTCCACGTCTCGAGTCCACGACTTCAATTGGACCATGTCCTCCTCCGTTTCTGTCTTGAGTTGCCATAGTAAGACTGTTGTAATATTGTTTGAAGATGATGTAGTCACGGTAGCGTTCCTGTTAATACAGGCTCTACTGAGCTTTGCTCCTGCTTTATATCTCTCCTGTTGAAGGTGGTGGGGACGATTTATGAGGCCAGGTGTTTTCTTCAATGTCAACGAGTATAGAAATGGTGGGAGATAATTTATGGAAACAAGTTGGGGACCGGTATGGATATTCTCCAAGGTTAACAAGTGTTTGGGCATTGGTCACATATTTGTAATGATTTATGGGACCAGGTGTTTTCTCCAATGTCGACAAAAGGTTAACGAGTCTGGAAATGGTGGGAACGAAATTTATGGAAACAGGTTGGAGACAGGTGTGGTTATTCTTCAAGGTTAACAAAGGTTAGCATGTATGGAAACGTCGGGGATAATTTATGGAAGCAGGTGTTGATATTCATCAAGGTAAACAGGTGTTAGGGAACAAGTATATTTTCCACGTACCTTTTAATGACGTTTGGAAACTATAAATTTTACTGTTGTTATCTTCTCCGTATCGACATGTTTATGAGCATATGGTGCATCTGTAAACCTTTGGCTGGATTTCCCCATCACTCCGAAGTGGGCTGGAGCACCATGTGCTTGCTGACCACCGAGTTTCTCCATCGCTCTGAAGTGGGCTGGTCCATCGAATTCAGTACCGGTGCGAACGTCTTCATGTCCAAGTAAGTCGCGAACAGATATTCGCACAGGCTCCATTTTCCACGTAGTTAACTGCATAGTGCTCTCTCCATATAACGTCTTCAGAATGTCGGATTCGTCACATTCTTCTGTAATGATTACCAAGTCCCCTTTATCACCGAGTGATCGTATCTCCTCTTTCTCTGCCGAGATGCGGAATTCTTCATATTCACAATCCAGCTTCGAAATTCTCAAATTGGCCAAATTTCTTTTCGGGTTATATATTTGTAGTGTGAATTTAATTTCATTGGGAACATAATCTAAACATTCGATGGTATATGTAAGCACATCCCCCTCCTTGACTATTCTTGCTACTCTTGGTGTTGATACAAATCGATACTTCCCCAATTTCTCATTCTTCTGCGGAATTATATCAATATATAGACCGTTTCCCACGTCCATTGTTTTATAGTTTTATTCCTCACCGTTGCACGCAGCAAACTGACCGGAAAAGAACCGGGACCGAGGTATTTATGAGCGGATGGTTATATAGACATGTCCAATCATGTAATATGCCTGTGACCATATGGTAATGTATTTATCCCATTTCGCAATATTTTACGTTTGTTATCAACAGCATCGAGAGTTTTTTTATTTACACATATTGAATGTACCTCATGTTTTTTTGATCTGATATATCTATTTTCCGAATATGTGACAGTGTTTTGTTTTAAACAATTAACATAGTCGGAAAAAGCTAATTCTTTCTGTACTGTGCTCTTTTTTACTCCTTTTGCTTTTTTTATTTCCCTACCACCGCATATTTGCATAGCATACATTTTAGCCCTCAGCGATACGAATTTATCAATTTTTTCCCCTGCTAATTCGTCCTTAAATTTCCCTAGTACTCCTTTATTATGTATAGAATACAATGGATGATTCTGTCTGTAATTGCTGGTGTCAAGATGTTCGAATATGTTTAACAAATCCCTATGTAAGTTATCAGTATGAATATTGTAAATAAAGGAATCCGTATCCATATAGCAAAGTTGCAGGTTTGTGCCATACAATGGCTGCATTACGTCGTAATGAAATCTGTACATGTGTGTTTTTGAAATATCTAAAATGGACATGCCAACATATACGGCTTTTGTAAAGATTAATTTAGTTTTTTCTAGCAGAACTCCGACCAATGCTTCATCATATATCGTACGGTCCACGAAATTACATTTATTTATCAATTTATTTAATTGTCTCATATTGGATGTTAACCTAAAATCAATGCGATTTCTAATATTCTCCATAGTTTTGCCAAACACCGCATTATTCATTAACTTAAAAAAATTCTTTTCAAAGTCATTTGCAGCCACAGTTCGTTTCATATTGTTCAGGTCAATGTATGGTTTTAACCATGCGGATTGGCTGAATTCGATAGCACTGTGTATTTTCACACACCTAAGACCATGTTGAATAGCCTGCTTTAATGATCTATAATGAGTAACATATTTGTTTTTATTATTTAACGTTGTTAATAATTTAGATTGCTTATCACCTTGAACACACATACTTTCAGCGCAGAATGGTAGGTCTTGGTGTTTCACATGCAGATGATCTGGGTATTGAATATCTACTTCTAATATGTAACCTTTCGAAAAATCGTCCGGTATTGTTTCTATGTCTATCGCGGCGATTTCTTCATCCGTCAACCATCTAAAATCACCATATGGCAGGCACTGGCTCATTGCCCAGCCGTACAGATTGTTCGCATCCCAATACATTATTGAATTGCTCTGACTTGATTCTACATATCGGGTCACACTTTGACAAATCCCACCTCTAATCCCCCTTTCAACAGTTAAAATCATGTTTATATCCGACATTATAGATAGTTCGATTCCTGTATATTTTAGCATCGCAGCATATGCGAACCCCGGTATTGTATAATAATGAGCACTATCCAATCCATATACATCCAAACACATGTCTCGGAAATTTTCAAAGACGTCCGTTAGAATTAACACGTCAGTTTTTAGATAGATATCCGAATATTGACCCAAGTTTTTCAAATTAAACTTCTCCCAAACTTTCTTTGCATGCGAATAGTCATCGTCCGTGATATGATCCCCCACCAGCTTGTTGTAAAAGCATTCTTTAGGGGGCAGGCTCTCTTCTGAAAATACATGGTCCGATGTTATATAATCATATGGAAATACTCCTTTTCGTATCACTAAATCAGTGTTTTCTTTAAAATACTTTTGTGTCTCAATAAACTTGTTTTTGGGTAGGTTGTTGGCAAGAGATGATAAACTACTATTTAAAAACCTAAAGGAATCTATAAATCTCAATTTGAGATATGTATTCTTCACTTCGCGGGGTACATATTTTGTGAACGAAATATATTTTTCCTGGTTGGTAGGAATGACATCTATTCTACTCTCATCATAACCTAATGATTTTACTATGAAATGTGCATCATAACTTGAAAGATTATGTAAAATTACAGGAATAACTGTTTGTGTTCTGTATCTTAAATTACATTCATTATGTGCAGGTCCTCTATACTTCCCCGTGACATGACAATGATCCTTTACTTTACGGTTAATTTCCGTAAAGTTTCCTTTTTGACAAATGTGACATTTGGACGCATTATCAAATTGTATGCGTTCATCTTCTGTTAGAGGAAGCATAGCAATATTCTGCTGTAATACCTCTTTTTCGATTACTTTAATATCTTGTATAAGATTGCTAATGAAGTGTTTTTCTACATCTTTACCTCTGTATAATTTTAATGTGGAATATGTACCTTCGCTGTCTTTTATCATATAGCAGTAGCTATATGGTACATGTTTCTGATACTGCATCGTCCAACTGCTTTGAGGATCTCCTGTGCAGCCCGCAACGGGGACTAAACTACATTCGAAATCTGCATAAACTACGAATCTTACTTTACTACTGTGTCCGTGGTTTTCAAATCTAACTATGCGCTTTTCGGGTGTTGGTATTTCATATTTAATAGGTTTAAAATACATACAAAGTCTTTTGTGTTCTGCCAGTTTGACAATCGAAGATTTCGTATCGCCATCATTAAATTGCGAGAAGCACCGCCTGCATATTCTATAGTTTTTATAATTCCTCGAAAGTGTGATTTGCGATCGGACTAATGTTTCCAAGTTTGTTATGGCACAGAAATGAGCACGGTCCCCATCGGTAATGTAAAGTATATCATGATGGTCATCGGCTTCGGTATCACAGACACTATAGGGATAAATTTCATGGTCCATGAATGGATATGTATTAGTGACCACATCTTCAATTGCGTATATATTTATAGAAATGTTGTTTCTTTTTGCAAATTTAGATATTTGTTTTGGTTGTATGGGAAATGTAACATCGGTCCAATCATATTTACTTTCCAGGTCAGGACGTTGTGTATATGAGCTTATACAATCTTTGTTCTGATTGATATATTTAGATAGGATGCAGTATTTAAAACACATGTCATCACAATTCCTCACATTGACAATTGACTGTGAATATTTATATTTCATAGGCAGGTCTATGTATGAACTAGCTTTGGCGAGGGGGATATGCTTATTTATCCGCAGTTCTATTTTATGTACTTTTTTAAAATGCCAGCCCGAGCCCTTCATGGAACAATCTTCTAGTTCAGCACATATTTTAGCAAACTTATTTCTTATGATCTGATCCACATCACTACTCGTAGCCAATGCAGTATTTCTTGTTTTGAAATTTTTCATGCAAGTTTCGCTTTGAATATTTTCGAATTCGCATTCAACGAATAAGTTACACTTGACATTTTTAAACAATTTTATATCCTCTTTTAGTTTCTTTATCATGTCATTGAAATAGTATTCCAAATTAGTTTGAATGTCCCCAACTGGAATGTTATATGCAACATATGTTTTTAATCTAGATTGGAATGCAGTTTGCATCAATACCATTTTACCCCCATTATCACTCCGTCTGACCTGTGTATGATCCTGATGACTCGATCCAGGCTGTGGGCTTGATGTGGAGCCTTGGTGAATAATTGGCTGGTGGTTAGGGCTTGCTCCAGGCTGTGGGATTGTAGTATGTCCATGGTGATGGCTCGGTCCGGGTTGAGGGCTTGAAGGTCTGCATTGTCTGGGCACGATATCATGATCCTGATGATTAGTATCAAGACGAGAAGAATCACGCTGGCAGGACTCTGGCTGAGCGTTGACCTCTCGTCCCGCTGTCTGGAAATCAGAAATAAAAAATTAAGTTTTCAATAATCTATTATTTTCCCTAATATAAATTACATCCACAGTAAAATTAGCTTCTTACTGATTATTTCCACAGTGCTCTCTCTGAACATGATCACTCAGTCCCCATCTAGATATATATATCGTATTACACAGATCACAGTGATAGGTACGACGATCATGGACGTCGATAATATGTTTTCGTAAACTCCTATGTGTGGTGTAAGTACGATTACATATGTTACATGTAAATGTTATGTTGGTATGCTTTTCTCTTTCGTGTCTTCTTAGAGACGTGCTATGTTTATATGATGCAGTACAATGCTCGCAGCTAAATCTTTCCATTATGATAGTGTTGTATGGACTGGCATATGTACAGACTTAGCACACGCTTATAATATGTAGAAATTATTTAATCTTAACCATTGTGTATTGTGCATGTGCATATGTGTGTGTGTGTGTTTGTGCTTATAATGTGAGAATGCAGAAGCCATGGAATGCTCCTATTATATATATGCCTCACACACCTGCCGACAGTTAAAACTTGAAAACTCCATTCCTAAGCGTCCCGACCACACCCTTATTTATTACACATCGCTAGGAGACATGACATGGTCATCTGTCAAGTCCACACAACGCCTATCATTAATTAAACCCAACTCGTTCCACCATTATTATTCTCCTACCACACAATGCAGAAACCTTGAACAAGTCCACTTAGGTCAATGCCAACTTGTCCTTATAAGCCTCCTAATACGGAAATAACGGGCAACGCCCAAATTAACATATACTCAGCCACCTGCTATTCCTTATAAATCTTGATCATCCGCTGCGGCCAACGCCTATCATAAATTTTCCGCTTAGGTCACATACGGACAACGCCCAAAACAATAGCTCGATTCATCAATGACAACATGAACACCTGCACATATATATTAACTTAAATGATATCCCAACTTGTCCTTATAAGCATCCTAATACGGACATAACGGGCAACGCCCAAATTAACATACATCGCAACAATTACTCCATCCATCATTGTCAACATGCACACCTGCTCATATAAATTAACTTAAATGATATCCCAACTCGTACTCCAACCAAACAATGTGAAAACCTTGAACAAACCAGTTCAGGTCACTGACACATGACACATGCGCCGCGCCACCATATGGTCAGGTGACCAAAAAAATGTGGCCTTTCATGGTTGATGTACCAGTTTCTTTCTACTGACACGTTATACATCATCCATATTTATTGACACTTAAACACGAGATTTAACACACAGCGTGTGTTACATTATACCATTGCCCATTTGTTGTATAATTTAACACATTTCATAAACAATTTAAGACACATATTTTAAATAATATTTTCTTTTCTGTTGTAATACATTACAGATTATACCTTATTACTTGAATAACGTTTGAAGTACTATTTTTCATGGCTACATTTAGATTAAGTGATTACAAATTCTTGCTACCAATAGTTATATCGCCTCACAATAGGAAATCGTCTTATAGCTTTAGATTCAATAAATAAGCTAGACCATATGTGCTTACTAAGAGAGGGTGGATCTCGCCACATCACAATATTAAACACTGGGGTAGATAACACTGGGATACCAAGCTAAATAGACTTTACTGTACTAGCAGTTGTTGATGATGATGATGAAGATGAAGTGTTCGGCCCGGAGGCCAGGCATACCCTGGGACAGAGTCGTGGGACACTAGGCCGGATGACACCGAGAAGGGTGGCCAATTCCTTTCGCGCGATGGGAATGAGGACACAACATCCTTTCCTCACCCAGTAAGGAAACTTTACATCTGTGTAAAATCCCGACCCGGCCGGGAAACGATCCGGGGCGCCCAGGCAGTCACAATGCGAACTAACCCACGGCTTTGGAGAAGTGGCAGTTATAGTAATTAAATTGTTCAATAGTGGTCATAAAAACTTACAGACAACAGACAATTTTGGAATCATAAAGTAAAATTCTAAATTTCCAAGTTATAATTTGAGTAATTACTAGATCAAGTCAGAAATTCCGTGGTAAACATTACATTGCTATTTAAGATAAACAACTTGACTCGCACTGATTATAACTGTATATGTCACTAATGGCCACAGGACACTTTACCTTATGAGAATTACAGCCGACAAAATATCAAGAATAAGTTATGACGTGTTAACAGTGCCACAAACAATCAATCTCAACACGTTTCACTTTCTAAACACAAAAAATACATCCAGTTAAGGATGTTAACAAGAGAACTTATCAAACTAATAACATCAACATTAAATTAGATGAAACATTTAGCAAACACGTTTTAATACAATTAAGTCGCGTAGTCACAAATTTTAAGTGTAGTTGGCCAACTACAGAAGTAATAGGCTGACTGACAACGGCCATCTACACTGATTCATAACCGCCTACTTACAAGGCTTACTCGGTTGGATTGCATTTTCATAGCGAAGAGAAGCAAATTCTTAAATAAAGATGTCCAAACTGACTTATGACCAGGGCTAGGATTTATATGTACTAAAAAATGTCAAAATATGTACATATATATGTACTAAAAATGTCAAAATACGTACATATATATTATGCAAATATATTTTGTAAAATATGGACATCAAAACAAAGTTAACCACTAGACACTACATTTTGTTACTTTTAGAACCTATAAAAATGCATTACAAATACTGGATTCATAAATAAAATTATTATATTTTTTTAGATCACTTAATTTATTTTTTAAATTTTTAGATGTATTCATTCATTGATTATTTCTGCTACCATAACAGTATGCCACAAAATGTTGTTTTAAATTTTAAAAAGTGATTTGTAACAGTATGCCACAAAATGTTGTTTTAAATTTTAAAAAGTGATTTGTATTGGCTGAAGCTTCGTTCTACTGCACATGAAGTGATTGGCGCGTGTTTAAAATTCACTGATTCTAGTTTTACATTTGGCGAGCCACTAAAGATTGCTCTGATTTTACACATTTCTTCAAAGCCTGGATTTCTTGAAAACACATTGTCCACTTTACATTTGATAAGATCGGCTAAACGTCCACATATACATTTGAGTTCATGAATCATGTTTTTCACAATGTCAATATTTCCAGATTTTTTTTCCAGGTATTTTGTAGTTTCTGAATTATTTTTGTTATATTACAAAAATTTGATTCAATGTAACACAAACCATTTTTCACATATTCATTTCTGTACATAACTGTAAACTTATCCTGTGCTGCCATATTTTCTGCCACTGAAAACGACAATTTTATATAGTTTTACTCTTAAGAATGAAATATATTGCATTAAAATTGCATTAAAATCACTAAATATGGACAAATATTTATTTTACATATAAATATGTACTAATGTCAGAAATATGGAAAAATATGTAAAATAAATTTAAAAATTTGAATAGAGGACAACATAATAGATGGAGATAAGTGAAAAAAATGTGTTTATATGTGAAATTAAGAAATATGTAATTACATTTAAATCCTAGCCCTGCTTATGACATCATGGGTAACTCACACAATATATTGATTAAATTCGAACTTGCTTAATGCAACAAACGTGAATCCCGCTACGAACAAAGCTTTTCACCCGCGTACAGGCAATGAGGACAATGCGATGCGGATAACAAAAGCAACGCGTAAACAACAGTGCGCAGGCGCGGGGACCTTTCTAGATCAAATTGAAAAGGGGATACGTAAAGAGAAAGAATGTGCGCGAAAAACGAAAAACCTCATATAGGTTATATTGCACGCTTTAACTGCATATAGATCATATCTTGATTTTAGAATGTTTGCGTGACCAATAGTCTATTGAAACAACTCATTCGCGTGCGTCTGTTTCTATTGTCAGTGTTGTCTTCTTTTGTGATATTCAGTTTAAATGGTTACAATATCCAGTGACAGAGCAGTGATGAATAGGCTATGGAAAATAAAGATATCCTACAAATCCTTTGCGAATGAGAAAACCATGAAAAACTCTAGGCCATCGTTTCTCAGCCTTTTTGAACCCGAGGACCTCTAAAATGTCTAAACAATTTTACGGACCCCTAATTTTACATCCCATTTTTAAAAGTAGGCTATAAATGGGCCTATATTCTTAATATTTGGGATTTAATTATAGGTCATTATAATGAAATACATTTCTTTTTAATACGACGGAAACACAGTTATTGAATTGGAATTAAACTATTGACATTAAAAATATATATTTTGAATAGACTATTGTGTATTATCAATTTTATAATATAATTAGGAATTGTGTATTACTAAATTTTAATGAGACGGTTGAGCTTGTCGCCTCTTGCAGAGTTCCTGGATATTTGGCTCAATATTAGTCAAATTTAGTCGAAGATCAGCAGATACATTAAGTATTTTGTTTTTAGTTAAACGAGCGATGAAAATCCCTTCTCACAAAGATAGGTTGTTGATACTGCATGGCGCCTCTAATAACAAAATTCCGACAGAGTCTTATTTTTTAGGGTTTTGAATGAAAGAGGTAACCATAGACGTCAGTGCATCAGGGGTTTGAAACTGTGGTTCGTAACTGCAAAAGTAAGGAAACTTGCAATAGGACCTGTATTTTCGAAGATTTTAAAAACTTTAACATTTAGTGTCCATTTTATGTGAAAATTTTGTACTTCTTTACTTCCCACTTGCTTTATGATATTTTTTAAATTAATTATGTCTGCGGTCCATCTGCACCATCTTCGCGGACTACCAGTGGTCCGCGGACCATAGGTTGAGAAACGCTGCTCTAGGCAATTTGTGCTGTCACGACATTTCATTTGAACTCAGGACCACTTCCCTATTAGGATATACCACCTCGCTTTAATTTGTTTTCACAACAATAGGTAGATTATAGGTTTCTTGTTACTACAAGCAACAAAATATCATTAATATTTAATTAAAATGTATGTTCTGAAATTCGCATTTAAGCCGTACTTATTTTTTATCTTGATATATTAATACATAAAGAAATGTGTTAAACAAAAAATTTTCTATTTAATTTATTCTACAATTTTAGTATGTTAGGTTTTCATGTATCGCCTACTGTAATGGAGATAATCTAGAAAAATTGAAAATGAACACGAGTAAAGTACCCCTTAAGTAATTTTTGCAGAAAAAACTAATATAGGCTTAGGCATTTTATTAGTCATAGATAAGAGTTTCTAATTTTAAATTTTTGCTAAAATTAAAAAAAAAGTAATGAAATATCCCTTCAATATTTTAGTTATAAAACAAAAATTATGGTCGGTTCCATCAAATTCTGAAAACATAAATACAATGAACAGATTTTCCCGCTGTGCTCGTCCACAGACAGACAGAAGTCATTCCAATAACACTTTTGTTCCTTTTCTGGTCATCGTGAAACATGTTTTCCTGGTGTTATTTCAATATCAATTTTCTTTCACGATCACAATACTTTCTTTATACTACGTATATGCGAGAAAGTAAACCTCCTTATTTTAGGATCACAGTAGCTCCCGTAATCATCTTTAAATACTCCCATATTTTTCATTATCATTCTTAGACGTGTGTGCTTCATGCATTCAAAACAGCACAATTCAATCTGTTTTTAGTGATTGGTGATGTCCTATTCACTGATATATGTTTAAACGATTATCATATTGGGTGACGAGTTATGGAAAGTAAGCAAGTCGTACAGGTCTGATTAATCTTGAGTAAAAGAAAACTATGAAAAAGGCAAGTCAAACTGACGAGCTGACATTTGAGCTTCGAACCCATGACCTCTTATATGTGCCACCTCACTCAGACCGGTTTTAGCGTGTGCTTTTCCATACAGGTTTAAATTACATTTTGCAACAATTAATCAACTGATGGTATTGTGACAGTTATTATGGGGGAAAAAGCACAATTATTTATATATTTTTAAAGATGTGTTCTCATATCGGTCGTGTGAAGTGTAGTAGTATCCCAGCGAGCGTAACGAAAATCTTATTGAAGAGAACTTCACCCAGGAACACCAACACTGCAGCCAATAGACCGTACAGCAGCACAAAGAAAGCTCCTTCCAGGTGCGATAAAGACAAGGAGGAAACACCTGTAATGGTCTCGTTGACGTTCAGCCTATCACCTACTAATTCCAAAAGTCGATTAACATGTTCGAGCTGCCCAGCCTCGATGTATCTGCTAACCATGTTTTCAATATGATCGTGTATTAAACAGCCCAGTTTGTTATGAAGAATGAAAACACCAAAATACAATGTGTCAGAATTTTCCGGGAGAGGAACTACATAGGGCTTCCCATCCGGATCTCTTCTGCGTGCATAATATGCATCTACCGTGGTACTGAATGCCAGCAGACCTCTGTCCTTCTCAGAACACATTAGAGAGAAACATGTCCTTTCACAGGTCATCAGATTGTCATACTTGTTTCCAAACCAGGCAGACAGATCCTCTATAATATACAGTTTTAGTCCAGAATTTTGAAGTTCCTCCACGGTCTGAATTGTTGGAACTTGTCCAGGGTTTACGAGGAACCCAAAGAGAGCAGCCTGGTAGGCGGTGTTGATATGAAGACAATAGAAGAGCCATAATATGAAGAAAGTTGCAGCTATAACTCCAACCAGTTTCTCTTCAGCCCCCATTACCAAGTGTGACCGCAAAGCATTCATCGCCGCTTTTATGAAACTGCGATCCACTGTCAGCAAATATGAAACAACTGTGCCCATAATAAATGTGAAGGCTGCTAGGATCCACAAAGCTGGACTGAATACCTTGAATATTGCCAACCACCGTGGTACTGTTGTTCCGGGAGGAACATACCACTTTAATTCCTCTCTCACGTGAGGATATGTCGCTCCACAGTCCTCAAGAGTGCGGGATTCTGTGTACGAGATGGGAAATCCAATATGACTACTAATCCGAGCATCAATATTACGGACTCTGAACATATTATTTTGTCGAAACATCATATATAGCAGATAAGTAATAGGCACTGGTTTAATGACTGTCATATCTACTTTTGCAATCACTTTGCAGTTTTTAATATCAACCAGACGTTTCCTTGGGAACAGGTTGTTGTTTTTCTTGAACTTCCTTTGCTTACAATTCCAAGTATCAATCATTTCGGTTTTGGGTGGGCGAAATTCACATATTTTGTTCTGGTGTTGTGGCAACCAACCCAGAACGTCGATCACATGATTGTTACGGCGATTCAAACAAATTGCTTCTGCATAACCGTATTCAAATGCCATGTGTAGAAGATTTTCAGGAAATGCTGGAGGAAGATTGTCTGTAAGAATCACGACCAGAGCTCTCTTGTTCCTATTTCTCTTCATTCTTTTAAACATGAGCTGAGCCATAGGATAGATCTTGCTGCGAATACCTATCAGTATAAGGAGATACGAACCTGGCTTCATTTGGTTGTTATTCTTATATTCTGATTTTTCTACATCACCAAGCATAGCCAGGGGTACATTGCCGCTATTCTGTAAAGCTTGTATTATTTTATCTCCATGACTTCGCTTTTCATGAAACTCTTTCATAGCTTTCAGACGCGAGTACCAAGTATCAGGAGTCTGCACAAGAAGCGGCAGGTCTGTTCTCAGATATGTTGTGGAAATGTTGACAATACAGTCCGACAAGTGTTCTTCCAAATCAGAGGACTTGGGCGGTAGGAGACGAGCGCCGAGACGTCTTACGGCGAGTAAGATCACTAAGATGACAGTAACCCTGTTAAAAAAACAAAATCTGTGTAATATTTGTCTGATTTAGATAATGATGTGTGGTTAGTAACTGTTTTTCAATGCGACCTTCTCCATAATAAATTGTCTCATCGCCGGCTATAAATCTATTATATCGATATCTCAGTCACAATGATATAAAAAGCTTCTGCGTCGCGGCGGCCACAGCACTAACCTCGGATCGAGCGGGTGAAAAATCTACGATTACAATAAAATTACAACGAAAATAACAACATACGACATCGCAAGAGATGTTGGAAATGTCCTCCTCTTGCATTAACACAACACTGGGATACTGTTAGTTCTGGGGACCGTGCGGGCCACAAGCCCCTACTTTTACTCGATCTTCAAAAAATTTCTTGAATGAACTTAATGACTCGCAGAGATTTTTAAGGGGAAATGTTCTAATTTCTTCCTAGTTAGTACGCGCCGCTTGGCCCTTCGTTTCCTATCGAGAATCGAACCCTTTTCCCGAAGTTTACTTACAAGTTTTCGCCTGGCTTCTCTGCTTGGAGGACGTACAGCCAAGAATTTATCTAATAACCGACATCTTGCGTCCTTGCAAGATGATGTAATCACATACGAATCGTACATAAATATCCATCCTTTGTTCTATTGTATTCGTAGGCCTATGTTGTGGCATTGTAACAACACATGTTCACTTGACACATGCTGAAGGGATATTGCCTGCATTGTTGAGACACTAAGCCAAGGTCGCGGAGTTCATGACACATGCCAGCGTTGCCAGATAAACCACATTTGATTTTCGTTGTGAGAACCTGAATCTTTACGCTTTATTTTCGTACATATTTCAACCACTCTCTCGGGAGTTACCGCTGTGGCCGCTGCGACGCAGAAACCCGCATCTTGGCCTACTCTTACGTGGAATGCACTGTATTTCAAGAAAAGTGAATTACCGGACCCCGCACTAGAAGGTAAATAGCAGAATAAAAATAAGAGCTAGTTTTCATCCTCCTTACCAGGATATGGGCAGTAAATGTGAGAGTGTATGTAGAGTTTTCCAATGTTATGACCAAAATAGACTTCATGTTCAACTACAGCAGAATACAATTGTTTTATTGTCTTTGTAATCTTTTCAGTACTTGTTTAATTACGTATCTCCGCCCTGAGGCATGCAGACTTCTCATGAAGACATGAATCCAAAAGATTTATTAATTTATTGGGTAAATTCATTGGGTAAATATCATTGTTAGGGACCAAATTTAAGATCAATTCTTTCTATTCCGGATGCTGGCTAAGGATCAGCAATCCGGAGTTCAATCCCTAGTACCTCCTCGGGATTTTTTTAGTTAGGGAGGTCTGGAATGAGGTGCACTCAGCGGTCGGGTGGTAGGCCAAGTCCCTCCAGGGATGAAGTGCCACTTAGTTTAGTTTGGTTTAGAGCGTATATGTACATGCGAGTTAACTGCTTAATCCAAAGTTAGTTATTGAAATTATTACCTATTTCTTAATTTTTTAAATTTAATTGCTTTAATATTAATATTATTAACACTACGTTAATAAATATATATTTTAGTAGTACCAGTAAGCAAATATTTTAAAATTAAAATTAATATAGTCTGAGTCTAGAATAGGCTTAAAATTAAGCGCTAACTTTTCCCTCTAAACTAAAAATCAATAGAGATAGAATATTTAATTGGCAACATTGACACTTTAAGTTATGAACAAGCAACACGGGCAGTCCTAGAGTACAGTGACCTTGACCAGCCCACACAACCTGCGAATCCACCCCAATCTCTTCTCAGTTGAACTCCAGTAATCTTTTGAAATCCGTACTTGCACCCCATTCCCACTCTTTACAGGTGATTCACGTGAATGCTCAAAGCTTGCTGTCTCATTACCACGAACTCTATAGTATTTTCTATCCTCTTCACATTCATGCTATCATTGTCTCAGAAAGCTGGCTAAAACCCTCCCTCCCCTCAACACTTGTCCATCTCCCTGGTTACTCCTTGTTTCGTGTTGACCGAACAGGAAAGGGTGGTGGAGGAGTTACTGCTTATATCAGGTCAGATTTAAGCCCCAAAATTATCTACCATACTCCCTCGGAATATTCAGCTAAGCCGGAAGTATTGTTCATTGAAATTTTTGCCTCATATCGCAAATCTTGCTCTGTGTTATTTATAATCCTCCGAGGATAAATTCCTGGTCTGAATTGGAAACTCCCTTGTTAAATTATTTACCTCATTATGAACACGTTCTTCTCGTGGGGGATCTGAACACGAACCTCATGGCGACTAACTCGACACAAGCCACTGAACTACAGGCTTTATTTCAGTGCTGCGGCATGACTATCCTTCCTTTAAATCCCACTCATCACACCCCTCTACAGACACTTTACTAGACCTCATCGTAACAAGTAATCCTGACAGGATTCTAACACTTGGACAGTTTTCAGTACCTGGCATATCAGCTCATGATGCTATTTATTTAGCCTACGAATTACTTACGCCCAAAGCAACTTCTAAGACGATCACATACAGAGACTTAAAACACATTGACGACACCGCACTTCTTGAAGACGCTGTAAATGTAGACTGGAATAACATATGGCACCTAAGAACTGTTGATAAAAAATTGCAATCCTTAATGATAACATTCTGCAGCTCTACGATAAACCTGCACCACTGAAAACTCTCCAGAAATGTGGAGAAATCTTAGAACAATGGGAGTAGGCAGGACAAAGGATCAAGGTGAGAGGATCAGTGTCCCTCTAGAAGAGCTGAATGAGCATTTTACGCTCAGCAAACCTATTGACACGAACATAGAAGAACTCAGCAACACTGACGAAATACCGACACATGAGACAGACCACGAGGTTTTTTATTTTAAATACATTACACCAGACGAAGTAAAGAGAGCTGTAAAAGTAATCAAGACAAAAGCAACAGGCATAGATAACATCAATATTACTCTAATCCACAAACTCGTACACTTAATAGTTCCGACTTTGAGACATATATTTAATGCATCTATAATGACTGCTACCTTTCCTACATTGTGGAAGAAAGGCTTGGTGCGTCCCTTACCAAAAGTGAAAAATCCACCCTCGGCTAGTGACTATAGGCCAATTAATATCCTACCCACTCTGTCCAAAGCACTGGAACGAATCATACACAAACAACTGACGGACTATCTCAATGAACATAACTACCTCAATCCATATCAGTCAGGTTTTCGTTCCGGATACAGCACTGCGACGGCGTTGCTCAATGTGACAGAGGACATTCGCAAAGCTATGGATAACAGCAAATTAACGATTATGACACTGATTGACTTTTCTAAAGCTTTTGACTCAGTAAATTTTGAATTACTCATCTCAAAGCTCAGAACCTTCAACTTGTCAGAAAACACTATCCAGTGGTTTCATTCTTACCTCTGCGGCCGCCAACAGCGTGTTATTGTGGGAAACCAGTCTTCTTCATGGAGGCCTGTAGAGCGTGGAGTGCCACAAGGATCGGTGCTGGGACCATTATTGTTTACTATATACATAAATTACGTTTGTAACACCATCAGTAATGACGCTAACTACCACATTTACGCTGACGATTTACAGCTGTATAAACATACACGACCTGACAGAGTTAACATGGCTATAAATGAAATTAACAACGATCTTGAAACAATAACTAATTCGGCAAGACATTCTAAACTTACAATTAATGCAGGAAAATCTCAGGCGATCTTAATGGGGCATCGTAATGTGTTGAAAAATGTCGATGAGGAAAATTTAACACCCGTCAAATTAAACGGAAGCATTGTCCCATTTAATCCGCATTTAAAAAATCTTGGCTTTCATTTTGATAGTAACTTAAATTTTAACATCCATATAAAAGAAATTTGCAAAAATATATACTCTATATTTCACGCTGTCCAACGATTAAAAAACTTTCTACCTTCTTCATTAAATAAAACACTTGTATCAACACTCATAATGCCTCATTTCGATTACTGTGATATTCTATTAAGCGACCTGAGCTCCAAACTAGGTCAGAGACTACAATCTGTTAATAATGCTTGCGTTCGCTACATTTGTGGTATTCGTAAACCAGCTCACATTACGCCAACATTTGAAACATTAGCATAGTTTCAACTGGACAACAAAAGAAAACTCTTCACACTTCCTGTCCTCACTATCTGTCATTACGCTTTCAAACTCTTTCATCTCATCATAACATAAACACCCGGTCCAAGCAAGATCATATTCTCGCAATACCTAAACATCATATATCTCTTTACTCATCATCGTTTACTACTTCAGTCATCCGAATGTGGAATTCTTTACCATCTCACGTCAAGGACTGCCGGTCACTGTCAACCTTCAAATCGCACTTAACAGCACATATACGTAGTACTTAATAGTGTATCTTTTTCATGTCCTATATTAACTAGGTTTCTATCCCTTAATGATATTGTGTAACTAAATTATTTTTGTACCACTTAATTTCTTTCATATAATTTTGTGTGTCATCTAATGTATCCTAATTCATTTAATGTGTTATGTAATGTCATTTAATGCATTTTATGTTATTTATTACGTTATAATGTAACAACTTATGTACTTTTAGTCCCTGGTGAAGTAAAAGAAAAGACCTTACGGTCTTAACTTTCTCCAGGTTAAATAAACTATTATTATTATTATTATCCTTATGCCCGAGTGCACCAACCTCGGTATTCAGAATACTGCACTAAAGTTGCTTAATTTACCCCGGTAAAGTCATTATTTTGTTGCACCATGCTCGGTTTCGACATTTACCGCTGTAAAATGTTTACCGGCCATGAAGGAGCTGAAAAGTGAGAAAACAGGGATTTTATTTCCAAAATGGAGATCAGCGTAATGTAGGCCTATCATATTTTTTATATCTAGGCCAAAGGATAATTGAACATATTGAATAACGAGAGACAGGTGGGATCTATTTGAAGAATGAACGATGGTGCATATCTTTTCAAATACTGTGCTCTAACATCGAACGAAATGAGCTTCCTTTCATACTTTAACCAAACCAGGTCCGTTCAGTACTAGGCGTAATCAACTCATTATCATGATTGGTACAGTGTTTGAATTCAAAAACAGAATTTACCTCCGTACATCCTCTGATATTCAAACATACAACACACTGTGATAATGATATTTATGTATAGAAGCATTAAAAAGCCATTAAAAATATGTATAGATTAAAATTAGTCAAACACTACACAGGTCTATGTTGTAAAAATACTAAAATGGGTATATAAAATTAAATTCCCCCATTGTCGGGAGTCTTTACACCATATATGACGGCAATGTCCAAATCTTCAGGCTTGTGGAGTGTTCCTTTCTTGATTATTTTGTGAATTTTGACTTCATAGTCATTCGCCAAGTTCAGACTCTACAACACAAGCAGGAACTGATGATGGCGTAACTTATACGCCGAAATGCATATTCAGTATTTAAACAACAATACAACACACTGGACATCCAATTCTACAAGAAAAAAATCACAAAATAATCAAGAAAGGAAGACTCCAAAAGCGAGAAGATTTGGACATTGCCGTCTTAGGCCTATATGGTGTAAAGACTCCCGACTATAGGGAAATTTCATACACATCTTAGTATTTTTAGTATTTTAGTATTTTTACCACATAGACCTGTGTAATGTGTTATTTTATATATATATTAATGGTTTTTTAATATCATTGTCACAGTGCGTTGTATGTTTTAATATGAAGAGGTTATAAGGAGGTAAATTCTGTTCAAAATAATCCTCCCTCTGCAACAAGCATGAAATTTATCAATTTGAATTTAGACATATATACGCAATATAATGTTCCAATTTATTCTTATGAACATTTATTACTGAACAATAAGGCAACAAATAAATGAAATATAGGAAACCAGTGGGCTTAGGCCAAATTTACATTGAAGGGCTGCATGCATCACGATATAGCCTGTGTATCGGTATATAGGGTACGTAATATATTTATCATTCTTTCACGTACACAAAATAATTATAACAGCCCTTTCATGGCTAAGTAAATGACTTGCACCTAAAATTTCCACTAGTCGAACTGTCGAACACAGAACAGAGATTTTGTTGTGTTGCATTGCTTTGGCAAGGTTGCCTTAGATTGCACACGAGTGAGAATTATTCTTTAAAACATAAATGTTATTTTATTGAAATTTACACTGTAAGAGAGGATTATATTGACATAAATAATGAACAGAAGCCCTGTAAACATTTCACATTATTGCTCTCAAGAAATGATAACTTAGTCACCGTGACTGGGAGACTTCCAGAGAGAGAGAGAGCGAAACTAGCGGCCATTGAAGATTCCAACACAAATTGCTCCATGGGAATGGCTTCGTAGCAGAGTAACCGCGATATATTACAGCGTTTTGAAACCGCGGTATTGTAGCAACAGGTTTTCTTAGGATACGTTTACCCCGGTTACGAAACAGCTGAGAAAAAATCGGAGAACGGTGTACTCGGGCATTAGCATCGTAAACTCTGCAAAGAGAAAGCAGAAATGGAGTTATTCAGATCATTTTGCTTAACTGTAGGATTTTACGCAAGTGCAAAGCTAAATATACCTAAGAAAAATTTTGCTGTTACAAAAAAATACTGTCCCTAATGATTGTTTATCTCATTAGACATGCAGAAGAAAAAAATGTGAGGTTAGTGCCTGGTAGTATGCTAGTATGTAATAGATTAGGTTATATTAGGCTAAAGTTAATTTTAGTGAGAGGTAGCTCTAGCAAAAACACCATTTCAACCGTCAACATCAACAGGTTTCCTACTCTGTTTCACAATAAGATTCATTCTGCGCATTGTTCCGCCTGTCATGACCAACTGCGATTACGCCAGTTTTGGTTCTTCACAATTTTCTTTCGTCTATATCAGGTATGGGCAACCTTTGGAAAGATGCGGGCTAAACTTTACGATATTTATGAAGTCGAGGGCCGTAGATAATAGTAGTTGTGAAAAAATAATCATGATACGGTTTTTTATATTTATAAAGTATAATGTTAAAGATACATGAATGAGAACAATATCAAACTGATTAGGCATTTACTTACAATCAGCAGAAATTAATGAGAAGCTTGAGCTTGACTTGAGAAACAAGATAATCAATGTTGGCATCAATCCCACTAATACACAAGCGCAGAGTGTTTTCCAAATTTTCATCTGTAAGTCTGGTTCGATACTTTGATTTAGGCCTATTGCAGCATTTTTCTAGCCCTGACCGGAAGGAACACCCTCGTAGTTCAGGCTTTTGTTTCCCCCTCTCACTCTCTTGTTGGCGAGAACCGAAAATATTTACTTTTTCGAGCGCGATTTTAAAATGTTTCGCGGGCCGGATCAAAAGTAGGTGCGGGCCACTTCCGGCCCGCGGGCCGGGCGTTGCCCATATATGGTCTATATTAATAAAAATGAATTTCCAAAATGTATGACGGAGCATCACTTGAGAACGCCTTGACCGATTTGGCTGATTATTTTTTTGTTGTGTTCGTAATTGTCAGGACAACGTTTGTATGAAACAAAATTTTGGGAAAATCCACGGGAAAAGTCAGAAATGTGAAATGAGGCAAGTTATACAGTTCTGCTGTCAATTGTTTACATAACGAAAGTTTTGTTTACGATGTTCACATAGGGCTTTGGAAACTATATTATAATACTGGGCTTTAACAAATTCTGATACTATCGATTTAATTAATACATTTGTGAAAATAATTCTTTAAGAATAAAATCTACGAAAATAAGCAGTCACATAACGTTCTCTACCCTCGACATGGAAAATATCATTTTCTCACCTCACATTTTGTTGTAGAATAAGCGGTCGTATCGCAGGGACAACTTAAGTGTGTGCCAGTGAGTATGCTATAGGCCTATCGGAATTTGTTAACAAATCCTATCCACTGATACGTCACTCATAGCTGTAGGCTTTCTATTAGTTGAGAAATAGGCCTAGGGATGTTTATTAGAGGCCCTAACCATCTAAAAGAAGACAAAATGGGATGGAACATTTTCAGACCTACGCGCGCAATATATTATGTCCCAGGTTTTAGGGAAGGAAATTATGAAAGTGATATTGAATTTCCTTTTTACTTCAGCCCCGAAACGGTTTTATGGTAAATGAGAGTGAGAAACACATTTTTCTGTCAAGACAATACAATCTTATGTAACCGGAATTTCTTTTTTTCCTTATTTGTTCTCCTCCCAGGCATGGTGTGTAGAAGCAATGGAATGCAACATTCAACATCCTCTATGAGCCATAAAAAGCTATATCTAGCGTTTTCTGAGGGAATAGTCTGAGTGTCATATGTCGTTCTTCCTCATTTATAATTCTACATACATATTATTGAGTTTCAACATCGAAATTCCTCCTTAAGTTAATTTCATATTACGAAATACAAAACCGGGCAACGCCGGTTCTTTTAAGCTAGTTTATAATATTTTTAAGAACAAACTGAGTTTATGTACGGTTTCTATAGGTTATAAAGAATATTACAACCTCTAATATGGCTTTTTTTATATTAATATATAATTATATAACGTTCATGTTTGTGCAAAATGTCGTAGGTTAAAATCACCAGCTTTTCAGGAAAGGGAATACCAATGCATAAAAATGTACTGCCAATAACTTATAATGAAAGTAAATATATTTCTCACCAAGATGCTTGAGTAATAGCTCCTGGCATATGGACTGAGGCTATGAGTTTAACATGAGACAATTTGCAGGAACTACTGTACGGGCAATGTACATGCAACATGGATTGCTTTCAATTCTAAAACCAAACGCAGGCCGACAAAACTCGGACCTATCGGAAGAAAGGAGGGCTCAAACGACCAACCCGACCGCGAGGAGGAGTAGTTAGAGTAGGATTACCTCCACAAAGTCTCTGGGTTTTTACGTATATACCTTAGGAGCGAGTCTCACCGTTCATAGATCTCCTGCCTAGGGGAGGTAGCTGCACCCTGATTGGCTATCCCACTCCACGTGTTGTCTGTAGAGTAGGATTACTCCCACAACGTCTCTGGCCTTGAAGACTAACCCAGCCAGCGAGCTTCTCGTTACGTCTCGATATCAAGATGCGCGGAGTCGCTGCGCGTAAGATCAGTGAGCCACTGCTGGGCAGAGAGTAAAGATCATGCTGCTGTAATAATTGAGTGGAGGGATGATGCCGCAGAGACAGACAGAGACAGACAACACGTGGAGTGGGATAGCCAATCAGGGTGCAGCTACCTCCCCTAGGAGGGAGCTCTACGAACGGTGAGACTCGCTCCTAAGGTATATACGTAAAAACCCAGAGACTTTGTGGAAGTAATCCTACTCTACACTGCATTTCATGTTTGGTTGATACTACTCGAATTCTCGGCTCTGTTCAGTTTTATAAACAAAGATCACAATTCGGACCAGAAGGAGTTAAGCATTAAGTCACTTGCAGCTCAATTACCTCACAACCGACTCGTTCGTTGACCCATGTTTACTTACAATATCTCCTGCTTCCAACACGGTCACTTTGCGCCTTCAGTGAACTCGCTTCAATTCTGATGTTAAAATATAGCGAAGAATATGGCCACTTGTTATTATAAAAACGAGTCCTTTTAGACAAGATGGCGATCTACTTCTTTCTCAGGGAATGGACTTTGGAAACAAAATCATGCAATATCTTCACGAAAATATTCCTGTCATAGGCACGAGTGAACACAGGTTAGGTTACTTATTATGTTAGTCGAATTCGCTAAATTTCAGGATAACTTGACCCCCGAGTGGGACCAAGCCAACAATGTCGCCAATATTACAAACATGACCAGTCCTCTTCATCCATTTATATGCCATCAATGGAGCAAACAAAAACACACTGAAAAGATCCAGGTGGCTTTTTATTTAACTTTAAATGCCTTTTTTTAGCTTAAAAATCATGTGGGTTGGTTCCTTTCTGCAGAATGTCGTCCATTGTGATTTTGCGAAAACAATGTTCCCAAAACATTCTTTTGGACAGGCCTAATTCATTTAGCGCTGGAATCAGTATACATTGGCGATATACAGTATACATAACTGATATCAGTATACATTGGCGATTACATCATGGATAGAGTAGGATCACTTCCACAAAGCCTCTGGGTTTTTACGTATATACCTTAGGAGCGAGTCTCACCGTTTGTAGAGTTCCTAGCTAGGGGAGGTAGCTGCACCCTGATTGGCTCAGCTCTCCTATGCCACTCCACGTGTTGTCTGTCTCTCTCGCTGCGGCATTATCCCTCCACTCATGTATTATAGTATTTTCTACGACTGGCGACATGCTGCATGATGTTCACTCTCTGCCCAGCGGTAGCTTACTGATCTTACGCGCAGCGAATTCGCGCATCTTGGTAACGAGACGTAACGAGAAGCTCGCTGGCTGGGATAGTCTTCAAGGCCAGAGACTGTGTGGGAATAATCCAACTCTACGAGTAACCACCCACGGTTATCCTTTACACTACCAAAATTGGTTCCTATCATAAACCTAAGCATATGCCAAAGGTTAGAAATAGAGAACGTATTCCCCTCATAGCTAAGATATGACTTTACTCTCAATCATAATATTTTCCAGCCCCTACTGAACTCTTTTAAAATTATAGCAGTGCTTTAGTCTCAAGATTCGGGGGAAACTCTAGTGGCCGTCAAATATTTTTATTGCAAAGAAGCAATTATTATTATTTTTTAAATTTACTTCAGCTGTGTTTATACTCCTTTAATCTTCGAGGCTATATCAGGAATTCGGGATCTTTGTCTGCACAGTAGGGTAGGCCATGGAACTATTGCTTGTGAATTGTATCTGTTGATGGAGTAAATTCCAAATGATATTAATTTAAGTGGCTATGATACAGGATGAAATGGTGAGGATGATTCATAGTGTGTTAATATCCAATTCGTCATTCGCCTTTACGACTGGGGAAACATGAAAAAATCCATGACAAATTGATCGGGCATGGGATTTGAACCTGGGACCTCCTGAGGTCGAGTCCAAGACGTTACCATCTCTTCCACATCGAAACAATTATTAATACGAGACCCTATTAATAGATTTCAAAACGAGGCAGTAGCAATGCAGGCATGTCAGAATAGATGCGGAGTGGTGAGATTTGAAAAAGTGAAATACATTTTATCAACGCAGGGGCTATACTAAAAATTAGTTTGACAGCTGCACCATTTTGAATTTAACATAAATTCGTCATAATTTGGTTCCAGGTATGTTATAAACAAAGCTAAGCACTAAAGTACTGATCGGTTATAACTGTTGATATCACAAAAATAAAAACGATCATCAAAATTCCCTTACTTTTATGAGAAAGTTACCTAAATTTAATAAAAAATTACAAAGCGTAAAATTAAAGTAGAGGATACACTATGATATCGATTATTTTCTTCAGAAAATTATTAGTCATGCCATATACAGTCGGTCAAATAAAAAATGTCGGGCGGTATTTGATTAAGTATCACGAACGAGCATATGCGCATGTACAGGAAGACTTAAGGTTAGGTTCACACACGCCTCTTGTCTCTCCATGTATTTTCTTGATTATTTAGTCAGTTTTGTTCCAAACCGAACATGTATAGAAGGCTGTGGCTATATGCCTCAAATCCGCCATATTCTTGGTTGCAAATTTTTATAATATTAATAATTAATAGATTCGCGAGTTTTAGTTTAGTTTATTCAAGGAGCATTTTTTAAATATTTTATTTTATAATACCGATATTTGTAGTGCACAATCAATAACTTACGTTCAACTTCTGCAACCATTCTAGCATCGAAATACGCGTTTCCTATGAAAACTTCCGGTCGCATTATAGTGGAGTTCCCACCTCTGAGCTGCACTTTCATAAATATGGAACCTTCTCGCTGCTTCAGAGGCCGAAAAATGCAGGTCAATTACAGCCCTAACTACACTTTCTCTCAAACTAGCATTTGTATGTGATGCGATGACTCAAAGCAAAATGAATTATGACAATACATTAAGTTGAATATCGTGTATTGCACTTTCCACGTTTTTCATTTTTCCCTCGTTGTTCATTCTTTCCCTCCTGTCGCATGGCCTCATATGTTCCGAAAATGACCTGTATTTTATGTTTTTTATAGGAAACTTGTGAACTAATGCCTTAAAACTTTAATTTTAACTGCATACGAGTCCCGACGTTTTTTATTTGACCGACTGTACATCACTGCTGCTTGATATATTAGGTTTGGAAACAATCTTCAGTACCTCATCAACCGTGACTTCACTCCAGTATAAATTTACACTACTGAGGCTACGATTCATTAAAATTTCCATGTAAGATATATTAGATTCAGTACTTTTTGATCGATTATCGTCAACACAATTTATAAAATTGTTACTAAACGGTTGTGCTGTAAGTGGAATGTTCTTCTTATTAGAACTGGATTCTTTAGCTTTATTTATGATTGACCATGCGGTCTTGCATTTATTCTCAGAGTTATTAATTAAACTTATGTTATGATGTAATTTAGCGTCCGTAAGTTTGACTTTGTTTGAGATAACATTCTTTATTAGTTGACCCAAAAAGTTTGTAGATGCCATATGATAACATTAATTGTAGTTTCAGGACCTCTAACTCATTGGCGTACCAAGAGTTATTTCGTTTTCTACAATTACTTATCAATTTATTTTTAATCTTAAAGCATTCGTTAAATCCATTAAGTAGTGCATTAAAAAACTTATGAAAAAGTGCCTCTGAAGATATGTTAAAATAATTTATAAATATATCCCAGTCAATTGAGTTCATCATAATTTTAAAATCCACAACTTCATAATCAGTAAAACTTTCGTAAGTAATTTGTTTATACTCTGTTTGTCTTATGTTCGATAAGTCACATGAGAAAATAACAGCGGAGTGGTCAGAGTACAAAAAAGTCAGATATATTAATGGAGCAGTTATTAGCAAAAATTGTTGAGAAAACATTATCTAAGCAGGCAGTTTCTATTGTGGGTTCAAAATTGTGACATGTAAATCCAAATTCCAAGAGCAAGTTCTTAAATTCGGTTACTGTTCTTTTTCTTTTGGCAATATCAAAATCGGAGCTGGGACGCATCAAGTAATTTTCAGAAACAGAGGGGGACACATAGAGAAAGAGTGGTAATTGTCCAGATACGTACCTCATAGCGGATTACAACCGCTAGTTGAGTTGGTTCAAAATTTGTAACATTCAGATTTCCCTTATTTTCAAAATATATTAGATTCCTTCTTTGCAGACGTTGCGGCTCTGTATGTCGCAACTAGTAAAAATGTTGGTTATTGACGGGCTTTGCACATGCGCAGTATTCTCCATTACATTGATGAATTGATCTGATAGATCTTTCGCAATAGACTTTGAAACCATAACAACGTGGCAAAACATACGGAATCAAATAACCTTGACAAAAGAAGGATTCCACTATTGACAGTAGAGACACTATGTAAGGGGTTTATCTTGAATCTTACACATTTTGAAGGGGTTGAGCTATGCTGCTGCCATCTGTAGTTATTAACTTGCCCTATTATTGCGCATTCTGACTGAACAAGCAACAAACTCGTTCACGGTTAACTTCAGACTTCGGATGTCCATTCCTACATTACAGAATAAAGGAAAACAAATCACAGAAAATCTGTTTTTAATTAGATTGGCTTCAGAATAACTTTGAACTGTAGTTGTTCGTTCAAGATGTTTGTGTTGTCTTGTCTTGTGTGTTTCTATTTCACAACTTGCTTCCCTCTACCCGAAGCCCCATGTGAGGTTCTTGGCAAAAGCCTTTTTTTATGAACTGACAGCATATAAGAAATTGAGAATGTGTATTTAGATTGTCGTATAGTGTATTGACGTTTAGCCAAAACAAACCTAAAAAAAAACACAGAATAACTTTTAAGATTTGTTCTGGGATAAAAAATAAAAAATCAAACAATTTGGAATTTGCTCATCGGTAAAAGGCTAAAAGCTGTAAGTCTCCCAAATTTTAGGATTCTACTAATTCTGGAAGTGGGTAAACAATGCTAGTAATACCCTTCAAAATTTGTTTTCCGGACGGTAAAAAATTTAAAAAACCAACATTTTGGAACTTTCCCATCGGTTAGAATCTAAAATCAAAGAGGCTGCTGATTTTCAAGTTTCTAGATCACGGGGAAGTGGGTAAGCAATGTTAGTGAGTCAGTCAATTAGTAATAAGGCTTTGTATTACAGTTTGTCCAGTAGTATAATTCGCATTATCGAAAACATAGCAGTTATTGTTTAACTTATATCACCGCAGAATAGACAAAATTCAAGAATATAGGCCTACGAGTATAATCACCGGATCTCCAAAATACTTGACTAAAGAGCAAATACAGTGATCCTTTGCCGTTCGTTGTACAGCTATCTGCTACCGAATGCCCAGTAGTTTGTTCAGTTGTGACATGAAACAAATAAAAATCTGATGTCAAACTCACATAACTTCATCTGCCCAAATAGAAGTTTGCCACTTAGTAGGATATAATTATTACGTATCACATTTACTTCATTTAAATTGGTTGTAATAATGAAGAGAATGTCGCTACCACGTCACATTGCATCCCCGAAGGATACATAACCCAACTGAAATGTTACGAATTTACTCTCGTAACTTTCTCTACTTTATCCTTTCGTGGGTGGAAGGAATTTTTAAAGAAAAAAATGAGTAATTAAAAACCAATTGAAAATAACTTAAATCATGCATAAAAACAATATATAGGCTACCTTGGAGTTTTGCTGAATTTTGCCCCTAATCGGCATCAGAAATGATTTTTATTATTTAGCGTGAAAGTGTTAATGCGGAAACGGCACAAGTCTCACTGAGTGGATTATAAGTTTACATAGGCCTAGAGTAGGCTATAATTTTCAATTGGATCAGTATCTTGATCAAAATCAGAAGGCAGAACTGGCCCTTGCTGAATACTGTATAGCCTATTGTACTTTAAGCATGCTCAATAAGTTTTCACTTCACATTCTCATATAGAACAAGAGGCAATATTGCAAAAGGCACGTATTCAGAGGGGGTGCCTGCTAATCTACGAGGGTGGATCGAAAAGATACGAACAATAGCCTATATATATATATATTTTACAAAAGTTTATTAGGTACAATTACGAACAAATGCACACTTGAAAGAACATCTTTTGTCTATTTTACTACATAGTCGCCAGGTTTCTCAAAACATTTCACACATCGTGATGCCAGTTTCAGAATACCCTTTACATAGAAGTCCGTTCGGTTGGAGTATAGTCATCTGCGGACTGCTGTTTTCGCTTCTGCATCTGACGATAAGCGTTTACTGGCATAAATTTAGTTATGGGACCAAATAAATGGTCTTTAACAAGTGATCTTTATCAAGTCTATTTTACCACGACAAAGACCAAGGCAAGATGGTGGAAACGTCGGCAGGAAGCTTACACATGATGCGGCAGATATCCGGAAGCCAAGAAAGTTTTATGGTCAATTCGCGTCGCAAGAAGTCTACGATTACATTCTGGTTATTTATTTTTATTGCTTTTTTAAAATTAAGTTTCGGCAATTTTTGCATTACTTACCTGAATGCAGTTACCTTTAGAATAAATCGTTTTAGCCATAAAAAATTTATAACATAAATGTTATCGCCGTAATGAAATGCCTCAATCTGCTTGAATCTGAGCAGAATTCTTCAATGTTAAGTCCAGTTGACAGTAATACAACTTATGGCATTTTCCAGTTAAAGACAAAATTCAACAGTTTAGTAGGGAAACTTATGTTCTACATATCAGATTATATATACTTGCAAGAACTGTACGTAGGCCTACTTAAAGACTGAAAGTAAGACTGTAATAGTAGCTACACTCAAATGTAGCGTGTAATATCAAAGTAAATCTATTTCACAGCATATTTATAATAACTATATTATTTATCTGTCTCATTAAATTAATGCATATATTTTATATATAAAGCTGATTGTTACTAATGTCAGTTTTAGTGATTGTTAATACATATGGCAATGTTACTGTTACGTTTTGAAATTATTCATTGTAATTTATTCTGAATAAATTGGTATAGAATATTTCCACGGCCTTGTTAATATGATATAGTTGCCTTCAATTGGATCTTCCATAAATAAAACTAAGTAAACTTCAGCTTGGCACTTACAGTGTTAGTTTTGGGTTATAGTCTTAGTATTCAGTAGCTGCAACGTAAGTTATTTTCCAAAACAACCAAACCTGTAGCAGGTACAAGATACCGTATAGCAAAGAGCGCGTATTCAGAGTCGCTGGCTTATAACTACCCTTGAGAGAATTTTTTCGAAAAATTTTAAAATAAAAGTTTTAGCTCTTGGTATGAGCAACTCATGTGGAAAATATACAGAAAATTGTTAGAGCCATTTCGAAAAAATCGTGAAAAAAGTAAATTACTACTCCTTAAATATTAGAGAATGTCGTGAGGTACCTAATCCAAATAAAAAAAGTTGTATTCATATGATTTTCCGTTCTGAGCTAGGCTGTTCACACACACAGACATGTTTCCAAATATAGTAGTTTTGAATTCAGGGAGCCTCAAGACTTGTATTTATCTTAAAATTTCTACCTGGAATTTTGGGATGGAAAAAAATACTTCCTATACCTAGTACCTATGGTACGGGCTGAGGAAGTAAAAAATTAAAGTGATCCCTTATGGTTCCAGGAGGTTGAGGAACAGAAGGTTATCTGGGTTTATCCTGGTACTCATTCCTCTTAGAGGCTGAGTCGACCCCCAGGGCCATAGTTCCCCTGGAAAAATCTTAACAGCCTCATCGGGGATTAAAATCATGACCTTCAGGTTTGCAGCACATGAAACAAATGCGAACTTAATGTATGACGCCGTCGTGTATGTTGAAACTGGGAGAAGTCAATAATACCAATCCAAATCAGCATTTCTCAACGCTCTCACCATAAACTGTTAACCGATGCCTTATTTGTATTGTTTATTTTCATCTCACCGACATTAATTTATAATTATTTGTGAACATGTACCAGTGTATCGAAATATGTTTATATGACAATATCAAAATCAACATTTTCCATTTTCCATTTTCCAGTGCCGGAGGGATTTTTCTCCTATAATATTCTCAACTTAAGGGAATAAAAGACTTGATAATCATTTTATTTTCATTCGTTCTGTCTTAATTCCATTAGTATAGTAGCAGGAAAACTGCTGTAACATGTACAATGACACAAATAGCGATGTGTTTTCTTCATTACATGCTAAATAGTCACAATAAATATAACTCGAGGACTTAATTCTCTCGATCTATACCTCTCATATGCTTACCTTGTAGGGAACTTGTTGAAACTGAATATGTGTCCTGCATTAACACCACGTGGAAGACAATACGTAAATTGATGTTATGAACATTTTTGCAATCACAAGCAGACTTTTAATTCAATATTCACTCACTGAAAATTATATAAAGAGTCCCTGGGAGCGAGGAAAAGGGACCAGACCACAAAGGAAGGGAAAGATGGTAAGAATGGACACAATCCCGTACACCTTTGAACCATATATTTAAATTCAACAGAAACATAACTGTACAGAATAACAACAACAGTATAAATTCTCCACAATATTTAGCACTAGAAACGCTAAAAATTTGAAATACTTCCTCAATAGAAATATGTGAAAAAGAATGAAACGTAGCGTGTGACCTTGCAACTCAATTTAAACCATGCAAAATAATTTCGATCACGTAAGTGCTAAACCAAAACGATTCAGGAAAAAGAAGTCCTACGGTATTACTATAAACACCTAAAATAACAATCTCCAGAGTTATAATACTTAGTCTAACGTAAGACCACAATATAGATATCAAGGCCTAATTTCTATAGCCATATTGAGCTATTAATTCCTATCTCTAAGTGGATCCTAACATTGACGACTATGGGTGAATCATAATTTAAAATTAACAGGATTAACAGTATTATTGAATTAACTAGACGTCAAACTCGATTCGCTTTAAAGGACCATGGAGCCAAATAACTAATGACACTGATGGCAATTTTAATGATAAATCAACTTTACTTCAAAGTAGGTTTTTAAATGTGCAATAACCTCTGTATATAAACTATACTGACTTCTACAAGTGATATATTAAATAAATATCAACAATTTCAATCATAAGGAATTTTTTCTGAACATCCTAATTAAATTATATCGACTGAACTCAACGGTCTAGTAACTAGTAAGTAATTTGATCATTATAGGCGAAACACTGAGTTAAACGAAAATATTTGAATCACAAGAAACACTTCTGGCATACCAATCTAAATTGAATTTACTATACTGGCAGTTATAGGCCTACTAATCAAATTGGTCACTAGTGGGGACTTAATAAATTTCAAACTTAATCTGAATTTACTATTCTCGACTATAACAATTAAATTGGTCAATAGTGGTAATATATCACAAATATCCAAGATAAATTGAATTTTCTATACTATAATTGGTCAATAGTGGACCAATATCGTAAATTTCCAAATTTATTTGAATTTACTGTACTCAGCTATAGGAACTAGATTGGTCATCAAACATAAATTGTCAAGTTGAATTGAATTTACTATGTTCAACTATATTCAGAACTGGAATAAATAAGTTGTAATTACTAGATCAAGTCAGAACGTTCCGTAGTAAGCGTTACATTGGTATTTAAGGTAAACATTTTGACTCTAATTATAGCTGTATATGTCATTAATGGCCATAGTAGACTGAACCTAATGAATATTACAGCCCAGAAAATGTCAAGAATAAGGATGTGTTAACAGTGTAATATGCAATCAATCATAACGTGGCACTTCCTAAACACAAAAAATAAATCCAGTTTAAGGATGTTAACAAGATAACTTATAAAACTAATAACATCAACATTAAATCAGATGAAACATTTAGCAAAGTGGATAAGCCACTTACACGCTTTAACACAATTAAGTCCCGTAGTCATAAATTTTAAGTGTAGTTGGCCAACTACAGGAATACTAGGCTGACTAACAATGGCCATCTATACTGATTCATAACAGCCTACTTACTAGGCTTACTCGGTTGGATTACATTTTCATAGCCAAAAGAAGCAAATGCTTAAATCAAGATATCCAAACTGACGATGACATCATGGGTAACTCACACAGTATAATAATAAAATACGAACTCACATAATTCAACAAACTTGAATCCCGCTACGGACAATGATGACAATGCGATGCGGATAACAAAAGCACGCGCAAACAACAGTGCGCAGGCGCGGGGACCTTTCTAGATTAAAATGGAATAATAAAAGAGAAAGAATGTGATGAAAACGAAAAACCTCAGGTTATGTTACACGCTTTAACTACATATAGGTCATATCATGTGTTTAGAATGTTTGCGTGACCATCAGTCTATTGCAACAACTAATTCGCGTGCGTCTGTTCTATTGTTCAGTGATGTTTTGATTTCTGATATTCAATTTAAACGATTATAATATAAAGTGACAGAGCGGTGATGAGTTATGGAAAATAAAGAAATCCTACAAATCCGGCGTTTTCCTTTCGAATGAGAAAACCACGAAAAGCTCTGGTCAATTTGGGCGGTCACGAGGTTTGATTTGAACCCAGGACCTCTTCCCTGTTAGTCTATTACCACCTCGCTATAATTGGTTTTGGTTATTCATTACAACTGAGCTAAAATTACAGCATTTCACAACAATAAGTATATTATAGTTTTCTTGTTACTATGGGCAGCAAAGTATCATTAATATTTTAAATAAAATGTATGTTCTGAAATTCACATTTAAGCCGTACTTATTTTTCTATCTTGATGTATTAATGGCAGAAAGAAATGTGATAAACAAAAAATGTTCTACTTAATTTATTCTACAATTTAACTATATTAGGTTTTCATGTATCGCCTACTGTAATGGAGATAATCTAGAAAAATTGAAAATGAATACGAGTAAAGTACCCCTTAAGTAAATTTTGTAGAAAAACAAAAACGAATATAGGCCCAGACATTTTATTAGTCATAGATAAGAGTTTCAAAATTTTTGTTGAAATCAAAATTTTAAAAAAATTAATGAAAAGTTCTCTCGATTTATAGTTATAAAACAAAAATTATGGTCTGTTCCTTAAAATTCCGAAAAAATAAAACAACGAACCCTTTGCCCGCTGTCCTTGTCCAGACGGACAGACTTCATTCCAAAAACAATTTCTTCCGTTTCTGGGCATCGTGAAACATGTTTTGCTGGTTTCGATTTTTTGTCGCGATCACAATAGTTTCTTTATACTACCTATATTTTAAGATCACCCAAGCTCCCGTAATCATCTTCTAATACTCCCATACTTTTCATGATCAATCTTAGACGTATGCACTGCATGTTTTTATAACAGCACAATTCAATCTGTTTCTAATGACTGGTGATGTCCTCTTGACTGATATTTAGTTTCAACGATTATTATATTTTGTGACGAGTTATGGATAGTAAGCAACGCCTACAGGTCTGATTATACTTGAGAAAAAGAAAACTATGAAAAATGCAAGTAAAACCGACCAGCCACAACATTTGAGTTTTGAACCCAAGACCTCTTACCTCTGCCAGCTTATTCGGATTGGCTTTAGTGTGTGTATTACCATACAGGTTTAAGTTACATTTTACAACATTTAATTAACAGATGGTACTGTGGCAGTTACTATGGGAAACAAACGCCCACAGAATTATTTATATTTTCATTAAGATGTGTTCTCATATTGGTCGTGTGAAGTGTAGTAGAATCCCAGTGAGTGCCACGACAATCTTATTGAAGAGAACTTCACCCAGGAACACCAACACTGCAGCCAATAGACCGTACAGCAGCACATAGAAAGCTCCTTCCAGGTGCGATACAGACAAGGAGGAAACATCTGTAATGGTCTCGTTGACGATCACCTTATCACCTACACGATACATAATTCCCTTCATACGTTTGAGTTGCCCAGCCTCGACGTATCTGGTAATCATTTTTTCAATATGATCGTGTACTAAACACCTTAGTATGTGCTCAAAAATGAACACAGAAAAATAAGTTGTGCCAGAATTCTCCTTGAGAGGAACCATATAGGGTTTCCCATCCGAATCTCGTCTGCGTGCAGAAACTGCATCTATCCTGGTACTGAAAGCTAGCATAGCTCGGTCCTTCTCAGAAAACATTAAAGCAACACATCGGTCTTCACATTTCATGAGATTGTCATACTTATTTCCGAAGAATTTAGAATATTCTTCTTCAATATACATTTTTAGTCCAGAATTTTGAAGTTCCTCCAAGGTCTGAATTGTTGGAACTTGTCCAGGGTTTACTAGGAACCCAAAGAGAGCAGCCTGGTAGGCAGTGTTGATATGAAGACAATAGAAGAGCCAGAATATGAAGAAAGTTGCAGCTATAACCCCAACCAGTTTCTCTTGAGCCCCCATTGCCAAATGTGACCTCAAAGCATTCATCGCCGATTTTGTGAAACTGCGATCCACTGTCAGCAAATATGAAACAACCGTGCCCATGATAAATGTGAAGGTTGCTAGGATCCACAAAGCTGGACTGAATACCTTGAATATTGCCAACCACCGCGGCACCGTGGTTCCGGGAGGAACATACCATCTTAATTCATCTCTGATGTGAGGATATGTCGCTACACACTCCAAAGGAGCGCGGAGATCTGTGTACGAATAGGGAAATCCAATATGACTTCTAATCGGATCTCTAATGTTGTGTAGTCTGAACATATTATGTTGTCGAAACATCCCATGTAGCATAATAGTTATAGGCACTTTTTGCATGGTCCCAACAACCTCTTTTACAATCAGTTTGCAGTTTTTAATGTCATCCAGACGTTTCTGTGGGAACAGGTTGCTGTTTTTCTTGAACCTCCTCTGCTCATAATTCCATGTATCCATCAGTTCGAATTTGGGTAGGTGAAATTCACATATTTTATTCTGGTGTTCTGGCAACCAACCCACAACTTCGACCACATGATTGTTAAGGTGATTCAAACTAATTGCTTCTGCAAAACCTAATCTATAAGCCATGTATAGAAGCGATTCAACAAACAATCGGGGAAGATTGTCTGTAAGAATCACGACTCGAGCCCTTAAGTTCCTATTCATCGCCATTCTACCCAACATGAAATCAGCCATACTTAAGGTGTTCCTGCGCATCCCTATCAGTATAAGGAGATACGAACCTGGCTTCATTGGGTTATTATTCTTTAATTTTGATTTTTCTACATCACCACGCATAGCCAGGGGTACACTGCCGCTATTCTGCAAAGCTTGTATTATTTTATCTCCATGATTTCGCTTTTCATGAAACTCTTTCATACCTTTCAGACGTGCGTACCAAGTATCAGGGGTCTGCACAAGAAGAGGCATGTCTGTCCTCAGATATGTTGTGGAAATGTTGACGATACAGTCAGACAAGTGTTCTTCCAAATCAGTGGACTTGGGCGGTCGGAGACGAGCGCCGAGACGTCTTACGGCGAGTAAGATCACTAAGATGACAGTAACCCTGTTATAAAAACAAAATCTGTGTAATACTTGTCTGATTTCAATAATGAAGTGTGGTTAATAATTGTTTGCAATGCGACCTTCTCCATTATCGCCGGCTATCGATATCTCTGTTACAATAATATAAAAAGCTTCTGCGTCTTGGCGGCCACAGCGCTAACTTCCGATCGAGCGGGTAATATCTACGCAAATAAAGCCGCTAACGGTGTAATGATTCAGGTTCTCAGTATTACAGTTAATATTACAATGAAAATATCCACGTTCCTCATAACAAGATAAGTTGGAAATGTCCTCCTCTTGCATCCACACAACACTGCCACCTTTTTAACAAATCTTTTTTCACGCGTATAAGTTCAGCTTCCGACATATAGTTAATTTCTCTTGATATAGTCTTTGAGTTCTTCTAATGTATTTAGAGTTGGTCTATACACTTTAAATAAAAGCCACGTAATGTTATATCTGGGGACCGTGCCGGTCACAAACCACTACTAATTAGGCTACTCGATCTTGAAAAATTTCTTTAATGAACTTGAATGACTCGCAGAGATTTTTTAGTTAAATGTTCCAATCGTTCTCAAAGTTCATCTAATTTCTCGTCAGGAAGTACGCGCCGCTTGGCTTTTCGTTTCCTATCGAGATTCGAACCCGTTTCCTATCGAGAATCGAACCCGTTTCCCGAAGTTTACTTACAAGTTTTCCCATGGTTACTCTGCTAAAAACCGACATTTTGCGTCCTTGCAAGATGAAGTAATCACATACGAATCGTACATAAATATCCTTAGTTCTACTGTAAACGTAGGCCTATGTCGTGGTATCTTAACAACACATGTTCACTTGACACAAGCTGAAGGGATAATGACTGCATTGTTGAGACACTAAGCCAAGGTCGCGGAGTTCATGACACGTGTCAGCGTTGCCAGATAAATCACATTTTATATTCGTTGTGAGAACCTGCAGCATTACACCGTTAGATGCTTTATTTGCGTAGATATTTCAGCCGATCGCTCGGGAGTTTGCGCTGTGCTCGCCGCAACGCAGAAGTCAACTCTTACATGGTACGCACTGTATTTCAAGAGGAATATCACCGGACCTCGGACTAGAAGGTAAATAACAGAATAATAATATGAGCTTGTTTCGTCCTCTTTGCCAGGATATAGGAGGTAAACGAGAGAGAATGAAGAGTTTTTCAATGTTATGTCCAAAATAAAACTTCAAGTTCAACTAAAGCAGAGTACAATTTGAACTACAATTATTTTATTGCCTTTGTATTCATGTCAGTGCTATTCTTCCCATGTGTAAGTCACTGCTTTGAGGCATGCAGACTTTTCATGAAGCCGTAAAACCAAATGATTGATTTGTGTTGTATCCTAACACATTCATTCGTTAAATATCATAATTAGGAACTAAATTTTTCGGTAAAATAAAATGGCTGATTTCGGTGTAAACTTCCTTCCATTTCGTGTGCAGGCTATTAATCAGCAAGCCCGGGTTCAATTCCCTGTGCCAATTCGGGTTTTATTAAGTTAGCGAGGTCTGGAACGGGGTGCACTGTGATTCGTGATACAAACTGAGGAGCTATTTGATTGAGATGTAGCAGTTCTGGTCACGGAAACCATCATTTACATCCGTGCATATCAGCGTGCTGATCACATGCCCCAAATGCTATCATCTGCCTAAGATAGATGAAGAAGCGGAGTTTTCTTTCATGAAATAAAATTCCTGCAATATTTATACAGAAATACCCTCTGTCCCGTCTAATATATAAAATCCCTCATTCCTGTATTGTTCTGGACTTTATTGAATCATCGCAACTTTCGATTTACGTACAAATACATTGATAAACATTATAAAAATTACTACTAAACAACTTTTGATAGGCATTTCAAAACAGAACTGTCGATAAAATACGAAATCTGTTGAGTCTCATAGATTCTTATGCCCGAGTGCACCAATCTCGGTATTCAGAATACGGCAGTAAAGTTGCTTAGATTACCCCGGAAAAGTCATACTTTTGTTGCACCATGCTCGGTTTCGACCTTTACCGTTAAATAATGTTTACCCGCCATGAAGGAGCTGTAAAGTGAGAAAACGGCGGTTTTATTTCCAAGATGGATATCAGCGTAATGTGTCGTATTTTCTATATGTAGGCCTAAAAGATAATAATTAATTAATGAATAACGAGAGACAAGTTGGGATCTATTTGAATAACGAACGATGGTACATATCTTTTCAAATACTGTTGGAGAAAGCTAAGGGTTCTACTAGCATTAGTTTACATGTCTAGTAACAGTGCATATTCAAATGTTCCGCTCAGTGCATTTCCCTCTCTCAGCGCATTGATATTAGTGTAAGTCTGCCCTTTTCTGTGAATCCCCGTTTTGCGACAGGTGCAGGCTTAGCTTCAGCGTGACATCATAGCGTCATGCCAAGAGTTAGTTAGCATCGAGCCTCCACGCATGAGAGACGTGCTGGAGCTCAGTCTAGTATCCCGCCTAATTCAGACAATAGAACGGAGGTTTTCTATTAATTAGCGGATAATTACATAATACTTTATTTACAAGTATTATCGTGTGATATTAATTAATTTCTACTAGTTACAGTAGATTCAGTATTAAGCCTGCAGTTAAACGAACAAGTCGCGTTCTAACATTGCTCTGATTCTCTAGTAACAAAGGAATCTTCGCGCCCTTTGTATTTACACTAGAAATCGTAGGAATAAAACTTCCTTATAAGTTTTATTAATTTCAAGTAAATTACTTATACAGAATTTACATATTCTCCGTATTACAAGTTCATTAGATTCACTTATTAGTTCAACGTAATTACATAGCGTGTGACGTCATCACTCACCAAGAAGCTATAACACGTGAGCAATCAAGTGCTAATAACTTAAAATACATTCATTCGACAGTAAATTTTATTACCTTTAATTTGAGATATAATTCATTGGTAAATTACAGAATTTACTAAATTACTTCTAGTGGTGCAACACTATTCGCGCCAATTTCCAATTCATTGTTTCTATGTGTTTCATGAGTTATTATTCAGTGTTCATATATTGTTTCTTCAAGTTTTTACAAGTATTAATAAAATGCAAAGTTTTCATTACATTCCAGATTGTTAAACCAAATATGATTCCTGTGATCTCTGTACCCAGTGTCCTCGTGATATAGTCCACTCTTGCTCTAAATTGGTCCTCCGCTACTCAGAGAGTTTTCCCATGTATTGCACATACATTGTTTCACTTCATCCAGAACTTTTGTTCCTCTAAACCTAACCCTACATTTTATCCTTGGACCGGACATTTTACGTCCAAACCTAACATTGTCCTCACGGTCCTGATACCGTACATTGGTCCTCCGGGCCGGATCATATTGGTGCAATCATATTTATTGCATACTTGTATTCGCAAATACCGTTTCTCGAGTTCGTCTCATTCATCTGTGCTTCCGCGTCGGTCAGTTCGTGAGTTCCAGCAACCCTGAACTTCGCATCGCGAACAGCATCATGCAGCAGTGATACGACTCATCGTGGGATTCCGGTCCTCAGCGAACATCAAGAAGACAGTGAACAGTTGATACATGCATCATCGTGCAGCAGTGGTAGCATCTCATCTTTAAACTTCAAGTAACAACTCATCTCATCATGGAAAGTGAACTGAGAGATTTAACGAAGAAAAGGGGTTTTCTTAAAAGAAGATTCACATTGATTCAGAAATATTGTGACAGTGTTACAGAAGAAGTAGACGTGTTTAGACTTAAAGCTGAATATGACAGTATTCAGGAGCTATGGGACAAATTTGAGTGTTTACAAGCTCAAATTGAATCTCTAATTGAAGCCGAAGATGAAATAGATTGTCATATGCAGTATTATGAAGAAATACGAAACAATTATCAAGTGCTTAAAGCAAGGTTAAGTGGTCTTCTGTTTCTACACGAGCAGCAAGTGCATAGTGCGAACTCTGTGAACAGTCAACGATCTAATCACAGTGGTAATTCTCAGCACACATGTCAGTCTTCTAATTCACAGTGCAACAATAGGAATATACAATTGCCAAGAATTCAAATTCCTATATTCAGTGGAGATGTAACTAATTTCAAGCATTATCACGACACTTTCAGTAGTTTAGTGGTAAACAATGATTCATTAGATCCCATACAGAAATACCATTATTTGCTGAGTTCTCTGAAGGGTCAGGCTCACGCGCTCATTCAGAATCTTCCAGTCACTAATGAGAATTTTACTATAGCATGGAACTTGGTGTGCTCTAGATATGATAATACTCGAGTTATTGCCACAGCTCACATCAAAAATCTACTTTCGTTACCAATAATGAAAGATGAAAACGTTACAGACTTGCGAAACTTACTAAATCAGTTTCAAAGCAATCTTAACGCCATCGAAGCTCTCAATCTTGAAATCCCATTACACGAAGTCATGTTCATTCAATTAATATTGGATCATCTTGGTGAGACGACACGCAAAGAATGGGAAAGTAAAATTGACTCAAAAAAGTTCACATCACTTCAAGAGTTGATGAACTTCCTAGAAGCCAAGGCTCATTCATTAGAAGTGCTATCCAATTCCAACAACGTGTCCAGCCCATCACCTGCAAGAAAGGTTGAGCTGCGATCTCCAAAATACACTGTCCGAGAGCCGCGACAGTCGTACGAAGGTACAAGCAGATTATCGTGTGCCTATTGTCAACGCAATCACAAGCTGTATCATTGTGATGAATTCCGGCAAATTCCAGTCAATGAGCGATGGAATTTCGTCAAGTCACAGCACCTGTGTGTCAATTGTTTCTCAACGAATCATACGGTACAACAGTGCAATTTAGAATCTTTCTGTGGTTGTCAACAATCAGTCCACAGTCAACTCTTGCATCGTGACATGAATACGGTTTCGCTTCAAGATGATGAAAACTTAACGACAGACGAAGAAACAGAAATGCATTCTTTCGTTGTCACGAGCAAACCTAAACATCAGCAAACTTGTTCTCTGTGTAAACGAAACCACTCGTTACATAAGTGCAAAAATTTCCGCAAATTCACAGTGCAACAACGATGGAGTTGTGCACGATCAAACCAGTTGTGCTTTAATTGCTTTTCCACAGAACACAAGGTACAAGAGTGTGAATTGCCTTCTTATTGTAAATGTGACTTAAAACATAGCAAGTTACTGCATTTTACAAAGAAGCAAGAAAAATCAACAGCATACGCCCTAACATGCTTTGACATCAGTCGAAGTCAACAGAGCACTTCATTACAGAGCAATTCTAAACAAGCTAGAATTCAAAACAATTCAAGCAAAGCCTCTCATCATATGCAGAGCAAACGCTTAGAGACAAACAGACCCAGTGCAGCGGTCAAACCAGTTCGCAATAGCTTCGCTTCCTTCAAAACCAGGAACGAACATTTGCATACATCCCTTCACAATAAATCTTTCAAGAGTCAAGGAAGATTTAAAACAAGTGATAGTGTAAATACAAGAGGTAAATCAGATCCGTTTTACCGAGCTTTGCAGTCTAAAAGCAACACTCAGTGTCTGTCTTCAGAGCGAAACAACACTCCGCAGTGTCTGCAATAATCGAAAAACAACACTCAGTGTCTGTCTTCAGAGCGAAACAACACTCCGCAGTGTCTGTTCGCATCTAAACCTAATACCAAGCAGTATTCTTTATATACGAAAGAGTGAAAAGCTACACTTGCATCATCTGCATATATCCAGTTAGAGAGCTATTGTGTCTGTAAGAACTGTGAAAAGATAGCCAAACCGTTACACTGTGATATATGTAAGAAAGCTATTCTTTAGCACCGTTTGTGTTAAAATCTTACTTAATGTTTATCCAATGGTCTTTCTCCATTATGTCAAGATACCATGATAGTAATATAAGATCATCAGCTGTGCCCTGAATGATATACAGAAATCAACATGCATTTCTTCAACGAGTTCCTACAAATTGTATTCCAACAAGTCACCTGATCTACACTACATGTTCCTGAATCAGCTGTTGTGCACAAGTCGAAGTCTTCACTTATGGATGCTACAACAACAGTTTGGATTCCCGCCAGTATTCACCTAGACCTTCACAACCTTACGTGTGTTGCTAGTCTAAATAGTGTAGAGTCAGTGCTTACGTGTATATACAAGTGTATCCTTTTTATTATAGCTTTCTCCTTAGTTATTTTTCTTAAAGTTAATACTTTAACGGGGGGAGTTTATGTTGGAGAAAGCTAAGGGTTCTACTAGCATTAGTTTACATGTCTAGTAACAGTGCATATTCAAATGTTCCGCTCAGTGCATTTCCCTCTCTCAGCGCATTGATATTAGTGTAAGTCTGCCCTTTTCTGTGAATCCCCGTTTTGCGACAGGTGCAGGCTTAGCTTCAGCGTGACATCATAGCGTCATGCCAAGAGTTAGTTAGCATCGAGCCTCCACGCATGAGAGACGTGCTGGAGCTCAGTCTAGTATCCCGCCTAATTCAGACAATAGAACGGAGGTTTTCTATTAATTAGCGGATAATTACATAATACTTTATTTACAAGTATTATCGTGTGATATTAATTAATTTCTACTAGTTACAGTAGATTCAGTATTAAGCCTGCAGTTAAACGAACAAGTCGCGTTCTAACATTGCTCTGATTCTCTAGTAACAAAGGAATCTTCGCGCCCTTTGTATTTACACTAGAAATCGTAGGAATAAAACTTCCTTATAAGTTTTATTAATTTCAAGTAAATTACTTATACAGAATTTACATATTCTCCGTATTACAAGTTCATTAGATTCACTTATTAGTTCAACGTAATTACATAGCGTGTGACGTCATCACTCACCAAGAAGCTATAACACGTGAGCAATCAAGTGCTAATAACTTAAAATACATTCATTCGACAGTAAATTTTATTACCTTTAATTTGAGATATAATTCATTGGTAAATTACAGAATTTACTAAATTACTTCTAGTGGTGCAACACTATTCGCGCCAATTTCCAATTCATTGTTTCTATGTGTTTCATGAGTTATTATTCAGTGTTCATATATTGTTTCTTCAAGTGTTTACAAGTATTAATAAAATGCAAAGTTTTCATTACATTCCAGATTGTTAAACCAAATATGATTCCTGTGATCTCTGTACCCAGTGTCCTCGTGATATAGTCCACTCTTGCTCTAAATTGGTCCTCCGCTACTCAGATAGTTTTCCCATGTATTGCACATACATTGTTTCACTTCATCCAGAACTTTTGTTCCTCTAAACCTAACCCTACATTTTATCCTTGGACCGGACATTTTTCGTCCAAACCTAACATTGTCCTCACGGTCCTGATACCGTACAAATACTGTGCTGTAACATCGATTCAAATTATCTTCCTTTCCTACCTCAACCGAATCAGGTGCATCCAGTACTACCCAACTCATTTTCATGGTTCGTACAGTATCTATGACGACTGAATTCAAAGTGAGACATATATAGCCTATGCAATATAATATTCCATTTTATTCTTATAAATTACTGAACAATGAGGTAACAAATAAACGAAAATGGGAAACCAGTTGGCCTAGGCCCTAATTTACAGTGAAGGCCTGCATGCATCACAATATAGCCTATGTATCGGTATATAGGGTATGTAATAAATTTATCATTCTTGCATGTACACAAAATAATTATAGCAGCCCTTTCATGGCTGTGTACATGACTTTGCACCAAAAATTTCCACTAGTTGAACGGAAATAAAAGCGAGGCTATGTCGAACTCAGAGCAGAGATTTCGTGGTGTTGCTTTGCTTTGGCAAGGTTGCCTTGGATTGCACACGTGTGAGAATTATTCTTTAAAACATAGATGTTATGTTATTGAAATTTACAGACTGTTGGAGAGGATCACATTAATACAAATAATGAACAGTAACACTCTAACATTGCACTTTTTTCTACCAAGAATGTGGGTAACCGTCCTAAGAGAGTCACCATGACAGGCACACGTGCAGGGAAAGAGAGAGCGAAATTAGCTGCCATTGAATAAACCAACACTAATTGCTCCATTTGAATGACTTCGTAGCAGAGTGACCGCAATATATTAGAGCGTTTGGGAACCGCTGTATTGTAGCAATGGCGCTCAGGGTTTCTTAGAATACCCCGATAATACTTGTACGCCGGTTACGAAACAGCTGTAAAAACCGGAGAATGGTGCTCTCGGCATAGAGAAAGCAGAAATGGAGTTTCTCATGGTCATTTGGTTAATTGTAGGATTTTACGCAAGTGCAAAGCTAAATATGGTTAAATAAAATTTTGCTGTTATTACTGTTACCTAAAAATACTGTCGCTAATGATTGTTTATCTCATTAGACATGCAGAAGAACAAATGTGAGGTTTGTGCCAGGTAGTATGTAAGTACGTATTTACAGGTTAGGTTAGGTTAGCGTAGGTTAAAATTAACTTTATTGAGAGGTAGCTCTAGCAAAAACACTATTTCAACCGTCAACATCAACCAACAGGTTTCCTACACTGTTTCTCCAATAAGATTCATTCTGCGCATCGTTCCGACTGTCATGACCAACTGCCATTACGCCAGTTTAGGTTATGTAAGTGCTCACTTCTTCACAATTTTCTTTCATTTTGCATATTTTTAAGAACAAACAGTTTACGTATGGCTTGTATAGGTTCTATAGAACATTAAGAACTCCTATATGGCTGTTTTTATATCAATACATAATTATATATCGTTGGTGTTTGTGCAAAATAGCTTCGAGGCTATATCAGGAATTCGGGATCTTTGTGTGCACAGTATGGTAGGTCATTGAACTATTGCTTGTCAATTTTATCTATTGACGGTGTATTTAATGCAGTAAATTTCAACTGATATTAATTTAAGTGGATATGATACAGGGTGAAATGGTGAGGATGGTTCATGGTGTGTAAATATCCAATTCGGATTTCGCCTTTACGACTGAGGAAACATGAAAAAATCCATGACAAATTGGTCGGGCATGGGATTTGAACCTGGGATCCCCCGAGTGCGAGTCCAAGACGTTACCATCACGGCTACCTCGAAACAATTATTAATACGAGACCCTATTCTAAAAATAACTTTGACAATTACACCATTTTGAATTAAACATAAATTCGTCATAATTTGGGTCCAGCTATGTAATAAACAAAGCTAAGCACTGAGATACTGATGTGTTATAATTGTTAACACAAAAATAAAAACCATCATTAAAATTCCCTTACTTTTATGAGAAAGTTACCTAGAATTAATAAAAAAAATTACAAAGCGTAAAAATAACAGTCAGCATTTATATTTTAATTCGCCTTTACATTTTCATTTCGCTTTGGAATATGCCATTAGGAAACTTCAGGAAAGCAAGGTAGGCCTAGAATTGAAAGGCAGTCACTCGATTTTTGCTTTTGCAGATGACGTTTGTTTGTTGAGGGAAGACATAAACAGAGTCGAGAGAAATGCAGAAAGTCTTTTCTATGGCTACAGGAATTTTGTATTGGAAATTAATACAGAAAAAAACTAAATATATGGTAAGGGAACCTGTACTCTTCACCGGATATAGTAAGGGTAATTCAATCACGGAGGTTGAAGTGAGCTGAATATGTTGCGCACGGGGGAGGAAAGACATATCTCAAAAGTATTGACTGGGTGACCCGAAGGGAAAAGACCGCCTGAAAGACCTAGATGTAGGTGGGAGGACAATATTCGGATAGATTTAAGGGATGGAGGATTTGCACGGGATGATTGGATGGAGTTAGCGAAGACTATGGTTGAATGGCGGGCTCAGGTAAGCACGGCAATGAAACTTCGGGTTCCATAAAATATAGACTCACTTCGCTCATTGGGGGCTCCGCCCCCAAACCCCCGCTGACGTTCTCAGAAAAGGTTTTTTAAAAGATCTATGGGAGATAGTATTTAGTCTGCTGTATTGGCTATTACCTTTTTTGCCACATTAAACCTGAAAAAATTAACGTGGGAAGACTTTGGGATTTTTTCGGAATTTTCCTGTCGGTTTCAAGCTAATATGTATCAGTTTGCCAAGTCTAAGTTTTCTAGATCAACTGGAAGTGTACGTACATTTATGGTGTATTTTATGGAGTAAATTTCAACTGATATTAATCTAAATGGACATGATACCAGATGAAATTGCGAGTAAGATTCATGGTATGTAAATATTCAATTTGGCATTTGCCTTTACGACCAGGGAAATCATCGAAAAGTACAAGTAAAATTGGTTATAATATGTTGTAAAGAATGCGGGGACTTCATCTCCGAGTTATAATTAAAGAATATAAATTATGAAATTTAAAAGATAGAAGAAAGTTTTGTTGGTTCTGGACAAGAATATGTTAATTGGATTTAATTATTATGAACCTGAGACTTCAGAACGCAAGTCCAAGACGTTACTATCTCGACCACACCGTTAGGTCTACGGAAATAATTATTTCTAAACTTTCAGTGCCATACGTGAACACACTTTGATAATACCGTTGCCTTGGATACCGATACATTTTACGGGGGTTTTCAGGTCTAAAAATGTTTAAAAATTTACTTTTTTGGAATTTTCCTGTGGTTTACAGCCTAAAATCTATATGTGTACCAAATTTCAAGTTTCTAGCTTATCTGGAAGTGGACAATCATTTATGTCAGTGAGCCGAACCGAGCCCTTTTTCGGGAGTGTAAAAATTAAAAAAAAATAAAACTTTTTGGAATTTTCCTATGGTTTACAGCCTAAAATCTATATGTGTACCAAGTTTCAAGTTTCTAGCTTATCTGGAAGTGGGCAAACATTAATGTCGGTGAGCGGAGCTGAGCCCTTTTTCGGAGGTTTTTAGGGCTAAAAATTGGAAAAAATAAACTTTTTGGAATTTTCCTGTGGTTTACAGCCAAAAAGCTATATGTGTACCAAATATCAAGTTTCTAGCTTATCTGGAAGTGGACAAACATTAATGTCAGTGTGCCGAACCGAGCCCTTCTTCGAAAGTGTTTAGGGCTAAAAATTTAAAAAAAAAAAAATTTTTTTGGAATTTTCCTGTGGTTTACAGTCTAAAAGCTATATGTGTACCAAATTTCAAGTTTCTAGGTCATCTGGAAGTGGGCAAACATTAATGTCGGTGAGCCGATCCGAGCCCTTTTTCGGGGAGTTTTTACAGCTAAAAATTGAAAAAATATAATTTTTGGAATTTTCCTGTTGTTTACAGTCTATAAGCTATATCTGTACAAAATTTCAAGTTTCTACCTCATCTGGAAGTGGGCAAACATTTTTGTCGGTGAGCCGAGCCGAGCCCTTTTTCGGGGGTTTTTTAGGGCTAATAATAAAAAAAAATAACTTTAGGAATTTTCCTGTGGTTTGCAGCCTAAAAGCTACATGTGTACCAAATTTCAAGTTTCTAGCTCATCTGAAAGTGGGCAAACATTAATATCGGTGAGCCAAGCCGAGCCCTTTCTCGGAGGGTTTTAAGGGCTAAAAATTAAAAAAAATTAACTTTTTGGAATTTTCCTGTGGTTTACAGCCTAAAAGCTATACGTGTACCAAATTTCAAGTTTCTAGCTCATCTGGAAGTGGGCAAACATTAATGTCAGTGAGTGAGTGAGTGAGTCAGTCAGTCAGTCAGCCGTGTGGCTTTATATTATAGGGATTATTCTTTAAGCTTGCTGAGGAATTGTCTAGTGCTATTGACCAAGTAAGTAATTTTAAATCTTCACTTTTATATTGAAATAAAAATGACGCATAGCATGAAATAATGACTTTTTAATTCAAAGCAGGGATAAATGCAACAAAATTCTGCTTCGTTTCAAATTACAATGTGTATTTCACAATTCTGGGAATGGTTCCAATAAACAAAGTTGATAACTTAATCAACATCCGCCACCAGGAATAACATAGTGTTGTAAAAGGCTGGTTTCTAAAAAGCTTCATTGTTGTATAGCCCTACAATCTACCAAGAAGCTGCGCTCTCTGTAGCAGCTGTAAGCAGCGACATTCAACATTCAAAGAAGAGTTTTGCTAAATGCAGCGTCTGTGTTGAAAATACTCTGGATAGCGATGTTACTACAATAAGCTAGACTTAAACATGTGTCATTATCATCATGCCATACTTAATTAATTTAATACTCGTGAACTTTTTACATTGGAAGGACAAAATTGGTGGATGACGAGTAAATTTATTTGGATCAAGCCCTCAGCTTATAAAATAGAACTTTCCAGGTTGTGGCGAAGAGGTAGGGCCCATCGACTAATTTTCAGAAGAAAAGGGGGACACAGAGAGAAAGAGTGGTAATTGTCCAGATACGTACCTCATAGCGGATAGCAACCACTAGATGAGTTTGTTCAAAATTTGTAACATATAGATTTCCCTTATTTTCAAATTATATTAGATTCCTTCTTTGCAGACGTCGCGGCTCTGTGTGTCGGAACTAATAAAAATATTGGTTATTGACGGGCTTTGCACATGCGCAGTATTCTCCATATACATTGATGAATTGATCTGATAGTTCTTTTGCAATAGACTTTGAAACCATAACAACGTGGCAAAACATAAGGAATCAAATAACCTTGACAAAACAAGGATTCCACTATTGAAATCACAGAAACTATGTAAGCGATTCATCTTGAATATAATACAGTTTGAAAGCAATAAGCTATGCTGCTGCCATCTGTAGTTTGTAACTTACATTATTACTGCGCATCCTGACTCAACAAGCAATTAACTCCTTCACGGTTAACTTCAGGATTCAAATGTTCATTCCTACATTACAGAATAAAGGAAAACAAATCATAGGAAGTCTATTTTCTATTAGATTGGCCTGAGAATAACTTTGAACTCTAGTTGTTTGTTCAAGATGTTTGTGTTGTCTTGTATTTGTGTGTTTGTATTTCATACCTCGCTTCACTCTATACCGAAACCCCAGGTCAGTTTTTATGGAAAAAGCTTTTTATTATGAACTGACACCATATTTGAAATAGAGACTGTCGTATAGTGTATTGCCGTTTAGCCAAAACAAACCTTAAAAAAAAAAATACAATTTGCTCATCGGTAACAGACTCAAAGCTATATGTCTGCCAAATTTCAGGTCTCCACTTCATCTTACACATGAAGAAATGACAGAGAAGAGGAAATGGTTATCTCTCGGGGGTTCAATTCGCAAGCGTCAGACATGTACGATAAAGATATTCAAAAGTTGGTCCAATGGTATAACAAACATTGTCAATTCCGGTGGCGAATATGTTGAAAAAGCTGAACACTTGCTGTATTTGTTGGAATATGTAATGGCCATGAAATCGTGTATTCTTTCTATAAACGGCCCCAGGGAAGCTTAAATTGTGGACGGGCCTCGTATAAGGCTGACAATATTAAAGTTTCTAGTTCACGGGGAAGTGGGTAAACATTATTGTCAGTGAGTCAGTGAATTAGTAATATGGCTTTGTATTACAGTTTGTCCAATAACATAAATCACATTATCGGAAACATAGCAGTGAGTGTTTAACTTTTATCACCACAGAATGGACAAAATTCAAGAATATTAAATCACCGGATCTTCAAAATACTTCACTAAGAAGTAGATACAATAATGCTTTGCAGTTCGTTATATAACTATCTGTTACCGAAGACCTAGCAGTCTGTCCACTTGTGACAAGAAACAATATCAAAATTGATGTGAAACTCACATAACTTCCTCTGCCCAAATAGAAGTTAGCCGCTTAGTATAATATAATTAATACGCACGACTTTTTCTTCATTTAAATTGGTAACAACATTGAAAAGAATGTCGCTACCACATCACATTGCATCCCCGAAGGATACATAACCAAAATAAAATCTATTTAATGTTCTCTCGTAACATTCTTTACTTTAAAGAAGCTCATTAAATGTTTTCACTTCACATTTTGATATAGAATAAAATCAGGTAAACTGATATAACATAGTGCCAGTATGCTTTTTAAATCAGTTATAATTGCAGTTATGATATACAGAAAATAAGTTTTTTTTTTAACATATGTGAAAAATAGTATTATTTGTCAAATTTAAATGTATTGCAACTTGAAATTCTTAAAATATGTAAACATTTAACAAAATTCAGTGGCAAATAACTCCGTTAATTATTTCACAATAATGTACCTTCTGTTTATACAAATACAATATAGGATTTGTATTGTATGTATATTTGTATTCTACTTGGTGTAATTATAACAGTATTCATGTAGGGTTTACGGAAGAACAAAGGTCTAAAGTTTGATTCTTAACCTTAATTCATATTGGTATACACTGATATAATAAATTCTTAAAATATGTAAACATTTTACAAAATGCATTGACAATGAAATAGAACAGTAAACCAATAAGAAGAGGATAGTTCCAAGTAGCGGTATGCAGTTTTGTTCTGAGTATAGGCTTATGCAATTTTAACGCAACGCAATAAATTTAAAGATAGTTTCTGTTCGTGAAATAACATTTATAGGCTAATGTTATCATTCTTTAGGATTGATGTTGTAGGTCAATGAAAGACAATGAATTCCGAGTTTTTTTAAAGAAAAATATAATACTTATTTAAGCACATTGACAAAATACAACACAAGAATGGAATAGGCTCAATTTAACACAATTGATAATAATAAAAAAAATTTGCTTTAGGGTGGACTCGAACGTGATATCTCTTGAATACTAGACAAGCATCTTACCCCAACACCAAACCACACTGCGAATGTTCAGTGTCCAATACCAGAGAATACTATCTCGTCGTAGCTCACAGAAAAGAAAATCATCGTATTTTGAAATTAGGCTATATATCGTGCCTGCTAGATTTATTATGTTAGAATATTGAATTATTTCATTAATTAGTACTATAATATTCGCGATATCTGAGTGATAAATTAGGATGAGGCCCTCGTTGAAGCAGCGTACCAACCTACCCATATTCTCAAAGCTTAATGTTTTTATTTATTAAGAGGTCAGGAATTAATAATCTGACATAGGCTGAAGTAAAATTCAATGCTTCAATTCAATTGTAATCAATTTTAGCAAAATAATTAGTCATTATACAACAGCATTTCATCTATAATCGTACATATGGGAACATTTGTTTTTTATGTAGATGGCAACTGTCCATGGCAACTGAAGGAAGCTTTATAATCTGTCATTTATTGAAGTCGCTATAAGAAAGAACCGAGAATTTGATTTTGCATTTGAATTAGGTGCCTTCTTTTTAACCCTCCTGTACTAAGGAAGGTTTCAGGAGGAATTGAAGGCTTGTTACAGAATTCCATATTATTAACATTAGTAACGGGACTCGCCCGCTGATTGGTTGGCCCCGAGCCAATCAAAATGCTTCGAATTGAACCAAAATATTATAATGAATTTGACTGTTAATTACTCTTTATTTCGGTACTGGTCAACCGATTAAGTCCAAATTCAAGAGGCTTGTTGCCATGGTCGCTATAAATGAGTATACGAAGTTTCATGAAAATCCGATAAGCGTATTTGAGTTACCGCGCCTTTTGTTATATGATACCATAAAAAGGCACTAAATTGGGTATTATTCCGGTACCGGCCAACCGATTTGGTCCAATATCAATAGGGTTCTTCCCATGGACATTATAAACGTGTATACCAAGTTTCATTAAAATTCGACAAAGCGTATTTGAGTTAGAGCGCGTACAGACACACGGACGGACGGACGGACGGACAGACATTTTTCCTCCCCCACACAATCTCATAAAGTACCATACTGGCACTTAATAAGAGGCTATATTGCAAAGAGCACGTACTGAGAGTGGATGGCGTATAACTACCTTCAGAGAATTTTCTCTAAAAAAATTTTTGAATGAAAGATATAGCTCTTAGTATAAGCAACCCATGTGTAAAATTTAAAAAGAATCGTTAGGCCTATTTTCGAGAAAATCGCGACAAACGAAAATTTCTTAATGAAATGTCCCCTTAAAAATAAGGGAAAGTCGTCATAAATCTTCGTGTTACATCCCTACAAGGTACCTAACGAAAATACAAAATTTTGTTTTGACCCGGTTTTCCGTTATGTTGCATCTCGAAGTGATCTGGACTGTATTCGAGAGCAACAGTTGGCTATTCTGAATATTTCCGTCACACGTTAATCAGAATTATATTTATGACAGACAGTTGGCTATTATTCTAGATAGAGAAAATGACTAACGAAAGGAGTGGGGGTAGCCTTCAATGCCTGACTGAGTTAACCTCTTGTTTGAATGAATCGTGTGAAAACTGTCTGAGTGAAAATCTTCATGCATGTTAAGATACGTGGTTTGAACTTGGACGAATTTTTATCTATTTCTTCATTTTTATCTTAATTTTGTGTCTTCTTTTAATGTCATCTTTCGTTTCTTCATTATTCTCATCTGAATTCTCCATCCAAAATTATAAATGTTTCGGCGATTAAATTTCATTGCCTTTTCTAAATTTAGTCTCGGCTATTTTTGTATTACGTATCTCTCCAGTAATTTAGAATAAATGTTATCACCGTAATGAAATGCCTCAATCTGCTTGAACTTGGGCAGATTTCTTCAATGTTAAATCCAGTTAGAGTATACTTAAGGCATTTTCCAGTCAAAAACAAAATTCAAACGCTTACTAGGCGAAATTCATATATCAACTTGCAAGAATTGTGCTTAGGCCTAGTTGAAGGCCGCAACTACCAACTACTGTAATAGTAGCCCTACTCAAATGTAGAGTGTAATATCAAAATAAATCTATTGCACAGCAATATTACTGATATTAATTTCATTTCCACATTTATAAAATCAGGGCATGGATAATAAGTTGTGAGCTCGCCTGAAAACTGAGAACAAGGTCAACGAATAGAACACATAAATGATGGCCTCTATCTCATAGAATTATATAATTATATCAGTTTAATTAACAGTTTATTCAACCGTAGTGTTCTCATTTTTTAATTATTGTGATATCAATATTATTGTATATTGCATATTTTGTATTGATTTATATAAATGTTCTTGTGACGTCTCCCAATAACAACTATCTTCTTGTGTTCAAGTAATAGGAGAAGTCAAAGGAAATACACTTCCTTCAGGCCAGAAGATTCAGCGAAAGTGCCCTTGATGCCGGCAGCATTTCCACGCTGCAGGGCGATGCCAATTCGCTGCCTCAAAAACTCGGTTGAACGAGGTTCCCCGGTTAGAGAACACAGCCTTCTGCCAATGTCAGCAACAAGTGCTGAGGCATCTTTGCACCATGAACCCATGGTCTCCACCGCAAAGACGACGAAAATGTAATTATCAGCGATAGCGCGATATTTTTGCATAATTATACCGTTATCATATATCTTTGTCATTAAATAATTAATATGTATAAATATATGGCAATGTTCCTGTTGCATTTTGAAAATATTGATTATAATTTATTATGAATAAATTGTTAGGCCTACAGAATATATATCCACGGTGTTATTAATATGATTGGTTGGCCTTCAAAAACAACTTCCATAAATAAAACTAAGTAAATTGGAGCTTGGCAATCACTCTGTTATTTTCGTATTATAATGTTTGTAATCAGTAGCTGCAACGTATAAAATTTTTTCGAAACAACCAAAGCTGTAGCAGGTACAAGAGGCCGTATAGGAAAGAGCGCGTATTCAGAGTGGCTGACTTATAACTACCCTTCAGAGAATTTTTTCGAAAGCTTTCAAATAAAAGTTTTAGCTCTTGGTATAAGCAACAAATGTGGAAAATATAAAGAAAATTGTTAGAGCCGTTTTCGAGAAAATCGTGAAAAACGTAAATTACTTCTTCTTAAATATAAGAGAATGTTGTCGTAAATAACCGTATCAGAGGTACCTAATCCAAAAAAAAAAAAATTATTCACACGATTTTCCGTTCTGAGCTAGGCTGTTCACACACACAGACATGTTTCCAAATATAGTAGTTTTGAATTCAGGGAGCCTCAAGACTTATATTTATCTTAAAATTTCTACCTGGAATTTTGGGATGGAAAAAAATACTTCCTATACCTAGTACCTATGGTACGGGCTGAGGAAGTAAAAAATTAAAGTGATCCCTTATGGTTCCAGGAGGTTGAGGAACAGAAGGTTATATGGGTTTATCCTGGTACTCATTCCTCTTAGAGGCTGAGTCGACCCCAGGGCCATAGTTCCCCTGGAAAAATCTTAACAGCCTCATCGAGGATTAAAATCATGACCTTCAGGTTTGCAGCACATGAAACAAATGCGAACTTAATGTATGACTCCGTTGTGTATGTTGAACTAGGAGGCGTCAATAATACCAATCCATATCAGCATTTCTCAACGCTCTCACTATAAACTGTTAACCGATGCCTTATTTGTATTGTTTATTTTCATCTCACCGACGTTAATTTCTAATTATTTGTGAATATGTACCAGTGTATCGAAATATGTTTATATGACAATATCAAAATCAACATCTTCCATTTTCCACATATCCATAACAACTGAAGGGAATAAAAGACTTGATAATCATTTGATTTTCATTCGTTCTGTCTTCATTCCATTAGCATAGTAGCAAGGAGTTTCCTTAAACCAGGACCACTGCTGTAACATGTACAATGACACAAATAGCGATGTGTTTTGTTCATAAAACATGCTAAATAGTCACAATAAATATAACTCGAGGTGCGGATTCTCTCGATCTGGGCCTGTCATATGCTTACCTTGTAGGGAACGTGTTGAAACTGAACATTTGTGCTCTGCTTTAAAACAAAGTGGTTGACAACACATAAACTGGTATTAAGAACATTTTTTAAATCACAAGCAGAGAATTTAATTTAATAATCACTCACTAAATATCATATAAAGAGTCTCTGGGAGCGACGAAAAGGGCCCAGACCCAAAGGCCTACATATCTGGATCAAGCCTGGGAAGGAAGGTAAGAATGGACACAATCCCATCCACCTTTGAACCATATATTTGCTGTCAACCGAACCAAAACTTTACAGAATAACAACAACACTATAAGTTCTCCACAATATTTAGCACTAGAAGCGCTAAGAATATTTAATACTTCCTCAATAGCTATATATGAAAAAGAATAAAACGTGGCGAGTGACCTTGCAACTGCACTTAAAACGTGCAAAATAACTCTGACCATGTAAGTCCAAAACCAAAACTATTCAGGAAAAAGAAGTCCTAAGGTATTACTATAAACACCTAAAATAACAATCTCCAGAGTTATAATCCGCGGTGGTCAAGAGGCAGCGGGATGAAACGCTGCCGCGGTCGATGGATTTTTCAGGACGTAAAAATACTGGGCACGGAGTCCTCCGGGAGGGACTTTAAGCTGGGGGTTCCGTGTCGTACATTTACGGCAGGTAAAAGAACTCCAAGCCAAAATTAGAGCCTCCGGACAAAATTTCTCGGCCCTTTCGCGTCCTAGAAATACTTAGTTTCCAGACGGGGCTTACGAGGCGATGGGCTTACCACCTGTCCCTCTATCCTCTCTCGGAAAATAAGCATATCAAAATTAGTATAGGTAATGAAACCTCCATTGGAGGCCCCTTCGCCCCACCTGGGGATAATAGGGTACCAGATAAAGATGCAGATACAGAGTTATAATACTTAGTCTAACGTAAGAACACAATATAGATATCAAGGCCTAATTTCTATAGCCATATTGGGCTATTAATTCCTACCTCTAGGACCACTATTTTTTAATTTAACAAAAGGAATTAAATAATTGAATGAACTAGACGTCAAACTTGATTTGCCAAAACGGGACTACACTCGCTGTATAGGACCAAAGACCCCAAATACTAATGACACTGATGGCAATTTTAATCTTAAATCAAGTTTACTTCAAAGTAGGTTTTGTATAATGTGCAATTACCTCAATGTATAAACTATAGTGACTTCTACAAGTGAAATACTAAATCAATAACAACAATTTCAATCATAAGGAATTTTTCTGAACATCCCAATTGAGTTAAATTGACTGAACTCAACGGTGGAGTAAGCAATTTGGTCATTATAGGCGATACACTAAGTGAAACGACAATACCTGAATCACAAGAAATTCTTCTGGGATACCAATCTAAACTGAATTTACTATACTGGCAGTTATAGGCCTACTATTTAAATTGGTCACTAGTGGGGACTTAATAAATTTCAAAGTTAGATTGAATTTACTATTAACGACTATAACAATTAAATTGGTGAATAGTGGTCATATATCATAAATTTCCAAATTGATTTGAATTTATTGTACTCAGCTATAGCAACTAGATTGATCATCAAACATAATTGTCAAGATAAATTGAATTTACTATGCTCAACTATATTCTAAACTGGAATAAATAAGTTGAGTAATTACTAGATCAAGTCAGAAAGTTCCGTGGTAAGTGGTTACTTTGGTATTTAAGATAAATAACTTGACTCTAATTATAGCCGTATATGCCATTAATGGCCTTAAGAGAATTACAGCCAACACAATATCAAGAATAAGTTTGACATCTTAACAGTGCCACATACAATTAGTCATAACACGTGGCACTTCCTAAACACTAAAAATGGATCCAGTTAAGATTGTGAACACGAGAACTTATCAAACTAATAACATCAACATTAAATCAGATGAAACATTTAGCAAACACGTTTAATACAATTAAGTCGCGTAGTCGCAAATTTTAAATATAGTTGGCCAACTACAGCAATACTAGGCTGATTGACAACGGCCATCTACACTGAATCATAACCGCCTATTTAAAAGGCTTACTCGGTTGGATTACATTTTCAAAGCGAAGACAAGCAAATTCTTAAATAAAGATGTCCCACCTGTCTGATGGATATCATGGGTAACGCACACAATATAATACGTAATTAAATATGAACTCACATATTCCAACCGAGTCAATCCCCGCGACAGACGAGATAAACCGGCTACGACCACAGCACTTCAATTGCGTACAAATGACAGTGCGAATGCGGATAAGAAAAAACTACGCGCAAAACAACAGTGCGCAGTCGCGGGGACCTCACTAGATCAAATTGAAAAGGACAGAAATAATGTGTCGAGAAACATCACAGCCTCCACCTCCCAGAAAAACAATAATAATACTGTATACATGAATGTAAACAGTTCTCGATATAGCATCCTCCATATACTCAAATTAATCAGATAATTCCTAACATATTAAAAAATCAGTAACACAATATCAATGACACGTTATACATCATCCATACTTATTGACACTTAAACACGAGATTGAACACACAGTGTGTGTTATGTTATACCATTGTCCATTTGTTTTTTAATTTAGCACATTTCATAAACAATACAAGACGACACATGTTTTTAAATATTTTCTTTTCTCTTATAATACATTAAATTCACTGGAATTCACTGCCTAGCCATCTCAGGAGCTGCCAAACGACTTCACAGTTCAAGCGCCATTTAATAAATTTAGTATACAATAACATTTAGGAATTGATGCTAATTAGTAATATATTTTAATTTTCATTATATTTTGTAATAACTAAGAATGTATTTGTTTAGACTTTCATCATTTTTTTTATTTATTTTTAGTCATTTGTATTACTTATGTTCTATTTTTTTCTTTGTATTTAATGTTCGTTTCTTGCATTCATGTATATCAGTTCTTTTTTAATTCATTATTAATCTTTATTTTGTGGTTATCATTATGTATTTCATGTTTCTGCCCTGGCTGAGTGGTAGAGAAGACCTTATGGCCTTAACTCCGCCAGGTTAAATAAATAAATAAATAAAGTTTGATGTATCTTCTGTCTGCTTTTAGATTAAGTTATTACAAATTCTTGTTACCAATTGTTATATCGCCACACCATGGAAAATCGTGTTATAGCTTTAGATTCAATAAATGAGCTAGAACATATGTGCTTACTAAGAAAGGGTGGGTCTCGCCACATCACAGTATTAAACATTAGGACAGATAACACTTACCCCAACAATGCCACACAAGATATACCAAGCTAAATAGATTTTACTATACTAGCAGTTATTGATGATGATGATGATGAAGTGTTCGGCCCGTAGGCCGTGCTTGCCTTGGGACAGATCCATGGGACACTAGGCCGAATGAAATCGCGTAGGGTGGCGAATGCCTTTCGCGGAATGGGAATGACGACACAACACCCAGTCCTGACCCAGGAAGGAAACTTTACATCTGTGTAAAATCCCGAGCCGGCCGGGAATCGATCCGGGCCGCCCAGGTGTTTAACAGTCACGATACCAACTCACCCACGGCGAAGGACTACTGGCAGTTATAGTAACTAATTTGGTCAATAGTGGTCATATGTCATAGATGTCCGAGATAAATTGAATTTACTATACACAACTATAAAAATTTAGTTGGGCAACAGAGGCCATATATCACAAACTTCCAAATAAAATTGAATTTACCTAATCTCAACTCCAGCAATTGATATGGTCAATAGTTGTCATACCAAATCACAGACAATTTCTTTAATCATAAGAAACCATTCTAAATTTGCAAGTTCAATTGAATTTACTATACTAAACTATAACAATGCAATTTCTCAATAGTGGTCATACCAAACCACAGTCAATTTATTGAAACATAAGAAACCATTATAAATTTCAAAGAATTTATTATACTTAACTATAGCAATTAGATTGGTCATCAACCATAAATATGGAAGTTGGATTTATTTACTATCCTCAACTATATTCTAAAGTGGAGTAAATAAGTTGAGTAATTACTAGATCAAGTGAGAAACTTCCGTGGTAAGCGTTACATTCGTATTTAAGATAAACCACCTTACTCTAATTATAGCTGTATATGTCATTAATGGCCTTATGAGAATTACAGCCAACACAATATCAAGAATAAGTTTGACATCTTAACAGTGCCACATACAATTAGTCATAACACGTGGCACTTCCTAAACACTAAAAATGGATCCAGTTAAGATTGTGAACACGAGAACTTATCAAACTAATAACATCAACATTAAATCAGATGAAACATTTAGCAAACACGTTTAATACAATTAAGTCGCGTAGTCGCAAATTTTAAATATAGTTGGCCAACTACAGCAATACTAGGCTGATTGACAACGGCCATCTACACTGAATCATAACCGCCTATTTAAAAGGCTTACTCGGTTGGATTACATTTTCAAAGCGAAGACAAGCAAATTCTTAAATAAAGATGTCCCACCTGTCTGATGGATATCATGGGTAACGCACACAATATAATACGTAATTAAATATGAACTCACATATTCCAACCGAGTCAATCCCCGCGACAGACGAGATAAACCGGCTACGACCACAGCACTTCAATTGCGTACAAATGACAGTGCGAATGCGGATAAGAAAAAACTACGCGCAAAACAACAGTGCGCAGTCGCGGGGACCTCACTAGATCAAATTGAAAAGGACAGAAATAATGTGTCGAGAAACATCACAGCCTCCACCTCCCAGAAAAACAATAATAATACTGTATACATGAATGTAAACAGTTCTCGATATAGCATCCTCCATATACTCAAATTAATCAGATAATTCCTAACATATTAAAAAATCAGTAACACAATATCAATGACACGTTATACATCATCCATACTTATTGACACTTAAACACGAGATTGAACACACAGTGTGTGTTATGTTATACCATTGTCCATTTGTTTTTTAATTTAGCACATTTCATAAACAATACAAGACGACACATGTTTTTAAATATTTTCTTTTCTCTTATAATACATTAAATTCACTGGAATTCACTGCCTAGCCATCTCAGGAGCTGCCAAACGACTTCACAGTTCAAGCGCCATTTAATAAATTTAGTATACAATAACATTTAGGAATTGATGCTAATTAGTAATATATTTTAATTTTCATTATATTTTGTAATAACTAAGAATGTATTTGTTTAGACTTTCATCATTTTTTTTATTTATTTTTAGTCATTTGTATTACTTATGTTCTATTTTTTTCTTTGTATTTAATGTTCGTTTCTTGCATTCATGTATATCAGTTCTTTTTTAATTCATTATTAATCTTTATTTTGTGGTTATCATTATGTATTTCATGTTTCTGCCCTGGCTGAGTGGTAGAGAAGACCTTATGGCCTTAACTCCGCCAGGTTAAATAAATAAATAAATAAAGTTTGATGTATCTTCTGTCTGCTTTTAGATTAAGTTATTACAAATTCTTGTTACCAATTGTTATATCGCCACACCATGGAAAATCGTGTTATAGCTTTAGATTCAATAAATGAGCTAGAACATATGTGCTTACTAAGAAAGGGTGGGTCTCGCCACATCACAGTATTAAACATTAGGACAGATAACACTTACCCCAACAATGCCACACAAGATATACCAAGCTAAATAGATTTTACTATACTAGCAGTTATTGATGATGATGATGATGAAGTGTTCGGCCCGTAGGCCGTGCTTGCCTTGGGACAGATCCATGGGACACTAGGCCGAATGAAATCGCGTAGGGTGGCGAATGCCTTTCGCGGAATGGGAATGACGACACAACACCCAGTCCTGACCCAGGAAGGAAACTTTACATCTGTGTAAAATCCCGAGCCGGCCGGGAATCGATCCGGGCCGCCCAGGTGTTTAACAGTCACGCTACCAACTCACCCACGGCGGCGGACTACTGGCAATTATAGTAACTAATTTGGTCAATAGTGGTCATATGTCCTAGATGTCCGAGATAAATTGAATTTACTATACACAACTATAAAAATTTAGTTGGGCAACAGAGGCCATATATCACAAACTTCCAAATAAAATTGAATTTACCTAATCTCAACTCCAGCAATTGATATGGTCAATAGTTGTCATACCAAATCACAGACAATTTCTTTAATCATAAGAAACCATTCTAAATTTGCAAGTTCAATTGAATTTACTATACTAAACTATAACAATGCAATTTCTCAATAGTGGTCATACCAAACCACAGTCAATTTATTGAAACATAAGAAACCATTATAAATTTCAAAGAATTTATTATACTTAACTATAGCAATTAGATTGGTCATCAACCATAAATATGGAAGTTGGATTTATTTACTATCCTCAACTATATTCTAAAGTGGAGTAAATAAGTTGAGTAATTACTAGATCAAGTGAGAAACTTCCGTGGTAAGCGTTACATTCGTATTTAAGATAAACAACCTTACTCTAATTATAGCTGTATATGTCATTAATGTCGATAGTATACTGAACCTTATGAGAAATACAGCCAACAAAATATCACGAATAAGTATGACGTGTTATAAGTGCCACATACAATCAATCATGACACGTTTCACTTTCTAAACACAAAAAATAGATCCAGTTAAGGATGTTAACAAGAGAACTTATCAAACGAATAACATCAACAATTAAACAGATGATACATTTAGCAAACGTGGATGAGCCACTTACACGCTTTAATATAAGCAAGTTGCGTAATCATTTAAGTGGAGGAGACCAACTACAGGAATACTAGGCTGACTGACAACGGCCATCTATACTGATTCATAACAGCCTACTTACAAAGCTTACTTCGTTGGATTGCATTTTCATAGGTAGAGGAACAATTACTTACATAAAGAAGTCTGAACTGTGATGGACATCATGGGTAACCCTCAATATAATATTTAAATACGAACTCACATAATCCAAAAAAAAGTCAATGACAATGATGACAAATGCGATGCGGATAATAAAAGCAACGCGCAAACAACAGTGCGCAGGCGCGGGGATCTTTCTAGATCAAATTGAAAAGGGGATACGTAAACTGAAAGAATGTGACAAAAACGAAAAACCTCAGATAGACACGCTTTAAAGGCATGTAGGTCATATCATGTTTTTAGAATGTTTGTGTGACCAGAAGTCTATTGTACAACTCATTCGAGTGCGTCTGTTCTATTGTCCACTGATGTCTTGTTTTCTGATGTTCAGTTTAAACGATTATAATATCCAGTGACATAGCGGTGTTAAGTTATGGAAAATAAAGAAATCCTACAAATCCAACGTTTGCTTTTGCGAATGAGGAAACCATGAAAAACCTGAGTCAATTTTGGTGTCCACAAGGTTTGATTTGAACCCGGGACCTCTTCCCTATTAGCCCACTTCACCTCACTATTAGCCTAATTGGTTTTGGTGTGTTCATTACAACTGAGCTAAACTGACTGCATTTAACAACAATTAAGTAGATTATAGTTTTCTTGTTACGAGTAGACTACTATGGGCAACAAAATATCATTAGTTTTTTATTTAAAATCTGTATTCTGAAATTCCCGTTTAAGCTGTACTTATATCTTTTATCTTGATACCTATTAATTGCATAAAGAAATGTGTTATAAATGTTCTATGTAATTTATTCTACAACTTTACGGTGTTAAGTTTTCATGTATCGCCTTCTGTTATGGAAATAATCTAGACAAATGAATACGAGTAAAGTACCCCTTAAGTAAATTTTTCAGAGAAACGGATATAGTTATTTTATTAGACACAGAGAAGTGTTTAAATATATTCCAAAAACACTTTTTTCCGTTATACATAGTGACATATTGTTTTCCCGGTGTTATTTCTATTTCGATTTTTTGACACGATCACAATACTATCTCTATACTACATAGGCCTATATGCGAGCAAGTAAGGTTTTCTTGTTACTATGGGCAACAATATATCTTTCATATTTTAATTAAAATGTATGTTTTGAAATTCGAATTTAAGCCGTACTTATATTTTATCCTAATATATTAATGGCAAAGAGAAATGTGTTAAACAATATATACTACAATTTTACATTGAATATGAATAGGAGCAAAGTACCCCTCAAGCAATTTTTGCAGAATAATGAATATAGGCGTAACCATTTTATTAGTCATAGATAAGAGTTTGAAATTTTAAATTTTTGTTAAAATAAAAATAAAAATAAAAAAATGGAAAGTCCTCTCAATATTTTAGTTATAAGACAAAAATTATAGCCGTTTCCATAAAATTCCGAACAAATAAATAAACGAACCGTTTGCCCGCTGTACTTGTCCACAGACAGACAGACAGACAGACGTCATTCCAAAACACTTTTTTCCGTTTCTGGGCATCGTGAAACATGTTTTCCCGGTGTTATTTAAATTTCGATTTTTCGTCACGATCACAATACTTTCTTCATACTACGTATAAGCGAGAAAGTAAAACTCCTTATTTTAGGATCACAATAGCTCCCGTAATCATCTTTAAATACTCCCATATTTTCATTATCATTCTTAGACTATGTACTGTATGTATTTATATCAGCACAATTCAATCTGTTTCTAATGACTGGTAATGTCCTCTTCACTGATATTTAGTTTCAACGATTATGATATTGTGTGACGAGTTATGGAAAGTAAGCAAGTCCTACAAGTCTGATTATTCTTGAGAAAAAGAATACTATAAAAAAGGCAAGTCAAACCGACCAGCCAAGCATTTGAGTTTTTAGCCTAGGACCTCTTACCCCTGATAGCTTATTTGGATTGGCTTTAGTGTGTGTTACCATGCAGGTTTAAATTACATTTTACAGCATTTAATTAACAGATGGTACTGTGGCAGACACTATGGGAAAGAACGCACAGAATTATTTATATTTTCATATTGGTCGTGTGAAGTGTAGTAGAATCCCAGCGAACGCAGCGACAATCTTATTGAAGAGAACTTCAGCAATAAACACAATGACTGCAGCCAATAAACCGTACAGCAGCACAAAGAAAGCTCCTTCCAGGTGCGATAAAGACAAAGAGGAAACACCTGTAATGGTATCGTTTACATTCCACTTACCACTTATATAATACCCCAATCGCCTTATACGTTCGAGTTGCCCAGCCTCGACGTGTCTGCTAATCATGTTTTCAATATGGTCGTGTACTAAACACCTTAGTCTGTGGTCAGAAATGAACACACCAAAATACGCTGTTTCTGAATTCTCCTTGAGAGGAACCATATAGGGATTCCCATCCGGATCGCGTCTGCGTCCATAAAACTTATCTACTATGGTACTGAATGCCAGCAGAGCTCTGTCCTTCTCAGAAAACATTAAAGCAAGACAATTGTCTTCACATTTCGTCACATTGTCATACTTATTATCAAACAATATAGAGGCTCCATTTCCTTCTATATACAGTTTTAGTCCAGAATTGTGAAGTTCCTCCAAGGTCTGAATTGTTGGATATTGTCCAGGGTTTATTAGGAACCCAAAGAGTGCAGCCTGGTAGGCGGTGTTGATATGAAAACAATAGAAGAGCCATAATATGAAGAAAGTTGCAGCTACAACCCCAACCAGTTTCTCTTCAGCCCCCATTACCAAGTGTGACCGCAAAACATTCATCGCCGCTTTTATGAAACTGCGATCCACTGTCAGCAAATATGAAACAATTGTGCCCATGATAAATGTGAAGGTTGCTAGGATCCACAAAGCTGGACTGAATGCCTTGAATATTGCCAACCACCGCGGCACCGTGATTCCGGGACGAAGATACCATTTTAATTCCTCTCTGATGTGAGGATATGTCGATACACACTCGAAAAGATTGCGGGGATCATCGTGCGACATGGGAAATAAAATATGAGCTTTAATCTTAGAATCAATTTTAATTACTCTGAACATTTTATCATTTATAAATAGGATACGTAGTATATTAGTCGTAGGCACTCTTTCAATTAAACCCATAGATGCTTTTCCAATCAGTTTGCAGTCTTTAATATCAATCAGTCGTTTCTGTGGGAACAGGTTTTTGTTTTTCTTGAACCTCCTTTGCTTACAATTCCATGTATCCATCACTTCTGGTTTGGGTTTTTGAAATTCACATATTTTACTCTGGTGTTCCGGCAACCAACCCAAAACATAGGCCACATGATTGGTAAGGTGATTCACAATAATTGCTTCTGAATAACCTGATATATAAGCTATGTATAGAAGCAATTCAACAATTTGTCGATGTTGATTTTCTGTAAGAAACACGACCGGAGCTCTGAAGTTCCTCGTTTTGTCTATGCTTAAAATCATTGACTGAATCATAGGAAAGATTTGTTCGCGCATTCCTATCAGTATAAAGAGATACGAACCTGGTTTCATTGGGTTATTATTCTTATATTCTGATTTTTCTACATCACCCTGCATAAGCAGGGGTACATTGCCGCTATTCTGCAAAGCTTGTATTATTTTATCTCCATGATTTCGCTTTTCATGAAACTCTTTCATACCTTTCAGACGGTCATACCAAGTATCAGGGGTCTGCACAAGAAGAGGCATGTCTGTCCTCAGATATGTTGCGGAAATGTTGACAATACAGTCAGACAAGTGTTCTTCCAACTCACTGGACTCAGATGGTAGGAGACGAGCGCCAAGACGTCTTACGGCGAGTAAGATCACTAAGAAGACAGTAACCCTGTTATAAAAACAAAAGTAACAGTTAACATTTATATTTTAAATCTTCGCCTGTACTTTTTAATTTCCCTCTGAAATATGCCCTTTGGAAAGTTCAGGAAAACAAGATAGGCCTAGAATTAAATAGGAATTACCCGATTTTAGCTTTTTCAGATGACGTTTGCTTGTTGGGCGAAGACACAAATACAGTCGAGAGAAATGCAGAAAGTCTTTTCTGTAGCTGCAGGAATTTTGTATTGGAAATTAATATAGAAAAAAACTAAGTATATGGTAAGGGAACCTGTACTCTTCACCGGATATGGTAAGGGTAATTTATCACGGAGGATGAAATGGGCTGGACACTTTGCGCGCATGGGGCAGGAAAGACATATCTCAAAAGTATGGACTGGGAGATACGAAGGGAAAAGACCACCTGGAAGACCTAGACTTAGTTGGGAGGACAATATTAGGATAGATTTAAGGGAAGGAGGATTTGCATGGGATGATTGGATGGAGATAGCACCGAATAGGGTTCAATGGCGGGCTTAGTTAAGCGCGGCAATGATCCTTCGGGTTTCATAAAATAGAGATTATCCCTTTAGCCTTTTGAGGAATTGTCTATTGCCATTGAGTAAGTAATTTTAAATCTTCACTTTTATATTGAAACAAAAATGACTTATTAATTCAAAGCAGGGATGAATGCAACAAAATTCTGTTTCGTATATTTATATCACTGGGAATTGTTCCAATCAGAAAAGGTGATACTTAATCAACATCCACCCCTACTAAGGATATTTTGTTGTAAAACAACGCTGGTGTCTAAAATGGCTTCAATTTTGTATAGTCCTACAAGCTACAGCTGTAGGGAGCGACATTCAACATTAACGACCGAAGAAGAGTTTTGCTAAATGCAGCCTCTGTGTAGCAAATACATTGTATAAGCTAGACTTAAAAATGTGTCTTTATCATCATCATGCCATACTTAATTAATTGAAAACTTGTGAACTTTAAACATTTGAAGGACAAAAAAATTGGTCGATGACGAGTAAATTTCTCAGCTTATAAGAAAGAACTTTCCGAACTATTTATATAATAATGTCATTGAGCACAAATACAGGGATCGACAGCGTCATTAAGATATAGGATACATAGTGTACTTATTACAGTAAACCCAAATTACTGTAAAATTACATCATTTAGCATAAGAAATTCGTCCAATGAATAAAATGGGTTTAAAACTAACCTTTATGTACCTTGCTTTTAATATCTTGTAGATTGAGACACTTAAAACTATGTGGTAACTTGTTAAACAACTTTGGTCCAATGTTTAAGTGACGTGTTTTAAATAATCTGCAGAGTGGAAGGTTGATCATATTTCTGGACCTTGTCTGGAAATTATGTACGTCACTTCTTAATCCATGTACAAGAACTACATTATCATAATATATCAATTAAAAACAGTTAAAATTCCTGAGTCAATGAAACTAGACCTTCATGACATTCTACTATCACATTTTCTTAAAATTCTAATAACCTTTTTTTGAAGCATCAGAATATCCTTGGTTCCAATGCGATTTTGCCAAGTTAATTTGTTGTCAATGTGAATACCCAAAAATTTTACATTCACGCAGTTTATGAAGGGTGTCATTTCCGATAGGGACTTTAAACTAAATACCAAGAAGACTGTCTTGTCCTTGTTTAGTAATAAACTGATGGAATTGAACCAAACACAAGCTTACCCATAATACAATCAATTTTCTGTAATAAATTATGTAAAGTTTTTTCAGTAGAAATGAAAGTAGTATCATCAGCATATATGACAGAGGTGCATGGAACGTTGCATGGTAAATCGTTGATTCCTACCAGAAACATTAAGGGGCCCAACATAGAGCCTTGAGGAACCCCACATTTTATATTTTGAGTTGATGAGAATTAATTGTTGACACTTACAATCTGCTTACGATCTTTGAAATACGAAATTAAAAGTTATAATTGAATTTGTGTGATACCGTAAAAATGTAGCTTGTTAATTAAAATTTCATGATTAATACAATCAAAGGCTTTGCTAAGATCACAAAAATAGCATCCACGGTACTATTTCCTTTGCGAAAGCCATATTGGTCGTTGTAGAACAAATCAAACTCTTCAAAATAGTTGTAGATTTGATTATAAATTACGTATTCGAGAACTTTTGATAGGACTGGCACTAAGGATAAGGGCGATAACTTGAAACATCGGAAGGAGATCCTTTTTTGTATACCGGAACAACTTTTGCAACTTTTAGACAACTTGGAAAAATGATTTGAGCAATACAACGATTTATACATACAGTTAGAGGATACACTATGATATTGATTATTTTCCTCAGAAAGTTATTAGTCATGTTGTATACAGCACTGCTGCTTGATATCTTAAGCTTGGAAACAATCTTCAGTACCTCATCAACCGTGATTTCACTCCAGTATAAATTGACACTACTGAGGCTACGATTCATTAAAAGTTCCATGTCAGATATATTAGATTCAGTAATTTTTTATCGAAAATTGTCAACACAATTTATAAAATGGTTACTAAACGATTCTCCTGAAAGTGGAATGTTCTTCTTATTAGAACTGCATTCTTTAGCTTTATTTATGGTTGACCTTGCGGTCTTGCATTTATTCTCAGAGTTATTAATTAAATTTATGTTATGATGTAATTTAGCCTCTGTAAGGTTGTCTTTGTAATCCTTTCTAAGTTTGAGATAACATTGTTTATTAGTTGACCCAGAATTTTTGTAGATGTCACATGATAACATTAGGACCTATAACTCATTCGTGTACCAAGAGATATTTCGTTTTCTACAATTAACTTATCAATTTCTTTTTAACCTTAAAGCATTCGTTAAATCCGTTAAGTAGTACATTAAAAAACTTATGAAAAAGTTCCTCTGAAGATATGTTAAAATCAGTTAGAAATGTACTCCAGTCAATTGAGTTAATCATATTTTTAAAATCCACAACTTCACAATGAGTAAAACATTTGTAAGTAATTTGTTTATACTCTGTTTGTCTTATGTTCGATAAGTAAGATGAGTAAATAACAGCGGAGTGGTCAGCGTACAAAAAAGTCAGATATATTAATGGAGCAGTTATTAGCACAAATGTTTGAGAAAACAATATCTAAGCAGGCATTTCTCGGTTGGGTTCAGAATTGTTACATGAAAATACAAATTCCAAGAGCAAATTCTTAAATTCGGTTACTGTTCTTTTTCTTTTGGTAATATTAAAATCGGTGCTAAGACGAATGAACTAATTTTCAGAAGCGAAGGGGGACACAAAGAGAAAGAGTAGTAACTGTCCAAATACGTACCTCATAGCGGATTGCAACCACAAACTAGCTGAGATGTTCAAAATTTGTAACATTCAGATTTCCCTTACTTTGAAAATACATTTGAGCCCTTCTTTGCAGACGTCGCGTCTCTGTATGTCGCAACTAATAAAAATGTTTATTATTGACGGGCTTTGCACATGCGCAGTATTCTCCATATTCATTGATGAATTGATCTGATAGTTCTTTTGCAATAGACTTTGAAACCATAACAACGTGGCAAAACACGCGGAATCAATTACCTTGCAAAACTAGGATTCCACTTATTTACAAAAACTATGAAAGCGATTCATCTTGAATCTTACACAGTTTGAAGGGGTATGAGCTATGCTGCTGCCATCTGTAGTTAGTAGCTTACATTATTACTGCGCATCCTGACTCAACAAGCAACAAACTCGTTCACGGTTAACTTAAAACTTCAGATGTCCATTCCTTCTTTACAGAATAAAGGAAAACAAATCACAGAAAATCTATTTTTAATTGGAGTGGCTTCAGAATACCTTTGAACTGTAGTTGTTTGTTCAAGATGTTTGTGTTATCTTGTGTAGTGTGTTTGTATTCCCCAACTTGCTCACCGCTACCCAAAACCCCATGTTATAAACTGACAGCATATCAGAGATAGAGATTGTGTATTTAGATTGTCTTAGAGGTTATTGCCGTTTAGCGAAAACGAACCAAAAAAAAGTGTGCGTGGAACGCCAGCAACAGAAGTTTGGTTTTTTTAATTTTGTGTTTTTTTTTTTATTTATTTCAATTTTGGATTATTGGATTTTTTATATCGGGTTTTTGGACATTTTTAATTTTGGGTTTTTGGATTTTTTAATTTCGGGTCTTTATATTTCTTATTTATGGATGTCTTTAAATTTTGGATCTTTGAATTTTTTATTATTTGGCTGTTATAAATTCTGGATTGTTGGATTCTTTTTGGAATTTATTTTTTTAATTTTGTATTTTTGTATTTTTGAATTTTAAATTTTTCGTTTTTTTGGATTTTTGAATTTTTTATGCTGGATTGTTATTTTTTTAATTTTTAATTTTTTTATTTTATAAATATTTGATCTTTAAATTGTATAATTTTGGAATTTTGGATTTTTTAAATTTTGGACCATTGAATTTTTATATTTTTGATTTCTTAAATTTTTTATTATTGATTTTAAATGTTGATGTTTAGATGTTTTCAATTTTGGATTTTAGTTTTTTAATTTCTAGTATTTTTTATATTTTTTTTATTTGGACCTTTGGAATTTTTAATTTTGGATCATGGAAGATTTTAATTATGGAATTTCGAATTTTTAAAATTTGTGTTCTTTTGATTTCTAATTTTTGGATTTTTAATTTTGTATTTTCGATTTTTTAATTTCGGATTTTAGATTTTTCAATTTCTGAATTTCGATTTTTTAATTTTTGGATTTTATATTTTTTTAATTTTTAGATATTTTATTTTTGTCTATTTTATTTTTATATTTTTCAAATTTCGTATATTTGTATTTTTTAATTTTGGATTTTAAAATTATGGATTGTTGAATTTTTTTATTTTGGATTTTTTTAATTTTGGATCATTTAATTATAAATTATTTTATTTGTTAGATATTTGGATTTTTTAATTCTGGATTTGTTACTTTTTATCTTGGATTTCATGATTTATTTAAATTTTGGATGTTTGAATTTTTTTAATATTGGAATTTTGTATTTTATAATTTTGGATTTTTGAAATTTTGTATCTTTGAGTTTTTATTTTTTTTAATTTTGGATGTTCAATTTTTTATTTTTGATGTTTAGAAGTTTTCAATTTAGATTCTTTAATTTTTTTAACTTTAAAATTTTTATTTTTGCATTTTTAAATTAGGATCTTTGGCTTTTTAATTTCTGGATTTTTGGATTTTTAAATGTTGGATCGTTGAATATTTTAGTTTTGTAGTTTTGAATTTTTAATATTTGGATTCTTTGAATTTTTATTTTTTTGTTTTTTAATTTTTAATTTTCGATTTTTTAAATTTCGATTTTTAGATTTTTCTATTTTGGAATTTCGATTTTTTAATTATTTAATTTTTAAATTTTTGAATTTGTATTTTGTTATTTTTATGTTTTAAATATGGATTTTTTTATTTCTTTAATTTTTACTTCCTCTGCCCGTACCATAGGTACTATAGGTAGAGGAAGTATTGTTTTTGACCCCAAAATTCGAAGTTGAATCCAAAAATACTATTTTTGGAAACATGTCTGTGTGTCTGTCTGTCTGTGAACACTCTAGCTCCGAAACGGAAAATCTTATGAAGACAAAATTTCGTATTTGGGTCAGGTACCTTCTGAAGATGTGACGACAAGATTGGCGACTATTTTCTCTTATTTTTAAGGGGACTTTACATTAAGAAATTTTCGTTTTTCGCGATTTTCTCTAAAACGGCTCTAACGATGTTCTTTAAAATTTGCACATGTGTTCCTTTTACTGAGAGCTAAAACTTTTATTTGAAACTCTTTTTCGAAAAAATTCTCTGAGTGTAGTTAAAAACCCCCCACTGTTCACCCACTGTTTGTAGAAAGTTTGTCTTGCGTGATGAACAACTGAATACGCGCTCTTTCACGGCCTCTTATTCTATATAAGAATGTGAAGTGAGAAAGATGTATTGTTGGCCATGCATAGAGTAAAGAAGTATCTGAGGGAAACATTCGATAAATTTCGGAAATTATTCTTTACGGCGGAAAGTTCAATAAACGTCTGCAGTCACTTGTTCTCTTTTTAAGTTTGAGGTATTTATAGGATAATTAGCATAAAATTGTGTCTTGTGATTCTGTACAATGATAAGTGAATACTGCTAACTTTTATTTGGGCAGAGGAAGTTATGTGACTTTCACATCAGATTTTTTTTCAGTTGTGAAATGAATCTATATTAATAAAAGGAAGTGTCTGTCTTTCTGTCTGTCTGTCTGTCTGTCTGTCTGTCTGTCTGTCTGTCTGTCTGTCTGTCCGCGATGTCCAGCGAAATCTACTAAACGCAGAGATCTGAAATTTTAAACATAGATGGACTAAAGGGTCGGAATGTGCACCTCGAAGCCGGAATTTTAATTTTCGCTTTCGTTCGTGAGTTATGAGTGAAAAACGGGCAGAAAACGTGTATTTATTTCGTTTTCGAAGCATGAGTTTTCAATAAAACAAATCAATTACACTAGGCTTTGGCTATTTTTGTCATTCCTTCGACATAAAAGCATCGCGATCTCTTGAATGTTGTAGCTCACGCTGGTCGATTCATTTGTTTTTAATGTGAAGGCACGCAAACATAATATGAAATTTTCAACCTACACCGAAGAGGATGATTATTATTATTATTATTATTATTATTATTATTATTATTATTATTATTATTATTATTATTATTATTATTATTATTATTATTATTATTATTATTGTTATTATTATTATTATTATTATTATTATTATTATTGGGATAATCAATATTAGCCTAAATATGGTCAAACGTTCGATTTGGACGAATCTCGCTATACAGGGGTTTTCTGGGCCAAGGAACTCTAATCTGAGGTAGCTTTTACCAGGTGACGCTATCTAATCGTGATATATAGTCTACATGATTTAGGTGTTAATATAATGATTTAACTATTATGCTCTTAATTTTTAATTTTTGAAATAATTATCGCGGGCGAAGCCGCGGGCACATGCTATCTTAAAATAATAAAAGGACGTGTTTGTCTGTCTGTCCACGATGCCCAGCGAAATCTACTGAACGCAGAGATCTGAAATTTTAAAAATAGATGGGCTGAAAGGTGGGCGAATGCGCATCGAAGCCGGATTTTTAATTTTAGCTTTCGTTCGCGAGTTGTGAGTGAAAAACTGGCAGAAAACGTGATTTTAGCGCTGTCGAAGCATCAGATTTCAGTAATACATTTCAATGGTCAAATCAATTGCAGTTGGCTTCGGCTATTTTTGTCATACCGTGGTAATAAAAGCATCTCGATCGCTAGATTGTTGTAAGCCCACGCTGGTCGATTCATTTGTTTAGAATGTCAAGGCCCGTAGACATATGAAATTTTCAACCTACACGGAAGAAGGATAGGCCTAAATATGGTCAAACATTGTTCGATTTGGACGAAACTCACTGTACACGGGTATTCTGGGCCAAGAAAATCTAATCTGAGATCGCTTTTACCAAGCGACGCTATCTAATCGTGGTATGTAGTCCACGTGATTTAGGTGTTAATAAATATAATGATTATGCTCTTAATTTTTAATTTCTGAAATAATTATCGCGGGCGAAGCCGCGGGCACATGCTAGTCAAATATAAATCTGATGTGAAAATCACATAACTTCATACAAAACTATGTAGGCTTTCACGGCCGGTGTCCAATTGGTTAAACTTTTCCGGGCTTTGTGGCCGTGGACTATCGGTTAAGATACCGGACGTTTTGTCTCCGTCTTCCGCAAGCATCCTCAGCGGCGTGGTCTCTAACGAAGTCTCGTAAATGAGACCTCTCCGAGGAGACTTCGCTTGAGACCACGCCGCTGAGGATGCTTGCCGTATCTTAACCGATAGACCACGGCCACAAAGTCCAAGAAAGTTTAACCAAATCACATAACTTCCTTTGCCCAAATAAAAGTTAGCCTCTTAGTATAATATAATTATTACGTACGACATTGTCTTCATGTGAATTGGTTGTAAAAGTGAAGAGAATGTCGTTATCACATCACATTGCATCCCCGAAGGATGCATAACCCAAGTAAAACCAGATTAATGTACTCTTGTAACTTTCTTTACTTCAAGCATGGAATTTCTTCATGGGACCAAACAAATGAAAGTTTATCACGGCCATCTTCGAAGAATGCACATCACCTGGAGACATTGCTACGTTCCTTACAGTCGTCCCCATACACGCCACGCATGTCCCTGTGAATTTAACCCGGGTTATGCCCTTTAGCCCATAAAAATCGCACTACACCTCGCTGAAGAAAATCCTGACCGGTAAAGGCTTTGCGCCAGATGAAGAAGTGAAAACAGCAATCCGCAGATGGCTATACTCCAACCGAACGGACTTCTATGAACAGGGTATTTTGGAACTGGTATAACGATGGGAGAAACGTGTTGAGAAGCTTGGCGACTATAAAGATAATATCCTTTCATGTGTGCATTTGTACCTATTAAACTTTTTGTAAAAGTATATTGTGCGTTACTTTTGGATCCACCCTCGAAACTACCCTTGAGAGTATTTTCTCGAAAAAAGAAAATGTTTAGGCCTACATCAAATTTTTAGCTCTTAGCATAAGCATCAAATGTGTAAAATTCAAACAAATCGTTAGAGATTTTTTCAAGAAAAAAAAAGAAACTCAAAAATTTCTTCTTAAAAATAAGAGAAAGTTGTCAACAATCTCGTATTTTCATCCCTAGAAGGTACTAACACAAATACAAAATTTTGTTTTGACACGGTTTTCCGTTATGTTGCATCTCGAAGTGATCTGGACTGTATTCGAGAGCAACAGTTGGGTATTCTGAATATTCCCGTCATACCTTATTCAGAAATATATTTATGACAAACAGTTGGCTACGATTCTATACAGATAGTTCTGGGATATTGTGTGTGAAACTTCATAAAGCCTTTTTTTTTTCAAGAACTTCCTCTACCTGCTGCCACCCTAATCCTCTTCGACCAGTCAATCAGTGAATAGAAAGGTAATTAGGTGTATTCACACTTGTCTGCAGTCCAGTACAATGTTGCCAAATTATTACCTCAACACGTTTATTCACTTGAGAAGTGGTGATTGATGGCGGCAACACTGGGGAAACCACGCGACTACAAGAGCATCTGTCCTTTGTCGGCGTCGGCGTCAGTGTAGATTTATATTCTGTTGTAGATAGACGATGGTTTGGGACGAGGTATTCTTAGAATGGCACGAACAATGCAGAAGGAAACTAACTGACGGGAGCTAATATCTTGTTTCAGTGAATCCTGTGATTGCTGTCTGAGTGAATGGTCGACCAGGAAAACTTCATGGAGGTAAGGTATATGCAGTATTTTTAGTTTATTTATTTACTTTCTTGCACTGCTTGTGGGTCAACAACCTGATGGCAGTGGTGCAATAAATACCAGCCATACATAAAAAGAAAAATTACACACTATACATACAGTTACACATTAATATCACAACAGCTATCCACATAACTGATAATAAAAAAACAATCTCTTTCCATTTAAAACTATAGCATATGAAAATTACATACTGGAAATATTATAGAAAAAATATATCATACATTATCATATACCCTATTAAATATATTTTTAAAATTTTGACGTTAGCAGGAAACGTTTCGAAGATTTCTGCAGGTAAATCATTCCAATCCTGAATCCCTCTATCTAAAAAAAGAAAATTTGGCAATACTTGTTCTCTGAGATGTAGTTGGAGCTCGGATGAATTTTTTTCAGTCTATTAATTTATCTTAATTTTGGGTCTTCTTTTAATTTCATCTCTCTTTTCTTCATTCTTCTCACCTCAATTCTCCATCCAAAATTATGAACTTTTCGGTGATTTATTTTCATTGCTCTTTCTAAATGTAGTCTCAACCATTTTTGTATTACGTACCTCTCTGGTAATGAATGTGGGTGTATCAGCGCCAATGCATCTAGAATAAACTGCTTTAGCCAGAACTATTTATAATAAAGTGAACGCCGCTTAATGTAATCGCGGATAATGTTATCAGTCGGTTAATGTTATCACTTTTAGGAAGACCCGTACGGATATTTACTGATGCACTGAAAAAATTATGTTTATTGTGTTCATAGATTCAGTTTATGTTATCACATTTTCTTTTTTGCGGCTTTATTTCCTAGTACTGTCCGTCTTTAAAAATTTCGTTTCTATGGATTTTGTTTCTAACTCAACTGTATTGTGTTGTACTGGAGGTACCAATTCTGTTCCCACCTCACAGGATGACCAGTTCGAGGGGGTGGCATTGCCTCTCTTTTTCTTTTGAGCTATAAAACATGTCACACCCCACAGTTAAGCTGCAGCTTTGGACATAGGTAACAGTGTTGACATGAAGTGATGGTTAGTGTAAAATGAAAAGACTTGAACAGACAAGCGTTAGATACTCGAAATTCGTAACTGAGTGTGGAGTACTGGTTAATGGACTTCTAAAGGAAAGTAAAAAAGAATTTTAAAACTAGGTCACTGTTTTAGCCTTTTAGTTATTCAATGATTCACAGTTACGTATTATTTTATTAATAAATTTTCTAAATCCTGTTTTGTAGTGTATTATTATTATTATATTTTTTTACCCCGCCTTCCACCCCCAGATTACCTGAGCTCCGGTCCAACAATCGATTTCGCATTTGTCCTAAGATCGTCGCGAAATCGGTTGTTGGACCAAGGATATAGCCCCTATGGCTGAGGTAATCCAAGATTATCTTATGTATGAATAAATAACCTTTATTTAATTCCTTCGGCTACTGTTATCAATCGGTTAATATTATCAGATTAGCTGCGTCCCGAAATGCACTGCACAAATGTTATCGCCGTAATGAAATGTCTAAATCTGCTTGAGTTTGAGCCGATTTCTTCAATGTTAAATTCAGATACCAGTAATATTATGCTTACGGCATTTTCCAGTAAAAGACAAAATTCAACAGTTAAGTAGGAAAACTTACATTTAACATATCAGATTACATCAATTTGCAAGAACTGTACGTAGGCCTACTTGAAGGCTGAAAGTACCACTGTAATAATAGCCATACTCAAATGTAGCGTGTAATATCAAAGTAAGTGTATTGCAAAACATATTTATCATAACTATATTAGTTATCAGTCTCATTAAATAATTAATATGTATGTATATATATATATATATATATATATAGCATTTTGTTATTAATGCTTGTTTTAGTGATTGTTAATACATATATGGCAATGTTACTGTTACATTTTGAAAATATTCCTTATTTGTTGTGAACAAATTGGTATCGAATATTTCCACGGCCTTAATAATATGATTGAGTGGCCTTCAAATGCATCTTCCATAAATAACACTAAGTAAACTGCCACTTACAGTGTTAGTTTTGGATTGTAATGTTAGTATTCAGTACCTGCAATCCATAAAAATTATTCCAAAACAACCAAAGCTGTAGCAGGTACAAGAGGCCGTACAGCAAAGAGCGCGTATTCATAGTGGCTTGCTTATAAAAATCCTTCAGAGAATTGTTTCGAAAAAAGTTTCAAATAAAAGTTTTAGCTCTTGATATAAGCAAGTAATGTGCCAAATTTAAAGAAAATCGTGAAGCACAAAAAAATTTCTTCTTGTAAAGTCTCTTGAACATAAGAGAAAGTTGTCGCCAATCTTCGTATCACATCTTCAGAAGGCACGTGACCTGAATACAAAATTTTGTTTTCATAAGATTGTCCATTCTGGAGTTAGGCTGTTCACAAACACATAGACATGTTTCCAAAAATAGTATTTTTGGATTCAGGGAACCTCAAAACTTGTACTTATATTAAAACCTCAACCTGGAATTTGGGGATGGAAAACAATACTTCCTATACCTAGGACCTATGGTACGCGCAGAGTAAGTAAAAATTAAAGTGATCCCTTATGGTGCCAGGAGGTTGAAGAACAGAACGTTATCAGTGTTCATCCTGGTACTCATTCCTCTTAGAGGCTGAGTCGAGCCTAGGGCCATAGTGCCCCTGGAAAAATCCTAACAACCCCATCTTGTATTGAACAAATGACCTTCAGGTTTGCAGCACATGAAACAAATGCGAACTTAATGTATGACACCGTTGTGTATGTTGAAACTAGAAGTCAATAATACCAATCCATATAAGTTTTTCTCAAGGCTCTCACAGTGACCAATCCATACGTAATATTTCAACCAATCACCGCAACCTTATTTTTATTGTTTGTTTTCATCTTACGTCTTTATAAATCTACAATCTTTGAACTATTATTACCAAACTTTACAGACAGACCCTATGGAACCAAGAGAAAATTTCAAGCCATATTCATTTTGGAACAAACCATCACTTAAATGTTTCAACCCTTATTATATGATCTTATTTAAACCTACATTTATTTACCATCTTTTGCCAGAATTTAAACATAGGCCCTAAAGAACCAGGAGAAAATTTTAAGCAAAATATTTTGGACTAAACAACCCCTTATGATTCAACCCCTATTACATGACATTTAAATAAATTTACACTCTTTGACCATTTTTTATCAAAATTCACACACAGAATCTACAAAACAAGGAGGAAGCTTTAGGCGAAACTAACTTTAGTAGAAACCATCGCTAAATTGTTTGAACCCCTATTTATGATCTATATTTAGACTTACAATCTTTGACGAGTTTTTATCAAACTTTACACAATACCCTATACCCGTAGAACCAGGAGAAAATTATAGGCTATTTTTAATGTATTATAAACCACCCTTTACGTGTTTCAACCCTTATTGTATGTGTTTCATTTTAGTCTGCTTCCTTTGACCATTTTAAATGAAAATTTACATACAGAACCAGGAGAAAGTTTTAGGCTAAATTAATTTCAATAAAAACCACTCCTTAAATGTTTCAACCCAGTATTTATTGTATATACCTAAATCTACATTAATTGTGTAATGTTTATCAGATATCAAGCAGAGACCCTCGAGAACCAAGATAAATTGTTGGACAAAACTAATTTCAGTAGGAGCCACCCTTAAATGCGGCTGTCATTCTCGGTAGCCTTTTGTACACTGTAGACTTTCACAGAGCAAAAATGTGTTTTAAAATACTGGTGCTGTGACGATGGGATCTGGGAACGTTATGTACGTCCCGACGTCAGAGGCGCATGATTCAAGACCATTCACGTACGGTTAGAAGAACTTATGCTTTTCCGATGATCACATCACCGAATATGCGAATACCCAACGGGGATTGTTCGGAATAGCGATATTCCATTAACACATTATTCAGATATCATTCGTTGTGATCAAGTGACAGAATACTTCGAGAATAAAAAAATAATAATAATACGGGAACTATTTAATCGTTTTATTTTATTTTGAATCATGAACATTGTTTGACAGAACATTCTCACTTCCTCGTAGTTCTATAGGCTCTGAGTGTAAAACTTTGTAAAAATTACTCAGAGAATAGACTGGTGAACATATTATCATACAAGAGGTGCTAAAAACAGTTAAAGGGTAGTTTGTTGGAAAATCGTTGTTGCTTAAAGTCTTCTCCTTGGTTTAAAGGATTTATGTGTAAAATTTGATAAAAATCGGTCAGAAAATGTAGAATTGTATAAAGATAATTTTTTATTAAGGGTTGAAAATACGTCAAAAATAGGTTATTCAAATATCATTGTTGCCTACTGTTTTCTCTACTGTCCACAGTCTCTGTGTGTAAAATTTGATAATAATGACCAAAGAATGAGCATTTGTAGAAATCGCCGTAATAAGGGTTGAAATTGCGTAAGGGTTGTAGGACTGTATTCGAATATTATGTCGTCTATAATTTTATCCACGTTCCACGGTCTCTGTATGTAAAATTTGATAACAATCGCCGAAGAATGTACAATTGTAAAGAAATAACATAATAGGGGTTGAAAATAAATAAGGTGTGGTTTTTTAATGGTATTGTTTGCTACAATTTTCTCCCAGTTCTACAGACAACCCCTTTCTACAATTTCATATAAGACAGGTCAAAAACATAGAATTGCATAGAGATCACATAATAGGGGTTGGAAGTGCATAAGGAGTTGTACTTTCGAATTTTTTTACTGCCTATAATTTTCTCCATGTTCCACAGCGTAAAATTTTACAAGAAATAGCCGAGAATGAGCAATTGCATAGAAATTATCTAATAGGGGTTGTATATTCGAAATTTTCTGTTGCTTATAATTTTCACCATGTTCCAGAGTTTCTGTGTGTAAAATGTTGTAAGAAATCGCCAAAGAATGTGCAATTACCTTGATGGGGGTTGAAATTTTGTAAGGGGTTGTATATTCGAATCTTACCGTTGCCTATAATTTTCTCCCCGTTCCACAGTCTTAGTGTGTAAAATTTGATGATAATATTGCCAAAGAATGTATAATTGTACAGAAATATCATAAAAGGGGGTTTAAATTACATAAGGGATGGTTTGTTCGAATAGTATTGTTGGCTACAATTTCTCCTAGTTCTTCTGGCGCTGCGTGTAATTACCCTGTAAAAATACCAGTCTTTATATTTTAATAGCGAAAACATTACTTACAGGGGTAGGTGTTAAGGAACGGGTAATTAGTCAGAATTCTCATGTAGGCTAGATTTACTTCTTCTAGTGCTGTTCAAAATTTGGTAAGGAAAAAGATCAATTCATTTATTTTGTATACAGCACATGTTAATGATAGGGGATGAAAACGCGAAGGGGATGGTTTATCAGAATTTATCGTACTCTAGACTGTGTAGGGTGTTGTGTCCAATGTTTCTTGGAATTAAGTTTTGTTTCGAAATCTTTTTACCACCATCTCAGTGAACAATTTTCGGTTAAAACTATTCGAGGATTTAAATATAGTTTACAAGAATATTGGACAAGAAACGAATACACCATTATCCGAAAACCCATATTCGGATAACCGATTATTCGGTTTTATTTGCACGCTATTGGTATTCGGTTATTCGGATAGACAAATACTTCGGTAACTTGTCCGAGCCCTACTCCATATACATTGATACATTGAACAGATATTTCTTTTGCAATAAACTTTGAAACCATAACAACGAGGCAAAACACCTTGACACAACAAGGATTCTACTATTGAAATCATAGACACTATATAAGAGATTGATCTTGAATCTTACAGAGTTTGAAGTGGATGAGCTATGCTCCTGCCATTTGTAGTTGGGACCAAACAAATGAAAGGTTTTCGCGGTTATCTTTGAAGAATGCACACCATTTGAGGACATTGGTACGGTCCATACAGTCGTCCATACATATATCCCACGCATGTCTCTGTGAATTTTACTCAGGTTATGCCCTTTAGTCCATAAAATTCGTACCACACCTCGCTGAAGAAATTTCTTTCCGGTAAACGCTTTGCGTCAGATGCCGAAGTTAAAACAACTGTCCACAGAAGGTTTATTCCAACCGAACGGATTTCTATGAACAGGGCATTTTAAAACTAGTATCACGATGGGAGAAATATGTTGGGAAACTTGGCGACTATATACGACAAAAGATGTCCCTTCATGTATGCATTTGTTTTGTAACTGTACCTATTAAACTTGTTGTAAAAAAAAAATTGTGCGTTGCTTTTCGATCCACATCCATAACTATCGTTCAGAGAATTTTCTCGAAAATAAAAGTGTTTGGATGAACGTTTTAGCTCTTAGCATATGCACCCTTATTTTAAAATTTAAAAAGAAATCGTTAGACTGTTTTCGAGGAAATAACGGAAAATAATTTCCTTCATGCAATGTCCCCTTAAAAACAAGATAAATTCGTCACTAATCTTCTTGTTACGTCCTCAATAGGTACCAAACCCAAATACAAAATTTTCTTTTGGCACGATTTTCCGTTATGTTCCATCTCGGAGTGGTCTGGACTGTATTCGAGAGCAACAGTTGGCTATTCTGAATATTTTTGCGATACCTCAATACGAAATCCGATCATATTTATGACAGACAGTTGGCTACGAATGTAGAGAGTTCTCGGATAGAGAAGGGGAGGAGTTCTTCATCCAAAATTATAAACGTTTCGGCAACATATTTTCATAGCTTTTTCTAAATATAGTCTCGGCTATTTTTGTATTACGCACCTCTCTGGTAATGAATATGGGTGCCGCTTGCTTGATTGCAGTTCCATTTAGAATAAATTGTTCTAGCCAGAACTTTTTATAACATAAACTTTATCCCCGTAACAATATTCCTCAACCTGCTTGAATCTGAGCAGATTTCTTCAATGTTAAATAGCATTATGACTCCGGCATTTTACAGTAAAAGACAAAAGTCAGCAGTTTAGAAGGGGAACTTATGTTTTCCATATCAGATTATATCAACTTGCGAGAACTGTACATAGGCCTAGTTGTAGGCTGGAAGTACTACTGCAATAGTAGTTCTACTGAAGTGTAGCGTGTAATATCAAAATAAATCTATTGAACAGCTTAATTATATCGTAATCATTTATCTTTGTCATTATAGCTATTTATGTATCAAGTACGCAAAATAACGCTTTAGCGGACGAATCTAGTATAGCGGCCGAGGCGTAAGCCGAGGCTGAAATACTGGATGAGTACGCTAAAGTTTTTGCGTACGTGGTGCATACAATATTTTTTAGTAATAGCTCTCTAAATTATATGAAATGAAACAAAATACCGTATATAATTAATTGTAATGAAAGGTAGTCTACCATATTCTCACGGCCCTCTCAAACGCAAGACAACAATGAACCGTCCGAAATGCGGTAGGCTATGAATGCGTTATATGAGTCGCTGATTTGTAAACAATAATAAATACGAACTAGTATTTATGAAAAGCTTGCGAAAATATGTATTATAATCCCGAGGAAATTTCACTCCAAGTCAAAAACATTGAATTGGAGCTGGTGCCAGCAACATCACGGCAGAAGGAATAGGGAATATATTGCAATTAAATGCTGGTGCATCCATGTAAGCTATGTGAACGAAGATGTGAAAAGTTGTTGGCTTATATTTGTTGTCGTGTGATGAAGTGGGCTACCGTGTTTTGCGAAAAATCCTGGTAAAGTTTCTGATTTTCATAAAGAAACGTGTTGGCTTAAATTTGTTTGTTTTATGAGCAATTATATGCGTAAAACCATGTTAAAGTTGGTGTGACTGGTCAATGCCATCTGGGTTTTGTTTATAGATTGCCATGACGACTTTAAAGGACAAGGCCGCTAAAACTGCATTTTGAATGCAATTTGAATGCACTTTTATGCAATTTTAGCGGCCTTGTCCTTTAAAATGCAATTTTTCGGCTTGTTACCAGTCCGATAAGCAGCTGTTTTAGAGAGCGTGTACTATAAAATAATTAATATGTGTATGTATATGCGCCGATTATTATTAATGCTGCTTTTAGTGATTCTTAATACTTATGGCAATGTAACTGTTACATTTTGAAAAAATTCATTATAATTTATTGTGAATAATTTGTTATAGAAAATTTCAACGGCCTTATTAATATGGTTGGTTGGTCTTCAAAGACGACATCCATAAATAAATCTAAGTATCCTGCAGATTGGCATTTACAGTGTTAGGCTGCGTTTGACCCGGTTTACGCCATCACTCACATGTTAGGTCCAATCTAACAACCCCCTCCCCGACGCCCAGCGTCGGTCTGCAGTTATGTCCTTTTGCCATAGACGCCTGGGTACGCACTCTTACGCGAGGGTTTTTTTTTCCGGGACGTTCTGATTATGCGCCTTAAGGAACATCTGGAAGAGATTTTGAATGACGTCATCACTTCCCATACATAACGTCATTACTCCACCCTTATGACGTCATAACTATATAGCTTTCTTATGCATTGAAGCTACTGAATACTAACATCATAATCCAAAACAACCAAAGCTGTTGCAGGTACAAAATGCCGTATAGCAAAGAGGGTGTATTCAGAGTGGATGGCTTATAACTAACCTTTAGATAATTTTGTTTAGAAAAGAAGGTTTAGCTCTTAGTATAAGCAACTAATGCACGAAATTTAAAGAAAATCGTTCTATCCGTTTTCGATAAAATCGTGAAAATCGAAAATTTCTTCATGTAAAGTCTCCTTAAAAATAAGAAAAAGTTGTCACCAATCTTCGAATCACATCCTTAAAAGACTCCTAACCCGAATACAAAAAATTGTATTCATGAGATTTTCCGTTCTGGAGCTAGGTTGTTCACACACACAGAAATATTTCCAAAAATAGTATTTTTGGATCAGGGACCTCAAAACGTGTATTTATGTTAAAATTTGAACTTGGAATTGGGAGGTCGAAAGTAATACTTCCTCTACGTATTGTTCGGGAAGAGGAAGTAAAAAGTAATGTGATCCCTCATGGTTCCAGGAGGTTGAGGAAAAGAAGGATGTCATCTGGTACTCATTCCTCTTAGAGGCTGAGTCGACCGTAGGGCCATACAGACCGTGGAAAAATCTTAACAATCTCATCGGTTATTGAACACATGACTTTCAGCGTACCCAACTTGAAAAAAATACGAACTTAATGTATGACTCCATTGTGTATGTTGAAAGTAGGAGAAGTCAATAATACCAATCCATACCATCATTTCTCAACGCTCTCACTATAAATTGCAAGCACTGTAAGGACACATAAAATTTCAACCAATATCCGCTGCCTTATTTTTATTGTTTATTTCCATCTCACCTACATTTAATTGTAATTATATCTGTATTGAACTGCGTTATAGGTTTCTTCATTAATAAATCACAATATGAAAATCAACATCTCCCAATTCCCATGTCCATAATTAAGGGGAAAGAAAGAATTTATAATCATTTAATTTTCATTAATTCTGTTTTCATTCCATTAGTATAGTAGCAAAGAGTTTTCATAAAGCAGGACCACAGCTATAACATGCACAATGACACAAATAGCGGAGTGTCTTTTTCATTACATGCTAAATAGTCACAATAAATACAACTCGAGGACTTAATTCTCTTGATCTGTGCCTCTCATATGCTTACCTTGTAGGGAACGTGTTGAAACTGAATATATGCCCTCCATTAATACCATTGGAAGTCAATACGTAAATTGATGTTATGAAGATTTTTGCAATCACAAGTAGAGAATTAAATTTAATAATCACTCACTAAAGATTATATAAAGAATCCCTGGGAGCGTGGAAACTGGCCCAGACCACATAGGCCTACATAAAAAAGCTATAGAATATCCAACAGAACTGATATTTCCAGAATTTAATGTTATGACTGTAGAACAAATTTATAAGATCACACTTTTAAAATACTTTCACAAATACCGCAAAGTAGGTACATGTATCGGATCCTCATAATTACAATACTAGAAGAAATAATACATTGCATTTAATAGAACCAAAATACTTCACCTCTTCTGGCTCTAAACATAGCATTTATTATGGTCCAAGACTCTATAACTCTATAATTAGATCACATCCAGAAATAATACATATGAACAACAACAAATTCAATAAGTTTATCAAAAATCTTATTTCATAATTCAAAAGTTATTTCACTCTGTACTTAGTAGACAATTAAGGAATGATTTTATTTGTAATAACTCCGAGTTTCAATTTTGTTCTTACTACTTTTCCTTTTTTCTTTTTACTTTGTTCTTTCATTTTTATTATCACTTTTTAAGGTATTGATTTAATTATATTTTCTTTATGTATTTGTAATTTGTATTTTGTCAAGTAAATGGCTGAACTGTGCCCGAGCACGAGCGCTTGCTCATTCGGGTGGTCTTGTTTTGTATAAATATTTATTAAAAAAAATAAATAAAAAAAAATAAAGTACTTATAGGGTTCCAAAAAAAAAATAATAAAAAATCTGGATCAAGCCTAGGAAGGAAGGTAAGAATGGACACAATCCCATCCACCTTTGAACCATATATTTAAATTCAACAGAAACATAACTGTACAGAATAACAACAACAGTATAAATCCACAACAATATGTAGCACTAGAAACGCTAAGAATATGAAATACTTCCTGGATAGCAATATATGAAAAAGAATAAGATGTGGCGACTGGACTTAAACCGTGCAAAATTACTCTGGCCGTGTAAGTCCAAAACCAAAACGAAGTCCTAAGGTATTATTATAAACACCTAAAATAACAATCTCCAGACCACAATATAGATATCAAGGCCTGATTACTATAACCATATTATGCTATTAATTCCTGCCTATAATAGGAACCTAACATTGACCACTATTGGAGAATCATAATTTAACTTTAACAGGAGAAATTAAGTATTTGAACTAACTCTATTTGCCGAAAGGGGACTTCGCTCGCTGTATAGGACTATGGGGCCCAAATACTACTGTCACTAATGACAATTTTAATGATGAATCAATTTTACTTCAAAGTATAATGTGCAATGGCCTTTATACAATACTATATTGGCTTCTAGAAGTGGTATACTTAATCAATAACAACAATTTATATCATAAGAAATTTTTCTGAATATCCTAATTGAATTAAATTGACTGAACTCAACGGTGTAGTAAATAATTTGGTCACTGCAGGCGATCACTGAGTTAAACGACAATACTTGAATCACAAAAAGTTCTTCTGAGATACCAAGCTAAGTTGAATTTACTATACAGGCACTTACACTAATTAAAATGGTCAATACTGGCTTACATTATAAACACACAAGTTAAAATGAATTTACTAATCTCAACTATATTCTAAAGTGGAATAAATAAGTTGAGTAATTACTAGATCAAGCCAGAAATATCCGTGGTAAGCGTTACATTGTATTTAAGATAAACAACTTGACTCTAATTATAGCTGTATATGTCATTAATGGCCATAGTAGACTGAACCTTATGAGAATTACAGCCAACAAAATATCAGGAATAAGTATGACGTCTTAACAGTGCCACATACAATCAATCATAACACGTGGCACTTCCTAAACACTAAACATGGATCCAGTTAAGGATGTGAACACGAGAACTATCAAACTAATAACATTAACAATTAATCAGATGAAACAATTAGCAAACGCTTTAATACAATTACGTTGCGTAAAGTGTAGTTGGCCAACTACAGCAATACTAGGCTGATTGAAACGGCCATCTATACTGCTTCATAACCGCCTATGTATAAGGGTTACTCTGTTTGATTGCATTTTCATAGCGAAGAGGAACAAATACATACATAAAGAACTGTCTGTTGGACATCTTGGGTAACGCACACAATATAATAATTAAATATGAACTCACATATTGCAACAAAGTGAATCCCCGCGACAGACGAGATAAACCGGCTACGACCACAGCACTTCAATCGCGTACAAACACTGATGACAGTGCGAATGTGGGTAAGAAAAGCAGCACACAAAATAACAGTGCGCAGTCGCGGGGACCTCACTAGATCAAATAGATAAGGAAATACGTGGAGAGAAAGAATGTGACGAAAAACATCACAGTCTCCACCTCCCTGAATAATACTATATATATAAATACAGTATTAATATAACCAGTTCTCGATACAACACCCTCCAGTAAGGCCACTCAAATTATACAGATAATTCCAAACATATTAAAAAATCAGTAACACAATATCAAAGACACGTTATACATCATCCATACTTATTGACACTTAAACACGAGATTAAACACACAGTGTGTTAGGTTACACCATTGTCCATTTGTTGTATAATTTAACAAATTTATTAACAATACAAGATGACACATATTTTTAAATAATATTTTCGTTTCTCTTGTAATACATTAAAGATTATACCTTATTACTTGAAAAACGTTTGATGTACCATCTTTTGGCTACTTTTAGATTACAAATTCTTTCTGCCAAAAGTTATATCGCCTCACAATAGGAAATCGTCTTATAGCTTTAGATTCAATAAATGAGCTAGACCATATGTGCTTACTAAGAGAGGGTGGGTCTCGTCACATCACAATATTTAACACTGGGATAGATAACACTGGTCTACACTACTGTGCCCAAAAATGCTGCAAAAGAAATTCTTCTGAGATACCAAGCTAAATAGATTTTACTATACTAGCAGTTCATGATGATGATGATGATGATGACGAAGTGTTATGCCCGGAGGCCGGGCTTGCCCTGGGACACATACATGGGACACTAGGCCAGATAAAACCACGTAGGGTGGCCAAATTCTTTCGCGGGATGGGAATGAGGACACAACACCCAGTCCTGACCCAGGAAGGAAACTTTACATCTGTGTAAAATCCCGACCGGACCAGGAATCGATCCGGGCCGCCTAGGTGTTTGGAGTCACGCTACCAACTCACCCACGGCGGCGGACAACTGGCAGTTATAGGAACTGAATTGATCAACAGTGGTCATATGTCATAGATATCCAATAAATTCAATTTACTATACACGACTATAAAAATTAAGTTGTCAACAGTGGCCATATATCACAAACTTCCAAGTAAAATCGAATTTACTACTCTCAACTATAACAATTAATTTGGTCAATAGTCGTCATACCTAATCACAGTCAATTTCTTAAATCAGAAGAAAACATTCTAAATTTCCAAGTTGAATTGTATTTACTGTACTAAACTATAACAATGGATTTTGTCAATAGTGGTCACAGACAATTTATTGAATCATATGAAGCCATTCTAAGTTTCCAAGAATTTATAGTACTCAACTATAGCAATTAAATTGGTCATCAACCATGAATATTGAAGTTGGATTTAATTTACTAATCTCAACTATATTATAAACTGCAATAAATAAGTTGAGTAATTACTAGATCAAGTCAGAAACTTCCGCGGTAAACATTACATTTGTATTTAAGATAAAAGATTATAGCTGTATATGTCATTAATGACCATAGTAGACTGAACCTTATGAGAATAATTATGACGTGTTAACAGTGCCACATACAATCATTCTCAACACGACTCACTTCCTAAACACTAAAAATAGATACAGTTAAGGATTTTAACAAGAGAACTTATCAAACTAATAACATCAACAATGAATCAGATGAAACACTTAGCAAACGTGGATAAGCCACTAACAAGTTTTAATACAAGCAAGTCGAGTAATCAACTACAGGAAAACTAGGCTGACTGACAACGGGGACCTTTCTAGATCAAATTGAAATGGGGATACGTAAAGAGAAAGAATGTGACGAAAAACGAAAAACTTCAGATAGACTAGGTTATATTGCACGCTTTAACTGAATATAGGCCATAGGCCTATCTTGTGTTTAGAATGTTTGCGTGACCAGCAGTCTATTGCAAAAACTCATTCGCGTGCATCTGTTCTGTTGTTCAGTGATATCTTATTTTCCAATATTCAGTTTAAACGATTATAATATCCAGTGACATAGCGGTGATGAGTTATGGAAAATAAAGAAATCCTACAAATCCGGCGTTTTCCTTTCGAATGAGAAAACCATGAAAAGCTCAAGTCAATTTGGGCGGTCACGAGGTTTGATTTGATACCAGGACCTTTTCCCTATTAGGTTATACCACCTCGGCATAATTGGTTTTGGTGTATTCATTACAACGGAGGCTAAAATGACAGCATTTCACAAGAATAAGTAGATTATAGTTTTCTTGTTACTATGGGCAACAAAATATCTTTCATATTTTAATTAAAATATATGTTCAGAAATTCGCATTTAAGCCGTACTTATTTTTTTATCTTGATATATTATTGGCATAAAGAAATGTGTTAAACAAAAAATGTATTTAATTTATTCTACAATTTTACTACAGTAGGTTTTCATGTATTGCCTACTGTAATTGAAATAAATAATCTAGAAACATTAAAAATGAATACGAGTAAAGTACCCCTTAAGTAATTTTTTTTAAGAAAAACGAATATAAGCCTAGCCATTTCATTAGTCATAGACAAGAGTTTCAAATTTTAATTTCTTTTTATAAAAAAAAAAATGAATAGTCCCCTCAATATTCTACTTATAAAACAAAATTATGGTCGGTTCCATAAAATACCGAAAAAATAAATACAACGGACCGTTGCCCGTTGTGCTTGTCCACAGACAGACAGACAGACAGACGTCATTCCAAAACACTTTTTTCCGTTTCTGGGCATCGTGAAACATGTTTTCCCGGTGTTATCTCAATTTCGATTTTTTACCACAATCACAATCCTTTCTTTATACTACGTATAAGCGAGAAAGTAAATCTCCTTATTTTAGGATCACAATAGCTCCCGTAATCATCTTTAAATACTCCCATATTTTTCATGATCATTCTTAGACGTGTGTACTGCATGTATTTATAACAGCACAATTCAATCTGTTTCTAATGACTGGTGATGTCCTCTTCACTGATATTTAGTTTCAACGATTATTAAGTGCCAGTATGGTACTTTATGAGATTGTGTGGTGGACGAAAAAATGTCTGTCCGTCTGTCTGTCCGTCTGTCCGTCTGTCCGTCTGTCCGTGTGTCTGTACGCACCATAACTCAAATACGCTTTTTCGGATTTTCATGAAACTTGGAAAACACATTTATAATGTCCATGGGAAGAACCCTATTGATATTGAACCAAATCGGTTCACCGGTACCGGAGTAATGCCCAATTTAGTGCCTATTTTAATAGGTAATATTTGAGTGATGGCGCCTTTCTATTAGAAAGGCGCCATCACTCAAATACGCTGTATCGGATTTCCATGAAACTTGGTATACCCATTTATGACGTCCATGAGAAGTGTCCTATTCAATTTGAACCTAATCTGTTGACCGGTACCGGAGTAAAACCCAATTTAGTGTCTACTTTAAAGGCGCAATAACTCAAATAGGCTTTATCGGATATTTATGAAACTTCGTATACGCATTTATAATGTCCATGGGAAGACGTTTATTGATATTGGACCAAATCGGTTGGCCAGTACCGGAATAATGCCCAATTTAATGTTTTTATGTTAATATATAAGATGTCGCGATAACTCAAATATACTTTATTGGATTTTCCTGAAATTTTGTATACCCATTTATAATGTACGTGGAAAGACGTCTACTGATATTGGACCAAATCGGTAGACCGGTACCGGAGTAAAACCCAATTTAGTGTATATTTTAAAGACGCGGTAACTCAAATACGCTTTACCGGATTTTTATGAAACTTGGTATACACATTTATAATGTCCATGGGAAGACGTCTATTCATAATGGATAAAATCGGTTGACCTGTTTCGGAGTAATGCTCAATTTAGTGCCTATTTTATGGTAATATACGTATTCGAAAGAATTTATAAAAAAAAATGAAAATCAGTTATCTTGACAACATAGCCTATTGTTTTACTGTTTTACTTATAAGGCCTTGGAAATTAAAATACAGGTAGCTATGACAAAAAACATATTGATTTACATGCGCTTATCCAACTAGACCGTTAAAATGACCCAGGTGGCCGAGATGGTAGACCTTTCTTCTTCCGTAAGCCCTGCTTAATGAATAAATCTGGTGCTTAACTTGGAAATCAATTAAAAAAAAAACATATTCTTCATATCATAATTGCAGTCATAACTAATTAAACAAAAACATACTGGCACTTTGTTACATCAGTTTACCTGATTTTATTATATTTTGTGACGAGTTATGGATAGTAAGCAACGCCTACAGGTCTGATTATTCTTGAGAAAAAGAAAACTATGAAAAAGGAAAGTCAAACCGACCAGCCAAGCATTAGAGTTTTGAACCTAGGACGTCTTACCTCTGCCAGCTTATTCGGATTGGCTTTAGTGTATGTATTACCATACAGATTTAAATTACATTTTACAACATTTAATTAACTGATGGTATTGTGACATTTACTATGGGAAACAAACGCACATTATTATTTATATTTTCATATTGGTCGTGTGAAGTGTAGTAGAATGCCGGCGAACGCAGCGACAATCTTATTGAAGAGAACTTCACCAATGAACACCAACACTGCAGCCAATAAACCGTACAGCAGCACAAAGAAAGCTCCTTCTAGATGCGATAAAGATAAGGAGGACACACCTGTATTGGTCTCGCTGACGTTCAGTATATCACCTGCAAGATCTATCATTCGCTTCTTACCAAACAAAATTCTTTTCGTACGTTCAAGTTCCCCAGCCTCGACGTTTCTGCTAACCATGTTTTCAATATGATCGTGTACTAAACACCTTAGTCTGTGGTCAGAAACGAACACACCAAAATATGTTGTTTCAGAATTCTCCTTGAGAGGAACCATATAAGGTTTCCCATCCGGATCTCGTTTGCCTGAACAATATAAATCTGCCGTGGTACTGTATGCCAGCAAAGCTCTGTCCTTCTCAATAGTCATTAAAGTCAAACAATTTTCCCCACATTTCATTACATTGTCATACTTATTTCCAAAAAGTTTAGCGGCTCCTTCCCTTTCTATATACAGTTTTAGTCCAGAATTTTGAAGTTCCTCCAAGGTCTGAATTGTTGGATATTGTCCAGGGTTTACTAGGAACCCAAAGAGAGCAGCCTGATAGGCAGTGTTGATATGAAGACAATAGAAGAGCCATAATATGAAGAAAGTTGCAGCTATAACTCCAACCAGTTTCTCTTCAGCCCCCATTACCAAGTGTGACCGCAAAGCATTCATCGCCGCTTTTACGAAACTGCGATCCACTGTCAGAAAATATGAAACAACCGTGCCCATGAAAAATGTGAAGGTTGCTAGGATCCACAAAGCTGGACTGAATACCTTGAATATTGCCAACCACCGCGGCACCGTGGTTCCGGGATGAACATACCATCTTAATTCTTCTCTGACGTGAGGATATGTCGCTACACACTCGTAAATATTGCGGGAATCTCCGTGCGGGATGGGAAATACAATATGACTTCTAATCTTAGAATCAGTTGCAATTACTCTGAACATTTTATGTTCTGCAAATATCATTAATAGCATAATAGTCATAGGCACTCTTTGAATGCCTCCCATAGCTGCTTTTGCAATCACTTTGCAGTCTTTAATATCAACCAGTCGTTTCTGTGGGAACAGGTTGTTGTTTTTCTTGAACCTCCTTTGCTTACAATTCCATGTATCCATCACTGCGGGTTTGGGTTTTTGAAATGCACATATTTTATTCTGGTGTTCTGGCAACCAACCCATAATGTCGATCACATGATTGTTGAGGTGATTCACACTAATTGCTTCTGCATAACCTAATATATAAGCTATGTATAGAAGCGTTTCAACAACTTGTCGATGTTGATTGTCTGTAACAATCACGACCCGAGCTCTGAAGTTCATATTTCTCGTCATGCTTTTAAACATGAGCTCAGCCATACGTAAGATGTTTCTGTGCATCCCTATCAGTATAAGGAGATGCGAACCTGGCTTCATTGGGTTATTATTCTTATATTTTGATTTTTCTACATCACCACGCATAGCCAGTGGTACACTGCCGCTTTTCTGCAAAGCTTGTATTATTTTATCTCCATGATTTCGCTTTTCATGAATTTCTTTCATACCTTTCAGACGTGCGTACCAAGTATCAGGGGTCTGCACAAGAAGAGGAATATCTGTTCTCAGATATGTTGCGGAAATGTTGACAATACAGTCCGACAAGTGATCTTCCAGATCAGTGGACTCAGGCGGCAGGAGACGAGCGCCGGGTCGTCTTACGGCGAGTAAGATCACTAAGATGAGAGTAACCCTGTTATAAAAACAAAAGTAACAGTTAACATTTATATTTTAAATCTTCGCCTTTACTTTTTAATTTCCCTCTGAAATATGCCATTAGGAAAGTTCAGGAAATAAGGTAGGCCTAGAATTAAATGGCAGTCACCCGATTTTAGCTTTTGCAGATGACGTTTGCTTTTTGGGCGAAGACATAAACACAGTCGAGAGAAATGCAGAAAGTCGTTTCTATGGCTGCAGAAAATTTGGATTGGAAATTAATATAGAAAAGAACTAAGTATATGGTAAGGGAACCTGTACTCTTCACCGGATATAGTAAAGGTAATTTATCACGGAGAATGAAATGGGCTGGATACGTTGCGCGCATGGTGGAGGAAAGATATATCTCAAAAGTATTGACTGGGAGGTCCGAAGGGAAAAGACCACCTGGAAGGCCTAGACGTAGGTGAGAGGACAATATTCGGATAGATTTAAGGGAAGGAGGATTTGCGTGGGATGATTGGATGGAGTTAGCACCGAATAGGGTTGAATGGCGGGCTTAGTTAAGCGCGGCAATGAACCTTCGGGTTTCATAAAATAGAGATTCCCCTTTAGCTTTTTGGGGAATTGTCTATTGCCATTGAGTAAGTAGGTAATTTTAAATCTTCACTTTTGTATTGAAATAAAAATGGCTTATTAATTCAAAGCAGGGATAAATGCAACAAAATTCTGCTTCGTTACAAATTACAATGTATATTTATATCACTGGTTATTGTTCCAATCAGAGAAGGTGATACTTAATCAACATCCGCCCCTACTAACGACATATTGTTGTAAAAGAAAGCTGGTTTTTAAAATAGCTTCATTATTGTATAGTCCTACAAGGTACAGCTGTAGCAGCTGTAGGGAGCGACATTCAACATTATCGACAAAAGAAGAGTTTTGCTAAATGCAGCCTCGGTGTTGAAAATACATTGAAGAAGCTAGACTTAAACATATGTCTATCATCATGCCATACTTAATTAATTGAATACTTGTGAACTTAAAACATTTGAAGGACAAGATTGGTGGATGACAAGTAAATTTCTTTGGATCAAGCCCTGGGATATAAAAAAAAACAGCGTCATTAAGATAGAGGATACATAGTGTACTTAGTACAGTAAACCCAAATTACTGTAAAATTATATCATTTAGCATAAGAAATTCGTCCAATGAATAAAATGGGTTTAAAACTAACCATTTATGTACCTTGCTTTTAAAACTTGTAGATTGAGACACTTAAAGCTATCTGGTAACTTGTTATATAACTTTGGTCCAATATATAAGTGACTTGTGTTTTAGATAATCTACAGAGTGGAAGGTTGATCATATTTCTGGACGTTGTCTGGAAATTATGATTATGAACATAACTTCTTAATCCATGTGTGCTTAATTTTTTGTGTACAAGAACTAAACTATCATAAATATATAACTTAAAAACAGTAAATGAAAATAGGACTGCATGACATTCTAATATCACATTTTCTTAAAATTCTAATAACCTTTTTTGAAGCGTCAGTATATTCTAGGTTCCACTACTACCACCCCATAAAATGATGCCATATCTAATAATTGATTCGAAGAAGGCAAAGTACATACTTCTTAAATAAATAAAAGGGATATGATCCCTTAAATTTTTGAGAAGGTATACAGCTTTTGATAACCTGAGCTTGATGTATTCAATGTGATTTTGCCAAGTCAATTTGTTGTCAATGTGCATGCCCAAAAATTTTACATGCACGCAGTTTATGAAGGGTGTCATTTCCGATAGGGACTTTAAACTAAAAACCAAGGAAACTGTCTTGTCCTCGTTTAGAAATAAATTGTCGGAATTGAACCATAATACAATCAATTTTCTTTAATAAATTATCTCAAGTTTTTCAGTAGAAATGAAAGTAGTATCATCGGCATGTATATTACAGAGGTGCAGGGAACGTTGCATAGTAAATAGTTGATTGCTACAAGAAACATTGAGGGGTCCAATATAGAGCCTTGGGGAACCAGATATTTTATACTTTGAGTTGATGAGAATTCATTGTTGACACTTACGATCTTTCAAATACGAAATTAAAAATTCTAACTGAATTTCTGTGTTACCGTAAAAATTTACCTTGAAATTTAAATTTCATAATTAATACAATTAAAGCCTTTGCTAAGATCGCAAAAAAAAATCACAAAGGTAACTCCCATTCTCAAAAGATTCCAAAATTTCACTGACCAAAGTTTCAATAGCATTCACTGTACTCTTCCCTTTGCGGAAGACATATTGGTTGTTGTCGAACAAATCAAACTCTTCAAAATAGTTGTAGATTTGATTATAAATTACATATTCGAAAACTTTTGATAAGACTGGCACTAAGGATTTGGGGCGATAACTTGAGACATCGGAAGAAGATCCTTTTTTGTATACCGGAACAACTTTTGCAATTTTTAGACAACTTGGAAAAATGCCTTGAGCCATAAAACGATTTATACATACAGTTAGAGGACACACTATGATATTGATTATTTTATGTCCTTTCATGGGAGTTTTCAAGTGTGGGGAAAAGAAGAATTTGATGGAGCCGCATTAGGACTTCAGGGCGGCTGGGAACCGTTGGCACCTTTGAATTGGCCTGGACGCGGGTCATGAAGAAGGAGTTGTCGTGGTGAAGTTTCCAATTGTCCGCAATGTCGATCTGGATGCGTTCGTTTGAGTCTCTTGAGCACTTCCACTTAGAATTTGTCATTGACGGTTACACCAAGAAAGGGCATCACTTTGGGACAGTTGACAAAATCATGAATAGGCTTTCACCAAGGCTCCAAATAACATTTCGGAAAAGGCCTACCATGATGCATTTGATGCCTGGAAATCTCGCTGGAAGCGATGTATCCACACAGGAGAAACCTATTTTGCAATCTTTAATGTACTGTACCGATCAGATCAATAAATATCTTCTAATTGACTCACTGACTTTATGGGACAGTTGACAAGTCAAAGTGGCTTGCAACAAGTCTCTAAAGGACATTCCTTAAAAGCCCTACCATGATGCCTTTGACGCCTGGAAATATCACTGGAAGCAACGTATCGACACAGGAGGAACCTATTTTGAACTCTTAAATGTATTGTACCGATCGGATCAATAAGTTTCTTGTAATTGACTCACTGATAATACTTTCCGGACAGACCCTGTAAGTTACCTTGACAAAACAAGCATTCCACTATTGAAATCACAGAAACTATGTAATTGAATATAATACAGTTTGAAAGCGATAAGCTATGCTGCTGCCATCTATAGATTGTAACTTACATTATAACTGCAAATCCTGACTCAACAAGCAGCAAACTTGTTCACGGTTAACTTAAGACTTCAGATGTCCATTCCTTCTTCATTACCGAATAAAGGAAATCAAATCACAGAAAATCTATTTTTATTCAGATTGGCTTCAGAATATCTATGAAGTGTAGTTGTTTGTTCAGGATGTTTGTGTTGTCTTCTGTAGTGTGTTTGTATTTCACAACTTTCTTCCTTCTACCCGAAACCGCATGTGAGGTTCTTGGGAAAAAGCCTTTTTTATGAACTGACACCATATCAGAGATAGAGAATGTGTATTTAGATTTTCGTATAGTGTATTACCGTTTAGCCAAAACAAATCTAAAAAACCCCAGAACGACCTTTAAGATTTTTTCTGGGTCAAAAATAAAAAAAATCTAACATTTTCAACTTGGTCATCGGTAAAAGGCTAAAAGCTGTAAGTCTGCCAAATTTAGGTATCTACCAATTCTGGAAGTGGTTAAACAATGGTAGTAAAACCCTTCATAGTTGTTTTCCGGACGGTAAGAAGTAAAAAAAATTCAACATTTTGGAATCATCCCATCGGTTACAGTCTAAAATCTATGAGGCTGCCAATTTTCAAGTTTCTAGTTTACGCGGAAGTGGGTAAACATTAATGTCAGTGAGTCAGTCAATTAGTAATATGGCTTTGTATTACAGTTTTTCTAATAACATAATTCAAAATATCGAAATCGTAGCAGTGAGTGTTTAACTTATATCATCACAGAATGGATAAAAATAAAGAAGATTACATGGTGCACTCGGTCTTTAAACATGTGCGTTTATCATCATGCCAGACTTTTGAAATTTAAACATTTGAACAACAAAATCGGTGTTTCACGAGTAAAGTTGTTTGGATCAAGCCCTCAGATTATAAAAAAGAACTTTCCGGGTTGTGGCAGAGAGCTAAGGCGAATGAATTAATTTTCAGAAGTAAAGTTGGGCACAGACAGAAAGAGTGGTAATTGTCCAAATACGTACCTCATAGCGGATTGCAACCACTAGTAGAGTTTGTTCGAAATTTGTAACATTCAGATTTCCCTTACTTTGAAAATATTTTAGATTCCTTCTTTGCAGATTTCGCGGCTCTGTGTGTCGAAACGAATAAAAATGTGGGTTATTGATGGGCTTGGCATATGCGCAGTATTCTCCATATACATTGATGAATTGATCTGATAGTTCTTTTGCAATAGACTTTGAAACCATAACAACGTGGCAAAACACACGGAATCAAATAACCTTGACAAAACAAGGATTCCACTATTGAAATCACAAAAATTATGTTAACGATTCATCTTGAATCTTACACAGTTTGAAGGGAATGAGCTATGCTGCTGCCATCTGTAGTTAGTAACTTACATTATTACTGCGCATCCTGACTCAACAAGCAATTAACTCCTTCGCGGTTAACTTCAGGATTCAAATGTTCATTCCTACATTACAGAATAAAGGAAAACAAATCATAGAAAGTCTATTTTCTATTAGATTGGCCTGAGAATAACTTTGAACTCTAGTTGTTTGTTCAAGATGTTTGTGTTGTCTTGTATTTGTGTGTTTGTATTTCATACCTCGCTTCACTCTATACCGAAACCCCAGGTAAGTTTTTTTGGAAAAAGCTTTGTATTATGAACTGACACCATATTATTTGAAATAGAGACCGTGTATATAGACTGTCGTATAGTGCATTGCCGTTTAGCCAAAACAAACCTAAAAAAATACATTTTTACAATTTGCTCATTGGTAACAGACTCAAAGCTATATATCTGCGAAATTTCAGGTCTCTACCTCATCTGGAAGGCGATAAACAATGCTTCTAAACCTTTAAAAGTTGTGTTTCGGAAGGTAAGAAATTAAAAATTCGAACATTTTGAAATGTTCCTATCAGTTACAGTCTAAAAGCTACGAGGCGCGTTCATAAAGTTAATCTCCCTGGGTCCGTTTATCAAAACAATACCAAATTTCAAGTGAATAGTAGTTACAGCAGACACAGCCAGTTTTCAGCTATTTTTCAACATATTAACTATCGTAATATAGACATTTGAATATCTTTTGAATATCTGTGTCGTAGAAGTCTTTCGCCTGGGATTTGAACAACTGTGTGACATCCATCTTCGCCTTTCAGTCATTATTTATCATTGCGTGAGTTGTAGGAAAAGACGGAAATAATTGGGAGCGAGGTCTGGACTGTAGGGTGGATGTTTAAACACCTCCTAGAAAGTCTCCTGGAGAAGTGGGAAGTGTTTTACATTTCACCCTACAGCCCGGACCTTGCTCCCAGTGATTTCCATCTTTCCTTAAACATGAAGAAATGACAGGGAATGACAGAGAAGAGGAAATGGTTGTCTCTCGGGAGTTCAATTGGCAAGCGTCAGACATGTACGATAAAGGTATTCAAAAGTTGGTCCCACGGTATAACAAACATTGTCAATTCCGGTGGCGAATATGTTGAAAAAGCTGAACACTTGCTGTATCTGTTGGAATATATAATGGCCATGAAATCGTGTATTCTTTCTGTAAACGGCCCCAGGGAAGCTTAATTTGTGGACGGGCCCCGTATAAGGCTGACAATTTTCAAGTTTCTAGGTCACGGGGAAGTCGGTAAACATTAATGTCAGTGAGTCAGTGAATTAGTAATATGGCTTAGTATTACAGTTTGTCCAATAATATTATTCACATTATCGAAAACATAGCAGTGAGTGTTTAACTTTTATCACCACAGAATGGACAAAATTCAAGAATATTAAATCCTCAAAATACTTTACTAAGGAGTAGATACAATAATGGTCTGCAGTTGGTTATACAGCCATCTGTTACCGAATGCCCAGTAGTGTGTTCATCTGTGACATGTAACAAATAAAAAGCTGATGTGAAACTCACATAACTTCCTCTGCCGAAATAAAAGTTGCCTCTTAATATAATATATTTATTACGTAGGCCTACGACATTCTCTTCGTGGTTGTAAAAGTGAAGAGAATGTCGTCAGCACATCACATTGCATCCCCGAAGGATACATAACCCAAATAAAATCTATTTAATGTTCTCTCGTAACATTCTATACTTTAAGCATGCTCAATACTTTTTTCACTCCACATTCTTGTATAGAAATAGAGGCAATATTGGAAAGAGCACGTATTCGGAGTGGATTACTTATAATTACCCTTCAGATAATTTTTTCGCCAAAAACTTTTGAGTGAAAGGTTTAGCTCTTAGCATAAGCACACCATATGTAAAATTTAAAAAGAATCGTTAGAGCTGTTTTCGAGAAAATCGCGACAGACGAAATTTTCTTAATGAAATGTCCCCTTAAAAATAATGGAAAGTCGTCACAAATCTTCGTGTTACATCCCCACAAGGTACCTAACACAAATACAAAATTTTGTTTTGGCATGATTTTTCGTTATGTTGCATTTCGAAGTGATCTGGACTGCATTCGAGAGCAACAGTTGGCTATTCTGAATATTTCCGTCATACCTTAATCAGAAATATATTTATGACAGACAGTTGGCTATGATTCTAGAGCAGTGGTTCCCAATGTGGGGTCCGCGGACCCCCAGGGGTCCGCGTTAGGTTTTCAGGGGGGTCCGCAGACGGTTTAAGAAGAAATAGGATATCCCATAATCGTTTAAACTGAAATTCAGAAAACAAGACATCAGTGAACAATAGAACAGACGCACTCGAATGAGTTGTACAATAGACTTCTCGTCACGCAAACATTCTAAAAACATGATATGACCTAGATGCATTTAAAGCGTGTAATATAACCTATCTGAGGTTTTTCGTTTTTCGTCACGTTCTTTCTATTTACGTATCCCCTTTTCAATTTTATCTAGAAAGGACCCCGCGCCTGCGCACTGTTGTTTGCGCGTTGCTTTTGTTATCCGCTTCGCATTGTCATCATTGTCCGTAACGGGATTCACGTTTGTTGAATTATGTGAGTTCGTATTTTATTATATTGTGTGAGTTACCCATGATGTCATCGTCAGTTTGGATATCTTGTTTTAAGCATTTGCTTCTTTTAGCTATGAAAATGCAATCCAACCGAGTAAGCCTTTTAAATAGGCGGTTATGATTCAGTGTAGATGGCCGTTGTCAGTCAGCCTATTACTTCTGTAGTTGGCCAACTACACTTAAAATTTGTGACTACGCGACTTAATTGTATTAAAAGCGTTTTTGCTAAATGTTTCATCTGATTTAATGTTGATGTTATTAGTTTGATAAGTTCTCGTTTTCACAATCTTAACTGGATCCATTTTTAGTATTATTCGCACACTTTATCTTGAGCTTCACACTCCATAATGCTGAAAACCGTCCATATAAAGAAGGCCTCGCTCGAAAAAATGAAGATCGCGACCCGTCCCCAGTATTGCCATACCCAAAAACTTCCCGTTGAGGCATTCTTGAGCTACCGTCAATTTTTTTTATTTGTTTACATCATATTATTCTGAAAAGGACAGAATAAATCCAGGGATATTAGAAGAACAGTACTGATGTTGTGGAAATGGTCGATATAAGTGACAACGAAATTAAAAATAAAGATTCTTTAAACCAAGAAGTATCGGAAATCAGCAAAATAATGAACCAAATAAATGAAATGGAAGGAAAAGCAATTTAATGTGTTTCAAGCTGAATCTGTCGTTGGAGAAAAGAACAAGTCAAGTTTTATTATTTCGGTGTATGAATTGTGTTGTATTAATTACCTACAAACTTTCGCGAAAGGCATTTAGTTAAATTAGATCAATTCAGGCATGTGAAAGTGCGTATTCAAGTAGGCCTACATGTATAATGCTACGACTTTTAAAAGATTTTCTATATTCTGAAGACCGGGAGAGAAATTGTCTAAATAGGCCTAAATATATTACTTTATTCATTTCTCCAGCGATATATTCTACTATAATATCTGAATCAATATAAAATCTTTAGTTTGGTAGCGAGAGTTGGAAGTGCTACAGATTACAGTTAGTTCCATTGTGACCCAGCATAAAACTACACACGTTATATTTTCTGGTAATTGGCAACCCTTCAGAAACAACGTCAATTTCAACTCACCTTCTGCAATAGTCAATCTCTTATACTGCATGCAATATCAGCTCCCCTCACCCCGCATTTTTTTGGCTCAAGATAAAGTGTGAGCATAATATTTAGGAAGCGAAACGTGTTGAAATTGATTGTATGTGGCACTGTTAACACGTCATACTTATTAGTGATATTTTGTTGGCTGTAATTCTCACAAGGTTCAGTCTACTATGGACATTAATGACATATACAGCTATAATTAGAGTAAGGTTGTTTATCGTAAATACATTGTAATGCTTACTTTCCAATTTAATATTTACAGTCGAGAATAGTAAATTCAGTTTAACTTTGAAATTTATTAGGTATCCACTAGTGACCAATTTGATTAGTAGGTCTATAACTGCCAGTATAGTAAATTCAATTTAGATTGGTATCCCAGAAAAATTTCTTGTGATTCAAGTATAGTCTAGTCGTTTAACTCAGTGTAACGATTATAATGACCAAATTACTTACTACACCGTTGAGTTCAGTAAATTTCATTCAATTGGGACAATCAGAAAAATTCCTTATGATTCAAATTGTTGTTATTTGATTTCGTATATCACTTGTAGAAGCCAGTTTATTTATATATAGAGGTCATTGCACATTATACAAAACCTACTGTGAAGTTTAGTTGATTTATCATTAAAATTGCCATCAGTGTCATTAGTATTTGGGTTCCATGGTCCTATACAGCGAGTGTAGTGTTTCGGTAAATCGAGTATGACCTCTAGTTAATTCAAATATTTAATTCCTCTTGATAAATATAAATTATGATCCACCAATAGTGGTCAATGTTAGGTTCCTCTTAGAGGTAGGAATTAATAGCCTAATATGGTAATGGAAATAAGGCCTTGATATCTATATTGTGGTCTTACGTTAGACTAAGTATTATAACTCTGGAGATTGTTATTTAAGGTGTTTATATTAATACCTTAGGACTTCTTTTTCCTGAATCGTTTTGGATTTGGACTCACATGGCCAGAGTTATTTTGCACGGTTTAAGTGCAGTTGCAAGGTCACTCGCCACGTTTTATTCTTTTCCATATATAGCTATTGAGGAAGTATTTCAAATTTTTAGCGTTTCTAGTGCTAAATATTGTGGAGAATTTATACTGTTGTTATTCTGTACAGTTATGGTCTGTTGTCAGCAAATATATGGTTCAAAGGTGAATGGGATTGTGTCCATTGTTACCTTCCTTCCGAGGCTTCATCCAGATATGTAGGCCTTTGTGGTCTGGGCCCTTTTCCTCGCTCCCAGGGACTCTATATATAATTTTCAGTGAATGATTATTAAATTAAATTCTCTGCTTGTGATTGCAAAAATATTCATAACATCAATTTACGTATTGTCTTCCACGTGGTATTAATGCAGGGCACATATTCAGCTTCAACACGTTCCCTACAAGGTACGCAAATGAGAGGCACAGATCGAGGGAATCCGTACCTCGAGTTTTTGTGTCTATTTAGCATGTAATGAATAAGGCACATCGCTATTTGTTTCAATGTACATCTTATAGCAGTGGTCCAGCTTTATGGAAACTTTTTGCTACTATACTAATGGAATGAAGACAGAATTAATGAACATTACATGATTATAAGGCCTTTCTTTCCGTTTTAGTTATTAAGGATATGTGGGAAATGGGAGATGTTGATTTTGATATTGTGATTAATTAATTAGGAAACCTATAAATACAGTTCAATACACATATAATTACAATTAAATGTAGGCGAGATGGAAATAAACAATAAAAATAAGGCACCGGAGATTGGTTGAAATATTACGTGTCCTTGCAATGTTTGCAATTTATAGTGAGAGCGTTGAGTAAAGATATGGATTGGTATTATTGACTTCCCCTAGTTTCAACATACACAACGGAGTCATACATTAAATTCGTATTTTCTTCATGTGGGGTACGCTGAAGGTCACGTGTTCAATAACCGATGAGATTGTTAAGATTTTTCCAGGGTCTCTATGGCCCTACTATCGACTCAGCCTCTAAGATTAATGAGTAAAAGGATGAACCCTGATAACCTTCAGTTCCTCAACCAACTGGAACCATGAGGGATCACATTAAGTTTTACTTCCTCTTCCTGTGCAATACGTAGAAGAAGTATTACTTTCCACCTATAAATTCCAAGTTCAGATTTAAACATAAATACACGTTTTGAGCTATCCTGAATTTAAAATACTATTTTGGGAAAAATGTCGGGGTGTGTTTGAACAGCCTAGCTCGAGAATGGAAAATCTTATGAATACAAATTTTTGTATTTGGGTTAGGAGTCTTTTGAGGATGTGATACGAAGATCGGTGACAACTTTTTCTTATTTTTAAGGAGACATTACATGAAGAAATTTTCGATATTTACATTAGGCTATATTTTAATGTGAGTATTTTTCTTATTCGTTCCTGTGCAGCAATATACCTAACGTAATTCCCGACAGATAGATTTCATATTGACTTTTTATTCATTCATAACCTTTAAGGCTGCTTTAAACTTGAAACAGATATATCAGCGAATCGTAGGCCTATTGCATCATCATTATTATTATTGCCAACGCATTTTGTTTCTGGAGTTTAAATCGGAGAGCTATTAAAAATAACTTTCCTGCATGGGCCTATCATAATTGCGTTTACACTGATTAAAAAAAGCATACTGGCACTTTGTTATATTAGTTTACCTGATTTTATTCTATATCAGAATGTGAAGTGAAAAAATGTAATGAGCATGCTTGGAGTAAAGAATGTTACGAGAGTACATTAAATAGATTTTATTTCGGTTATGTATCCTTCGGGGATGCAATGTGATGTGGTAACGACTTTCTCTTCATTTTTACAACCAATAAGCATGAAGAAAATGTAGTACGTAATAATTATATTATACTAAAAGGCTAACTTTCATTTGGGCAGAGGAAGTTATGTGAGTTTCACATGCAATTTTTATTTGTTTCATGTCACAAGTGAACAAACAACTGAGCCTTTATAAGATTGTGTGGGGGACGGAAAAATGTCTGCCCGTCTGTCTGTCGTCTGTCCGTATGTCTGTACGCACCATACCTCAAATACGCTTTATCGGATTTTCATGAAACTTGGTATACGCATTTATAACGTCCGCGGAAAGAACCCTATTGATAATGAACCAAATTGGTACACCGGTACTGGAGTAATGACCTATTTAGTGCCTATTTTTATAGGATTTATGAAAAAGGCGCCATAACACAAATACGCCTTATCGTTTTTAATGAAACTTAGTATACGCATTTATGACGTCATTGAGAAGCAACCTATTAAATTTGGACCTATACAGTTGACCGGTACTGGAGGAAAAACCCAATTTAGTGTGTAAATTAAAGGCACGATAACTCAAATACGCTTTATCGGATTTTTTTGAAACTTTATATACGCATTTATACAGTCTATGGAAAGAAGTCTATGGATAATCGACCAAATCGGTTGGCCGGTACCGGTATAATACCCTATTTGGTGCCTTTTTTCCTAATATATTTCAAAGAATTTAACAAATGAAAATCTGTTATCCTGTCAACATATCGTTTTACATTGTTCATATACGGCTTTAGAACTCGCAATAGTTAGCCAAGACACATCCCTTCGCATTTGATTATAAAACTAATCAGATGTTTATTTCGTTCATCAAGTTGAATATTATTTTATACAGAAGAAATATTAATCTGAAATAATTAGGCCTACATATAAAAAGTGGAGATCTTTGCCAATGTATTTTTTGAAATGTTGACATATTTTAAGAACGTTTTATATCAGTGTATACGAGTTTGAATTAAGGATAAGTATCAAACTTTAGAGCTTTATTTTTCCGTAAATCCTGCTTATTGAATCGATCTGCAGCTTAACTCGGAAATCGATAACAAAAATAACTTCTTTCCTCCATGGGGCTTGTAATAATTGCAATTTTCACTGATTAAATAAGCATACTGGTACTTTGTTACATCAGTTTACCTCATTTTATTATATTACTAATTGACTGACTCCCTGACATTATTGTTTACCCACTTTCCCGTAACCTAGAAACTTAAAAATTGGCAGCCTCATAGATTTTAGATGGAAAATTCCAAAATATTGATTTATTTTTTTTTATTTTTTACCCTTTGGAAAACAAATATGAAAGGTTTTACTAGCATTTTCCTTATTTAATTTATTATTATGATTAGCCTAAACCTTAGTCTTAGTATTAGTCATAAGTCTCTTATTCACTAATTTGCTATTTATGTAAACCTACATTGTATATATTTTCTGAAACCTGGTTGAGTGGAAGAGAAGGCCTTGTGGCCTTAACTCTGCCAGGCAAAATAAATCATTTACTACTATTACTACTACTACTAGCATTGCTACTAACTACAGATGACAGCAGCATAGCTCCTCCTTTTGAAGCTGTGTAATCATCGACAACTCACGAGCAGAAACGAACGAAGAAATAATATCATAATTAATTAAAAGCAAAGACATAGAAGAAAAACCAGAAACAATAAAAGAGACAATACAACACATATTCAAAAAACTCGAGGTAACAGTACCATACATGGGGCAAAGATATATAGGAAAAGACTGGAGAGGAAGAGGTCTTGTGCGACTCACTATAAGAAACCCTGAGGACAAAATAACGATAATGAGGAATAAACGTAAGCTAGCCGAAGAAGAACACTACATAGAAGATGATATGACCAAAAGAGAACGGGAGATACAAGCCTCAATAAGGAAAAGGGCAAAAGAAGAGAGAGAAGAAGGCAACGAGGTAAAGATAGGGTTCCAAACAATTTGCATTAACGGAAAATGGGAAAACTGTGAAGAAAGCTCCAAAAAAACGGGTAAGCACACAACAGATAGAAGGAACAAGACACAAGACCACAAGACCACAAGACCACAAGAAAAAAACAATTACATACTGTCACGTGCTGTGGCAACTTCACTACTATTGTAGGCCGTGGTACCTCAGCCGAGAAGGGGGGGTTCCTGAATCAATGGAAATGCTTTCTATCAATTTGTACATTTGTCACAACGAAATGGTTTTTTTTTTCATTTATTTGTACATTTGTCACAACAAAATTGCTTCTTCCCATCAGTTTGTACATTTGTCACAACGAAATTGCTTTTTCCCATTGATTTGTACATTTGTCACAACAAAATTACTTCTTCCCATCAGTTTGTACATTTGTCACAACAAAATTGCTTCTTCCCATCAGTTTGTACATTTGTCACAACAAAATTTGCTTTTTCTCTTCAATCTGTATTAAAAAAAAAAGAAATTGTCCAGCACAATCTTATCTGTTCCACACAAAAAAAAAGAAACTGAGACTTCTTCAAAACTATCACGTTCTCCTATATCAGTCTGTCCAATTTCTGGTACTTTTAGATTTCTTTCTAATGTTCCTCACTGACAAGTTACAACAAGCAGCAATTTTCCTCCCTCTTTAACATATTCACCACACAAAAAAACCACTTCTCCAATCTGTACTCCGTCCAAACTCAGAACACCTTTCAAGGCCTTCTTCCTTGTCTCCTGTCCTCACATCAACTGACTCCCTATCAAAACTTCCCCACTAACCCCCCTTGGGCTCCATTGTCCTTCCTTTCAGCGCCCTCTCGATACTATACTTCACCAATATTTTGTCAGTCACGATTTTCACGTGACAACTACCCCCTTCCTCAAGAAAGAATTTTTACCCATAAAATTCTCAGTCCTCTGCTTCATATGGCTTTATGTCCTTGGCATGAACTTTGACTATAGTTTTCTTGTCTGGTTTCAGTATCTCAAAAACGTTTTTGCCTAGTACTTTTAGAACCTCTCCTGGTCCTTCATATTTTGGGGCAAGCTTCGTGGTGAACCTTCTCATTTGCTCGCTTTGATAATGAGTCTTGATCATCACTTTGTCACCTTGCTTGATTTCACTTTCCTTTCTACCACGATCATAGTATTTCTTAGTTCTATGATACGCCTTGTTCAAGTTTTCTTCTACTTCCATTTTTCTTTCTTCAAATTCTCTACGTTTTCTTCTAACCTCTCTACCACGATTTCCCATCTGGATAGTAACAGGAATCTCTTCCTGTTTTGAGTTATACAGCTTCATTTGCCTATTAAGCATCAGCTCTGATGGCGTGAAACCAGTACTCTCATGATTTGCTGTCCTTATGGCATACTGAACCTCTGCCAAATGCTTATCCCAGTTCTGATGCTTATCTTTGACATAGCATGCTATCATAGTTTTTATCACCTTGTTAGTTCTCTCTACAGGGTTAGCTTGTGGGTGATAAATCGGAGTAAACCACAGCTTAATACCGTACTGGCTCATAAGTTCCTTAAATTCTCTGGAGACAAACTGTTTTCCATTGTCACATATAACAACATTAGGACTTCCCATCTCTAGCAAGACACTGTCCTTAAACTTTTTAGCAACCGTTACTGCAGTAGCCTGCCTCATAGGTACCATAATCACCCATTTAGTATACAGATCTGTAGTAACCAGAATGTAAGTATGCCCAGCACTAGTCCTAGGTAAAGGCCCGACAATATCGACAGCTATCATCTCCCAAGGTTCTGTCACTTTCCGACCTCCCATCAGTCCAGAATGTCTACATTGCGGCACTTTATATGTAGCACAGGTTTTACATCTTCTTACATAATTCCTAATGTCTTCACACATCTTAGGCCAGTAATACTGTTCTTGTATGCGTTTCAAAGTTTTTGTTACACCCATGTGTCCTGCTGCTGCATCATCATGCCCTCTTATGAGAGTTTCAAGTCTCTTGGCCTCAGGCACCAGCATTCTCCATCTTCTCCCTTGCTTTCGTCCCACATTTTTGTAGATACAACCAGATTCAATCTTCCATTTCTTAAAAGAGTCAGGATTCCTTCCTATCCTATCTTTTAAGTTTTCATAATATTGGTCATATGTTGCTCCTGTGTCAATTATCTCTATGCTCACGTCAACACTACGTGATAGAGCATCCGGAACACAATGCATTGCACCCTTTCTGTGACGTATTTTAAAATCATATTGCATAAGTTTCATTGCCCATCTAGCTAGTCTGCATTTAGGATCCTTTAAGTTCTGTAACCAAGTGAGACTATGATGGTCAGTTATAACTTCAAAGTGATAACCCTCGAGATATTCCCGGAACTTCTCCACCGCATATACCACCGCTAAGCATTCTTTCTCAGTGGCTGTAAAATTTTGCTCAGTCTTTGTTAGACTCCTCGAGCCATAAGCAATCACATGTTCTCCATCCTCTTCCTCTTGAGTGAGAACAGCACCCAGACCGAAATCTGACGCATCCACCTGGAGAGTAAACATCTTACTGAAATTAGGACAGCTGAGTACCGGAGCACTCATGAGCTTACTTTTTAATAGCTCAAAAGCTTGTTCCTGTTCGTCTTCCCAAGAAAATCTCATGTTCTTTTTAGTCAGTTTAGTAAGGGGGGCTGAAACCTCAGCAAATTTTGGTACAAATCTCCTATACCAACTAGCCATGCCTAAAAATCTTCTAACTTCTTTCATTTTCTTCGGTCTGGGAAAGTTCTTTATTGCTTCCAGTTTTTCAGGGTCTGTCTTGAGCCCCTCTGCATCAATGATATATCCCAGATATTTTAACTGAGACTTACAGATTTCAGACTTCTCTGGATTAACTGTGAGATTTGCTTCTTTTAACCTCCTTATTACTTCTTTCAAAAGCTTAATGTGCTCATCAAAATTTGCATTTACTATAATCAAATCATCAAGGTACACTGCCACATTTGGTTCAAGATCAGCTCCTACCACAGTCTCCATAAGGCACTGAAATGTAGAACTGGCATTCTTCAGCCCATAAGGCATTCTTTTAAACTGGAAAAGGCCCCTTCCTGGAACAGTAAATGCTGTAACTTCTTTACTATCCTCTTCAAGTTCAATCTGCCAAAACGCTGTCTTAAGATCAATAGATGAGATATACTTAGCATCCCTTAACTTGTCCAAAGTATGTTTAATATATGGCAAAGGGTATGAATATGGTTCAGTATTAGCATTAATCTTTCTGGAGTCCAAACATACCCTTATAGCCCCTGAAGGTTTCTTAACTATTACCAATGGTGATGACCAGCCACTCGTGGAAGGTTCAATAATGTTCTTCTGCAACATGTCGTCTATCTCCTCATTGAGAGCTTCCTGCATCACAGGAGACAATGGATAATACCGCTGTTTAATAGGCTCTGCACCAGCCTTAAGCCTAATTTTATGCTTCACTACAGTTGTACTTCTCAATCCACCTACATCATCACCCGTAGCACATTCTCTTAACAAGTTCATAACCTCATTTATTTGTCCCTTTTGCTTTGTGTCAAGTTCATGTACAGCAGCGACATCTGCAAATTCCCACGCTTGCTGCTTCAAATTAACACTAATGTTAGCTGCCTTCCAAAAGTCCACTCCCAATATAAACTCATGAGGTATGGAAGGGGCTACTAAAACCTTCAACGTTATCTCTCTTGCCTTCAAAACGAAAGTTAACTCAACCTCTCCTTCAACTTCAAGCTGCTGTTTATTTGCTGTAATTAGAGAGATATTTTGAGCAGTCATGACTTCCAAGTTTAATCTTTTCACCAACTCTAATCCACCCTTGCCCATAATGGATCTCGTGGAGCCTGAATCAAGAAGACATGTATATCCCATATCTCCTATTTCAATATCTATGTGAGGCCTATCATCATTATGTGGGTTTACAAAAATATATTCACTCCTACATGTTTGCCTTACTTTATTCAACCACTGAGACCATTGCTGATTTGAGGTCATTTCAGAACTTGTCCTCAGAGACTGGCGACCTCCTCTCATTCTCTGGGTTCCTCGTTTTTTGTATTTTTGAAATCTGATGTCTCCTTAACCTCACAGTTTCTTGCGAAGTGCCCAAACTGTCCACACTTGAAACATGTTATTCCACCCTCTTCCTTTAGGTTGATAGAACAATTTCTCATACTGTGACCTATGGATCCACATTTCCAACATCTTCCAATGTTCACTCTTCTACCATCCTCTTTCACTATCTGCTGAGGCCTCCATGTCTGGTCTGTCGTTAATCCCGATACCCTTGTAGACTGGATCCTTGACTTAACTGCTTCTGCTCTCCTACCCACCTTTCTCAATGTCTCCAAATCAGTTATATCAGTCATCCATAACTTGTCTTGTAAGTATTGATTCAAATTTCCTCTTATTATCTTGAGCTTCTCAGTATCTGACACGGGTTCCTCCAACCTAGACCACAGCCCCTCCATTACTGCAAGATATAAATCTATGGGTTCACAACCACCTTGTTTACGATCACGTATCTTACGCAATAACTTCTCTTCATAATCAGCATCCTCAAACACTAGTTTCAGTTCAGTTTTTAATTCTTTCCATGTGTTCAGACGTTTCCTGGCAGAGCGATACCAATTTAAAGCCTGATCTTCAAATAGATCAATGGCTGAGTCATAAACTTCCTTTTCTGTGAGTCCTCTAGCCATTGTAAGATCTTCTACTCTTTCCAAAAACTCTCCAACAGATTTCGTGTCCTTGAATCCTGAGTATTTTAATCCCCACTTATACACAGGTACAGCTTTGACAGTACCTAGCCTTACTTGCTCAGTCGATCCTATTGCTGTTTGCTCAGAGGATTCCCTTACCCTGTCTGTTAGGTTCACGTTTACTCCAATAGCTTTCCTGTCCTCTTCTTCTTCAGTATCTATACCGACTTGAGAGTCCATATTCTTTAAGAAGTCTTCTATTCCCATTATTAACTCTGCAACCTTACCCTCTATGTCAATATTGAGTTGAGCCGTTAATAACCACTGCAACCTCTGTTGTATATGCCATAATCTGCTTTCCAATCGCGCTAGAGATCTGACTCCCATCTCCGGAAGTCGTTCACGGCATTGGAAAATTTCCTCAAGTTTTTCTTCACACAATTCAAGTTCTTTGTTGGCGTCTAACTTCTGTAACTCCGAGACGTTGATCTTAATATTTTCAGCCAATGCCTTCCTCAACACCTTCCTATTCTTTGTCAAATCTGTACCAATATTCATACCTCTCACTTTCAACTCATACTCGACCTCATCCTTCCTCAGATCATATGAATCCATGATGTAAACTGAAAGTTGCTGACTAGATTGGAAATATTGAGTCAAATGTTCAATTCCTGCTATCGTTCAGCAAGTGAAAAAATCCCAGTCGAGCCCCACGCTATGGGCGCCAATGTTTGTCACGTGCTGTGGCAACTTCACTACTATTGTAGGCCGTGGTACCTCAGCCGAGAAGGGGGGGTTCCTGAATCAATGGAAATGCTTTCTATCAATTTGTACATTTGTCACAACGAAATGGTTTTTTTTTCATTTATTTGTACATTTGTCACAACAAAATTGCTTCTTCCCATCAGTTTGTACATTTGTCACAACGAAATTGCTTTTTCCCATTGATTTGTACATTTGTCACAACAAAATTACTTCTTCCCATCAGTTTGTACATTTGTCACAACAAAATTGCTTCTTCCCATCAGTTTGTACATTTTTCACAACAAAATTTGCTTTTTCTCTTCAATCTGTATTAAAAAAAAAAGAAATTGTCCAGCACAATCTTATCTGTTCCACACAAAAAAAAAGAAACTGAGACTTCTTCAAAACTATCACGTTCTCCTATATCAGTCTGTCCAATTTCTGGTACTTTTAGATTTCTTTCTAATGTTCCTCACTGACAAGTTACAACAAGCAGCAATTTTCCTCCCTCTTTAACATATTCACCACACAAAAAAACCACTTCTCCAATCTGTACTCCGTCCAAACTCAGAACACCTTTCAAGGCCTTCTTCCTTGTCTCCTGTCCTCACATCAACTGACTCCCTATCAAAACTTCCCCACTAACCCCCCTTGGGCTCCATTGTCCTTCCTTTCAGCGCCCTCTCGATACTATACTTCACCAATATTTTGTCAGTCACGATTTTCACGTGACAATACATATTGCCACATTTAATGTTCAAACACTGCTAGGAAACGAAAGACTGCTAGAACTAGAAGAAGCACTGAAGAATACAAGATTCGATATCATAGGCCTTAGCGAAGACAGACGAGAAGGAGACGCACTAATAGAACTAAAAACGGTAAATTACTAAGCTACACAGGACAAGCAGGCGGTCAGAAAGGGGTAGGCTTCATATTGTCTGAGCAAATCTAGCTTCAAGTCATAGAAGTAATAGGAATATCAGAGAGAATTGCAGTGGCGAGATTAAATCTCAAAGGAATACTAACAACAATTATCCAAGCATACGCACCAACAACGAACAATCCTGATGAAGAAATAGATCTATTTTACGATCAACTAGATGACACAATGAACACATACAGATCCACAATAAACTTTGTCATAGGAGATTTTAACAGTAAAATAGGCCGCAGCCATGATGTCAGAAAACACCAAACAGGGCCATATGGAATAGGAGAAAGAAATGCTAGAGGAACACGCCTTATATAATTTGCAGCAGGACAAAATCTGAAAATAGCCAACAGCTTCTTTAAGAAAAAAGCGAAAGACAGATGGACATGGAGAGCACCCAACGGAGAAGTGAAGAACGAAATAGATTTCATATTATGCGACAGCATGCACGTAATAAGAGACGTAGAAACAATAAAAATGTCTAAATTTTGATTCAGACCACAGGATGATCAGAGCCACGATCAACATTAAAAGATGCACGATAAGAAGAAAGAGACTGCAGCAATCACTCCCGAAGGTCGAAGTACTCAACATCACCCAATTCCAAGATGAAATCGCTAAAAAACTCAAGAGGATAACACCCAATATAGCAGAGGACACACAATTAAGTTACTCATTGATTGAGAAAAGCATTAAAGAAGCAGCAATCAAGGCGGAAGTGAAGGACAATCCCAGAAAGAAAGCCTCCAAACTTAGCGACAACACCCTACTGTTAATCAAAAGAAGAGAAGAAGCATATAAAACAAGAGATGAGAATGAAGTACACAAGAGGGAATTCAGCGAATTAAACAAGAGCACGAAAACAGCAATAAAGAAGGACCTCCAAGAATACAAAATAAGAATAATAGAGAGGGAGATGAATGAGAGGAAATCAACTAAAAAACTAAAGAAGGAACTAAGCCAAGGGAAAGTATTGGTAAAGCAGTTACAGGACAATACAGGAAAGAAAATAACAGCGAGGGAAGAAATAGTCGAAACGACAACAAAGTTCTATGAGAACCTAGCACTCTCCCCAACGGCAACAAGGAATTAACACTATTCACTTCCAAACCCATTGAAGAAGTAGCAGAAATACCGACAATACTAAAGGATGAAGTCAGAGCAGCAATAAAAGAGGCAAAAACGGGCAAAGCCCGCGGCGAGGACAACATAAGCAACGAACATCTGAAAGCAGGCGGAGACATATTGGTGAATACCCTAACTAAACTGTTCAATGAAGTAATAGAGACAGAAGTGATACCAAAACAATGGACCACGAATAACATCATACTACTACACAAAAAAGGCAGCAAATCAGACATAATCAACTGCCGCCCAATTGCATTAATGTCCAACATATACAAAATATTCTCGAAAGTACTCACTAGAAGGATGAATGGAACAATCGAAGAAAACCAACCAGTAGAACAAGCAGGGTTCAGGCCAGGATATTCAACCACCGACCACTTACAGACAATAGCCCAACTTATAGAAAAAAACACAGGAATACAGCCAGACAATATACTTAGCCTTCATAGACTTCCAAAAGGCATTCGATACAGTAGAACATGCACCATTACTAACAGCTCTGAGGAAGCAGGGAATAGAAGAAAAATACATAAGAATACTTGCCAAACTGTACCTACAAACCACCGCTAGAATACAGATGGACAAGTTGGGAAGGGACTTCCAGCTACAAAGAGGAGTAAGACAAGGGAATACAATTTCTCCCAAACTTTTCATCTGTATACTCGAAGAGATTTTTAGGAACATCCAAGGGGACTACGGAATCAACATTGACGGTGCGAAGATATCTAATTTACGCTTCGCAGACGATATAGTTCTCATGGCAAACACAGCAGAAGAATTGCAGGCCTTCATGACAGAAGTGAACGAGCTAAGTAACAAAGTAGGACTACAAATGAATGCAAAAAAGACCAAACTAATGACAAATGGCGAAGAGAAAGCCATTTCAATTACGCAACCAGAAACACTGGAATACGTACAAGAGATAGTTTATCTGGGACTAACAATCTCCTTCCAGAAAAGCATGCCCAAGGAAATTACAAGAAGAATATCTACAGCATGGTCAAAGTTCTGGGCGCTGAGATTCATACTGTTAGAAAAATCTTTCAATGTAAACATCAAAAGACACATTATGAACACCTGCATACTACCCGCGCTTATATATGGCTCACAAACTTGGAGCACAACTAAAAAAGATAGAAAATCAATCCAAACGTGCCAAAATAGAATGGAACGGAAAATGCTGGTCATCACATGGAGAGACAGAATAAGGAACGACGTAATACGACGAAGAACACAAATAACAGATGCAGGAAACGACAGCAGGTACCTAAAATGGAGATGGGCCGACACATAATGAGACAAGACCCTGCTCGCTGGACTCGCAGAATAACTTCATGGGAACCAAGGACGGGAAGACGGAAAGTAGGAAGACAGAGGACACGTTGGTCGGATGAACTAAGGGCAACTTTCGGCGACAGATGGACCACCACAGCTAAAGATAGAGGAAAATGTCAACTTCTAGTCAAGACAGCAATCCAAAACAACAACACAGGATGAAGACAGTAAATAACAAGGAGCAGGAAACCAGTGCACCACCGAAAAGCGAAGACCTAAACCCACAGTGTATAGTGCTAGAATTATATATAGGACACAAAAATGATAGACTACATATCGGACCATAAATGATAGACTATAGGCATAAGAAATAATAGGAAGATCCTTCCCGGAATGGCTAACCGGGATTGCGAACACAAGCCACCTCTCCCAGGAGAGAGGCCCGTGCCCCACGGGGACATTATGGGCTAATACTAATACTAAAAAATCCTCAAGATGAATAGCTTAAATAGTTTCTGTGATTTCAATAGTGTAATCCTTGTTTTATCAAGGTTATTTGATTCCGTGTGTTTTGCCACGTTGTTATGGTTTCATAGTCTATTGCAAAAGAATCATTAGATCAATTCATCAATATATATGGAGAATACTGCGCATGAGCAAAGCCCGTCAATAACCCACTTTTTTATTAGTTGGGACATACAGAGCCGCGACGTCTGCAAAGAAGGACTCAAATTTATTTTGAAAATAAGGGAAATCTGAATGTTACAAATTTTGAACAAACTCTACTAGTGGTTGCAATGAGGTACGTATTTGGACTGTTAACACTCATTATCTATGTGTCTCCCTTTGCTTCTGAAAATTAGTTGCCGAGGGCTTGATCAAAACAAATTTACTCGTCAACCACCAATTTTGTCGTTCAAAGTTTTAAATTTCACAAGTTTGGCATGATAATAAAGACACAGTCATGTTTAAAGACCGAGTGCACCATGTAATATTCTTGAAACACTCACTGCTATGTTTTCGACATTGTGAATTATGTTATTAGACAATCTGTAATACAAAGCCATATTATGTTGTTATATTAATAATTGACTAACTCACTGACATTATCGTTTACCCACTATCCCGTAACCTAAAATCTTGAAAATTGGCAGCCTCATAAGTTTTAGACTGTAACCGATGGGAAAATTTAAAAATGTTGAGTTTTTTTAAATTTTTTACCCTCCAGAAAACCACTTTGAAGGGTTTTACTGGCATTCTTTACCCACTTCCAGAATTGGTAGAAACCTAAAATTTGGGAGACTTACTGCGTTTAGCCTTTTACCGATGAGCAAGTTTCAAAATGTTAGATTGTTTATTTTTAATCCCAGGAAAAATCTTAAAAGTCTTCTGGTTTTTTGTTGTTTGTTTGTTTGACCAAACGGCAATACACTATACGACAATCTAAATACACAATCTCTATCTCTGATATGCTGTCAGTTCATAAAAAAAATGCTTTTCCCAAGAACCTCACATGGGGTTTTGGGTAGAGAGAAGCTAGTTGTGGAATACAAACGCAATACACAAGACAACACAAACATCTTGAACAAACAACTACTGTTCAAAGTTATTCTGAAGCCAATCTAATTAAAAATAGACTTTCTGTGATTTGTGTTCCTTTATTCTGTAATGAAGAAGGAATGGACATCTGAAGTCTGAAGTTAACCGTGAACGAGTTTTTTGCTTGTTGAGTCAGAATGCGCAATAAAAATGTAAGTTACTAACTACAGATGGCAGCAGCATAGCTCAATCCCTTCAAACTGTGAAAGATTCAAGATAAATCCCTTACATAGTGTCTCCAATTTCAATAGTGGAATCCTTGTGTTGTCAAGGTTATTTGATTCCGTATGTTTTGCCACGTTGTTATGGTTTCAAAGTCTATTGCGAAAGAACTATCAGATCAATTCATCAATGTATATGGAGAATACTGCGCATGTGCAAAGCCCGTCAATAACCAACATTTTTATTAGTTGCGACATACAGACGTCTGCGACGTCTGCAAAGAAGGACTCAAATTTATTTTCAAAGTAAGGGAAATCTGAATGTTACAAATTTTGAACAAACTCTACTAGTGATAGAAAACCGCTATGAGGTACGTATTTGGACAATTACAACACTTTCTCTACGTGACCCCGTTTGCTTCTGAAAATTACTTGATGCGCCCGAGCTCCGATTCTGATATTACCAAAAGAAAAAGAACAGTAACCGAATTTAAGAATTTGCTCTTGGAATTTGGATTTACATGTCACAATTTTGAACCCACACTACAAACTGCCTGCTCAGATAATGTTTTCTCAACCATTTCTGCTAATAACTGCTCCATTAATATATCTTAGTTTTTGTACTCTGACCACTCCGCTGTTATTTTCTGAACTGACTTATTGAACATAAGACAAACAGAGTATAAACAAATTACTTACAAACGTTTTACTGATTATGAAGTTGTGGATTTTAAAATTATGATGAACTCAATTGACTGGGATATATTTCTAAATGATTTTGACATATCTTCAGAGGCACTTTTTCATAAGTTTTTTAATGCACTACTTAATGGATTTAACGAATGCTTTAAGGTTAAGAAGAAATTGATAAGTAATTGTAGAAAACGAAACAACCCTTGGTACACCAATGAGTTAAAGGTCCTGAAACAACAATTAATGTTATCATATGACATCTACAAACATTCTTGGTCAACTAATAAACACTGTTATCTCAAACTTAGAAAGAATTACAAAGACAAACTTACGGACGCTAAATTACATCATAGCAAAAGTTTAATTACTAACTCTGAGAATAAATGCAAGACCGCATGGTCAATCATAAATAAAGCTAAAGAATGCAGTTCTAATAAGAAGAACATTCCACTTACAGCAGAATAGTTTAGTAACAATTTTATAAATTGTGTTGACGATATTCGATCAAAAAGTACTGAATCTAATATATCTTACATGGAACTTTTAAATAATCCTAGCCTCAGTAGTGTAAATTTATACTGTTGAGGAGTGAACGGTTGATGAGGTACTGAAGATTGGTTCCAAACTTAAGACATCATTCAGCAATGATGTATATGGCATGACTAATCATTTTCTGTGTATCTTCTACTTTACTTTTACGCTTTGTAATTTTTTATTAATTTTAGATAACTTTCTCATAAAAGTAAGGGAATTTTGATTATCCTTTTTATGTTTGTGTTTTCAACAGTTATAAACTATGAGTACTTTAGTGCTTAGCTTTGTTTATGACATACCTGGAACCAAATTATGATGAATTTATGTTGAATTCAAAATGGTGCAGCTGTCAAACTAATTTATAGTATAGCCCCTGCGTTGATAAAACGTATTTCACTTTTTCAAATCTCACCACTCCGCATCTATTCTGACATGCCTGCATTGCTACTGCCTCGTTTTGAAATCTATTAATAAGGTCTCGTATTAATAATTGTTTCGAGGTGGAAGAGATGGTAACGTCTTCGATTCGCACTCGGGTTGTCCCAGGTTCAAATCCCATGCCCCACCAATTTGTAATGGGTTTTTTCATGTTTCCCCAGTCGTAAAGAAAATGACGAATTGGATATTTACATACCATTTCGTCCTGTATCATTTCAACTTAAATTAATATCAGTTGAAATTTACTTCATTAAATACACCGTCAGTAGATACAATTGACAAGCAATAGTTCCATGGCCTACCCTACTGTGCAGACAAAGATCCCGAATTCCTGATTGAGCCTCGAAGCATAAAGGAGTATAAACACAGCTGAAATAAATTTAAAAAAAAATAATAATTGCTTGTATGCAGTACAAATATTTGAATGTCACTAAAGTTTCCTCAAAACTTGAGACTAAAAGGGTTCAGTAGGGGCTGGAAAATATGATTGAGAGTAAAGTCATGTCTTAGCTATGAGAGGAATCTGTTCTCTATTTCTTCCCTTTGGCATATGCTTAGGTATATGATTGGACCATTCTTGGCTGTGTAAAGTATAACCGTGGTTAAAGGTAAATACTCCTCCTCACGCTCTGGTTGGTCGGCCCCCGGCAGTCATGAGCCCTCCTCTCTTCCGATTGGTCCGCGTTTTGTCAGCCTGCATTTGGTTTTAGAATTAAAAGCAATCGATGTCGCATGTTGATTGCCCGTTCAGTAGTTTTTTCAAATTGTCTCACGTTAAACTCATAGCCTCAGTCCGTGTGCCAGGAGCGATCACTCAAGCATTTTGGTGAGAAATGTATTTTTTTTCATTATAAGTTATTGGCATTACATTTTTATGTAATAGTATTCCCTTTCCTGAAAAGCTGGCTATTTTAACATACGACATTTTGCATCAACACCAACGATATACAATTATATATAAAATTATATATTAATATAAAAAACAGCCATTTTAGAGGTTGTAATGTTCTGTAGATCCTATAGAAGGTATTCATAAACTCAGTTTGTTCTTAAAAATATGCAAAATGAAAGAAAATTGTGAAGAAGTGAGGCCTTACGTAACCAAAACTAGCGTAATGGCAGTTGGTCATATAGGCGGAACGATGAACAGAATTAATATTATTGTGAAACAGTGCTGGAAACCCGTTGATATTGACGGTGGTATAGGTGTTTTTGCTAGTGCTACCTCTCAATAAAGTTAACTTTAACCTAACCTAACCTAACCTAACCTGTTACATACTTACATAGTACTACCTGGCACTAACCTCACATTTGTTCTTCTGCATGTCTAATGAGTAAAATAATCATTAAGGACAGTATTTTTTGGTAACAGCAATAACGGCAAAATTTTGCTTAGCTATACTTAGCTTTTCCCTTCCTTAAAATACTACAATTAAGCAAAATGACCATGAGAAACTCCATTTCTGCTTTCTCTGTGGCGAGTTTACTAAGCTAATGCCCGAGTGCGCCATTCTCCGGTTTTATCAGCTGTTTCGTAACCGCGGTAAAAGAAATATCGGGGTATTCTAAGAAACCCTGTGCGCCATTGCTACAATACCGCGGGTCCAAACGCTCTAATATATCGCGGTCACTCTGCTACGAAATCATTCAAATGGAGCAATTTGTGTTGGTTTATTCAATGGCCGCTAATTTCGCTCTCTCTCTTTCCCTGCACGTATGCCAGTCATGGTGACTCTCTTAGGACGGTTACCCACATTCTTGGTAGAAAAAAGTGCAATGTTAGAGTGTTACTGTTCATTATTTGTGTTAATGTGATCCTCTCCAACAGTGTGTAAATTTCAATAAAACAACATCTTTGTTTTAAAGAATAATTCTCACACGTGTGGAGTCCAAGGCAACCTTGCCAAAGCAAAGCGACACCACGAAATCAATGTTCTGAGTTCGACATAGCTTCGCTTTTATTTTCGTTCAACTAGTGGAAATTTTAGGTGCAAAGTCGCCATGAAATGGCTGTTATAATTATTTTGTGTTTATGTAAGAATGATAAATTTATTACACACCCTATATACCGATACATAGGCTGTGTTGTGATGCATGCAGCCCTTCACTGTAAATTGGGCCTATGCCCACTGGTTTCCCACATTTCCTTTATTTCTTGCTTTACTGTTCAGTAATTCATAAGCTTAAAATGGAATACTATATTGCATAGGCCATATATGTCTCACTTTGAATTCAAACATCATAGATACTGTACAAATGGTGAAAACGAGTTGGGTAGTACTAGATGGACCTAGTTCATTTGAGGTAATGAAGGAAGGTCATTTCAGTCGATGTTACAGTATTTGAAAAGATATGTATCAACGTTCATTCTTCAAATAGATCACACCTGTCTCTCGTTATTCATTAATCAATTATTATCTTTTAGACCTACATATAGAAAAAAACGACACATTACGCTGATCTCTATCTTGGAAATAAAACCACCGTTTTCTCACTTTACGCTCCTTCATGGCCGGTAAAATTATACAGCGGTAAAGGTTGAAACCGAGCATGGTGCAACAAAAGTATGACTTTTCCGGGGTAATCTAAGCAACTTTTCCGCCGTATTCTGATTACTGAGATTGGTGCACTCGGGCATAAGAATCTAGGAGACTCAACAGATTTCGTACATCCCCAGTTTTGTTTTGAAATGCATATCTAAAGTTGTATAGTACTAATTTTCATTATGTTTATCAATGTATTTGTACATAAATCGAAAGTTCCGAAGATTTATAAAAGTGCAGAAGAGTAACAGGAAAGAGGGATTTTACATATCAGACGGGCCAAAAGGTATTTCTGTGTAACTACTGGAAGTATTTTATATGATTTGGGGGAATGTGATCAGCATGCTGATATCCACGGATGTTAATGATGCTTTACGTGACCAGAATAGCTACTTCTCAATCAAATAGCTTCTTAGTTTGTATCAAGAGGCTGAGTGCACCCCGTTCCAGACCCCCCTAACTCACAAAACCTGAGGAGGTACCGGGGGTTGAACCCGTGCTTGCTGATCAATAGCCGGCACCCGAAATAGCCATTTTATTTTGCAGAAAAATTTGGTTCCTAACAATGATATTTATCCAATTAGTGTGGTAGGATACAATACAAGTCTGCAGTGACAGAGATATGGACTCACACAAGCCTCGCTTAGATGGGAAGAATGGCACTGAAAGACAAAGACAATAAAATAATAGTACTCTGCTGTAGTTGAACTTGAAGTTTTATTTTGGGTATAACATTGAAGAATTCTTCATTCACTCTCACGTTTACCTCCTATATCCTGGCAAAGGGGATAAAAACAAGCTCTTAGGTCTGTTATTAGTCTGCTATTTAGCTTCTAGTGCGGGGTCCGGTAACACTTCTCTTATAATACAGTGCGTTCCACGTAGGAATTGGCTTCTGCGTCGCTGTTGAAATATCTACGAAAATAAAGCTTCTAAAGGCGTAAAGATTCAGGTTCTCGCAATGAAAATCAAATGTGGTTTATCTGGCAACGCTGGCACGTGTCATGAACTCCGCGACCTTGGCTTAGTGTCTCAACAATGCAGTCAGTATCCCTTCAGCTTGTGTCAAGTGTACATATGTTGTTACAATCCCACGACATAGGCCTACATATGTCATAGAATTAAGGATATTTATGTACGATTCGTATGTGATTACTTACTGAGGAGAACTTAGATGAACTTTAGGAACGATTAGAACATTTTCCTCAAAAATCTTTGCGAGTCATTAAGTTCATTTAAGAAATTTTTTTGAAGATCGAGTACTTAGTAGGGGTTTGTGTCTGGCACGGTCCCAACTTCTAACATTACGTGGCTTTTAATTATGGGCGAACTTAAAAATAGTATATAGACCAAACCTCCATACATTACAACAACTCAAAGACAATATCACAAGAGAAATGAACTCTATTTCGGAAGAGAAGTCCCAGTGCCGGAGGAATTTTTCTCCTATAATATTCTCATGTAGTGTCCAACAGAGACAATAATCTGTGGTTCATGATTGCTTATATATCTATCTATTTCGGAAGCTGAACTTAAGCGCGGGAAAAATGACTCGTTAAAAAGGTGCCAGTGTTGTGTGGATGCAAGAGGAGGACATTTCCAAGTTATCTTGTGATGAGGTACGTGGTTATTTTCATTGTAAATTTAATTGTAATCGTGAGAACCTGAATCATTACACCGTTAGCGGCTTTATTTGCGTTGATTTTTCACCCGCTCGATCGGAAGTTAGCGCTGTGGCAGCCGCGACGCAGAAGCTTTTTATATTATTGTGATAGAGATATCCATGTTACATTTATAGCAGGCGATGAGGGAATCTATTACGGTGAAGGTCGCATAGCAAACAGTTACTAACCACACTTCGTTATCGAAATCAGACAAATATTACATAGATTTTGTTTTTATAACAGGGTTACTGTCATCTTAGTGATCTTACTCGCCGTAAGACGTCTCGACGCTCGTCTCCGACCTCCCAAGTCCACTGATTTGGAAGAACACTTGTCTGACTGTATCGTCAACATTTCCACAACATATCTGAGGACAGACCTGCCTCTTCTTGTGCAGACCCCTGATACTTGGTATGAGCATCTGCAAGGTATGAAAGAATTTCAATTAAAGCGAAGGCATGGAGATAAAATAATACAAGCTTTGCAGAATAGCGGCAGTGTACCCCTGGCTATGCGTGGTGATGTAGAAAAATCAAAATATAAGAATAATAACCCAATGAAGCCAGGTTCGTATCTCCTTATACTGATAGGGATGGGAAGGAACATCTATGCTATGGCTGAGCTCATGTTTTTAAGCATCAACAGAGATATGAATAGGAACTTCAGAGCTCGAGTCGTGATTCTTACAGACAATCAACATCAAGGAAATGTTGAAACGCTTCTATACATAGCTTACATGTTTGGTTATGCAGAAGCAATTATTTTAAATCACCTTAACTATCATGTGATCGAAGTTGTGGGTTGGTTGCCAGAACACCAGTATAAATTATGTGAATTTCACCGACCAATAAACGAACTGCTGGATACTTGGAATTGTGAACAAAGGAGGTTCAAGGAAAACAATAACCTGTTCCCACAGAAACGTCTGGCTGATATTAAAAACTGCAAACTGATTGCAAAATTTGGTAGGGGAATCATAGAACAAGTGACAATTACTTATATGTTATTCAGGTTATTTCGAGGTGATAAAATGTTCAGAGTCTCCCACCGTATACCTTCGACTAGTAGTCATATTGGATTTCCCATCTCGTACACAGATCACCGCACTCTTGAGGACTGTGCAGCGACATATCCTCACGTCAGAGATGAATTAAGATGGTATGTTCATCCCGGAACCACGGTGCCGCGGTGGTTGGCAATATTCAAGGTATTCAGTCCAGCTTTGTGGATCCTAGCAACCTTCACATTTTTCATGGGCACAGTTGTTTCATATTTGCTGACAGTGGATCGCAGTTTCACAAAAGCGGCGATGAATGCGTTGCGGTCACACTTGGTAATGGGGGCTGAAGAGAAACTGGCTGGGGTTATAGCTGCAACTTTCTTCATATTATGGCTCTTCTATTGTCTTCATATCAACACTGCCTACCAGGCTGCTCTCTTTGGGTTCCTAGTAAACCCTGGACAAGTTCCGACAATTCAGACCGTGGAAGAAGTTCAAAATTCTGGACTAAAACTGTATATTATACAGAACATGTCTAAGTGGTTTGGAAATAAGTACGGCAATCTGATGATCTGTGGTGTCGGGTGTTATCCTAAATTGTTTGCTGAGAAGGACACAGCTCTGCTGGGATTTAGTAGCAATGTAAATACATTACATGCACACAGCCTAGATCCGGATGGGAAACCCTATATAGTTCCACTCAAAGAGAATAGTGACGTTCTATATTTTGGTGCGCTCGTTACTAAGTACAGCATAAGGTGTTTAGTATACGATCATATTGATAACATGATTAGCCGAAGCGTCGAGGCTGGGGAACTCGTAAGAATGAATCGAGATATGGATGAAGTAAGTGGTATGGTGAAAAGCAACGAGACCATTACAGATGTTTCCTCCTTGTCTTTATCACATCTGGAAGGAGCTTTCTTCGTGCTGCTGTACGGTTTATTGGCTGCAGTCATTGTTTTTTTTGGTGAAGTTCTCTTCAATAAGATTGTCGTTACGCTTGCTGGGATTCTACTACACTTCACACGACCAATATGAGAACAAATCTTAATGAAAATACAAGTATTTGTGCGCGGTTGTTTCCCATAGTAACTGTCACAATACCATCAGTTAATTAAATGTTGTAAAATTTAATTTAAACCTGTATGGAAAAGCACACACTAAAACCAGTCAGAGTGATGTGGCAGAGATAAGAGGTCCTGGGTTCAAAACTCAAATTTTGTGGCTGGTCGGTTTGACTTGCCTCTTTCATAGTTATCTTTTTCTCAAGGATAATCAGACTTGTAGGTCTTGCTTACATTCCATAACTCGTCATTCTATATCATAATCGTTGAAACTAAATATGAGTGAAGAGGACATAATCAGTTATTAGAAACAGATTGAACTGTGCTAATGTCTAACAATGATCATGAAAAGGATGAGAATATTTGAAGATCATTATAGCGGGCTAGGGTGGTCGTAAAATAAGAATTTTGCAGGAAATTCCGTTTTACTTGCTCGCATATAGGCCTATGTACTATAGAGATCGTGACAAAATATGGAAATTGAGATAACACCGTTAACACATGTTTCACGATGCCTAGAAACGGATTTTTTTTTAATAAATTGAAAACACTTATCTATGACTAATAAAATGGCTATATACGTTTCTCTGCCAAATTCACTTAAGGGGTACTTTACTCGTTTTCATTTTCAATTGTTCTGGATTATCTTCATTACAGTAGGCGATATATGAAAACCAAACATAGTAAAATTGTAAATTAAATAGAACTTTTTTTTTTGTTTCACACATCTCTTTATTCCATTAACATATCAAGATAAATAAATTAGTACGACTTAAATACGAATTTCAGAACGTACATTTGAATTATAATAAGAATGATATTTTGTTGCCCATTGTAACAAGAAAACCTTAATCTACTTATTGTTGTGAAATGCTGTCATTTTAGCTCAGTTGTAATGAATACACCAAACCAATTATAGCGAGGTGGTATAGCCTAATAGGGAAAAAGGCCTGGTTTCAAATCAATCCTCGTGACCGCCCAAATTGACTTGAGCTTTTCATGGTTTTCTCATTCGCAAAGGAAAACGCCGGATTTGTAGGATTTATTTTATTTTCCATAACTCATCACCGCTCTGTCACTGGATATTATAACCGTTTAAACTGAATATCAGAAAATAAGACATCACTGAACAATAGAACAGACGAACGCGGATGAGTTGTTTCAATAGACTGTTGGTCACGCAAACATTCTAAAACATATGACCTATATGCATTTAAAGCTTACAATATAACCTATCTGAGATTTTTCGTTTTTTTGTCACATGTTTTCTCTTTACGTATCCCCTTTTCAATTTGATCTAGAAAGGTCTCCGCGCCTGCGCACTGTTGTTTGCGCGTTGCTTTTGTTATCCACATCGCATTGCCATCAATGTCTGTACGCGGGTTAAGATCTGTGTTCGTAGCCGGAGATTCAAGTTTGTTTCATTGTGTGAGTACGTATTTTATCATTATACTGGGTGAGTTACCCATGACGTCATCAGACAGTTTAGACTTCTTTATGTAAGCATTCGCTTCTCTTTGCTATGAAAATGCAATCCAACCGCGTAAGCCTTGTAAGTAGGCGGTTATGAATCATTATAGATGGCAATTGTCAGTCAACCTAGTATTCCTGTAGTTGGTCTCCTCCACTTAAAAGTTATGATTACGCGACATGCTTGTATTAAAACGTGTTAGTGACTTATCCATGTTTGCTAAATGTTTCATCTGATTTAATGTTGATGTTATTAGTTTGATAAGTTATCTTGTTATCATCCTTAAACTGGATTTATTTTTAGTGTTTAGGAAGTGAGACGTGTTGAGATTGATTGTATGTGGCACTGATAACACTTCATATTTATTGTTTATATTTTATTGTCTGTAATTCTCATAAGGTTCAGTCTACTATGGCCATTAATGACATATACAGATATAATTAGAGTAAAGTTGCTTATCTTAAATACCAATGTAATGTTTACCGCGGAAGTTTCTGACTTGATCTAGTAATTACTCAAGTTATTTATTCCAGTTTAGAATATACAACTAGTTGAGCACAGTAAATTAAATCCAACTTCAATATTTATGGTTGATGACCAATCTAATTGCTATAGTTGAGTACAATAAATTCTTGGAAACTTAGAATGGTTTCTTATGATTCAATAAATTGTCTGTGATTTGGTATGACCATTATTGGCTAACTTAATTGATATATTTGAGTACAGTAAATTTAATTTAACTTGGAAATTTAGAATGGTTTCTTATGATTTAAGAAATTTTCTGTGATTTTTATGACAACTATTGACCAATTTAATTTATAGTTGAGTATAACTTTGAAATTTATGATATAGGACCACTAATTGTTACAGTTGAGATTAGTAAATTCAATTATACTTGGAAGTTTGTGATATATGGCCACTGTTGACCAACTAATTGTTATAGTCATGTATAGTAAATTCAATTTATCTTGGATATCTATGACATATCACCACTATTGACCAATTTAATTACTATAAATGCCAGTTGTCCGCCGCCGTGGGTGAGTTGGTTGCGTGACACCCAACACCTGGGCGGCCCGGATCGATTCCCGGCCAGATGTAAAGTTTCCTTCCTGGGACAGGACTGGGTGTTGTGTCCTCATTCTCATCCCGCGAAAGGAATTGGCTACCCTACGCGTTTTCATCGACCTAGTGTCCGACGGCTCTGTCCCAGGGCAAGCCTTGCCTCCGGGCCGGACACTTCATCATCATCATCATCATCATCAACAACAACTGCTAGTATAGTAATATCTATTTAGCTTGGTATCTCAGAAGAATTTCTTCTGTGGAATTGTTGGACACACCAGTGTAGACCAGTGTCATCTATCCAAGTGTTTAATATTGTGATCTGACGAAACCCACCCTCTCTTAGTAAGAACATATGGACTAGATCATTTATTAAATCGAAAGCTATAACACGATTTCCTATGGTGCGGTGATATAACTATTGGTAGTAAGAATTTTAATCACTTGATCTAAAAGTAGCCAAAAGATGGTACATCCAACTTTATTCGAGCAATAAGGTATATTCTTTAATGTATTGTAAGATAAAAGAAAATATTATTTAAAATATGTGTCTTGTATTGTTTATGAAATGTGTTAAATTTTACAACAAATGGACAATGGTATAACGTAACACACACTGTGTGTTTAATCTCGTGTTAAAGTGGCAATAAGTTTGGATAATGCATAATGTGTCATTGATACGTTACTGGTTTTTTAATGTGTTAGGTATTATCTGTTTAATTTGAGTGGCCTTAGTGGAGGGTGCTATATGGAGAACTGGTTATATTTATATATATATATAGTCTTATTCTTTTTCTGGGAGGTGGAGGCTGTGATGTTTTTCGTCACATTCTTTCTCTACAGGTATTTCCTTTTCAATTTGATCTAGTGAGGTCCCCGCGACTGCGCACTGTTATTTTGAGCGTTGCTTTTCTTATCCGCATTCCCACTGCCATCAAGTGTTTGTACGCGATTGAAGTGATGTGTTCATAGCCGGAGTTTCTCGTCTGTCGCGGGGATTGACTTTGTTGGAATATGTGAGTTCGTATTTTATTATTATATTGTGTGAGTTACCCATGAGGTCCATCAGACAGTTTAGACTTCTTTGTGTGAGTATTTGTTCATCTTCGCTATGGAAATTCCTTGTAAGGAGGCGGGGATGAATCAATATAGATGGGCTTTGTCAATGAGCCTAGCATTGATGTTGTTGGCCTCCTGTAGGTAAAGTGATCCCTATACAGGCCTTGGAGGCCCAGAGTGTTCCAGGTGGTTGAGGCTCCCAGATTTTGTACATTCGGCACATGAATGTGGTAAGGTTGTCAGCCTTACGCACCGGCCGCCTTTACCCCCAGGATTGCTCCTGGTACTCATTTCTGTTAGAGGCTGAGTCGACCCCAGGGCCATAGTGCCATCAGAAGGACTAGGCCAGTTGATAAATCTCAACGACCACATCGGGAATCGAAACCGCGACCTTCCGGTTTGCAGCGCAGCGCCTCAACCACTACGCTACGGCGTACCCCTGGCCTCCTGTACTTAACACTTATGACTACACGTTAAGTAGCTTATCCACGTTTCCTAAATATGTATTTCATCTGATTTAATGTTGTTTTTATTAGTATAGCTGGATCTATTTTTAGTGTTTAGGAAGTGCCACGTGTTATGATTGATTGTATAAGGCACTTTTAACACACTCTTATTCTTGACAATTTGTGGGCGGTAATTTTCATTAGGATCAGTCTACTATGGCCATTAACGACATATAGAGCTATAATTTGGGGAAAGTTGTTATTCTTAAATACCAATGTAATGTTTACCACGAAAATTTTAGACTTGTAATTACTCAACTTATTTATTCCAGTTATGGATATAGTTGAGGATAGAAATTAAATTCAACTTGAAAATTTATGATATAGGACCACTATTGACCAATTTTATTGTTATAGTCTAGTAGGCCTATAGAAAATTCAATTTATCTGGCATATTTATGATATATGACCACTATTAACCAATTTAATTGTTATAGTCGAGAATAGTAAATTCAGTTTAACTAGTGACCAATTTCATTAATAGGCCTATAACTGCCAGTATAGTAAATTAAATTTGGATTGGTATCCCAGAAGAATTTCATGTGATTCAAGTATTGTCCTTTAACGCAGTGTATCGCCTATAATGACCAAATTATTTACTACACCGCTGAGTTCAGTCAATTTAATTCAATTGTAATGTTCAGAAAAATTCCTTATGATTGAAATTGTTGTTGTTGATTTAGTATATAACTTGTAGAAGCCAGTATAGTTTATACATAGAGGTCATAGCACATTATACTTTGAAGTTAAGTTGATTTATCATTAAAATTGCCATTAGTGACATTAGTATTTAGGCTCCATGGTCATATACAGCAAGTGTAGTCCTTTTTCGGAAAATAGAGTTTGACGTCTTGTTAATTCAAATATTTAATTCCCCTTGTTAAATTTAAATTATGATTCAATGTCAGGTTCCTCTTAGAGGTAGGAATTAATAGCCTAATATGGTTATAGACATTGGGCCTTAATATCTATATTGTGGTCTTAGGTTAGACTAATTATTATAACTCTGGAGATTGTTATTTTAGGTGTTTATATTTAATACCTTAGGACTTCTTTTTCCTGATTCGTTTTGGTTTTGGACTCACATGGTCAGAGTTATTTTGCACGGTTTAAGTTCAGTTGCAAGGTCACTCGCCACGTTTTATTCTTTTTCATATATAGGTATTGAGGAAGTATTTCAAATTTTTAGCGTTTCTAGTGCTAAATAGTGTTGTGGAGAATTTAAACTGTTGTTGTTATTCTGTACAGTTATGGTTCGGTTGACAGCAAATATATGGTTCAAAGGTCGATGGGATTGTGTGCATTCTTTCATTTCTTACTAGGCTTCATCCAGATATGTAGGCCTTTGTGGTCTGGGCCCTTTCCCTCGCTCCCAGGGACTCTTTATGTAATTTTCAGTGAGTGATTATTAAATTAAATTCTCTGCTTGTGATTGCAAAAGTGTTCTTAATATAAATTTATGTGTTGTCTTCCACTTGGTTTTAATGCAGGGCACATATTCAGTTTCAACACGTTCCCTACAAGGTACGCAATTGAGAGGCACAGATCGAGGGAATCCGTACCTCGAGTTTTTGTGTCTATTTAGCATGTAATGAATAAGGCACATCGCTATTTGTTTCAATGTACATCTTATAGCAGTGGTCCAGCTTTATGGAAACTTTTTGCTACTATACTAATGGAATGAAGACAGAATTAATGAACATTACATGATTATAAGGCCTTTCTTTCCGTTTTAGTTATTAAGGATATGTGGGAAATGGGAGATGTTGATTTTGATATTGTGATTAATTAATTAGGAAACCTATAAATACAGTTCAATACACATATAATTACAATTAAATGTAGGCGAGATGGAAATAAACAATAAACCGGAGATTGGTTGAAATATTACGTGTCCTTGCAATGTTTGCAATTTATAGGGAGAGCGTTGAGTAAAGATATGGATTGGTATTATTGACTTCCCCTAGTTTCAACATACACAACGGAGTCATACATTAAATTCGTATTTTCTTCAGGTGGGGTACGCTGAAGGTCACGTGTTCAATAACCGATGAGATTAAGATTTTTCCAGAGTCTCTATGGCCCTACTATCGACTCAGCCTCTAAGAGGAATGAGCAAAAGGATGAACCCTGACAACCATCTGTTCCTCAACCTCCTGGAACCATGAGGGATCACATTAAGTTTTACTTCCTCTTCCTGTGCAATACGTAGAAGAAGTATTACTTTCCACCTCCAAATTCCAAGTTAAGATTTTAACCTAAATACACGTTTTGAGCTTCCCTGAATTTAAAATACTATTTTTGGAAAAATGTCGGAGTGTGTTTGAACAGCCTAGCTCGAGAATGGAAAATCTTATGAATACAAATTTTTGTATTTGGGTTAGGAGTCTTTTGAGGATGTGATACGAAGATCGGTGACAACTTTTTCTTATTTTTAAGGAGACATTACATGAAGAAATTTTATGTGAGTATTTTTCTTATTCGTTCCTGTGCAGTAATATACCTAACGTAATTCCTGACAGATAGATTTCATATTGCCTTTTTATTCATTCATAACCTTTAAGGCTGCTTTAAACTTGAAACAGATATATCAGCGAATCGTAGGCCTATTGCATCATCATTATTATTATTGCCAACGCATTTTGTTTCTGGAGTTTAAATCGGAGATCTATTAAAAATAACTTTCCTGCATGGGCCTATCATAATTGCGTTTACACTGATTAAAAAAAGCATACTGGCACTTTGTTATATTAGTTTACCTGATTTTATTCTATATCAGAATGGGAAGTGAAAAAATGTAATGAGCATGCTTGGAGTAAAGAATGTTACGAGAGAACATTAAATAGATTTTATTTCGGTTATGTATCCTTCGGGGATGCAATGTGATGTGGTAACACTTTCTCTTCACTTTTACAACCAATAAACAAGTTGAGAATGTCGTACGTAATAATTATATTATACTAAAAGGCTAACTTTTATTTGGACAGAGGAAGTTATGTGAGTTTCACATCAGATTTTTATTTGTTTCATGTCACAAGTGAACAAACAACTGAGCCTTTATAAGATTGTGTGGGGGACGGAAAAATGTCTGCCCGTCAGTCTGTCTGTCCGTATGTCAGTACGCACCATACCTCAAATACGCTTTATCGGATTTTCATGAAACTTGGTATACGCATTTATAACGTCCGCGGAAAGAACCCTATTGATAATGAACCAAATTGGTACACCGGTACTGGAGTAATGACCTATTTAGTGCCTATTTTTATAGGATTTATGAAAAAGGCGCCATAACACAAATATGCCTTATCGGATTTTAATGAAACTTAGCATACGCATTTATGACGTCATTGAGAAGCAACCTATTAAATTTGGACCTATACAGTTGACCGGTACTGGAGGAAAAACCAATTTAGTGTGTAAATTAAAGGCACGATAACTCAAATACGCTTTATCGGATTTTTTTGAAACTTTATATACGCATTTATACAGTCTATGGAAAGAAGTCTATGGATAATCGACCAAATCGGTTGGCCGGTACCGGTATAATACCCAATTTGGTGCCTTTTTTCCTAATATATTTCAAAGAATTTAACAAATGCAAATCTGTTATCCTGTCAACATATCGTTTTACATTGTTCATATACGGCTTTAGAACTCGCAATAGTTAGCCAAGACACATCCCTTCGCATTTGATTATAAAACTAATCAGATGTTTATTTCGTTCATCAAGTTGAATATTATTTTATACAGAAGAAATATTAATCTGAAATAATTAGGCCTACATATATTAAGTGGAGATCTTTGCCAATGTATTTTTTGAAATGTTGACATATTTTAAGAACGTTTTATATCAGTGTATACGAGTTTGAATTAAGGATAAGTATCAAACTTTAGAGCTTTATTTTTCCGTAAATCCTGCTTATTGAATCGATCTGCAGCTTAACTCGGAAATCGATAACAAAAATAACTTCTTTTCTCCATGGGGCTTGTAATAATTGCAATTTTCACTGATTAAATAAGCATACTGGTACTTTGTTACATCAGTTTACCTCATTTTATTATATTACTAATTGACTGACTCCCTGACATTATTGTTTACCCACTTTCCCGTAACCTAGAAACTTAAAAATTGGCAGCCTCATAGATTTTAGATGGAAAATTCCAAAATATTGATTTATTTTTTTTTATTTTTTACACTTTGGAAAACAAATATGAAAGGTTTTACTAGCATTTTCCTTATTTAATTTATTATTATGATTAGCCTAAACCTTAGTCTTAGTATTAGTCATAAGTCTCTTATTCACTAATTTGCTATTTATGTAAACCTACATTGTATATATTTTCTGAAACCTGGTTGAGTGGAAGAGAAGGCCTTATGGCCTTAACTCTGCCAGGCAAAATAAATCATTTACTACTATTACTACTACTACTAGCATTGCTACTAACTACAGATGGCAGCAGCATAGCTCCTCCTTTTGAAGCTGTGTAATCATCGACAACTCACGAGCAGAAACGAACGAAGAAATAATATCATAATTAATTAAAAGCAAAGACATAGAAGAAAAACCAGAAACAATAAAAGAGACAATACAACACATATTCAAAAAACTCGAGGTAACAGTACCATAGGCTACATAGGGCAAAGATATATAGGAAAAGACTGTAGAGGAAGAGGCCTTGTGCGACTCACTATAAGAAACCTTGAGGACAAAATAACGACAATGAGGAATAAACGTAAGCTAGCCGAAGAAGAACACTACATAGAAGATGATATGACCAAAAGAGAACGGGAGATACAAGCCTCAATAAGGAAAAGGGCAAAAGAAGAGAGAGAAGAAGGCAACGAGGTAAAGATAGGGTTCCAAACAATTTGCATTAACGGAAAATGGGAAAACTGTGAAGAAAGCTCCAAAAAAACGGGTAAGCACACAACAGATAGAAGGAACAAGACACAAGACCACAAGACCACAAGAAAACAACAATTACATACATATTGCCACATTTAATGTTCAAACACTGCTAGGAAACGAAAGACTGCTAGAACTAGAAGAAGCACTGAAGAATACAAGATTCGATATCATAGGCCTTAGCGAAGACAGACGAGAAGGAGACGCACTAATAGAACTAAAAACGGTAAATTACTAAGCTACACAGGACAAGCAGGCGGTCAGAAAGGGGTAGGCTTCATATTGTCTGAGCAAATCTAGCTTCAAGTCATAGAAGTAATAGGAATATCAGAGAGAATTGCAGTGGCGAGATTAAATCTCAAAGGAATACTAACAACAATTATCCAAGCATACGCACCAACAACGAACAATCCTGATGAAGAAATAGATCTATTTTACGATCAACTAGATGACACAATGAACACATACAGATCCACAATAAACTTTGTCATAGGAGATTTTAACAGTAAAATAGGCCGCAGCCATGATGTCAGAGAACACCAAACAGGGCCATATGGAATAGGAGAAAGAAATGCTAGAGGAACACGCCTTATATAATTTGCAGCAGGACAAAATCTGAAAATAGCCAACAGCTTCTTTAAGAAAAAAGCGAAAGACAGATGGACATGGAGAGCACCCAATGGAGAAGTGAAGAACGAAATAGATTTCATATTATGCGACAGCATGCACGTAATAAGAGACGTAGAAACAATAAAATGTCTAAATTTTGATTCAGACCACAGGATGATCGGAGCCACGATCAACATTAAAAGATGCACGATAAGAAGAAAGAGACTGCAGCAATCACTCCCGAAGGTCGAAGTACTCAACATCACCCAATTCCAAGATGAAATCGCTAAAAAACTCAAGAGGATAACACCCAATATAGCAGAGGACACACAATTAAGTTACTCATTGATTGAGAAAAGCATTAAAGAAGCAGCAATCAAGGCGGAAGTGAAGGACAATGCCAGAAGAAAAGCCTCCAAACTTAGCGACAACACCCTACTGTTAATCAAAAGAAGAGAAGAAGCATATAAAAAAGAGATGAGAATGAAGTACACAAGAGGGAATTCAGCGAATTAAACAAGAGCACGAAAACAGCAATAAAGAAGGACCTACAAGAGTACAAAATAAGAATAATAGAGAGGGAGATAAATGAGAGGAAATCAACTAAACAACTAAAGAAGGAACTAAGCCAAGGGAAAGTATTGGTAAAGCAGTTACAGGACAATACAGGAAAGAAAATAACAGCGAGGGAAGAAATAGTCGAAACGACAACAAAGTTCTATGAGAACCTAGCACTCTCCCCAACGGCAACAAGGAATTAACACTATTCACTTCCAAACCCATTGAAGAAGTAGCAGAAATACCGACAATACTAAAGGATGAAGTCAGAGCAGCAATAAAAGAGGCAAAAACGGGCAAAGCCCCCGGCGAGGACAACATAAGCAACGAACATCTGAAAGCAGGTGAGACTTATTGGTGAATACCCTAACTAAACTGTTCAATGAAGTAATAGCGACAGAAGTGATACCAGAACAATGGACCACGAATAACATCATACTACTACACAAAAAAGGCAGCAAATCAGACATAAACAACTACCGCCCAATTGCATTAATGTCCAACATATACAAAATATTCTCGAAAGTACTCACTAGAAGGATGAATGGAACAATCAAAGAAAACCAACCAGTAGAACAAGCAGGGTTCAGGCCAGGATATTCAACCACCGACCACTTACAGACAATAGCCCAACTTATAGAAAAAACAGAGGAATACAGCCAGACAACATACTTAGCCTTCATAGACTTCCAAAAGGCATTCGATACAGTAGAACATGCACGATTACTAACAGCTCTGAGGAAGCAGGGAATAGAAGAAAAATACATAAGAATACTTGCCAAACTGTACCTACAAACCACCGCTAGAATACAGATGGACAAGTTGGGAAGGGACTTCCAGCTACAAAGAGGAGTAAGACAAGGGAATACAATCTCTCCCAAACTTTTCATCTGTATACTCGAAGAGATTTTTAGGAACATCCAAGGGGACTACGGAATCAACATTGACGGTGCGAAGATATCTAATTTACGCTTCGCAGACGATATAGTTCTCATGGCAAACACAGCAGAAGAATTGCAGGCCTTCATGACAGAAGTGAACGAGCTAACTAACAAAGTAGGACTACAAATGAATGCAAAAAAAACCAAACTAATGACAAATGGCGAAGAGAAAGCCATCTCAATTACGCAACCAGAAACACTGGAATACGTACAAGAGATAGTTTATCTGGGACAAACAATCTCCTTCCAGAATGCCTAAGGAAATTACAAGAAGAATATCTACAGCATGGTCAAAGTTCTGGGCGCTGAGATTCATACTGTTAGAAAAATCTTTCAATGTAAACATCAAAAGACACATTATGAACACCTGCATACTACCCGCGCTTATATATGGCTCACAAACTTGGAGCACAACTAAAAAAGATAGAAAATCAATCCAAACGTGCCAAAATAGAATGGAACGGAAAATGCTGGTCATCACATGGAGAGACAGAATAAGGAACGACGTAATACGACGAAGAACACAAATAACAGATGCAGGAAACGACAGCAGGTACCTAAAATGAAGATGGACCGACACATAATGAGACAAGACCCTGCTCGCTGGACTCGCAGAATAACTTCATGGGAACCAAGGACGGGAAGACGGAAAGTAGGAAGACAGAGGACATGTTGGTCGGATGAACTAAGGGCAACTTTCGGCGACAGATGGACCACCACAGCTAAAGATAAAGGAAAATGTCAACTTCTAGTCAAGACAGCAATCCAAAACAACAACACAGGATGAAGACAGTAAATAACAAGGAGCAGGAAACCAGTGCACCACCGAAACGCGAAGACCTAAACCCACAGTGTATAGTGCTAGAATTATATATAGGACACAAAAATGATAGACTACATATCGGACCATAAATGATAGACTATAGGCATAAGAAATAATAGGAAGTTCCTTCCCGGAATGGCTAACCGGGATTGCGAACACAAGCCACCTCTCCCAGGAGAGAGGCCCGTGCCCCTCGGGGACATTATGGGCTAATACTAATACTAAAAAATCCTCAAGATGAATCGCTTAAATAGTTTCTGTGATTTCAATAGTGTAATCCTTGTTTTATCAAGGTTATTTGATTCCGTGTGTTTTGCCACGTTGTTATGGTTTCATAGTCTATTGCAAAAGAATCATTAGATCAATTCATCAATATATATGGAGAATACTGCGCATGAGCAAAGCCCGTCAATAACCCACTTTTTTATTAGTTGGGACATACAGAGCCGCGACGTCTGCAAAGAAGGACTCAAATTTATTTTGAAAATAAGGGAAATCTGAATTTTACTAATTTTGAACAAACTCAACTAGTGGTTGCAATCCGCTATGAGGTACGTATTTGGACAATTGCCACTCTTTCTCTATGTGTCCCCCTTTGCTTCTGAAAATTAGTTGCCGAGGGCTTGATCAAAACAAATTTACTCGTCAACCACCAATTTTGTCGTTCAAAGTTTTAAATTTCACAAGTTTGGCATGATAATAACGACACAGTCATGTTTATAGACCGAGTGCACCATGTAATATTCTTGAATTTTATCCATTCTGTGTTGATATAAGTTAAACACTCACTGCTATGTTTTCGATATTGTGAATTATGTTATTAGACAATCTGTAATACAAAGTCATATTATGTTGTTATGTTAATAATTGACTAACTCACTGACATTATCGTTTATCCACTATTCCGTAACCTAAAATCTTGAAAATTGGCAGCCTCATAAGTTTTAGACTGTAACCGATGGGAAAATTTAAAAAATGTTGAGAGTTTTTTAAATTTTTTACCCTGCAGAAAACCACTTTGAAGGGTTATACTGGCATTCTTTACCCACTTCCACAATTGGTAGAAACCTAAAATTTGGGAGACTTACTACGTTTAGCCTTTTACCGATGAGCAAGTTTCAAAATGTTAGATTGTTTATTTTTAATCCCAGGAAAAATCTTAAAAGTCTCTGGTTTTTTGTTGTTTGTTTTAACCAAACGGCAATACACTATACGACAATCTAAATACACAATCTCTATCTCTGATATGCTGTCAGTTCATAAAAAAATTCTTTTCCCAAGAACCTCACATGGAGTTTTGGGTAGAGGGAAGCAAGTTGTGAAATACAAACGCAATACACAAGACAACACAAACATCTTGTACAAACAACTACTGTTCAAAGTTATTCTGAAGCCAATCTAATTAAAAATAGACTTTCTATGATTTGTGTTCCTTTATTCTGTAATGAACAAGGAATGGACATCTGAAGTCTGAAGTTAACCGTGAACGAGTTTTTTGCTTGTTGAGTCAGAATGCGCAATAATAATGTAAGTTACTAACTACAGATGGCAGCAGCATAGCTCAATCCCTGCAAACTGTGAAAGATTCAAGATAAATCCCTTACATAGTGTCTCTAATTTCAATAGTGGAATCCTTGTTTTGTCAAGGTTATTTGATTCCGTATGTTTTGCCACGTTGTTATGGTTTCAAAGTCTATTGCGAAAGAACTATCAGATCAATTCATCAATGTATATGGAGAATACTGCGCATGTGCAAAGCCCGTCAATAACCAATATTTTTATTAGTTGCGACATATAGAGACGGACTCAAGGACTCAAATTTATTTTCATAATAAGGGAAATCTGAATGTTACAAATTTTGAACAAACTCTACTAGTGGTAGCTATCCGCAATAAGGTACGTATTTGGACAATTACAACTCTTTCTCTATGTGTCCCCCTTTGCTTTTAAAAATTACTTGATGCGCCCGAGCTCCGATTTTGATATTACCAAAAGAAAAAGAACAGTAACCGAATTTAAGAATTTGCTCTTGGAATTTGGATTTACATGTAACAATTTTGAACCCACACGAGAAATACCTCCTTAGATATTGTTTTCTCAACCATTTCTGCTAATAACTGCTCCATTAATATATCTTAGTTTTTGTACTCTGACCACTCCGCTGTTATTTTCTCAACTGACTTATTGAACATAAGACAAACAGAGTATAAACAAATTACTTACAAAAGTTTTACTGATTATGAAGTTGTGGATTTTAAAATTATGATGAACTCAATTGACTGGGATATATTTATAAATGATTTTAACATATCTTCAGAGGCACTTTTTCATAAGTTTTTTAATGCACTACTTAATGGATTTAACGAATGCTTTAAGATTAAAAATAAATTGATAAGTAATTGTAGAAAACGAAACAACCCTTGGTACACCAATGAGTTAAAGGTCCTGAAACAACAATTAATTTTATCATATGACATCTACAAACATTCTTGGTCAACTAATAAAGAATGTTATCTCAAACTTAGAAAGAATTACAAAGACAAACTTACGGACGCTAAATTACATCATAGCAAAAGTTTAATTACTAACTCTGAGAATAAATGCAAGACCGCATGGTCAATCATAAATAAAGCTAAAGAATGCAGTTCTAATAAGAAGAACATTCCACTTACAGCAGAATAGTTTAGTAACAATTTTATAAATTGTGTTGACGATATTCGATCAAAAAGTACTGAATCTAATATATCTTACATGGAACTTTTAAAGAATCGTAGCCTCAGTAGTGTAAATTTATACTGGAGTAAAATCACGGTTGATGAGGTACTGAAGATTGGTTCCAAACTTAAGATATGAAGCAGCAGTGATGTATATTGCATGAGTAATAATTTTCTGAAGAAAATAATCGATATCTTAGTGTATCCTCTACTTTAATTTTACGCTTTGTAATTTTTTATTAACTTTAGGTAAGTTTCTCATAAAAGTAAGGGAATTTTGATGATCGTTTTTATTTTTGTGTTATCAACAGTTATAAACTATGAGTACTTTAGTGCTTAGCTTTGTTTATGGCATACCTGGAACCAAATTATGACGAATATATGTTGAATTCAAAATGGTGAAGCTGTCAAACTAATTTTTGGTAGGCTATAGTCCCTGCGTTGATAAAATGTATTTCACTTTTTCAAATCTCACCACTCCATATCTATTCTGACATGCCTGCATTGCTACTGCCTCGTTTTGAAATCTATTAATAGGGTCTCGTATTAATAATTGTTTCGAGGTGGAAGAGATGGTAACGTCTTCGATTCGCACTCGGGTGGTCCCAGGTTCAAATCCCATGCCCCACCAATTTGTAAAGGGTTTTTTCATGTTTCCCCAGTCGTAAAGAAAATGACGAATTGGATATTTACATACCATTTCGTCCTGTATCATATCAACTTAAATTAATATCAGTTGAAATTTACTTCATTAAATACACCGTCAGTAGATACAATTGACAAGCAATAGTTCCATGGCCTACCCTACTGTGCAGACAAAGATCCCGAATTCCTGATTGAGCCTCGAAGCATAAAGGAGTATAAACACAGCTGAAATAAATTTAAAAAAATAATAATTGCTTGTATGCAGTACAAATATTTGAATGTCACTAAAGTTTCCTCAAAACTTGAGACTAAAAGGGTTCAGTAGGGGCTGGAAAATATGATGATTGAGAGTAAAGTCATGTCTTAGCTATGAGAGGAATCTGTTCTCTATTTCTTCCCTTTGGCATATGCTTAGGTATATGATTGGACCATTCTTGGCTGTGTAAAGTATAACCGTGGTTACTGGTAAATACTCCTCCTCACGCTCTGGTTGGTCGGCCCCCGGCAGTCATGAGCCCTCCTCTCTTCCGATTGGTCCGCGTTTTGTCAGCCTGCATTTGGTTTTAGAATTAAAAGCAATCGATGTCGCATGTTGATTGCCCGTTCAGTAGTTTTTTCAAATTGTCTCACGTTAAACTCATAGCCTCAGTCCGTGTGCCAGGAGCGATCACTCAAGCATTTTGGTGAGAAATGTATTTTCTTTCATTATAAGTTATTGGCAATACATTTTTATGTAATAGTATTCCCTTTCCTGAAAAGCTGGCTATTTTAACATACGACATTTTGCATCAACACCAACGATATACAATTATATATAAAATTATATATTAATATAAAAAAACAGCCATTTTAGAGGTTGTAATGTTCTGTAGATCCAATGGAAGATATTCATAAACTCAGTTTGTTCTTAAAAATATGCAAAATGAAAGAAAATTGCGAAGAAGTGAGGCCTTACGTAACCAAAACTAGCGTAATGGCAGTTGGTCATGTAGGCGGAACGATGAACAGAATTAATCTTATTGTGAAACAGTGCTGGAAACCTGTTAATATTGACGGTGGTATAGGTGTTTTTGCTAGTGCTACCTCTCAATAAAATTAACTTTAACCTAACCTAACCTAACCTAACCAGTTACATACTTACATAGTACTACCTGGCACTAACCTCACATTTGTTCTTCTGCATGTCTAATGAGTAAAATAATCATTAAGGACAGTATTTTTTGGTAACAGCAATAACGGCAAAATTTTTACTTAGCTATACTTAGCTTTTCCCTTCCTTAAAATACTACAATTAAGCAAAATGACCATGAGAAACTCCATTTCTGCTTTCTCTGTGGCGAGTTTACTAAGCTAATGCCCGAGTGCGCCATTCTCCGGTTTTATCAGCTGTTTCGTAACCGCGGTAAAAGAAATATCGGGGTATTCTAAGAAACCCTGTGCACCATTGCTACAATACCGCGGGTCCAAACGCTCTAATATATCGCGGTCACTCTGCTACGAAATCATTCAAATGGAGCAATTTGTGTTGGTTTATTCAATGGCCGCTAATTTCGCTCTCTCTCTTTCCCTGCACGTATGCCAGTCATGGTGACTCTCTTAGGACGGTTACCCACATTCTTGGTAGAAAAATTGCAATGTTAGAGTGTTACTGTTCATTATTTGTGTTAATGTGATCCTCTCCAACAGTGTGTAAATTTCAATAAAACAACATCTATGTTTTAAAGAATAATTCTCACACGTGTGGAGTCCAAGGCAACCTTGCCAAAGCAAAGCGACACCACGAAATCAATGTTCTGAGTTCGACATAGCTTCGCTTTTATTTCCGTTCACCTAGTGGAAATTTTAGGTGCAAAGTCATGTACATAGCTATGAAATGACTGTTATAATTATTTTGTGTTTATGTAAGAATGATAAATTTATTACACACCCTATATACCGATACATAGGCTGTGTTGTGATGCATGCAGCCCTTCACTGTAAATTGGGCCTAGGCCCACTGGTTTCCCACATTTCCTTTATTTCGTGCTTTACTGTTCAGTAATTCATAAGCTTAAAATGTAATACTATATTGCATAGGCCATATATGTCTCACTTTGAATTCAAACATCATAGATGCTGTACAAATGGTGAAAACGAGTTGGGTAGTACTAGATGGACCTAGTTCATTTGAGGTAATGAAGGAAGGTCATTTCAGTCGATGTTACAGTATTTGAAAAGATATGTATCAACGTTCATTCTTCAAATAGATCACACCTGTCTCTCGTTATTCATTAATCAATTATTATCTTTTAGACCTACATATAGAAAAAAACGACACATTACGCTGATCTCCATCTTGGAAATAAAACCACCGTTTTCTCACTTTACGCTCCTTCATGGCCGGTAAAATTATACAGCGGTAAAGGTCGAAACCGAGCATGGCGCAACAAAATTATGACTTTACCGGGGTAAACTAAGCAACTTTTCCGCCGTATTCTGATTACTGAGATTGGTGCACTCGGGCATAAGAATCTAGGAGACTCAACAGATTTCGTACATCCACAGTTCTGTTTTGAAATGCATATCTAAAGTTGTATAGTACTAATTTTCATTATGTTTATCAATGTATTTGTACATAAATCGAAAGTTCCGAAGATTTATAAAAGTGCAGAAGAGTAACAGGAAAGAGGGATTTTACATATCAGACGGGACAAATGGTATTTCTGTGTAACTACTGGAAGTATTTTATATGATTTGGGGGAATGTGATCAGCATGCTGATATCCACGGATGTTAATGATGGTTTAAGTGACCAGAATAGCTACTTCTCAATCAAATAGCTCCTTAGTTTGTATCAAGAGGCTGAGTGCACCCCGTTCCAGACCCCCCTAACTCACAAAACCTGAGGAGGTACCGGGGGTTGAACCCGTGCTTGCTGATCAATAGCCGGCACCCGAAATAGCCATTTTATTTTGCAGAAAAATTTGGTTCCTAATAATGATATTTATCCAATTAATGTGGTAGGATACAATACAAGTCTGCAGTGACAGAGATATGGACTCACACAAGCCTCGCTTAGATGGGAAGAATGGCACTCAAAAGATTACAAAGACAATAAAATAATAGTACTCTGTTGTAGCTGAACTTGAAGTTTTATTTTGGTCATAACATTGAAGAACTCTTCATTCACTCTCACATTTACTGCCTATATCCTGGCAAAGAGGATGAAAAAAAGCCTGTTATTAGTCTGCTATTTAGCTTCTAGTGCGGGGTCCGGTAACACTTCTCTTATAATACAGTGCGTTCCACGTAGGAGTTGGCTTCTGCGTCGCTGTTGAAATATCTACGAAAATAAAGCTTCTAAAGGCGTAAAGATTCAGGTTCTCGCAATGAAAATCAAATGTGGTTTATCTGGCAACGCTGGCACGTGTCATGAACTCCGCGACCTTGGCTTAGTGTCTCAACAATGCAGTCCGTATCCCTTCAGCTGGTGTCAAGTGTACATGTGTTGTTACAATGCTACGACATAGGCCTACGTATGCAATAGAATTAAGGATATTTATGTACGATTCGTATGTGATTACTTACTGAGGAGAACTTAGATGAACTTTAGGAACGATTAGAACATTTCCCTCAAAAATCTTTGCGAGTCATTAAGTTCATTTAAGAAATGTTTTTGAAGATCGAGTAATTAGTAGGGGTTTGTGTCCGGCACAGTCCCCAGATCTAACATTACGTGGCTTTTATTTATGGGCGAACTTAAAAATAGTATATAGACCAAACCTCCATACATTACAACAACTCAAAGACAATATCACAAGAGAAATGAACTCTATTTCGGAAGAGAAGTCCCAGTGCCGGAGGAATTTTTCTCCTATAATATTCTCATGTAGTGTCCAACAGAGACAATAATCTGTGGTTCATGATTGCTTATATATCTACTAGCATGTGCCCGCGGCTTTGCCCGCGATAATTATTTCAAACATTAAAAATTAAAAACATAATAGTAAAATCATTATATTTAATAACACTTAAATCACGTGGACTACATACCACAATTAGATAGCATCGTCTGGTAAAAGCGACCTCAGATTCGAGTTTCTTGGCCCAGAAAACCTCTGTACAGTGAGATTCGTCCAAATAAAACAACGTTTGACCATATTTAGGGTTTACAACATTCAAGCGATCGCGAAAGTTTTATTTTCAAGATATGACAAAAATAGCCAAAGCCAACTGTAATTGATTTGACATTGAAATGTATAACAGAAAACTTATGTTTTGAAAACGCAAAAAATGCACGTTTTTTGCCCGTTTTTCACTCATAACTCACGAACGAAAACTAAAATTAAAATTCCGGCTTCGAGGTGCATTTTCCGACCCTTCAGCCCACCTATGTTTAAAATTTCAGATCTGCGTTCAGTAGATTTCGCTGGACATTGAGGACAATTCCTTTTATTAATATAGATAATATGAATTATAATGATACCTTCTCTAATTTGTCAATCATCCATTTAATTTAATCCAAACCCACCTATACCATTGGCAACAATATGTTCTGTGAATTTGTTTCGACAATTCTATGCAAAAAGGGATTAAGTATTTACAAAAACTTATAATTTTTTGCATTTAGAATCAGAGTTTTTCAAAATCCTTTCTTAGTGAGCACCTACATTATGAAACGAAGGTACTGTCAAAATTCCAAGTCTCTACCTGTTATAGTTTAGGCTCTACGTTGATTCATGTCAGTCAGGACAAAGCCTTTTATATATATAGAGATCTATTTCGGAAGCTGAACTTAAACGCGGGAAAAAAGACTCGTTAAAAAGGTGCCAGTGTTGTGTGGATGCAAGAGGAGGACATTTCCAAGTTATCTTGTGATGAGGTACGTGGTTATTTTCATTGTAAATTTAATTGTAATCGTGAGAACCTGATCATTACACCGTTAGCGGCTTTATTTGCCTTGATTTTTCACCCGCTCGATCGAAAGTTAGCGCTGTGGCAGCCGCGACGCAGACGCTTTTTATATTATTGTGATAGAGATATCCATGTTATATTTATAGCAGGCGATGAGGGAATCTATTACGGTGAAGGTCGCATTGCAAACAGTTACTAACCACACTTCGTTATCGAAATCAGACAGAGGCCACTGATTTGGAAGAACACTTGTCTGACTGTATAGTCAACATTTCCACAACATATCTGAGGACTGATCTGCCTCTTTTTGTGCAGACCCCTGACACTTGGTATGGGCATCTGCAAGGTATGAAAGAGTTTCATGAAAAGCGAAGGCATGGCGATAAAATAATACAAGCTTTGCAGAATAGAGGCAATGTACCACTGGCTATAAGTGGTGATGTAGGAAAATTAGAATATAAGAATAATAACCCAATGAAGCCAGGTTCGTACCTCCTTATACTGACAGGGCTTCGCAGCAACCTCTTTCCTATGGTTGTTCTCATGTTTGGAAGCATGAACAATAATCAGAACTTCAGAGCTCCGGTCGTGTTTCTTACACAGAATTTTCCTCGAAAAATTGCTGAAATGCTTCTATACGTAGCTCATATATCAGGTTATGCAGAAGCAATTAGTTTGAATCACCGTAACAATCATATAATCGAAGTTATGGGTTGGTTGCCAGAACACCAAAATAAAATATGTCAATTTCTCCCACTCAAACCCGAACTGATGGATACATGGGATTGTAAGCAAAGGAGGTTCAAGAAAAACAAAAACCTGTTCCCACAAAAACGACTGATTGATATAAAAAACTGCAAAATTATTGCCAAATCAGGTATTGGAACCATGCAAAAAGTGCCTATGACTACTCTGCTACATGTGATGCTTCGACAACATGAAATGTTCAGAGTAATTGACATAAAAGATACGACTAGAAGTCACATGGGATTCCCCGCCTCGTACACGGATCCCCGCAATCTTTGGGAGTGTGTAGCGACATATCCTCATATCAGAGATGAATTAAGATGGTATCTTCCTCCCGGAATCACGGTGCCACGGTGGTTGGCAATATTCAAGGTATTCAGTCCAGCTTTGTGGATCCTAGCAACCTTCACATTTATTATGGGCACAGTTGTTTCATATTTGCTGACAGCGGATCGCAGTTTCATAAAAGCGGCGATGAATGCTTTGCGGTCACACTTGGTAATGGGGGCTGAAGAGAAACTGGTTGGAGTTATAGCTGCAACTTTCTTCATATTATGGCTCTTCTATTGTCTTCATATCAACACTGCCTATCAGGCTGCTCTCTTTGGGTTCCTAGTAAACCCTGGACAAGATCCAACAATTCAGACCTTGGAGGAACTTCAAAATTCTGGACTAAAACTGTATATTGAAAACGAAATTTCTGTTGCTTATGGAAATAAGTACGACAATCTGATGAAGTGTGTAGACGATTGCCTTTCTTCACTATTTTCTGAGAAAGACAGAGCTCTGCTGACATTCAGTACCAGGGTAGATGCATATTATGCACACAGACGAGATCCGGATGGAAAACCTTATGTGGTTCCTCTCAAGGAGAATACTGACACAGCGTATTTTGGTATGTTCATTTTGGACAACAGTCTAAAGTGTTTAATACACGATCATATTGAAAACATGGTTAGCAGATACGTTGAGGCTGGGCAACTCGAACATATGAATCGAATGATATATTATCAAGGTGGTAAGGAGAACGTAAACGATACCATTACAGATTTTTCCCCCTTGTCTGTATCGCACCTGGAAGGAGCTTTCTTTGTGCTGCTGTACGGTCTATTGGGTGCAGTGTTTGTGTTCATGGGTGAAGTTCTCTTCAGTAAGATTGTCGTGACGCTTGCTGGGATTCTACTACACTTCACACGACCAATATGAAAATATAAACAACTCCCATAGTAACTGTCACAATACATTTAGTTAATGAAATATTGTGAAATGTAATTTAAACCTGTATACACTAAATCCAAACCGAGTGAGGTTGCAGAGTTAAGAGTTCCTGGGTTCAAAACTCAAATCTTGTGGCTGGTCGGTTTGACTTGCCTTTTCCAAAGTTTTCTTTTTCTCAAGGATAATCAGACCTGTAGGTCTTGCTTACTTTCCATAACTCATCACCCATTTCATAATCGTTGAAACTAAATATCAGTGAAGAGGACATCACCAGTCATTAGAAACAGTTTGAATTGTGCTGTTATAAATACATGCAATACACACGTCTAAGAATGATCATGAAAAATATGGTAGTATTATTGAAGATGATTACGTGAGCTAGAGTGATCCTAAAATATGTACTTATACTTTCTCGCATATACGTAGTATAGAGAAAGTATTGTGATCGTGACAAAAAATCGAAATTGAGATAACACCGAGAAAACATGTTTCACGACGCCCAGAAACCGAAAAAAGTGTTTTTGGAATGACGTCTCTCCGTCAGTCTGTGCATAAGCTCAGCGGGCAAATGGTTCGTTGTATTTATTTTTTCGGAATTTTAATGAACCGATTATAATTTTTGTTTTATCACTAAAATATTGAGGGAAATTTTCTTTAATGTTTCTTTTTTTCATTTTGACAAAAATCTAGATATGTCCCCGCGCCTGCGCACCTGTTGTTTGCGCGTTGCTTTTGTTATCAGCATAGCATTGTCATCATAGTCAGTACGCATGTGAAGAGGTTCACGTTTGTTTCATTGCGTGAGTTCGTATTTATTTATTATATTGTGTGAGTTACCAATGATGTCATCAGATAGTTTGGACGTCTTTATTTAAGCATTTTCTTCTCTTTGCTATGAAAATGCAATCCAACGGAGTAAGCCTTGTAAGTAGGCGGTTATGAATCAGTATAGATGGCCGATGTCAGCCAGGCTAGTATTCCTAGTAGTTATGATTACGCGACTTCCTTGTATTAAAACGTGGTAATGCCTTATCCACATTTGCTAAACGTTTCATCTGATTTAAGGTTGATGTTATTGGTTTGATAATTTCTCGTGGTAACATCCTTAACTGGATGTATTTTTAATGTTTAGTAAGTGAGACGCATTGAGATTGATTGTATGTGGCACTGTTAACACGTCATACTTATTCTTGATATTTTGTTGGCTGTAATTCTCATAAGGTTCAGTCTAATATGGCCATTAATGACATTTACAGCTATAATTAGAGTCAAGTTATTTATCTTAAATACAATCTAACGCTTACCATGGAATGTTCTGACCTGATCTAGTGATTACTCAACCGATTTTTTCCAGTTTTGAATATAGTTGAGCATAGTAAATTAAATCCAACTTCGATGTTTATGGTTGATGACCAATTTAATTGCTTCAGTTCATTACAATACAATCTAGAACACTTAGAATGGTTTCTTATGATTCAATAAATTGTCCCTGATTTGGTATGGCCACTATTGACAAATTCCATTGTTATAGTTGAGTATTGTAAATTCAATTCAACTAGCAAATTTAGATTGGTTTCTTATGATTAAAGAAATTGTCTATGATTTTCTATGTTAATTATTGACCAATTTAGTTGTTATAGTTGAGTATATTATAAATTTGAAATTTATGATATAGGGTCACTATGGACCAAATTAATTGTTACAGTTGAGATTAATAAATTCAATTTTAGTTGGAAGTTTGTGAGATATGGCCACTGTTGTCCAACTTAATTTTTATAGTCGTGTATAGTAAATTCAATTTATCTTGGATACTTATGACATATCACCACTATTGACTAATTTCGCCAGTTGTCCGCCGCCGTGGGTGAGTTGGTAGCGTGACTGATAAACACCTGGGCGGCTCGGATCGATTCCAGGCTGGGTCGGGACTTTACACAGATGTAAAGTTTCCATCCTGGGTCAGGACTGGGTGTTGTGTCCTCATTCCCATCCCGCGAAAAAAATTGTCTACCCTATCCGGTTTCATCCGGCCTAGTGTCCCACGGATCTGTCCCAGGGCAAGCCCGGCCTCCGGGCCGAACACTAATCATCATAATCATCAACTGTTAGTATCGTAAAATCTATTTAGCTTGGTATATCAGAAGAATTTCTTGTGTGGTATTGTTGGACACAGTAGTGTAGACCAGTGTTATCCAGCCCAGTGTTTAATATTGTGATGTGTCGAGACTCACCCTCTCTTAGTAAGCACATAATATTATGGTCTAGCTTATTTAGTAAATCTAAAACTATAAGACGATTTCCTATGGTACGGCGATATAACTATAGAGCAGCAACAATTTGTAATCACTTAATCTAAAAAAAGTAATCTTTTGGCTACTTTTAGATTTTTATACTTTATTACTTTACTACTTTATTACTTTATTCAACTAATAAGGTAGAATCTTTAATAAGAGAAAGGAAAATATTATTTAAAGCATGTCTTCTTGTGTTGTTTATGAAATGTGGTAATTTATACAACAAATGGACAATGGTGTAACGTAACACACTGTGTGTTTAATCTCGTGTTTAAGTGTCAATAAGTATGGATGATGTACAACGTGTCATTGATATTGTGTTATTGATTTTTCAATGTGTTAGGTATTATCTGTTTAATTTGAGTGGCCTTACTGGAGGGTGTTGTATCGAGAACTGGTTATATTTATATATATAGTATTATCCTTTTTCTGGGAGGTGGAGGCTGTGTTGTTTTTGTCACATTCTTTCTGTCCTTTTCAATTTGATCTAGTGAGGTCCCCGCGATTGCGCACTCTTCTTTTGATCGTTGCTTTTCTTATCCGCATTCGCACTGTCATAATGTGTTTGTATGCAATTGAAGTGCTGTGGTCGTAGCCGGTTTATCTCGTCTGTCGCGGGGATTGACTTTGTTGCAATATATAAGTTCGTATTTATTTATTATATTGTGTGCATTACCCATGATGTCCATTAGACAGTTGAGACTTCTTTATGTAAGTATTTGTTCCTCTTCGCTATGAAAATGCATTCCAACTGAGTAAGCCTTATAAGTAGGTGGTTATGAATCAGTGAAAATCAGTCTAGTATAGCTGTAGTTGGCCTCCTGCACTTAAAAGCTAAGATTACTCGACTTGCTTGTATTAAAACGTGTCAGTGGCTTATCCACGTTTGCTAAATGTTTCATCTGTTTTTATTTTTGTTATTAGTTTGATAAGTTCTCGTGTTAACACCCTTAACAGGATCTATTTTTAGAATGTTTAGGAAGTGCCACGTGTTATGATTGTCTGTATATTGTGGAACTTAACATTTTCTGGGCTGTAATTTTCATAAGGTTCAGTCTATTATGGCCATTAATGACATGTACAGGTATAATTAGATTCCAGTTGTTTATCTTAAATACCAATGTAACGCTTACTACAGAACTTTCCGACTTGAACTAGTAATTACTCAACTTATTTATTCCACTTTAGAATATAGTTAAGCATAGTAAATTCAATTCAACTTGACAATTTATGTTTGATGATCAATCTAGTTGCTATAGCTGAGTACGGTAAATTTATATCAACTTGGAAACTTATGATATAGGAGCACTATTGACCAATTTTATTGTTATAGTCGGGTATAGAAAATTCAATTTATCTTGGATGTTTATGACATATGACAACTATTTTCCAACTTAACTGCTATAGTCGATAATAATAAACTCAGTTTTACTTTGAAATTCATTAAGTGTCTACTAGTGAAACATTTAATTAGTAGGACTATAACTGCCAGTATACGCCAGAAGAATTTCTTGTGATTCAAGCATTGTCGTTTAACTCAGTGTATCGCCTACAATGACCAAATTACTTACTACACCGTTTAGTCCCGTTTCGGCGAACCGAGTTTGACGTCTAGTTAATTCACCTATTTAATTCCTCCTGTTAAATATAAATTATGATTCACCAACAGTGGTCAATGTTAGGTTCCTCTTAGAGGTAGGAATTAATAGCCTAATATGGTTATAGAAATTAGGCCTTGATATGTATATTGTGGTCTTAGGTTAGATTATTATTATAACTCTGTAGTTTTTTTTATTTTAGGTGTTTATAATAATACCTTAGGACTTCTTTTTCCTGGTCACAGTTATTTTGTATGGTTTAAGTTCAGTTGAAAGGTCTCTTGCCACGTTTTATTCTTTTTCATATAAAGCTATCGAGGAAGTATTGAAAAATGTTTATCGTTTCGAGTGCTAAATGTTGTGGAGAATTTATACTGTTGTTGTTATTCTGTACACTTATGGTTCGGTTGACAGCAAATATATGGTTCAAAGGTGTACGGGATTGTGTCCATTCTTACCATCTTTCCCTTCCTTTGTGGTCTGGGCCCTTTTCCTCGCTCCCAGGGACTCTTTATATAATTTTCAGTGAGTGAATATTAAATTAAATTCTCTGCTTGTGATTGCAAAAGTGTTCTTAATATAAATTTATGTATTGTCTTCCACATGGTATTAATGGAGGGCACATATTCAGTTTCAACACGTTCCCTACAAGGTAAGCATATGAGAGGCACAGATCGAGAGAATACGTACCTCCAGTTATATTCATTGTGACTATTTAGCATGTAATGAATAATATTTGTGTCATTGTACTTGTTATAGCAGTGGTCCTGCTTTATGGAAACACTTTGGAACTATATTAATGGAATGAATTCAGAATCAATGAACATTAAATTACAATTACAATTACAATTTATTGTTTCAAATTACACGAAAAATATACATAAAAAGTTGATACACCACCCGAAGAAGCAGAGCTTGTGTTCGGGGGTGGTTCAGTTCTATATATGAGAAAAACTTATACTAAATAATTACTTAAAACAATACAATATTTAGAGAAGTATGACAGAATACATGTATAAAAGGTTAGAACATGTTCTTTTTACAATACAAAGGTACGAGGTAATACAATATTAATACATAACAATTTATTTGTTCAAATTTTAGTAAAAAACAAAAAAAATTAAGTTCTATCCAAATTTTAAATTTTAATATGAAAAATGTTATAAGAGCAATAGTAGAAAACAGAAGTAATAATTATATAAATTTTCTAATTTTAGACCTAAATTGTTTGTTGTTTAAGGTATTTAGATCAGGATGGTTGGTAATAAATGAATTGAATAGTCTTGGGCCAAAACTTGAACAGTGCTTAGCTCCAGCAGTTGTAACATTTTTCGGTTCAAGTAATAAATTAAATTGATTCCTTCGCGTGTTATGTACGTGAGATTCTGACTTGTAATTGTCACGATGTTTATGAAAATAATTCAGTATGACATACTTGTCAATTTGGTCTATGGTGAAAACGTTAAATTCAGAAAATAATAATTTGGAAGAATAATCAGGAGGCTTACATAAACAAATCTTTATGATGCGTTTTTGAAGACAAAGCAAAGGGCTGAGGATCGTTTTTGCAACTCCTCCCCACCCAATTATGCCATATTGAATAATAGAATGAATTAGGGCTAAATAAATCGTACGTAAAACATGAGCTGGTAAACATGAACGGAGAATAACGAATTTATAAATGACTTTACGTAGCCTATTGCATAAATATTCAATGTACTTGTCCCATCTTAAATGTCGATCAATTATGATGCCTAGATATTTCACTTGATTTGATCCACTTAAGGAGGGACAAGTGCAGCTATTAATACAGCAACCTGAATTGTGTATTTTTAAGCTTAAATTTTTACTTACATTTAATTGTTACATACCGGTAGCTGTTAAAGCGAAAGGAACTAGCGTAGTTTTCTCAACATTTAAGAAAAGTAAATGAAAATCCAGCCAAGATTTAACAAGATTTGGGCTATACCTTTGTTGGCATTTTCGTAAGTTTCACTCCATGAAGAACCACTAAACATCACAACGGTGTCATCAGCATATGAGTAAATAGAGCCATTAAATATATTAAAATTAATCTTTAGTAGTTCATTTATGTATATTAAAAACAATATGGGACCCAATACTTTACCTTGTGGTACACGGATATTTATTTTCCGGAAATCACTGAGATCATTATCTATTCTTGTAGCCTGAGTTCTATTACTTAAGTACGACCGAAATAAATTTAAAACATTTCCTCTAATGCCTAGAGCATGTAATTTTGTCAGAAGAATATTATGGTCTACAGTGTCAAATGCTTTTTGTAAATCTAAAAATATACCTAAACATTTGTTTCCAGTATCTAATTCATTTATGATTTTCGTTGTGACCGTAAAAATGGCATCATCTGTTGACAGGTTAGGACGAAAACCGAATTGATTGTTAGATAAAAGTTTATTATTATTTAAATAATTCATCAGCCTATTCTTTATACATTTTTCTAAAATCTTTGAGATACTTGGTAGAAGGGAAATTGGCCTGTAGTTATTTAATTGGTTCTTATCCCCTGTCTTATGAATTGGTACGATTATAGCATTTTTTAAATCTGTTGGAAATATACCTTGCGAAAAACATAAATTAAAAATATGAGTCAGCGGTTTAGCTATGAAGTCAACAATTTTCTGTACAGTTTTATTCGTAATACTATCTATACCAGGAGAAACACTAAGTTTTAATTTGTTAACAATATTAATTATCTCACTTTCGCTTATAGGATATAAAAACATTGATGAGGACACTTTATCTGGTAGAAAATTATTCAAGTTCGATGTCCTCTTTATTTTTTCGGCAATTGCAAGTCCCACCTTTGAAAAATAAGTATTAAATTCATTTGCCATTTTTTGCTTACATTTTAATACGACGCCATCATCACTTATAATTTCTTTTATGACTTTATTATTATTATTTGGTTCCGTGTCAGTAGCTTCATTGATGAGCTGCCAAAATTTTCTGGGATTGTTCATATTTTTATTAAATTGGTCTGCATAGTATCTAGCTTTCGTGTTTTTTATAACCAGAGTTAGCATATTTCTATAAACCTTGTAATTATTCGACAGTTCTGTGTTAGATGGGATGCTTTTTAATTTTTTTGCCATTTTATCTCTTGTGCGAATTGATTTAATTGTACCTATTGTAATCCACGGTTTTATTTTTCTGTATTTGGAAGGAGTGTTTCGGAAATTGTTAGAAGTATTTTTACATATATAGTTCTGTAATATGTTATAAAAATTATGAAAACTTTCATCCGAATTTTGATTGTTAAGTACATTATTCCACGTTTCTTTTTTAATATCTAAGATAAAGTCATTATAATTCAAAATGTCATTTCTACGAGCTGAAAGTTCGTTAGATATATTAGGAGTAGGGAAGCTAGCATTAGAAAAGGCCAACACTATAGCTGAACATCTAGTCGAAACATTTAAGCCTAACCAATTAACAAACCCAGAACAAAAAGAAAGAATCGACAAGCAAGTGGATTTATTTATCCGTGACAACATACACGGCAACGCATTACCGGATCTGCACCTATCTCAACTCAGGCTGAAAATAAAATACCTGAAGGACAACAAGGCCCCAGGATCGGATAAAATCAGTAACGAAATGATAAAGCATCTACCCAGACGAGCGCTTATACATCTCTTGCAAATATACAAGCACTGCTGGAAGCTGGGCTATTTCCCTGACAAGTGGAAGATAGCCAAAATAATCACCTTACCAAAGCCTGGGAAAGATCCCAAGTTTCCCTGTAATCTACGACCAATTAGTCTACTCCCTACCCTGGGCAAAATATTTGAAAGAATAATACAAACAGAACTGAAGAAAGAGATCACAGAAAAAGCAATCATACCACAAGCTCAATTTGGGTTCCAACCGCATCTTAGTACAACAATACAACTCACCAGACTCACTGACTTCATACAATCAGCCTTCAATAACAAACAACGTACCATTGCCACATTCCTAGATGTAGAAAAGGCATTTGACAGAACTTGGCGAAACGGAATACTATACAAACTAATTGAAGCAAAAGTAACCTGCCCCGTCATACGGATAATATACTCATTTCAACAAAAAGAAAATTCTTCGTTTCAATAGAAGGCAAGTCGTCTTCAACCAAAGAGATGGAAGCAGGAGTCCCGCAGGTAGCTGTCCTCTCCCCAATGTTGTACAGCATATTCACAAACGACATACCGGAAAGAAGGCAAGTTCAACTAGCGATGAATGCCGATGACACATGCGTCTACACCTCGGACAGAAACATCAACATGGCGGCACACAGAATGCAAGACGCCCTAAATAAGATCTCTGCTTGGTGTACCACATGGGATATAGAAGTAAACGCTGACAAAACCAACTACATAATCTTTTCCAAAAGGAAATCGAAAAACCCCAAAAAAGATTTAACGCTGCACGGCAGAGATATCCTCCGAGCAACTGCAGTTAAATACCTGGGTGTCACACTTGACGAAAAACTAACGTTCAAACAACATATTGAGTCAGTAAAACTAATAGCTTGGGTGAAATACAGTATCATACGCCCCCTGATGAGCCCAAATAGCCTCAGCTTTGGAATCAAAAGGAACCTATACCTAGCAATTATCCGATCAGGCTTCTTATATGGATGCCCATCCTGGCATGTATCTGCGAAATGTCACAAAAACAAGCTACAAGTAACCCAGAAAAAAATGTTAAGAAAAATGCTGAATGTATCAAGATACAACACAACTATAGAAATACACAGAATGGCCAACATCGACACGGTAATGGAAGTCATAACAGACCATACATCTAGATTATGCGCAACATTAAACCAGCACCCTAATAAACTGGTCAGAGCAATTGGAACCATTCCCTCTCTTAAAAATACTTATACACATGTAACTTACAAATAAAAAAAAAATTAAAAAAAAAAAAAGAAAAAAAAAAAGTAACAGATTCTTCGACATTACAGACAAGGGAACCCGTCAGGGCAATCCCAACCACTGTAACAACCTCTTTATTCTTACAAATCTACAGAACAACCAAAGCGCCCAGTAGCGCTAATTGCTGTGTGTATCTACACCACAAAAAAAGACAGACAGACAGACAGCATTAGATAACACAGCAAAAATCAGATGATGATCAGTGATTGAACTACTATAAATTCCAGAAGAAAAATTCCAATGTTTGTTCAAGCTTTTAAAAAATATATGGTCTAAACAAGAATCAGTACCGTAATTTGTGGATGGCCTTGTAGTAGAATTTAAATATTTCAGAAACCCGAACTCGTGCAAAATATTCATGTATCTATGACAATTATTGTCCATTTTATTTTCTAGGATTTGAATATTAATGTCACCGACAATGACGTGACATTTTCTCTCTTTCGTAGCGGCAAGGTAACTCTCAAAACTGTCTAGGAAATCGCTTTCACAACAATTAGGAGATCTGTAGATTGCGGATAAAACTATATCAATATTATTGTAAGTAAGATTCAAATGCACAGAATTGCATTGAACAATGTCAACGTCTATCAATTTAACATCTATAGAATTTATAACATATACTACAAGGCCATCGCACTTATTGTATTTGTTAATCCTAATATACTTAGAATAGCCATCTATATCATATCCTGATTCAAAGTCAAGCCAAATTTCAGTTAAGACAATAATTTCAAATTTGGAGGAAAAGCACTGTAATAAAGCACATAATTCGGAAAAGTGTTTGTTTATACTACGTATATTTAAGTGCATTAAACTGAGGCCTGACGAAAGATGAAAAATGTAGTTATTACATTCTACAATGTCATCGAAAAGGACTGTGTTATTGCTATTGTTGTATTGCTCAATTTCAGTTAAAACACTTTCCATTATTAAAGTTAAATAAAAATTTGAAAACTAACGATTAATATAATACATAATTATTTACATGTTACTCAGATCTCGGGAGTGGACAATTCTGATCACATTACTTCGTTCATTTTTTCGAACAAAGACTTTTCCATCCCGGATCCATACAAACTTGTAGTCATTCATTCTGGCTGCATCCCTTGTTCTATTTAGCAAATCCCGCGTCTCCTTGGTCAACTGCTCGCCGGCTGTCACTCTCCCCGGGGGTAAGTGGGTGTTGACTTTCTTAATAGGAATCCCGGGGTCGCTAAAATCCTTCGTGTCTTGTCTGAAGAGATGGAGCCATTCATCCCTGCTACTTCTCCTGAAGAATCGAGCGACAATAGGGCGGGTTTTTCCTGGTTTAGCAGGCAGTCTGTGTGCGATACTTACATCTGACAGTAAGTGAGCTCCCCCAAACGCTTGAGACACTTCCTCGATGTCATCATAGGTAGACTGGCCGTCTGTTTCAGGGACACCAAAAATCATGATATTTTCTCTGCGGGTATATTGTTGTTCAAGCTTGAGATTCTCGTTTTCTTTGTTCAGAGCTCGCAATTGTTCCTGATTGCTTTTGACATCTTTTCTCACCTGAGCCAACTCTTCACGCAAGTCGTCAAATTTAGTAGATATAAACTCTACTGACTTTTTCAGTTCGCCCACCTCCTGTGGGAAGTGGGAATGATTCGGAAGTCTTTCCTTCCCCTTTAATTATTAAGGTGGGGAATGGGAAATGTTGATTTTGATATTGTGATTAATTAATTAGGAAACCTATAAATACAGATCAATACACATATAATTACAATTAAATGTAGGCGAGATGGAAATAAACAATAAAAATAAGGCACCGGAGATTGGTTGAAATATTACGTGTCCTTGCAATGTTTGCAATTTATAGGGAGAGCGTTGAGTAAAGATATGGATTGGTATTATTGACTTCCCCTAGTTTCAACATACACAACGGAGTCATACATTAAATTCGTATTTTCTTCATGTGGGGTACGCTGAAGGTCACGTGTTCAATAACCGATGAGATTGTTAAGACTTTTCCAGGGTCTCTATGGCCCTACTATCGACTCAGCCTCTAAGAGGAATGAGTAAAAGGATGAACCCTGATAACCTTCAGTTCCTCAACCAACTGGAACCATGAGGGATCACATTAAGTTTTACTTCCTCTTCCTGTGCAATACGTAGAAGAAGTATTACTTTCCACCTCCAAATTCCAAGTTCAGATTTTAACATAAATACACGTTTTGAGGTTCACTGAATCCAAAAATACTATTTTTGGAAAAATGTCTGTGTGAACAGCCTAGCTCCAGAAAGGAAAATACAAATTTTTGTATTTGTTTTAGGAGTCTTTTGAGGATGTGATATGATGATTGGTGACACATTTTTCTTATTTTGAAGGAGACATTGCATTAAGAAATTTTTGTTTTTCACGATTTTCTCGAAAACGGATATAACCATTTTCTTTAAATTTGGCACATTAGTTACTTATACGAAATGCTAATACTTCTGTTTAAACCTTCTTTTCGAAACAAAATTCTCTTAAGGGTAGTTATAAGCCATCCACACTGAATACACACTCTTTGCTATACGGTCTTTTGTACCTACAACAGCCTTGGTTGTTTTGGAATAATTTTTACTGAATGCTAACATCATAATCCAAAACTAACACTGTAAATGCCAATCTGCAGTATACTTAGATATATTTATGGATGTCGTTTTTGAATTCCAACCAATCTTAATAATAAGGCCGTGGAAATTTTCTATAACAATTTATTCACAATAAATTAAGTTATAATGAATACTTTCAAAATGTAACAGGAGCATTACCATAAGTATTAAGAATCACTCAAAGCAGCAATAATAACAATAGGCGTATATACATACACAACTTAGTTATTTAATGACAAAGATAAACGATAACGGTATAATTAAGCTGTGCAATAGATTTATTTTGATATTACACGCTACACTTCAGTAGAACTACTATTGCAGTAGTACTTTCAGCCTTCAACAAGGCCTGCAAGTTGATATAATCTGATATGTAGAACATAGTTCCCCTACTAAACTGCTGACTTTTGTCATTTACTGTAAAATGCCGTAGGCATGATGTTACTAGTAACTGGATTTAACATTGAAGAAATCTGCTCAGAATCAAGCAGGTTGAGGAATTCTGTTAGGGCGATAACATTTATCATATAAAAAGTTCTGGCTAAAAGAATTTATTCTATGTGCAACTGCATTCATGCAAACACACCCAAATTCATTACCAGAGAGGTACGTAATACAAAAATAGCCGAGACTATATTTAGAAAAAGCGATGAATATAAATTGCCGAAACGTTTATAATTTTGGATGGAAAACTCCTCCCCTTCTCTATCCGAGAACTCTCTACATTCGTAGCCAACTGTCTGTCATAAATATGCTCGGATTTCGTATTAAGGTATCGCAGAAATATTCAGAATAGCCAACTGTTGCTCTCGTATACAGTCCAGACCACTCCGAGATGGAACCTAACGGAAAATCGTGCCAAAAGAAAATTTTGTATTTGGGTTTGGTACCTTTTGAGGACGTAACACGAAGATTTTTGAAGAATTTCTCTTCTTTAAGGGGAAATTGCATGAAGGAAATTTTGTTTCAGTTATTTTCTCGAAAACAGTCTAACGATTTCTTTTTAAATTTAAATTTAAATTGAGCTTATCCTAAGAGCTAAAACGTTCATCCAAACACTTTTATTTTTGATAAAATTCTGTGAAGGATAGTTATGAGTGTGGATCGAAAAGTAACACACATTTTTTTTTTTACAAGAAGTAAGTTTACAGTTACAAAACAAATGCACACATGAAGGGACAACTTTTGTCTATTTTTCTATATAGTCGCCAAGTTTTCCAACACATTTATCCCATCGTGACACCAGTTCCAAAATACCCTGTTCATAGAAGTCCGTTCGGTTGAAGTATAGCAATCTGCGGAATGCTGCAAAGCGTTTACCGGCCAGAAATTTCTTCAGCGAGGTGTGGTGCGAATTTTATGGACTAAAGGGCATAACCCGAGTGAAATTCACTGGGACATGCGTGGCATATATGTATGGACGACTGTATGGACCATAGCAATGTCCCCAAGTGGTGTGCATTCTTCAAAAATAACCGTGATAACCTTTCATTTGTTTGGTCCCAACTACAAATGGCAGGAGCATAGCTCATCCACTTCAAACTCTGTAAGATTCAAGATCAATCACTTATTATGATTTCAATAGTGGAATCCTTGTTTTGTCAAGGTGTTTTCCCACGTTGTTATGGTTTCAAAGTTTATTGCAAAAGAAATATCAGATCAATTTATCAATGTATATGGAGTAGGGCTCGGACAAGTTACCGAAGTATTTGTCTATCCGAATAACCAAATACCAATAGCGTACAAATACCGTACAAATAAAATTGAATAAACGGTTATCAGAATATGGGTTTTCGGATAATTGTGTATTCGTTTCTTGTCCAATATTCTTGTAACCTATATTTAAATCCTCGGGTAGTTTTAACCGAATATTGTTCACTGAGATGGTTGTAAAAAGATTTCGAAACAAGAAACATTGGACACAACACCCTACACAGTCCCCTACCTCTACAGAGAAGTTAATGTTTACACCAAAATTACCTAAATATGTTGTAGAACTACACCTCCCAAGTAGGAGAGAATCTAGAGTACGATAAATTCTGATAAACCATTTCATCCCCTATTATTAACATGTGCTGTATACAAAATACATGAATTGATCTTTTTCCTTACCAAATTTTGAACAGCAATCCTCTTCAACTAGAAGAAGTAAAACTAGCCTACATGAGAATTCTGACTAATTACCCATTCCTTAACACCTTCCCCTGTAAGTAATGTTTTCGCTATTCAAATATAAATACTGGTATTTTTACAGGGTAATTACAGCTGTCGTTTTATATCTGTGCCTCTCGCCGACCGTTGGAATTTTGTTACAAGGAGCAGGTAGTCCGTGTATTCAATACAAAAGACATCCAGTTCCCTTTCTAGTCATTGCTTGTCCGAGCTCAAATCTGCTGCCCGTTGTAAATTTAAGACATGTTTTTGTGCACGCTAGTAGAATCTCTTCTCCTACCAGGAAATAGTCACTTGACAGACCGGCAGAGATATAATACGATGTCTGTACACGCAGCGCCAGAAGAACTAGGAGAAATTGTAGCCAACAATACTATTCGAACAAACCATCCCTTATGTAATTTAAACCCCCTTTTATGATATTTCTTTACAATTATACATTCTTTGGCAATATTATCGTCAAATTTTTTACACACAAAGACTGTCGAACGGGGAGAAATATAATAGGCAACGGTAAGATTCGAATATACAACCCCTTACAGAATTTCAACCCCCATGAAGGTAATTGAACATTCTTTGGCGATTTCTTATAACATTTTACACACAGAAACTCTGGAACATGGAGAAAATTATAAGCAACAAAAAATTTCGAATATACAACCCCATAGGCAATTTCAACCCCTATTAGGGTGATTTCTATGCAATTGCACATTCTTTAGCGATTATTATCAAATTTTACACACATAAACTGTGAAATGTGGACAAAATTGTAGGTAACAATAATATTCGAATATACAACCCCTTACACAGTTTCAAACCCTATTAGGTGATTTCTATGCAATTTCTCATTCTCGGCGATTTCTTGTAAAATTTTGCACTGTGGAACATGGAGAAAATTATAGGCAATAAAAAAAAATTCGAAAGTACAACTCCTTATGCACTTCCAACCCCTATTATATGATCTCTATGCAATTCTATGTTTTTGACCAGTTCTTGAAGAAATTTTACACATTGCGTTAGTAGAGCTGGGAGAAAATTGTAGCAAACAATAAAATTCGAAAAAAACACACCTTATTTATTTTCAACTCCTATTATGTTATTTCTTTACAATTGTACATTCTTTGGCGATTGTTATCAAATTTTACATACAGAGACCGTGGAACGTGGATAAAATTATACACGACATTATATTCGAATACAGGCCTACAACCCTTACGCAATTCCAACCCTTATTACGGTGATTTCTACAAATGCAAATTCTTTGGTCATTATTATCAAATTTTACACACAGAGACTGTGGACAGTAGAGAAAATAGTAGGCAACAATGATATTTGAATAACCTATTTTTGACGTATTTTCAACCCTTAATAAAAAATCATCTTTATATAATTCTACATTTTCTGATCGATTTTTATCAAATTTTACACATAAATCCTTTAAACCAAGGAGAAGACTTTAAGCAACAACGATTTTCCAACAAACTGCCCTTTAACTGTTTTTAGCACCTCTTTTATGATAATATGTTCACCAGTCTATTCTCTGAGTAATTTTTACAAAGTTTTACACCCAGAGCCTATAGAACTACGAGGAAGTGAAAATGTTCTGTCAAACAATGTTCATGATTCAAAATAACATAAAACGATTTAATAGTTCCCGTATTATCATTTTTTTTTATCCTCGAAGTATTCTGTCACTTGATCACAACGAATGATATCTGAATAATGTGTTAATGGAATATCGCTATTCCGAACAATCACCGTTGGGTATTCGCATATTCGGTGATGTGATCATCGGAAAAGTATAAGTTCTTCTAACCTTACGTGAATGGTCTTGAATCATGCGCCTCTGACGTCGGGACGTACATAACGTTCCCAGATCCCATCGTCACAGCACCAGCGTTTTAACACACATTTTTGCTCTGTGAAAGTCTACAGTGTACAAAAGGCTACCGAGAATGACAGCCGCATTTAAGGGTGGCTCCTACTGAAATTAGTTTTGTCCAACAATTTATCTTGGTTCTCGAGGGTCTTTACTTGATATCTGATAAACATTACACAAATAATGTAGATCTAGGTATATACAATAAATACCGCGTTGAAACATTTAAGGGGTGGTTTTTATTAAAAATAATTTAGTCTAAAATTTTCTCCTGGTTCTGTATGTAAATTTTCATTAAAAATGGTCAAAGGAAGCTGACCAAAATGAAGCACATACAATAGGGGTTGAAACACGTAAGGGGTAGTTTATTTCAAAATTAGTTTTCCCTAAAATTGTCGTTCTACAGCGTCAGTGTATAAAGTCTGGTAAAAATTGGTAAAAAAAAATTGAAAATTTAATGTAAGACGGGTTGAAACATTTAAGGGGTGGTTTCTTTCCAAGTTAATTTGGCTCAAAAATCTCTCTTGATTCAATAGGTTCTGTGTATCACGTGTGATAAAAAATTAATCAAAGAACGAAGATTTAAATAAATACATAACTTAACGGGGTTTCAAACATTTGTATAAAAAACATTATTTTGATTGTGGAGGCTATTTGTGTAATATCTAATGAAAGTTACTGAAAGAATGAAGGCTTAAGAATTGATATAAATAGGGGAAGGGGTTGTTTATTCCAAAATAGTTTTGCTTAAAATTTTCTGCTGGTTCTTTAGGGCCTATGTTTATATTCTGGTAAAAGATGGTAAATAAATGTAGGTTTAAATAAGATCATATAATAAGGGTTGAAACATTTAAGTGATGGTTTGTTCCAAAATGAATATTGCTTGAAATTTTCTCTTGGTTCCATAAGGTCTGTCTGTAAAGTTTGGTAATAATCGTTCAAAGATGGTAGATTTATAAAGAGATGAAAACAAACATTAAAAATAAGGCTGCGGTGATTGGTTAAAATATTAAGTATGGATTGGTCACTGTGAGAGCCTTGAGAAATGCTGATATGGATTGGTATTATTGACTTCTCCTAGTTTCAACACTCACAACGGTGTCATACATTAAGTTCGCATTTGTTACACGTGCTGCAAACCTGAAGGTCATTTGTTCAATCCAAGATGAGGTTGTTAAGATCTTTCCAGGGGCACTATGGCCCTAGGCTCGACTCAGCCTCTAAGAGGAATGAACACTGATAACGTTCTGTTCTTCAACCTCCTGGCACCATATGGGATCACTATAATTTTTACTTACTCTGAGCGTACCATAGGTCCTAGGTATAGGAAGTTGTTGGGTATCAGGTTCGAGAGGAACAAATTTGAAAGTAGTTGAAAGGAATAACTTAGGAACGAAGTGAAACAATGTATGTGCAATACATAGGAAATTTTCTCTGGGAAAAGGAGGACCAATTAGAGCAAGAGTGGACTATATCACGAGGACACTGGATACAGAGATCCCAGGAATTATATTGGTTTAACAATCTAACATGTTATGAAAACTTTCACTTTATTAACACTTGTAAAACTGAAGAAATAATATATGAACACTGATGTTAGATTAAAGAAACACGTTGAAACAATTCACTAGAAAATGGCGCGCAAAATGTTACACCGTAGGAAGTAATTTCGTAAATTTTAAGTTTTACCAATGAATTATATGTATAATTAAAGGTAATAAAATTTACTGTTAAATGAATTTATTCACAATTATTAGATCTTGATAGTTTACGTAAGGTAGCCTCTCGGATGAGCAATGACGTCACCACACTACACTTGCGTAGAACTTATACGCGAATCTAATGTACTTTGAATATTTAAAATGCGTAAATTATGTTGAATAATTTACTTGGATTGAATAAAACTTGTAATGAAGTTTTATTCCTACGATTTCTAGTACAATTACAAAGGGCGCGAAGAGGCCTTTGTTCACTAGGAAATCAGAGCAGTGTCAGAACGCGACTTGTTCTTGTAACTGCAGACTTAATACTGAATTGGCTTACTGACGCTCTACGAAGCGTCCCTTCAGGGGGATACCCGTCACAAAGAACTCGTGAGCAGAATATGATGTAATATACGCCAACTCAAAGATGACTTGGCGCAAGAAGACATAGCGGATGATTTGAATTAAAACTATTCACTGCACATAATAAATATGCTGGAAAAGAAACCCTTAGCTTGCGTTGACATACAGCCCGCGTTAAAGCAGTTGCTTTAATAAAGAGAAATCAGGAAATGCAAGCTTAAAGGAGCACTAGATAAACACAAAACCATCACTGATTCTAATTGGATGTATACATGTGATATGTGTTAGAAAATATGACTTCTTACATATATTACAAGAATATGATATTGAATAGAAAAGCAATGACATGTTACACATATTCCAAGAATACGATTTGGCGTAGCAATAGATTAGAAAAGGAGTGTAATCCACTGGGAGAAATTGAATATAAGATCATAGTAAGTGCTGTCACTACTCGTCTTGGGGAAGAGGACACACTTTCACTATGGGTCGCTTATATTCACCACTGGAAGTGCGCACAGTAATCACTCGAACTAAGCCGTCTTCTCCCGGATGAGTAGCGGTGATCAAGCCTAACTTCCATTGAAGAGGAGGAATGTTGTCTTCCTTCAAGATGACGACAGTACCAACTTGAATGTTGTCACTGGGGCAGGTCCATTTCTTCCTCTGTTGTAGTGAGTGAAGATATTCGGATGACCAGCGTTTCCATATGTGTTGCAAATGATTTTGTAACAGATGCCATTTTTCTACATACCTCTTATCTTCCTTCGGAGGATGTGAAGGTAGAGATGTGAGAGGTTCTCCAATTAAGAAATGACCAGGAGAAAGGTATGACAAATCAGCTGGATCATCATTTAGACGAACAAGTGGTCTAGAATTCAAGCAAGCTTCGATTTGAGATAGAAGCGTAGAAAGCTGTTCATATGTGAGAATTTGAGCTCCCATAACTCTTCTGAGATGAAACTTCATAGATTTCACTGCTGCTTCATGTAAACCACCAAAATGGGGCGAATTTGGAGGAATGAACGACCAGCTATAATCGTTGTTTGCAATGAAATTTTGAATTGTAGTTTGAAATTCTCTTGACTGCAATAACAATCTGAGATCCCTTAACTTGTTGTTTGCGCCCACAAAGTTAGTGCCATTATCACTGAAGATTTCGTGCTGTAAATCTTCTTAGGGCTGCTATGAAGGCATCTGATGTTAGATCAGAAACTAATTCAATGTGGATGGCCTTTGTTACCAAGCAAACAAATATGGCGATGTAAGCTTTTACAGTGGTTTTACTGCGTGGAGCCCCATATCTTATGTTGAAGGGTCCAGCATAATCGACTGCTGTGCGGAGAAAAGGTCTAGCAGGAGTTATTCTATAGCTAGGAAGATTTCCCATTAATTGTTGAGAAGACTCTGCCTTTAACTTGAAGCATGTGAGACATCTATGCAAAATAGATTTTACTACTCTACGAATACTATGTATCCAGTAGGCTTGTCTTAAGGAAGCTATAAGCAGCTGGTGCGAAGCATGTAATGGCTTGCGATGCTCATATTCTACAATCAGAACTGTTAAGTGATGTCGGGATGGCAAGATAACCTGATGTCTTGCATCATGTGTAAGATCTGATTTCTCCAACCGTCCGCCCACTCTTATAATGTTATTCTGATCTAGGAATGGAACTAATGCATGGATAGAGCTTTTCACTGAAGTTTGCTTGCTATTGCTAAGATCTTTCAGCTCTTGGGCGAAAGCTTCTTTCTGAGCAATTTTAACACAAACTTGTAAAGCATTTTGAAGTTCTTCTGCTGCGAGAGGTCCATGATATTTGTTTTCATGACGGCAGGCAGAAATAAATCTATACATATAACAAGTAACTCTCTGAAGGCGCCTAAAATCAGAAAATCTTGTGAGAAAACTATCTTCTACGGTGGTAGCTGCCATACAGATAGAAACCAGTTGTTCGGAAGAATCCTGAACGTTTAATTGTTTTGGTTGTTCAGGCCATGATGTTGTGTTTTGTGATAGCCAATTAGGACCATGCCACCACAAATCAATATCAGACAATTGTTCAGACACTACACCTCTTGAAACGAGATCAGCTGGGTTGTCTTCTGTAGAAACATGTCGCCAAGCTGCTGTTTCCGAAAGCTCTTGTATTTGTGACACACGGTTGGACACAAATGTTTTCCACTTTCGTGAGTCTGATTTTATCCATGACAGAACAATAACTGAGTCTGACCATAGATAATTTTGTGATGTTTGAATATTAAGGTCATTCAACACCTTGTTATACAGTTTAGATAACAACAATGCTCCACAAAGTTCAAGACGTGGAATGGTTTGCCTTTTAAGAGGGGCAACCTTAGATTTGGAACACAGCAAGTTAACTGTAACTTCACCTTCACTGTTCACAGAACGGAGATATATGCATGCACCATAAGCCTTTTCTGAAGAGTCACAGAAGCCATGGATCTGTATATCTTGAAGGGTACCATGTGTGAGAACAAATCGTGGAATACGCATTGTGCTTATTGTACCTAAAATGTCACAGATCTCAATCCATTTCTCTGCTATGTATGAAGGTACTTCTTCGTCCCAGCCAAGTTTTTCAATCCACAATGATTGCATGAAGATTTTGGCATTGATAACAATAGGACTGACAAGGCCTAAAGGATCAAAGATGGAGGAGATGACTGATAGGATAGTACGCTTGGTAAGTTTAACTTGAGTATGAGTTTGGAGAGAAGGATGGGATTGTATCTGGAAATTATCAGTTGCAGGATGCCATAGTAAACCAAGGGCATGTGCATTTTCACTGTTATCAAGAGACAGAGGCAATTGGGTCTCTCGATGAGATGACGGAACAGATTCCAACAAAGCTTCATGATTGGAGCACCATTTTCGCAATGGAAATCCGCCACTGTCAAGCATGAGGATTAATTCTTCTTGAAGGCGTAGCGCTTCTTGAAGATTATCATGTCCTGTCAGGCAGTCGTCTACATAGAAGGAAGTTCTAACTGCTTGGGAAGCGAGAGGGTATTTAGCTTCTTCTTCTATTGACAGCTGATGCAGGGATCTTATGGCTAAAAATGAAGCTGATTTAGTACCATAAGTCACGGTAGTTAATGCATAGTCTTGTATGGGCTCATTTGCATTAGAACGCCACACAATCCTTTGAAGATTCTGGTCGCTTTCGTGCATTTTTATGCGTCTGTACATTTTAGAAATGTCAGCTGAGAATGCATATTTATAGGTTCGAAAACGAGTTATAATTGATGATAAATCATCTTGCACTGTAGGCCCTAATTTCAGAATGTCATTTAGGGACTTGCCTGAAGATGTTTTTGCAGAAGCGTCGAACACAACTCTAGTCTTGGTTGTGGTGGATGAGGGCTTGATTACTGCATGATGTGGTAAATAGAAGCATTTTTCACCTGGCCGTGGGAGTGAAACCTTCTTCATGTGTCCCAATTCTTCATATTCTTGCATGAATTTTTTGTAGTCTTCTTGTAGAACAGAATTGGTTTGGAATTTGCGTTCCAGATGTTCTAAGCGTTTCACTGCTTGTTGTCTGGATTCGCCCAAGGAATCCTCAGATCGATTCTTGGGTAATTTCACAACAAAAGCACCGTCATCTGCACGAATAGTGTTTTGTATGAAATGTTCTTCACACTCTCTCTCTTTTTTAGTAAACACTGGTTTAGGAAAATCTTCTAGTTCCCAGAAGCGTCTTAACTGTGTGTCAACATTGTCAACGGTCACAAATAAATTGTGTTGAGCAAATGTGACTTTCTTAGATTTGATTGAGGTTTTGGGAACAGATCCACTGAGCACCCAGCCCAGTTCAGTATTACTAAGAATAGGGTTATTAGGAGTGATTATTCTTTCATTGGTAAATAACTGATAAAATAAACTAGCACCAATGAGGAGTTGGACATCACCAGGGATGTAGAATTTAGGATCTGCTAATGCAATTTCACTAGGAATATTGAATTTGGTAGGATCGATACGGAAAGAAGGAAGTTTGTTTGCAATGTGAGAGATTACTAGACAGTTCATTTCAGCCTGGAAATTCTGGACTCTGGATCGCAGATTAACTTTAACACTGTGATTGCAAGAAGAGGTGCCATTTATGCCTCTTATATGAGTATCGACATTCGTTGTTGACAGCTGCAACTTCTTTGCTAAATCTTCAGTTATGAAGTTTAGTTGGCTCCCTGAGTCTAGTAACGCTCTGCACAACACTAGATTTCCTTGCCAATCTTCAAGATGCACTGCTGCAGTTGCTAACAAAATCTCCTTTTGGTTGGATTTTTCTTTTATAGAACAATAACTAGCAGGCAAATTGTCAGTGCCTTCCTCAGTATTTCACTGGTGAGAGGTCTTTTTCTTGTCACGTGTGTTATGTAATAATCTGCTCTGTGAAGCCATCCCACAATTGCAGAAGGACTTGAGTTTGCAATGGTCTCTTTTGTGATTGTTGGAAAAACAGTTTGCGCACAAGCCTTTGCCTTTTACAAACTCCCATCGTTGGTCTACACTCAACTGTGAAAACTTGTCGCACCTATGTAACTTGTGACTTTCCTTGCAACAAGGACATGTATCACCTTTGATGGCAACATACGATTGACGAGTTGTTTTTACAGATTTCTTTTGGGCGTGTTTTTCACTCCTTTCCTTTGATGGGCTTGACACGTTGTTAGAATTGGATAGCACTTCTAACGAGTGAGCCTTGGCTTCTAGGAAGCTCATTAATTCTTGAAGCGATGTGAACCTTTGTGAGTCAATTTTACTTTCCCATTCCTTGCGTGTAGTCTCACCAAGATGATCCAATATTAATTGAATGAACATAACTTCATGCAATGGGATTTCAATATTGAGAGCTTCGATGGCGTTAAGATTGCTTTGAAACTGATTTAGCAAGTTTCGCAGGTCTGTAACGTTTTCATCTTTCATTGTTGGTAATGAAAGTAGATTTTTGACATGAGCTGTCGTGATGACTCGAGTGTTATTATATCTAGAGCACACTAAGTTCCATGCTATAGGAAAATTCTCATTAGTCACTGGAAGATTCTGAATGAGCGCGTGAGCTTGACCCTTCAATGAACTCAATAAATAATGATATTTCTGGATGGGATCCAATGACATTATTTACCACTAAGCTACTAAAGGTGTCATGATAATGCTTGAAATTAGTCACATCTCCACTGAATACAGGAATTTGGATTCTTGGGAGTTGTATATTTCTATTGTTGCACTGTGAAGTAGAAGATTGACATGTGTGATGAGAATTACCACTGTGATTAGATTGTTGGCTGTGATGAGAGCCTAAACTGTTCACTGGATGTTCGTGTAGAAACAGAAGACCACTTAACTTTGCTTTAAGCACATCGTAATTGTTTCTCACTTCTTCGTCATATTGCATGTGAAGTTCTATTTCTTCTTCAGCTTCGATAAGAGCTTCTATCTGAATTTGTATAGACTTGTATTCCTCCCAAATTTCAATAAGGCTGTCAAATTTCACTTTTAGTTGAAACACATCCACTTCTTCAGGAATATTGTTACAGAATTTTTGAATGAATGTGAATTTCCTTTTAAGAAAACCCCGTTCCTTCGTTAAATCTCTCAGTTCATTCTCCATGATGAGATGAGTTGTTACTTGACGTTTAACGATGAGATGCTACCACCGCTGCACGATGATGTATGAATCAGCTGTTCACTGCTTACTTGATGTTCGCTGAAGACCGGAATCATTCGATGTCTCGTATCACTGCTGCAAGATACTGTCCTGTGTTGCGAAGTTCAGGGTTGCTGGAACTCACGAACCGACCGACGCGGAAGCAAATGATGTGTGAGACGAATTCGAGAAACGGCATTATCGAATACAAGTGTGCAATAAGTATGATTGTACCAATATAATCCGGCCCGGAGGACCAAATGTTGGGTATCAGGTTCGAGAGGAACAAATTTGAAAGTAGTTGAAAGGAATAACTTAGGAACGAAGTGAAACAATGTATGTGCAATACATAGGAAATTTTCTCTGGGAAAAGGAGGACCAATTAGAGCAAGAGTGGACTATATCACGAGGACACTGGATACAGAGATCCCAGGAATTATATTGGTTTAACAATCTAACATGTTATGAAAAACTTTCACTTTATTAACACTTGTAAAACTGAAGAAATAATATATGAACACTGATGTTAGATTAAAGAAACACGTTGAAACAATTCACTAGAAAATGGCGCGCAAAATGTTACACCATAGGAAGAAATTTCGTAAATTTTAAGTTTTACCAATGAATTATATGTATAATTAAAGGTAATAAAATTTACTGTTAAATGAATTTATTCACAATTATTAGATCTTGATAGTTTACGTAAGGTAGCCTCTCGGATGAGCAATGACGTCACCACACTACACTTCCGTAGAACTTATACGCGAATCTAATGCACTTTGAATATTTAAAATGCGTAAATTATGTTGAATAATTTTCTTGGATTGAATAAAACTTGTAATGAAGTTTTATTCCTACGATTTCTAGTACAATTACAAAGGGCGCGAAGAGGCCTTTGTTCACTAGGAAATCAGAGCAGTGTCAGAACGCGACTTGTTCATGTAACTGCAGACTTAATACTGAATTGGCTTACTGACGCTCTACGAAGCGTCCCTTCAGGGGGATACCCGTCACAAAGAACTCGTGAGCAGGATATGATGTAATATACGCCTACTCAAAGATGACTTGGCGCAAGAAGACATAGCGGATGATTTGAATTAAAACTATTCACTGCACATAATAAATATGCTGGAAAAGAAACCCTTAGCTTGCGTTGACAGAAGTATTGTTTTCCATCCCCAAATTCCAGGTTGAGGTTTTAACATAAATACACGTTTTGAGGTTCCCTGAATCCAAAAATACTATTTTTTCCCTGAATCCAAAAATACTATTTTTGGGAACATGTCTATGTGTGTGTGAACAGCCTAGTTTCAGAATGGACAATCGTATGAAAACTAAATTTTATATTTAGGTCACGTGCCTTCTGAGGATGTGATACGAAGATTGGCGACAACTTTCTCTTATGTTAAAGAGACTTTACATGAAGAAATTTTTTGGTGTTTCACGATTTTCTTTAAATTTTGCACATTACTTGCTTATACCAAGAGCTAAAACTTTTATTTGAAACTTTTTTCGAAACAATTCTCTGAAGGGTAGTTATAAGCCAGCTACTCTGAATACACGCTCTTTGCTATACGGCCTCTTGTAACTGCTACAGCTTTGATTGTTTTGGAATAACTTTGAAACTAACGTTGCAGCTACTGAATACTAACATTACAATCCAAAACGAACACAGTGCCAATCTGCAGTTTACTTAGTTTTATTTATGGAAGATGCATTTGAAGGCCACTCAATCATATTAATAAGGCCGTGGAAATATTCTATACCAATTTATTCACAACAAATTATAAGGAATATTTTCAAAATGTAACAGTAACACTGCCAAGTATGTATTAACAATCACTAAAACAAGCATTAATATCAATCAGATTTATATATACCCACATATTAATTATTTAATGTGACTGATAACTAATATAGTTATTATAAATATGCTGTGCAATAGGTTAAGTTTGATATTACACGCTACATTTGAGTATGGCTACTATTACACTGATACTTTCAGCCTTCAAGTAGGCCTACGTACAGTTCTTGCAAATTGATGTAATCTGATATGTAAAATGTAAGTTTTCCTACTTAACTGTTGAATTTTGTCTTTTACTGGAAAATGCCGTAAGCATAATATTACTGGTATCTGAATTTAACATTGAAGAAATTTAACATTGATTTAGACATTTCATTACGGCGATAACATTTGTACAGTGTATTTCGGGACGCAGCTAATCTGATAATATTAACCGATTGATAACAGTAGCCGAAGGTATTAAATGAAGGTTATCTCTTCATACATAAGATAATCCCGGATTACCTCAGCCATAGGGGCTATATCCCCGGTCCAACAACCGATTTCGCGACGATCTTAGGACAAATGCGAAATCGATTTTTCGACCGGAGCTCAGGTAATCCGGGGGTGGAAGGCGGGGTAAAAAAATATAATAATAATAATAATAATAATAATAATAATAATAATAATAATAATAATAATACACTACAAAACAGAATTTAGAAAATTTATAAAATAATACGTAGACTGTACCTTATGAGAATTACACCCAACAAAATATCAGGAATAAGTATGACGTGCTAATAGTGCCACAAACTATCAATAATAACACGAGGCACTTTCTAAACACTATAAATGGATCCAGTTAAGGATGTGAACACGAGAACTTATCAAACTAATAACATCAACATTAAATCAGATGAAACATTTAGCAAACAATTAAGTCGCGTAGTCACAAATTCTAAGTGTAGTTGGCCAACTACAGCAATACTAGGCTGATTCACAACGGCCATCTATACTGATTCATAACCGCCTACGTATAGGCTAAGGCTTACTTTTGATTGCATTTTCATAGCGAAGAGGAACAAATACTTTCATAAAGAACTGTCTCTTGGACATGTTGGGTAACGCACAGAATATAATAATTAAATACGAACTCACACATTGCAATCCCCGCGAAAGACGAGATAATCTGGCTATGACCACAGAACTTTAATTGCGTACAAACAATGATGACAGTGCGTATGTGGATAAGATAAGCAACGCTCAAAATAACGGTGCGGGGTTGCCGGGATTTCACTAGATCAAATTGAAAAGGAAAAACGGGGAGAGAACGAAAGTGACGAAAAACATCACAGACTCCACCTCCCAGAAAAATAATAATACTATATACATGCATGTAACCAGTTCTCGATAAAGCATCCTCCAGTAAGGCCACTCAAATTAAACAGATAATTCCTAACACATTAAAAAACCAGTAACATATTAATGACACATTATACATTATCCAAACTTATTGCCACTTTAACACGAGATTAAACACACACAGTGTGTGTTACGTTATACCATTGCCCATTTGTTGTATAATTTAACACATTTCATAAACAATACAAAACACATATTGTAAATAATATTTTCTTTTCTCTTACAATACATTAAAGAATATACCTTATTACTTGAATAAAGTTGGATGTAGCATCTTTTGGCTACTTTTAGAATAAGTTATTAAAAATTCTTGCTACCAATAGTTATATTGCCGTACCATAGGAAATCGTGTTATAGCTTTAGATTCAATAAATAAGCTAGACCATATGTGCTTACTAAGAGAGGGTGTGTCTCGCCACATCACAACATTAAACATTGGGATAGATAACACTGCTCTACGGAGGTATGTCTAACAATGCCACACAAGATATACCAAGCTAAATAGATTTTACTCTACTAGCAGTTGATGATGATGAAGATGAAATGTTCGGCCCGGAGGCCACCGCGTAGGGTGGCCAATTTCTTTCGCGGGATGGGAATGAGGACACAACACCCAGTCATGTCCAAGGAAGGAAACTTTACATATGTGTAAAATCCCGACCCGGCCGGGAATCGATCCGGGCCGCCCAGGTGTTTGGAGTCACGCTGCCGAACGACTAGCAGTTATAGTAACTAAATTGGTCAATAATGGTCATATGTCATAAATATCCAAGATAAATTGAATTTACTATACACGACTATAAAAATTAGGTTGGTCAACAGTGGCCATATATCACATACTTGCATGTAAAATCTAATTTACTAATCTCAACTATAACAATTAATTTGGTCAATAGTCGTCATACCAAATCACAGACAATTTCTTAAATCAGAAAAACCATTCTAAATTTCCAAGTTGAATTGCATTTACTGTACTCAACTATAACAATAGATTTTGTCAATAGTGGTCACAGACAATTTATTGAATCATATGAAGCCATTCTAAGTTTCCAAGAATTGATCGTACTCAACTATAGCAATTCAATTGGTCATCAACCATGAAAATCGCAGTTGGATTTAATTTACTAATCTCAACTATATTCTAAACTGGAATAAATACGTTGAGTAATTACTAGATCAAGTCAGAAACTTCCTTTACATTATTATTTAAGATAAACATCTTAACTCACAGTAATTATAGCTGTATATGTCATTAATGGCCATAATGGACTGAACCTTATGAGAATTACAGCCAACAAAATATCAAGAATAAGTATGACGTGTAAACAGTCCCACATACAATCAATCTCAACACGTCTCTCTTCCTAAACATTAAAAATAGGTCGAATCAAGGATGTTAACAAGAGGACTTATCAAACTAATAACATCAACATTAAATCAGGTGAAACGTTTAGCAAACCTGGATAAGCCACTAACAAGTTTTAATACAAGCAAGTCGTCTAATCAACTACAGGCTGACTGACAACGGGGACCTTTCTAGATCAAATTGAAAAGGGGATACGTAAAGAGAGAGAATGTGACGAAAAACCTCAGATCGGCTATATTGCACGCTTTAACTGAATATAGGTCATATCATGTGTTTAGACTGTTTGCATAACATGCGGTCTATTGCAGCAACTTATTCGCGTGCGTCTGTTCTATTGTTCGGTGATGTCTCCTTTTCTGATATTCAGTTTAAACGATTATAATATCCAGTGACATAGCGGTGATGAGTTATGGAAAATAAAGAAATCCTACAAATCCGGCGTTTTCCTTTTGAATGAGAAAACCTTGAAAAGCTCTAGTCAATTTGGGCGATCACGAGGTTTGTTTTGAACCCAGGACCTTTTCCCTATTAGGTTATACCACCTCGCTATAATTGGTTTTGGTGTATTCAATACAACTGAGGCTAAAATGACAGCATTTAACAACAATAAGTAGATTATGGTTTTCTTGTTACTATGGGCAACAAAATATCTTTCATATTTTAATTAAAATGTTTGTTCTGAAATTCGCATTTAAGCCGTACTTATTTTTTTATCTTGATATACTAATGGCATAAAGAAATGTGTTAAACAAGAAATGTTCTATTTAATTAATTCTACAATTTTACTATAGTAGGTTTTCATGTATTGCCTACTGTAATTGAAATAAATAATCTAGAAACATTAAAAATGAATACGAGTAAAGTACCCCTTTAGTAATATTTTAAGAAGAACGAATACAGGCCTAGCCATTTTATTAGTCATAGGCCTAAACAAGAGTTTCTAATTTTAATTTTTTTTATTTAAAAAAAAATTAATGAAAAGTTCCCTCAATATTCTAGTTATAAAACAAAAATTATGGTCGGTTCCATAAAATTCCGAAAAAAAAATACAACGAACCTTTTGCCCGCATTGCTTGTCCAAAGACAGACGGACAGACGTCATTCCAAATACACTTCTTTTCCGCTTCTGGGCATCGTGAATCATCTTTTCCCGGTGTTATCTCAATATCGATTTTTTGTCACAATCTCAATACTTTCTCTACACTACGTATATGCAAGAAAGTAAAACTGCTTATTTTAGGATCACCTTAGCTCCCGTAATCATCTTCAAATACTCCGTATTTTTCATGATCATTCTTAGACGTATGTACTGCATGTATTTATAACAGAACAATTCAATCTGTTTCTAATGACTGTTGATGTCCTCTTCACTGATATTTAGTTTCAACGATTATTATATTTTGAGACGAGTTATGAAAAGTAAGCAAGACCTACAGGTCTGATTATTCTTGAGAAAAAGAAAACTATGAAAAAGGCAAGTCAAACCGACCAGCTTATTCGGATTGGCTTTAGTGTGTGTATTACCATACAGATTTAAATTACATTTTACAACATTTAATTAACTGATGGTATTGTGACATTTACTATGGGACACAAACGCACATAATTATTTATATTTTCATATTGGTCGTGTGAAGTGTAGTACAATCCCAGCGAACGCAGCGACAATCTTATTGAAGAGAACTTCACCCATGAACACCAACACTGCAGCCAATAAACCGTACAGCAGCACAAAGAAAGCTCCTTCTAGATGCGATAAAGACATGGAGGACACATCTGTAATGGTATTGTTGACGTTCTTCCTATCACCTGCATAATACATAATTCGTTTCGTATGTTCGAGTTCCCCAGCCTCGACGAGTTTTCTAATCATGTTTTCAATATGATCGTGTACTAAACACCTTAGTCTGTGGTCAGAAATGAACACACCAAAATACGATGTTTCAGAATTCTCATTGAGAGGAACCATATAGGGATTCCCATCCGGATCGCGTCTGAGTCCATAAAATTTATCTACTATGGTACTGAATGCCAGCAGAGCTCTGTCCTTCTCAGAAATCATTAAAGCAAAACAATTGTCTCCACATTTCATTACATTGTCATACTTATTTCCAAAAAGTTTAGCGGCTCCTTCCCTTTCTATATACAGTTTTAGTCCAGAATTTTGAAGTTCCTCCAAGGTCTGAATTGTTGGATATTGTCCAGGGTTTACTAGGAACCCAAAGAGTGCAGCCTGGTAGGCGGTGTTGATATGAAGACAATAGAAGAGCCATAATATGAAGAAAGTTGCAGCTATAACCCCAACCAGTTTCTCTTCAGCCCCCATTACCAAGTGTGACCGCAAAGCATTCATCGCCGCTTTTGTGAAACTGCAATCCACTGTCAGCAAATATGAAACAACTGTGCCCATGATAAATGTGAAGGTTGCTAGGATCCACAAAGATGGACTGAATACCTTGAATATCGCCAACCACCGTGGCACCGTGGTTCCGGGATGAACATACCATCTTAATTCTTCTCTGACGTGAGGATATGTCATTAAACACTCCCAAAGATGGCGGGGATCTCCGTGCGGGATGGGAAATACAATATGAGTTGAAATCTTAGAATCAGTTGCAATTATTCTGAACATTTTTTGTTGTCCAATTGTCGTTAATAGCATAATAGTCATAGGCACTCTTTTAATGAATCCCATAGCGACTCTTGCAATCAGTTTGCAGTCTTTAATATCAACCAGTCGTTTCTGTGGGAACAGGTTTTTGTTTTCCTTGAATCTCCTTAGCTTACAATTCCATGTATCCATCAGTTCGGGTTTGGGTTTTTGAAATGCACATATTTTAGTCTGGTGTTCTGGCAACCAACCCATAACATAGACCACATGATTGTTAAGGTGATTCACACAAATTGCTTCTGCATAACCTGATATATAAGCTATGTATAGAAGCATTTCAACAATTTTTCGATGTTGATTGTCTGTAACAATCACGACCGGCGCTCTGAAGTTCCTAACTTTGTCTATGCTTAAAAACATGTACTGTGCCATAGGAAAGATTTGATGTCGCATCCCTATCAGTATAAAGAGATAAGAACCTGGCTTCATTTGGTTGTTATTCTCATATTCTGATTTTTGTACATCACCCTGCATAACCAGGGGTACATTGCCGCTATTCTGCAAAGCTTGTATTATTTTATCTCCATGATTCCGCTTTTTATGAAACTCTTTCATACCTTGCAGATGCTCATACCACGTATCAGGGGTCTGCACAAGAAGAGGAATATCTGTTCTCAGATATGTTGCGGAAATGTTGACAATACAGTCCGACAAGTGATCTTCCAGATCAGTGGACTCAGGCGGCAGGAGACGAGCGCCGAGTCGTCTTACGGCGAGTAAGATCACTAAGATGAGAGTAACCCTGTTATAAAAACAAAAGTAACAGTTAACATTTATATTTTAAATCTTCGCCTTTACTTTTTAATTTCCCTCTGAAATATGCCATTAGGAAAGTTCAGGAAATAAGGTAGGCCTAGAATTAAATGGCAGTCACCCGATTTTAGCTTTTGCAGATGACGTTTGCTTTTTGGTCGAAGACATAAACACAGTCGAGAGAAATGCAGAAAGTCGTTTCTATGGCTGCAGGAAATTTGGATTGGAAATTAATATAGAAAAGAACTAAGTATATGGTAAGGGAACCTGTACTCTTCACCGGATATAGTAAAGGTAATTTATCACGGAGAATGAAATGGGCTGGATACGTTGCGCGCATGGTGGAGGAAAGATATATCTCAAAAGTATTGACTGGGAGGTCCTAAGGGAAAAGACCACCTGGAAGACCTAGACGTAGGTGAGAGGACAATATTCGGATAGATTTAAGGGAAGAAGAATTTTCGTGGGATGATTGGATGGAGTTAGCACAAAATAGGGTTGAATGGCGGGCTTAGTTAAGCGCGGCAATGAACCTTCGGGTTTCATAAAATAGAGATTATCCCTTTAGCTTTTTGGGGAATTGTCTATTGCCATTGAGTAAGTAGGTAATTTTAAATCTTCACTTTTGTATTGAAATAAAAATGGCTTATTAATTCAAAGCAGGGATAAATGCAACAAAATTCTGCTTCGTTACAAATTACAATGTATATTTATATCACTGGGAATTGTTCCAATTAGAGAAGGTGATACTTAATCAACATCCGCCCCTACTAACGACATATTGTTGTAAAATAAAGCTGGTTTCTAAAATAGCTTCATTATGTATATTCCTACAAGGTACAGCTGTAGCAGCTGTAGGGAGCGACATTCAACATTAACGACCAAAGAAGAGTTTTGCTAAATGCAGCCTCGGTGTTGCAAATACAGTGAATAAGGTAGACTTAAACATGTATCTTTAACATCATGCCATACTTAATTTACTGAAAACTTGTGAACTTTAAACATTTGAGGACAAAATTGTTGGATGACGAGTAAATTTCTTTGGATCAAGCCCTCGGCTTATAAAAAAGAACTTTCCGGGTTGAGGAGAATATATATATATTAATGTCATTGAGCACAAACACAGGCATTGACAGCGTCATTAAGATATAGGATACATAGTGCACTTAGTACAGTAAACCCAAATTACTGTAAAATTACATCATTTAATAAGAAATTCGTCCAATGAATAAAATGGGTTAAAAAATTACCTTTATGTACCTTGCTTTTAAAACTTGTACATTGAGACACTTAAAGCTATCTGGTAACTTGTTATATAACTTTGGTCCAATATATAAGTGACTTGTGTTTTAGATAATCTACAGAGTGGAAGGTTGATCATATTTCTGGGCCTTGTCTAGAAATTATGTACGTCACTCCTTAATCGATGTACAAGAACTACATTATCATAAATATATAAATTGAAAACAGTTAAAATTCCTAAGTCAATGAAAATAGGCCTTTATGACATTCTACTATCACATTTTCTTAAATTTTTAATAGGCCTAACCTTTTTTTGAAGCATCAGTATATCCTTCGTTCCACTACTACCACCCCATAAAATGATGTCATCTCTAATAATTGATACGAAGAAGGCAAAGTACATACATCTTAAATAAATAAAAGAGATATGATCCCTTAAATTTCTGAGAAGGTATACAGCTTTTGATAACCTGAGCATGATGTATTTAATGTGATTTTGCCAAGTTAATTTGTTGTCAATGTGCATGCATGCCCAAGAATTTTACATTCACGCAGTTTATCAAGGGTGTCATTTCCGATAGGGACTTTAAACTAAAAACGAAGGAGACTGTCTTGTCCTCGTTTAGTAACAAACTGTTGGAGTTGAACCACACACAAGCCTTATCCATAATACAATCAATTCTCTGTAATGATTTATCTAAAGATTTTGCAGTAGGAATGAAAGTAGTATCATCGGCATTATGACAGTGGTGCATGGAACGTTGCATGGTAAATAGTTCATTGCTACAAGAAACATTAAGGGGCCCAAAATAGAGCCTTGGGGAACCCCACAATTTATATTTTGAGTTTATGAGAATTCATTGTTGACACTTACTTTCTACTTACGTTCTTTCAAATAAATGAATTTCTGTGATACCGTAAAAATTTAGCTTGTTAATTAAAATTTCATGACTAATACAATCTCAAAAAATACCACAAAGGTAACTCCAATTCTCAAAAGATTCCAAAATTTCACTGGTCAAATTTTCAATAGCATCCACGGTATTCTTTGCGGATGCCATATTGGTTGTTGTAGAACAAATAAAAATCTTCAAAATAGTTGTAGATTTGATTATAAATTACGTATTCAAAAACTTTTGATAAGACTGTCACTAAGGATATGGGGCGATAACTTGAGACATCGGAAGGAGATCCTTTTTTGTATACCGGAACAACTTTTGCAACTTTTAGACAACTTGGAAAAATGCCTTGAACCATACAACGATTTATACATACAGTTAGAGGAGACACTATGATATTGATTATTCTTCAGAAAAGTTCCATGTAAGATATATTAGATTTACTAATTTTTGATCGAATATCGTCAACACAATTTATAAAATAGTTACTAAACGATTGTGCTGTAAGTAGAATTTTCTTCTTATTAGAACTGCATTTATTCTGAGAGTTTTAATTACACTTATGTTATGATGTAATTTAGCCTCCGTAAGTTTGTCTTTGTAATCCTATCTAGTTTGAGATAACATTGTTTATTAGTTGATCCAGAATGTTTGTAGATGGCATATGATAACATTAATTGTTGTTTCAGGACCTTCAAGTCATTGGTGTACAAGAGTTAATCCGTTTTCTACAATTACTTATCAATTTATTTTTAATCTTAAAGCAATCGTTAAATCCATTAAGTAGTACATTAAAAAACTTATGAAAAATTTCCTCTGAAGATATGTTAAAAAATTTATAAATATATCCCAGTCAATTGAGTTCATCATAATTTTAAAATCCACAACTTCATAATCAGTAAAACTTTTGTAAGTAATTTGTTTATACTCTGTTTGTCTTATGTTCGATAAGTCAGTTGAGAAAATAACAGCGGTGTGGTCAGAGTAAAAAAGTCACATATATTAATGGAGAGGTTATTAGCAGAAATGTTTGAGAAAACATTATCTAAGCAGGCAGTTTCTCGTGTGGGTTCAAAATTGTGACATGTAAATCCAAATTCCAACAGCAAATTCTTAAATTCTTTTACTGTTCTTTTTCTTTTGGAGATATCAAAATCGGAGCTAAGACGAATGAACTAATTTTCAGAAGCAAAAGGGGGACACAGAGAGAATGAGTGGTAATTGTCGAAATACGTACCTCAAAGCGGATTGCAACCACTAGTTCAGTTTGTTCAAAATTAGTAACATTCAGATTTCTTTTTTTAAATATATTAGATTCCTTCTTTGCAGTCGTCGCGGTTCTGTGTGTCGCAACTAATAAAAATGTTGGTTATTGATGGGCTTTGCACATGCGCAATATTCACCATATGCATTGATGAATTGATCTGATAGTTCTTTTGCAATAGACTTTGAAACCATAACAACGTGGCAAAACATACGGAATAAAATAACCTTGACAAAACAAGGATTCCACTATTGAAATCACAAAAACTATGTAAGGGATTCATCTTGAATCTTACACAGCTTGAAGGGGATGAGCTATGCTGCTGCCCTCTGTAGTTAGTAACTTACATTATTACTGCGCATCCTGACTCAACAAGCAACGAACCCGTTCACGGTTAACTTCAGACTTCATATTTCCATTCCGTCTTCATTACAGAATAAAGGAAAACAAATCACAGGAAATCTATTTTTAATTAGATTTGCTTCAGAATAACTTTGAACTGTAGTTGTTTGTTCAAGGTGATTGTGTTGTCTTGTGTATTGCGTTTGTATTTCACAACTTGCTTCCCTCTACCCAAAACCCCATGTGAGGTTCTTGGGAAAAGCCTTTTTTTATGAACTGACAGCATATAAGAAATTGAGAATGTGTATTTAGATTGTCGTATAGTATATTGCCGTTTAGCCAAAACAAACCTAAAAAAAACCTAGACGACTTTTAAGATTTTTTCTGGGATAAAAAAATAAACAATCTAACATTTTGCAACTTGCTCATCGGTAAGAGGCTAATAGTTGTAAGTCTTCCAAATTTTAGGTTTATACTAATTCTGGAAGTGGGTAAAGAATGCTAGAAAAACCCTTCAATGTGGTTTTCCGTACTTTAAAATATTTTAAAAACTCAACATTTTGGAATTTTCCCATCGTTTACAGTCTAAAATTTATGAGGCTGCCAATTTTCAAGTTTCTAGGTTAGGGGGAAGTGGGTAAACAATAATGTCAGTGAGTCAGTCAATTGGTAATATGGCTTAGCTTTACAGTTTGTCCAATAATGCAATTAACAATTAAGAAAACATAGCAGTTAGTGTTTCACTTATATCACCACAGAATGGATAAAATACAAGAATATTATATGGTGCACTTGGTCTTTAAACATGTGTCTTTATTCCCATGCCAAACTTGTGAAATTTAAAAATTTCAACGACAAAATTGGTGGTTCACGAGTAAATTTTTTTGGATCAAACCCTCGGCTATTAAAAAAGAACTTTCCGGGTTGTTTCGAAGAGCTAGGGCGCATCAACTAATTTACAAAAGCAAAATGGGACACAGAGAAAGAGTGGTAATTGTCCAAATACATACCTCATAGCGGATTGCAACCATTAACTAGTTCAATTTGTTCAAAATTTGTAACATTCAGATTTCCCTTAATTTCAAAATATATTAGATTCCTTCTTTGCAGACGTCGCGTCTCTGTATGTCGCAACTAATAAAAATGTTGGTTATTGACGGGCTTGGCACATGTGCAGTATTCTCCATATTACATTGATGAATTGATCTGATAGTTCTTTCGCAATAGACTTTGAAACCATAACAACGTGGCAAAACATACGGAATAAAATAACCTTGACAAAACAAGGATTCCACTATTGAAATCACAAAAACTATGTAAGGGATTCATCTTGAATCTTACACAGCTTGAAGGGGATGAGCTATGCTGCTGCCCTCTGTAGTTAGTAACTTACATTATTACTGCGCATCCTGACTCAACAAGCAACGAACCCGTTCACGGTTAACTTCAGACTTCATATTTCCATTCCGTCTTCATTACAGAATAAAGGAAAACGAATCACAGGAAATCTATTTTTAATTAGATTTGCTTCAGAATAACTTTGAACTGTAGTTGTTTGTTCAAGGTGATTGTGTTGTCTTGTGTATTGCGTTTGTATTTCACAACTTGCTTCCCTCTACCCAAAACCCCGTGTGAGGTTCTTGGGAAAAGCCTTTTTTATGAACCTCCAGCATATCAGAGATAGAGAATGTGTATTTAGATTGTCGTATAGTGTATTGCTGTTTAGCCAAAACAAATCTAAAGAAAACCCAGACGACTTTTAAGATTTTTTCTGGGATAAAAAATAAACAATCTAACATTTTGCTTCATCGGTAAAAGGCTAAAAGTCTCCCAAATTTTAGATTTCTACCAATTCTGGAAGTGGGTAAAGAATGCTTGTGAAACCTTTCATCGTTGTTTTCCGTAGGGTAAAAAAAAAATTCAACAATTTGGAATTTCTCCACTTTTATAGTCTAAAATGTTTGAGGCTGCCAATTTTCAAGTTTCTTGGTTACGGGGAAGTGGGTAAAGATTAATGTCAGTGAGTCAGTCAATTGGTAATATGGCTTAGTATTACAGTTTGTTCAATAATGCAATTCACATTATCGAAAACATAGCAGTTAGTGTTTCACTTATGTTACCAAAGAATGGACAAAATTCTAGAGTTTAAAGTCCCCGGATCTTCATAATAGTTCACTAAAGAGCAAATACAGTGATGCAGTTCATGAGAAAGCTATCTGTTACCGAATGCCCAGTAGTTTGTTCAATTGTGACATGAAAAAAAAATGATGTGAAAGTCACATATCTTCCCCTGCCCAAATAAAAGTTAGCTTCTTAGAATAAATAATTATTACGTACGACATTCTCTTCATGTTTATTGGTTGTAAAAGTGAAGAGAATATCGTTATCACATCACATTGCATCCCCGAAGGATACATAACCCAACTGAAATTTGACAAATGTACTCTCGTAACTTTCTTTACTTTAACCGCTGACTGTGGGCGGAAGGAATTAAAAAAAAATAAGTTACTGTAAAACCAATTGAAAATAACTTAAATCATGCATGGAAACAACATATACCTTGGAGTTTATCCGAATTCTGCTCCTAATCGACTCCAGAAACTATTTTTATTATTTAACGTGAACATTTTAATGCGGAAACGGGACAAGTCTCACTCAGTGCATTATAAGTAGGGACCGGATTCTTAGGTTTTTACCTATTTTTTTCCTTACTTCCAAAACAAAAAGCGCTCATACACTTTTCCGAATCATGTCCATAGGATTCACCCACATTAATTCTGTGGCACCTAAAAATACCTAAATGGGGTATAAAAACCTAAATATACCTAAATGGGATATAAAACCTAAAATATCTAATTTAGGCTCCTTTTTTGTCTTTTTTGTTTGTCAGTTGAGAAATCGATATTTTGCGGGGAGAGAATAATAAATTATTGTCGGATAGAAATTAGCGTTTCATTCAACCCATTGTCGTCTAGGATGGACAGTATCAAGAGAGGAAAAGAGTACCGATTCCTTTAAAAATATTCGTACGAACAACCATTGTTGTCGTGATTTCTGTGTTTTAAAGCGCTTGTTTTTGTTTGCCTTCAGTACTTCCCTGTTATTCATACTGAGTGGGCACACTGTGAGTTTTAAGAAGACGTATTAATTATGCCGAAACAAATGAAATCGAGTTTATTACGGCAGTGGATTGGCGACGATCTGAATTTCACTACATACGGCAAAGTAATATTTTGTCAAGCCTGCCAGAAACACGTATTATTTACCTATCTAGAAAAGGGGGAAGTTTTCGTCCCTAGTTGATCTGTTGTACAAAAAAAAAAGTTAGCATGCGTAACAACCGAAAAAGGAAAATGATCAGTTTCACATTATCCTTATCCAACTGTAAAGTATTTTACTCACTAAATTAGAAGCATCGGATTCGAATCCTGAGAAGGGTAGTGTCTAGATACAGTATTAACTAAGAGATAACAGGAAGAACTTCACAGTTGAGAATCTTGAAAGATAAAGTGATATACTGTAACCAGGAAATGTGAGGCAATCTTATTTTCAATGCTTCTTTTGATTGTTTATGCTTTCTTTCTTGTATAATATTGTCCTAAAGCAAGTTTACACAAATTTAAGTCAATTTTGTTAAGATAAACTTTACAAGTATTATGTATTCGATCCTATGTAGCACATTCAAATTCATTAAACCAATTATTCTACCCGAAAACGATATTTTGGACAAAAAACCTGAACAAAACTATTTCACCTAATGGAAAACCTAAAACAGTGTTTTTAAAAACCTAAAAATCCGGTCCCTAATTATAAGTTTACATAGGCCTACAGCAGACTATGATTGGATCAGCATCTTGATCAAAATCAGAAGGCAGAACTGACCCTTGCTGGATATTGTACATCTATATTGTACTTTTCGCATGGTCAATACATTTTCTCACTTAACATTCTTATATAGAATAAGAGGCAATATTGCAAAAGGAACGTTTTATGAGTGGGTGGCTTATACGAGGGTGGATCGAAAAGTAACGCACAGTATTTTTTTTACGAAAAGTGTAATAGGTACAATTAAGGTCAAATGCACACATGAAGAGCATCTTTTGTCTATTTTTCTACATAGTCGCCACGTTTCTCAACCATTCCTGCCATCGTGATGTTAATTTCAAAATACCCCGTCCATAGAAGTCCGTTCGGTTGGAGTATAGCCATCTGGGGACTGCTGATTTCACTTCTGCATCTGACGCAAAGCGTTTATCGGCAAGGAATTTGACCAAACAAAAGAAAGTTTTTCACGGCCATCTTCGAAGAATGCACACCATCTGGAGACATTGCTACGGTCCATACAGTCGTCCCCAATCACGACACGCATGTCCCTGTGAATTTCACTCGGGTTATGCCCTTCAGCCCATAAAAATCGCACTACACCTCGCTGAAGAAATTCCTGACCGGTAAACGCTTTGCTTCAGATGCAGAAGTGAAAACAGCAGTCCGCAGATTGCTATACTCCAACCGAACGGACTTCTATGAACAGGGTATTCTGGAACTGGTGTCACGATGGGAGAAATGTGTTGAGAAGCTTGGCCACTATAAAGATAATATCAAAAGATGTCCTTTCATGTGTGCATTTGTACCTATTAAACTTTAAAAAAAAAAATATTGTGCGTTACTTTTGGATCCACCCTCGAAACTACCTTTCAGAGAATTTTCTCGAAAAAAGAAAATGTTTAAATCAAATTTTTAGCTCTTAGCATCCCATGTGTAAAATTCAAACAAATCGTTAGAGATATTTTCAAGAAAATAGAAATGAAAATCAAAACTTTCTTCATGTAAAGTCCCCTTAAAAATAAGAGAAAGTTTCAACAATCTTGTGTTTTCATCCCTAGAAGGTACCTAACACAAATACAAAATTTTGTTTTGCCATGATTTTCCGTTATGTTGCATCTCGAAGTGATCTGGACTGCATTCGAGAGCAACAGTTGGCTGTTCTGAATATTTCCGTCATACCTTAATCAGAAATATATTTATGACAAACAGTTGGCTACGATTCTATACAGATAGTTCTGGGATATTGTGTGTGAAACTTCTTAAAGCCTTTTTTTTTCAAGAACTTCCTCTACCTGCTGCCACCCTAATCCTCTTCGACCAGTCAATCATTGAATAGAAATGTAATTAGGTGTATTCACACTTGTCTGCAGTCCAGTGCAATGTTGCCAAATTAGTACCTCAACACGTTTATTCACTTGAGTAGTGGTGAATGATGGCGGCAACACTGAGGAAATCCACGCGACTACAAGAGCACCTGTCATCGGCGTCGGCGTCAGTGTAAATTTATATTCTTTTGTAGATAGACGATGGTTTGGGACGTACAATGCAGAAAGAAACTTACTGACGGGAGGAGAGGTATGCCTGCGTGAGCAAATCTCTTGTTTCAATGAATCCTGTGATTGCTGTCTGAGTGAGTGGTCAACCAAGGAATATCTTCATGGAGGTAAGGTATATGCAGTATTTATTTATTTATTTATTTATGTTAATTTTGGTCCTTCTTGTAATTTCATATTTCTTTTCTTCAATCTTCTCATTCTTCTCATCATCTGAGTTCTCCATCCAAAGCTATGAATGTTTTGTTTATTTATTTTTATTGCTTTTTCTAAATTTAGTCTCTGCCATTTTTGTATTACGTACCTCTTTGGTAATGAATGTGGGTGTGTTAAATTTAGAATAAACTGTTTTAGCCAGAACGATTTATAATAAAGTGAACACCGCTTAATGTAATCGCGGATAATGTTATCAGTCTGTTAATGTTATCACTTTTAGGAAGACCAGTACGGATATTTACTGATGCATTGAAAGAATTCTGTTCATTGTGTTCAAAGATTCAGTTTATGTAATCACATTTTCTTTTTTGCGGCTTTATTTAAAAGTACTGTACGTTTTTAAAAATTTCGTTTATAAGGATTTCGTTTCTAACACTACTGTATTGTGTTGTAGGCCTACTGGAGGTAGCTCTGTTTCCAGCTCCCAGGATGACCAGTTCGTGGGGGTAGCATTACCTAACTTTCTCTTTTAAGCAATAAAACATGTCTCACCCCACAGTTAAGCTGCAGTCTTTCGACATAGGTAACAGTGTTGAGATGAAGTGATGGTTAGTGTAAAATGAAAAGACTTGAACGGACAAGCGTTAGATATTTTGCTACGCGGTATTCACCCAGATCAGTATAGACTTCCAAAAATACTCGTAACTGAGTATGGAGTATTGGTTAATGGACTCCTAAAGGAAAGCAAAAAAATATATAAATTTTGTTACTTGTTTGAAAAATAGTTGGTAGCAGTCTATTACTGTATTATGAGTGGTTAATTGATTCACAATTACGTAGGCTATTATTTTACGAATAAATTTTCTAAATTCTGTTTTGTAGTGTATTATCTTTTGTATGAATAAATAACCTTTATTTAATTCCTTCGACTACTGTTATCAATCGGTTAATATTATCACATTAGCTGCGTCCCGAAATGATCACAATAAGCGGCGTGCACTGTATAAATGTTATCGCTGTAATGAAATGTCTAAATCTGCTTGAACTTGGGCCAATTTCTTCAATGTTAAATCCAGTTACTAGTAATATTATGTTTACGGCATTTTCCAGTAAAAGACAACATTCAACAGTTTAGTAGGGAAACATCATATTATATCGACTTGCAAGAACTGTACGTAGGCCTACTTGAAGGCTGAAAATACTACTGTAATAGTAGCCATACAAAAATGTAGCGTGTAATATCAAAGTAAATCTATTGCACAGCATATTTATAATAACTATATTATTTATCTGTCTCATTAAATAATTTATATATATATATATATATATATATAGCATTTTGTTATTAATGCTTGTTTTAGTGATTGTTAATACATATATTGCAATGTTATTGTTACATTTTGAAAATATTCATTATAATTTATTGTGAATAAATTGGTATAGAATATTTCCACGGCCTTAATATTACGATTGAGTGGCCTTCAAATGCATCTTCCATAAATAAAACTACAAACTGCAGATTGGCACTGTGTTCGTTTTGGATTGTAATGTTAGTATTCAGTAGCTGCAACGTAAGTTATAAAAATTATTCCAAAACAATCAAAGCTGTAGCAGTTACAAGAGGCCGTATAGCAAAGAGCGTGTATTCAGAATGGGTGGCTTATAACTACCATTCAGGGAATTTAAAAAAAAATGTTTCAAATAAAACTTTTAGCTCTTGATATAATCAAGTAATGTGCAGAATTTAAAGAAAATAGTTATAGCTCTTGTCGAGAAAATCGGTAAACTCAAACAATTTCTTCATGTAAAGTCTATTTAACAATAAGAGAAAGTTGTAGTTAATCTTCGTATCACATCCTCAGAAGGTACCTAACCCAAATACAAAATTTTGTATTTATACGATTTTCGTTTTGGAGCTAGGATGTTCACACGTACAGACATCTCAAAACGTATATTTATGTTAAAATCTCTACTTGCAATTTAGGGGTACAAAACAATATTTCCTTTACCTGTAGTACCTATAGTACGGGCAGAGTAAGCAAACAATTAAAGTGATCCCTTATGGTTCCAGGCGTGTCGTAGATTTACGGCACGTAACAGAACTCCAAGCCTAAATTAGAGCCTCTGGACAAAATTTCTCGGCCCTTTCACGTCCAAGAAATACTTCGTTTCCAGAGGGGGGTTGCGAGGCGATGGGCTTACCACCTGTCCCTCTACCCTCTCTCGGAAAATAAGCATATCAAAATTAGTATAGGTAATGAAACCTCCACTTGGAGGCCCCTTCGCCTCACCTGGGGATCATAGGGTACCAGATGCAGATACAGATTATGGTACCTGGAGGTTGAAGAACAGAAGGATATCAGTGTTCATCCTGGTACTCATTCCTCTTAGAGGCTGAGTCGACCCCAGGGCCATAGAGTCCCTGGAAAAATCTTAAGAACCTCATCGTGGATTGAACACATGACCTTCAGATTTGCAGCACATGAAACAAATGCGAACTTAATGTATGACGGCGTTGTGTATGTTGAAACTAGGAGAAGTCAATAATACCAATCCATATCAGCACTTCTCAAGGCTCTAACAGTGACCAATCCATACGTAATATTTCTACCAATCACCGCAGCCTTATTTTTATTGTTTGTTTTCATCTCACCTATATTTAATTATAATCGTATTCACCTAGCTGGGAGGTCAACTGTTGCCTGTTAAAAAAGTGGGTTTATAGTCCGTTCCTTGGACCATACACCAACTCTTTCGTCATGGAGGGAAACTTCATGAACAATATATGAACAATACTAGGTTTGTCATTGCTCCAATAACGATTACTTTTTTACTCACATATCCATGGAGGTGGAAGTAGGTTTCCTCCGAGCGTCAATAGCGTGACCTTGAAAACACTTGCACACACGCCTACGTTCAATGGGTCTCTCTTTACGCACCTGAGTTGTGGAGTGTAGGAGAACAAAGATTAAAAGTAGTGGCCATCATTAACGACCATCTTAACCTTTATTGCATGATAGGTTAGTACCTCCAGGATGTTAGGTCATGGAGTTATGCTCTAGGCCAGTGGTTCCCAACCTTTTTCAGCTGGCGACCCACCTTTCCTTATCGGAATACCTCCACGGTCCATCGGTCCATGGTGGAGTAAAAAAAAAACCTTCTTTGTATCGTATCCCTTCCTTATGTGAAATATTGCAAATATATATAAGCTTATATATGCTCTTTTGAAGATACAGATTGATTATTGATAAACAATTTGTGTTCTGGTTTGAAAATGATTGACAAAATATAAGCACTTTGCAGGAAAAGAGTTATTTATTTAACAATAGATATATGTTTGCAATATAAGCAACAAGTGGTTTCATACTCACTAACAAGTGTTCCTAGGTGAAGATAAAAACTACAATTATAAAAGTAACTTACACAAAGACCATTTTATTTTTTCAGTCAAAATTGCTTTCTTTAAAGTAAGAATATTATATTAATGAGATTTTTGGGACTGTTCCTACAGAACTAACACGTCAATGTTAGGATTGAATGAAGATGTTTTTAGTCTTAAGTCACTTTCAACATTGAGTTGATTTCTGTATTTGTTTTTTAGGAAAACCAAAGTTGAAAAAGTACGTTCACATAAATACGTAGTGGTGAATACCATCAGAAACTTCAATGTAGTTACGGATATTGTTGGATATTCTGTCCTCGTTTTCATCCAAACTGTTGTTAAATAGTATTTCTCCTTATAGACTGACTTCATCATGGATTCACAAGACAGTTCAATGAGTTCATTTTCCTGCAAAATAAAACAAAACAATTAATTACTGGTTTTTCAAAAAACACACCCCAAAAAAGGGAAAGTTAAAATAGCCACATATTTCAAACTTAGTATTTGAATATAAAACTTCACAAAACTGATTTCTTATTTTGCAATAAAAATGTAATAAATACAGTATTACAAAAAAAAATATTATTTTTAGAAAGAATTCAATTTTGTTAAAATATTTTAAATCGATGCATTTACATTTTATTATTGTGATTAGTTATAAATTTCAAATTGTTAAAAAAGAAATAAAACATATGTTTAGTTACGGTAATATTTTGAGATTTAAAAAGAGTAGTAGCTTACCTGGAAGGTCGTGAGGTTAAGATTCTTTAAGTTTTCTTCGTCGAATGGGTTTTAAATCCACAGCTTTCCTTCTTCTATGGGTGGGAAGTAGCGTTTTAGGTTAGAAGATCATTCTCGTCCAAAAAATCGTTCAGAAGTGGAAAGGCAACAAATATATTTTTCTGAACTTTATCAGACCACCGTAGTATCTTTTTGATAGTAGCATCAACTTTGTCTTGCACAAAGAATTTGTGGACAACTTTTCCTTGTAAGGTCAAATTAAGAGTATTTAGAGAACTGAAAATATCCGCTAAGTAAGCCAACTTTATTAACCAAATCTCATCATTAAGGCAGACTGTGTGAGTCATCTGGGAGGGATATAGTGTTCTGTTGTCTGCCCCAGATGCTAAAAATCAAGAACCAAGAAAACAATCAATACACAATTTTATTTTTCGATTTTTCTTGTCTTTTCTGATGGTTTATTCGATGGTTTCTGATAGTTTTAGGATCGAGTCGCGACACACCTAGGGTGGCCAGACGTCCGGCTTTTGGCCGGACTGTAAGGCTTTTTGCTAAGCAGTCCTCCATCCGGCGCGGCTTTATGCCGGACGTTGATTTGTCCCCCTTTTCGAGAGACTGATGGATCGGTAAAGCATATTAATAAAATTTGTATTTTTCCGTATGTTCCTGCCAATCCTAAGGCTGGCACGCTTATCGATACTATTATTTGTTTAGTTGGTGCCGCGGAAAAATCTGAATCTATTCCTAAGGTTGGCACGCTTGTCCATACGATGATAGCGTACTATCATTTATTTTATATAAATGCAGTTATTAAGTAAAATTTGTCAGGGTTATACCACGTAATATCTGCTGTCCAGCCGTCCATGCCCGAAGTTTTATACTATGCTAGATTACCGAAGAAGTCTGTCCTCCTTTCAGACATTTTAGAAATGGCCACTCTAGACCCACCTGTAACCCTTCCGCGACCACTAGTGGGTCGCGACCCACCGGTTGGGAACCACTGCTCTAGACAATCTAAGAAAGAGACTTTACATAAACCAAAACCATCGTGTTTGTCTCACTCTTAAGCCATACGAGTAATGTGCTAGAGTGAGACAGTTGTACTAGTTTTTATTTACTCCAGGTTTCCTTCTTTAAACGGTCAGATTAGTTAAGTGGCTATTTAACATTTATACCGGGATTGAAGACTCAAGTTTAGTGACATGTACCCATCATGACGTCACTGTGTATGGACAGTCACTTCACAGCATAAGCAGTACGAAGATGATAAAAGGGCAATTTATTTGCATTCATAAACATCACTGGTCACCGTTTATGTGTAAAATATAAATCTGAGATAACTTTTTTGATCTTACCTTCGTTATAGAAGCAGTGTGGAACGTGTTCACTTGTTATCCCTACCTTATTATACTTGAACATACTTTTCTAGCCATCGCGTGATACACTCCCACGCCTCTTCCTATAGGACTTGCTGTGAACCTAACCGTTCCTTGTATGAACAATTGAAGCTTAATACGAGGGGCATACTGAAACTCGTGAGCAAATTTTTTTCACAACATTAATCTTTATTTGTAAGTGAAATCAAGTACATCATCTCAATCTAGCCTACAGAACTCCCTTTCACTTTTCCACATAGTCTCCGTTGTTTTGCACACATGTTTCCTACCGTTCTGCAAGTTTGAAAATACCCTTGCGATAGAATCCCGTTCCAGCTGCCCGTATACACAAGCGCCATTCCATACTCTGTCGTTTTGTTTCAGGTTCATAATGATGGAACCAGCTTTCATCTCCAGTCACAATACTCGTCAAAAATTCATCACCTTCATTTCGAAATCTCTGAAGAAGGTTTTGGGCAATGTTTCGTCTCTGACGTTTGTGGTCCTCGGTCAATAGACGTGGGACCCAACGGGCACAAACCTTTCGATAACCTAAGCTGTGAATCATTTCTATGTCCAACTGCAAGTTTTGCAGCGATTTCATTCACAGTGATACGCCTTTCTCCTAGAACGTAATTCTATCGCAAGGGTATTTTCAAACTTGCAGAACGATGGAAAAAATGTGCGAAAAAAAAGGACTATGTGAAAAAGTGAAAGAAAGGTCTGTAGATTGAGATGATATACTTGGTTTCACTTACAAATAAAATCAGGTAAACTCATGTAACAAAGTGCCAGTATGTTTTTCTTGAATCATTTATAATTGCAATTATGATATGCAGAAAATAAGTTTTTCTAATCAGATTAAAATCCACCAGCGTCAGCAGAACTACAGATTTGTGATACCTTGACAATCGCGCACTCACATAGAAATAAAAAATAAAAAAATAAAAAATCCATGTCAAATCGGTCGGCTCCGGGATTTGATCCGGGGACCTCCAGAATACGAGTCCAAGACGTTACCATTTGGCCAACTCAGTCAGTTTGACTGAGTTGTTTGATACGCATATGTGAAGGAATAGTGTTAACTGTCAAACTATACCGCTAGACAAAAATTAAAAAACATGTGACCTTTAATTAGTCGTTACTCTGGTAACGGTCAACCGATTATGTCCAAAATTAATAGGCTTCTTGCCATGGACGTTATAAATGCTTATACCAAGTTTCATAAATATCCGATAAAGCATATTTCAGTTATGGGGCCCTTTGTTATATAATACCATAAAAATGCACTAAATTGGGCATTATTCCAGTACCGGCACCGATTTGGTCCAATATCAACAGACGTTTTTCCATAGACATTATAAATGTGTATACCAAGTTTCATGAAAATCCGATAAAGCGTATTTGAGTTATGGCGCTTTTAATAAAAACACTAAATTGGGTTTGACGCCGGTACCGGTGAACCGATTTGGTTCAATATCAATAGGATTCTTCCCATAGGCATTATAAATGCGTATACCAAGTTTCATGAAAATCCGATAAAGCGTATTTGAGTTATGGCGCGTACAGTCACACGGACGGACAGACAGACAGACATACATTTTTCCGTCCCCCAACACACAGTCTCATAAAGTACCATACTGGCACTTAATAAACATTAAGGTTGTGAAAAAATGTTACTCACGACTTTCAGTATGACCCTCGTAATTATAAATAAGTGAATACAAAGAAAAAGATGTTTTGCTCTTTTGGGTTAGAATGTATTTTCTGTTAAATAGTAATTTATGTTACATCAATTTGTTGCTAGTTGTTGTTTTACTAATCTCTTTTCGTACGCAAAAGATTATAACAGACTGTGGGGAAAAAGAAATGTACCGTATTTTTCGGACCATAAGTAGCACTTCTTCTTCATCTCGAAAAAGGTCTTGAAAGCTGAGAGCTTCTCTTGGTCCGAAGTAAACTAAATATACGGTTAATATTGCCTATAATGTAGAGGTGTTGTAAGGATATTTTAGTTGAAAATTTTGGCGCATTCTGTACATCAATGCACTTGTCACAATCGGTAAAATGAGGGGAGATGGAAGCCAGCTACACAAGTTGAAAAGAAAGGAATGTTGGGTTCTTTCATACAAAAGGATTTATCTCCATGGGGTGGTCTAAATGAAGGCAATGATCTCTAAACAGCCTGACATTGAGCACTGAATACATTGCAGAAAGTCATGATTTGTGTATGCAATTAAGTGTATTCCCTTTAAACATTTCGTTTAGAGCGACAATTTTTTCCTTAAATTACCATCCTAATGCCGGTTGTCGACCAAGAGCTATGCTAAGTTAGTTTAGCTTAGCTCACATACAGTGAGGGATTTCATATAACTTATAGTTGTGCCGGATTTCATATGTAGTTTTGTCGGCACAACTACATATGAAATCCCGCACTGTATTTGAGCTAAGCTAAATTAACTTAGCTTAGCTCTTGGTCGACAACCGGCATAAAACCGAGGTGCGTCTTATGCTCCGGAGCGTCTTATAGTCCGAAAAATACGGCACATTATGTTATGTAATGGGAACGAGAAATAAACTATTTACTGATAGTGTACACCAGCCGCCTCTGGTCTGAATACAAACAGGAGCCAAGCTGTCAATAACAAAAAGGTTTCAACTTTTCATGTAGCAGTGAATGAGACAGAAGAGGAAATGCACTGCAGTGAAATGGAGGGCAGAAGATTGCAGAAACTAATGATTTAGAAAATTGAAGCAAATCACTTCGCAAATCCATTTGCTGGGAGGCCGGGTCCTTCTTAACTCTTCCTCCATTTGAGAGCTCAACCCCCCCACCTCCTAGCCTCAAGTTTCACTCTCTCCCGGGGCTGCTCATTTATGTCAATTTCTTTTTTGTCACCTTAAAAGAAAATGTAATGCAAGAAAATTAAATTCAGATAAATGAGAAACTGTGACTTGTAAAGATAAATGTACAGACGTGTCTATGAATTGTACAGTGTGTTGAAAACTGTAGGCAGTTACTATTCATGATATTTAGCCAATATTCCAGTCTCGTTTCAACTTACTGCTTACATGACCAATCTTTTCCAGATTTGTAGGATGTGTTCAAACAAAAGCACACAGAATATTGAGGAAAATTTAACCACAACACCTTAACGCTAGAAGATCAAACTTGGAGGAAAATGCCCATACGTTTTCTCTTCTGTAAACACAATAGAAAATCCATTCCGATTTCTATTGGCTTTACATATTTGACAAAAATTATTGATGGGTCCGCAAACAAGCCATTTGCGAGATTTATTATTGCGAATGCGTTGTTACGACCCGCCACTGACTTCATTAATAAACATCGTCCTAATTAGAATAAATGAGTTTGAAAAGTAGACTTTTCGTGTAATTGCCATTCTAAGTTGCCTCACAATTCTCTCCTATCTTAACTTAACAAGGAATACAATTCTACTTTATTGTGTTACATGTTATTAATACTGTACACACTCTTTCTGCTCAAAGTGTCGTCCTTGCACCTGGATGCAATACTGCACTCGTCTCTGCAGATCATCTCGGAATTCTTGACAAGCATGTAAAGGTAGGGAAAAAAGCGGACCGACTAAAATATCTAAGTTGCCGAGATGAGCCACTGCATTGAAATTTGTTCTAGACAATATAGACAATCAATTGAGAATTGCCTGTGAAAACAAACCTTCTCGTTACATCTACTCTTATACAATTCAACGGCCCTAAATAGCGTGCTCGCTCGCCCGCTTCGTGAGACATCGGGTATACTCGGCGATGTTCGTCTCTCGCAGTCTAAACTTTCATGACGACTACAAAATTAGGAAGGAAAACCGTTTCTTTATTATATAAGACCTGAGTGAAATGAACACAATGAACAAATATTCTAATTTAATTTTTACTTACAATTTTCATAGCTCTGAACCACAAACATTTTTAATAATATACCAGTGTAATTTTCTTAAAAATCCTGGAGTCAATGAATAATGGCGGGCGAAGCCGGGGGCAATAGCTGTAAAATATTGATGGTTTTATCTCTTGAAATATCGCTGATAATAATAATCCAAACAAACCATTCCTTCCCTTGAAACATTATATAATTTCTGAAAATCACACTGAATTGATAAAATAAAATTCACATCATATTCATGTCAATAAACAGCTGAGAAACAATACGTATTATGTGTTCACAGGTTCTTTGGAACTGCATAATCGATTCTGATATAGTTTTCCCAGGGGGCGCTTTCATGTCGTGGAATGTACTCTAAAGCAGGAATTTTAGCTGTTTCATTAATTATTATTAATGGCTTAGTTTATGAATGATTCGCTTGCAAGTGTTAATAAATATAATGCTTTAATAATTATTATACTCTTAATTTTTAATTTTTAAAAGAATTATCGTGGCGAAGCCACGGGCACCTCCTAGTCTCTTACATTTATTTACGTATCACAAGGCTCTGAAATCAGCTAAAAGAGTCGGTCCACCTTTTCCCCCAAACCTGTACAATTCTTTGCAGTTGCTGTTTGGTAGAGTTAAGCACGCCTGACACTGTTCAGATGAGTGATCGGACTGTACTTGTTTGTCTGTCATGTATGGTTTGATTACAACTCCACCTTGTGGCAATGTTCAGTTTTGTAAACAAGAGCACATCGCGGACACCTTCTAAGTGCGCAACGGGTGAAACACAACTAAGGACGTCAGTGGCGGCTCATAACCACATATTCACAATAATAAATCTCGCGATTGCCTTGTTTGCTGGAATCTTTTGCTTCTGTTATTGTATACTTTCAATGTTTCGGTTTGCGCTATTAATTATGATACACCCTGATATTATATGATTTTTTATTGAAGGTGGAATCACATAAAGGGGTTTTATTTGGGAACTCCTTATAGCAAGGATGGGGCTGTGGAACAATCAAGAAATATCAACCCATATCATGTATCATGAATAGAAAAATGTATTGAATTTAAATGAAGCACCATAAATTATAGCCAATCTTTATAGCTGTACTTTATATATTTTCTCTTTTCTTTCGACTTGACACATTTTAACTGTGGATTTCGCAACTGGAATTATAAAATATTTTACAATTTTTTCACAAAATTATTTTTATATCTCAACTACTTCTTTAGGTAATTCATAACGCTTGTGTTAAATTTATCTGAAATATCATACGATTTGACCACGTGACTCATCTTTTCACACCTTGTCAAGGATGCGCCTCAAACAACGAAGAATGATCCACTCTCTTATCTTCCTTCATAACATATTATTATCTTCTTCTTCTTATCTAAAATTCAGTTTTAATCTCCTTTCGACCTCACGAACCCATAGCCAAATTCTACTGCTTATTCCCCGACATACATCATCATTCTATTCTTCATCTTTCAGTGTATCAATTCCTCGCTTTTGGGATTCGTTGCCTTCTCATGTCAGAGATTGTCGAAATGTCCCACAATTTAGAAATAAATTGAATATACATTTTATTAGTCATTAATTTTGTTTTTGTTTAGTTTATCAAACTTGTAATTAAATCCTTGTAATTTTACTGTCTGTAGCATGTTTAGTTTTAATTTATAATTTATCAATTCTTGTATTGTTTGTAGTAAGTGTTATTTACGATATGTATAGTTTTACTGGTGCAGTGGAAGAAGAGGCCTTACGGCCTTCACTTCGCCAGTATAAATAAATAATAATTTAATAATAATAATAATAATAATAATAATAATAATAATAATAATAAAATGTTACCTCTCTATTTATCTCTATCTGACTGTAACAAGAATCTTTAATGTTTATAAAACTCTGTGGATTCAATTGAGCCATCCATAAATTCTTCAAATTTAATAATTTGTTTTTAGTTTGGTTACTTGGGTTTACTTTTCACTCTTCCGCTGAACACTGTACTTTCAGCGTGTTTTTTTTCCCCTTGCATATTAGCGAGTTATCTGGATCCATTTTCTTTGCATAGGTCTATACAGACAATTTGTTTATTTTCTTCTTTTCGGTTAGTTTCGGTTTTAGATGTTTGTTTCAGTATTTATTTGCAGTAGGCATATTAAAATCTAGGGTCTGACTGGTTTGTGTGTTTTTTAAATGTTCAGGTGTTAGGTTTTATCAAAGGTTTTAACTCATACTTTTGTGATAACAAATATGGCTATTGCAGTGGGACATTTGAATACCTTTATTAGTTTTAAAATATATTTATTGAGAAATTTACAAGTAGTTTGAAGCCAGTCAAAGACTTTTCAATGATAAGCACTCATATATGCATTTTAACATAATATATAAATATAGATAATTGTCTTTATGAACCTTATGTACACATGTACAAGTTAGCACTATGTATACGTAACATATATCTGTACAAACCCTGTTGTGTGTATTTATATATATTGGAAATTTGTTGAATTTCGACCCATACAACCTCGCTCCCAGTGATTTCCATCTTTTCCTACACCTCAAAAAATGACGAAGAATGACAAAGAGGCGGAGATGTTTGTCACGCAGTGGTTCAAATCCCAGGCGGCAGAGTTCTACGACAGAGGTATTCAAAAGTTGGTCCCACGGTATGAAAAATATCTCACTTCCGGTAGTGAATATTTTGAAAAATAACTGAACACTTGCAGTATCTGTTGCAATAAACATTTTTATGAAATTGTGTTTTGTTCCTGTAAACGGCCCCAGGGAAACTTACTTTATGGATGCGCCTCGTAAAATAAACAGACTGTACAAGACAACACAGAAGAAGTGAAAGAGATCATAACGAAGAATCAAAAGATATACATTTACGTTAATAAAGATGTTCATTGTATACTGTATAACTGGAGAGTAAATTGAAAATAAGTATATAAGCCGAATTTAAGTTAACTAATTATATATTCACAGAGAGCATTCTGGAAACCACCATTAACGGCCGTGGGTGTCGGCATGCTGACCACATGCCCCCCCAATCCTGCCATCTGCCTACGGGAGATGATGCAGTGGTCGGGTGGTAGGCCTAGTCCCTCCAGGGATGTAGCGCCACGGAGTTTAGTTTAGAGAGCATTCTGGAATGAAAGTGCCATTTTCTCCACTACAGAGCTAGCCTGGGATAAGATCGGTGATTACAAGCGAAGTTAAAGATAAATTTCGTGATAAGGCGTGAAATAAAATATATGTTCTCTTAATCAAAGCTTACGGTAAGACTTTTGATGTTTTTGCAGGTTTTTACATGATAGCTCGAATATTTATAAATGTGTATAATGAAATAATTGATTAAATAAGAGCAATTTGTTTTTACATTGCATTTTTGCAGTTTTCGTCATTTTCAAGAGATAGGTCATTTTTGGCAATTTTGGGTCACTTTCGGAATTTTAGGTCATGTATCAGTGGAGATAGAGAGAAGCTTTTTTCCATCTATCTACTCTTATACAATTCAACGGCCCTAAATAGCGTGCTTGCTCGCTCGCCCGCTTCGTGAGACATCGGGTATACTCGGCGATGTTCGTCTCTCGCAGTGTAAACTTTCACGACGAGAACAAAATTAGGAAAACCATTTCTTTACTTTATAAGGCCTAAGTGAAATGAACCCAATGAACAAATATTCTAATTTTATTTTTACTTACAATTTTCATAGCTCTGAACCACAAACATTTTTAATACGCTGTCAGCATAAATTTCTTAAAAATCCTGGAGTCAATTAATAATGGCGGGCGAAACCGCGGGCACATACTGTAAATATAGATTGTTTAACGCTTGAAATGTCGCTGATAATAAAAATATAAAAAAAAAACCATTCCTTCCCTTGAAACATTACATAATTTCTTAAAATTGCACAGAATTGATCAAATAAAATTCTCATCATATTCATCTGTCAACAAACAGTTGAGAAACAATACGTATTATCAGTGTTTAGGTGGCTTTGAGACTGCATAAAACTTACGATATAATTAATTTCTGTAATCTACATACTGATAGGAACGTATTTTGACGGAAAAAGCGTAAGATATCCAGATAAGGAAGCATTTAAAACATGGTTGACCATAATGCCTGCGTTCCTTCCAAGAGGCCAAGATAAAATATTGGGGAATCGATTATAGAACAGAATGAAAAAGAGGAACAGAAAAGAGCTGCAGATACTGACCTGCCATTTAAACTTACAAGAAGGCAGTTTCCTGTAAGGGTACTGTCTGGCTGCGAGCTGAAGGCCGAGCTAGCGTTCCCCCACTACCTTACCATGCGCTTGCAATTACTGTCTATGTCTTTCCCCCACTATGCCACCAGCTCGGCCTTCAGCTCACAGACAGACAGTAGCCTTAGCAATGACAATTAATAAGTCCCAAGGACAGACTTTAGATAAGGTCGGGATTTATTTGCCTGAACCAGTGTTTATGCACGGACTACTATATGTAGCATTTTCGACAGTGAGGCGTTCAGAGGATGTAAGAGTTAAGGTGGAAAACACATCAGAACAGGGGAAGTTACTCGACTATTCTGATGCAGTTTTCACAAAAAATGTAGTATACGATTATATATTTTAAATAAAAACTGATGAAGCCAGCGCTGACTTTTGTAAATGTATTGTCAGTGCCTTCAGGATTGTAGACCTGTAAGTTTCGTATTTAAGCATCATTTTAACCGTGGCAAAGCCACGGGCTATTTCCTAGTGTACTACAAATCGTTACTTTCAGACAACAGACGATCGTTTTTATTTGAGAATCTCCGCGAAGTGTTCATAGTCCATTTTAATTCAGGTTTGTTTGTAAACACCACAGCAGCAATAAAGGATTTTTCTTTATTTTTAAATGGGACATATTTGCTAGGGGCCATTTGATGGGTATGACAGTTCAGAAAGAATTTCTTTTTCACTAAGGGTGTCCAAGTAGTATAAATTTACTTACTTCTTTAGTAACAAAATAAGTGTATTTTATATTGTAAATTCACATATAACGCACGGTCAAAAATTGTTTTAGAAATTAATTTCTTTAAAAACTAGTTATAAATAATAATGCTAAATTTATTGGTCATTTTTTTGGGGTCATTTTTTTCACTATTTTTAGGTCATAAGTGCATTTTTTATTTTGAATTATTTCATGGTCATTAAATGCCTTGCCCTAGTTATAAGTTTTTAGGACATCCTATAGTTGTGGATAAAGTTGTGAACCATAAGGTTAGTGACCTTTGTACGACACAGTTGGAGGAGACCCCAAGTGTCCGTTGTTATTTGTGATGAGACCCTTAGTGCTACGTCATCTTTAAACAAGACTCCCGCCCCACTGAACTGCAGAAAACAATTAGATGCAATTGCTGCTTCTAATTATATTGTCTTCTCAAACAGAGTGCTAAAGAATTGTGAAGACAGCGGGATAATTAGTATGTGCTGACTGTGATGTGTGGCGCGCGCGCTTCTCAAATCAAGTTACGTTCTGTGGTCTCTCAGCTCCAGAGAGAACGCTCATAAATATTAAACACTGCCTGCCCAGAATTCTCAACGTCTTTTAAACGTGTACTTTGATTCCTGTTTAATTATTTTGTGGCCTTACGTACATGTAACATATCTAAATGTTGCCAACCAAAATGTTATTTAGGAAGGATTCTCAGAAATTAAGCTTCCAATTAATTATGCTGTCCCCTCAAGCGTATTCCACATTCTGATAACGAGTATACAGATGTATAAAGTTAAACATGTGTTTGTACTTACTCTAAGCACAAGGGAACTGAAATCATTTTCGTTTTTAAATTTATGATTCAAAATAACGCAATACTGTCTTAAGTTACATCGTAAATGGGAATAAGCGAACTGCATCCTGATATTTACCAGTCAGTTCTTTCTTGATTTTCCCAATGGCTTTATGCAAATATCATACGAAAATGTGGGATCTAAAAACGAAACGAACAAGGAATTCACTGAACTATGAAATGTAATTTACTAGGAGATGCCCGTGGCTTCGCCACGATAATTCTTTTAAAAATTAAAAATTAAGAGTATAATAATTATCAAAGCATTATATTTATTAACACTTGCACGCGAATCATTCATAAACTAAGCCATTAATAATTAATGAAACAGCTAAAATTCCTGCTTTAGAGTAGGCCTACATTCCACGACATGAAAGCGCCCCCTGGGAAAACTATATCAGAATCGATTATGCAGTTCCAAAGAACCTGTGAACACATAATACGTATTGTTTCTCAGCTGTTTATTGACATGAATATGATGTGAATTTTATTTTATCAATTCAGTGTAATTTTCAGAAATTGTATAATGTTTCAAGGGAAGGAATGGTTTGTTTGGATTATTATTATCTAGTGATATTTCAAGAGTTAAACCTTCAATATGTTACAGCTGTTGCCCCCGGCTTCGCCCGTCATTATTCATTGAATCCAGGATTTTTAAGAAAATTACACTGGCAGATTATTAAAAATGTTTGTGGTTCAGAGCTATGAAAATTGTAAGTAAAAATAAAATTAGAATATTTGTTCATTGTGTTCATTTCACTTAGGCCTTATATAATAAAGAAACGGTTTTCCTTCCTCATTTTGTAGTCGTCATGAAAGTTTAGACTGCGAGAGACGAACATCGCCGAGTATACCCGATGTCTCACGAAGCGGGCGAGGAAGCACGCTATTTAGGGCCGTTGAATTGTATAAGAGTAGATAGATTCTACTTGACGAAGAAGCCGTCCACCGCTGTGGCGTAGGGGAAGCGTTCGCTCCTCTCACGCAGCGGGCCCGGGGTTCAAATCCTGGTCGGGACAAGTTAGCTAGGTGGGGGTTTTTCTCACCTGTGAGACAAATGTCGGGTAACTTTAGGCCCTTGTGATCCCCGGATGTCATCTGGCCGTCATTATCATCTTCATCCCATCCTCGCCTTGTTCGGAGTGAGTGAGTGTGTGTGTGAATGGTGTGTCTCGTCCTATGTGTTCGTGTTGTCTCGGAGGTGTCCCCGCATTGGGCTGATCACTCATCCGGGGTGGTCCTGCATGTCCTTGTCTGATCAAAAATGTATGTATGTGATCCAAAGATAGTCCCTCTCCCGACAGGTCGCGGCCCTGTAAGGCCCGGGCGGCTTGGGTCGCTTAAATGTCCCTAAAAGGGAGAGGTGAAACTCAGGTAAATAAGAAGAATTAGACGAATAAGCCTCAAATCGTAATTTATCCAAGTGACCTCCTGCATCATCCTTATAGTACTTCCGTTATCGAAGTATCGTTAAGTATTATTGAAGACATGAACATAAGTATTTTATTCTCTTATAATTTTATAAGGGGACCTACACTACTGATGCAAAAGTATTACTTTTAAATCAAAACTTGTATTTTAAGATTGGTCTCTTTATTCCATTTAATTCTTTGCGAAAACATTAGCTAGAACATTATCAAATGAATTAATTTATGCTTATAGGAGTATAAATGTCTGCGTTCTTAAAATAATTGAAGATAAAATAGTTCTCATTTAGATAATAAGTGTGTTCATTTTCTTAAAATGTTTTATATTTAAATTATGGCACAGCAGCCGTCTTGATTTCCTAGTGACTGATTATAACTCTGACTGTTACAAATATCTTAATCTTCATATCATGTTCCGTCATGAGTTTTATTCAAGTGATTGACCTGGTAAGCTCTAAGTTTTATATCTTAGCAGAAAAGAAATATCACTGTCCATAGTCTTTCTGAATGAAATTGTAATAATAATAATAATAATAATAATAATAATAATAATAATAATAATAATAATAATAATAATAATAATAATAATAATAATAATTATTATAATTATAATTATAATACAAGCAAGAAAAATAGGTCTCAACATTTCTTTCGAAAATACCAAAATAATTACAAACTTGAAGAACTCACCGAAACATTTCAAAGTGAGACAACAAAACATAGAAATTGTATTGGAGAATGGATCAGCTGTAATGCCCTCGAGAAAACGGCAATAGAATCTAGAAGAAATAAAATTTAACTGGCCTTCCAACTAACCAAAAACACATATAACAAAAAGTCCCTCACAGAAGCCCTATACGCAGCCGAAACACTGTCCATCACCAATCATAGCCCAATTGAAAGACTGGAGATCAAGAAAGAAAGATATTAAGGAAACTCCTAGGCCCTAAGTTCCATAACAACTCTACCAAAAGACTGAAAAACTCTCAAACACAATGTTGAAAAGAAGAATTGATTTTTATGGACACATCCTCAGAATGAATCAAAATAGACTGACCAAAAAAATCTTTGAATATTTCCGCAACAAAAAGACCAAACGAAATTGGTTTAAAGAAACGGAGGAGGACTTAAAATAACTCAAAATCACAGAAAAAATGATCACAGATAAAACTGCAAAAAAAAGTCAAGAAAGAGAGGTTCCAAGTCAAAATCAAAACCAAACGAATGACCTAGAACAGTGAAGACGATAGAAAAGCAAGATCAGAAAGAATGATGCCATACTGGGCTAAAATTAATACACAGAAAACTAAGAAGTGCCCAATGTGGCCCAAAGTTGGGTGAAACGGAGAATAATAATAATAATAATAATAATAATAATAATAATAATAACAATAATAAATATTACTGCGTACAAAATGCTTCTGTTAGGAGCGGACACACTCTAGTAACACTATAAAGTAAAATTATTTTTTTGTTGTCAATCTGTCTTCAGATGAGTAATGGTAGCTATATTAAATTTATTGCAAAGGTCATCAATAAAATACAGATTCATATTTCAACACAGCTCTTTACAAAATTTACGTAACTTTGTTCCTTCCACCATTCCATTCAATGGCTGCCTCAAAAGTTGGCAAGTCCGATTTTAATTCCTTTTATTTTATTTTATTTCCACAGTATTGGACTTAAGAACACCTGATGTTTTAACAGTTTTATGTTAATTCAGAACCTAAAGGCAATCACTAGATATCACTAGATATCCCACTAGATATCCTTTCACATATGTATTATCTACTTATAACTCGATCGGTAAGACCTGAGCCAAACAAACCGATGCGCAGTCGTCTATGATGACGTAATCTAGACCTGCCTGACCTTAATAGCACGTGATGTTCTTTGCTTGTTAATACTGTACAGATCGTTTAAAAACATCTTAGTTAGCCTCACAGCATTCAATAGTGAAGACCCAACAACGATATTCTGTGAGTTACATACCATTACTTAAATAATATTTCATAACTAAATAAATGGTGCAAAAATATATTGCACAAACTTTCTCCCATATACGTGTTAAAGGCTAGCACAGAGAAAAGTAAATTAAAGAGATAATTAAATTTTACTTATAAAAACTAACAAATATCTAGAACGGAAAGCATCAGGGTCGATCTTTATGTTCAATGCTTTTACTGTGTTTTCAATAGTTACGGGCTATTATGAACCGCATATTTTGGAATGAATAGTACAGTTTATGCATTCTCTTCAGCCCCTACTCCATTGCTACCGGCGGCCTATAAGCTATCTGCGCGTCTTTGGCTCAGGTCTTACCGATCGACTTATACGTTAGCTGAGAAATAAAAACATGAAAAATAAAAACAGGCTTTAACAAAAAGGTAGGCTAAAACTTCGGGGAAGTATTCCTTGCATAAAGAGGGTGAAATTATTTTATATGAACATGGATCCAGAACGGTTTTATTTCTTTGTTACAGCCCTTTCTCTGCATCTGCACCACTTAGCAGAACTCAAAAACAGAACTGTGAGTTACACAACATCAAATGAAATGTAAGTAAGTTAGTAATGTTTATTAGATTAATTTGCTTTTTACATAACGTAACGCAAACATTCGCACGGTTCGTATAACTGGGACGCTAGGACCTGAGTCAAACACGCGCAGATAGCTCATCGTCCGCCGATAGCAATGAAGTAAGGGCAGAAGAGAATGCATATACTGTACTATTCATTCCAAACTATACGGTTCATAATAGCCAGTAAGACATCGTAAATACTTTGGACGTAAATTACGGATGTCCATTTTCTCAATATCTTCCGGTTATTCACTGTTTTCCTCCACCTGAAATGTAAATCTTACAACACTTGCCTTAAAGCTCATTTACCTCCAGAAAAATTAATTTTGTTCTTTAGGACATTAAACTTAAAGTTGGCCTTTCCTAATTTGTTTTGTGAAATTAATTCACCGCCCTTCTAATTACACAATTATCAAAATCATCTAAGTCTGCTTTAACTTTCTTTCTTGGTATTTTTTTGTGTGGAGTACTAAATCTCGTTCGGCCTTGAGCACATTTCTCACCTTCTTTTACAATTCTCTTAATGCTGCTGAATGAAATTCCTGTAGAATCCGAAACACGCTGCTGAATTGTATATTTAGGGTCATCTTGGTGCACCTGTTTGAAATACCTATATAAATTACATACAATTTCCCTACTTTGACTGTGAATAACTTTAACCTTTTTACTAGAATAACTGCATTCGCCTTCCACTGCTCTTATTAACGGATCACACTTCACTATTCAATGCTGCGAGGCTAACTAAGATGTTTTTACACGGTATGTACAGTATGAAATGGCAGGGAACATCACGTGCTATGAAGGTCAGGCAGGCCACGTAGACTACTGCGCATCCATTTGTTTTGCTCAGGTCTTACCGATCGAGTTATACATGCTTATTCAAAACAGAAGAAAAAGATTGAAAAGAAATAAATAATTAAATAAATAAAATACAAAATAACACAAACACACCCCGCTCCTCAATTTTCCGCCTTCTTGAACCTGAGCCGTCTAGCCTTCATTAAAAATTTCCCGATCCTTACATCAAACTTTTTGTCCACCAATAACTCTAAACATGTTCGTTGCTCTCTATTTGATTCCGTAAAAAATATTCGTATACATTTTTCCCTCCAATTTTCCAAACCTCTACAATTCGCAAAATATGAAACCAAGATTCTCTGCCTTTACAAATGGGAAAAGTCTCATTCCATTTTCATCTGTGTTTTTAATCATTCGCCACGCACAGAGTCTAATCCAAGCGAGCCTTGGTTCCTTTTTATTATGTGTTGCTCCTTCCCCCACTCCAATTTTAACCACGATTGTAATTCATACATTGCACATTTATCTGTTGTCTATCAATATCCTTCAAACCTTCCTCCACACAATTCTCCTATTTCCAAACGTATCTCATCTCTATTGTTTCTAATCCCTTTCTTAAAGGGAGTAAATATTTTTTAAAAATGCATTTAATATTGGAATAGGTAAACCCACAGTAAAACTCATAGAAGTAAATATAATTTCACTTTCCTTTTTAACTTCTTTCTTCTGTTCAATCACCGAACCCATGTCAATATTATAGCTCTTCCAACACTGTAACAAGTCTGTGGATTATAAAATATCAAATGGCGTAGGCTATCTTTATACTTGAGATTTGATATATATATATATATATATATATATATATATATATATATATATGTTTATATTAATTCAGTTTTACTTATGCTCTTCTCAACATCGAAGCCATGTCAGGAGTTGAGGTTCTGTGTGTATGCCAGTAGGCCATGCAAATAATGATGTGCATCTACTGATATTCACTTTTAACAAATATGATACAGGATGAAGTAGTGGTATGTAAAATGTATCCATTTGCTTTACGACTGAGGAAACCGTGAAAAATCACTGGCCGGAACATCTCGAGTGCGAGATTTTACCATCTCGGTCACTTCGCTCTGTTCAGGTTTGAATGACGCTAAGAATACGCACTCCTGCAATGCGGCCTCTTATTCTATACTAGCATGTGCCCGCGGCCTCGCCCGCGACAATTATTTATAAAATAAAAAATTAAGAGCATAATAGTTAAATCATTATATTTATTAACACCTAAATCACGTGGACTACATACCACGATTAGATAGCGTCGCCTGGTAAAAGCGACCTCAAATTCGATTTCCTTGGCCCAGAATACCCCTGTACAGTGAGTTTCGTCCAAATCGAACAATGTTTGACCATATTTAGGCCTATCCCTCTTCCGTGTAGGTTGAAAATTTCATATGTCTACGGGCCTTGACATTCTAAACAAATGAATCGACCAGCGTGGGCTTACAACAATCTAGCGATCGCGATGCTTTTATTACCACGGTATGACAAAAATAGCCAAAGCCAACTGCAATTGATTTGACATTGAAATGTATTACTGAAATCTGATGCTTCGACAGCGCCAAAATCACGTTTTCTGCCAGTTTTTCACTCACAACTCGCGAACGAAAGCTAAAATTAAAAATCCGGCTTCGATGCGCATTCGCCCACCTTTCAGCCCATCTATGTTTAAAATTTCAGATCTCTGCGTTCAGTAGATTTCACTGGGCATCGTGGACAGACAGACAAACACGTCTTTTTATTATTTTAAGATAGCATGTGCCCGCGGATTCGCCCGCGATAATTATTTCAAAAATTAAAAATTAAGAGCATGATAGTTAAATCATTATATTAACACCTAAATAATGTGGACTATATATCACGATTAGATAGCGTCACCTGGTAAAAGCGACCTCAGATTCGAGTTCCTTGGCCCAGAAAACCCCTGTATAGTGAGTTTCGTCCAAATCGAACAACGTTTGACCATATTTAGGCTAATATTGATTATCCCTATAATAATAATAATAATAATAATAATAATAATCCTCTTCGGTGTAGGTTGAAAATTTCATATTATGTTTGCGTGCCTTGACATTAAAAACAAATGAATCGACCAGCGTGAGCTACAACATTCAAGAGATCGCGATGCTTTTATGTCGAAGGTATGACAAAAGTAGCCAAAGCCTAGTGTAATTGATCTGTATTACTGAAAACTCGTGCTTCGAAAACGGAATAAATACACGTTTTCTACCCGTTTTTCACTCATAACTCACGAACGAAAGCGAAAATTAAAATTCCGGCTTCGAGGTGCACATTCCGACCCTTTAGTCCATCTATGTTTAAAATTTCAGATCTCTGCGTTCAGTAGATTTCGCTGGGCATCGCGGACAGACAGACGGAGGAAGACAGACACTTCCTTTTATTAATATAGATGAAAACGTAGGCTGCTTAAGAGAAAGCTACGTTAGTGTAACTGTTTGGAGGCATTGGTTGCTGTGGAAACGGGTTTTGGTTGCATCAGTAGGCCGTGCCGTGCATGTGACCTTGACTGTAGGCTGCTTGAGGTGGCAGTAGAGGGAAGTTTATGAAACAGTTGACATGCACTATTCGATAGTCATTTTTAATCCATACGACGCTTCTGCCTTGCAGTTCGTAAAGCAAATGACGATGTTTGAGACGCGGTGAGTTTCCGTGTGCGTTTTTTACCTTATATTAGTGCCTGTGTTCGTGGTCGAGTGTTGATAGACTGTGCTATATCAAGTTTAGACACAGGTTAGTAAATTAAAGATATGTTTACATTTGTCACAAATCAAAGCGATGGATGCCCAAAATATAGCAATGGCGACAAGATTTTTAGTCTGAGTGGTGACAGGCAACCTCCCACAGGCAAACTTTAATATTTAATTATAGGCAGGAACTATCCAGTTTTGTAATATGGCCGGTATTCATAGTTGACGATTTAAAAGACTTAAATAAGGCTAAGCTTATTGGACAAGTCCACTTATACGTGTTTCATATTCATAGTCTTCTTTAAAGTCTTACTTTGTTAAGTTTGTCATCATAAAGCTCTACTTGTTCTACATATTTCAGTCAAATTGTATAATATGAAAAATAACGCGATCACTGCCGTAACAATTGAATCAGTGAATCATACTTCACATTTTTTTCAGTTTCCGTGGAATGCAAAGCCATCTGGGTGCGTATTTCGCCGTCTTGATGTACAAATACAGACGGCGGTGGACATTGTAAACAAAGAATTACGGTACATTCATCCATACATAATTATTATGCAGCATGTAAGTAAGCTGATCAATAGTTTTTTGAGAATATTCTGTGTATATGACGTATTAGCTTTCACATCGTTCAGAATTAATACCGATACAATGTTTATTTCGATATTAATTCGTGTTATCTAGAGATTGAAAATAGCCTAGGAAGCTTTCGGCCGATATGAAATGCCAGCAGAGAGAAATGCTAACGAAAGAACGCACATTGATAAATTCAAAATTGTATGTTTCTTCGCCTGGAACCTCCTTTTGAATTCATGTCGCTGTAGAATTTAGATGGATTCATCATGCTTCGCAAATAACGCTTTGTGGCGCAATTTTCTTCTAATATCTCGCCCCCTATCCTCAAAATAACTGTACAGTCGGTCAAATAAAAAACGTCGGGACTCGTATGCTGTTAAAATTAAAGTTTTGACACATTAGTTCACAAGTTTCCTATAAAAAACACAAAATACAGGTCATTTTCGGAACATATGAGGCCATGCGGCAGGAGGGAAAATATGAACAAGGAGGGAAAAAATGAACAACGCGGAAAGCGCAACACACGATATTCAACTTAATGCACTGTCATAATTCATTTTGCTTTGTGTCATCGCCACATACAAATGCTAACGTGAGAGAAAGTGTAGTTAGGGCTGTAATTGACCTGCATTTTTCGGTCTCTGAAGCAGCGAGAAGGTTCCATATTTATGAAAGAGCAGCTCAGAGGAGGGAACTTTACTATAATGCGACCGGAAGTTTTCATAGCAAACGTTGATCTGGCCGGACGCGTATTTCGATGCTAAGATTGGTTGCAGAAGTTGAGCGTAAGTTATTGATTTTGCACTAGAAGTACCGGTATTATGAAATTAAATCTTAAAAAAATGCTCCTTGAATAATCATATTCCTCGCGAATCTATTAATTATTAATATTATAAAAATTTGCAACCTAGAATATGGCGGATTTGAGGCATATAGCCACAGCCTTCTATACATGTTTGTTTTGGAACAAAACTGACTAAATAATCAAGAAAATACATGGATAGACAAGAGGCGTGTGTGAACCTAACCTTAAGTCTTCCTGTACATGCGCATATGCTCGTTCGTGATACTTAATCAAATACCGCCCGACGTTTTTTATTTGACCGACTGTACATGGTTCTGACATACTCAAATTAGACAGGGGGACCCTTGACTTGATAAAGTATAACTTATTTCGCAAATACTATGAATACCGGCCTAACAAGTCAAGCTAAGTTAGGCTATGTGAAGTATTTGTCAAGGTCGATAGGGTTTGGTTATAAATGTATTTTAATTTAACTTCACATTATAACTATTTATACAGGAATTTGGAGAATATTAATATAGCCTGTAAAATATTATATTATAGGCCTTTATTTGTTGCTGAATTGCCATTAGGTAATGTATCTAGTTTGTACCCTTTTATGATAGGGATGTACTGCAATTTAGGCTTGTAACCGTCGCCGGAATTTTCTCCCTCAGTAGTACATGCCTGTAAATCTAGAGACATGGGCCTGTTTCATTTATCCACATACACACGCCATCGATTTACGTTACACAATTAAAACGAAATATTTCATTATATTTTGTATTGTACCTGATATTTGCTAAACCAATGAATAAATTATAGCTAGGATCTTAAAACATGCGTGGGTTGATAGCGTAATATCAAATGTTTTAAGTGTAAGTTAACGTGACGCTGACCTCTTTTACCGCCTTTTGAAGTGAAAGCAAACAATAACATGAAATCAGTGCAATTGTATACGTTACCTATAACTTGGGTTCGGTTGTTTGTGACATGTCATATTTTTATCCTGACCTCCATTCTCCCCGCAAACACAGATTAAACATGAATTTACATATGTTATCCTGATTGGACAGTTTTCATTTTGCATATAGAGTCACATTTTAGCCATTTTCCTGATCTTGGTCATATTTCGGTCAAATTTGTGATTTAACTTCATATTTCAATTAAAAATTCGGTAAAATAGCACAAATATGCATTAACTTCCTTACTTTCTTTCTTTCTTTCTTTGTCTTAGTTTTACCTCTCCCTTTTTAGGATTTAAGCGACCCAAGCCGCCCGGGCCTTATAGGGCCGCGACCTAAAGGGAGAAGGATTACCTTTGGATCACATACCTGTAGCCTAAATACTTTTTTTGACCAGACAAGGACATGGAAGTCCTCCCCGGATGAGCGATCAGCCCAATGCCGGGGCCACTGCAGTAACTTATGTGCACTAAATTGTCAACTTAATTTGTTTTTTTTTTCAAAAAAGAGCTACGAATACTTTGGTTTTACTGTAACTGTAAAGTGAAGGGACAATAACAAGTACAACAGACATGTTTTTTTTTTAAATATTTTCAGTTTTCAGTATTTGGAAACATTAACAGATTGGAAGTTCTTTACAAGTAAAACTGTAAATCACCTGTAAAACTATTAAAAAGTGATTATCTGATAGAATTAATATCATGTAATAATTTAGTGTCACAAAACGTTTTGAATTGGAACATTTATTTTTAGAAAATTAGATCTTTTATGAGGTCATATTTAGTCATTTCTAAGGTCATATTTGGAGTGATATTTTCCACTTTTTTAGGTCATAACCTTCCGAACCCTATCCTATAACGAAAATTAAAATTCCGGTTTTGAGGCGCATTTTCCGACCCTTCAGGCCACTTAATGTTTAAATTTTCAGTTCTCTGCGTTGAGTAGATTTCGCTGGGCATCGCGGACAGACAGACACTTCCTTTTATTAATATAGATAGATTAGAAACGCCCACTGCCGTGTGAATCCGCATTTCGTATTGGTTCATAGCATAGGATGCAGGTGGCTGTGAGAATATGGCGTCAATAAATTACTGACTATAATTATACGGTTTTTTAAATTTCATTTCATATAATTTACAGAGTTTTGACTATTGTATGCACCACGTTGGCTCAAGCGTTATTTTGCGTAATTCATACATAAATAGCGATTATTCTCGTGCATGCTATTTGTACCATAAGCTCCTTAACCGTCTTTTGGGTTGGCCTGCGTGGCGCAGTTAGTATCGTGCTGGCTTTCTGTGCCCAAGGTTGCGGGTTCGATTCCGGGCAAGGTCGATGGCATTTATGTGTGCATAAAAAGAATGGGTGGCATGTAAAAGAACTCCTGCGGGACAAAATCCCAGGAGCTTTAGGCATCTTAATTAGGCGTTTATTATACCTTGTTTAGGTTGTATAGGTTACAAAATAGGCTCTAAAACGACTTTGAAATATATTGACAGCGTAAATGTTATTAAAATATGAATAGGCCAATCATATCTAAAATTTGATATAACTCACATTATTGGGTTTTATAATAGCCTACTAACCAAATAATTAAATTCACTTAAGTTTAATCCACATTTTTCAGTATTTTGATTCACATAGATTAATTCTCATACACCATAGTTAGCCGCACAATAGACTACAAGTATCTTTTCTATATTTTCCATTGTGAAACTCTGTCGTTTGTCACTTAAAATCAGTTTATAGGCCGAGAATGAACGTTCCACATCCACTAGCGTAACAGGAGCAAATTTGAGCCTGGCAGTATGTTGCATTACAAGTGGATGATCTACGTCACTGCCCTTTCCATTGAGTACCGTATATCTGCCGCTGCATAGAGAATTTGTAGACCTGTGTTTTTTTTTTAAGCACATTGTTTATTTTTGTCCTAACTACTAAAGAAGTAAGGATCTCCCCAACTTCACCTGGTGCATTCTTAATGTTGTCTTTAACTTCTTGAATTAAATCAATGTTTTCCAATTTCCAATTTTCCAATGTTTTCCAATTTTGAAATAATCTCCACAAGGAATGCCAAGTCATGCGGAATAGAGGAATCTTCCAACAGCTTCTTTGCTGTTGTAATGTAGGTGGATGCACCATCTTCCAGCTGCATTACAACACTTTTTATCTCGTGAAGATGACAATATTGTAGTATTCAGCAGCTTTCAGTCACGTACCCCAAGGAGTAAGTACAGGTTCAGGGGGTAAAGGGACATCAGGTAGCTGTTCCTGGAAGGCCTGAACTCTAGTTGGAGCTTTTAGAAATACCTTCTTTATGGTGGAAATCAATTTGTTGACCATTGGAAATTGTGACCTGACTTCCTCTGATATGCGGTTGATACCATGCACAAGGCAAGTCACGTGTACTAGTGCAGGATAAAAAAAAAACTTTCAGGAGCTGCATAGCTGCTACCATGTATGCTGCCGCATCTGTGTATGCAAGAAGTACCCTGTTTTCGTCTATGCTATTTGGATACAACACTTTCAGACCATTGTTCGCTACAGTTTGTTTGTTAGTTTTCTCAAGTTGCTTCGTGCAGATGAGATATGCCCTAGAGGATGAATTTGGGTCTAATTTTCCAACAATCAGGTTTGCTACGTATCGACCACGAACATCGGTGGTTTCGTCGACTGAGATCCAAACATATGATTCCCCTATATCCTCCCGTATCTCACTCATTGCGTCATCGTAAGATAGCTGCATGTAATTTTTCCTTATTGTTGATTCGGAAGGAACTGATCGATTGCAATACTTCTCCAAGAACTTCCTAAATGCTTCATTTTCAATTGTTCTGAATGGAATATTGGCCGCTATCATTGCATGACACAATTTTGCATAGAAGTTGTTTTTGTTGCTCGTCTTCTCCAAGGATTGACTTAAGAGTAACTGTTTAGATTTTGATTTGCGCTCCTCATTGGCCTTGTGTAATGCCCCCTGGACATGCTGTGATGGATGGGACTGTTGGTCACTTGAAACCTAAAACAAAATATAAAATTTGTAAGGTGGTTTTTTACTTCTACTTTAATGTAATATTTTATATTAATATTAATGTATGACAAACTTCAGGCGATTTTCATTGTTTCCATAAAATGCACAACCACAAAAACAGCGAAATGCAATTTAGACTGGGTTCGAAGAGTTCTATACACGTCAGTTTACCGGTAACTCTGATTTACGGAGCAAAAAAATGTCTAACCCTAGCACTTTGGACAAAGAGATTTGATTTATTTAAATATGCCACCAGACTAAATTAATTTGAAAGTTAAAAAAAGGGAAGAAAGTAAATTCACGTCTAGCAGTGTGACGTTCATTGCAGGCCTACTGAATTTAATAAAAATAATGTACAAACTTGTTAAATGTTTAGACTACATACCTCTTTATTACAAGCTTGACAGAAAATTACTTTCCCATCCGATGTAAAACACGGAAACTCGTTCAACCACTGACGAATCAAACTTGACTTTGAAGTCCCGATTTTCGGCATTTTTGTTCACTTCACAGTTCACACATTCACACCTTGGAATCTTCCACCAAACTGGTGTAGAGCAAGCGAAAACCATTTTTGGAGGTACCGTTAGGCATTGGTTCGTCACCCTTTAAACAATAAGACTTGTCCTTGACAGCTGCAACTGTAGGGAGAGTGCAACGTGCTTGGACCACTGTGTGTCCCTAAAATCGAAATAGAGTATATTGATCTAAAATGTCTTCGTTTATAATTTTCCGTACAATTATAGCACAAATTATATTTACGTTCCATTTAATATGAAATAAAAAAACTAAGGTTTTCGGGATTTTGTGTTAATTTGGTCAAAATAGGCATTTTTAGGTGCTATAAAATTGTGTTTAATAGACGTAGATAAGTCTGAAACTTAAATAAACTTAATTATTTTCAGATATCTGTCAAGGAATAAAATAGGTAAAAACCTAAAGATCCGCGGTCTACTTATGACCAGGACAAGGCATTTAATTACCATAAAATAGTGAAAAAATGCAAAATAAAAAATGCATTTATCACCTGAAAGTAGTAAAATATAACCAATAAATTTACCATTATTACTTATAATTAGTTTTAAAAATAATGGATAGCTAAAAACAATTTATGACAGTGCAAGATAGATATATGAGCATTCATGAACCACAGATTATTGTCTCTGTTGGACATTACATGAGAATATTATAGGAGAAAAATTCCTCCGGCACTGGGATTTGAACCCAGGACCTTTGGCTATTCGCGCCAATGCTCTACCAACTGAGCTAAGCCGGAGCTCAATTCACAACACCAGATGGAACCTCTCTCCTATGAGAGGAATTTTTCTCCTATAGTATTCTTATGACAGTGCGTTATATATGAATTTAGGTTTAAAAACACACTTGTTTTGTTACTAAAGAAGTAAGGAAATTTTTACTACTTGGACACCCTTAGCGAAAAGAAATTCTCTCTGAACTGGCATGCCCATCGAATTTCCCCTAGCAAATATGTGCCATTTAAAAATGAAATAAAAATTATTGCTACAAGACAAACTGCTGTGGTGTCTACAATAAACCTAAATTAAAATGAACTATGAACACTTGGCGGAGATTCTCAAATAAAAATGATTGTCTGTTGTCTGAAAGTAACGATTTTTACATGGAAAAGATCCTCTGTACTTCCACCGAAACATGATTTAAAATGCCGAAAAAGACCTAAAAACGTCAGAAATTACCTAAAAATGCAGAAAATTACATAAAAATTGCCAAAAAACGACCTATCTCTTGAAAATGAAGAAAAATGGAAAATAAAGCAAAAAATGCAAAAACAAATTGCCGTTACTTAATCAATTAGTTCTTGATACACATTTGTATATATTCGAGCTATCTTTTAACCTTCATATAAAAAAGATGTAAAATCATCAAATGCCTTGCCCTACTGATGGCTCTCCCATCTAAGTAATGACATGGCAGTACAGCGCTCATTAATGATTAATAGGGACCGGATTCTTAGGTTTTTACCTATTTTTTCCCTTACTTCCAAAACAAAAAGCGCTCATACACTTTTTCGAATCATGTCGACAGGATTCACCCACATTAATTCTGTGGCACCTAAAATACCTAAATGGGGTATAAAAACCTAAATATACCTAAACGGGATATAAAACCTAAAATATCTAATTTAGGATACTTTTTTGTCTTTGTTGTTTGTCATTTAAGAAATCGATGTTTTGCGGAGAGATAATTTTTGACGGGTTGAAATTAATACCACCAGCGTTTCGTTCAATCCATTGTGTCTAGGATGGACAGTACCAAGATAGGAAGTGTAAGAGTACCGGCGTATTCCTTTTAAAATATTCGTACGAACAACCATTGTTGCCGTGTATGAACAAGGTTATAGACTTCTGTGTTTTAAAGCGCTTGTTTGCTTTTAATACTGCCCTGTTATTCATACTGAGTGGTCACACTGTGAGTTTTAAGAAGACGTGTTAATTATGCCGAAACAAATGAACTCTAGTTTATTACGGCAGTGGATTGACGATGACATTAATTTCTTCTTATTTTTCTTGTTGTTGTTGTTGTTGTTCTTCTTCTTCTTCTTCTTCTTCTTCTTCTTCTTCTGAGGTTATTTTATGACGCTGCAGTCCGCGAGTTTCTACCTCTGCTCTGTTGTTTTCAAAGTTGCTCCTGGTGTATATGACAGACGTTGTCATTCAATACAACTCACAGTTGAGAATCTTGAAAGATACACTGTGATGTACTGTAACCAGGAAATGTGAGGCAATCTTAATTTCACTGCTTCTTTTGATTGTTTATGCTTTCTTTCTTCAATTGTGTAATATTGTCCTAAAGCGAGTTTACACAAATTTAAGTCAATTTTGTTAAGTTAAACTTTACAAGTATTATTGAATTCCCAAAAATACAGAACCCTATTTTACCAGATGGCATATTAGGGTTATAGATTAAACATATATACTGAGTATACAGTAAACTACATAATTACATATTACAATTTTGCAAAAACACTATTCATGAAACTTAAAACAACTTTGTAACTTTGCTTATTTAAGAAGAGACGGCAGATTGGTGTAGTAAAGTCAAAATTTAGAAAATTTAAATATAATATTAACTGATAACGTTCATGCGTAAATAATGGACAATGAAATAAGAGGTGCCTAACAGATTGGCTTTCCTCTTTACATTTATAATTTGCAACTTTACAAGTATTATGTATTGAATCCTATGTAGCAAATTCAAATTCATGAAACCAGTTATTCTACCCGAAAACGCTATTTTGGACAAAAAACCTAAAAAAAACTATTTCACCTAATAGAAAACCTAAAACAGTGTTTTTAAAAACCTAAAAATCCGGTCCCTAATAATTCATAATGGCAGAGATACGAAATATTGCTTCTACTTTATTAATTTCTCCCATCGCTGATAAAAACAAAAAGGGTTAAGTTCTCCAACCATTAGATTTTTCGGTTTAGTTGTAGGTGCAGTACAGTATGGAGAACTCTGTTTTCACGACATAGCAAAGGCGACAATGGGAGGGGTCTCGGCAGATAAAAAGGGCTGGAGCAAAAAGGGTAGATAAGCTTTATATGCCGTGATGGGAATCTTCTCAATGGATACAATGGATTCAATTACAGGAACCTGATATTTCACCTCCTCGTCCAAAGGAAATCCATTGTTAGTTCTGCAAGAGATGTTATCAATCCAGGAACTGCCTGACAACTATTCTCTTCTTTCTTCCAGCTGTGTACCATTTGAGCGCAGAAAAAATCACTTATAAAGATGTGTGTTTTTCTAAAGATATCCAGCCCCAACTTTCGTCCACCGTGCACAGATACTAATAAAAAGACCTATAATAGTAACAATAATAATAATAATAACAACAATAACAATAACAGTAGGCTAATAATATTACGGACACACTAAAAGAATGAACCCACACAGACTTACAAAACAAATACCGGTAGTCGAATTCTATGAAAACAGGAGTAAAGCGAAAACAGACATGAAGTGGATTGGCGAAATCAAAACCGATTTGAAACCAGCAGAAATTACACCAGAAGATGTTTAAAACTGATTCACTTAATGACTGAATGACAGACAGAGAATCAACGTAGAGCCTAAACTATAATAGGCAGAGAATTTGAGTTTTCAGTACCTTCGTTTCATAATGTAAGTGCGTACTAGGAAAGGATTTTGCAAACTTTTGATTTCAAATGTAAAATATCAAATATTTTTATTTGAAGATACCAAATACCTTTTTACACAGAATTATCAAATCCAAAACGCATTCTATGTATAGTTCTCATGACAACAGTGTATTGTTGACAGTTGTTCACAGATAGCTTTGAAAGCACATGATACGGGACTTTGACAAATTAGAGAAGCTATCGATAAAATTCATTGGTGTAAATAAATATTGAAGAATGAAATCCACGAAAATAATGCACAATGCGATGCAATCACATAACTTTCTCTGCCCTAGACATAGGGAATAACATTTTCTCACTTCACATTTTGATGTAGAATAAGAGGTCGTATTTCGGGGACAGCTTAAGGGTTTGCCAATGAGTATGCTCTATCAGAAGTCGGTAAAAAAATCTTATCCACTGATACGTTTTTCATAGCTGTAGGCTCTGTATTAGTCGAGAAATAGGGATGTTTATCAGAGGCCGTAAGCATCTAAAAGAAGACAAAATGGGATGGAAGATTTTCAGTCCTACGCTCGCAGTGTATTATTATGGCCCTGGTTTGGGGGAGAGAAGTATGAAAGTGGTATTGAATTTCGGTTTTATTTCAGCCCCGAAACGGTTGTATAGTAACTTGAGAGTGAGAAATAAAGTATTCCGTAAAGGCAGTACAATTTTATGTTACCGGAAATTTGTTTCTTCTTATTTGAGTTCTTACCGGGTATGGTGGGTAGAAGGAATGGGGGGCAAAAATCTATATTATCTATGAGCCATAAAAAGCTATATCAAGCGTTTTCTGAGGGAATAGTTTGAGTGTGATAAAGTCGTATTTTCTCATTTCAAATTCTACATACCGACTTAAGGTATACAAATCGAAAGTCCTTCATAAGTTAATTTGAAATTTCAAAATACAACACCCGAGCGATGCTGAGCCTTTTAAGCTGGTATATTTATACAATTACAATACGTCTATTTAATGCATGGTTTAAATATTGAGGGTTTTACATATTTGAGTAAAAATATGAAAATAGGACGAACGGCAGCATTTGCCGTTTAATATTCTAGAAGTGTTATGCCATATTAGAGACTTCAAAACTTGAGAAACCTCTGCTGTTCATGTACAGTGCTTTGACGCTCTGGTATAGGCTACACCCTGTTAGTTGCAAAGCTACGCAGTTTTAGAGTCGTTTTCCTCTTTCTGTTTTCTATTACTTCCTTCTCTGTATTCCGTTCTTTTTCTTTCTGCTTTTTTTTTTCTATCCACTCACTAATTCCTTTTCTGAAGTTTGAAATCTCCTTCACTATCTGAATTCGTTACTGCAACATGAAATCCAAGTTTCCCAGTTGGCTCAAGAAACGTTCCCCAACTCAATCTGGAAATCAATTTTTCGTAAATTGTTTTCTTGGTCGTGGGGAACGGATGTGTTTTTAGACTTCCAAATCATTCCTAGTGTGTATACATGTACAGGTGGTTCCCTTCTTTCCTAACGCTTCGTGAAATCAATATCGCTTTTCTTATTCCAAAGTGTGAGAAGAATCCTCACTTAATGCAGCTTGTAAGAGATCTGAAGATGCGTTCACCAGGATTCTTAAAAGTCTATTCATTCAATCCTGATAATAGGAAATCTAATAACTAGGGCAACGCGTTTGATGATTTTGCATCTTTTTTTTGTATGAAGGTCAAAAGATAGCTCGAATATATATATAAGGGATGGGTCCTCGATACTTTCGATACCTCGATACTCTCGATACTTGCATGGTATCGGCATCGAACGATACTTCAGAAAACTCGCTCGATACTTTTCCGATACTTTTGTAATTCTGCAATTAAGTGAGAATGCTAGTATTTTTAACAAAAACTTATAAGTGGACTGTTTAAAAAACTAATTTTAGTTTTAATGTAAAGTTTAAAAATAATTATAGGCTACTGATGATATTAAATTTTGTCTCATTAAATATGCAGACTTAATTAATTTAGTTGGTATTACACAGTTCTCTCAAATTTTAATTTTTAATGTACCTATTTATTGAAACTGGAAAAGTTGAAGGTGTCGAGTATCGAAGTACCGAGTATCGAGGAAAAAATCATATATCGGTATCGAGAGAATCTGGTATCGACCCATCCCTAATATATATATACAGTAAATTTGTATCATGAAATTATTCATTATATAAGGACAATTATGGAGCTTGTTTCCAAAAGGTACCAAATCCACCTCAACAAATTTTACAGGAAATGGAAAAAACGTTATACAGTTGATAAATTATACTGATATCGATAATGCATTCTGTACATGTGCAGGTAGACCTAAGAATCATATTTACAAAGAAACTAAGATATTCATTCATTATTATGCTGTTTATTAACAAAATAAACTTGGATTTAGTACTTTTTGCAAGCAACTTGGGATTTGGTACTTATTGGCATGAAAATATCAATTTTAGAAATAGTTACAACTTATTAAAACAGATTAAACTGAAATTAAAATTTATTGGATTAGGCCTTATATATCCTTAATTGCAGCAAATTATACTATATTATAACTCACTGTGATACACCTATTACCATATAAAAACAAGAGCAAAACAAACAAAAATTACTTGACCCTATTTGATTTTAAAAACAACAATACACAACTAACAGAATCAAGTTTCTGGAGCTTGTCTTAACTTCATATGAAGCTCTTACTCATCATAAAAAACAGAAACATTTTCGCTGACATTTTCTTCCACTTCATCAGCTGCATTGTAGTCAAGAATGCCTTTTGTAAAATTGCAACTGATTCAAGTCTTTGTAGCCTATTGCTGCTAACAGTGCCACCATATCTTTCTTTTTAGCCTCTTTCAAATAGCTCTTACACTCAACTTCTTTCAGGCTTCCAACCATTCGATCATACCTCAGTCCCCGTGTTATCATCTTGTGTTGGCAAAAAGGTGTCAGATTATAAGCCATCTATAGAAGTGGGTAGTCTCAGGAGAAATATTTTTGTCCTGCTCGTGATTGACTATAGCCAATATATAATACCGAACCTGTCTTGCATAGTAGGCCTGTCCTACCTGAGTTTTTGGGAGAGGGTGATTTTGCATAAGATCAAAATTTATAGTTATTGCATCTGGTGGACACTGGTTCATGTTTTGAAAGAAAGCTTTAGCTCTATGTTTGTGGACAAGTTTTTCTACAACAAACTACAGGCATGTGACGTCACTTAGCCAATGAGAAGCAAGAACGCTCTATGACGTCATTGTTTGGCCATGATATTTCACCAATGGAACGTGAGAAAGGATTTGGTACTTTTTGTCACTAAACTGTGGAGGGATGTGGTACTTTTTGCTACAAAACTCAATCTTTCAGGCCCTCTAGCAATGGGATTTGGTACTTTTTGGCGATTTTAACCACTGACTATGATTGTGTGGCTAGTCAAGAATGTGCTGCCACCTGTAACTCATTTTTCGATTTTTTTGGATTTGGTACCTTTTGGAAACAAGCTCCACAATTTGTTTTTGCATTTTTTGCTTTATTTAGCATTTTTCGTAATTTTCAAGATATAGGCCTTTTTTTTGCAGTTTTTAGGTCATTTTCGACATTTGTTTGGTAATCTTTAAGTGGAAATACAATTTGTTACATTGAGACAACAGACACTCGTTTTTATTTGAGAATCTCCTGAAAGTGTTCATAGTTCATTTTAATTCAAGTTTATTGTAAACACCATAGCCGTTTGTCTTGTAGCAATAAAGAATTATTATTTTTCTTTCTTGTTAAGCGATACCTATTTGCTAGGGGAAATTTGATTGGCATGCCAATTCAGAAAGAATTTATTTTTCACTAAGGTTGCCCAAGTAGTATAAATTTAATTAAATTTCATTTAGTAACAAAATAAGTGTGTTTTATATTGTAAATTCATATACAGTGAGTCCCACGCAAGAGTTGGCCAATGACGCGGGTTTCTGCGTCGCGGCTGGCACAGCTCCAAGTCCCGAGCGATCGGGTGAAATATCTACGCAATTAATGCCGCGGTCGGTGTAATGATTCAGGTTCTCACATTTACAGTTAAAATTACAATGAAAATAACCATGTACCTCATCACAAGAGATGTTGGAAATGTTCTCCAATTCTACGATAGTAGTAATAGCCTGCGTTTGAAGCGGTTCGCGCCGCGACGCCCGGCGTCGGTTTGCGTACCTACGCGTCTGCAGTTATGACCTTTTGCCAACGACGCCTGCAAACGCACTCTTACGTAAGCCTTTTTAGCTATGTTGTTAAGCCCTTTTGCCAACGACGCCTGCAAACGCACTCTTACGTAAGCCTTTTTAGCTATGTTGTTAAGCCCTTATGCCAACGACGCCAGCAAACACACTCTTACGTAAGCCTTTTTAGCTATGTTGTTAAGCCCTTATGCCAACGACGCCTGGAAACGCACTCTTACGCAAGGCTTTTTAGCAATGTTGTTAAGCCCTTATGCCAAGGTCGTCTGGATATGCACTCTTACGCAAGGCTTTTTACCAATTTTGTTATGCCATGGACGTCTGGATACCTATGCAAGCCTTTTACCAATTTGTTACGCCCTTATGCCATGGACGTCTGGACAACCACTCTTACGCACGGTCTTTTAATTTAAGCTGTTACGCCCTTATGCCATAGACGCCTGGGTACGCACGGTTTTTTTTTCGGGACGTTCTGATTATGCACTCTTGCGCAAGGCCTGTTGTAGTTACGCCTTAAGAATCATCTGAAAGAGATTTTGAGTCTTCCGCCGTGACGTCATCACTTCCCATACGTCATTACTCCACCCCTATGACGTCATCAGTATATAGCTTTCTTATGCATGTTAATTTTATATTTATATTTATTTAATAAAATCTAGTCATAGAGGTGGACTCGAACCATTCAAGTTGCGAATACCGGGTACCTAATTTTAACCGCGTGACCACGGTAACATCCGATGTTTCACCTGCTAACTTTGTCTCATATAATATTCAATTTTTCTTAGTGCTGTCATGTTATTCAATCTTGTGCTTTCATAATTGTCTACTAGACCACGCTAGTTAGCAGTCATTACTTTCAGATTTGTCTACTAGAAGGCAGTTGTGTACCATGCAATAAGATGGCGGCTAGTGGCAAATTCAAAATTCAAAACATTGTCTCATATAATATTCAGTTTTTCTTACTGCTGTCATGTTATTCAATCTTGTGCTTTCATAATTGTCTACTAGACCACGCTAGTTAGCAGTCATTACTTTCAGATTTGTCTACTAGAAGCCAGTTGTGTACCATGCAATAAGATGGCGGCTAGCGGCAAATTCAAAATTCAAAACATTGTCTCATATAATATTCAGTTTTTCTTAGTGCTGTCATGTTATTCAATCTTATGCTTTCATAATTGTCTACTAGATCGCGCTAGTTAACAGTCATTACTTTCAGCATTATCTACTAGAAGGCAGTTGTGTACCATGCTATAAGATGCCGACTACCGCTAAATTCAAAATTCAAAATATTGTATCATATAATATTCTGTTTTTCCTCAGTGACGTCATGGTTATTCAATCTTGTACTTTCATAATTGTCTACTAGATCGACTCACGCCTGTAACTATAAACAAGGTTACAAGAAGGTAGGTCTGAACTTTTTGATCACAAAAGCACAGTCATAAATTACGAATAATTGTTTAGTCTACCCGCGAGAGGGTTATATATTTCCCTGGCTTTTTTTCGCCTATTTCGAAAAGATTACGGTACAGTATGTCTATTAAAAGCAAAATACGCAGCGTGTTTGATATAACGAATATACGGTTTTCCTGCCTTAATGTCATCCATATCAGCATATTATGTTTTAGCATTCCTTAAAACATTGTCTTCAAAGAAGATTTCTATAGCAAGTTGACACTAAAGGCCTAATTTTTGTAAAAGTAATACATAGGCCTAATTGTCATGCATAACAGCCTATTATGTTTTAGCATTCCTTAAAACATTGTCTTCAAATAAGATTTCTATAGCAAGTTGACACAAAAGGCCTAATTTTTGTAAAATCAATACATAGGCCTATATGTCATGCATAACAGCCTATTATGTTATAATATTCGTTAAAAGAATGTTTTCAAATAAGATTTTTTAGGACTAGTCGACACAAAGGGCCTAATTCTGTAAAATGAATACACAGGCCTATATGTCATGCATAACAGCCTAATGTGTTTTATTATTCTTTAAAATACCGTCTTCAAAATACGATTTCTAGATAAACTCTGCACAAAAGGCCTAATTTTTGTAAAATTATTATGTAGGCCTATTTGTCATGGATAACATCCTATTATGTTATGATATTCTTAAAAGAATGTCTTCAAATAAGATTTTTAGGCCTAGTCGACACAAACAGCATAATTCTGTAAAATTAATACATAGGCCTATATGTCATGCATAACAGCCTATTATGTTATAATATTTGTTAAAAGAATGTTTTCAAATAAGATTTTTAGGCATAGTCGACACAAAGGGCCTAATTCTGTAAAATGAATACACAGGCCTATATGTCATGCATAACATCCTAATGTTTTCTTTTTATTCTTTAAAATACTGTCTTCAAAATAAGTTTTCTAGAAAAACTCGACATAAAAGGCCTAATTTTTGTAAAACTATTATGTTGGCCTATTTGTCATTCATAATAACCTATTATGTTATAATATTCCTTAAAAGAATGTTTTCAAATAAGATTTATATGCCTAGTCGACACAAATGGCCTAATTCTGTAAAATGAATACATAGGCCTATACGTCATGCATAATAGCCTAATTTGTTTTAGTATTCTTTAAAATACTGTCTTCAAAATAAGTTATCTAGATAAACTCGACACAAAAGGCCTAACTTTGTAAAACTATTATGTAGGCCTATTTGTCATGCCTAACAGCCTATTATGTTATAATATTCCTTAAGATAATGTCTACAAATAAGATTTTTATGCTTCAATACATTGCACGTTGCGGAAGAGTGACCTCAATACTCGCTGTACCTGTTGTTTATTCTGGGATAGGTCGGTGAAAGTTTTCCAGTAATAGACATCCGGATAGTTATATTTCGCACTCCCCCGATGCCGTTCGTCTTATAATATAATTGAAATGTTATGTTAGATCCGTTCTATCATCGAAAACAAAGTACCGTTACTAAACCGGATACATAAATAAGATATTTTAAACATTGAATGACTAATGTCTGTGTTATTCACCTATATGACAAAGTTATTATAGAACATAACAGGATATTGGAAACAAATTTAACACACGGAATAATTGAAAATAGTTACATCCGTAAGCCTTTCATAATTCTGTAACCTGCGGCAAGTTCCTTTCGGTATAAAAGACAAGCGTTTTCGGCAATTGTTCTCATTAATTCATCTGTGGGTGCAAGTGTTCCGACTCTTCTTCCTAGATGTCAACAACAATTTCAAAAAGGTATGTTTCTTTAATTTAACATTGTATTACTTAAATGTTTCTCTTCTTTTTCATATATAAATAAAATGAATGTGTTACTTATCAGATACAAGTTTTTCAACATTTGAAGTATTATATCTTCAAGGTCTTTATACAAAATCATTATTTTCACCAATTAAACTGTAGCTATTCTTTCATAACGGCTTGATCAGATATTAAATATTTATCTTCTTTATATATAAAATAAATTATAGCGTTTCTTATTAAATACAAGTTTTCAACATTTGAACTATATTATAATCAGGCTTAAAATATAAATAATTTAATATTCATAACAGTTTGAGTGGAAAAGTGAAACTTTTCCATTTAATTATAACCAAGTGAGGAAAATTATTGTTTAATTAAATAATATTGTCACAATTTTCTTCTAAACAGACACATGCTAGTAGTATTTATAAACAATGTTAGATTTAAACAATATTCTGGCAGTTTTTAAACCCTGAAAGGTATAAATAATTTAATATTCATAACAGTTTGAGTGGAAAAGCAAAACAATTCCGTTTTAATTATAAGCCAGTGAGGAAAATTATTGTTTAATTAATAATATTGTGACAATTTTCTTCTAATCAGCCACATATTGGTAGTATTTATAAACAATTTTAGATTTAAACCATATTCAGACAGTTTCTTAACCACGAATTGTATAAATAATTTAATATTCATAACAGTTTGAGTGGAAAAGTAAAACATTACTATTTAATTATATCCAAGTGAGGAAAATTATTGTTTAATTAAATAATAATGTCACAATTTTCTTCTAATCAGTCACATGCTAGTAATATTTATAAACAATGTTAGATTTAAACAATATTCTGGCAGTTTTTAAACCCTGAAAGGTATAAATAATTTAATATTCATAACAGTTTGAGTGGAAAAGCAAAACAAATCCGTTTTAATTATAAGCCAGTGAGGAAAATTATTGTTTAATTAATAATATTGTGACAATTTTCTTCTAATCAGCCACATATTGGTAGTATTTATAAACAATTTTAGATTTAAACAATATTCAGACAGTTTCTTAACCACGAATTGTATAAATAATTTAATATTCATAACAGTTTGAGTGGAAAAGTAAAACATTACTATTTAATTATATCCAAGTGAGGAAAATTATTGTTTAATTAAATAATAATGTCACAATTTTCTTCTAATCAGTCACATGCTAGTAATATTTATAAACAATATTAGATTTAAACAATATTCTGGCAGTTTTTTAACCACGAATTGTATGAATAATTTAATATTCATAACAGTTTGGATGGAAAAGTAAAACATTTCCATTTAATTATAACCAAGTGAGGAAAATTATTGTTTAATTAAATAACAATATCACAATTTTTCTTCTAAACAGCCACATGCTAGTAGTATTTATAAACAATTTTAGATTTAAACAATATTCTGAAAGTTTTTAACCACCTATTGTATAAATAATTTAATATCCATAACAGTTTGCGTGGAAAAGTAAAACATTTCCATTTAATTATATCCAAGTGAGGAAAATTATTGTTTAATTAAATAATAATGTCACAATTTTCTTCTAATCAGTCACAAGCTAGTAATATTTATAAACAATGTTAGATTTAAACAATACTCTGGCAGTTTTTAGCCACGAATTGTATGAATAATTTAATATTCATAACAGTTTGAGTGGAAAAGTAAAACATTTCCATTTAATTATAACCAAGTGAGGAAAATTATTGTTTAATTAAATAACAATATCACAATTTTTCTTCTAAACAGCCACATGCTAGTAGAATTTATAAACAATTTTAGATTTAAACAATATTCTGAAAGTTTTTAACCACGAATTGTATAAATAATTTAATATGCATAACAGTTTGAGTGGAAAAGTAAAAAACATTTCCATTTAATTAAAACCAAGTGAGGAAAATTATTGTTTAATTAACAATATTGTGACAATTTTCTTCTAATCATCCACGTATTGGTAGTATTTATAAGCAATTTTAGATTTAAACAATATTATGAAAGTTTCTTAACAACGAATTGTATAAATAATTTAATATTCATAACAGTTTGAGTGGAAAAGCAAAACAATTCCGTTTTTATTACTAGCCAGTGAGGAAAATTATTGTTTAATTAATAATATTGTGACAATTTTCTTCTAAACAGCCACCATAAGCTAGTAGTATTTATAAACAATGTTAGTTTTTAACAATATTCTGACGGTTTTTTTAACCACGAATTGTATAAATAATTTAATATTCATAACAGTTTGAGTGGAAAAGTAAAACATTTCCATTTAATTATATCCAAGTGAGGAAAATTATTGTTTAATTAAATAATAATGTCACAATTTTCTTCTAAACAGTCACATGCTAGTAGTATTTATAAACAATGTTAGATTTAAACAATATTCTGGCAGTTTTTAACCACGTATTGTATGAATAATTTAATATTCATAACAGTTTGAGTGGAAAAGTAAAACATTTCCATTTAATTATAACCAAGAGAGGAAAATTATTCTTTAATTAACAATATTGTGACAATTTTCTTCCAATCAGCCACGTATTGGTAGTATTTATAAACAATTTTAGATTTAAACAATATTCTGACAGTTTCTTAACAACGAATTGCATAAATAATTTAATATTCATAACAGTTTGAGTGGAAAAGCAAAACAATTCCGTTTTAATTATAAGCCAGTGAGGAAAAAATTATTGTTTAATTAATAATATTGTGACAATTTTCTTCTAATCAGCCACATATTGGTAATATTTATAAAACAATTTTAGATTTAAACAATATTCTGACTGTTTCGTAACCACGAATTGTATAAATAATTTAATATTCATAACAGTTTGAGTGGAAAAGTAAAACATTTCCATTTAATTATAACCAAGAGAGGAAAATTATTCTTTAATTAACAATATTGTGACAATTTTCTTCCAATCAGCCACGTATTGGTAGTATTTATAAACAATTTTAGATTTAAACAATATTCTGACAGTTTCTTAACAACGAATTGTATAAATAATTTAATATTCATAACAGTTTGAGTTGAAAAGCAAAACAATTCCGTTTTAATTATAAGCCAGTGAGGAAAAAATTATTGTTTAATTAATAATATTGTGACAATTTTCTTCTAATCAGCCACATATTGGTAATATTTATAAAACAATTTTAGATTTAAACAATATTCTAACTGTTTCGTAACCACGAATTGTATAAATAATTTAATATTCATAACAGTTTGAGTGGAAAAGTAAAACATTTCCATTTAATAATAACCAAGTGAGGATAATTAATGTTTAATTAAATAATAATGTCACAATTTTCTTCTAAACAGCCTCCACAAGCTAGTAGTATTTATAAACAATGTTAGATTTAAACAATATTCTGGCAGTTTTTAACTACCTATTGTATAAATAATTTAATATTCATAACAGTTTGAGTGGAAAAGTAAAACATTTCCATTTAATTATAACCAAGTGAGGAAAATTATTGTTTAATTAAATAATAATGTCGCAACTTTCTTCTAAACAGCCACATGCTAGTAGCATTTATAAACAATTTTAGATTTAAACAATATTCTGGCTGTTTTTAATCACGTTTGTATAAATAATTTAATATTCATAACAGTTTGAGTGGAAAAGTAAAACATTTCCATTTAATTACAACCAAGTGAGGAAAATTGTTGTTTAATTAAATAATATTGTCTCAATTTTCTTCTAAACATCCACATGTTAGTAGTATTTATAAACAATTTTAGATTTAAACAATATTCTGGTAGTTTTTAACCACGAATTGTATTCATAATTTAATATTCATAACAGTTTGAGCGGAAAAGTAAAAACATTTCCATTTAATTATAACCAAGTGAGGAAAATTGTTGTTTGATTAAATAATATTGTCATAATTTTCTTCTAAACATCCATATGCTAGTAGTATTTATAAACAATTTCAGATTTAAACAATATTCTGACAGTTTTTTAACCATGAAAGGTATAAATTATTTAATATTCATAACAGTTTGAGTGGAAAGGAAAAAAAAACAATTCCATCTAATTATAACCAAGTGAGGAAAATTGTTTAATTAAATAATATTGTGACAATTTTCTTCTAATCAGTCACATGTTAGTAGTATTTATAAACAATTTTAGATTTAAACAATATTCTGACAGTTTTTTAACCACGAATTGTATAAATAATTTAATATTCATAATAGTTTGAGTGGTAAAGCTAAACAATTCCATTTAATTATAAGCCGGTGAGGAAAATTATTGCTTAGTTAAATAATATTGTGACAATTTTCTTCTAATCAGTCACATGTTAGTGGTATTTATAAGCAATTTTAGATTTAAACATTATTCTGACAGTTTTTTAACCATGGAAGGTATAAATAATTTAATATTCATAACAGTTTGAGTGGATAAGCTGAACAATTCCATTTAATTATAAGCCGGTGAGGAAAATTATTGCTTAATTAAATAATATTGTGACAATTTTCTTCTAATCAGCCACATGTTGGTAGTAAGTGTGAACAATTTTAGATTTAAACAATATTCAGACAGTTTTTAAAACCACGAAAGGTATAAATAATTGAATATTCATAATAGTTTGAGTGGAAAAGTAAAACATTTCCATTTAATTATAACCTAGTGAGGAAAATCATTGTTTAATTAAATTATATTGTCCCAATTTTCTTCTAATCAGCCACATGCTAGTAGTATTTATAAACAATTTTAGATTTAATCAATATTCTGACAGTTTTCAACCACGAATTGTATAAATAATTTAATATTCATAACAGTTTGAGTGGAAAAAGTAAAACATTTCCACTTAATTATAAGCAAGTGAGGAATATCTTTGATTAATTAAATAATATTGTGTCAATTTTCTTCCAATCAGACACATGTTAGTACTATTTATAAAAAATTTAGATTTAAAGAATGTCCTGACAGTTTTTAACCATGAATTGTATAAATAATTTAATTCATTACAGTTTGAGTAGAAAAGGAAAACATTTCCATTTAATTTTTGTTTAATTAAATAATATTGTGACATTATTGACTAAGACTTGTATAAACAATTTACTATTCAGAACTATTTCCTATTATTCTGGCAAATTTAAACACAATTTGTATAAAGTAATTTAGCTTTAGCTTTCATATTACCACGAGTACAAAACACTTATTTCTGTAGTAATAAATGAAATTATAAGCAGTTGGATAAAGATCTACAATATTTACAAATATTTTCCAGATTTAATCAATATCGCACCAGTTTTTATTCACAAATCTGAAAACATTATTTAGTTTTCGCAGTAGCCACAGTACAGATTGGTTAACCTTGAATTGTATAATTAGTTTATTTTTTTTGTTATATATAATCTTTCTGCACAACTCAGATTGCCGTGTAGTTTGAGTGGAAAAAACAAAACATTTCCATTTAATTATAAGCCAGTGAGGAATATTTTTGTTTAATTAAATAATATTGTGACATTTTTAACTAGGACCTGTATATGATTTTTCTCAAACACAACAAACTGAAAATTCCTTTCCCTTGCAGGAAGAGTATAAAAGGAACTGTGCTTAACCACAAACTTCAGTGCTTTCAAAGACGTTGTATTGAATACATAACCGTTGGAGCTTCTCAAGATTTTCAGGTAAGAAATTTTGACAATGTCTTCTGATTCACAGAACTCTTTTTCGGATAGTGAGTCCATCCAAGATTCCGTCGAATCGTTTGAGTACAATTCCTTTACGATTGTTGAATCAATTCGTAAAGACTATAAAAGATTCAACGCGGCTGGACTTCAGCTGGTAGTTAAACTCACCGAACCTGGAGATAGCAATGCTGTGGAGCATTTTAATAAAAGCATTGCAGATGTAATAGCATATGCCTTAAGAGGTGCCGAGGATTCCGATATGGCGGGGGTCACAATATTCAACGACTCAAACAACATGGACAAACCTATTGGACTTTCGTTCAGACGGAAGGATCAAATAAGTTTGGATGTTATTGGATCAGTTATAGAAAAAGTATGTCAGTCCAACGCAAGATTTTGCGCTACTGACACTTGGCGTGTTGTCGTCGATTTGGTTAAACTTCCTTCTGGAAACGGAGGACCAATTAAGTCAAAAGCTCGATCCTCCGATCGCTTAGCGTATTTGAAGAAAAGCATTGTTTATATCAAAACAGCTATAAACTGTTTGGCATACGCTTTGGTGATTGCGGTTGCTAAGGCGTCTGGAGATCCTGATTATACAAAATATAGAGATCATAACATGCAAGGAAGAAAAGTAAGGGGAAAAGTAGAGGAGTTGTTGAGAAACAGCGCTGTTGACTTGTCGAGAGGTGGTGGTCTCCCGGAATTGGAAGCTTTCCAAAAATATTACTATAGTGATTACAGAATAGTTGTTTTTTCTGGGCTTAAACTTGATAGTGTTATTTTCGATGGTTGTAACGGTAATAAAACCAGGTTGAATTTGCTTTACGACACCGAAAATAAGCACTATCACACTATTATAAATTTAACAGCGGCCATGGCAGTAGAATATATTTTCAACGGATGCAATCACGGATTTTGGCGTGGAGAATATCATACTTGTGATTTTGTTTGTCATCAATGTAAATCAGTACCTCCCTGTGATACAAACACATTTAGACTGTATTGCGAAATTTGTAACAGATATTTTCGAGGTGAGAAATGTTTCGAGAATCATAAGACTAAACTCATTAACAGAGGTACGGTGTGTGAAAAGGTACAGAATTGTACAAACTGCGACAAACGAAAAGCATCCAATCACGAATGTTTCAAGGTTTTCTGCAAGATGTGTAAGAAAAACCAGAAAAAAGGCCATTTTTGCTACATGGCTCCTCTTTCAAATACTGTCATGGCTCCGGATAAGGTAATGTTCGTGTACTACGATTTAGAAACAACGCAGAATACCAAAGTCTCGGGCAATACTTTTCTCCATGTTCCGAATTTTGTCTGTGCGGAACAGGTGTGTTCCCTCTGCGAAGATTCCAGTGAGAATCAGTGTTCAAGATGCGGTCCTCGCAGGCATTCCTTCTGGAATAACCCCATTGCTGAATTTATGCAATATCTTAGGACAGAGAGACCACTTTTTGAGAAAATTATCGTCATTGCACATAATGCAAGAGCCTTTGACCTTCAATTTATTTTAGACTATGCTGTTAAAAATGGCTGGATCCCAAATCTCATCGTGAATGGAAGCAAAATTTTATCTTTGCATTTTGAACATTTTGTGTTTTTGGATAGTTTGAATTTCATCCCCTTGCCTCTCCGTGCTTTTCCAAAGACATTTGGCATCACACATCTTGCTAAAGGATATTTTGCCCATTATTTCAACACCTTCGACAACTTCAATTACGTTGGTCCTTATCCTGACGTATCATTTTATGGGCCTGACGAAATGTCTGTGGAGGACCGTAAATCTTTCGTGGAATGGTACAGTACTAAAGAGGGTGAATTATATGATAATAAGAAAGAGTTAGAAAAGTATTGTCAGGCTGATGTGACTGTGTTGAGGGAGGCTTGCACAGTGTTTAAAAACCTATTTCATGAAATTGCCAAAATTCATATATTCCAGGAGGCCATCACAATCGCAGCTGCCTGTAACAAAATATACAGGAAAAATTTTCTCGATCGTGACACTATAGGTCTGATTCCCAAGGGTGGGTACAGAATGGGTGACAAAGTCTCAAAGAAATCTCTAATGTGGCTTGCTTTCGAAGCAATGACCCGCGACATAGACATCAGACATGCAGGTAACGGGAGAGAAGTCCGCCTCCCCGAGTTACCGGAATTGAAAGTTGACGGTTATTGTTTTGAAACGAAAGAGGTATTCGAATTCCTTGGTTGTTTCTTTCATGGTTGTCTCTGTTTGTCCAACAGGGACGTTCCCATGCTAGGATCCTCTGAAACTCTCGCCGAGAGATTTGAATCCACAATGGCTAGGATTGAAAGAATAGCTTCTTGCGGTTACACAGTACACGCCATGTGGGAGTGTGATTTTGACAAAACTTTAGCAAAGAATCCTGGTCTGCACACACATCCATGGGTACAGAACGCACCGTTGGTTCTCCGTGAAGCTGTTTACGGAGGACGAACGGAAGCAATGCGCCTCTACCACAAAGCGGAAGAAGGAAAAGAGAAAATCTTGTACGCAGACGTCATGTCATTGTATCCTTGGGTGTGCAAGTATTGTAAATTCCCCGTTGGTCATCCTACTGTGTACACTGAATTCGAGTGTGAGGATTTTGACCTAATGCTAAAGAAGGAGGGAGTTGTGAAATGTAGTGTGCTACCTCCTAGAAACTTGTATCACCCCGTGCTTCCGTACAGATGCAATAATAGACTAATGTTTTGTCTGTGTAGGACCTGTGCGAAGACTGCATGCCAGGATGCTTGTAATCACATGGACAAGGATAGAGTTTTGACAGGGACATGGGTTGTGGACGAGGTAAGAGAGGCTGTTTCCAGGGGGTATAAAATTGTGAAGATGTTTGAGTTTTATGAGTATGAGATCACCGAGTACGACCCTAAGTCTAAACAGGGAGGTTTGTTTGTTAATTACATCGATACTTTTTTGAAAGTGAAAGCAGAGTCTAGTGGATTTCCTTCGTGGGTAGAGTCGGAAGACGATAAAAGCAAGTACATCAAATCGTTTTTGGAACACGAAGGAATTGAGTTGGAAGAGAAAAAAATTGTATTGAACCCTGGGAAACGCGCCATCAGCAAGCTTTGTTTAAATTCGTTTTGGGGCAAATTAATTGAATTAGAATCGAGACCTCAGACCAAGGTGATTAAAGAACCCAAAGAGCTCTACGACTTTCTATCCACACCAGGGGTCGAAGTTAGAAAACTAATTTTTGCAAATGATCAAGTGGTCTGGATAAACTGGACGCAAGAGGAAACAGCCCCTCTTCTGCACACCAGTGTCGTTCACGGGGCGTATGTCACAACAGGTGCTCGTCTGAGACTGTACTCCTATCTAAATGATTTGGGTACGCGAGCTCTTTATTGTGATACCGATAGTGTGGTATACACACAGAGGGAAAAGCAAGACCCTGTGCCCCTGGGTGACAATCTCGGTCAGATGACTAACGAGCTGATCGTTTATGGAAAGGATAGTTTCATCTCCGAATTTGTGAGTGGTGGTCCTAAAAATTATGGATACAGAGTAGAAATTCCAAGTAAAAACACTTCGGAAACAGTTTGCAAAGTTCGGGGTATCACATTAAATTATTCAGCTTTGAAAAAAGTGAATTTTAACACCATCAAATCCATGATTTTAAAGGACAACCCCTCAGACACTGTCACGGTAAGAACTGAGAAAAAAATTAAGAGGAGAGCAGTTGCCACGGTTGTGTCTGAACCAGAGGAGAAAACGTACCGACTCTGTTTTAGGAAACGACGCAGAGTACCAGGTGGCTACGACTCTCTCCCCTTTGGAAACGAATAAAACATCTGTCACAATGTCTGATCAGAGATGATTGCCATTTTTTTCTATTCATCTGTAAGTCCACCTCTATAGAGGGAATAAGAGAGCTGATAATGTGGAAAGTAAAACGGTGATGATTCTTGTCACCATTTTATTTTTCTGTGCGGCAGAGGGACCACTAGGTAATATCCTTGTCTGTACCCCCGCTTTTCTTACACATTCAGGTTGAAAGTCCTAGAAAATAATAATGATGTAAAAGAGGATTAATTCCCTTCCTAAAACACGGTGAGTTATTTTCCCGTCTTTTAGTAGGAGGGGTTCCCCTACTCACGGTGAGCTATTTTCCCGTGATTTCATAGCTCTATTTCTCATAGGGTGAGATATTTATTACAGAAGTCTTTAGTCAGACGCCTAAGCAATGCAAACTTTTAAGACCACAACACCTATGACCAAACTTGTTTCTCGCTTCAGCAATGCTATCCTCCACGTTCGCACTACACATTCAAATTTATATAATATGACTGTCAAAATTTCTTCCTGTAAAGTCTTCAGCAACATCGGGCGCAGTACAGCACGGGTCAGGTTGCAACACCTGGACCTAAACGAGAAGAGATAGCAAGAGAAATGAAACTTGTAAGTACTAAATACATCAGAGTTAGCCTGTAATATCAGCTTTCGACCGACTAATTAAATCATTTCTTTTCCATGTTTCAGTGTCGACAATCTGTGAAACGTACAAGGCTTCGTTAGTAAAGAGAGAGAGATCAAAGAATAAACACGAAAGAGACAGGGTCCAAGGAAGAGTGAGTAATTGCTGGATTTTATCTTTTGAAAACAAAATGTAAAGTTTTATTTATCGCTGCAATGGTAGTTTTTTTTCCCCCGATTTCGTCTCGAGAAAAACACCATGTTGCAAAAACTACATCTCTAACGTGTGTTTTTTTTCAGAACGCAGAAAGTTGAAGTATTGCGGTACAAGAGTGTGAAAAAACAAGACTTGTTCCTGCATAGAACTTCTTTAAGAAATGGTGTCACAGATTCATCTTCCATCTCAGAACGATGTGCAAGCGCCTACTATGGAGCAGAAGGTCGATGAATATGGATAATATATTTTAATGGAACAGTGAGTTCCAACACCTTGACACTTGCAGACAATATGGTGAAATATTCTGCGACAGAAAGAGCTGATACTTGTTTTCAGCGACTTGACAACTCATCCCAGCTTTCCAAAGGAGGAAACAGGATGTAAGTATAGCACAGATGGGGCGGGAATTAAATACCTCTTTGCAAGAATAAATTTTCTAATGTGTCTGTTTTTACTGTTTTCAGAAAGCAAAGACTTGGATCATTGAAGAACAAGAATGTGATACAAACAAGACTTGTTCGTGCATTGCAGATATTTAAGAAGATGGTGTTATAGATTTGGATTCTATCCCAGAACGATGTGCGTGTGTTTAAGACAATGGATATGAACAATATAGATGTTCGTATATATATTTTTTAATAGGTCATAACTTGATACAGCTATCATGATATTTACAGACATTATGATGTGCGTGTGCTTAAGACATTGGATATGGACAAAATATGTCTTCATATTTTTTTTTTAATAGGACATGACTTGTTCTAGCCATCATGTTATTTACAGACATTATGATGAAGTATTTTGTGTTTAGTGTTATGAGGTTTATATAATAAAACATAATTATAAATTTTCTATATTTCTTTTAAAATCAATATTGTGGAGAAAATGTAATGTAGATGGATATTACATGTTCAAATCAAAATTGATTCATAGAAACCTTTCCTACTGCCCCGCCTTCTCCTTCTTTCAAACAGGTAATCACAGGACAGAAGCTAACAGTACATAACTTTATCACTTATAAAACAAGTTAAAACTAAGTACATAAAAAAAAACTTAATATTATATGAGACAATGTTATAACATGGTACACTACTGTTTTCTAGTAGACAAATCAGAAAGTAATGAATGCTAACTAGCGCGATCTAGTAGACAATTATGAAAGTATAAGATTGAATAACATGACAGCACTAAGAAAAACTGAATATTATATGAGACAATGTTTTGAATTTTGAATTTGCCGCTAGCCGCCATCTTATTGCATGGTACACAACTGGCTTCTAGTAGACAAATCTGAAAGTAATGACTGCTAACTAGCGTGGTCTAGTAGACAATTATGAAAGCACAAGATTGAATAACATGACAGCACTAAGAAAAATTGAATATTATATGAGACAAAGTTAGCAGGTGAAACATCGGATGTTACCGTGGTCACGCGGTTAAAATTAGGTACCCGGTATTCGCAACTTGAATGGTTCGAGTCCACCTCTATGACTAGATTTTATTAAATAAATATAAATATAAAATTAACATGCATAAGAAAGCTATATACTGATGACGTCATAGGGGTGGAGTAATGACGTATGGGAAGTGATGACGTCACGGCGGAAGACTCAAAATCTCTTTCAGATGATTCTTAAGGCGTAACTACAACAGGCCTTGCGCAAGAGTGCATAATCAGAACGTCCCGAAAAAAAAACCGTGCGTACCCAGGCGTCTATGGCATAAGGGCGTAACAGCTTAAATTAAAAGACCGTGCGTAAGAGTGGTTGTCCAGACGTCCATGGCATAAGGGCGTAACAAATTGGTAAAAGGCTTGCATAGGTATCCAGACGTCCATGGCATAACAAAATTGGTAAAAAGCCTTGCGTAAGAGTGCATATCCAGACGACCTTGGCATAAGGGCTTAACAACATTGCTAAAAAGCCTTGCGTAAGAGTGCGTTTCCAGGCGTCGTTGGCATAAGGGCTTAACAACATAGCTAAAAAGGCTTACGTAAGAGTGTGTTTGCTGGCGTCGTTGGCAAAAGGTCATAACTGCAGACGCGTAGGTACGCAAACCGACGCCGGGCGTCGCGGCGCGAACCGCTTCAAACGCAGGCTATTACTACTTACGATTTAATTTCAATTTAATATGAATTCGCGACAAATCAGAACGTGGCTGTTCGACATAAAACGCAAGAAGGAAGCTTTCCAAAAGAATTGAAGAAAACAACTGAACACAACACTTCAGATGTTTAAATTATAATTTATTATTATTACGCTATAATTACACTACAATTTTCACTAAGGAGAACACTTAACACACACAGTTCTCTTTAACAAAATAAAAACACAATCTCCTTCTTCACAAACGGGAGACATATTGGAAATGAAGTAAACACAATACGTCATCGGTGTCCTTGGTTCCTGATTGGCCAGATACACTCAAGGTCCAAAGCCTGTAAACTCTGAAGATGGTCCAACTTCTCTTGCATCGCTTGAACCTCCGAGCATTTTGTTTAAACTGAACGTTCGCCAAAATTGTTTGGAGAATATGAAAATCTGTTTAAATCTGGCTTATACCAAGTTCAATCGGATTTGGAGAAAACGGCTCTTAGTGGAAACATTGAATGATTTGGACAAAACAGACTATGCAGGTTTTTTAGGGCTAGGGAAGTCGAATATGGGGTCTACCCTCCCCCCCCCCCCCGGCGGCGAATTTGTTCGTGGATGCACCTCGAAGCCGGGTTTTAATTTTTTATTTTTTAAATTATCCATCGTCCACCGCTGTGGCTCAGGGGATGCATCCAATCCTCTCACGCAGCGGGCCCGGGTTCGATTCCTGGTCGGGACAAGTTACCTAGGTGAGGTTTTTTCCGGGGTTTTCCCTCACCTATGAGACAAATGTCAGGTAACTTTAGGCCCTTGTGGTCCCCGGATATCATCTGGTCGTCATTATCATCTTCATCCTCATCCTCGCCTTGTTCTGAGTGTGTGTGTGTGAATGGTTTGTATCGTCCTATGTGTTCGTGTTGTCTCGGAGGTGGCCCCGGCATTGGGCTGATCACTCATCCGGGGAGGCCCTCCATGTCCTTGTCTGGTCAAAAAAGTATGTATGTGATCCAAAGGTAATCCCTCTCCCGACAGGTCGCGGCCCTGTAAGGCCCGGGCGGCTTGGGTCGCTTAAATCCTAAAAGGGAGAGGTAAATCTACGAAAAAGAAAGAAAGAAAGAAAGAAAGAAATTATCCATCGTTATAATAGAATTGTTTATGAATGATATGGATAAGGTTCATGAATCTATCGTTCATTTTAGTCGTTTCATTTGGAATTTGTATGCCCAGATGGCAGCACAAGATTCGTTTTATTCGTTTAATTATTTATATTTGTAATGTTAAACAATATAATTAAGAGTAAATTTATGTAATTCCTGCAATTTATGTAAAAACGATGGCAGTGTTAATAAATATGTTTTAATTACCGTATTTTACGAGCCTTGAAAGTTGGGTGCGTCTAATGGTCCGAAGTATACAACAAATTTAAAATACGGTAAATATTGCCAGAATACCATAGTTATAATCAAGGTGTTATAAACGATAAGATAGTTACAGAAAGGAAAGGAATGTTGAGTACTTTTATACGAAAGGAGTTGTCTCCATCGGGTGGTTTAAATGAAAGCAATGACCTCTAAACAGCCTTGTCCCGTTACATTTACCGTATGGTGGGTGAATTGAGGGTTAGAGGGTGTAAAAGTATTTTCAGTCTTTCATGAGGTAGGCCTGTTAGTTCGGTAATTAAAATTTACGGGATGCTACCTGTACAAAAGAGATTTTCGTACAACGCAGGTTTAAAGTTAGTGATTTACACTCATTCTATTGTACAAGGTTATAATTTGTTTATGCAATGACGTATATTATTTCCTTTAAAATTTGTAGTTTAGAATGGCATTAAATTTCTTTTCCTTTAATGCCCTATCCTTACAATGTTAAATAATGAATATTCCATGTACCTTTTCTCAAAAACTATCAGCGACAGACATATGAAATTTCCACATGTTTTAGATACGTACTTTCGCTTGAAGCTTAGATATTTAAATTTAGCCTTCAGGTTTCATAAATTATAATTATTACTTCCTCTGCCCGTACCATAGGTAGCCTACTATAGGTAGAGGAAGTATTGTTTTCGACCCTAAAATTCGAAGTTGAGTTTTTAGCATATATACACGTTTCAAGGCCCCCTGAATCCAAAAATACTATTTTTGGAAACATGTCTGTGTGTGTGTCTGTGTGTGTATCTGTCTGTGTGGAAGTTTGTGAACAGGCTAGCTCCGAAACGGAGAGTCGTATGAAAACAAAATTTCGTATTTGGGTCAGGTACCTTCTGAAGATGTGATTCGAAGATTGGCGACAAATTTCTCTTATTTTTAAGGGGACTTTACATGAAGAAATTTTCGTTTTTCGCGATTTTCTCGAAAACGGCTCTAACGAATTTCTTTAAATTTTGCGCATGCATTGCTTGTACCAAGAGCTAAAACTTTTATTTGAAACATTTTTTCGAAAAAATTCTCTGAAGGGTAGTTATAAGCAACCCACTGTGAATACGTGCTTTTTGCAATACGGCTTCTTGTAAATCGTACGAAAACAAAATTTTGTATTTGGGTTAGGTACCTTATGAGGCTGTGAAGATTGGCTACAACCTTTTCTTATATTTAAGGGGACTTTACATGAAGAATATTTTGTTTTTTTCTATTTTCTCATAAACGGCTCTAAAAATTTCCTTTAAATTTTGTACATGGATTGCTTATACCATTTCAAAATCATTCTGAAGGGTGGTTGTAACCTACCAACTTGCCTGGTGAACAACTCAATACGCGGACATTTAAGGCATTTTATTCTATATAAGCACGTGAAGTGAGAAAAATGTACTGTTGGCCCTGCTTACAGTAAAGAAATGTCTGAGGGGAATATTTGATAAATTTCGGAAATTATTCTCAACAGCAGAAAGTTCAATAAACGTTTGCAGTCACTTGTTTTTTTTTTTCCCATAGCCTGCGGTTTTAGTCGCAACATTCAAAGAAGGGGTTTTAGATATTTATAGCATAATTTGCGTAAATGGTGCAAACTTTTATTTGGGCAGAGGAAGTTATGTGACTTTCACATCATATTTTTTACTACATTAACCTTTTTTCTCTACATTTTACAACATATAATTATCATTAAAGTGATTACAAAAATGAAATATGTAATTTTGAGAGCTTCAGTATATGCACAATATATGGATAAACAAACCGTGACAATTTCAACATCCTACATGTAGTAGAAGTTGAGAAACGGTAGGCTACATTAAGTAATTAAAAGAAAAAAACTTACGGAAAACAGCGCCTGAAGTTGGACTATCAAATAAGCAAGCCCCATAACTTGGTTCACCTTCCATGCTCGACATTTTTAATAATTAATTAAAAATATTTAGACTTAGAGTACAGCAATGATTTATTCCTCATTTTGAAGCTAAAACTTCAGAGTTATTTTTAGTCAATGAAAATAAAATAAACAATTTTTGGTACAAAATCTCATTCCAGGTCCTTAAATTTCCTTTCCTTTAAATTTCCATCCTAAAATCAAAGTGCGTCTTATGGTCCGTAAAATACGGTATTTCTCTGTTAAATAAATGATTTAAATTAAAGTCTATACCCTTAGCAAGCAGGGATGGCGGTTGAGGCCAGGTAGGTTCCTTCTTCCGCAAGCACCCTCACATTTACAAGGGCAGGAACTTAGGACTTGAAAGCAGTTTTCTCCTAACTTTTATTTATGTATTTGTTATAAATGTTCCTGTTAAAGTAAATTACACATTGTTTGGTGTCATTTTTCTTGTAATTATGTGTAGAATTTATATATAACAAACATTTTAAGATAAAATGACATATTAAAAAATCTAAGATTGATTGATTGAAGTAGACTAGGTGACTCATAGGGCGGAAATTACGGTCGGTACTAATCCCCTGCCCTTGTAAATGTGAGGGTGCTTGCGGGTGAAAGAACCTACCTGGCCTCAACCGCCATCCCTTCTTGCTAAGGGTATAAGGGTTGAGTAAATAATCGCGGACACCTGCTAGTCTCTGTAATATTGTGACAGTGGTAACTCTGTTCACTCTCTCCTGGAGGTGGGGAAATTTTCTTGTCATAGCCCATGTAAATTGTAGAATTGAAATTTTACTTCTCTGAGGGGTGAAGCCTCGTGTGAGGGTCGGACATTTGAATGCAAACACCCGCAATGTGAGCCAAGCTCATGCAAAGGTTTTATATCATGCTAACTTCAAAATCCTGTATTATTATCGATGCCAGGCCGACTGAGGCCCGGGTTAGTTATTTTCAACTCTGCGATTCCACTCTGCTCCCCGGGAGATTTAAAGATTTTGTAGTTTGTATGGAACATTGAAACACCACCTGTGTGTGGGGGTTTGCCCCTTGGGATGAACAAAGAGGGACGATACAACTCGCGGTAACTCCTCTATAGCGCATGGATTATGCGAAAACTTTCCGGCATCTGCGGTCAAAGCTGGGTTCCACACAAACAGTTTCGTATATAGTCTTCATTTTTATTATTACTTCCAAACTCCTATTGGAACTTCTGTTGCATGTGCCACTACACTTCTTTCCTCGATATCATCAAATTCTCCCTTTCTTATGTTTACAAATAATTTATTTCAACTCCTTCCTGGGCATTGTGTCTACACACAGCCATTTAGCCAGTCTTCATTTAGTACTAAATAATAATAATAATAATAATCTTTATTGTCGAAGACATAATAAATGTATGGGCAGTGTCAAGGTTTCCTCTAATCTCTCTATATATAAAAGGCTTTGTCCTGACTGACTGACTGACTGACTGACTGACAGGAATCAACGTAGAGCCTAAACTATAACAGGTAGAGACTTGGAATTTTGACAGTACCTTCGTTTCATAATGTAGGTGCTCACTAAGAAAGGATTTTGAAAAATTCTGATTTTAAATGCCAAAAATCAAATGTTTTGAGAATACTTAATCCCTTCTTACACAGAATTATCGAATCCGAATCACATTTGACATTAAAACATATTGTTGCCAGTGGGTTTCAGATGGGTTTGGAATTAAATTAAATGGAAGTTTGACAATTACAGTTGGCTTTGTCTATTTTTGTCATACCTTGGAAATAAAACTTTCGCGATCGTTTGAATGTTGTAAGCTTTAATATGGTCAAACATTGTTTTATTTGGACGAAACTCACTATACAGGGGTTTTCTGGACTAAGGAACTCGAATCTGAGGTCGCTTTTACCAGGCGACGCTATCTAATCGTGGTATGTTGTCCACGTGATTTAGGTGTTAATAAATATAATGATTTAACTATTATGCTCTTAATTTTTAATTTTTGAAATAATTATCGCGGGCGAAGCCGCGGGCACATGCTAGTACTATTATAAAAAAATTAAATCAGTTGTAGCCCTATTACTTAAAAGTTATGTGATTTAAAGGCCTACGCGTGCATCCTCCAAACTGTAGGGGCATATTTGTATTGAAATAGATTTGACATGTTTTCTAAATAGTAATAAATTTAGAGTCTTTATATTAACAGTTAAACTATTATATAATCGTAAACCAAAAACCATATGAGTTTTACTAGTTGTAGATAAATGGTGAGACGGTGTACAGAGACTATTTTTATATCTTGTATCACACTTAAGAAAGTCGCTATTTTTCTGAAATTGAGATGCGTTTAAATGAACAAGTTCCAAAGCATATACCGTTAACAAATTGCATTGCATAAAATGAAGGGTTCGGCTGTAAAACATGGTAACCCACAAATTTTCAAAAACTGAGATAATCACATAGGAAGTTTAGGCTATCTGTTGTGAAACTACTGAACTGTTCAGTTAGTTGAATATGTTCATCATGGATGGAGAATGCAGTAAAATATATTACTGTAACCCACATCCATTTCATGTAAAACATGGTAACCATCAAAAGATGGCTGCTCAGTGAGTAAGGAGGGAACTTTTCTCTACGGAAAATAATAGTTTTTCCAGTGGACGTGAAGAAGAGGAAAGCAATGAGAGTGGCACTGGATACCGAGTTTCCTACTCTACATCTTGTAGGGAAGATATAGATCATCCAGATGAAATTAAGTAAAAAAAAGATTAGTAAAATGTACAGTGAGGGTTACCATATTTTACGTGAAATGATGATAATAGCTCCTGATGGCTTTTAAAGTTGTTTTTACATGGTATTACGATACGTGGTGGGGAAAAGCAGAGTATTTTTGCACAATACAGCTGGTAAAACACAAGAAAGTGAAAATATTCCTATTGAATGGCCAAATAAGAAGAGAAAGAGGAGAATGTCTAGGCAACCAGTAGTGAAGAAGGAACAAAGACTCTGCTCTGGTGTTTTGTACAAAAAATATAGGGGTAAAGGAGATGAGGTTCCAGGTAGGGAACTTGGACCAATTATCCAATTGTCCATTAAAAGGTTTTGATAAAATAGTGATGAAACACATACAGTAATTTTTGCCAAATTCTGGAAAGTAAGTTTGAATAACCTACAAAATGCATATTTATTTGGGTATATAAAAGCTAATCCTGTTGCACGTAAATACACCAAGAACGTTAAGAGCAGAAGATCACAAACTGTGATATATTATGTTCCACATGAAAGGCAGAGTTTGTAAGAAAGCATTTTTGTCAATTCGCGGGCTGCAAAATAGTAGAGGAAAACCAATTGTGAAAAAAAAATTGGATGACGTCATTGCTTGTTTGGAGTGGATACCTTCTTACTATGCATCATTTTACACACATTTAGTGGTTCAGGACAATGAAGAACAAAGTAATGGAGAATCTGAATAGAGCATTAGTAATTGGTTAAGTACATTGCGGTATTATAACATGTTGACACGTTTAATCACTTCAAGTAAAACATGTTAAACCACATAATTAGATTACACACGTTTACTTTTAATTTTTTTAAGTTCTCTCTTTGCCCAATACATTTCACTTAAATATGCCATTACATTCAGAAAACATTGTATTCTTATGATGTGTGTTAATATTTGGAAGAAAACTTACTAATAAATTAGAATTTTGATTTAAAAACCTATGATATCATTATCTCAGAAGTTGTTCTGTGTGGGTTACCATGTTTTACAGCCGAACCCTTCAAATATTCCCTTCATCAGCTTCTATTATGAACACCTGCTATGCATCTCACGATACGTTTCTGGACAATAAATACATCATTTTACGTGGTTGCAGACCCCCAAAAACAAATACCGTACGATAGTCTAGACTCAACTTGTGCGTAGTAGAAAGAAAGTGTAATGTTATGGTCAAGGGCCCGAATTTTTAGGCCTTTATAAAACGTATTTTAGCCTTTTATTTTCGTGGAATAGCTCGTTTTAGGCTCTAAATAAAAGATTTTAGCCGTCTTAAGAATTAAGAATTAGCCCACAAGCATCCCATAGCGGGCAAGGGCCTCCTGCCATACCAGGGTGGCTGACTCGTTGAAGGAACGTTTCAGGCTAGCCTCACCTGAGAACGCTAAAATTTAATATAATTGACTCTAGTTTTAGTACTAATTGTCAAGAGTTTTCCACTTCTTTCTGTCTCTGGCACTCCTAGACCACAAGTTCCCCACAACACTCTTAAACTCGTCCTCCCATCGCGATTTCTGCCTTCCAACACTTCTTTTCCCAGTTCTGGGCTCCCACACTGTCATCGCATGTGCCCAACTCTCCGGGTTCATTCTCATGACATGCCCTGCCCACATCCATTTTAATCTGGAAGCAGTAACCATCACATCCTTTATTGATGTCGCTTTCCTAAAAATGTCTTCATTTCTTATTCGATCATTCAATGTGATGTTTAGCAGCTTCCTCTGGCAAATCTGTAGCATGTTTTTCTCTTTTTTAGTTAATGTCCATGTTTGGGATCCATAAGTCATAACTGGTAGAATGCAAGTGTCCATCACATCCTTTTTTATCTTCATGCTTAAGGATTTGTCTAATAGGATGAATTTGAAGTTCCAAAATTTGTTCCATGCTAAAGAGATTCTTCTTGAAACTTCTTTTTGAATTTTATTGTCAAACGATAATATTTGACCTAAGTATACATATTCCTTTACATATTCTATTGTGTCATCGTTAATTTTGATTGGTTCTTCTGTGTAGTTTGTCATTACTTTGGTTTTTCTGACATTGATACTAAGGCCGACTTCTTTGCTGGATTTGCATAAATAGCCGTCTTAATAAAACACTAATATTAACACCGAAAATTGTATTAATATTTTGACTCATTTAATCTAGTTTTTTTACAAAATAAACAAGTAACTATTCCTTACATCGACACTCGAAAAACAGCATAAACAATTGAGATATTTACCCCTTAATGATACAATTATTCAATACAGAACTCAATTCACCTCCGAACTACAAAAATAAGTAGATTGGATTCTCAGGTATTTATTCTTTAATACACTTCTCTGTCGTTGGTCGGCAACTTGTTATTTTAAAGTTGAAACGACAATGGATTAGTTGCAGATTTCAAAGTATTGCAGATGGCTCAAGTTTCATTTACTGCGACGGCGAGGCGGCACATTTTCGAGTTAACAAAGACAAGACAAGGCGACATATACATTGTTAATTTCAGTGCGTTGTATAAATCTATTTTTATTATGTCTTTTCTTAAAATACACAAATTCACATATTTATTTTTCTTTGCATTAAATGGAAAAATGTGTGTTTATCTGCCAAAAAAATCGTGTTTTTCTGCAAAAGTCCTCTTTAGCCCCTATTTTTCAGCAAAAGTCCTCTTTAGCCCCTAGTTTTTCAGCAAAGTCCTCCTTAGGCCCTTTTAAGCCCTTCAGTCCGATCAAGCCCTTTTTAGGTTATATAAGATTCATATATTCGGAAGCAAGAGACATGAAACGGAAAAGTACTTTAAAATGTTCTTATTAGGAAGCTGGGGAAAAAATAATTTAAAACCTTCAAATCCGGACCATAGAAATGACTATTCCACTCATATGCCACGTGTTTGACATGGACCAATAACATTTAGCAATTCATTGGATATAGACCAATCACGATCGTTTATCTAATAAAATGCTTGCTATTAACATGAGGAAGGCATTTTACCTGATAAAATGGTCTGCTCGTCACTGGACACATAAGCATCAGTGTGCAGTCAATAATACGTCTCATGTTGCCATTAAGCAGCACGAAAACAGATTATTTTATACAACATAACTTATTTGAACATTGAAATAATATAAATGTACATTCATTAAAAAAACACATTTTCGATTTGGTGCAAGCCAGTTCCTGTGCTTTTAATCTGTTCTGCTGTTTGCTTATGTGAATTAAGGTAGCTATGTCTTATATGCACCATTGGTACCACTGGTTAGAACATGGTAATTCGAATCGATTAACGGATGGTTGATTCATAGTATGCCGTGATCTCGCAGCTGTCGCTTTTGTTTACGCAATTAATTATTATTTGTAGATCTATAATCTTATTTTTTTAGGTAGATTTCGAAGAAAAATCTACCTATTGGAATCGATACCAAATCACGAATTTCGAAAAATTCTTTCATATCTTTACGTTTCATGCCTCCCTAAGTACGAAACCACCGCCTGTTAAAAAAAATTGTGATATTTATATATATATTTATATCTTTACATGATAGCGGCCGTAATTTTGAAGATATTTGAACCAAATTTTATTATGTTATTTCTAGGCCCAATAGTTCGGACAAGTTCGTTAATGAGCAAAATTGGCTCAATTGGTCGGGGGTTGAAATTTTAAAACATTTATATATCGGCCCCTAAGAAGTATAGAGGGAAACTTTGTTTGAATAAATTTTCATGAGGTAAATTCGCTCCTTCTGCGCAGTCACGAATCTATCGATAAACTCGTAAACTCTTGTGGGATTACCTATGATAACTGATATTAATTCAGTATCAAAGTGGAGTACAGATAACAAACTACCACTTAATATTAAAAAAATGTGAAAAAAATGACATTTGCAAGATGCAAAGAAACCATTAGATTTGATTATAGCATTGACAACATTTTATTACTTCAAGTAAAAAGTAAAAAAAGATCTAGGTATTGTTTTTACTTCTGATATAAGATTTAATGAACATATAGAATTAACAGTTAGGAAAGCATTGGGAATCCTTGGTTTCATAATGAGAAATTCATACATGCTAAGCCAGAAAACATTAACTCGTTTATATTATTCTCTCGTTAGACAAAATTTGGAATATGGATCAATCATTTGGGATCCATTTACTGTAAAAAACAAAAATATAATCGAAAAAGTACAAAATAAATTCCTCAAGTTTTTAATGTTTAAAGTTTGTGGCTATTATCCATTGTATATGAATTATGATAAACTCCTGGAAAATTTTGAATTCCAAGCTTTATCACATAGAAGAGAATGTCAGTCATTAAGTTTTTTGTATAAAATAATTAATTCCCATATTGATGATACAAACCTTATAGAAAAAATTTATACATATGTACCCAGTAAAAATAGTAGATTAAGAAAACTATTTTTTACTCCTAGAGTAAACACAGAAATACACAAAAATTCACCAATAAACAGAACTTTGAACAGGTACAATCAAATCCACCCACTTGATATAGATATATTTGGAATGAATCTTAAACAATTTAATTCTGCTGCAAGCCGACTATTAAAACTTGTCCAACATGGTAATTCATAGGAATCTGTGTGTGAATAGTAACACCGTTGTCAACTAACATACTTTTCACTGTTTTGTTCTACTTGTTTCACTCTTATTTCATTTTTATTTTTTCTCTACATCCTTCATGCTTGCTTTCTCCTTATCTCTCTTATTCTCTTTACTCTCTCCTACTTCTTACCTTACATTGGTCATTATCCTAACTTTTCTACTTTTTATTATATCTACTTCATATTTGTGTTATTGTAACCACATGATGTATTGCTAGTATAGTCATGAACATTGTAATTGGGTGTATACCTGTAATGTTCATTTTTTTAATTAAATAAATAAATAAATAAATTTCTCCTTTTGAGGGTGAAGGTCAATGAAATGAGAATTTAAAGATTTTTTTCACCACCTTATACCCTCAAAAATAATCCTATTAAGGTAGATAACCTTCAAAACTGTCAAAAGATTTTGTGGGATTGCTTTGAATATTACACAGTAATATCATATTTTGTACAGGAATTTATTTACATACTCTATGCAGGGCTATATTGATGACTGATCCATTTTATATGGCTAATAAACAATGACATATCTATGATTATATTAATGATAGATTATCGATGTGTATAATTTAGCAAGTATACTTGCTTTTTAAATATATTTTACTCTATTAATCCGTTAACAATGTAGCCTTGGATAGAATACTTACTCACCTACTTATTCAATGCCTTCCTTACTTTCCACTTGCTTTATGATACGTTGGTGGTCTGCGGACCAAAGGTTGAGAAACGCTGGTCTATAGTAACAACTCATTCTCGTCATCTGTTTCTATTGTTTAGTGATGTCTTCTTGTGTGATATTCAGTTTAAACGATTATAATATCCAGTGACATAGCGGCGATGAGTTATGGAAAATAAGCAAGTCCTACAAACCCGGCGTTTGCCTTTGCGAACGAGGAAACCATGAAAAACCCAAGTCAATTTGGGCGGGTACGAGGTTTGATTTGAACTCAGGACCTCTTCCTTGTTAGCCCATGCCACCTCGCTGTAATTGGTGTTGGTGTGTTCATTGCGACTGAGCTAAACTGATTGCATTTCACAACAATAAGTACATTAGGCCTATAATTTTCTTGTTACTAGGGGCAACAAAATGTCATTCATATTTTAATTGACATGTATGTTCTGAAATTCGCATTTAAGCCATACTTATTTCGTTTTTATCTTTATATCTATTAAATGTATAAAGAAATGTGTTAAACAAAAAATGTTCATTTTAATTTTCTCTACAACTTTCCTGTGGTAGATTTTCGTGTATCGCCTACTGTAATGGATATAATCTAGAAAAAGTGAAAATGGATAATAGTAAAGTACCTCTTAAGTCATTTTTGCAGAAATACAGATATACCCATTTTATTAGTCATATATAAGAGTTTCCAATTTTAGATTTTAATTAAAATCGTTAGAGCCATTTTTCAAAAATCAAAATTTTTTAAAGTTTTCATGAAAAGTCCCCTTAATATTTCAGTTGTAAAGCTAAATTTCTGGGCGGTTCGACAAAATTTCGAAAAAGTCCTTAATTCAAAAAATGAAGTAAATACAATGAACCGTTTACCCGCTGTGCTTGTCCACGGACAGACGTCATTCCAAAAATACTTTTTTCGGTTTCTAGGCTTCATGAAACATGCTTTCCCGGTGTTAACTCGACTTCGATTTTTTGTCACGATCACAATACTTTCTCTATACTACGTATTTGCGAGAAAGTAAAAATATTATTAAGTAACGCTTGCTTGACTTATGGATCCTATCAGTGTAACATTCTCCGGCAGGTAAAATAGTCCCTCATTCGGATCTCCGGGTAGGGACTACATTGAGGGAGTCTAAAAATCGTAGGAACTATAGATTTTGAACGGTGAATGTTCGGTCTTTGCATAAGCCTGGGGCTCTTAAATCGGTAACTAGAGAATTAGACACATACAGGTTAGATGTAGTAACAATACAGGAAGTTAGATGAGAACCCATCTGTATATACTGTACATGCAGGGGAAAGAAGTTTTTCGTGTGAAGTCTGCAACAAAACATTTTCTCAAAGTACAGTGAGTCTCTCTCGGACTGGGGCCGGGCGAGCGGTGAAACGTGACTGATGCAGTGAGTCATCAACTCTTTTGCCGCTAGTCCGGCCTCCAGTCGAGAGATACTCACTGTAGTAGTCTCAAAACTCATCTGCTTATTCATAGTAAAAACATTTAATTTCACACTGTGTTAAACATGCACATGGGTGCGCATTCCCTTTATTATTAATTATTCATAAAGGAGAAAAACCTTTCATGTGTGATGTCTGTAACAAAACATTTTCTCTCAGTAGTAATCGAAGAACTCACAAGCTTATACATAGGGTGAAGACTGCAAAATCATAAAGTTGCACTTTGGACCTAAAGGGTTGAGTTTCCCACTGTACTGGATTTCCACACGCAATGTTAGGCTTTGGTATGCGGGCTTTGTCTTGCAGACCAACTCTCACACTGGCTACCAACGGCCTTGCATTAGGGTGGAACGAAAAACATCAACTTTTGATTTTCAATTTGTAATCGCGCGGAAAAGTAGCCTTTTAGGCTCAAAAAGAATTAAACAAAATTTGGTTCAATACTACAACATCTTGAGGTGCCGCAAAGAGCTTAAAGTTTGTAAAAAAAATTGAAAACATTGAGAAATTATAAACTTTGATAAACCATTTTTTATGAATTTTTCGTACATATAATGTTACAAAACTTGGTTTTAAATACATATATAAGCATTAGAATTGAAAAAAAATATTAATTACAAATAATAATAATAATAAAAATTTTGTAATGTCAAATTTTGTATTTCTTACTTCTGTATCCTTAATGATAAAAAATGTTACAGCAGCAAAAGGTTTGTTTCTACTTCTTTGCCACATTTAAGTGTTTTTTTGTACTAAATTTTGGCATATTCACACGTTGAGTCAACTTTTGCTCTTGATTTTGCGGTTGAACCACAGAGATTTTGAGCCGATTCGGTCACCAGCTTCACAGCTCTTTCCACTACTTGCGTGTGACAAGGAAGCCGGGGAAAGTCGATAACCGGATCCATTTTACTATTTGGTTCAGCTTCAGATACCTTCCGTATAAAGTCTTTGAGAGAGTCACTGGATAGGCCTACATGTTTGAACAAGGGGGGTTCAGTTACGTCATTTTCAGGCCATGAGATCATGTCGATGTAATTCTTTGCATCAAAGTTTATCTTTGGAACTTTAAACTTCCTGACTCCGCCTCTACTTTCTGTTCTTGCTTTTAAAACACGTCGTAAACCAAGTTCTCTTTGAATTTTCCGTTCATCACATAGCATGGACAAAAGAAGATTTTCCGGAGCAGCAAAGTACCCATTTCTTTCAATAATCGGGTCTATAACGTTCTTGAGATCGTCAGAGAGATAGCGTGAATATGAGATAAGGTTAAACAGATGTTTGGAACCATAAGTACATGAAGGTTTTAACTTAATATTAAACCACACAGGCGCATACACTTTCACAATGTACTCACCCAGAGTAGAGGTGTACAAATCTCGATTTTAGCTTGCCCATACCCGCTTGAACGCCAGGCAAGCAAGTTGCCAGCGTCATAGCTAGGAAGAAGGCAGGTTTCTTTAAACTTGATGGGTCAGGTCAAACCCAGCCTAGGCAAGTCAGAATAAGCTTGCGACATTCCTATCAGCTAAACAACTGTAGTTGCTAGTGTAGGTAATACTTTCTTGCTTTTCTACATGCTGGTAGAAGAAATTCACCATGCAGATAAATAAAAGGTGGATAAAGTATTAAAATCATTTTAGCGTCTTAACACAATTATTATTTTTATTATTAGGTAGATTTCGAAGAAAAATCTAATCTACCTAATCTACCTAATGACTTTCAAAAAATTCGTTCATATCTTTACGTTTCATGCCTCCCTAAGTACGAAACCACCGCCTGTTAAAAAAAATTGAGATATTTATATTTATATACAGTATATGTATATGTATATATATATATATATATATATATACATATATATATATATATATATATATATATATATATATATATATATATATATATATATATATACAGGGTCCGGCAGAAAGACGTCCCGTATTTGGAGAGGGCGCTGTGTGAGTTGCGGTGGGGATACGCGGTGGAGGGGGTAGCGATTTTTAGCTGTATACTTGCCATTTTGAATAGTCGCGATGGCTTGGCTTGGTGAGCATTGTGCGATTGTTATGGAAGAGTTTATTCGTAATGGTGGTTCTATTGTTACTACTCAGCGAGGATTTCGCATTCGGTTTGGTCTTGGCCGACATGATGCTGTTCCGGATAGGAAATCTATTCAAGTTTGGGCAACAGGTTCTGCATTGAAGAAAAAATCGCCTAGCCGATCTCGGACCGTAACAACGCCGAAAAATTTGGCACGTGTGAGAGTGTCCATTCAGCAATCTCCAAAGCGTTCAGCACTGAAACATGCAGCTGCCCTGGGAATATCTCATAGGAATGTAAGAAGAATCCTGCACCGAGAACTTCATATGCACCCCTACAAAATGATGGTTACCCAAGAATTAAGTGAGAGAGAAACTTCACCAACGACCACTTCACAGCCCTCGTGTGACAGTTTGGTGCGCCGTTGGTGAATTTGGTGTGTGGGGGCCGTATTTTTTTGAAGAAGATGAGCTAACGGTAACGGTTACTTCGAATCGTTACTGTCACATGATCGAGACCTTCCTCCGACCTAAGTTAAACCAGTTTGTTGAGGACCATGAAGAGGGAGAAGTCTGGTTCCAGCAAGATGGAGCCACAGCTCACACTTCGCGGCGTTCCCTAGCAATTTTGAGGGAGTTGTTTCTTGGATATCTTCTCTCTTTGCGAGGAGACATCGCCTGGCCCGCAAGGTCACCCGATTTATCACCTTGTGATTTTTTCTCTGGGGACACTTAAAGGCGCAAGTGTACAAACATCGCCCCACAACCCTACAAGAACTTAAGGAGGCAATCGCCCAGGAAGTGGCTGCCATTCCACCTGAAATGACACGAAGGGCTATGGGCAATTTCCGAGAAAGGCTTCGTCAATGTGTCAACAATGGAGGACGCCATTTGACAGACATAATTTTTAAAACAAAGTAAATGTAAATGGCATAGTATTTGTTGTTCACAAATAAAAGTATTTTTTCTGTATCTTTCTTTCTTTGTTTGTAACTGCCTTTTGAAATACGGGAGGTCTTTCTGCCGGACCCTGTATATCTTTACACGCTAGCGGCCGTAAATTTCAAGATATTTGAATCAAATTTTATTATGTTATTTCTAGGCCCAATAGTTCAGACAAGTTCGTTAATGAGCAAAATTGGCGCAAGAGGGTGGTCGGGGGAGGGGGTTGACATTTTAAAACATTTATATCTCGGCCCCTATGAAGTATAGAGGGAAACTTTGATTGAATAAATTAGAGTACTCCTTATGGAGTTCACAGTGACACCAACGATTCGGGGGTTTTGGGAGTACGAGTGGGGGTGGGGGTATGGGGATGGAAATTCGAAATTTTCGAAACTACGTCTTGTGGGGTATCGTTGAAAAGCTCTTGATGAGTACTCTACAAATCAATAACTAGTTTCTTGATAGTTCTCATATAAGGCGAGATTTGAATGTTTGAAAAGTTCTCTTTCCTCTTTTTTGCAGTTATTATTGCGGGTTTGTCATGCCAAGGCTAAAGAAGAAGAATGCTACGCAGCGACAGTAAATTAAAACAAAAGCACTTCGAAATCTACCTCAGCTTGTAGGCTTGCCTAAAGGGATTTTTGTTTTTGTTATTAATGATTTTATGATGTTTTCTCGAAAATGTTTGAAAATTTTTCCCATGCCGGACTAGTACTACCTTTGTTCATTGATAATTCAAACTGTCCACATTTTAGTTTCTCCTCGGCTTCCTTCAGGGTAAAATTCTCTAAACACATCTGAAGTTCCTCAACTACGTAACTGCACGACTTACCAGTGCACTGCTATACCCAGTTTCATATTCTTTCCGCCAGGCCTTGCAGTTTCCTTAGGTCCTGTGCAACCCATCAGGTTATGAAGAGCTTGTGACTCATAGCGACAGCATTTCTTATCATCGTTGTAATCTGGCTTGCTTTCAAGTCAAGCAAGTTAAAAGCTGTGACTGGTTGCAGAATTTCAAAGGGGCAGGCAAGCTAAAATCAGAATATGTACACCTCTGACCCAGAGTCTTAAGATTTTCAGTTGGATTTTCAGTTGCCACATACAATCTAAGCACGCGGTTGGCTAATGTCAACCACCTGGAATGAGCAATTTTTCCAGGGTTTCTTAAAGATAAATCTAGTGTGCAATTTCCACTTGATGCAGCGATACACATATATCCAATTTTGTTTTGTTCTCGCCTTTAAACTCATTGGGTCCCTTCGTTCTACCATCAAATTGACAAAAAAGATGTCGCAATGGTAGCTCATTACCATGGAACAAACAAATTAACCATTGTAAAGGTCTTCCTATTTCCTTTTCCATCAAAGAAATCACACAATTTTTATGTCCAGTGTTTACAACGGTTCCATCACACCCAATAGCAGTAAAGTTCAGTAAAGATAGTAAAGATGTTTTTATCTTTCTATTCATATTATAACGCCTATTTGAAACTTTTTGTTTCATAATCGAGACACGTAACAATCTTTGAAAAATTTCCAAAAAGTGTGTTTTTATGAAACTTGAACCTCCTTGCGGCATCTCAAGACCTACTCCAATATTTTTCATATTTTTAATTTATCTTATCTACACCGAAAGGCAACTTTTCCGCGCTATTACAAATTGAAAATCAAAAGTTGATGTTTTTCGTTCCACCCTACTTTGCATGTCATTGGTCTGTTCCATTCGGTGCTGCCAACAATTTCAATCACTCCCTTTTTAATTCCTGCGCAGACTGGATTCCCGGGTTTTCTAATTCTATATTGAAGGAGGGGTTAGGCATATTAGGTTAGGTATGTTAGGTTAGGATATGTTAGGCATTTTATTTCAACTTTAAAGAGGGTTTCGGGGCCAGTGGTGGGTATACCCAGTGGTGTTCTAGACAGTGATAGCGACTGACCCACCACAGACCCTTATGATGTAATAGGGTAATATCAAGATCGAATATACATTCTCATAAGACTCGTCATGCTCTAATAGATCTTCCTCAACATAGATTAAGTAAGACAGCAGCAAATTTTGAATATGTAGGCATCAAACTGTTCAATGCCTTAACAGAAAATACCATCAACTTACCTTCTAAATGTTTTGAACACAGACTAAAAAACTGGCTTACATCTAATGCATTGTATAAAATAGAAGAATTTTTAAATATTAACCTATACTCAATTTAAAATGGTCTTAAATGCTTGGAGAGGACATAATAAGTTAATTAAAATAATGTACACTGAATGTTTTATACTTGATGTGTTATCTACATTGTATCTATTTGATTTATGTGCAACCTATATTGTTAGATCTGTTCCCATGTATTGTATATATCGTCACATATTTCGTACATACCAAGTCCCATATCATTTTAATGATCACGTGGACGTAAAATAAATAAATAAATAAATGTTGGCCGCCCTGATTCCAGCTCCACGTGACTTCTGGGCTGCTTCCCAGCAAGCACCTGTTCTGTCTTGAGCAGCCGATTCATGTGTGTGCATGTCCTTTCCGAGTACCATTTTAGGTTAGTTTTCTGTGAACACCGATTTTACCTATATTTAAAATAATCTTACACACCGATTTTACCTATATTTAAAATATTCTTAGAAATTAAATGTGCCTATATAAGGATCCTAAAACTTCTGGAGAATAATATTACAAGAAGTTTGGCCGTTTTTCATTTGTAAAAAATATTAACCAATCCAGTACAGTGGGGAAAATATCCCCCCTAAATATATAAAACGTGGTTAATGGTGTTTACATGAGAATTTGCAGGTATAATTTTGGACATACTTTCGTATTTAAATGCAATAAAACTGAAACTTTATTAGCTGTAACTTTTTTTTCAACTGTGTTCAGGTTTCACTCCTTCCCGTCCTATGGGGCAAGTGAGAACCTAAAATGTGTGCATACATATGGGCAAATGAGAAAAGAATTTCATGTCATAGAAGAAGCTATTTTTGTTATTTTCTTACCTTACTTTTTTTTTTGGAGATAATTGCCCCCTTTAAAACATTAGGGCCTACTCATTTTCCAGATTTTTTAAAACTGCTATTAGGACTAAATGGAAAACAAATCATCTTAAATTTAATGTTGAGAAATGATCAAAGGGAAACATGATACAAAACACGTAAGCATACAAGATACGGTATGATGAAAGTTCAAAACAATAAAGTTCTTCTTTTTTAAACTATTCTATCACTTAAGTTTCAAAGGATCCTATCTATTTAAAAGTTAATTTCAATTTACAAATATATTTTTCTTCATCCTACTGAATATTGTAGGGAAAAAAAGACACTGGACATACAAGATGACCGTGTCTTCTAGGCTCTAACCCTTAACCATGGACGTCACATCTACGACAGTCTAATCTTCCACTTATGAACATTGATGTTTATTCACTTCCAGATGAGTTAGAAACTTGAAATTTGGCAAACTTATAGATTTTAGATTTATTAAAATACATGTTCAAAACCGTTCGGCTCGATCAATGTAATAAGATAAATAAGATGCAATTTGCTCAACTAAAATATATTTTATAGATTTTAGGTTATAACCAATGTAAAAATTCCCAAAAGTTAAAATTTTTAATATTTCTCCCTCAAACAAACTTCGATTTTTTTGTCACTGAACATTTTTACGGCATCAGATGATTTGGCAAAAATAAATTTATTTGGCCTGCACTTAGGCTACAAAAAATACTGGACTATTTGAAAATATTATTTGATTTTTTCCCGAAAATATTATCAAAATTATCCTAATTTTTAAGTATTTTTTATCCTGTAAGCTAGTCTAAGCAATAACTTATATCTCTCGTTGTGAAGTACCTATGCAAGAAAACATGACGTGTTACGTAGAAATGATCAACGGATTCATGTTCAGTGACCCAAAATTGGTTAAGATCGCCTACCGCAAAGCAAAAGTTTCAAAATCCAGCATCAAAGCTACATAACAGTTATTTTATTATACAAAATGTCAAAATAATGTTTTTCACAAATGTCAATTAACCGGATGTGATAGAGAAAAAGGAATGCATTTTCGAATTTAGCACAGCGAATTTAATCAAACACACCTATTTTCGTTTTTACCGCAGAAATTTTCGTCTTTTTTCTAGGCTGATGCAATCAGCATTTCATCTACATTTTATTCCGTAACAGTTTTCGGCAAGTTGTAGATCTTCTTATTCTTTTGACGGCTCTATCTACGCGTTCAAACATAGCCTATATAATCTCAAACCAGGAATAGGAAAAATTTCGCAACGAATATATTCAACTCCATACCACTGCTGAACCTGGTGATAGGTTTGGAATGAATGTTGTGTTACTGCTTCCGTCCGTGGCAGCGATGCAATTATTAAATTTATTTTCATATGCTGATTTTGTGAAGCATGTATATCTATAGGCCTAGTTGTTTAACGACACACTTTTCACGGCACTGTAACCATACAATGCAAGGAGGAAGCTTCAGCAATGATCTTTGGTTCTGAATTTTGGTTTTTGAATACCTGGACAAGCTCGTTTAATTCTGTTTTTTTTAATTACATAAGCACATTTTATTTTTCTTTGTTTAAAAAATGCTGATGTTGTATCATAGCCACTGAAGGCGTGCAGAAATAATATTATGTTATCTGCGGCTGTTTTATCTACGATACTTTTTGTTGAATATATTCGTTGCGAAATTTTCCCTTTTCCTGGTTTGAAAATATATATACGTGTGTGTGTGTGTGTGTGTGTCTCTCTCTCTCTCTCTCTCTCTGAACGCGTAGATAGAGCCGTCAAAAGAATAAGATAATCTACATCTTTGCCGACAACTATTACGGAATCAAATGTAGATGAAGTGTTGATTACCGTATTCATTGTTATTAGCGTATCCGCGTGTCGGAGTAGACTTTGCGGCGCTCGTACGCTGAAACTATTTATTTTACAAAAACAATCGTTACAACATAAATTATAGGAAATTTTCTCTAGTTTAATTTATTACATAACTATTTTCATCGTAAAATGAATCGTAAAGAAGATATTGTGAAAAAACTGTTTTTGCGCGCCATTTTCCCAATATGGCGGCGCGAGCGGCAAAGATACGAGGTAGCAAAGTGAAAATTCGAAAAGAGCACGTCCAATTCTATAAAATCACCAATTTTCAAAACTCCCGGAAAACTTTCCAGGTAACCCCCTTTTTGAGCACCAAATGACTGGACTATATGGTTATCAAACTTTAGACCTTTGTTCTTCCATAAGGTCTGCTTAATGAACCGACCTGGAGCATAACTCGGAAATCAATTACAAAAATAACTTATTTTCTGCATTGCAATTATCACTGGTGCCCCCCTTCCAATATAATGACATCATCACACCGCTTTTGATAGTGATGGGGGGGGTGAAGAAGGCCTAAAACTATGATTGCCAGTAGGTTTGTACTTTATAAGATCCCTATAATACTTGTAAAAATAAAATTAATATTGTTCGCCTCTTTTATTATTCATATTTATTCTGTGATGCTTTTGCTGTCACATGCATTTAAACATTAACAAAAATTCATATCTAATTGTGAATCTTATTTGAGTCTCAGTACAGTTCATAAAAAAGTTAAATGTAGAAACACAAATGTCTAATGTAGAATTAAGAACTGAATATTAGTGAGATGATTCGCACTGTTTTGCTTTCACCAGCTCTGAGATATTAGTTTTATTTCCACTTCGAGTTTTGTTTTTATTAATGTTAAGAGTTCAAAACCCAGATTTGCAAAGATGCAGAACGAAACGGTTATAATAAATTCACCATTTTTGGCTACAATGAAGTTTATTAATTCTGCTTTAGGCTAACTAAACAAACAAAAAAAAAACACAAATCTCCAGCTGTTGGCCAAATTCCAGCAGAATTAATTAAGATAGGTGGAGAAAGGAGGAACCGCCAAAGGAATGGAAAGAATCTATTACTATACCGATCCATAAAAAGGAAGATAGGACAGAATGTGATAACTAGCTAGGAATCTCTCTCTTATGAACATCATACAAACATTTCTCTATTATATTTCTGTCAAGATTTACCCTAGGACTATATGCAGAAAAAAAAAATCATTGTATATCACCAATGTGGATTTAGGCAAAATAGCTCAACCATTGTTCACATATTTTGTATTCACCAAATCTTGGAGAAAAAGTTTGAATATAACAAGTTTGTTCCCCAGCTCTACATGGATTTTAAGAAAGCCTATGATTGAGTTAGGCGAGACAAATTGTACAATATCATAATTTTGTTTGGGATACCAAGAAGTTAGTTAGGCTGATCAAAATGTGACTAAATGAAAGCTGTAGCATAGTTAAGGATAGGAAAACTTATATCAGATAGGTTCACCATTAAAAGCGGCTTGAAGCAACGAGATGCACTATCGCCTTTACTTTTTAATTTCGCTTTGGAATATGCTATAAGATAAGTTAAGGAAAACAAGGTAGGCCTAGATATAAATAGCTGTCACCTGAATTTAGCTTATGCAGATGATGTTTGTCTGCTAGCTGATGACATAAACACAATTGAGAGGAATGCAGAAAGTCTTTTTGGTGCCTTCAGAAATGTTGGATTGGAAATTAATACAGAAAAAAACTAAGTACAGTATATGGTCATGAAATGTCAAAATAATGGGCTAAAAAATAAATCGTTCAAACAAATGGAGGAATTCATAGGCCTATATCTGGGAGCAATAATTTCATACACAAATTATATTAAGCTAGAAGTTAAGTGTCAACTAAAATCAGGAAATGTTTGTTCAGAATCTCTTATCTTCTTGTTTTCTGTCCAGAAATCTAAAAATAAACATTTGTAAGCTAGTTATCCTGCCGGTTGTATTTTATGGACTTGAGACATGGTCACTTACTCTTCGAGAAGAACATAATCTAAGAGTGTTTGAAAACAGGGGACTTAAGAAAATATTCGGACCTAAGAGAGATGAAAATGGGGACTGGAGAAAACTGCATAATGATGAGCTTCATAAACTGTACTCGTCACGGGATATAGTAAGGGTAATTAAATCATGGAGGATGAAATGGGCTGGACAATGGGAGAGGAAACACATATCTCAAAAATACTGATTAAGGGACCTGAAGGAAAAAGACCACTTGGAAGACCTAGATGTAGGTGGGAAGACAATATTAGGATAGATTTAAGGGTACTAGGATTTTCGAGGAATGGTTGAATGGAGTTAGCACAGAATAGGGTTAAATGACAGGCTCAGGGAAGCGCGGCAATGAACCTCCTTGTTCCATAAAATTGATAATATTCCTTTAGCTTGCTTAGGAATTGTCTATCACCATTAAGTAAGTAAGTATACGAAGGACTAGAATTGCGACATCTACAGCTGTCCCAAGGTTTGATCCATTATATGACGGTCCATGGACCCTATATGGTTTACCTACAGGGAAAGGGTATTGCAGACTTTAACACAGGTGCGTGTGGAGAAGTAGGTAAACTTACTCCTGAGATTGGGAATGCTCAAACACAGCTGTGTTTGAGGGACTTCTTTCAGAGACTACTTAAGGTAGGCAAATAGGGAACATAATAAGAGACCCCTGTTCGTGGAAGTTGTTGGATAAAGCAGCAAATAGAGTTTCCCAGAAAACAAAAGAAGACTATATAAAAAGCAGACTCTGACAAAGACTATGACATCTATATTAATAAAAGGAAGTGTCTGTCTTCCTCCGTCTGTCCGCGATGCCCAGCGAAATCTACTGAACGCAGAAAACTGAAATTTTAAACATAGGTGGACTGAAGGGTCGGGAAATGCACCACGAAGCCGGAATTTTAATTTTTGCTTTCGTTCGTGAGTTATGAGTGAAAAACGGGCAGAAAACGTGTATTTTTTGCGTTTTCGAAGCATCAGTTTTCAGTATATTTCAATGTCAAATCAATTACAGTAGGCTTTGGCTATTTTTTTCATACCTTGGAAATAAAACCATCGCGATCGCTTGAATGTTGTAGCTCACGCTGGTCGATTCATTTGTTTAGAATGTCAAGTCCCGTAGACATATGACATTTTCAACCTACACGGAAGAGGGATAATCAATATAGGCCTAAATATGGTCAAACATTGTTCGATTTGGACGAAACTCACTATACAGGGGTTTTTTGGGCCTAGGACCTCGAATCTGAGGTCGATTTTACCAGGCGACGCTATCTAATCGTGGTATGTAATTCACATGATTTAGGTGTTAATAAATATAATGATTTAACAATTATGCTCTTAATTTTTATTTTTTAAAATAATTATCGCAGGCGATCGCTTGATTTTGTAGGTCCATCCTGGACAATTCATTTGTTTAGAATATCAAGGCCCGCAGACGTATGAAATTTTCAACCTACACGGAAGAGGGATATTCAATATAGGCCTAAATATGGTCAAACATTGTTCGATTTGGACGAAACTCACTGTACAGGGGTTTTATGGGCCTAGGACCTCGAATCTGAGGTCGCTTATACCAGGCGACGCTATCTAATCGTGGTATGTAATTCACATGATTTAGGTGTTAATAAATATAATGATTTAACAATTCTGTACCTCAGAACCAAAGAAACGTAACTCGAAATTTCATATTTTTTTGTTTTTTTCATATTCTTTACTAACTCCTTGACCTCTATAGAACCAATTAATATTAAATCCATAATTTCATTAGAAACCAAGATATTGAGAGCCAAATAGTAGTAACTCCATTCCCCTTTATTGTTCATAATTTTGTTTTTCGCTCCTCCTGTAAAATTTAGTTTTTGGCAGTTACGCTCGTTTGGCTCTGAGGTACAGAATTATGGTCTTAATTTTTAATTTTGTCAAATAATTATCGCGGGCGTAACCGCGGGCACATGCTAGTATGATATAATGTAGACCTGGGATTTTAGGCTCTAAAAAGATTAGTTTTAGGCCCCTAAAGTAAGCTTTTAAAACAAGTAAATAGACTTTTAAAAGAGAAAACAAGCACTTAAAATATGCTTTAAAAATATGTTAATAGACAGAAAATAGACTTTAAAATACTACAATATGCTCTTAAACTGAAACGTGATCACTTTTTACTGTAAGAAACATGGTCTACCTTTTTTTAACAGAAATAACTTTAAAATTAAGACAATTAAAAATACATTTATCAAAAATAGTTATGGGTTATATGAAAAATTAGAACACTGTAGGCCTTCAAGGGCCTTGGCTTTCAATAACGGCTGCTGCCCAGCTCATGGCCTGCAGATATTGGGTGGTCGTGTGGTCAGCACAGCACATCCCTCAGTCGTATTGCATTCCTCCATCACCGCTGGTCTTTCGCAAATGCCTATTTTGTTCCTTATGAAGTAACATGAAAATTTTTAAATATGTTGACGTTTCATGATAAATCACGTAGTTTACATTTATAGCATTTTATAGTGCCCAAAAATAACTATTTGGGCCTTGGGAGCTTATTTTTACTATTTTAGTGGTTAAAATGCCTATTTTGTACATTTAAAATAAAATTCAACTTCTGTAACTATTACAGTCATTTAATGGACATCCTTGTTCAATGAAGAGTAGAACACCAGAGGGTGGGGTTTTCACAAAAACTTGATTTTCCCAATTCTCGCCAAAAGGAATGCTGACTGATGGGGAGGGGGAGGATTAGCTCAAAATAATAATTAGCAGGTAGTGTATAGTGGCGCCCCGTTCGCACCTCTCTTGGTACGCCACTGAGTGTATATAGTAAGAAGGGACATACTGTGTCAATTCGCTAGTGAAAGACCATGCATTTATAGAAAAATTTTACTCTTTTATAAATGAAAGTACATAAAATTATGCGTCGAATAAGCAACTTGTATTTGAAATTACGAAAAGTCGTTAGGAAGATATGCGAGTTTAAAGAACAACCATTTTCTCATTAAATAAGTTTTCAATTTTTAAACCTTATTTTCACATCGTATATGAGTTACTAGCTTAAAAGACCCGGCGTCGCCCGGGTTTTGTATTTTGTAATTGGAAATTAACTTATGAAGGATTTTCAATTTTAAATTCTAGGTCCTTATATAGGCATTTATAATTTGAAATAGGAAGAACGACTTATTACACTCAAACTATTCCCTCAGAAAACGCTTGATATGGTTTTTTATGGCTCATAGAGGATCTAGAATTTTGCATCCCATCGCTTGTACAGTGCACAGCAAGCCTGGTAGAGGTTTAAATAAGAAGAAACAGAAATTCCTGTAACATAAAATTGTAATATCGAGGCGGGAAATTTCCCACTCTTATGTTACCATAAAGCCGTTTTGGGGATCAAATTAAACAGAAAGCATTATCACTTTCATACTTTTCTCTCCAAAAACCTGCGATATAATATAATAATATACACATTACCATACCTCGTTTTGTTTTCTCTATGTCCAGGGTAGAGAAAGTTATGTGATTCCATTATTTTAGTGGATTTCATTCTGTAATATTTATTTATAACATGAATTATTTTGATAACTTCTCTTATTTGTCAAAAGTGCATTTCAATTGTTTTTTCCAAGCCCATCCATATACCATTTGGCAACAATATATTCTGTGATTTGGAATTGATAATTCTATGTAAAAAGGGATTAAGTATTTTCAAAAACATTTAATTTTTGGCATTTAGAATCAGAATTTTTCAAAATCCTTTCTTAGTGAGCACCTACATTATGAAACGAAGGTACTGTCAAAATTCCAAGTCTCTACCTGTTACAGTTTAGGCTGTACGTTGATTCCTGTCATTCAGTCAGTCAGTCATTCATTCAGTCAGTCAGTCAGGACAAAGCCTTTTATGTAGATAGAGATTAGTGAAAAACTGAAAAAGTCCTAAAATTTCTATAGCACAAGCAGAAAATTGGTACAAACTTGAATAAGCTCTTTTTACAGGCAAATGAAGAGATTAAATCCATTTCCAGCTTTCCGGGAATTAATTAGCCTACACCCCCTTTCTTGGCAAATGTTGCCTGACCTATTAACTCCACCAGGTTAAATAAATAAATTTTGTTATTAGCCTATTGTTTCTATTGTTCACAAAAACTGACATACGCAATTGGGTCTCTCTTAAAATGTCGAGTTACTCAGACTGTTATATCTTGGGTGCAGGCACAGAAAATAAAAACAAAAAGACGCATGAGGCGTGGGTGTAGCAGAGGAAGACGAACGGCTGGTTGTATTTCATATCTCTGGAATGGTAAACAGCATCCTTCAGTGTTACAGAGGGCCCATCAATCCATTCCGACTTATTAAATGGTGGTTATCAATCTAATACCAGGCGTTCATATTCTGTCATCCTTCCAGTATCAGTTTCCTTGACGTTGTAAGATGGTAAAATCTAGTGTTTGTTGTTGCGAGTTATTCCTGATTTCCATGGTAAACAAACTAATATAATATTTGAACTCGTATTTCCGTGTACAGTCGGTCAAATAAAAAACGTCGGGCGGTATTTGATTAAGTATCACGAACGAGCATATGCGCATGTACAGGAAGACTTAAGGTTAGGTTCACACCTGCCTCTTGTCTCTCCATGTATTTTCTTGTCAGTTTTGTTCCAAAACAAACATGTATAGATGGCTGTGGCCATATGTCTCACATCCGCCATATTCTTGGTTGCAAATTCTTATAATATTAATAATCAATAAATTCGCAAGGATTATGATTATTCAAGGAGCATTTTTTAAAGATTTTATTTTATAATACCGGTACTTGTAGTGCAAAACCAATAACTTACGTTCAACTTCTCCAACCAATCTAGCATCGAAATACGCGGCCGGCCAGATCCACGATTCCTATGAAAACTTCCGGTCGCATTAAGAAATATGGTCTTTAAGAAATATGGAACCTTCTCGATGCTTCAGAGGCCGAAAAATGCAGGTCAGTTACAGCCCTAACTACACTTTCTTTCAAGCTAGCATTTGTAGGCCTATGTGGCGCGATGACACACAGCAAAATTAATTATGATAATACATTAAGTTGAATATCGTGTGTTGCGCTTTCCGCGTAGTTCATTTTTTCCCTCGTTCATTTTTTCCCCTCCTGTCGCATGGCCTCATATGTTCCGAGAATGTCCTGTATTTTATGTTTTTTATAGGAAACTTGTGAACTAATGCGTTAAAACTATAATTTTAACTGCATACGAGTCCCGACGTTTTTTATTTGACCGACTGTACGTATCAAACGCAACCTATTAACAAGACAGTATTCAATTGTGAGATTAATTGCCATAGCAACCGGGGAAACTCGCTATGTTGGTTTCTTTGCACTAGGGAACTCGAATCTTAGTGGTTTTTTCCCCCCTGGGAGACGCACTTTAGTCGTGAAATGAACATCGAAACCAGGATTTATGAATTTTATCAATATTTTAAATTTATTATGCATCATCTGGGTAACATTAATGAGTCTGCACTACATTTTAATCGTTTCATTTCAAATCTTTATGCCCATATGGAAGCACAAGATTCGTTCTAATATTTTATACAGGGTGTTAATGAATAACACCGAAATATTTTACCTGTGTATAGAGGGGACATAGACAAGCAACTTTTATTAGGAGATTTTTGCTGTATGGATTCAATTCTTCCTGTTATAACATAAAATCTCCCAAGGATATGCACGCCACTGACTTCTAATACTTAAAACGATGGGAAACAAAGCAACAGTGAATATTGTGTAGTGGTCGGGAAAATTTTTAAAAATGACGATCGATATCTTACAACACTGAGGGAAAAAAAAGACAAACGAAACATTTTTGTTTGGAATTAGGAATAAAAACATAATGCAGTGGCGGGCAATCATGTGATTAGTCAGTAAATTTTGCAGATTATGAAAATTCTAAATTATGATATAGCTGTTGATGAATGATTAAGAATCAGGTTATTATCCATCGCTAAGACGGCATGAAGTCAATTTAATGAAAATTTTAACCCTATTTCGCTCCATTATTGACTTATGAGCACCAAATTTTAAGGACTTCAATGCCCTGTAGCATACACATTTTACGTCATAGAGCAAAAATGTCCTAATAAAAGTTGCTTGTCTATGTCCCCTCTATTCATTCATTCATGGTACTTCTGCCTTACGGCAGGTCTACACTCCCATGTAAAATTCCATTTTCCAGCTCCTTCTATTTTCTGCTGCATCCTTTAACTCTCCATAATTTCTTTTCTTCTTGATGTCATCCAGTATCTCAATTCTTCTTCTTCCTAGTCTTCTCTTTCCTTCTATTTTTCCTTCTATGGCATCTAGCAAGAGTCCTCTTCTTCTCATAATGTGTCCCATCCAGTTGGCTTTTCTCACTCTCACATCTTGCAAGATGAGTCTCTTTTCTTCCACTCTTCTTAAAACTTCTTCATTTGTGATTCTATCCGTCCATCGAATCCTCTCCATCCTCCTCCAACACCACATCTCGAAGCTCTCCAGATATTTCTTTTCTCTTTTCCTGAGTGTCCATGTTTCGGCTCCATACAAAGCTCCCCTCTATACACAGGTAAAATATTTCGGTGTTATTCATTAACACTCTGTATAATTTTCTAATTATTAATAACTACGAAAATTCAAATTATTACAAATACATATATAAATAATATAAATACACTTATTACAATTACAAAATAGTATTATTTGCCCCGCATGAGCATAGTTCATGTTCGGGATCAGTTCAGTCGCACTAAAATTATATTATGAACATTATATAAAAACAAACATATTATAGGTTTAGGCAAAAACGATAAGATTGCTCATAGCATGAATAATGATACGAAAAACTAAATTACAATATCTTATCAGAGATACAAATAATATATATATATGTATATATATGTTCGTTCTATTTGTTATATATATATTTGCTATATTTCTGCCTGACACTTCAGGTGACCATAAAAATCCACAATACAAAACATGATAAATTCTTAACATTATCTAAGCATTATTTTTTTAAACTAGTTGTACCTGAAAAAATATTCCACTTTTATTTGTTGCGGAAAAACAACATAATTAAGAATAAAATTATGTAATTCTTGCAATTTATGTAAAAACTATGTAAGTGTAAATGAATGTACCGTAATGTTTTTATTATTTTTCTGTTAAATCAATTATTTAAAGAAATCATCTCGCTGCGGACAGCGGCTAATGTACAGCTTAACTGAGTATCAATTTTATTTTACAAAATATTGCACTAACTAAACACAAAAATTCAATTTGTGCAGTGTTGAAGGTTGTATGGCTCCTTCATTATTAAACCAAGATGTATGTACTAGTAGGTCCGTAGATCGCGAACGTTCTCTGGAGATCCTCTAGGACAGCGTTTCTCAACCTATGGTCCGCGGACCCGTGAAGATGGTGCAGATGGTCCGCAGACATAATTGAAAAATATCATAAAGCAAGTTGAAAGTAAAGAAGTAAACATTTTTTACATAAAATGGACACTAGATGTCAAAGTTTTTAAAATCTTCGAAAATACAGGTCCTATTGCAAGTTTCCTTACTTTTGCAGTTACGAACCACAGGTTGAAACCCCTGATGCACTGACGTCTATGGTTCCCTCTTTCATTCAAAACCCTGAAAAATAAGACTTTGTCGGAATTTGTTATTTGAGGCGCTCTCTTAACAAGGGTTTTATGTATTTAAATTTATTTGTTATATTGACCTATATTAATTATTAGTACCCCAACTATTAAGAGTATAGGCCTACATATAGCCTACTTTTAAAAATGGGATGTAAAATTGGGGGTCCGTAAAACTTTTTAGACGTTTTAGAGGTCCCCGGGTTCAAAAAGGTTGAGAAACGCTGCTCTAGGATATGCACAGGAGTTTAGGGTGCCAGCCTAACATTGTCTCTTGTCATGCATTTCGTAACCTGTTGAACAGCATCTCTCCATTCAGATCTAGATTCTGCAAGATCTGTGCCCATTCCATCTTAAAGGTGTCCTTAATCCCATCTGTCCATCTAATTCTGCATCTGCCTTGTTTCCTGCTGCCTTGTGTTATGCCTATCATTAGGTATTTTTCCAACAAATCATTTCTTCTAAGCAGATGACCAAAATATGTCAGTTTGTTTTTAATGGCAATTGCAGTTAGGGATATTCCAGGATTGACTTCTTCCAAAATTTGTTCTTTTGTCTTTCCAGGATACACGCACCATTTTCCTCCTTGTCCATAGTTCGAATCGGTCTAGTCTCTTTTTGTCCTCTTTATGAAGAGTCCAACTTTCACTACCGTACAGCACGACTGGGAATTCCATGGTCTTTACAATGGACATTTTCGTATTCCTTGATATGTCAGAGTCTTTCATTACTTTAGTTAATTTGACCATTGCCACCTTACTCAGACCTATCCTTCTTTTAATTTCGTGCTTGATATAACCATCTTTATTGATCAGTGAGCCAAGGAAATTAAATTCTGTAACCTCGCGGATGGTCTGACCGTTCACTCTGATATTTATATTATCACCAATGCACATTACTTTAGTTTTGGATAGATTTAGGTGAAGTCTAATATTCATAATGCTTGTGATCATGTCTTGTAGTTCTTCTGCGTTATCCGCTAGGAGGGTGGTGTCATCCGCATACCGAAGTATGTTCACTTTCCGTCCGCCAATTCTTATACCACCTGATAGCTGGTCCAGATTAGCTTGCGATATAATAAGTTCACTATAAACATTGAACAGAGCTGCAGAAATTACAAAACCCTGTCTAACTCCTTGCAAATTTTAATCCAGTCTGTTTCTGCTTGCTCGATCTTTACTTTTCCTGTTTGGTTCGTGTACAAGTTTTTAGTAATTGCTACCAGATGTTCAGGAATACCAATGTGACGCATTGCTTCTAGCTTCCTGCTATGATCTACGCAATCGATAATAGTCAATAAAACACAAAGTTTCTTCTGGAATTCATGTGCAGACTCTATGATCCATCTCAGATTGGCTATATGATCACGTGTGCCTCTATTCCTTCTAAATCCTGCTTGATCTATCATCATAGCTTGTTCAATGTAAGGCTCCATTCTTTTCTTTAAGATTTTTAGCGTGATCTTACTGCAGTGCGATATTAGAGCAATTGTTCTATTGTTGGTACACTGTCTTGTGTCGCCCTTTTTAGGAAGTACTATGAAGACTGATTTCTTCCATTCTTCTGGCCAGACTTCTGTTGTCCAAATTGTGTTGCAGAGATTCCTTAATATGGGAATTAGTTCTTCTGTAGTTCCTCGATCATTTCTATTGGAATATTGTCACTACCAACTGCTTTGTTGTTAGGAATGTGCTTAATAGCCCATCTAATTTCATCGTCTAAGATCAGTGGTTCTGGTGTATATGATACTGATTCCGCACCGCTTGTTTCTGGAAGTGTTTTCATATATAATTCTTCTACATACTCCTTCCATCTTGCCAAAATCTTATATTTATTAGTTAGAATATCTCCGTCTTTGCTTTTAACTGCTCCTGATCTAGGTACAAATTATCGAAATATTTTTCGTACATATCACGCGTTCTGTTTGACAACTTGTTTGCTTCAATTTCCTTACATTGAGATTTGATGTAATTCTCCTTATCCCTTCTTGCTAATCTTTGAAACTCTGCAGTTAATATATGCATCTGTGTTAGGCCGTCATTAATCTTAGCTTTCCTGCGTTCTTCTGCTCTTGCTATTGCCTCTGTGGATAGCCAAAAGTTGTGCTTTATTTTTTCCTTCAAGGGTAGCTTTTCTTGTGCTGTGCATATAATGGTGGATTTCATGGCACTCCACCATTCTTCAGCATTGAAGTCAACAGAGATGCATGACACTTTGATAAAAGAAAGTTGACCATTTCTGTTCGAATTCACGGGTGAGGGGTTAATATTAAACTTATGCCTGTTGCTCACGGTAAAACTTTTTCGTTAAATTTATGGCACAACTACCACTTTTCAGCAAATTGGTATTGCTAACGATCATATTCGCCTTTGGGCAAACGTTTGGTTATTCGTTTCGGCATATAGGACATGTTCTAATTCCAGCAAATAATTTGTCGAACCAGCCAATCAGCGCAACGAACGTGAACTGCCCGCCCCAAATGCATCCATTTTCCTATTTCACATATTCTTCTTTTCCTAAGGGGGCTGTCACACTGGATCGATTGAGGGACAGCGTCCAACCGACTGGTATAACGAACCTATAGACAGCAGTGGTACCAGTCACATAGCATCGATCAACAACGAGGGTGAGAGATCATCTGGTCTGTGAAATCAAACCTGTCCGTTTTTCAATCGCCAGTCGATGGCAAACTTCGTACCCACCTGAATTTCAGAATTGATGCTGGAAGATTTAACTTACACAATAATGTCGTTTTAAACTTATATTTGAATGAAATATAATTGCACGAATCATTTAAGGCATTTAAAACGATATCTTCTTATGTCGTTTAATTTTAAAAATACAAAAATAGATCGAGTTGTAGCACTAGCGGTGGGCGATCGAACTACAACAAACAACAAACCTCTTCGCTCGGCCGACTGATGGAAGCTTGAAGTAAACAGATGTAACCTGAGATAGTAGGCATAATATTAAACCTTACACCCCAACACATGTAGAATGATAATGTGCAGAAAATAGGCATTCGTATTCCTAATAAGGTAATATACTTTACCTCTAATATACAGTGATGAGTAGACCTAGTAAAATCATATAGGTACATAACCTATAATATTTCTGTTGATCGATGACGCTCGATGCAGTGTGACAAGGAACAGAAATTTAGTCGAGAGCGCAAGATGGCAGTCGGCTGGTCTTGATCGATCGAAGCTCAGTGTGACAGGCCGCTAAGCAATGCAATTCCATCAAAGTAGCATGGGTATATGCCTGTGTAGATACCATTATTCCGAACGAATTAATATTAAAAAACATTATGAGAACACGACTCGTTGACATATAACAACGAAATGAAAATGCGAAGCGGGGAGACAAAAGAGCCGTACTTGTATTCGCATGATTCACGAGCGCTTCCATTATTCCTTGAAAGCTCCGTGGTAGCAAGCTAGACTCAGGTTCGATTCCCGGTGTAGTAATTTTTTTATTTCATAATTATTTTAAATGATCGTAAACAATGTATGATTTTAATAATTCAAGGCTTCACGCACTGTTTGCTTTCTTTTTTATGAAAAATTTAAATACACAAGGCAAAGGAAATCTTGCAGCAGAGTATGAGTGGCTCAGTATTTAGAGTACCACTAAGTGGCAGAGTAATACTACAATGTTGCGAAATTTACACCACAGAGGGAGAATATTTTGCTAGCATGCATTTGATGACTCATTTGACCGTTAACAAGAGGCATTTGACTGCACTTTTGGTTAAATTAGTTGTACAATAAATTTAACGAAAAAATTTTACCGTGAGCAACAGGCATTACGTTTTAGCTTCCTTCGAATTCGGATCAATGAAATAAATAACTTTATTTTCAAAATGAATACTATATGGATCATACGAGGGGGAGTCTGGAAACAAGAGATGTGGAATGCTGACAAGAGGCATTATGCTTTTGCACGACAATTTACGTACCCATACAGGCAACGCCACACGGAATCAGTTGCTTCTGTTTGGATGGGAGATCTTCTGCAAGAAGTGTTGGTCACCGCTACAGCGCGGGACCGATGAAAATGACTTTTTTTCATTTCATTTTTTTTATTACATACATCATCAAAGATATATCAAAAGATTACTCGAATGAGCAAGTGCTCGTCTTCTGGTTGAGTCCAGTTATTAATATACAATTAAATACAAGTACATAAAACAAAATATATCTAACTTAAAATCAATACGTAAAAAAAAAAATGAGAACAAATATAAAGTGGGAAGAACTAAATTGAAATATTTGCTTTACTTTACAAGATAAAATGGGAATATGTTTAAGCAATGCACAAAAGTGTTCCTTAAGAATTGAGAAAACAATACGAGGTATGGTAATATGTTTTGGGGAGTGAAGTATGAAAGTGATATTGCATTTCTGTTTAATTTCATCCCCAAATCGGTTTTATGGTAGGCCCCTAACATGAGAGTAAGAAATAAAAATTCTCTGCCACGATAATACAATTTTATGTTACCGGAATTTCTGTTTCTTCTTATTTGAACCCCTACCAGGCTTGCTGTGTACTGTTCAAGCGATGGGTTGCAAAATTCTACATCCTCTGTGAGCCATAAAAAGCTATATCAAGCGTTTTCTATGGGAATAGTTTGAGTCGTTCTTCCTATTTCAAATTATAAATACCTATATTAGGACCTAGAATTTAAAAATCGAAAGTTCTTCATAAGTTAATTTCCTTACAAAATAAAAGAAACCGGGCGACGCCGGGCCTTTAAAGCTAGTAAATAATAAACTTGCAAATTTAGTAACCAGAAACTGATTATGCTAAAGCGGCTATTTTAAATAGCATTGAATTGTCATGCCCCCTCTTGACTAATAATCGCGGACATGGCATTAGCAAATACATTATTATATAGGCACTGATTAAAAAGTACAGAAAATGTTACCTTTAACAGAAAGCAGTGTTTTTCCAAAAATATATTCATAAAAAATACACTTTTTTGCATATTCATCGCTTTTAGTATCCGTTGATGTGTCCCAAATATAGACTACCATTTGCAGTGAACATTTCGCTACCTTTGCATTGCGTCTTCCTGTCCGGATGACGCAATGTCCCAGGAATACTCTGGGGTTTGAGAGAACCTGAATGCCTGTGGAACTGAGGTGGGAGGGCCTAGGTAAAATAAGCGGTGGTTGGCACGCCTGGAGGAAAAAGAGTTTCAGAAATAAGGTACTTAAAAAAGACGTATCCATTAAATAATTGTTCTTGATGCAAAGGGCTAAAACCTCCTTATTTTAATTGTCTCAATATGCTTTGTTCTAAATGTTCCATGTGCTTGACATTTTTAACCTTGGTATGACCACTTTAACCTCATTTTTGTACTAATTATGATAAACAAAGGAATAATATTTCAAAGTAATATAAAACATTATGCTATTTAAAATTTGAAATATTAAAACCCTATAACTCTTAAAGTGTTACTACAGTAGCCTACTTCCTGAATACACTATATTTTATTATGAGTATGTCTGTTGTCATGCTAAAAGTGTTAACTTACTTAGCAATAGACAATTCCTAAGCAAGCTAAAGGAATATTATCTATTTTATGGAACGCGAAGGTTCATTGCCGCACTTACCTGAGCCCACCATTCAACCCTATTCTGTGCTAACTCCTTCCAACCATCCCTCGCCAGTCCTACTCCTCTTAAGTCTATCGTAATATTCTCCTCCCACCTACGTCTAGGTATTTCAAGTGATCTTTCCCCTGCGGGTCTCCCATTCAAAACTTTTGAAATAGCTTATGTCTTTCCTCCCCCATGCGCGCAACATGTCCAGCCCATTTCATCCTCTGAGATTTAATTACCCTTACTATATCCGGTGACGATTACAGATTATGAAGGCTTGTCGTTATGCAGTTTTCTCCAGTCCCCATTTTCATCTCTCTTAGGTCAAAATATTTTCCTAAGCCCCTGTTTTCGAACACTCTCAGATTATTTTCTTCCCGAGGAGTAAGAGCTCATGTCTCACATCCATATAGTGTTAAACTGGGCAAACATGTAGATTTTTGTAACTTACCCCTAGTGTCCTTTGAGGAATAATTCTTGAGTAAAAACTCTTTAAAAAATGTTGTTGCACAGATTGCCCGGACTAGCTTCTAGCTTTAATTATGTAACAGAAAATGTTTTGAAAGAGGTTATCTATTAGATCCCTAAAGCTTAGCAATATTGAAAGACAGCCTATGTTGCTTTGAAGCAGGGCCGTATTTCTAAATAGGCTAAGTAGGCTGCAGCCTAGAGCGGCAAAATTTCAGGGGCGGCATTTTGTGCAATTTATTCAAAAGTTAAAGTCAAGTATTTAAGAAATCCGTAAGAAAGTTATGTAAATTTGAACATGAAGATTAAGTGGGGTGAGTTGCTTTAGAGAAGTTTGTATAGTTTTCAACAAATAAACCAGTAATTAACTACATTTTCACCATGTAGGACAACTTAATTCAAATTGAACACAGTTATTCAATTACGCAAAAGATAGTCATTAGCATTAAAATATTAAAATATGTTTAAAATAGTGATCACTGATCTCCAAGAAAAAAATCCCTTTAGGCAAGCCACAGGCTGAGGTAGATTTCAAAGTGCTTTTGGTTTAATTTACTGTCGCTGCGTAGCACTCTTCTTCTTTAGCCTTGGCATGACAAACCCGCAATAATAATTGCAAAAAAGAGGAAAGAGCACTTTTTCAAACATTCAAATCTCGCCTTAAATGAGAGCTATCGAGAAACTAGTTATTGATTTGTAGAGTACTCATCAAGAGCTTTTCAATGATACCCCACAAGACGTGGTTTCAAAAATTTCGAATTTCCATCCCCCCACCCCCACTCGTACCCTCAAAACCCCCGAATCGTTGGTGTCACTGTGAATTCCATAGGGAGTACTCTAATTTATTCAAACAAAGTTTCCCTCTATACTTCATAGGGGCCGAGATATTAATGTTTTAAAATTTCAACCCCCTCCCCCGACCACCCCCTTGGGCCAATTTTGCTCATTAACGAACTTGTCCGAACTATTGGGCCTAGAAATAACATAATAAAATTTGGTTCAAATATCTTCAAAATTACGGCCGCTATCGTGTAAAGATATAAATATTTCATACTTAGGGAGGCATGAAACGTAAAGATATGAAAGAATTTTTCGAAAATCATGACATGGTATCCATTGCAATAGGTAGATGTTTCTTCGATATCTACCTAAAAATAATTAATTAATTTCGAAACCCATTTCATTTTTTAAAGAATCTTAAAAAGAAGTAAGTAAAAAAACAAGTAGATAACTAATTTGATTGTATAATTTCTTATGTAAACCATTAAAATTGTAGTTTTATCTAAACTAAATGAACTTTATGTTTAAAAAAGATGAAAACACCAATGAACTCTATGCTTTTGTTGTATAAAACAAATGAATTAAGCAAATATGAACTATAGAGGGGGCGGCAAATGGACTTTAGCCTATAGGCGGCATAATCTTAAATCCGGCCCTGCTTTGAAGCATATTTTCGTAGAGTTTTGGTTGTTGCAGCTCTCATGATGAGATGCTCTAGGGACTGCGATTTCAATCCCATCTTTGAACACCAAATGGAAGAATAATGTAAGATAATATAAAATATGAAAAATCCGATATCGAATAACAGGATTTGTTACTTTAACTCGATCTGTGCGTAAACAGTCGATTGCATGCTTCGTGGAGTGCTTATAAAATTAATTCCGTTCTTTGCAGCAATTGGGTAGGGGGTTGAGCCTTTTTTGGTAGACCTGAACTTAGAATTTTGCAGTGTGTAGACACAAGTGCAGTTCTCTATTCAATACAATCATTAATCACATTCATAGACGTAGACAATAGACAAGTTTTATTCGTCATTAAGCACTTCACTGAAAATGCTATCGACTTCGTCATGCAACTGTAATTTGTAGGCTACCAGCCAACTACATTGATATATACATAAACAATATATTATATAAAAAATGATACAGACAACCTATTATTGTAATTCATAAAGTCATTAATACTAGTGTCGATTTATTTACAAACAATTTTAAAATCTAGTTTATTATTTAAAAACTGTACTTCTAAAAAGTCATTAATACTACAAAAAGGATTAGTTTTACACCAGACAAGCAAATTCTTTGAAAAAACTTCAACAGGCAAACTGCGAAAATCCACTGGAAAGTTATGATATATTAATAGAATATCTGCATTGTTTCCCGATTTGACTTTCGTCTACGTAATGAGGTAATTATTCTGATGAAAGTAGAAAGCAAACTCAGATTTAATCAAACCTGTATTTGAGCAATATATAAAACCGTTCGAATTCCGACAGTATTCTAATGTGAAAATGATTAAGTCTCTCTTGTACAATTCTAAAGTAGTGTAACTTTTTTGTAATAACTATATTAAAATCCAAATTTGTTAAGCACTTTAAAGTATATCAGCGTTAACCTGAAACTGCTATTGAATATTCCTGACCAGCTATACTTACACGTCAAGTTTGAATAACAGTTACAATACAGTCAACCCTCGATACAATGCCACCATCCGTTCTCTAACATTTAGTAGCACAAAGCGAAGGTGGGACTAAAACGAAATTTACTTTTTAAAATAAAATGACATAATACAGTGCTGTATTAATTTACTGTATTGTATTATGAAAGAAAAATTAAATAAAAGTTAAATAGGTTGAAAATCATGCGAGTCCATGTAAGTGATTATGATTACATTACAGTGCATTTAGTCCTTGTTAAAAAGTAACTAATTGTATTGTACTGTTTAACAGTTGAATAGATACTGGACTAAAATAAGTGAAAGTTCGGAATTTCTCATTGTATGAAGGGCTCATTCTACCTGCTCCACCCTCACGCAGGCTGTCTGTTGGACTTCTTAACATTGCATATCTATACAACAGTTGCTCTACCCCTTTTGCCAATCCTAAACGCCGTGTCAATATGCCACTCTTGTAATTCCATGTTTTATTTTTTCCTTAGGAAATCTACCACTAAGTGCACTGAGTCCTTAATCCTTTCCCCTTTCCATTCTTCAATTCAAAAAAATACTAGATTTTCATTCGAGATGTCTTGTCCAAAGATGTAAGTTTTCGTTCGTAGGTCTTATTGTCTTCTTTTACATGATCCAGGTCTTTCTTCATATTGTCATATTTCTGTCTAAGGTCATCGATTGTCTCCTGCATTTGGTCGAGTTTTTTTTTCTTCTTCTAAAGTTTCATATTTTGAATCGTGGTATTTCTTAGTTTCTTCATTCTCGGTTTTGCTTTTTTCACAAATCTCAGTTCACAGTTCTTGGATCGTCTTTGTGACCTCCTGGTGGTCCAGGGTTCGGTTCTATTCCTCCAATCAGCAGCAACATCGCCAGAATGGACCAGTAATCCATTTCCGTCAAGAATGCTTAAAGAGAGTCACTTGCTACTAGGTAAGTTATTAGTGGAATTTTATCCAATACTTTGTTTTGTTGTGTGTACTGTTTCATTTTTGTTGTATGCTGGTTTTGTTTTGTTTTATTTGAGACGTACAAACATCCCTGTAAATAGCCTACGCTACATCAGGGATGCGAGTACTAATGCATGTAAAATTTTTCTTGACAATAAATATTAAAGTAAAGTAAAGTGTTCCCTATTACAGGCCATGGAGGCCCAGAAGGTTCCAGGAGGTAGAGGCTCCCAGATTTTGGACATTCGACACGTGAAGGTGGTAAGGTTGTCAGCCTTACGCACCGGCTGCCTTTACCCCAGGATTGCTCCTGGTACTCATTTCTGTTAGAGGCTGAGTCGATCCCAGGGCCATAGTGCTACCAGAAGGATTAGCCCAACTGAAAAATTGCAATGACCTAATCGGGGATCGAACCCGAGACCTTCCGGTTTTTAGCGCAGCGCCTCAACCACTACGCTACGGTGTACCCCGACAGTAAATATTGTTATTATTATTATTATTATTATTATTATTATTATTATTATTATTATTACAACAGTTGCGGGTACGCAATATTTTAAATATTCCATCTTAGTTTCTTTCTTATAAATTAGATATTAGTACAATAGGCCTATGCAACAAGCGTATAATTGCATTTATTAAAATACGAGTATGTTTGTGAAACTTGCTTTGTTCGTTTCATAATTTTCATACGACTGTTTGTGTTCGACCATAATTAGAATAAACGTATAAATTTTGAGATTTTATATTCACTCAAACAATCGCCCGCGCTGTCCTTCGCATCTGCTGTGTGCTGGTTGTTGTAGTTATTGTCTTCTACGACTGATGGCAGCTTACAGCGTCGATCAAATCAAAGCTTCCTTTTACTTGTTTTCTTGAAACCAACGAATTTGTGAGAACACGAAATGAATTCACAAAAGTATGATATTAAAATTAAAACGAACACAATTGATTTTGTTTTAAATACAGGGTATTTATTGCGAAGCTTTCAGCTAGTACCTCAAGATCTCAAGATCGTTCCGTGTTCGATAATAATCGATACCACATCAAAATCATAATGGAAGTCTGTATCGTTGAGGATATAATCATGAAAGCGTAAGTCACATGTAATAAGCGTATTGTAGTTTCTTCGAACAAAAAACCTATTTTAGTTTTCTAGACGAAATAACGTTGTACCGAATGTCTGTCAAAATAGATTTATAAGCAAAAAACGAACACTTTACGTGACCAGGTATAACGATGTAGCACACGGTGAAGAGGATTATACTTTCTGAGATTGTGTGCGGAACGGAAAAATGTATGTCCGTCTGGCCGTCCGTCCGTGTGTTGTATGCTTGATAACTCAAATATGCGTTATCGGATTTTCATAAAACTTAGTACACGCATTTATAGCGTCCATGAAAGAAGCGTCCATGTATCAAATCGGTTGACCGGTACTGGAGTAAATCCCAATTTAGTGCCTATTTTATGGAAATATATTAGAAAGAATTTATGAAATGCAAATCAGTTATCATGACAACATATTGTTTTACAGTCTCATATACGGCTTTGGAAATTGCAATACAGTTAGCTATGACAAATAATACTATTCCTTCACACATGCTTATCAAACTAGGCCGTTAAACTGAGCGAGGTGGCCAAGATGGTAACGTTTTGGACTCGTGTAGTGGAGGTCCCTGGGTCAAACCCGAAGCCGCCCAATTTGACTTTTTTTCTTTTATTTGTGAGTCTGCGATTGTCAAGAAAGCTCTGCTTCATGTATCGATCTGGAGCTTAACTCGATTAAAAAAGTAACTTTTTTTCTGCATATCATAATTGCAATTATCACTCATTAAACAAAAGCTTTCTGGCACTTTGTTATATCAGTTTACCTGATTTCATTCTAAGAACATATATGAGTGGCTTGATATCAAAGGCGGACATCTGACGAATTCATAAATCCTGAAAGATGCCAGTTCGTTATATACAAGATATATTTATGTATTTTTTATGGCTTCTTTTTCATATTTCCGCTTAGAAGTCCTATATAAACTGTGTTCTGTTTCTGATATCAATATCATTAAGAAAGTCAGTTAAAATTAGCTTTGAAAATACAGATGTCCTGTTTTGAAACAAAAATTAACAGATGTCCGCTTTTGATACAAATATGATGGTAGGTGTCCGTTTTCGATCCAAATGACTCACCTAAGAAATTCCATATCAGACCAACCCTAATATTGCTATGAAAGATAGGAGGTGAAAACTGAAATACAGTACGAATTAAATACCAATACATTGTCAAAATTCCTTAAAGAAGATTTTGTTTTATAAATACTGCACGATTCTCGCGATTGCACCAGCTAGCATTAACGTTAATTCATTATTACTCTATGCCCTGTTAACGAGGTTTTACCGTGTTACAGTATTCGTTATGAATAACTCTAACGTTTCTGACATCAAACTTTCACCACACGATAGATTTTGACATATCAAATCAGCATTATTCGAAATGTGAAGTTGACGCTTCTCCACATTTCTTTTCCACTTTTCTGAATTGCTTTTCCTTCTTCTTGTGCCCCCTTCACTAACTGAAATATTATTCTCCATGGGAACACTTTCTCTTTTGAATAATACCTTAAATAATATTATTGCAAGGTCAAAATAATATTATTACAAGTACGCAAAATGAGCAAAACAGATTGTCACGTTGGGAACAGTAGCAGCCATTGCTAAAACGGAAGTCATGTGATCAGATTCTAGCTCCCGCATTGGCTGCTTGGTAGATGTCCGATGTTGAAAACAACTTGTATAGCAGGAGTCCGAATTTGAAACAAACCTTCAACTTTGAAGCAAAAAATTACGTGCTTGCGCCCGTTTCTGACAGAAACCGATTTCACTATTAGAAAGGGGAGACAAAATCCTACAGGAATCCACTTCTAACTCAATTTCAATTTTTCCGACAGATGTCCGCCTTTGATATTAAGCCACTCATATGCTTTACAAACACTACTAGGCCTACTAGTATTCATTATTAACAAGACAATTTAGCAAGTTTATTAACAAGAAAGTTTAAATCACAAAAACAGTTTTCCAAATTATGCCACACATTTACATAACCTACTCTCTTGGCCTACAGATTAAAGATTGCCTCTCATTACATTTTTTGTAGATTTGCAAACATGTCAACAAAAATTAATGTTTTATAAATGTTAGGTATCCTAAGTTTTGACGTATTTGTCAGACTTTTACCTGTAAAATCAAAAGTTTTGAGAAACAACAATATGTAAAATTGTCATACTAATCTATAAAATTGTCATGATATTTATGTAAAGTTGTCAGCTTTTATGAAAAACATAGGCTAATTGTAAAAATGTAAACCTGTAAAACAATGTACTGATACCTGTCACCTGTAAAATTGTAAGTTTTATGAAATAGGGCCCTGGTATAACAGGTGAAGTCAATGGCGCCAACTTTTGAAAAAAATTGGGTGGGCTCAAAAACTTTCTTTTTAAATTTTGGGTATTAGGTAACTACTAAAACAAATTTTAAAAAATAAATAAAACCACATATTAACTCACCATTATGTAGCACGGCGTCTGCAAATTTTAAGCGTAAAAATATTTTTTGCGGTGGCTGTGGAAACTGCATGGACAGAGTAAGACGTAAAAAATTGTAAGAATTGAACAATTTCAAACGGTCGTACGTGAATTGGAACAAGAGGAAATCGTTCTATGTATGTCAACAATAGCTGATTTCAGCTTTACAATAATTCAACAACGAGGTATATTTTTAGTAATTTTTAATAAATATTTTTGATAATAAAATATGACAATTTATTGGGTGGGCTTGAGCCCCACGGGCCCATATAAGTTGGCGCCACTGGGTGAAGAGGAATATTGTAAGAATTTAAATGCTTTATAAACATTATAATAAGGAAATACAGACATTAGCGCGGTGCTGGGGTCTGCAGCAGAAACAGCGGCTCTGCAGTCTGAAGTGGTTGTGATGACTAATTGCCTGTCAAATCCTTCTTGCTACGTTACAAGAAAAATTTCCAGACTTGAAAAGTAGTTTCACGGGAGTGGAAAGAAAAATAAATCGGTTTCCGAGTTTGAAAACTTGAGTAATCATGACTCGCGCCGCCTCGGGAGGATATACGACGCCATTTTAAAACTTATGTTAATTTCCAGAAGGAAAAGGCTTATGTGTAATAAATGTGATACGACTGCGCATAGATAATTGGAGAAAGAGCGAAAACAAGGGAGGGGTTTTCTTTTTGCTTCTTCCAGTTTACTCAACCTTTAATTAAAACCCTTTTCTCCACCTGCTTGCTATTGAAGTGCATAATTTATTATTTTTCTTTCTCTCTATGAGCATTACAAACATGTTCTGAGATCATCTGTCTCTTAATATGTGCAAGTATGTAATTAATTAGTGGTACTTACGAATATTGTTGCCGTGGATCGTAACTTGACATTCCCGCACACAATCTGGTTGCTATGAAAACAAAAGAAATCTCCGTGCGGTAAAAATTACAAAAAGCACAAGTGCCATAAGAAAAATCATCATAATACAAGCCTTTATGGAAGACCGGAACCAAGCCCCCCCCCCCCCAGTTCGTGGCGACTTTAACAGGACAAATATTCAGTCCCCATAACAACCAACACATGCGAATCACTTTCTGAAATATAACATCAATCTTCAATAGTGTATATACATAATATTTTCAGCTAATATCTCAATTAATATAAATAAATTGATATAAATAACACTGGACAACAGCCAAAAAATTTTTTGCATGAAATTGGGCGTTTATTATGTGGATTTTAGTGCTGAATTCAATTATGCAAACAGTTTTTCTCTGGCACCCTCAGTTTCAAAAAGAAAGCCTGTTTTCTGAATTAGCACTGGCTGTAAATGCTTAAATTTCTGTTAAAGTGATTGACATAGTAAACAAGACCTAATAGCGATTATAACATTTATTTATTATTATTTTACTGCTTTAGTTAGTAAGGACCGTGGTGTTATAATAATTGGTCATGCAGTTGAAATGAAAGAAAGTTACAAAAATATGCAGCTAATATTACAAAAAGTGCAGTATGACAAGTACAACTGGTCCATCTTTGGCGATTTCAAAATTATTGGAATACTTTTAGGATTGCAAAGCGGATACACGAATTACTGCTGCTTTTTGTGCGAATGGGATAGCCGTGATAAATCCAAACATTACGACACTAAAATATGGCCTCCCCGGAAGAATTTTGTCCCTGGAGAAAAGAATATCTCAGCTGAACCATTGGTTGATAGATCAAAAATTTTATTGCCTCCACTTCATATAAAATTAGGCCTAATGAAGAATTTTGTCAAGGCATTAGACAAATCTGGAGCAGGTTTCAAATACCTAGAAGAAAAATTTCCAAGAATCAGTGCTTCTAAGTTGAAGGGAGGCATTTTTTGTTGGGCCTCAGATTCGAGAACTAATGAAAGATTAGCTGTTTGAAAGTAAACTGAATCATGTGGAACTTGAAGCATGGATATCATTCAAGACCATTTGCGAACAGTTCTTAGGTAATACTAGAGCACAAAATTACGAACAATTAATTGAGAAATTACTAGGAGCCTATAGAAATCTAGGTTGCAACATGTCTCTCAAAATTCACTTCCTGCATTCCCATTTGGACTTTTTCCCTGCAAATCTAGAACAAGTTAGTGATGAACATGGAGAAAGATTCCACCAAGATATTTCCGAAATGGAGAAAAGGTATCAAGGAAGATGGAAACCTAATATGCTTGCAGATTACTGCTGGATACTCAAAAGAGAAACCACAGGAAAGTACAGAAGAAGCAGCAAACGGCAGAAATTCAACTGACAGCAGTAGAGGATGGACTTGAAAACGAGCTGGCAATGTTTTCAGGTGTGTTAATTGGTTACTTTTACAAAATTAAATATAATTTTATTATGAAGGATTCTTCTACATACGAATATTACCAGTTAGTCTTTGATATTACGGTGACTTTACGTTTTATTTATAAACAACTAGACGTGTAAGTACACGATTTACTAAAAAACTGAGGGTGCTAGACAAAAACTAAGGCCATATTTGAACTCAGCACATCAAAATACATAAGAAATGATATGTTTTGTGTAAAAAAAATTTTTGAAGGTCAGTGTTGTTGTCCAGTGTAATCATCGTGCAAAAAAAGCATGCAATACTCGTGCCGTAAGCGCATAACGTATCTCGGAAATTGAAAAAACTCTGCGAAAGCGCCTCGTTTTTTCAAACTCTTTCCTCGATCCGTATGCACCGCTTACGGCACTTGCATCGCAATATACTGTAGTGTGTCAGTTACGAAATGCTGCCCTCTAATGTTTTAAGTGAAAAACATATATTTATAAAACACCGTATTTCACGGACCATAAGACGCTCCGGACTATAAGACGCACCATGATTTTAGGATAGAAATTTAAAGGAAAAGAAATGCAATGTGATTCTAAACGAAACATTTTAAAGGGAAAAATATACTTCATTGTATAAACAAATTATAACCTTGTACAATGGAATCAGTGCAAATCACTTCTAACTTAAAACCTGCATTGTACGAAAATCTCATCTGTACAGTAGGTATCGAGTAAATTTTTACAACTGAACTGATTTCTCATGAAGACTGAAAATACTTTTACACCCTCTAATCCTCAATTCACCAAATGGTAAGTGAAATGGAACAATGCTGTTTAGAGGTCATTACCTTCATTTAAACCACCCGACAGACAACTCCTTTCGTATAAAAGAACTCAACATTCATTTCTATTCGCATTGAATACCCTTATTTCACGATTGTGACAAGTACACTGAAGTAGGCCTACAATCTGCCAAAATTTGTAACAATATTGTCGTTTAAAACACTTTGTTTATAACTATGGTATTCCGGCAATATTTAACATAATTTTATATTTTTTAATGTACTTCAGACCATTAGACGCACCCAACTTTGAAGGCTCTGTTTTAAAAGTAAGAAAGTCCGTCTTATGGTCCGTAAAATACGGTAGTTAAAAATGTTCAGCCTAAAAGCGCTAGTATATACGAGGACAATCCACAAAGTAAAAATAAGGGTCGTTTACAGAAACAAAACCCAATTTCATGGAAACATTTATTGCAACAGATACAACAAGTATTCAACTATTTTTCAACATATTCACCACAGGAATTGAGACATCTGTCATACCCCGGAACCAACTTTTGAATGTTTGTATCGTAGAAATCTGCCGCCTGGGATTTGAACCTCTGTGAGTAAATCAACTCCTTTTCTCTGTCATTCTCTGTCAAGGGGTAGAAAAAGATGGAAATCACTGGGAGTGAGTTGTAGTCTGTAGAGTATATGTTTAAACACTTCCCAGCAAGTCTCCTGCAAACGTTCGGCTGGGAGGTGTTTCAACATCCACCCTACACTCCAGACCTCACTCCCGGTGATTTCCATATTTTCTTACGCCTCACGAAATGACAGAGAATGACACAGAAATGGAAGGTGTCGTCACACAGTGGTTCAAATCCCAGGCGCAGACTTCTATGACAGGTGTGTTCAAAAGTTGGACCAACGGTATGACAAATGTCTCAATTCCGGTGGTGAATATATTGAAAAATAGCTGAATACTTGCTGTATCTGTTGCAATAAATATTTCCATGAAATTGGGTTTTGTTTCTGTAAACGGCCCCAGGGAAATTTACTGTATGGACGCGCCTCGTTTAGTAGGCTACCGAACAGAAAACCTGAATGCTGGAAATGTTCGCTTGGAGCTTTATTAACAGTAGGCTTCTCACAATTTTTTAAGTCTATTAGTAGGCCTATATTATAGAAAATTAGATTCTTGTGTACAATTGAATAATAATGATAATAATAATAATAATAATAATAATAATAATAATAACAATAATAATAACAATAAGAAGAAGAAGAAGAAGAAGAAGAAGAATATAAATTATATGTTGATAACAGGTTTATTATTTTGGAGTGAAGTTCGTATGTTACATGTGCAATTGCACTGAAATTGATTACAAGAACAATTTAATATTAATCACATACTAATGGAACACTAATTTTAGTATTCCTATGTGTAGTAAATGTCGGCCGCGGTGGTCTAGAGGTAGCGTGCCCGCCTCTAGATTCGAAGGATCAAACCCAGCCGCGGTCGATGGGGTTTTCAGGACGTAAAAATCCTGGGCACGGAGTCCTCCGGGAGGGGCTTTAAGCTGGGGGTCCCGTGTCGTAGATTTACGGCACGTAAAAGAACTAAATTAGAGCCTCTGGACAAAATTTCTCGGCCCTTTCACGTCCAAGTAATACTTTTGTTCCCTGAGGGGGGTTGAGAGGCAATGGGCTTACCACCTGTCTCTCTGCCCTCTCTCGGAAAATAAGCGTAACAAAATTCATATAGGTAACAGAAACCTCCACTTGGAGGCCCCTTCGTCCCAACATAGGGGCGATAGAGTTCCAGACAGACAGATGTGTAGTAAATACAGTGAGTCCCACGCAAGAGTTGGCCAATGACGCGGGTTTTTGCGTCGCGGCTGGCACAGCTCCAACTCCCGAACGATCGGGTGAAATATCTATGCTAATAATGCCGCGGTCGGTGTACTGATTCAGGTTCTCACATTTACAGTTAAAATTACAATGAAAATAGCCACGTACATCATCACAAGAGATGTTGGAAATGTTCTCCTCTTGCATCCACACAATACTGGCACCTTTTTTGGAAATTTTCTTTCACGCGCATAAGTTCAGCTTCCGAGACAGAGTTACTTTCTCTTGTGATAGGCCTATGTGATATTTTCTTTAAGTTCTTCTAACAGTATGTAAATATTATTTATGGGGAAGCTTGAAAATAATGTGTATAGGTCAATTTCCCATACATTAGAAGAACTTAAAGACAATATCACAAGAGAAATTAACTTTATCTCGGAAGCTGAACTTACGCGCGTGAAAGAAAATGTCCTAAAAAGGTGCCAGTGTGGAGGCAAGAGGAGAACATTTCCAACATCTTTTGTGATGAGGTACGTGGTTATTTTCACTGTAATTTTAACTGTAAATGTGAGAACCTGAATCATTACACCAATCGCGGCTTTATTTGCGTAGATATTTCACCCGATCGCTCGGGAGTTGGAGCTGTGCCAGCCGCGACGCAGAAACCCGCGTCATTGGCCAACTCTTGCGTGGGACTCACTGTAGTAGCCTACAATGTTTACTAGGTGTGTGTTTGTAACATTTCTTACTGAAAGTCAGCTTAAACTTGTATCTACTGCCCGGATTCTTAGGTTTTAAACTATTTTGTTGTTTGTAAGCTACCCGGGATACTTTAATATAATTATCCGTTTCATTTTTATGGCAGTCACATAGTAACTAACTATCTCCATGGCGCTAACATCCCAGGAGGGACAAGGCCTACCACCCGACCGTTGCGTCATTTACCATAGGATTGGGGGCATGTGGTCAGCATGCCGACACCCATGACCGTTAATGGTGGTTTTCATGACCGGAGCCGTTACTTCTCTATCAAGTAGCTCCTCAATTTGAATCACGAGGTTGATTGCATCGCTATCAGACCTCCCTACCTCAGAAAACTCCGAGGAGGTACTGGGGATCGAACCCGGGCCAACGGATCTGTAGTCAGCGACGCTAACCACAAGACCACGCCGGCCGCTACATAGTCCAATCTTATAAAACATAAAAATGGCTAAATAAGACGTTAAAAAGTAACAATGGCTAAAACTGTTTTAATTAAAATAGTCTGCGATAGCTGCCTCAATTTTTCCTTGCTCTCTGTTACCACTAGCCAACATTTGTAAGAGAAAATGTACGCCTAACGTTTCATTTTGTATTTTTTTCAGTTTGTACCACCCTGTAAAGGAAATCGTAGTAAACCGAAATCCCCGGTTTCTTTAGAAGCAAATTAATTGCATTCTTATGAAGCTTAGACTTGCAGTTTATTCACAGTGTTTCCTCCAGCAAGATGCTGAAAGTAAAATATTCCAAAAGATGGTTGAATAATTGAAAAACGTTCTTGAAGAGTTTATGTGGAGGAGCCCAATATTCTAAAATTTATTGTGTTCTATAAATCAGTCTTTCTCAACCTATGGTCCGCGGACAACAGATAGTCCGCAGACATAATTTAAAGCAAGTGGAAAGTAAAGAAGTACAATTTTTCACATATTTCGTTATAATGACCTATAAGTAATACCCCATATATTAAGTGGGATGTAAAATTATGGGTCCGTAAACTTTTTTAGACATTTTAGAGGTCCTCGGGTTCAAAAAGGTTGAGAAACGCTGCTATAAACTATTGGAATGTTAAGCAACAGGTATTCCCATACCTTTGTGGTTCAGAGTCATGGAATCGTAAGTAAATTTAAAATTAATTAGGCTATTATATTTTGTCAGTGTGTTTATTGTATTTTGTAAAGTGAAAATTAAAAAAAAACTTGGCTTTAATTACAAAAACCTAAAATAAAACTAGGCCTATTTAGGCCTAATATGTTTGAAAAACAATTATTACAGGTTTTATGAAAACATAAAAATCCGGGCCCTATTTATATCTACATTTACAGTTTAATATCAAGTAGATCTTACTTACTTACTCAATGGCAATATAAAATCCCTAAGCAAGCTAAAGGAATATTACCTATTTTATGAAACCCGAAGGTTCATTGCCGCACTTACCTGAGCCCGCCATTCAACCCTATTCTGCGCTAACTCCATCCAACCATCCCTCGCAAATCCTACTTCTATTAAATATATCCTAATATTGTAATTCCACCTACGTCTAGGTCTTCCAACTGATATTTTCCCTTCGCGTCTCCCAGTCAATTTCTTTTAGATATTGTCTTTCCTCCCCCTTGCGCGGAAAATATCGAGCCCATTTCATCTGGACATTTTTATCAGCTAGGTTTAAGATAATAAAAATAAATTGGTATAAAAATTTAAAGTGACGTATGTAGGGTCCTACAATTGGTCGTAATTTATCCAATTGGCATTAGAATGCATTGCAAAAGGTTATAATAGAGCATATATATATATATATATGTATGTATTTCCTGATATGTTGATAGGAAATTCAGTTGAATGTTAGCTGTCTATACATTCATTGAAAAAAACAGTTTATACATAAAGTACTTATTAAAAAAAATAGGCTGAACATTTTTAACTATTTTATGAAATTTATTATTATGTAAATATTTAATAGTTTCGAAATATTTCTCCACTATTTTCACTATGTAACTACACAATATATCATAGCTTATATACAAAAATAGAACCTCTAAATATGGAGAAAGTGCGATGTAGGCCTACGGTTTCTTTCGCGAAATCTTGAAATTAGTCCGAAAGTTAAAATCGTCTTAACTTTTGAAATTTTGAAGACAAAATAACAAATTACTACTTATTCTAAAGGGAATTTATTTCCCTACACTTTTTTTATGAGGGCATTGCTGTATGCCTAAGGGCTGAAGCGCTAGAAGGCAAAGTGTGTCGAAAAGCGTGAGGCGAAAGGCCTTTTTTTGAAAATTTACTACGATTGCTGGTGGATATCTTGAAAGCTATTGGTAATAGAACAAATTTATATGATCAAACCTTATTTTTATCAGCTTGAATTTTGTATACAGAAACTTTTCCTCTACGATGCGTCGTTGTTTAGATATAAGCGAGAAACCAATAAAATTGATCTTCTAAGGGCCCCTCTGCTTCCCGCTCAACCCCATCCCTGGAGACTTTTAGTATGTTCTCCCTCCGACAACTCTGCCAAATTTCAAAACTACACGATTTTCCCCCCTGTTTTTCCTTCGTTGCTACAGCACTCCAAAAACTGTGCGAGGAAATTTGCAAACACACGCCGTATCTTTTCAAAGAAGAGCATTTTGTCTTCCGACAACTAATAAAATGACTGGTTTCAAGATTCAAAGTGAAAACAATTGCCGTGTGAATCTGAAACTGAGCGAAATAAAATATCTGATATATAGACCTACGATTTTAAGGCAAATGCCTATTTTATTCCTTATGAAATAACATGAAAATTTTTAAATATGTGGATGTTTCATGATAAATCACTTACATTTATAGAGTTTTATAGTGCCCTAAAATGCCTATTTGGACCTTTAGAGCCTATTTTATTATTTTAGTGCCTAAAATGCCTATTTTGTACATTTAAAATAAAATTCAACTTCTGTCATGTTTACAATCTTATAATGGACATCCCTCAATGAAAAGCAGAACAGCAGAGGTTTTTTTTTTTTATTCGCAGAAACACGATTATTCCAGTCAATTGTCGCTAAAGGAATGCTGATTGACGAGGGAGGGGAAGGATTAAGGGGGAATGACTACTGTGTCAAGTCACCAGTGAAAGAACATCTGTTTAAGTGAATATAGTTCGTAATGAATAATTTTGAAGTTAATTCTGTTAAGAATAGGTATACCACGTTTCTTGCAGTAAAAAGAGACCATGTTACAGTTTAAGTGTATGTTGTAATATTTTAAAGTCTGTTTTCTATCTATTTACACATTTTTAAAGCATATTTTAAGTGCCTATTTACTTGTTTTAAAACCCTATTTTAGGTACCTAAAACTATTTTTTTTAGAGCCCAAAATCCCAGGTCTACTGATATCTAACACAGCATTATGAGCATTATGTCACGGTACGTTTTGATACAACCCGATGTCAAGAAAATTATCGATGTATTAAATTCAGATCCTTCTGTCACTACACCAGATGAGAACGCTTTTAGTCTATCCGCTTACGATAAAGTGTACCTAAAAATATTACAGGAGAAAAATTCCTCTGGCACTGGCATTTGAACCCAGGACGTTTGGTTATCCGTGCCAATACTCTACCAACTGAGCTACGCCAGAGTTCACTTCAGAGCGCCAGATGGAACCTCTCTCCTATGACTGATTGCCCTTAATGAATTGAACTCTGATGTAGCTCAGTCGGTAGAGAATTGGCACAGATAGCCAAAGATCCTGGGTTCAAATCCCAGTGTCAAAGGAATTTTTCTTCTATAATATTATCATGCACTGTCTAAAAGAGAGAACAATCTGTGGTTCATGAATGCATATATCCATCTTGAATTTTACTGTACATTAACATTGGAAGTCAGGTCACAAAAATCACTTATTAGTGTGCCTCACAGTACTGCATATGACATAACTTGTCTGTCAGTGAGGTCGAACTTTAAGGGCAATCAGTCATAGGAAAGAGGTACCATCTGACATTGTGAAGTGAACTCTGGCTTAGCTTAGTTGGTAGAGCAGTGTCAGAGGAATTTTTCTCCTATAATATTTTCATGTGGGGTACGCCGTAGCGTAGTGGTTGAGGCAGACCATGTGACTGAACGAAAAGTCCTAACCTCATATACATAAGGAGGTGATTGTTTAAGAAAGTAAACAAGGATTGCGTAACATCGGTTCAAAATGCCCATCTACAGGCACATAACAACATTACCTTCACTGGGATCCGAACCCGGAAACGGATAAAAGGGCGTTACTAGAAGTTTGATGTTGTTAGGCTAGTAATATCGCGTAAGAGCGCGCTAATGCGCAATAATACCGAAAGTCATTGCGTAATTATCCCGGAACCAGAAGTTGGTCTTAATTGAACCTTTTAGGAATTCCCGATACCCGAAGTTAACCGGAATAACTTCAGGCTTTCCTCATGACGTCACTAAGACCAGCCTAATTCCTCGATGAACGCGAACTATTACTAGGCCTACTATTGCTTATTAACGACTTATACACTTGTTTAAACAATAATTTGCAAAACTTCTTAATTAAAATTGCTTGAAGGGAGATAGTTGATTAGCTTCATTTTTCTCCAGTGGTATAAATATATAATTAGTTACTTTATGTAAATTCCGCCTAAGGGAGATGTTAATATTGAGGAAGTAATATGAGAGTTTAAATAAGGTTTATTTTGTTCTAATAATAATCACATGTTTTGATTGGAACATATGAATATTTAAAACAAGTAGAAAACTATTTAAAACTTTGCTTCTAATCATCGCAGAGCCAGGATTGTGTTTGACATGGTCAATTCGGGAAGTCATTGCGCTCTGGTGTCCACTGGAGCTACGTAAACGTACTCTTGATATAACCATAAGAATAAATCTAGGTGCGTCAAATCGGGCGATCGCACTGGCCATGCAACATGCCTTCTGGTGTGAAACATGTGATCAGACACTGAATCGATCGTTTGAACGTTTGTTGTTAAAACATTCATTTCAATAAAATGTAATTTTATACACAAATGAATTAATATAGTATTCAAAATTTATAAGTAAATAGGCGAACACCTGGACCCATGGGCGTAATTCATGAACGACGTGGTAGGGAGTGCAGTGCACACCGCTTATTGTGATCACTTCGGGTCGCAGCTAATCTGATAATATTAACGGATCGATAATAGTAGCCGAAGGAATTAATCGAAGGCTATTTATTCATATATAAGATAATACACTACAAAAGAGAATTAAAAATATTTATTCATAAGATAATACGTCATTGTTAATCATTGAATTACTCATAGGCTAATACAGTAGCAGAATGCAAGCAATTATTTTTTCAACGAGTAACAAAGTTTTTAATTGTTTTTATTTTCCCTTTGGAGTCCATTAACCAATACTACATACTCAGTTACGATTTACGAGTGTTTTTGCAAGTCTATAGGACCTACTGAACACCGCGATGCAAAACATCTAACGCCTGTCAATTCAAGTTTTCTTTTCATTTTACACCAGCCATCACTTCATGTCAACACTGTTACCTTCATAAATCAAAAGCTGCAGCTTAACTGAGGGATGAAACATGTTTTATTGCTTAAAAGATAAAGTTAAGTAATGACACCACGTCAAGCTGGGCATCCTGTGAGCTGGGAATAGTACAACAGTTGAGTTAGAAACGAAACCCTTAAAAACGAAATTTTTAATGATGTACAATACTTGGAAATACAGCCGCAAAAAAAATTGATAACATAAACCGATTCTTTGATCACAATAAACAGCATTTTTTCAATGTATGATTATTAATCCGTACGAGACTTCGTGAAAGTGATCAGTAGGGTTCGGATGTTTATGACTTGTCATATTTTTATCCTGAGCTCCATTCTCGCCGCAAACACAAATTAAAACATGAATTCACATTTGTTATCCTAATCGGGCTGTTTTTATGTTGCCTATAAAGTCATATTTTGGTCATTTTCGTGGTCTTGGTCATATATCGGTCATATTTGTAATTTAAAGTCATATTTCAGTTACAAATTCAGTAAAAGAGCACAATTAATGCAGTTGTGCACTAAATTGTCGACTTAAACTTTTTTTCCGAGAAAGAGTCACGAATATTGTGGTTTTACTCTAACTGAAATATGAAGAGACAATAACAAGTAATAGCACAATTACCTCTTTCTCCTTGTTGTTAACAACTTCCAATAGACATGTTTTTAACACATTTGCAGTTTAGTTTTAAATTTATCACTTGACAAGCAAACTTAGATTTACCTTTGGTAATCCGGACGGCCGTTTCGCACTACTTTAGTGCATCATCAGCGGTTTTCGAACTGCTACTGGTGGGTGCCTATGTTGTACGCCTAGGTGATGTGTGTGTTGCGTTGGTCTTGAAGTGGGAGTGGGAGTGGGAGTATTTGGTGGTGTTTGAATGTCAGGTATCGTGTCAAAAAGTGTGGTATTTGGAAATATTAACAGATTAGAAGTTCTTTAAAAGTAAAACCGTAAATCACCTGTAAAATTGTTAAAAAGTGATTATCTGATTGAATTAATTTAGTGTCATTGAATGTTTTAAATTGGAAAATTTATTTTTAGAAAATACGTTCTTTCATGAGTCATAATTAGGACTTCTGGGTCATATTTAGTCATTTTAAGGTCATATTTGCAGTCATATTTTCCACTTTTTTAAAGGTCATAAGCATCCGAACCCTAGTGATAACATTACCCGATTGATAACATTATCCGTGATTACATTAAGCGGCTTTCACTGTATATGTTTCTGAGCTAAAATTGACCTATCATCCCCAACAACTTTGCGGTGAGGTCCTGTTAGGTTGAAATTTCTACATACCTTTTCGGTACCGCTATGATTAACTCAAAAGTGACTGAATGGAGTCTGAATAAAGTATTCTTCATACGAAAGAGATAGAGGGGAGAGAAAGAGAATGGAAAGAGGTGGAGGGGAAGACAAGATAAAGATGGCGGTTCTACAAGAAGTTGTACTCCACATCTCGAGTGCAGCCAAGCGCTACGGTCCTGACATCTGGCAGCAGCGACCGCAGTTCTCAGGGTCCCAGGAGACGGAACTTTGTCTTCGTACATTCGCAGTAAAACCTTTCCTGATCCTAAGTCTCCTTATTCACTAAATTTTTCTTGTTTCATTGTAATTTACTGAATCGCTATCGTAATTTGTGTTACCCTAGTAGGAGTTCTAACAACTGTCATAGTCAGTGGCGGACTCAGGGGGGATACATCCCCCCTAAATTTAAAAAAAGGCTGTATATGCACAGTTTTATAAACTAACTAGCATGTGCCCGCGGCTTCGCCCGCGATAATTATTTCAAAAATTTAAAATTAAGAGCATAATAGTTAAATCATTGTATTTATTAACACCTAAATCACGTGGACTACATACCACGATTAGATAGCGTCGCCTGGGAAAAGCGGCCTCAGATTCGAGGTCCTTGGCCCAGAAAACCCCTGTATAGTGAGTTTCGTCCAAATAAAACAATGTTTGACCATATTAGGGCTTACAACATTCAAGCGATCGCGAAAGTTTAATTTCAAAGGTATGACAAAAATAGACAAAGCCAACTGTAATTGTCAAACTTCCATTTAATTTAATTCCAAACCCATCTGAAACAATATGTTTTAATGTCAAATGTGATTCGGATTCGATAATTCTGTGTAAGAAGGGATTAAGTATTCTCAAAACATTTGATTTTTGGCATTTAAAATCAGAATTTTTCAAAATCCTTTCTTAGTGAGCACCTACATTATGAAACGAAGGTACTGTCAAAATTCCAAGTCTCTACCTACGTTTAGGCTCTACGTTGATAATTCTGTGTAAAGCGGACCGACTCTTGTAGCTGATTTCAGAGCCTTGTAATACGTAAATAAATATAAGAGATGTAACGGAAACGTTTGTTTTCACAAGCAATGCAAATTACGTGAATTTACTTCTCAATTCAAGCAATTTATCGGCTGTAGAAAAAATTTCAATACATTCCCTGCTATCCTGTGAATGCCACTAGGCATGCGCAGTGGCTCGGAAACTTAGATATTTTAGTCAGTCCGCTTTTATTTTATACCTGTACATTATAGTGAATGCCGCTTAATGTAATCGCGGGTAATGTTACCAGTCGGGTAATCTTATCACTTTTACGAAGTCCCGTACTGATTATTACTGATAACATTGAAAAAAAGCTTTTTATTGTATTAAAAGATTCGATTAATTTTATCACATTTTCTTTTTTTGCTGCTTTATTTCCAAGTACTGTACGTCATTCAAAATGTAGTTTTTTAGCGTTTCGTTACTAACTTAACTGCACTGTGTTGTACAGTTCCTAGCTCACATGATGACTAGTTTGAGGGGGTGTTATTATTTAACTTCCTCTTTTAAGCAATAAAACATGCTTCACCCCACAGTTAAGCTGCAGCTTTTGATTTATGAAGGTCACAGTGTTGACATGCAGTGATGGCTAGTGTAAAATGAAAAGACTTGAACACACAAGCGATAAATTTTTACTACGCGATGTTCACCACAGATCAGTAAAGTTCCAAAAACACTCGTAACTCGTAACTGAGTATGGAGTAATGGTTAATGGACTCCTAAATGAAGTAAAAACAATTAAAAACGTTTTTACTGGTTGAAAAAATAGTTGCTTGCAGTCTATTACCAGTGATGGGAAACGTACAAAAAGAAAGCAATTGGGCTGAATTACAATTACCTGAGAGACATTTTACTTAATTACAATTACAAATTACTTTAAAAAAAAGTAATCAGTAAAATTACAATTACATTTACAATTACTACAAAATGGCAGTACCTAAAAATTCCTTGTTTTTTGTTTGTTTTGGGCACAAGCCCAGATTGTTAATGAACACACAAAAAACAAAAAAACACGTCAATGAAAATATTTTCGGAAACATTGAGTAACTTCTGTTAATATTAACTCTAATTTTGATATTAGTTGCAAAAACATTAGTGATGATGATAAAGCAAGCAAGAATGATGCTAATACTAACGTCCACTAAATTGTAACAATTACAATTTTATTTTCCCAAGTAAATTACAAGTAGAAATTGCATTTTTTAAAAAGTATTGATTATAAGTTAATGGGACCAAAAAAGGAATTGTTACTGTAATCCGATATCTTTTACTCAATTACTTCCCATCACTGTCTATTACTGCTTTAGCCTAAGAGTGGTGCAATGATTCACAGTTACATATATTAGTATTGACCTTTGCACATTCCCTGGCGCCTTTAAACTGGTTAAAGTTATACCCATCCATAAGAAGGGCCTCTTAACTGATTACAATAACTATAGGCATATTAGTATTGTGCCCATTGTGTCGAAGGTCTTCGAGATGTTACTCAACCAACAGATAACTAAATATTTTGAAACCAATTCGCTTTTTCCTCCGAGTCAATACGGTTTTAGAGCAGGTCGGAACACTATTGACGCGGTCTTAGCTCTAGTCAAAAAAAGTTTAGATGCTCTTGATAAGGGCGATTTTGTATGTAGTCGATTCTTTGACCTCTCTAAGGCCTTCGACACAGTCTCACACGATATTCTTGTAAACAAGCACAGATTTTATGGTTTTAATGATCTAAGTGCTGACTTTATGTTTCCATATCTAAGTAATAGATTTCAAACTGAGTATTATCATAACCAGATCTCTCAATTCACAAAGATAAAATATGGTGTCCCCCAAGGCTCGATTTTGGGGCCTGTACTGTTTTTAATTTAAAAATTATATCCCTGATCATATTAAGGAGGAATGTCTAAATGTTTATTTATTTTCTGATGATCTGGCATTAAATGTTTCCCATGTTGGTAATGATTGTGTTATCGATAAAATTGAAACCTTATCTGGTAAAGTTCAAGAATGGTCCAAAGCTAACAAATTAAGCCTTAATGTCGACAAAACAATTGACATAACATTTAGTTACAATTATGCTATAAATTCTCAGATTCCTCCGGTTAAGTTTCTTGGCATTCACCTTGATTCTGACCTCGGGTGGCACACTCACACTGCTAGCATTCCATCTAAAATAAGTCAAGGCATTTTTATGTTAGATAGTTTATGTAAACAATCTCTCTTAAACGTCTATTATGCCCATGTTAACTCTCACCTAAATTACGGTGTTATGCTTTGGGGGAACCATACATCCTCCGATAAACTTTTCATCTTACAAAAAAGAGCCATTAGAACTATATGTGGAGTCTCGTCGTCAACGCACTGTAAACCACTGTTTATCAGACTTGGCGTTATGACTCTTCCAGCAATGTTTGTTTTTAATTGCCTTCTCTATGTATGTAAACATTTGGAAGCATTTACTAAATGCGCTGAAATCCATACCTATGATACACGCAATAGAGGTAATATATATATATCCAAAAATGTAAATATTCCAGAACATTCAATAGTTTCGAAAATATTTCTCTTAATTTATATAACAGCCTACCTGTAAATGTAAGACAAATGGCTTACTGTGTGTTTAAGAGAACTTTAAAATTCCAGCTGAAAAGAAATCCATTGTACAGCATCCAGGAATTTTATTCTATACATTGGTTGTAAGCTTTTATTGTTTGACGTTGCTATACGTTTTTTTAATGTCCTGGCAAAAATAAATCTATATCTATATCTATATGTAATTACATAATACATGTTACATGATACATTTAATTCTATTTTCGTAATGTTCTTATGTATAAATAAAATCCTTCAATTAATTTCTTCGGCTATTGTTATCAGTCGGTTAATATTATCAGATTAGCTGCACCCCGAAGTGATCATAATAAGCGGCTTTTTAATATTTGTTCACACTTTCATAATTTGATCCCATGACAGCAATTGTCATTGACTCTTGTGCAGTCGTGTGTAGGCTAGTGTCAAGGCTAGTATATACAAGGTTGCCTCGTTCCCGTAAGAGCTGTGGGGAGAGTCCTACACCGCTGTGTGACGTCGCCCCTAGCCCGCGCGAGGATTAAGCAGCTACATACAGTGGTAATGATGGGAAGAAATAACCCGAAAACACCATCGTTTTAACAACAGTAATACATATTTCCGAGGTGAAGATGGAATGCAAACTATCCTACATATAAAGAGGATTTAACACAAAATAAAATAAATATTTTATACAGGTACAAATAAGAACGGTACAGCTTTCCGAAGTTAGGAAAAAGATTGTCTGACTCAAAAAAAAAGTAGTCTAGTAGATATAGCTTAGATTATGCTTGAAAGGTTTTTAATTTTACATTCCAGGCATGTTTACTTATCTCAGGTGAATTAATCTAAATTATGGAAGGAGGCTTGAAAAGAATAGACTTTAGTATACTTTGCGATATTCGTCTTGACTTAGGAAATTAGATCAACGTGCAGTTGTGTATTTTCTATATTTATTTTACATGAAATTAAGTTAAATTATACGTCTGTGAGATGAACCAAGACACTTCTGATTGCAATGTATTTGTCACAATTTAATTACAGAGCGTGTAATCATAGATACTAAACAATTATTAAAACCAAAGAAGAACAGAAGTTTTAAAAGTTAACAACTTGGAATAATGCTTTCCAGAGGCAAAAAAACTGGAAGATGTAGCCAAATAAAATGTGCGCACGGAATAACAATTACTATATTACAAACCAGTCTGTGTTCTGTTTGTAGAACATTTTGAAATAATCATTTACAAATAATTCAATTACGCAAAAGATAGTCATTATCATTAAAATATAAAAATACGTTTAAAATAGTGATCACTGATCTCCAAGAACAAATTAATTAATTTCGATACCCATTTCATTTTTTAACGAATCTTAAAGAAGTAAGTAAAAAAACAAGTAGATAACTAATTTGATTTGATAATTTATTATGTAAACCATTAAAATTGTAGTTTTATCATAGTTCGATTTATTAAGACTATTCCATGAATAAAATGTAACGTATTATATCAATAATAATTACTTACGTGCTTTGTTTTATAAAAACAAAACTAACAGTTGTGAGATCACGGCATACTGTGAATCAACCATCCATTAATCGATTCGAGCTACCCTGGTATAATCAGTGCTACCAACGGCGCATATAAGACATAGTTAACTTCATTCAGGTAAGCTAAGAAGAACAGAATAAAAGCACACGAACTGCCTTGCACCGAATCGAAATTGTGTTCTTAATCAATGTACATTTCTCTTATTTCAATTTCCAAACAAGTTATGTTGTATACAATAATCTGTTTTCGTGCCGCTTAGTGGCAGCAATTACTGCACACTGATACTTACCTTCCCAGTAACGACCAGACAATTTTATCCCGATAAAATAACCTTCTCGCGATTCCTACAAGAATATTGTAAGATAAACGGCCGTGATTGGTCTATATCCGAGGAATTGCTAAACGTTATTGGTCAATATCAAACACGCGGCATATGAGTGGGATAGTCTACACTAAATGAGCATTATGTTCAAAAAAGATTAAAACAGCAATGAACTCTATCCTATTGTTATATAAAACAAATGTATTAAGCAAATATGAACTATATAGAGGGGGCGGGCAAATGGACTTTAGTCTATAGGCGGCATACTCTTAAATCCGACCCTGCCACCATACAATCTCAGAACGTACCATTCTGGTACTGAATAACAAAACTGTCTTAAGCAATAAGTATTATTTAAGATAACAGCAACTGTCCTCTGTTACAGGGGATCCAGTCTCTTGGCGTCAATGGTAAGTATGCTCGACTCTTGTTATCTACCTGTTCAATGTTCTTATCTTCACTTTCCACAAAAATATCGAGAAGTTGTGACTTTGCAGCCATATATTTATCAGTTCCTGTTCCAGCTATATCCCAAATATTCTTCATATTGGGCGATGTATGTGTTCCCGACCTCATATATTACAAGTATTCCGTATTTTTCGGACCATAAGATGCATTTTTTACCTTGAAAACAGTTCCTTGAAAGTTGGTTGCGTATAATGGTCCGAAATTAAGGTGCTTGTACACCTTTAGGTATGAAAATTTTATTTTTCAATATTGGAAGTCTCAGTTTTTTTGTACACCTTATACAGCTACATGTTAAGACATTTTGCAAGAAAAAAGTTTTGTATTTGTTTATAAAGAATATTTTGTTGCTAATTTTGACTAAAAATTCAAAATACGACAACTCCAGAACGATTTAAGATACAAACACATTTTTTTCACTGTTTTGTAGACAAAATAATTCTTTAGTGCCTGATATTTTGTTTTTTCGATTACTTAAGAGTTCAAATTGTTATAATTAATGTAAATTGTAATTTTTTTATCACATCATTATAAACAAAATTCTATAACACAACAGAATCAGAAATTACTCAATGTCAAGGACTAGAGAAGATATCAAGCTTCAAAATGACACCAAAATCACCTTGATATATTAATTTATAGAAGAACTAGCATGTGCCCGCGGCTTCGCCCGCGATAATTATTTCAAAAATTAAAAATTAAGAGCATAATAGTTAAATCATTATATTTATTAACACCTAAATCACGTGAACTACATACCACGATTAGATAGCGTCGCCTGGTAAAAGCGACCTCAGATTCGGGTTCCTTGGCCCAGAAAACCCTGTATAGTGAGTTTCGTCCAAATCGAACAACGTTTGACCATATTTAGGCCTATATTGATTATCCCACTTCCGTGTAGGTTGAAAAGTTCATATGTCTGCGGGCCTTGATGTTCTAAACAAATTAATCGTCCAGGATGGACTTACAAAATCAAACGATGGCCCGCGATAATTATTTCGAAAATTAAAAATTATGAATTATATTGATCACGGCCTCCTAAAGGAGGCGTACAATAAAGGAGGCCGTGTATCGATACTTTCTCTAATTTGTCAAACTTTCATTTCATTTAATCCAAACCCATCTGATAAAACTGGCAACAATATGTTCTGTGATTTTCTTTCGGTAATTCTGTGTAAAAAGGGATTAAGTATTCTCAAAAACATTTAATTTTTGGCATTTAGAATCAGAATTTTTCAAAATCCTTTCTTAGTGAGCACCTACATTATGAAACGAAGTTACTGTCAAAATTCCAAGTCTCTACCTGTTATAGTTTAGGCTCTACGTTGATTCCTGTCAGTCAGTCAGTCAGAACAAAGCCTTTTATATATATAGAGATTATGTTGTTTGAAAAATTTAATACATTGAGATTTACTAACTACGGGAAATAGAAGTTGAAAGGTGCAACTTGCTAGAAACCTCCTGTATCATATCTTTAGAATCTTAGAACTAACAATCAGAAATTAAAAATTGATACATGTAATTAAAGAGAAACGGATTGTCTATCCATCTAAGTTACTTTCAAAAATTGCCATTTTTCATCATCTTTTCAGATATCAGGGGTATACAACTACCTTAAAATTAAAAAAAATACGGTCAATATTGTCAGTAATACCATAATTATATATAAGGCGTTGTACGACAGGGTAGCTGAAAATTTTGGCACAGATTGTACATCAGTGCACTTATCACAATTCGTAAAGAGGGTAGCGTGAAAGGAATGTTATTTTCTTTCATACAAATGAGTTGTCTCCGTGTGATAGTCTAACGACCTCTAAACAGCCTGACGTTGAGCACTGATTCCACTGTAGAACGTCGTGATTTTTATATGCAATGAAGAATATAACAATTTAAATTTGAAATCACATTAATTTTTCCCCTAAATTTTCACCTAGAAATCAAGGTGAGTCTGATGGTCCGGAGCGTCTTATAGTCCGAAAAATACTGTATACAACTTAGTTTGAAAGGTGGAAAACTGCGCTACAACTTTTATTTAAACAGTTTTATGAAATTGCCCCAAGTAAAAGTGTAGTGGTCTAAAACCCTCAAAAATATAATACGAAGCAAACATTTTGGCTACTTGAGCGAATTCCTCAGAAAGTATTATGTTTAACTTGAAAGGTTTTCTTTTTAGAATTGATGTTAAGAAATGAAATGATGTAAAATTCAAGAATTTGTCATAAATAATGACGGATGTATGAGTAATGACTAAAAGTCCTGCAAAATGGATGCTTAAGGGGGTGTGAGGGAGGAAGCACCAGAGGAGGGATGGAAAAATGTGCTTCTAGGTGAGTTCTAACAACTGACTTCATCATTTTTGGCTTTCGTTGTTTGGGCCTTGAATTGAATGGATTGATTTAATTGGTTTACAGTTTGGGTAAAGAAAGAAAGGAAAACCGTTAGACGTGGATAAACACACAAACTTGGTAATAAAGTAATAATTTTTTATTATGTAAAGCCGTTCTGAGCAGTTATGTTACAAACATATGGTATGTTCATTGATTTCATTTAATAGAACTATTTCTTTACAAAGAATGGGAAACCACCATAGCCTCCTTATCCGCCATAACCGCCATAACCGCCATATCCGCCATATCCTTTATAGCCGCCAAAGAATGGAAAGAATTTTTTTCCAAATCCGTATCCTCCATATCCTCCGTATCCACCATATCCGCCATATCCGCCATATCCGCCATATCCTCCATAGCCGCCAAAGAATGGATAAAATCCTTTTCCGAATCCGTATCCTCCATAACCTCCGTATCCACCATAACCTCCGTATCCTCCATAACCTCCGTATCCTCCATAATAACCACGGTAAATTGGAATAGCAACGCCAACAGTTCTTACTCTAGCTCTAATTTGGAATGCAGGGTAGTATCTACCATATCCGCCATATCCTCCATAACCGCCATATCCGCCATATCCTCCATATCCGCCATATCCTCCATATCCGCCATATCCTTTATAGCCGCCAAAGAATGGAAAGAATCCTTTTCCAAATCCGTATCCTCCATAACCTCCATATCCTCCGTATCCACCATATCCGCCATATCCGCCATATCCGCCTAAGCCATAGCCTCCATATCCACCATATCCACCATATCCACCATATCCTCCATAGCCTCCAAAGCCTCCCCAGATTCCTTTAACGGCTGTAAAATAACGAGATTTATTTCTGTGTTATATTCATACACTCTTACTACTAACACTCGTCTATCGAGTAATGAAGGGCATACACAATGTACAGTGAGTCTCAGACAGATTGGTGCCGCTTGTCGCGCGCGCCGTGTTTCTCTTGTGATGACTCAACACTACCCGCGTCGCGGCCAGCTGTGGCCCCGCAGATAAGTAAACAATTCCTGCATAGCCTGCAGTTGAGCATTGTTCTCGTGCTGTACAGACGTGAAAGTGTTATTCTATAGTTTGTCACAACTAAAAGAAAACATTAGGATAGAAACAAACTCAACAACGGAAGAACAATTAATGCGTATTAATCGGAATTTCCTATCACGATGCCAAAAATGTGTGGATGTAGGAGGAGGACACTTCCAGCATCTCCTGTAATAAGGTAGGTGCCTATTTTCGTTATTTTCAAACTTATTTCATTTATTTTCATTGTCACGCACGGACAAGTCAGTCAACTGCCGGGGAGTTCCTTTGCCGCATACCGGGGATAGGAGCGTCATCTGGGGGGAACCCAACGCGCGGCGCGGCGGAACCAATCTGCCTGAGACTCACTGTATATTTGTATATTCGTCATAGTTTTAACACGGAGGAAGCTCTGATAGATGAAATCTCATAGAAAAGCCTGCATATCTTCTATCGACAGTCGACACTTGTCAAGGCTGTGGCTTGGGAAAGCCTTTATCGCGGGTAAAATAAAGAAAATTATGCTGTTAACAATGAAGAGTGTATTAGCAGACATTGTTATTAGCATACTTACCATTGACGCCAAGGGACTGGATCACCTGTAACATAGAACAATCACATTGTTAAATAAGTTAATACTTATTGCTTAAGACACTTTTGTTATGGGCCATTCATATAGAAACTTAAACGTAAACTTAAGAACGTAAACTTAAACGCAAACTTTAGCACGACATTCAGCATTTGCAATCAAAACTTAAACGTAGATAACAACCAATCACAAACGAGAACGTGAACAATAAAATCTTCTTGGCTTCCGGGTATCTGCCGCGTCATACTTGAGAAATCTGCCGACGTTTCGACCATCTTGCCGTGGTCTTTATCAAGGCTACTGTAGCTCGCGCTGCTTGATAAAGACCACGGCAAGATGGTCGAAACGTCGGCAGATTTCTCAAGTATGACGCGGCAGATACCCGGAAGCCAAGAAGATTTTATTGTCAACTCGGGCCGCGGAAGCCTACGATCTTATATTAGAGAACGTGAACAGCTGATAAAATGGCTGCAGCAGACGAAAATACTTTCATGTGTCCATTAATCACTTGTAGGCCTTTAAAAATTGAAATCATACAAGTGTATGCAGACCAGTGATGGGAAGTAATTGAGTAAAAGTAATCGGATTACAGTAACAATTCCTTTTTTGGTCCCATTTACTTGTAATCAATACTTTTAAAAAAATGTAATTTCTACTTATAATTTACTTCGGGAAATAAAATTGTAATTGTTACAATTTAGTAGTCGTTAGTATTAATATCATTCTCGCTTGCTATATCGTCATCATTACTGTTTTTGCAACTAATATCCAAATTAGAGTTAATATTAACAAAAAGTTACTCAATGTTTCTGAAAATGTTCTCACTGATGTGTTTTTTTTTTCATTAATAATTTGTGCCCAAAACAAACCAAAAACAAGGAATTTTTAGGTACTGTCATTTTGTAAAGTAATTGTAAATGTAATTGTAATTTTACTTATTACTTTTTGAAAAAATAATTTGTAATTGCAATTAAGTATAATGTCTCTCAGGTAATTGTAATTCAGCCCAATTACTTTCTTTTTGTACTTTTCCCATCACTGATGCAGACACATACAAATTAACAGAATACTATAGGCCTATGGGCTGTATTTACTACTGTAGTTCATTTGTTGGGAAACTAATGTTCATATATTTTCCTTCGATAGCGCATCTTTACATAATGGATGCCTTTTATCATATAGACGAGTTTCTCATTCATGGACGCCATCCCATGGCTACTTCCACTTCCGTCTCCCGTTCTGTTCTCTGATTGGTTGTATCGTTATTTTTCGCATCAACTTAACGCAGAAGCTTGGTGTTTGCAAGGTACTAAGTTAAGTTTAATTTTACATTTAAGTTTCAAGTTTACGTGATGCATTGAAAAATATGGCCCCAAAGTTTTAAGTTTACGTTACAGAGATCGCCTGGAATCTGAACGCTTGGCGACCGTTAAAATTCGAACCTGCCTTTGGCAGTGCGCATGCGTGGAGTGCTAAAGTCCACAGTGAAAATATAGTCCACGGCTCCACGCGCTTTAGTTAACCAAGTGGATACTAGCGTGATACCGTCAATGTTTTCAACTTAGCACGTTTCGCTTGAATTCGAATTTCTGTCTGTGACGTGGTCCATGCTTTCAGTTTGAGGGCGAGCTCTGTACGTTTACGGTTAAGTTTCTATCTGAATGGCCCATTATTTTGTTAATAAGCTAGGAGATCTCGTCGAAATGAACTTTGAAGAAAATTGATTTAGAACAATTCCCACGTAATTGTATCAGCCGTATCAATAGTTGGTGTAGTGGTAATAAGACCAGATTGTTTTTATTTTTATTTTCAGTTTCATTTTACGCATGCTTATTGTAAGAATGTGTGCAGTGATTTTATTTTCATACGGATTTAAAGTCTATGGTGTAAAATGTTCACCAGCGTAAGCTCACCACACATTAAGAAACTAATTTTCCTTAATTTCTTCGAAAATGATCCAAACGATTCTGTTTTAGATTTTGAAACCGCTTTATGTTAAGACTTGAAATATTCTTCTATAGATTTTCTTATGGTTAGTCATATCTTCCATAAATTCAATTTTTAAGTTTAAAATTTGCATGAGGCTGAGACTCTCCCGATATTTGGCCACTTACCGTACGTAGGCGTAAGAGGCCAGAAAATCGCATCCTCCATGATTAATGTAGTCATTATGATTGTATAACAAGAAATTTTCAATTGCAGTTAAGAAATATAAAACATTTAGCTTCAAATTTTCCAAAAGTGCTAAAAATCTTACATTCCCAATGGCTTTGGAGACCCTATATTCAAGCAATTACTTTCAACCCTCACATCCGAGGTTATATCTACGACTCCCTTAGCTCATTAGGGGCTATTACGGGATCTGTGTCTATACTGTAGGGTGGTCCATGGACATATTGATTCTCAATTGTTTCTATTTTGGGTGTATTTTTATAGAGTAAATTTGAACCGATATTAATTTAAAAGGATATGATGCAAGATGAAATGGTGAGCAATATTCATGGTATGTAAATATCCAATTCGGCATTTGCTTTTACTTCTGGGGAAAACATGAAAAATTCCATGTCACATTGGCCACGGGATTTGAACCTGGGACCTCCCGAATGGGAGACCAAGGCGTTACCATCTCGCCCACCTCGATCGGTTATTCTGTATTTTATAATATTTTAAGTGCCAGTACTTCTGAGATTGTATGGGAGACGGGAAAATGTCTGTCCGTCTGTCTGTCCGTGTGTCTGTACGCGCGATAACTCAAATACGCTATATCGGATTTTCATGTAACTTAGTATACGCATTTGTAACGTCCATGGGAAGAGGTCTATTGATTTTGAACCAATTCGGTTAACTGATACTGGAGTAATGCTCGATTTAGCCCCTATTTTATGTAATATACTAGCATGTGCCCGCGGCTTCGCCCGCGATAATTATTTCAAAAATTAAAAATTAAGAGCATAATAGTTAAATCATTATATTTATTAACACCTTTATCACGTGGACTACATACCACGATTAGAAAGCGTCGCCTGGTAAAAGCGACCTCAGATTCGAGTTCCCTGGCCCAGAAAACCCCTGTATAGTGAGTTTCATATTTAGGCCAATATTGAAGATCCCTCTTATAATAATAATAATAATCCTCTTCGGTGTACGTTGAAAATTTCATATGTCTGCGTGCCTTGACATTATAAACAAATGAATCGACCAGCGTGAGCTACAACATTCAAGCGATCGCGAAAGTTTCATTTCCAAGGTATGACAAAAATAGCCAAAGCCAACTGTAATTGATTTGACATTGAAATATATGACTGAAAACTGATGCTTCGAAAACTCAAAAAATGCACGTTTTCTGCCCGTTTTTCACTCATAACTCGCGAAGGAAAGATAAAATTAAAATTCCGGCTTCGAGGTGCACTTTCCGACCCTTTAGTCCATCTATGTTTAAAATTTCAGATCTCTGCGTTTAGTAGATTTCGCTGGGCATCGCGGACAGACAGACAGACAGACGGAGGAAGAGAGACACTTTCTTTTATTAATATAGATTAGACAGAATTTATCAAATGAATATCAGTTCTCATAACAACATATTGTTTCAATGTTGATAAAACTGAACTATATTGACTTGTCTTCAATCTAAAGTGCGTTTACTCCTCCTTGTCAATATAAAAGTTTTAAGATATTAAAAATCAAATTTATTTGTACCATTTTGTGGTCATCCTCAGTAATAAAATTCAAAAAGTTAAAATCTTAGCCACACGCCGCAAATCATTTTGGTTTGTTGTAGCTATGATTTTTACTTTTAAAAAATGTAAATTTTATCACTGAGGATAACCAAAAGTTGGTAGAAATATATTTTATTTTTTATATTTTAAAACTTTTATATTGACAAGGATTACTGCATTTTAGATTGAACATATTTTTTACAGTGTACATATATACGAATTTGGAGGTTGCAATAAGTTAGCTTTGACAAATAACACTACTCACATATTCCTTCACATATGCTTATCAAACTAGATCTTTGTCCTTCCGTAAGCCCTGCTTCATGAATCGATCTGGATTTAAAATGGATTTAAAAAATAACTTCTTTTCCGCATATCATAATTGCAATTATCACTGATTAAACAAAAGCATTCTGGCACTTTCTTACTTCAGTCTATCTGATTTTATTAAATGCTTAGTTAATTTCCTTATAATTTAGGAATGAACTTTCCGCTGGAATTTCTGGAAAACAATACCGGTACCTACAAATTCTCTTATGAGAGCCAGATCTCTTTTGTGTTGTCTTTTTAAACACTCATAGTGACTATTAATCATTAGCAAAACTTATTTTCTTGTTTTATATACTAGTTCCAACCAAAGAATAAAGTAGATCTAAACAAAACCACGTGACATGATGGGTTCTGATTGGCAGTTGGACGCACAACCCCTCCAGGCTCTTGCTTGTCGTCTTCTTTCGAGTATTAATGTAGTTCTTCGAAACATAAAAAGTAGGTAATGTATTTGGTGTATGACTAAAGTAAGCACGTTTCTCAAGTTTTCAGAAACACTTTCTATGTGATTTAAGCAATACCAATGTTATTATTTGATATTATCGGTTGAATGTAATGCGATGCGCATGCCTGAAGACAACAAAGGTATGAAAACATAACACAGTCACTTGTCATATATTCCTCGAAGACAGTTAACGTTTAATTCATATGGTGAAAACAAGCTTACTACAGCTATTATATAATAAAAGACAGCAATACAGTTCAATGGCTGAAGCTAATCAGGCCTCACCACCTCGTGTTGTTAAGCTCAAGCGGAGAAATCCGTTAAATAGTGGCGAAAAAATTGTGATCTTGAATGTTTTTAATACATTTTGCAGTAGGTAGATTTTCATTATGACATTGAAATATTACAATGCATTAGCATTTTAAACGTAGGCATATGTAATATTTGTTTCTGTAGATGCTAGCTTACTTTGATCAATATTAACGAGTTCCTCTTGCATTGAAATTGCGACGTCTGCAATGTGTCAACAAACACGTGGTCGCTGAGTAATGCATATCAGTGTGTTTGTTTACATCTACTTTATTCCTTAATTGGAAATAGTATAGGTAACTTTTAAAATATCTAAATTAGACTTACGAAATTTTGCTTACAATTTACCATCTAACATAGGTACTACAGGTAAATACTATTTTCGGAAACATTCCTGTGTGTGTGTGTGTGAACAGCGTAGCTCCAGAAAGAAATCTTACATGAAAACAACATTTTGTATTTGGGTTAGGTACCTTCTGAGGATGTGTCACGAAGATTTGTGACAAGTTTCTCTTATTTTTAAGGGGACTTAAGATGAAGAAAATTTAGTTTTTCGTGATTTCCTCTAAAAGGTCTCTAACGATTTTGTTTTCATTTTGTACATGGGATGCTTATACCAAGTGGAACATTTGGGGTTAGTTTCCCATTCTACTGGATTCGTTAACTTTGTTTCTTACTCACGTAAAACGGCAAAATTTCATGTAATATTACTCTCCAGAAGTTTTAGAATCCATATAAGGCACATTTTGTTTCTAAGAATATTTTAAATATGGGTAAAATCGGTAAGAAGTTCACAAAAAACTAACCTAAAATGGCGCTCAGATTGGAATCACAATAATACAGAATCAGCTGCTAGAAACAGCGCAGGTGCATGCTGGGAAGAAGCCGATGGGTCACATGGTGCTGGAATCAGCTGCCAACGTGATAATGGTCAGACAACCCTCCGGAAGATATAATATGCCACATTTTCGAAACCGACAAACAGTGTATCGTACATTATTCTAAAATGCAAGGGCGCTTCGCTTCGGCTGCCGCCTCCGCTCGCGCACTTAACTAATGTGGTTAGTGTTTTGCATTATTTAGCTTTATGTAGAGGTTGCAGGACCGTATGGAACAGACCAATGACATGCAAGGTCGTTGGGAGCCAATGGGAGTGTTGGTCTGCAAGCCAGAGACCGCATACCAACGCCGAACATCGCGTGCCGAAATCCAGTAGAGTGGGAAACTAAACCCGAACATTTTTTTTCTGATTAAATTCTCTGAAGGGTAGTTATAAGCCATCTACTATTTGTAGAAGCACAGCTTTGCATCAGGTTGAAACAACTGAATACGCGCTCTTTGCAATACGGCCTCGTATACTATATCAGAATGTGAAGTGAGAAAGATAATGCAAGTTACCTGAGTGCAATAAACAGTTTTTATTTGGGTTGTGTATCCCTTGGGGATGCGATAAGATGTGGTAATGAACTTCACTTTTTTTACAACCAATTTATACGAAGAGAATGTCATACATAATATACGCAGAGGGAAAACTTTTATTTGTGCACAGAAGTTATATATTTCAAATTTCGGCTTGGTTGACTCTGGTTCCCTGTTGCTAGGGTTTTGTAGGTGGAGTGAGCTCGCTAAGGCTGGAGGAACCTTCATCTACTTTTCCTGTTCTAAATTTTATACTTATTTATTTACCTTCATTATGTTACATTGTCATGTAATTATGAGTTACTATTTGAATACTACATTAACAGGTATTTATCCTATTCCTAATTATTAATTTTTATTACTAGAAGAGATCATTCAGTATTTATAACCTATTGATATAAATAATTAAACAACAGGATAACTCAGCACCTTTGCATTTGTATTTGTATTTGTATTTTTATTTTTTGTATTTTTATTTTTTATAATTTTACTTATCTGAATTATAAAACTGGTACTTAGGCTATAAATTAATATAAGTCAATAATTTGCTAATATCTATATTTTATACTCTGTAATGAAATTTTCATATTGTACATATTTCTTCAACTGTAAGTTTATATTTGTATTTGTAATTATATTGACGTGTCCCATAACATGCATATGTTCCGATGGACTTAATAAATCAAATCAAATCAAATCACATTTTTAAAATTCGTGACCTAAGTTTATAAAATTTCATTTTTTATTTGTAACGAGTGTAGGCCAGCTTATTTAGATAGGATATGTTCGTTACATTCTTAATTAGCAGATGCCCACGGCTTCGCCCCCGATTATTTACTCAACTGCTAGATGTTTTGTTTAAATCATTTATTTAACAGAAAAATAATTAAAACATTATGTTAAAACATTATGCTCGAACTCTGGTCGACGTCTACACAACTCGATAATGAAACTTTACCCTGAATTAGCCATGTACAAGGATTTCATTTTCAAATCCAGAATTAAAAAATTAATATAAGACACATTAATATTAACCACATTTCACACTTTCCCCTTTGTAATGATTTATATGCTCTTCCTTCCTTTTTCTGAATGGTACTAGTATCACTATATTTTATTGTATTTTTAGTTTAAATTGATTGTATTGTACCTGTATTCATTACATGTTATTTGTATTTTGTATTTTTATTTTTAACTGATGTAATTTAAAAGGAACAGACCCCAAACATGAGCTTTGCTCCTTTGGGGTAACTTATGTAACTCTTTCTGTAATAATTTAAAAGAGTAAATAAAATAAAAATAAATTAAAACTAACATCGTTTTTACTAAAATTGCAGGAGTCACACAATTTTATTCTGAATTATACTGTTTAACTTTAAAATATATAAATAATTAAACGAACAAAACAAATCTTATGCTGCCATTTGGACATACAAATTCGAAATAAAACGATTAAAATGAACCATGGATTCACGAACCTTATCCAAATCATGCATAAGCAATATTATTATAATGACTGATAATTAAAAAAATATAAAATCCTTGTTTAGAGGTGCATTTCACGATCGGGGAAAAAAATACCTCATATTAAAGTTTCCTAGCCCCCCCCCCAAAGAAGCTTAGTGAATTTCGTTCAAATCATTCAATGTTTCCCCATTTAGGCGTGCATTCATTCTCCCCTTCTGTCCACCTATGTTAAGAAAATCAGACCTCTCCGAATTGTAAACAAATGAATGAAGATAGCAACAGAGCAGGCCTTCTTGAATTAATTTCACAGTTAAATATTATTTTCACAACAATCGAATTGCTAGTGTGTTTCTTATGGAAGATATTTTGTCTCCTCCAAAACATTTGACTTTTTACTTTAAAAATCAAAGTATTGTAAAATCCTTTGTTTGTAAACACATAGATTATAACACGAAGGTACTATCAAAATTCCAAGTCTCTACCTATTATAGTTTAGGCTCTACGTTGATTCTCTGTCACTCAGTCATTCAGTCGCTTACGAATAGAGATACCTTTTGAGCATAACATGTGATAAAAATGAATTGCTCAGATATATTGTATACTGTGGCAATTCCAGACTAAACGCCATATTGAAAGCCTAATTTACTGATTATGATTGTTAGATTAATAACAAAATTCTCAATAATGAAAGATTCTTGATAATGTTGTTGTACTCACCAGAATGGCGGCGAAGGCTACGAGGATTTTCGGCTGCATCGTTGTTGACTCCTGGATCTGCAGCAAGAGCTGAATGATGTCCTAGAACTGGATTCTCTTTTATTTATACTGTCTTCTTATCGAAAGAATGTTTAAAACAATACTTAAAACCCTAATTAGGAACATTCGTGAATGTGTTCTTTTAGCTTGATTCAGCTTCCGGTCAGCACGACGTAGATTTCAAAACTATACTGGGAACGATTTGACATTCATGCATAAGAATATTATAGGAGATAAATTCCTCCGACACTGGGATTTGAACCCAAGACCATTGGCTGTCCGTGCCAACTGAGCTAAGCCAGAGTTCACCCCCACAGCGCCAGATGGAACCTCTCTCTTCTATGACTGATTGCCCTTAATGGTCTACCTCACTGACAGACAACTTATGTCATTTACAGTACTGTGAGGCACACTAATTATTAGTGATTCCACTGTTATTGAACAGTAACATTCAAGATAGATATATGCATATACATTAATGAACCACAGATTATTGTCTCTGTTAGACATTACATGAGAATATTGTAGGAGAAAAATTCCTCTGACACTGGGATTTGAACCCAGGACCTTTGGCTATCCGTGCCAATGCTCTATCACCTGAGCTAAGCCAGAGTTCACTTCATAGCTCCAGATGGATTCCTCTCCTATGACTGACTGCCTTGGCTTAGCTCAGTTGGTAGAGCTTTCGCACGGATAGCCAAAGGTCCTGGGTTCAAATCCCACTGTCGAGGAATTTTTCTCCTACAATATTCTCATGTAATGTCCAACAGAAACAATAATCTGTTGTTCATTAATGCATATGCATATATTCTTGTGTGTATGTAAACTGCGCCACGGAAATTTGTAGGTCATTTCACGCAAAATATAATTCGATGTTCTACCACGCTACTCCCAACATCTTCCTTGTGTTTGATGCACTTCACCAGTTCCAAACAAGTGCCTACATAAAACTGAGAAATATTGAATAAGGGATACCTGTAAGAAAAACAGCTAAAATAAATGACAAGTATTCTCGTCTACTCAAGTGGAGAGAACAATAGCCTATATAAACAATGAAATATCCCGTTTTGATTTTATTAAGAAGGCGTCATATGAGAACAAAGTGCTCAAGTAAAAAAATTAGGGTATTGTTTTTAACATTTTTTAAAATTACAAAGCTACTAAGCCTAACATTTTTAACCACACCTATGCAATTTCATAACCTGTTCTAAGTTTGGAGAAGGGGGAGGAAAACGTTAGTGCGTTAGTATGACGGTGACGCCATTTAAATGTCGGTGGCGCAGTTTACATCGTGTACGTTGAGGGAAAAGGTAGAAGTGGCGCAGATTACATTTTCCCATATTCTAGTATTGAGCTGTCTTCAGGCGACCGCACACCTGTAAAGCCTACACGAAGGCGTGGTCGTGCACACCGCGGAAGCTCGTATCTTCATCATGTCTTATGTTTGTCCAGTGGCTCAGGTTATACAGGGTGTAACAAAAAGTTGGTCCAAAACTTTTGGGAAACATTCCTTGCAATTAGGGGGTGGGGGAATATGTTATGTGAACATGGGTCGAAAATGCCTTATTTCCTGGTTAGAGCTCTTCTCTATAGCTATTGGCGATTCTTTGGTTGGGCCGTATGCACTGCCACATGTCTCAATGAACAAAGGATTTTCTTAAAAAAAATATAGGCTATATATATATATATATATACCTGTCCTGTTGTAACATGTGCCATTACGAATACGACGAGACACGTACTTCAAGCACGAGGGAGCTCCTGGTCATTTCAGTCTGTTCGTCAATTTCCGAATAGACGGTTCCGTGAAAAATGAATAAGAAACCTCCACGCTCACCTGACCTGAATTCAATAGATTTTTATTTGTGGGGGTGTTTAAAAACTCTTGTGTATGCAACACCGGTGCAAGATGTGCTCGTATTCTGCAAGGTTGCCAGATAATACAAGAAACTCTAGGGATATATCAGCGCGTCAGGGAGTCCACGCGACGACGGGTTGACGGATGCATCCAAGAGCATTTTGAACATTTAATTCCATGTTCTGTTATGTACAATTTCATACGATTTTCTGCTTTCCACAATTCTGTTTTCGAGTATTCTACTATGTAGTGCAGATGTAGAGAAAGAACTTTAACAAAGAAATAAAGCATTTTAGGATCCATGTTCATATAAGAGGCGCGTCCATAAAGTAGGTTTCCCTAGGGCCGTTTACACAAACAAAACACAATTTCATGGAAATAATTATTGCAACAAATGTAGCAAGTGTTCAGCTATTTTTCAACATATTCGCCACAGGAACTGATACATTTGTCATACCGTGGGACCAACTTTTGAACACTTATGACGTAGAATTCTGCCGCCTGGGATTTGAGCCACTGTGTGACACCCATCTCCGCCTCTCTGTCATTTATTAAGGTGTAGGAAAAGATGGGAATCACCGAGAGCGAGATCCGGGCTGTAGGGTGGACGTTGAAGCATTTCCTAGCTGAACCTTTCTAGGAAACTTGCAGGGAGGTGTTGAAGTGTCCACCCTACAGATCGGACCGCGAGATTTTGCATGCACTGGTGAAACATAGTGAACTGTTGAAACCACATTGAAAAGTTGGTTCCTATTACATGCTAAAAATGATGTTTTTATGGCATAAAATTTCACGTTTTATCGTCACCTAAGGAGTTCAAGTTACATGAAAAACGCCCTAATAAATCAGACTTTTTTTCATTAAAACTATGAACTTTGTAATTGGAAAGAGGACAGGAAAGAGAGTGCAATAAGAACAACATATGGTCTACTAGTTTCATAGGTTATATTACTGGACTGCAAAATATTAGGCCTACCTGTAGGCCTACTGTTTTTTTAAATTTTATTTGAAACACTTCTCCTAAAAATTCTCTGAAGGCTAGTTATAAGCCATTCATTTTATACACAGACTTGGATTTTTTGGTCTTGCCTGGCGAATCAATCAATCAATCAATCAATTTATTCCAATGATCATACAATGATATAGGAAACATTTACATTGAGTCTATTTACATTTATCCAAATTTAAAATTATACATACATATTGCATACATATACATACATTAAGTTATAACCATTTATCAATATCATAGTGATAAATCTAGAATTTAATGAGAATTTTACAGGAGAAAAATTCCTCCGACACTGGGACTTGAACCCAGGACTTTGCCTATTCGCGCCAATGCTCTACCAACTGAGCTAAGCCGGAGTCCAATTCACAGCGCCGGAAGGAACCTCTCTCCTATGACTGATTGCCCAGGGCAGTTGGTAGAGCATTGGCGCGAATAGCCAAAGGTCCTGGGTTCAAGTCCCAGTGTCGGAGGAATTTTTCTCCTATAATATTCTCATGTAATGTCCAACAGAGACAATAATCTGTGGTTCATGAAAGCTTATATATCTAGAATTTAATATTAACCTCATTTTGCAAAAATTTTTCTAGTTTGTAAAAGGGGTTGTCAACTAACCATAAATATATATTCCTTTCAAATCTATTATAGCTAATATCTCTAACAATATCTGGTAATTTATTAAAAAATTTAACACAATTAATTCTAAAAGAATTTGCAGTTATAGCTAACCTATGTGAAGGTAAATCTATCTTATTCTTTCCCCTTGTGCAGTGTCCATGAATATTCTGTCTAGTGACAAAAAGATGTAAATTTAATTTTGTAAATAAAAGAATGTTATAAATATATAAATTGATTACAGTTAAAATTTTATGTAAAGTGAAAAGTGGTCTGCAGTGTTCCATAGGACCCACACCTGCCATTGTACGCAAACATTTCTTTTGTAGTAAAAGTAAAGGAATTTACGTGTGAGGAGTGACCCCAAATGATTACACCATAGGAAATATGAGATTGAAAATAGACCAAAATAAGTCACCCTTAAATAAATAGAATTTACCAAATATTTTAGTTTCCATAGTAGATAGCTTACTCTATATATCTTTTTACAGACGTTTTGAATATGTACTGACCAGTTTAATTTTGAATCAATATGAAAACCAAGCAATTTTACTGAATTAAAATCAACTGTTTTAAGAAGACCAAGAGTTAGTTAGATATTGAGTTTTTTCTGCATTGCAACAGAGTTTATTAGCCGAGAACCACTTAATGGCCTCTTCTTGATTTAATTTCACATCTACGTTCAATTGATCTAAATCTTTATTTGTACATATAAGGGTAGTATCATCTGCATAAATAATGCGACTTGGAAACGAGGCTGACACAAGTGAATGCGCACTACTGCAATTCAGCCGTGTACTCTACACTAGAATAGGCTATATTAAAGAGTTATGAAAATGTTTCATAACTCATTTTAAAAATACTAATTATTAGGGCAAGGCATTTAATGACCTGAAAAATAGTGAAAAAATGTGAAATAAGAAATGCATTTATGACCTAAAAGCAGTGAAAAAATTACCTAATATATTTTTAAAAATTACGAATAAAATTTTCATTATTATTTATATTTAGTTTTTTTTAAGTAATGAATTGCTAAACGCAATTTATTGGATGACAGTGCATTATATATAAATTTACTCTATAAAACACACTCATTTTATAACTAAAGAAGTAAGTTAAGTAAATTTATACTACTTGGAAACTCTTAGCGAAAAAAAGAAAGAAAGAAAGAAAAAATTCTTTATTGCTACAAGACAAACTGCTATGGTGTTTACGATAAACATCAATTTAAATGAACTATCAACACTTGGCGGGGATTCTGAAATGAAAACGATTGTCGGTTGTCTAAAATTAACGATTTGTACATGGAAGAACTCCTCTCTATCTCCACTGAAACATGACCTAAAATGTAAAAAAAAAACCTATATATGTCAAAAATGATCTAAAAATGCAGAAAATTACCTAAAAATTGCCAAAAAATTACCTATCTCTTGAAAATGACGAAAATGCAAAATAAAGCAAAAAATCCAAAAAACAGATTTCCCTACTTTAATCAATTATTTATATATATTCGAACTATCTTTCAACCTTCATGTTTTAAAGATGCAAAATCATCAAATGCCTTGCCCTACTAATTATATTTAATGTTGTAATTATGTTATAGTGAATTTTCGTTGAACTAATTTAATCCTAAAATATTATGGAAATATATATTTTCATTTATTACTTCACTTAAAGTTTCTTATAAATACTTGTATTATAGTGATTATTATTGTAAACTTCTAAATACTAATTCTTGCATATTTCGAAAATAATTATCTCGTTTATATTGTACTGTTGAAATTTACTGATTGATGGGTTTATTTCATGCGCTATTAGGCCTATTTCTTGGATTTTTTCTTCCACTCATTCAAAACGTGGGTTTGTTCCCAGTTTTCTCGATGTCTGTTTTATTTTTTTTTTCCTGGGTTTCACGATTTGTACTTTTTGTACTTACATTTCCCTGAAATTGAAGCCTAATTTCGAATTTATATATGTAAGAACTACTTTCATTGCTGCTTCCCTGAACAATCGAATTACTAGCAATTACTGGGGTTTTGAAAAAAATATATATGTTTTAAAACTGTGGCTGTGATTTAAATGCCCTGCTGTAGGAAGAACCTTGTTTGTTTTCATAGCTCTGTTTATGCAGGTGCATGTTCTGCGCAGGGCCGTAGCGAGGTCCTTCTGCGCCCTTGGCGACTTTTACAAATCTGCGCCCTCCAATACTGGGGGGTCTGAATTTTTTTTTTTTAATTTCTGTAAAATTGTTTATTATTTTAATATAAAAACACTGTTATTATCAAAGAAAACCTAAACCTCAATTTGAAAATGAACTAAGTGTTGGACTTTCAAGGTACTAAACCTTATTTTCAGATGATAGAACTACGTAAAAGAACGTTGCATGACTGCTTTTTGTTTGTAGACAATCGGCATAATACTACAGATAGTTCACGTGCAGTGATTTTTAATAACCTGAAAGATTTCTTCCATGAACGTGGAATTGTTATTGCTTGATAAATTGCACCAGTCTAAAAAAGGCGGGATTTTTCAGGGTTAATTTTGCGCCCTTGGCGGTGGCCCACCTCGCCACCGCCTAGCTACGGCCCTGGTTCTGCGTGGGCTGCCGGAGTAGAAACTAACTGCTTTGAGTCGGACCTATTCTGTCGTTGCGATGTTTAATGCATACGACTTGTGAGTGACTACACTTCAGCAAGAAGAAGCTCACACTTTATCCTTACTTTTTTTTTTGCATATCCCTCAATGTGAGATTGCCTACTCGTGCGCATTCTTTCTTCTGATCACGGTCCACAGTCTACCAGATACTTATAACGCAGCAGTAGGTTGGAAAAATATATCTGCTCAATGCTTTGGACGGATTGAGAAATTCTTAAACTGTCGACAAAACTGCTTTTGGAAAATAATTTTAAATACCAAGTCTTTGTACAAAACTGTAATGTTTTGCAAATAGGCAAAGAGTCGTGAGTTACTGTTGATGTGTGTTGTTTTAAAGTAAGTGTTCTATATCCTATTTGACGTGTTCTATATCCTTGAGTCCCACTCAACACAGGATCTACAGAACGAGATAACTACAGGGTGCGGCATTTAAAGTTTACCATTTTCAATTCCATGTAACACATTTATTCAACAAAGAAATAAGCGTCATCATAATAATGATTGTACGTCATTAATATACAAAAATAAGAAACTAGACAATCTATCAGATATTACAAATGCATTTAATAACCACTTCATATATATTGCAGAGAATTGTGTTCCCACTAACAATACCAGTGTTAAGGCAATAGACCTTCTGACAAAATCTACAATTTGTAACCATAAATTTGAAATCACACTGACTTCCTCTGTAGAAATTGAAAATATAATAAAATTGCTTAAAAGTAAAAGCTCATCTGGATGGGATGACATAAGTAATAAGCTATTAAAAAGTTGCTGTTCGGAACTTAGTAAACCCCTTAGCCATATATTTAACTGTTCACTAGAAACTGGAATATTTCCTGAAAGAATGAAACATGCAATTGTCAAGCCCCTGTTTAAAAAAGGAGACAAAAATTTACCATCAAATTACAGGCCTATATCGCTCTTAACTTCATTTTCAAAAGTACTCGAAAAAGTTGTATATAACCGCATAGTTTGCTATCTTAATTTGAATAATATTCTTACACCATCACAATTTGGTTTTAGAAGTGGCATGTCTACTGAAAATGCTACATTTAAACTCACCACAGAAATACTGGAAGCGCTAGATAAAAAGAAATATACGTTGGGAATTTTCTGTGACTTAGCTAAAGCATTCGACTGTATAAATCATGAACTATTAATTGAAAAATTGGAACATTATGGAATAGATAATTTAACACTGAATTGGTTCAAATCATACCTGTCTGAAAGAACTCAAAATGTGGTAATAAATGGAAACAAATCTAATCTAGGAGTAGTTAGAAGTGGAGTACCACAGGGATCAATACTAGGCCCTTTGCTATTTTTAATTTTCATCAATGACTTGCCACATAACTTAAGTGACGAAACAAAAGTATTGCTTTTCGCGGATGACACTAGTGTTTTTGTAACAGGAAAATCCTAGGAACAACTGGCAAGAGTAGCTACAAAGGCTTTTCACGAATTAAATATATGGTTCCAAGCCAATAAAATGACGCTTAATATCGAAAAAACCCACTTTATTCAATTCAGAACAAAACAAAGATGTACCCAAAACCTTGTAATTAATTACCAAACACAAAGCATAGAAGAAATTAGTAATATCAAATTTTTAGGATTACAAATTGATCAACATCTCGACTGGAAGTCACATATTGAAATGATAATTCCAAAACTAAGTTCATCATGCTTTACCTTAAGAGTCCTGAATCAGGTTTTAAAACAGGATGCCTTACGCATGGTGTATTTTGCAAATTTCCACTCGATAATGAAGTATGGAATCATATTCTGGGGTAACTCGACCCATAGGGATAAAATATTTAAGCTACAAAAGCAAGCAATTAGAATAATGTGTGGAAAGAAAAGGAGAGAATCATGCAAACCGCTCTTTGAAAAATTAAAAGTCCTCACTCTCACAGGGGAGTATATATACTCTGTTATGTGTTATATGGTAGATAATATTGAGAGATTCCAAACTAATAGCAGTGTTCATGAACATATTACTAGAAACAGGAATGATTTACATAGACCGGTTAATGCATTAAAACTTTTTCAGAATGGCGCTTATTACTCCGCAATACAGATATACAATAAGCTTCCAAACAACATTAAATTATTATGTATTCAAAGAAAAAACAAATCCTTCAAAGGATCTCTCAAGAAATTTTTAATGACTCACACCTTCTACAATATGGATGAGTATTTCCAGTTTGAATAAGTTTATAGTGTAGTATATTATATATCATTATTTATTACTTGCTTCTATATTGTAATCTGACGTGTTCTATATCCTTGAGTCCCACTCAACACAGGATCTACAGAACGAGATAACTACAAGCTACATTGAACATTTTTAAATGCCTTACAGTCTTGGATTTACAATTCTGTTCTTACTTTTTGAATACGATTTCCTTGAGATGCCCTCTATTAACTTTAACACATTGCTGCAATCTCCCTCATACACTGGCCATTAAGCCGTGTGTGGTGTAGGCTATTGCATAGCATTTGCAATTCCCTGCTGAATTGCATTGTTAAGACTGTTAATGTCAGGGAGGGCATGAGCGAAAACTTGAGTCTTCAGATAGTCCCACAGAAAAAAATCTGGTGCAGTAAGGTCGGGAGATTTGGAGGGGAGAATTTGGAAAGAATTCGGCCAGGGAAAGCAGCATGAAGGGTCTCCATTGAAAGATCTGCAAGTATCTGCTACCCTACAACACCATCCTGTTGAAACCACAATCTCTCAATATTCAAGTTATGATGTGTCAATTCTGGTAGGAAGAAAGTTTGCAGCATGATATTGTAACGTTCAGAGTTTACAGAAACCGAAGCACCATTATCGCTCTCAAAGAAATAAGGGTCGATAATACCCTATACTGCCATGGCACACCACACCACGACATAAGGACTGTGAAGTGGCCGTTTGTGGATTTTGCGTGGATTTGCAGGAAATTGCAAATGTTACGCAAGACACCATCCAATGCGTGATGGCCAGTGTACGAGGGAGATTGCAGCAATGTGTTGAAGTTAATGGAGGGCATCTCAAGGACATCACATTCAAAAAGTAAGACCAGAATTGCAAATCCAAGACTGTAATGCGGATAAACTTTGGTTTAGGTCCCTTGAAAATTTTCTAAGTCCGAAAGTTCACGTTGATATGCTATGAACTGCGAAGATTCCCGAAGTTTTTTCCCTGAAGTGCCGAGACTAGGAATGGAGGCAACATCTGAAGTCACTGCTGCCAATATATGCACCAAAACCCCAGACGTGTTCTGCAGATGGGTTCAAGTCCCAAAATGTGAAAATCGTAAATCCGGTGACTGGTGTTCATACGAACAATATCGAGTCACGTTGGCGATATCTCCATGCACGCCTAGCCAGGGGCGGTATCAGACGCGAACAGGTAGATACCCATTTGGTAGAATACTTGTGGCGTCTGGACTGTAAGCACCGACTAGCAGATCCATTTCAAGAAATGATAGAAGATATCAGGACTGTTTATCCTGTAGACTAGAGTTTAAAGTTAAGTAGGTTTAGCGCCTTTACTTGTAAATAATTATTATTATTGTTATTATTATTATTATTATTGTAAATATTGCACTAGTGTTTGAGGTATTGTAGGCCTACTAATTTTAGAATTGCATACATTCATTTCCATCACAAATAGATCAAACAAACAAACATTTCGGTACATTTAATTTAATTGGAAGTGCTAGCTGCAGCTTCACCCGTAGCGTCACTTGTAGCCTTACGAAATTGCGCATCAGAGTCAGTGTCTTCACGTTGGAAATTGGCAGCGTGACCTAGGGTACACAATTCCAGCAATGTTGGCAGCAGTACATGACGTCTCCAATCCAAAATGGCACGTGCCTGGTAAGTAAAGAATTCGTTGAATGTGCAATTAATCTGTTTATATAAATAAATAAAACAGAAAAAAAAAATGTTAATGACGTGTAGGCCTTAAAAATTCTGAAATACAGGAAAAACGCAGGAAACGGAACTTTTTTTTTTTGAAGGGACCTATTCCAAAGTTGAGCCCTGTAAAGACATTTAAAAATGTTCAGTGTAGCTTATTTATTTGTTAAATAGATGTGTTACACAGTTTTGAAAATGGGAAACAATAAATGCCGCACTCTGTACATCTACAAGTCATGGTTCCGTCCTGCATGTAGTTCAACACATCACATAATGGAGATTGACGCAGCATTACAATTTGACAAAACAGATATAAAACAAGAAAACTTCCAATCCCAATCTTTGAAACACGAATGTACTGTGAAGTGTGAGGATATACCCATAACCTTCAATTTACTAGAGACAATCCAAATTAAAAGTGAAGATATAGACCCATGTGATGCAGCAGTTCCGAAGTTTCAGACATCACCATCGTGCGGTGAAATATCAGATACGTTTCATAAAGGAAATAATGAACACCTTAAAAGTAGGCCTGTGACCTTTGATTTGGTAAAGAAGTATCCAAACAAAATTGAGAATATAGACCTATGTGAACAGAATGATTCTCCGTTATCCAACACAGTTCAAGGTTTGGAGATATTGGTTTCCGACCAATATAATTCTGAACTTACTTATCAGAGAGAACATGAAAAACAGTTCCAGTCATATGATTCTCTTACAAAGACGAATTCCAAAAGAAGTGATCATCATACTCGTACAGCAGAGAAAGTCTCTTGTGATCTCTGCAACAAAAGATTTTCTCAAAGAGGTCATCTCAAAACTCATCTGCTTATACATACTGGAGAAAGACCTTTCAAGTGTGATATGTGTAACAAAACATTTTCTCGGAGAGATAATCTCAAAACTCATCTGCTTATACATACTGGAGACAGAGCTTTCAAGTGTGATAAGTGTAACAAAACATTTTCTCTAAGATATACTCTCAAAACTCATCTGCTTACACATAAAGGGGAAAGAACTTTCAAATGTGATATCTGTAGCAAAACATTTTCTCATAGAAGTAGTCTTAAAACTCATCAGGTTACACATACTGGAGAAAGACCTTTCAAGTGTGATATGTGTAACAAAACATTTTCTCGGAGAGATAATCTCAAAACTCATCTGCTTATACATACTGGAGACAGAGCTTTCAAGTGTGATAAGTGTAACAAAACATTTTCTCTAAGATATACTCTCAAAACTCATCTGCTTACACATACAGGGGAAAGAACTTTCAAATGTGATATCTGTAGCAATACATTTTCTCATAGAAGTAGTCTTAAAACTCATCAGCTTACACATACAGGGGAAAGACCTTTTAAGTGTGATATTTGTAAGAAATCATTTTCTCTAAGAGGTACTCTCAAAACTCATCTTCTTACACATACAGGAGAAAAAGCTTACAAATGTGATATCTGCAACAAAAAATTTTCTCGGAGAGAATCTCTCAAAACTCATCTCCTTACAGACAAGAGAAAAATCTTTCAAATGTGATATCTGTAACAAATCATTTTCTCAAAGAAGTCGTCTTATAACTCATCTGCTTATACATACAGGAGAATAAGCTTGCATGTGTAATGTCTGTAACAAAACATTTTCTCAACAAGGTAATCAAAACTCACATGCTTAGGCTAAACATAGGGTGAAAGGGGCAAACGAGACTGCAAAATTATGAAGTTGTACTTTGGACATGACTATCTAGAAAGTGGTTAATGGTGTTTTACATGAGAATTTGCATATATATTTTTGACATTGTTTTGTATTTGGATACAATTTTTGAATCCAATAAAGCTGCGACTTTTTTAGTTGTAATTTGTTTTTAAAACTGTGTTCTGGTATCTCACTTGCCTCCCAACTTATGGAGCAAGTGAGAACTCTGGTTCTAAAATGCACATTTACATATGACCAAATAAATGGGGCAATGAAAAGAAGGGAATTTCATCCCGTAGAAGAAACTATTTTTGGAATTTTTTTTACTTTATGTTTTGTCGAGAAAATTGTTGATGGTCGTGGTTTTTGTAACATCTGAATTTACAAAATATGAATGAATTTACCCTTAATTCATCCTAAAAACTTTTGTTTTCATTCTTCGGTTTCCTCCTTATTTACATAATTATTTCCTAATTTTATATTATGAAAATCAAACTTAATACAAAACACAAGGTGTAAAATATCATACTGAAAGTTCAAAACAACAAATTTCTTTCATGTAATATTTAATGGGTCCTATCTATTTAAAAATTACAGTCAATTTACTAATGTGTTCCTTTTTTATCAAACTGAATATTGTAGGACAAAAAAACACTTGAAATATAAGTTCTAGGAATGCTAACAGGTCCTCGTTTGCTACAATAGAACAGTCTTCTACAACAGGCCGCACAAAACTAGTTGGATCTGTGCCATCTTTGCCTTTTTTCTGGTAAATTTAACTGTTGTTTCATTAGAACCGGAGTTCTTACTTGCCCCAAGCCTCAGATTCTCACTTGCCCAACTCAAAATTTTCAAGCGGTAAGTTTAGATTAATAAATGTATGATTAATGTATGGGGGTTTGACCTATACACTTTATTTTCAATTTCCTCCATAAATAAAAGTCTTATACTGTTAGAAGAACTTAAAGAAAATATCACAAGAAAAATTAACTCATCTCAAAAGCTAAAGATAAGATAAGATAAGATACTTTGTCATAAACGCTTACAGTTGGTTGAGCATTGCTCAAGTAAACAGATGACTCGTCAGATTAGAATATATAACACTAGAAAAGAAAAGGAAATGTATAACTTATTATGTAAACTTATGCACGTGAAAGAAACTTTCCTAAAAAGGTGCCAGTGTTGGGTGGATGCAAGAGGAGAACATTTCCAACATCTCTTGTGATGAGGTATGTGGCTATTTTTATTGTAATTCCAACTGTAAATGTGAGAACCTGAACCATTACACAGTTTGCTGCTTTATTTAGAGTAGATATTTCACCCAATTGCTCGGGAGTTAAAGGAGGGGACGCCGCAATGCAGAAACCCGCATGATTGGCCAACTCTTGCATGGGACTCACTGTACATTTATGCAGATGACATGGACCTATGTGCTTTGGACCCTAAGATCACACAAAAAGCACTAAACTCTCTGGCAGATCGGGCAGGAAAAAACAGAGTAGACACATGAATAGAGACAAAACTATGCAGAAGAGGAGCCAGAGAATTACATAATGAACACATGTTTGTGGGCAATCATGCATTACAAATGACAAACCTTTACAAGTATTTCCAAACAACAAGCACTTGCTTCAGCTTGTGTGTGAATGACTTCGAACACTTCATAGACTTTCAATAGACTCTTCACAGAAGAAGAAGTTCCCGTTCTATCTTATGGACTGGAAATCGTCTGGAATAAACTCAGCAAGAGAGATCTGAAGTATCAGCTACTTTCTTAAAAAAAAAAACCTTCGAGTGCCGAAATTAGCACCCTCCAGATTGGTGTATGTGCTTGCACGAGAGCCTTTCCATATAGAGGAAATCGGGATAATACATCATTTATCATCAACCAACAGTTATCAGCAGCTCCTGGAAGAGGAAGTAGGTAAGGAAGAGAGAAGAAATTACGCCAGAATTCTACGCAACTGAAGCCATGACTAATCGCACTTGGGCCATCTTCGATCAACCACTTCACCATGTGGTCACAGGATATGTTATTCATGGTTTCCACCATAAAATTTGTATATCCTGAAATGGAATAGAATAATTTAAGTTATATGCACAAAAGTGCCAACTACTGTGGATAAAGTACAAAATCTCTTGAATCTTTGCCGCAATCTAACATATGCATCCCAAACTCAGGACAGAGACAGCAGAAAAAGAGAGTCGCAATCACTGAATTGCATACATTCCTCAGTCTTTGCTGTATTCAATCACGAGTATTGATAACTTCTCGGCAGCCATAGAAATAGCAGGAAAGGATGGATGTCATAAGAAATGAAGAAAAAAATCAAATTTTTTTACACTAGGGGCTTATTTTGCACTTATTTACGCATTTTGAACAGTCGAGCAAATTTTCCAATATTTCATGAATTAAATTTGCTTAATATTAGTATACAAGGCGTGTCCATAAAGTAAGTTTCCCTGGGGCTGTTTACAGAAACAAAACACAGTTTCATGGCAAGTATTCGGCTATTTTTCAATATATTCGCCACCAGAATTGAGACATTTGTCATACCGTTGGACCAACTTTTGAACACATGTGTCATAGAAGTCTACCGCTTGGGTTTAGAATCACTGTGTGACAACAACCTCCATTTCTCTTTCATTCTCTATCATTTCGTGAGGTGTAAGAAAAGACGGAAATCACCAGGAGTGAGGTCCGGTGTGTAGAGTGGATGTTGAAACATCTCCCAGCTGGCCTTTCGCAGGAGACCTACTGAGAAGTGTTTAAACATCCAGCCTGCACCTCGTTCCCAATGATTTTCATTTTTTCCTACCACTCGGGAAGTGACAGAGGAATGGAGGTGATTGTCACACAGTGGTTCAAATCCCAGGCAGCAGACTTCTACAACACATGTGCTCAAAAGTTGGTCCCACTGTATGACAGATGTCTCAATTCTGGTAGCAAATATGTTGAAAAATAGCTGAACACTTACTGTATCTGTTGCAGTAAATATTTCCATGAAATTGTGTTTTGTTTCTGTATACAGCCCTAGGGAAACTTACTTTGTGGATGACCCTTGTATAATGCATGTACAAAGCTAAATATAGCTAAGGAAAGCTGTTTAATAGAATTTCATACTTCTTGCTGTTAACACTTGTTACAATTATACAGAAATATACGAGGGAGAATCAATGAAAACCACAATTCTTTTTTTCCACTATTTTTCTGCAGGAAGAATATTTGCTTGTACACTATTTTTCTACACAGTTCCCTCCCAGTACAATGCACTTACGGCATCAGATAGGAAGTGCTTCGATACTGCATGAGAAAAATTATTCTGGTTGACACTGTAGGCACTCATGCACCGCCAATTGGATGTCTTCATCAGACTTGAACTTCTGTCCTCTAACCCTTTCACTGCTGAGATATTGGCAAGCTGACATACCCTCCTTGCTGAGATATTTTCACTGTCACTCGGCGCTAAATCCGAAAAATAAGAAGGCAGTTTTAAAATACGCCAGAACTCCGTCATCACGTTAGAAATGTTTTTCCTTGCTCGTGAAAGCAATGACTGTGTTGAAATTGAACATACCATGGCCTTGATGTGATTCCCCGCTTGTCATATGACTCGTGAGTTCAATGGCTTCTTCAGACATCACAACATTGTGCAAGGCCTCACATTTTCGGCTACAGATTGCACCACAGGGCAAGGAAAGCAATGAAAATCATTTCTATCTAACCCCAAGAGATGGCAGGACACTATCCTTTCGTTGAAACCATGTTAAAGAATTCTATTCTACGAGCAATTGTCTAATTCGTAGCACCATCTTCGCGGCAACATTGTGCAAGGCCTCAGATTTTCATCTACAAATTGCACCACAGAGCAGGGAAAGCAATGAAATTAAGTTCTATCTAACCCCAATAGATGGCAGGACACTATCCTTTCGTTAAAACCGTGTTAAAAAATTCCATGCCTTGTGGAATCGTCTCGTTTATAGCACCCACTTCGCAGGCGGAACAGTTCCGTCAATAGCACACGTAGGTGCCATTCTCCGCGCCGTCACAGTTCCGTCGTTAGCAGTGAAAGGGCTAAGAAGCTCCTTTAATTGACTAAAGATTTGGAAATTTGATGGTGCCAAACCTGGCAAGTCTGGCAGATGTGGGTGGCGCTTGAAGCATATGTCGTCGATGGTTCTCATGGTTGCACGAGCAGCATGAGGATGGACATTATCATGTTGAAGCAAAACACCTGCTCTCAGCAACCTCCTTCACTTTGTCACCATCAGATTTCCAAATCTTTGGTCCGTTAAAAGGATCTCCTTGGAGGGCAGAAGTTCAAATCTGATGAATACGTCCAATTGATGGTGCAGGAGTGGCTACAGCGTCAACCAAAATCATTTTTCTCATGCGGTATCGAAGCTCTTGCTATCCAATGACATAAGTGCATTGAACTGGGAGGGGAAGACTATGTAGAAAATAATGTACAAGCAAACATTCTTCCTGCAGTAAAATAGTGGAGAAAATCAATTGTGGATTTCATTTGATTCTCCCTCATAACAATGTATATTGTATATTAGGTAGCTAAACATGTTAGCAAGTTTAAATGTGAATTAAGAACATGTAATGGAATGTATCTCAATTATTGGGACAGTGGACTTATCTCTCTTTGCCTGTGTACCTGCGATATAGCCTAAACTGTGACTCAGTCTTATATGCTGATGACACATCACTTTTGACCTGTGGCTGTTCTTTAAATGGTATTAATCTTTTAATGGATCTCTCACTACAATAGCTGCTAGATGGTTTGAAGCTAATGGCTTTAAAACTCAACTGATAAAACTCAACATATTCTTTTTTCTCTTAAATTTCATGATGAAATTACTTCTGAAGTTATTTTTATGTGTATAGTATTGGATTGTAAACTTACTTGGGCTGGTCATATTTTCTATGTCTGTAAAAGGTTGTCTCCTGTACTTTTTCTACTGAGTCATTTTAAAAATAATGCAGTCTTAAGCAATCTTATTATGTTTTTTTTCGCGGTATACTTTCGTATGGCCTTCATATCTGGGGTAATGGTGCTGATATCTTAAAGTATTATTATTACAACAAAAGGCCTTGAGGATTACCGGTATCTTTGGTACATCTTTTGATGCTCATTGTCATCCATAAAATTCTTACTGTAATTAATCAATATATCTACAGTTGTTTGGTAAATATTGAGTCTAATCTCCATAATCAAAATTTTCACTATAATCTCCATTGACATGACACTAGGAATAATTACCTCATAGTTACTCAAAGCGTCCGCCGGCTTGGTCTTGAGGTTAGCGTCGCTGACTACAGATCCATCGCCCGGGTTTGATCCCTGGTACCTCCTCAGATTTTTCTGAGGTAGGGAGGTCTGGTAGGGGTGCACTCAGCCTCATGATTCAAATTGAGGAGCTACTTGATAGAGAAGTAGCGGCTCTGGTCATGGAAACCACCATTAACACCCGTGGGTGTCGGCGTGCTGACCACATGCCCCCCAATCCTGCCATCTACCTGTGGTAGATGATGCAGCGGTCGGGTGGTAGGCCTTGTCCCTTTTGTGATGTCAGCGCCACAGAGTTAGTTAGTTACTCAAAGTGCAAGATTAACTAAAACAAAGAAGTGGTGTAATAATACAGGTATTAAATTCTTCAGTAGATTACCCTAAAATGCACAGTCACTTAAATCTAACATGTTTAAGGCTGTTTTGAGAGACTGGCTTGCTTTAAATCCATTTTATTCTATTAATGAGTTTTTTGAAGTTAATATTGATATTGTGTTTTGAATTGTGTTGTTCTTTATGTCTTATAACTAATACCGTAATTTACAAACTGTAAGACGCTACGGACTATAAGATGCACCTTAATTTTTAAGCAATCTTTTAAAAAAAAAATAAAAAATTTTACCATTTTTAGTATTAGATTGCCAGACTAAAAAGAATTCTTAGTTTATAAAACCGAACTGGCCTTTAAAATCCCTTTCAATTCAAGTTCACTGGCACCGTAGACTGTAATGACGCTTCATAGGCTAGCCAATGTTCTGGATTTGTGATGGCAGAGCGGGAAGGAGACAGAGCTAGCAAGCTTGTGAATCCCCGCAACTCATGCACTGCTGCTGCCAGTTGAATCCAATGTTGCCAGATGGAGATAGGTTTCCTGCACCATCAAATATATGGCCATTTTTAAGACTGGCGGTAATTTTAAATCAATCACTGCACATTTTCATATTAATTTCGAGTTTAAGATGACCTAAATTTTGGGGGCAATTTTTTGAAAAAATTAGTTGTTAAATACAGTATTCTTTACACACAATTAATTCAGTTTTTCACTCAACTTCACTAATATAAGTAATGACTTACACATAATGCATTTCACAGCTTCTTAGCTGCATCATCAGATGAGGTCAACTGCCGAGTTTGCTGGAAGACCGGTAGATGTCTCTGTTGGACGTATCAGTGTAGTGATGAGGTCGTTTTCCTTTGGGATATCAAAATTAACCAAGTTATTCCTGTTCCTTTGAATGAAAATTTTTTCCCATACCGTTAGTTCTTTTGGTTTTGTTACAGATTTTACTAATTTTATGTCATCTTCAAATTCATGTCCTGTGGTCCAAAAATGATGCGCAACAACCGACTTTTCTGTTTGTTTGTACTTTATATTTGTCCAGGGATTTTAGTAGTGTTTTTATGTTGGATCTGTTGATGGGGGCAAGTCTTATATTAACTTCTTTGAAAATCTTCTCAAATTTGTAGTGTATTCTAGGGTGAAAAGAAATATAAAGTATAAACAAACAGAATAGTTTTATATATATATATATTTATTTTTAAATATCAGGTACGTGGATAGATGTTGCGATATTTAATGTGTAAGTGTATGTATAGTGTGTCTTTTTTGTATATATGTATGGCTGGTATTTATTTAATGTGTAGTGTTATTTCTGTATATATGTATGGCTGGTATTTATTGCACCACTGCCACCGGGTTGTTGACCCATTTGCAGTGTAAGGAAATAAATACAAAAAAATATTTCTTAAGTGTTCCTTATGTCTTATATTTAAATTTCTCTTAGTTTTTCCAATATAAAGTTTGCTGCAGTCTTTGCATTTTAATTCATTAATGCCTGAGTTTTTCTTTGGGGGAATTTTGTCCATTTGTCCAGATTTTAGTAGTGTTTTTATGTTGGATCTGTTGATGGGGGCAAGTCTTATATTAACTTCTTTGAAAATCTTCTCAAATTTGTAGTGTATTCTAGGGTGAAAAGAAATATAAAGTATAAACAAACAGAAAAGTCGGCAGTTGCACATCACTTTTGGACCACAGAACATGAATTTGAAGATGACATAAAATTAGTAAAATCTGTAACAAAACCGATAGAACTAACGGTAGGGAAAAAATTTTCATTCAAAGGAACAGGAATAACTTGGTTAATTTTGATATCCCAAAGGAAAACGACCTCATCACTACACTGATACGTCCAACAGACATCTACCGGTCTTCCAGCAAACTCGGCAGTTGACCTCATCTGATGATGCAGCTAAGAAGCTGTGAAATGCATTATGTGTAAGTCATTACTTATATATATATAAAAGGCTTTGTCCTGACTGACTGACAGGAATCAACGTAGAGCCTAAACTATAACAGGTAGAGACTTGGAATTTTGACAGTACCTTCGTTTCATAATGTAGGTGCTCACTAAGAAAGGATTTTGAAAAATTCTGATTTTAAATGCCAAAAATCAAATGTTTTTGAGAATACTTAATCCCTTCTTACACAGAATTATCGAATCCGAATCACATTTGACATTAAAACATATTGTTGCCAGTGGGTTTCAGATGGGTTTGGAATTAAATTAAATGGAAGTTTGACAATTACAGTTGGCTTTGTCTATTTTTGTCACACCTTGGAAATTAAACTTTCGCGATCGCTTGAATGTTGTAAGCCCTAATATGGTCAAACATTGTTTTATTTGGACGAAACTCACTATACAGGGGTTTTCTGGACCAAGGAACTCGAATCTGAGGTCGCTTTTACCAGGCGATGCTACCTAATCGTGGTATGTAGTCCACGTGATTTAGGTGTTGTAAATATAATGATTTTACTATTATGCTCTTAATTTTTAATTTTTTAAATAATTATCGCGGGCGAAGCCGCGGGCACATGCTAGTTACTTATATTAGTGATGTTGAGTGAAAAACTGAATTAATTGTGTGTATTTGATTACTTCACTGTGAATCCCAGTTACAATATTTGTTTATTACAGTATTCTTTTTTTTTTTGTCACATTTTTATATTCTGTTTTGTATATAACCTTTCACTCTGTAATCATTTGTATGTTAATAACTGCATTTTGATGCAGTTCAAAAACAATAAATCTCGAATCTTGAATCTTAACCAGGCATACTGTACTGCTATGTCCCTAAGGAAATTCAGAAAAGTTGTTACTTTCAGGGTTAGAACAATGAATTCACATGAACCATGCCAAACAAGAATGAAACTCAGATAACATAGCCATAACACCAAGTATGGACATTCCTTATATAGAAGAGTACAACCTCCAGCCAAATTCCAATTCAGTTCATTACTTGCCATCATTATGTCAGCAAATATTTTATGGGCTTCTATAGTATTGCATGTGAGTAATATAGAATTTTAACCTTCGTGCCGCCTCAGTATGGTCCAATCGTACTTAGGGTGGCCACTTCAAACTCTGATAATGGAGGACACGTTAAATTTTGACTCCTAAATATCGTGCGTTTTTTCTTTAATTCATTTTAACCTCTCAGTCCACCTTAAATTGCTTCAAACAAAACAGCAGAGATGTCAACATTTAAGAACTTAATAGGAACTTACAGAATCTAACATAATATTTAACCTTGTTTTCCGTGTACATCTAACGCCACCTATTAACAAGATAGTATTAAATTTTATAATTGAAGGGTTCAGAGCCTAGTTCTTAATAATTATGAAGATCTGAATATGTGAATATCATTTTTTATTTACATTCTTCCCTTAGAGTGTTCATACAAGGCACGTAAGCCTACATGGCTGAGCACTTTGGTGATATGTTGAACATTTTGAGCTGTGTTTTAAGCTGTGGATGGAACTTATGGTTTAACGTTAAAAAGGAGACAAATTAACATCCGGCATGAGTTGGTGCCAGACGGAGGACAATTAGCTCAAAATCCGGACTATCCGGCGCAATACCGGACATATGGCCACCCTAATCGTACTACCAGTTCTAAACTCTTTTCAAATTGAAATAGATAAAATATGAAATATAAACCTTTCAAATGTATAAAGGCTAGTTTACACGATGATATTAAGTTTCATAACTATTTTCATGAAAGTGATTTCGTGAATCTAATTACATCCGTTTTTTTTCAAAACTAATTCCAGTGCAACCACACGTTTCATCTTTTTTCTGAAGTTCAAGCGGTTGAAATCCCATATCCACGCTTGAAACACTTATGAATCCAGGCATTTCACAGTTTCCTCACTCTCATTTCATTTTACAAAATACAAACAAGCTATATAAGCTTATAATCTAAAAATTACTAGCCCTATTATAGTTTCGTGAAAAGTTGGAATCAGCCAAAACTGTATAGTGTCATAACTTATTGACGCCAGAACATCTCGCACTTGCGCATTCAAGTAAAAAAAAACAATTGTGAAACTTAGTTACAAAACCTAATTTCATCATGTAAACTACCCTTTATTTAGCAAGAATATAACAAATCTGTACATTAATAATAATAATAATAATAATAATAATAACACAATTATAATTTTTCATAGAATTAGGGTTAAATTTAATAATAATGATGATAATACAGTAATAATAATCATAATTTAAAACTTTTAAGGATATTAGCAATAGACAACGTCATGAAAATATGAAAATTACATGTGTAGAATTTTTTTTTTGCCAGTACATCTTTTTTACATTTATTTTTTTTACAAACTTATGTACAAATACAAATACAGATATACACAAATAAACAAAAAACATTTACAAATTTCAAAATTAAAGTACAATACTTTTTAAGAAAAGAAAAAGAAAGAAAAGAACAAAATATTTATTTAGAAATACACCCGAATGAGCAAACTGCTCGTGCTCAGATGTAGATTCAGAACATCAGAGTGGAGAAAGAGGAGAAACAAAAAACAAAGTGAGAAAGAATGACACACTTATAAAAAAGGTGAAAAATGTAAAACAGAGCTAGAAAAAGAAAAGACAAATTTATAAAAAGGAGACAAATATTAAACACAAATACATGCAATAAATAATAATAAAAATAAATGACTTAAAGCTAATAAAATTACAAAACATGTTTTACATACTTATTAAATTTAAAATTGGGGTAAACTGCGAGATCGGGGTATCTACTGATCATAGAGTTATAGAAGCGGGGACCAAAATTAATGATATGGTTTAATCCTGCTGATGTGAGACATTTGGGTTCTGATAGAAGTAGATTATTATTTCTTCTAGTGCTGTATGCATGATCACCGGATGTGTATTTTGCACGATGTTTGTGAAAATATTTTAACAAAGAAAATTTTTAGAGTTGGTCAAACTTAAAAACATTAAATTCCGAAAATATTAGACTAGTTGGGTAATCAATGTGTTTTCTTAGGCAGATTTTTATTATTCTTTTTTGTAAAAGGCAAAGTGGTTCAAGAGTAGTTTTCGCTAATCCTCCCCAGGCGAGAATGCCATATTGCATAATGGACTGGAACAGGGCTAGATAAACGGAATGAAGAACAGTAATGGGCATACAGTGACGTAAAATGACAAATTTGTAAATTGTTCTGCGTAGTCTATTACAGATGTAATTAACATGGTGAGACCATTTAAGATGTAAAGACCATTTAAGATGATAGATTGCATTGATTAAAATTCAAGACACTCACTTAGAGAACTTAGAAACTAAAAATTCGTGCAAATTGCAATTAAACATTCTTATAGGTACATCAGTTACTTATAAAGTTTCAACCTTAGAAATTCAAAGTTCTTCGTTGACTTTGAGAGATTTTGACAAGGTATATCACAGTCATACAGTATGGGAGGGTTTAGTATAGTTTTGTCGTTTCAGCTCCGTGCCCCTGCGCACATTCTAACAGTTTTATTGTGATGATTAGTAGACTATAAAGCACATTATGCAATTTAGTGGGATTTATTAAGATACAAATATCTCAATTACCATGCTAGGCAAGTTGCATACAACTATTCTTGCTCAACCATAATTAAATGTTTAAGTTTTAAGATTTTAGATTCACTCAAACAAATGAGCACTCTGCCCTTCGCAATCAGCTTTTCCTGTTAGTCTTGTCTTCTGCAACAGATGACAGATCATGGCGTCCAGTCACTTTGAAGCCTCTTTTTGATCGTTTTCTTGAAACCAATGGATTTTGACAACACAATATGAATAGGCTTTAGTGAATGTTAAAATTAACACGAACATAATTGACTTTATTTTGAATACAGGTTGTTTATTATTCAGTTTCAGTTGCTACTCTCAAGGTTTCAAGATCATTTCGTGTTCGATAATAATCAATACCACACCAAAGATATAATGAAAATCTCGAAATGAGTGTCATTATGATACCATTACGTAAGTGTATTATACGTAGTATGGGTGAAAAAAAATAATGTTTTGCATAGTAACAGCTTATGCAGTATGGTATTTGAATCTGTTTTTCTTGAAGTTTCTGTCAATTTCTTGTTTTAGATAGTGTATAAATAGAAGCTTTCTTTGGCTAATTATCATAATAAAATAATGTACATAACTTGAGAAGTGTGATCGCTCTTATAGTTCACTTGGTCTGCGGCAGTGAGGCACTTCTGTCAGTAATGATGATTGCTGGCTACACGCTAAGCAGGGCACCTGATTATGAAAATACTACTACAATTTACATGAAAACAATAAGAACTGTTACATACACAATGCATTATCTATGGCCACATAAGGGAATATCATTTTCTTATGGATAACTTAGCTTTATATATACTTTTTATGTGAAAATCATGCCTCAAAAAGCATTTACTCAAACAAGTGATCTTATTTGTGTTTGAGTTATCTCAAACATTCTTTTTATCTAAAGCTGTCATCACATGGATTTTATACAATAACATCTTCAAATTCATGGAATTCTACAGGATATTACAGTTTTAGTGACAATCAGTGATTATTTCAATACTCACGTTTCACCTTTCTGGAAATTGTAGGTAAATAGCTCAAATATATGTAAATATATATTAGTGATGGGTCGGAGCCGTTCGGTGATGAGAATGCGCTCTTTCGCTCCGCTCCTTGTGAGGAGGCGCTCCTTGAGAGTCGTTCAAAGAGCGTTTTCGCTCCAAACTCTCAGGAGCGTACCCTCCCTGCACAACGCTCCTCATGGCAACACGCTCTTTCGACTCCCCATCTCTCCGCTCATTCTTCAACTCGCTCCTTCGACTCCCCCTTTCACCATTCATTCATCACTCTATCAATTCTCGCTCCAGACAACGTCAGCCAATGAAAAGGCTCCTACTATCTCAAACTGCAAAATAGTAAGCGGTGTGGAAGAGCCTGTTTTTCTGATTGGCTATTTCCTGTATGCCCTTATTGCAGTGCACAACATTGCACTCTTTTGACTCCCCCTTTCACCATTCATTCATCTCTCTCTATCAATTCTCGCTCTCCAGCAACGCGGGCTCCTAGTTTAGAAAACGTCAGCCAATGAAAAAGCACATACTGTCTGCAACTGGAAAATAGTAAGCGGTGTAACAGTGCCGGTTCCTCTGATTGGCTGTATGTCTTTAAAATGTTTGCTTGTCAATAGATGTCATTGCAGTCACGGCGCACTTGTTGTAGTGCAGGAGGCAGATCGTGTTTTGAACGACTCCTTCAACTTCCCCTTTCACCATTCATTCATCACTCTCTATGAATTCTCGCTCTCCAGCAATGCGTGCTCCCTGTTTAGAAAACGTCAGCCAATGAAATGGCTCGTACTATCTCAACTTGCAAAATAGTAAGCGGAGTAACAGTGCCTGATACTCTGATTCGCTATTACCCATACGCGTTAGCTGTCGATAGATGTCATTGCAGACTCCTCTTTTCGCCGGTCCTTCTTTTCTCACTGTCTCATTCTATAAATTCTCAGGTTGGGGTAAAGCGGAGGTTTAGAGGAGCGGTACGAAGAGTCGTGAAAGCGAGGAGGCGAAGGAGGTGTTTGAACGACTCGCTCTTTTGTAAGGAGCGAGCGGAGAGGCGCTCTAAAGAGAGAGTCGTTCATTTGTAACGACTCGCTCAGGAGCGACCCATCTCTAATATATATGTAAACAGCTCAAAGAAGCAATTACTATTACTAACTACTTAGGTTATTTAATTTGCAAATTCTTATTTCTTTACTCATTATGAATAGTTTCCTAATTTTTAGTCAAATTATTCACCAAGGCATTTATTTTTGTCATTTTCATGTTTAAAGTCATATGGCATTCAGTGCATTTTTGTTAGACCTTATGGGCATTTGAATCTTTTACACAGTCTCCTCAAATGTGTTTCTGAAGGAAGAGGAAGTAACTCGTCCTTGGGGCAGTGTTTGTAACCTTTAGGGGTCATAATTTTGAATAACAAGCTTTCTAAAATGAACTCATGTGAGTATCTCAACTCTTTACTATTAGAAATGTTCACTTCTTAAGCATTGAATCAAAACCAATCTTCTGATTTTGGAAAGACATTTAACCTTATTATCTAATGAATTTGAACTGTTCTCAGCTGCTAATTACCTTTCGAGATAGCAATTATTTTTCTTTCTGCATGGAAATTTTGTTCTTGGCTCTGGTCAAATTTCTATTAATGTTTTTTTTTTCTTCTTCTTCAAGTAGGCAATGCCCTTTGTTTGTAATGAATGAGGTCCCTTCTAGCAATGATTATAAGCTTTGTTCATATAACACACATGGCAAATTACCCTGATCAGAACTTGATGGAAAAGGTTCGGGTGTCAGCTCTTTTACAAGCTCTCTTGGGATGTGACATATTCTGCTCTTATTATGTAGGATTGCTCCAAACTCAAGAATGCTTTGTGAAATATTTTGGAAAATTTTGAAAAATGTGGATTAGGACTCCTATCTTCAGTCGCCACCTACACCATGGAATCTTGATGGTATTGCCATCAACATAATGGATATCTGACTTGATAATCTTTGGTATTGCTCTATCCCGTTTTTAAAATCTATTTTATCTTAAAACAATGTTTCTCCAGGCAATACTTCATGTACCAGCATTTACAACCCGGAAAAAACATGGAGGCATGTTGTATTTTTGCCTAGAGATTAAAAACATACCCTTTGGAAATTAGAGATAGATTTTATGTTGAAAAAAAAAAAACTTCCTTCAGAAAGTGACATAAAATAAAATCATGTAAAATGAAATAACAAAGTGCCAGAATGCTTTTGTTGAATCATTTATAATTTAAATTATGATATGCAGAATATAAGTTTTTTTTAATCTAAAATCAATCAGCATCAGCAGAACTACAGATTTGTTATGTCTTGACAATCTCACACTCGCATAAAAATAAAAAATAAAATAAAAAGAATCCATGTCAAATTGGCCGGCTCCACAATTTGATCCAGGGACCTTCAGAATACAAGTCCAAGACATTACCATTCAGCAAACTCAGTCAGTTTGATGGTCTAGTTTGATAACCATATGTGAAGGAATAGTGTTATTTGAAAAATCTAATTGTATTGCAACTTGAAATTCTTAAAATATGTCAACATTTCACAAAATTCAGTGGAAAATAACTCCGCTACTTATTTCACAGTAATGTACCTTCCGTGTATAACAGTATTCATGTAGTAACTTACTCAGTTTTAACTAGATCAACGAAGTAAACAAACATCTGACTGCACTGCAGACAAAGCCCTCAATGTTTAAAAATGCAGCATTGTAGTATAGACATGATTTTAAAAAACATGTGACTTTTTATTAGTTGTTACTCTGGTACAAGTCAACTAATTTGGTCCAAAATAAATAGGCTTCCTGCCATGGACGTTATAAATGTGTAGCCTATACCAATTTTTATGAAAATCCGATAAAGCCTATTTGAGTTATTGCGCCTTTTGTTATATAATACCATAAAAAACCACTAAATTAGGCATTATTCCGGTACCGGCCAAACAATTTGTTCCAATATCGATAGACGTCTTCCCATGAACATTATAAATGCGTATACCAAGTTTCATGAAAATCCGATAAAGCATAATTGAGTTATGGTGCCTTTAAAATAGACACTCTGGATTTTACACCGGTACCAGTCAACTGATTTGGTCCAATATCAATAGGCTTCTTCCCATGGACATTGTAAACGCATATACCAAGTTTCATTAAAATCCATTTAAGCGTATTTGAGTTATCGCACGTACAGACACATGGACAGACGGACAGACATTTTTCCGTCCCCCACACAATCTCATAAAGTACCATACTGACACTTAATAACCCTACACATTAACACATGACGTAATTCAATTATTTGAAACACACACTCCATGCACGTAACTACAATGTCCATAGCTCACAATATCATCTTTATTGTGACAGATCGCTGCAGTGCCACAGCTGTCTCCGTATAAACAATGGTATTATTATTATTATTATTATTTATTTATTCACCACATAAATTTTACAAATTTTTGGCTTCGTCAATAAACATATGGCTAATACAGTCCCATTATAGGGCCTATATCAGGACCATAAACATACATAATATACACATACATAATTTACATAAACAATAATAATAAGTAAAAAACATAATATACAGGTAAGGAGACATATACAGTTTACACTAAATAAATAAATATATAATTTACATCTCTTTGAAATTTTGACATATTTAAGCATTTAAATTTTGACTACAATATTAGCAACACATGGCTTCAGCTACAGAAAAGTATTTGTGTTCAATTAAATTTTTGGTCACTTCCTTTCTAAATCTACTGTACTTTAGATGAGAAATGTCTCTACTGAATTTATTATATAATATTACACCCTGGTGTATTACACTTTTTAGGTTTTTAGCTGTTCTTTGAGGATATATATGTATAGAATTTGATGATCTAGTTTCGTATGTGTGGTATTGTGAGTTCCTTGTAAATTCTTGTATATTTTTATGAACAAAACAAGTAGTTTCCAGGATGTACAGACTTGGGACTGGTAGTATGTTAAGTTTATCAAATAAAGGTCTGCTTGGAGTGCTATTGGGAACTTGAAGCATAATTCTTATGATCTTTTTTTGACTTTTAAAAATCTTGTTTACTAGACAAGAGGCTCCCCAAAACTGAATCCCATAACTTAGAATAGACTGAACATAACCAAAGTAAATAGTTCTTAATGCAGATGTAGTTATAATGTTATTTAAACAACGAAATGCAAATGACAATTTAGCTAGTTAGGTATGGCAATGCAAGTGATTACATCTCTCAACTTCTATACGTTATGATAATACCAGTGGCGTATCCTGATCTCTGATAAAGGGCGTGCTATGCATTCGTCCTACACAGAAAAATTACTTGATTCCTAAGTTAATTGAGAATATAGATTAACTTTAACTGAAAAGTTAAAAATAGCTTACTTTATTAAAGTAGGCTTATTCTTTCTTTTAAAACATGTAGGATTTGTACTTATAAGATTTGAAGCCTTCACGGCGCTGATTAGTTAAGATGGCTTCTCGGGTTATCAGCCGTGTCAAAATTATTAGGCTCGAGCTTACGGCAATTTTCACTCTGTGGCCTTCCTCAGGAATGTGAGACTGAAAAATGTTCTGTATATTCTACATTCTTGCCATTCTTGTATTGTAGAAAGATTTGTTAACTCGGGGCAAGGCCATACACTTGTCATAATTTGCAATTTATCTTGAAAAGTTTTGGATAAAAATGTATTTATCAGATCTTCCAAAATACAGCTGTACTCTTTCATAATGTTTTCAGAATGAAATAGGCTACATTAACTAAAAATTAATTTAACACTTTTTTAACCACTAAATAAAATAATATTTACAATATTTGCCTTGAAATTATTAAAATTGTAATATACTTAGCTACAACACAATTGCTTGTGATACTTCAGTAGCACGCAAACTACCGGCAAATCTCCCGCCGCGCTCAGAATAACAGTAAATAATACTGTATTTACAATTATTTACTATTAAAATTCTTAAAATAAAAGACTAAAAATTAATTAAACACTTTTGATAACATTAAATAAAATAATATTTACAATAATTTACTTTGGAACGTCTTAAAATCGCAATATACTTCGCTACAACACAGCTGAGTGCGGAACTTCAGTAGCACGCAAGGCACTCAAGATACTGCCAAATCTCCCCACCATGCGAAACCTATTCCCTTCTTCACCCCGCAGTCAGGATATCGCCCTTCTTCAAAACTCAAAGCATACAAGGTCTAGCCTCGAGGCAAGTCCACGTCTAACGTACCGCTCAGAAACTCATTCTGATTACGGAATCGTAGCACACGGGTGACAGCCTGGTTTTCTCATTTCAGCAATGAAAATGACACTGATTTTTCTACAATTTACTGAAAAAATAAAATATTATGAATGAATATATTCCATCTAGAATTAGGGCGTGCGGCGCACGCATAGCACCAATAGAGTATACGCCCCTGGATAATACTATATGATGTATTACATGCTACATACATATGATGTATTCCACTAGAAACTACACCAGGGTCACCAAGTTTTGAAAAATAGTGGGTAGGCTCAAAGATTTTAAAATTTTCACACTCCCACCCCTTATTTCGTTCTTCCTTCTGATTTATTGTCCCCCTCGCTGATTTAACGAATCTTTCTTAATTCATTTTTTCTATTTGTTTGTTTCACTTTGACTTTCTTCTTTTTCCACTCGCTGGTAACTTGTACTCTACACTCTTGGCTAATTTCACAATTCTTTATTTTGTCAATATCTTTCCTGTCAGTTTTCATAATCACAATCACAAGTATCACCTAATTTCTAAATCGAACTTGTTCATGCTCTCCTTATGTATATTTAGTACAGCAATGTGATTAAGTTTCGTTCCCCTGAATGTAAAAAGTACCTTTTTTTTTATTTTCTTCTTAATCCGATATTCATGACTGCTGATGCTGTCTTCCAGAAACCAAACACCACTCTTCTGTGTCTTTCCACTGCTCTGGCTCTATGTGTCTTGAAATCATTGCTTTCTGTACTCCTATCCATGTCTTTGCTGGACGACTTCTTTTCCTTCTTTCTGGTGGTGTCCATTCCATAATTTGTCGTGGAAGTCGATTCTCAGTCATTTTTTTAACATGTTCGTACCATTGTAGTCTTTTCGTCTCTATTGTATCTGGGATGTCTGGTTCTCCCTTTTTTTTTTTTCAAAGTGTGAAATATATTTTGGAAGTATCTTAGGAAATTGCATGAAAAGAGTATGCAGTAGGCCTACATAAATTAATGAACTTAGGATCAGAACAGAATAAATTAAACATTTTTATCCTGACGGAAAGAATTCAAACCCTAAGATATAATTGGCTACAACATATAGAAAGAATGCCACCCAACAGACTACCACATATTTTACTCAACTATCAACCTAAAGGTAGAAGGAACGTCGGTCGCCCGCTGACAATGTGGAGAGATCCGATCTCTTGATGTGGAAACAGGTCCAAGGCCTAACTCCATGATGCAGAAGAAGAAGAAGAAGAAGAAGAAGAAGAAGAACTTAGGATCGATTTCAAATGATCATGACTGAATTGTAACAAAAGACCTTAATATGTATGCCAACAATAGCTTGATTTTCGCTTTAGAGCGATTCAACAATGAAACACGATTTTTAGTATCAGCAATAAATAGTTATGGTAATGATACACAGCTAATTATTGGGTGAGCTTAAGCCCCATGAGCCACTGAACTACACTGAAATCCGGTAATATCGAGATTTAAGGTGTGAGTCACTCCTTGTGCTGGTTTCGATCCACAAAATATGTTTTTATACATTGAAATTTGCAAAATTAACCTTTTTTGCGCCATGAGCTCATTAGCTCATATCCCCAAAGTCAGCTGGAGAGTGCCAAGGGGTTTTAAACGGAAAAGATGTTTTAAAGAAAATTGCATTTAAGTAACAATTCTTATATGAAAAAAGTCCACTGTATGCTGGTATTAAGGCCTATAACAAACTGCCTGACATGATCAGGGACATTACAGAATTAAATTTATTTAATAAGAAAGTGAAGACCCTACTCTTAGATAAGGCATACTACTCAGTTGCCGAATACATGGCAGACAACTTACAACTGGTAGTGTAGTGTACCCTGAGGATGATGTCACTATTCAAACAATTTGTAATTACGGACTGCAAAGTAGTCTACAAATATTTATATTTTTTGTTATTATAATGTTTGTCCACTATTGTATTTCCTTTTCTTTTCTTTTCTTGTATTATACATTTCCTTTTTCTTTTCTAGTGTTATACATTTGCTTTTCTTTTCTAGTGTTATATATTCTAATCTGACGAGTCATCTGTTTACTTGAGCAATGCTCAACCAACTGTAAGCGTTTATGACAATAAAGTATCTTATCTTATCTTATCTTATAGATAAGTTCATACATTTTTTATAAATACGCCATTGTAGTGTATTATTTGTTTATAATATAAATAGATACAATAGCTTAAAATTTGCTTCAAAATGTAACATTAATAACAATATTTTTGCAAGAAAAATATAATTTTTTACTTTCAGTATAAAAATTTAGTATTTGAAATGCACATAAAAAATTAAATGCTTTAGAATAAAGAATGCTTTGTCTAAAATAAAATCATGCATTATTATTCTACATTTATTGATTTTATTAAAAAATTTACGTGGAGAAGAGTAAATAAACACATTTTTAGGCCTATTCACCTAAGCAGCAACTGAGGTAAAGATTTGTCATTTCTTTTGAATTGTTCATGTAATAATTTTTCACACTTGATTATATTTACCTTTATAATATTAAAAAAAGTAGGGTGCATGGAACGCCACATAACAGAAGTGAAACTTCTTTGGCAATGTTAAGAGTGAAATAGAGGAATACATATAATTATATTGAATGGAAGAAGGAAATCATCTGAATAAAATAAGAAATTCACTTTTTCGGCATTTTAAATCGAATACGTATAAAACAATAACACAGTTATGATGAACTAATGCCCAAAATGTCACTGATCGTAGCCACTGTGTTTGTTTATATAAACGAGATGCTTTGGTTAAGTTTCCGAGAATGTTAGTGATGAGTAAACAATGCTCACATAATGAGTACGGCCATCTATAATGATGAAGGGCTCACCACGCCACTAGCTTGAAGCAGTAATAGCCCCCCACTCAATGCCTCATACTTTTCTCCCGCGTGCTCCCGTGGCCCCACTCTTTTGATAACAACTCTATGCTTGCTACTTACCCCCACTACTTTCGTTCCGATTTTGTTTGTAACGCTAGAGCGTAACGCAACTTTGGGTTAGCTCTCGATTTACTCCTAGCGAATCTAAAAAGTTTAACTTCTACACTGTTAACAATAACAATAATATTTTAATTAATCTTAAGCTGAAAAATGATGCAAAATTTATAAAATATAATCAGTCATTGTTGTCTGTGTTCACTTCACTTCATAGTCGCCTAAATATTGTAATAACCTTTCTGTTGTATTTATGTAAACTGAGTAAAGGTTCACTGTATTTTGATGACAAGCAATCACCCCTACTTTATTCATAAAATGAATTTATATAATATTGAAATGACTACATAGGCCTACAAATGTTGAAGGGCACAAAAAATGATTTAATTGTTTTTAATATCTTAATCACACCTACATCACAAAAGTACCACTATTATAATATATTAGTCTTCCTACCTGACTTCTGGAATTTCAAGAAGAGGTGGCATTGGATTTTGGTTTCTAGCTTTCTCGAACTTTCTTGTATGAATGTTTGTTTCATGTCCTGTTAAGAGTCAATTGTTTACACCAGTGGTTCCCAAACTATGGTGGGTCACGGGAGCAATTTTGGTGGGTCGCGAAAAGAGCGGGTTAAACTTGTTTTCAATATAAAGAAACAGTGTTTAATTTAAAGAATCCAAACAAAACTTCCATAGCTGAAGGAAACTTTTATTGCTACCAAGTACAAAGTTAATAACTAAATCTATTTATATTAGTTTGCAGGCTTCCACAGCCGGTGTTATACATAAACTGATAGTAATTGCCATCCGGGTTGGGCCGCGTCGTGTTTTTAGTGTCTTCAGACGTTTCGGACATCTTATCGTGTCCTTCTTCTGAGAAAGATAGCAATAAAAATAAGTGCCTGTGGAGAGTAAACAGTCGCAGTTGTCATGACGTCAGTTTAAGTGTTTCACGTCAGATGTCACTGATCTTATAAAAACACCGAATGATAATGTAAGGTAAACATAATATAAATTGTGGGCACATTTATAATTATGGTTCTGTACTGTATAATGACACATACACTTAGTGATTGGTAGAGGGTGCCATTGTCTGTAACTGCAGACAGTTTCTAACACTCAGTTCTTAATACAAAACGAATCTGATTCAGGAGATATTTTCTTCCATTTGAGAAGTCAAAATTCTGAACAACTGAACTTCATATTACCAGCTTCATAATATATATGGCGTAACAGGGAAGGAGCTTGCCACTGTCAAGTCCTACTTAAGTGAACGATATCAGGCGGTTTTTACCAAAAACGAACTATCATCTTATAAAAGAATCTCAACAGGTGTTCCCCAAGGATCCATCCTTGGCCCCTTCCTATTTATAGTAGCTATTAATGACCTTCACTCTGCTATTCCAGCAAGACTTGTTCTGTATGCTGACGACACCACCGTACTGAACTCAACTAATGACGACAGCAACACTGACTACATACTGGCCCAGCTTAGTAAATGGTTCTCTGCTCATGGTCTCTGTATGAACCCCAGCAAAACTCAGTCTCTTACATTTGATCATATGTCTGAGGACATTGACTCTGTCAAAGTGTTGGGTATCTTTTTGGACAGCAAACTCAACTGGAAAGCACATACTCAAGAGCTATGTAAAAAAGTGTCTAGTGCTATCTTCCTGCTGAGGAAATTAAAAAATGCTCTGCCCCCTCATGCTGTACTTATGGCTTACCACTGTTTCTTCAATACGCACTTGTCCTACGGCATTATGCTCTGGGGCAACAGCCCTACTGCCAGTGATGTGTTCACGCTGCAAAAAAAGGCATTGCGCGCTATAAAAGGCTGTGGTCCCTTTGATAGCTGTGTACCACTCTTTGCTGAATATCAAATTTTGACATTATCCTCCTTATTTGTATACTTTAACCTTGTCTTTATGCATATGAATCTTCCTGCAGCAACTGTACATCATGATGTTCACAATCACAACACTCGTGGGAGAAATAATCTAGTACCCAATAGATACAGACTTCAAAAGACACTTGACAGTCACATTGTCACTGGTACTAAACTCTACAACAAACTACCTGAAAGCTCAAAGTCGCTAAACTCCTTACAACTGTTCAAGAAGAAAGTGAAATCGCTGCTGTTAAGAAACAACTTCTACACTGTAAGAGAACACCTCACCACTAATTGGACTTAATATTTATGTAATCTTACTAAGCCTAACACATGTAAATGTTTAATGGGTATCAAATAAATAAATAAATAAATAAATAAATAAATATAAATGACATACCTCAAAAACCTGCTATACCAGCCAAAGTCATATCATATGCTGATGACACTACCTTAACCTGTTGTAATCAAAATTTGGATAATCTAAAAAAATCTGTCTCAACTGCTCTGGATTATATTACTAAATATTTTTCCAGCATTAGACTTGTCAATAATATACAAAAAACCAACATTATGCAATTTCAACTCGAATATATAAATGATAATAATAATGTAGTAAATTATGATGGTAATCAAATAGATGAAAGTAATACCCACCTTTTCCTGGGTGTAATGTTGTTGTTGTTGTTGTTGTTCGTGTTTATTTACGGACGCTACTGCTGCTCAGCTGCACGAGTCGGCTACTGCGTCCCTAGCCGGTGACCTGGGTGTAATAATAGACAAACATCTAAACTGGACACCACATATTGATCATATATGTAAAAAATTATCAAAAATAATATACCTAATTACACATCTGTCTTCATTTGTTAACAAAAATATTTTAATTATGATGTATTATGGTCTCTTTTATTCTCAGTTAACTTATGGTATTGAGCTCTGGGGTGCTACAGCTATGACTAATCTCAAAAGAGTACTTACCATACAAAAACACTGCATTAGAACAATATTTAGACTACAACGAAATGAATCCTGCAAGGATACTTTCATCAAAGAAGAAATTCTTACTGTAGTATCCATATATATATATATATATATTCAAAGTTATATTAATGGTAAACAGAGAACCTAGGATCAATAGAAATAAAGATGTACATAACCATGCTACTAGACAAGGTGATGACTTCCATAGCATAGCATATAATAAGATATCTATAAAAAAAGATCCATCCGTAGCTGGAAAAATTTTCTTTAACAAATTACCCAGCAACCTTGAAGGAATTAGCTGCACTAAGGAATTCAAACCTAAATTGAAAAAATACCTAATTCAAAAATGTATATACAATATAAATGACCTGTAACTTTATAATTGCTTGACAAATCTTCTTCACTGTCTAACTTATAGGCCAACTTATAGCTATTAAGTCTACTTGTAATTACTCCTGCAAATTATTGTCTAAAAAGTAACTTGAATTTGTCTAATACCTTGTACCTAGGTCTACAGACAATAAACCTGTTACCATCAATATTGCTTTAAAAAATGCTTAGTCTCATTTAAGTTTTCTCAGCTGTCCATGCTTTAATCATCAAATGAAACATAAGCTTGACTGGGGAAAACAAAACACAGATTTCTCATGTGGTAGATGTTCACATCTATGGAGTCACTAAAGAAAAGACTTCCACATTTCCAAGGAATGGAATATTATTGAAGATTTTCTAAAAATTCTCTTATCTAATGCATCTGGAGGAACATTATTTTCTGGTTTAAAGAGAGTAAAAAATCATTTAAAGAACTCAATTAGAGAAGAAACACTAAATAACTTGGCCATTTGTAAATAGAGCATGGAATTTTAAAACTCATTGACACTGGCGAAATAATTTATGATTTTGCAAGAAATAAAGCCAGAAGGAAATTCATGTAAAATATTATTTTAATAAATTTATTTAATGTTTAATGGTATGAAATTTTTCATTACTTTTTTTTTTTTTTTTTTAATAATTTTATGAGAGTTTTCTTGCAACTTGTATTTCTGTCTTCAGTTTAAGGCCCCAAAATTGTTATGCTTGGGGCATCCACTTGACTTGAGTGCCACTGATTAAAGTGACAATTTAAAATTATGACAAAACTAGCGTGTTCCTGCGGCTTTGCCTGCGCTTATTAGATTTTGTTGGGCATCACACACAGACAGACAGACAGACAGGTGCCTGCAGCTTTGCCTGTGATAATTAATTCAGAAATTAAAAATTAAGAGAAACATAATTAAAATATTACATTTATTAACACTTATGCGGAAATCATTCTTAAACTAAATGAGTAATGATTTCGATATATCAATTTATCAATAAGAGGAAGTGTTTTTATATATATTGATATCTATATATATTCATATACTGATTTCAATGCAATATTTTCAATACCGATGCTTTGATAGCAAAAAAATTACGTTTTCTACCACTTTTTCACTCCTCACTCGTGAAAAAAAGCAAAAATAAAAAATCCGGTTTCGAGGTGCAATCTGCCACCCTTCAGACCATCTACACTTAAAATTTCAAATCTCTGTATTCAGTAGATTTTGCTGGGCATCATGTACAGACAGACAGACAGAAAGACAAACACTTCCTCTTATTATAAGGAATTTAGAATAGGAAAGGTTGATATAAATCCTCCAGCTTTAGCCAGTACTATCCACCTACACACCCCGAGCAACAGGGAACCAGAGTCGACCAAGACACACTCTGAAAGGTTGATACATCGTGGATGTGTTTGACTCGCTTGTCACTAGCACTATTGCACTGTAGAAATCTCGAGACCCAGGTTGTAGAGCTGCATCTTATCAGTTGTGTTTACACTGTGACTAATGCTGATATCTTTTGCTTTTCAGGTTATTGAAACTACCTGTGGATACTTTGGTAAGTTAATAATTGTGTTAATTTGCAGTCACTTGCTTTGTTGATAAGACATAACAATTATGGATATCTTTTAACAACTTGCTTATGTTTTGCATGATAAAGCAGTTTTTCCACCAATGCATTCTATAACATTTGCAGTTTATTATCTCTCCAACTGAAATATAAAAGGATCTCCTATCTGGAATATGGAATAATTCTATGGGGAAATACTTGTGAAAGAAAGCAATCAAACTAAATAAACAAACCAAATTTGTGTAAAAACAATTTTAATGAACTAAAATTCTTAAGCTTCCCTTCAATGCATATTTATGAATGCATTAAATACCTTCTGAAAATGAAGGATATGCATATAAATTTCAGACATACATACAGTGAAACGTCGGCAAGACGCTCTTCAAGGGGTAAGTATAGCGCATTACAAGGGACTGTATATTAGCGAGAGTGGGTCAATTTTAGATTTTAAAAATTTTAACATCAAGATACAAATCAAAATAAACATTTGTTGAATCAAATGAAGGATTAAATACAGTAGTTATGTTGAGGGGTATCTTCAGAAAAAAGTAAGAACAAGTATACTACAGTACTGCAGTACAATTCGTAAACTGCTTCACGATTTTTCACTATTGTTCTAAGCATCGAAGAAGGGATTCATAATGATTCCGCCAACTGTTTCTGATTCATACTGGTGTTTTCATCATGTTTACGGAGAATTTCTAATTTCTCCAATATCAATAAAACTTTTCGTTTCACACCTTTACTCATGTTGGCACTAACAAATCACTTCACACTTCTACACAAGATCAAGTCACAATGCGATTTAAAACTGGCAGCAAGGAGGACCAAGGAGGACTGAATCCGTGCTGTGAATAGTCTTTCAGGTACTCAAGAGTTGCCTTCCATTCTATTGCACATGAGGGCACTAACAGTTGTGCTGAGGGCGCTAACGGTAAATATAGAAGTCTGGAAAATATTTTCTCAGTATCCTTAAAAGCATGATACTTTAGAATTTTTGGCAGACGAAAGAGTGTATTAAAACGGGATGACGAGCGTATTAAGAGGTGGCTTTTCTACAGTTTTATATAGTGATGTCAAGGGACCCAATGGAAAGAGCCTATAACGCAGGATAGCGTAACAAACGGGCGTGTAAAATCGGGCTTTTACTGTACATAATACCATAAACAAAGAAAACTATTTCTAAACAGTACTAAGAGGATCATTAAACAGAAGAGCTGTAAAAAAATGTTGATGCAATATTCCATAATGTGCTCCCAGGGCATATATAACAAATGAAAGAAAGAAAAAAACAGTTAAAGGAAATAAAAAATATCTAATCAGCTAGTGTGAAGAGGTGTTAAGTATTTATACAAGGGCCGTCCTTAAAGTAAGTTTCCCCGGGGCTGTTTTCAGAAACAAAACACAATTTCATGGAAATATTTATTGCAACAGATACAGCAAGTGTTCAGCTATTTTTCAACATATTTGCCACCAAAATTGAGATAATTTTCATACTCTGGGACCAACTTTTGATTACAGGTGTGTCGTAGAACTCTGCTGCCTGGGATTTGAGCCACTGTGTGACAACCATCTCTGCCTGTCTGTCATTCTCTGTCATTTCTTGAGGTGTAGGAAAAAATGGAAATCACTGGGAGCGAGGTCTGGGCTATAAGGTAGATGTTTAAACACCTCCCAGTCGAACTTCTGCAGGAGACTTGATGGGAGGTGTTTAAAAATCTACCCTACCGCCCGGATCTCACTCCCATTGATTTCCATCTTTTCCTACACCTCAAAAAATGACAGAGAATGACAAAGAGGCGGACATGGTTGCCACACAATGGTTCAAATCCCAGGTGGCAGACTTCTCCAACACGGGTATTCAAACGTTGGTCCCATGGAATGAAAAAGTATCAATTGGGTCATTCTTCTGACTGTGGGGAATTTCGTGTCCCAACCTTGCCAGTCTCGTAAATTAGAAATTTCCTCCCTTTTTACTATTTACTGATGTAATCATCATTTATCTAGTTAAAATATAAAGAAGTATATTTTTATTATGATATATTGTGGTATTTAATAGCTTGAAATGTTGACAGGAACTAAAAATTACCCATGAAATCAATGTCCCAACTCGAAATACTGCATGTACGAAAACTAAGAAATTGACCGAGAAGTCTTCTAAAAAAATTGTAAATACAGGAACTGCAGAAGGTATGCTTGCTCTCATTGATGATATTACGATAATTATTTTATTCTTATTTATACTGTGTTATTTATTTTTATTTAAGTGCATAACTGAGTGTCCCTGCATTACACCAGTCAACACCGTATCGCACGTAGAAATTAAATTTTCGCCAACTATGCTATAACGGCATTACCTACAGCCATGAGTTAATTGGGAAGAATGATTGCAACAATGTGGCAATCACAAAAATATTCCTTGTGTGACTGTAGGAAGCATAAGAGCTAAAAACCAGATTTTTCAGGAAAGTACCTTAATTGTATGTGAACACCGTAACGTAGAAAAAAGTGTGATTCTGTGATATTTATAAATATTTTTAGTCTACCAAACAATTTTTGGCTGTATTTGAAGATAAAACATGTGATAAATCGTCGTTTTTTTTTTTCAGTCTTAACTTCGAAAACTGATGAACAAAAAAAATGTCCACCTCCGTAACGGTCAACTCCGTCACGAAGAAATTTGTTACGGTGTTGAACACTGTTACAGTGGTGACTTTATTGGCTTGCATACTGGTATTATGTTTAATTTAATTTTCCTTTAGGTTATTAATTGAATTTTCTTCATTATGTGAATGCATTATCAAAATCATGTCCACATCTTGAAATGAACGTCCACCCCGTAACAGTAAGTAAAATGGCAATAGTTAGCACTAATTTTTAAATGCTTTTTCTTAATGAGGAGGCATTCGTGCACTCTATTCTTAATATGCATAGGATATGAAAGTAAATATTTTACATGAAATAGTCTGACCATAGTAACAAAATTTAGCATTAAAAATCTCGATTCTATATTCTGAACTAAAAGTTTTAATTTTTTTTTTGTCCATTATAGTAAATATTTGAGATAAAATTGATTCAAGGTGAATCACAAGCCAATGACCTACAGAAACAATAAATAAAAATGCTTTAATATTTCAAATTGTTAATATTAGGACCGGAAAACGCTGCGTTACAGAGTTGACTGATATTTGCACCTACTGATATTAAAAAAATTATACCTAAGTTAGTGATTAACATTGAGTTCGGCCAGTTCACTGGGAATAGGTTAACATCATAATAAACGAGATATCAATAAAACACAGTTTTGTGACAATTGTAAATCCAGCTTAACAGTGGATGAAAATCCCCACAATCGTGAGAATGACCCAATTCTGGTGGCGAATATGTTGAAAAAAAGCTAAACATTTCCATGAAAATGTGTTTTGTTTCTGTAAACGGCCCCAGGGAAACTTACTTTATGGACAGCCCTCGTATTATTGGTGTAGATGTCATGGCTTTATCTTCTGTTTCATCCTGTCTATGAAACTGGACACATCCAACTGCCATTAAGTGTGCAGAATTTGATGGTTCTAACTGCCCTATAAGTATGGAAAAATTGGCTGGATAGCTGTGACGCCATTCACATCTACAACAATCTAGATCAGGGGTCTCCAAAATACAGTCCGGCCTCTTAAGGAGTGTCAAATCTAATAAAACGGGTAATGAGAAAATTACGGTCATGGTTGCTTTCTTAAATGTAGTGCGCAAATTCTTCCACTCTAACTCCTTGCCTTCTCGTATTCGTAAATAAGAGAGTGGCCTTCTTATCTGACGTTGCTCTCCATTTGAATGACTTGAATCATAAACTTCAAGGTGAGGGCTATAATATCTGTGATCTTTACAGTCATGTTAAAAGCTTTTAGCAAATCATGTAATTTTTATTCAGAGTTTCCACATCTGTTTTAGATGCACATTCCATGTATATTTGAATATTCCAAAATCCTTTTTCTTGCAAAATTCAACCAGAATTAGAAATGGTAATCATTGATCTCCAAGCAGATGTTTTCATGAAGCACAAATTCAAATAAGAAAGCTTTATATGAGGGTGGATCGAAATGTAATGCACAAAAAGTTTAATAGGTACAATTACAAAAAAATGCACACATGAAGGGACATCTTTTGTTTATTTTTCTATATAGTCACCAAGTTTCTCAACACATTTCTCCCACCATGATACCAGTTTCAAAATACCCTGTTCATAGAAGTCCGTTCGGTTGGAGTATAGCCATTTGCGAACTGCTGTTTTCATTTCTGCATCTGACGCAAAGTGTTCACCAGCCAGGAATTTCTTCATGGGACCAAACAAATGTCTGTGACATTCTGCATGGTTGCAGCTATTGCCAGCCGTCCAGAAAGGTTATCACGGCCATCTTCGAGCGATGCTCACCACCTGGAGACATGCTACGGTCCATACAGTCGTCCCCATACACGCCATGCATGCCCCTATGATTTTCACTCGGGTTATGCCCTTTAGCCCATACAAATCCCACCACACCTCACTGCTCTTCACAGGTGGCCGATAGAAACATGCCCGCCATCTTTGTTGCATAGTTCATGCTTCTCTTGCAAGAGCTACACATGAGAACAAAATAGCGTCGATAGCAGAAGCTTCTTTGTGAAAGTTAACATCCCAGTCACAATACCAACACAGAAAAAAATTATTGTGTTTTACTTTTCGATCCAACCTCATATATAATTATTATGGAAGTGGACACTACTCAGCTTACTTAGTCAGTGGCAATAGACAATTCCTCAGCAAGCTAAAGGAATATTATTTATTTTATGGAATTCGAAGGTTCATTGCCGCACTTACCTGAGCCCACCATTCAATCCTATTCTGTGCTAACTCTATTCAAACATCCCTCGCAAATCCTTCTTCCCTTAAATCTATCCTAATATTATGCTTCCATCTACGTCTAGGTCTTCCAGGTGGTCTTTTCCCTTTGGGTCTTCCAGTCAATACTTTTGAGATATGTCTTTCCTCCCTCATGTCCAGTTCATTTCATCCTCCGTGATTTAATTACCCTTACTACATCAGGTGAAGAGTACAGGTCTTGAAGCTCATTGTTTTGCAGTTTTCTCCAGTCCCCATTTTCATCTCTCTCTTCGGCCCAAATATTTTCCTAAGCACCCTATTTTTGAACACTCTCAGATTAAGCTTACCGGTATGTTCTTCCTGAAGATTCACATGCATATGAAGACCAGAAAGCCTTATATATAATTGTTGTGGAAGTTTACACATTGAAGTTACATATCATAAACCATAGGTGAGCGAAACTTTTGTATACTAAATTATAAAACTGACCTGAACAATTCCGGGGTGCGCGGGCAAAGAGAGTTAAGTCCACTTTCTTGTTACTGAGAATTAGAGTGACTTAACACACTATAGCAGCCCAACATAGCTTTAGAGATGGATAAACCTATGAGGCACACATCCATAACTACCGTACAATTCTGAATATGACATACTGGACTTAACACAAATATAGAGAACATTTTTATCTATAACTATATGGACATATATCAATTTTTTAGGATGGTGGACTTAACTCTCTTTGCCCGCGCACCCCGGAATTGTTCTCATGCTCAACGTACTCCAACTGCCTGTTGTGCGATCATCCTCCATGCGGATATCAAAATTCAAGAGATTGTCTGCAATTTTTCAGGATAAAAATCTTCTTCCAGATTGTAAGATGCTTGTCCTTGGATGCACTGAACTGGTTCGGGCTTTTGTTAGATTTCATAGGCTGCTTCCACCATATTTAATATGTGTGTGATGTTCCTTCGTTCTTGTCTCTAGATTCCTTTCTGTTTTTCCTATGAGCGATCTTAGCAAATCGATCGGGCTATCAATAAACTACAGCAAAACAAAAATAATGTCAAATAGAATTACCACACCCATCACAGTCCAAGGTACAGAGATAGAAAGTGTGGACGAGTACATCTACCTAGGGCAAACTGTCTCACTCAATCAAGGAACGGAGAAAGAAATACATAGGAGGATAACACAGTCCTGGAAAGCCTTCTGGTCATTGAAATACATCCTACTCAACAACTCCATAAGCCGGAAGCTCAGACTAGAGGTCCTCAACTCTTGCATCTTCCCAGTTCTAACATATGGCTGCCAAACCTGGGCCCTCAGAGAGCGACAAAAAACAAGCATTGAAACATGCAAACGAAAAATGGAGAGAAAGATAATTGGCATCACACTGAAAGACAGAGTCTCCAACAAGGCATTGCAGAAAATCACAGCTTCAAAGAGCATCGCACAACAAGCCCTCAGGACAAAGTGGAAGTGGGGAGGTCACATAGCAAGACAGCAGCAAGGCAGATGGGCGCAAGAAATCACTATGTGGGACCCTTACATAGGCATGAGAACACCAGGCAGGCCGAGGAGAAGGTGGGCAGACACCTTCCAACAAAAACTGGGTGTGAACTGGTCGACCATCGCTCGCAACAGAAAAGAGTGGCGGCAGCAAGTGAACAACCTTATACCAAACTAAAGGAACAAACTTTAAGATCTGCAAAGTGACTGTACAAAGCACCGTTCGTGTGAAATAGCTCACCACGCGGACTTTACCTACCCGAGCTTCCCCTCTTGTAGGAGGCCCTAGCCCTTCATGGGACATAGAGGCTAAATTCATTCATTCATTCATGACTATTTAGCTCATAAGTCTTTCTTTCGATTTGGAAGTGTCTGAAATCAGCCAATCATAGACCTGATCCACTCAATATTTATCAAATTTCCCTTATCACTTTCTATGAAAGTAATATATTCTAATCAATGTATACATCTGGTCAAGGATAACGGCTAAATCCAAAAATGGTCACCTCTTAAGCTTCGCACACTCAATATTCACATTCGCACAGACTGTGTGATGTTTTTTGTTTCTGAGCAAAGCAGGGTGACCAACTGTCATTCTTATATATTGCCGCAAGTGCTTTGTACCCACCTCTGCATTAAGGTAAGTTGTCCAAAGATAGCCTAACTAATGCATAATACTAACCACATAGGGAAGGTCGCGGGTTCGATTCCCGATGAGGTCGTTGAGATTTTTCAATTGGCCTAATCCTTCTGGTGGCACTATGGCCCTGGGGTCGACTCAGCCTCTAACAGAAATGAGTACCAGGAGCAATCCTGGGGGTAAAGGCGGCCGGTGCGTAAGGCTGACAACCTTACCACCTTCATGTGCCGAATGTCCAAAATCTGGGAGCCTCAACCTCCTGGAACCCTCTGGGCCTTCATGGCCTGTATAGGGATCACTTTACCTTTACCTTTACTAACCACATAGGTAAGTGCGCAAAGCGGGGGCAGCAGCCTTAGCGAAGCGCCCTTACATTTTCAAATAATGTACGATAAACTGTTTGATGGTTTTGAAAATGTGCCATATTATATCTCATGCAAGGTTTGTCAGCCTGTTCACCCACAATTATAGCTCGTCTAGCGGTATGATGTCACATCTCCAACGCCCAATCACGAGTTTCTTCATAACAGGACAGAAAAATGGCCGAGTTTTCACTAGATTGTGGTATATAAGGAACTGCAGCATTTAGGGTGGATTGGATTGAACCAAATCATTCCAAGGGGGTGACCTGTTTTGGATTTTCCCAGGATGACACTATAACATTTTACGTTAATATATTCCATAGTTCAGGAACATCGATCTCCTGTAAACACTAGAAACACTTAACCTCATAAAGGGAAATACTTGGAGAGGTGGGAGATGCATACAGAGAGACAAGCTAATCATTCTCCCCCTTTCCAACAACCAAGCTGCTACATCTAATATTATGTGCATAATATTATATTTCAATACTCACCAAGCGAATTAGTGCAATAGTAGAAGACAATCAACCTAATGAACAAGCTGGCTTCCGATGAGGATTCTCAACAATAGACCATCTACAGGTGCTGACCCAACTGATAGAGAAAGCAAATGAATTTAACTTGAAACTATACATAATATCTATGGATTTTGCTAAAGCATTTGATTCTGTAGAATAGCTAATCTTTATGTAGAAAGCAAAAGTCTGAGTGAATTAGATATCCAAACAGTTTTTGTTTAACTGTCTGAAATTTTGAATTTTCCTGACATTCATGGGTAAAACATTCCACTGTGGAAATGGTAAACAAAGTGTAGTAAAGAGCTGTGCGGATGGATGGTAGTGATGTCACAGTATAAGTATTAATACAGTAAAGAAACTGTGTGTTAAAAGTCCTATGACAACATGTTGGTTGGACGACACTAGCGCTCCATGCAGAGATTAAGTAAAACTACATTCTCATCATATCAAATGACTTGGGAAAATACATAAACACATCGCAAAATATGTTAGGTTAAAAGAGAAAAATACAGAATATTTTTATTTAATGCAAATCTAACTTTAAATTTAAGAAATAATAAAACAGATACTGTATTATATTCTAGTTAAGAACAGGTAGCCTAAATAATACCTAAATAGGCTACTGTTAAGGACTGTACCTAGGCCTAGTATTTTTCCTTTAAAATCATTGCCCTTTAATGTAATTTATAATTCAAATTATGATAATAAATAGCCTACATATTAATTACGTAAATTATATTATAGGTCTGTCATGTTGTTCATCCTGCACGTCATTGTTGACAGTGTATTTTGATTCTTTGCCTTATATGGCAATATACGACTTCAATTTATTGTAGGTCTATGTAGCGTCAATTACTGCAGGATGGACTCCATTAAACAAAACAAAAAATTCTGGAGCATTTGGAATTGAAGACACCGTCGGTACAGCAGTTTTAATTAACGAGTTTTTATAGGAATTCATAAACTGTCTGTTTTCGGCATGTGTCAAGCATAGACGGTAATTTTCACTAAAATATTTTACATATTTTGTTACTACGTTTTCTTGTCGACCATTAATGACCTATTTTATACACCAGAAATCATTACAACAGAATAAAATATAAAAATTTTACATTAAAGTAACTTGAAACATAACCACACCAGAATCATGAGTAAGCCCGTAGACCTACAATAAATATTACTTATTTTCGTTCTTACCTTTCTGGATGTTTCAAGAAAGTGAAGAAATGCAATTCAGGATTTTGTCTTTTATTATTACTGAAATTTACAGCAGAATAATAAGGTCCTTTCGAATATCTCGTGTTCTAATAAATACAACACTCCTATTTATTTACATACTTCCCGGAGTAGTTTCTGTAGTCTTACTTTATGGCCGCTACGATCGCTAGTAAATGCGCGCGCATTCTCGTGTGGCAGAAAAACTGACTGAGTTTGTGTACTGTATAAATTCTTATACTGTGGTGATGTGTTAAGTCATCTCGTCACTGCGGGTGGAAATTATGATGAGAGGCAAGCATATTAATAGTCCAGTAGAATTAAAATCCAAATCGGAAATAATTGCTACAAAAGGTTTTATTGTTTTAATGACTTCATTTGTTGCCCAATATGACTATCCTAGGTTTTCCCCCTCGGCGGAGTTGTGCATAAGTGGTGGGGGGTAAAAATGTGGCCCCCAAAGGGGTAGTTTTGCGGTTTTACGGTTATATCTCGTAAAGGACTCACGATATCGAAAACATGGTGGTATTAAAAGTTGTAGGGCATTACATTCTGCATTGAATGCGACTAAACGCATATTTTTTGGACAACCCGTTCCCATAATACTGCTCATTAAAGTTGGACAAATTTTACATATTTATGAAAAATTTTCGTTTTAAGTTCTGATTTTTGGTAATATCATCTAACTTAACCCATCTATCAATAAAGTGGTCCACACAAAAGTAATAAAGGAATAAATTCTGCGTTCGATGAGATAAAAAGTGAATTTCTTGGACCACACGTTTCCGTAAACTTCTACATTTAGTCCAGTAGTGTAAAACCAAAAAAATAGACGAATCGGAAATCATTGCTACAAAAGATTTTATTGTTTTAATGGCTTCATTTGTTGCCCAATATGACTATCCTAGGTTTTCCCCCTCGGCGGAGTTGTGCTTAAGTGGTGGGGGCAATAATGTGACCCCAGAAGGTGTAGTTTTGCGGTTTTACGGTTATATCGCGTAAAGGACTCACGATATCGAAAACATGGACCTATTAAAAGTTGTAGGGCATTAAATTCTGCATTGAATGATACTAAACACGTATTTTTGGACAAGCCATTCCCATACTACTGCTCATCAAATTTGGACAAATTGTGTACCCGTGCTGCTCTGCAACACTTCTGAAAGAAGAAGAAGAAAATGTCTAGTCCCATCACTTTTTTTTGCTAACTAAAAATATCTAAAAAAAATAAGAAAATAAGAAGAAATTCTTGCACCCCCAACACAATTTTTTGTTTGTTTGTTAGTATTAAAATCTCTCTTTTTCTTTTCCTTTTCAGTTTCATAAAAATTGATTGTCCGCGCATAACTTTCCTCTCACTCAATTGATTTGAGTGATCAATTCGGCTTGTTAAAGAGCTGTTTCTGGTGAATGTTCTTAGCCTATCACCGGCTGCCTGAGATATCGCCTCTCAAAGTTACAGAATTTCTGTATCTCGAAGATGGTGATAGTTGGGTGATTTCCAATGCCCGATAACATCTGTGCTTGATTACCATTCGTTAAAAAAAAATGAAGCAAATTGGCCAAGAATTTTCTAATTCTTTTAATACGGTAATAGAGATGTGTAAACATAGTACTATAGCACTCCATTGTACTAGTCTTGTGCTTAGTAAATATATAAAATATGAAAATTGTAGAAAAGAAACACAATTCTTCAAATCTATTAGTGATGATTTTATTTCATAACAAAAATTGTAGTTAAAAGTATGAAGATGAAAAGGGAAAAATGGTAGATATACAAATTTTACAGACGTCGACGTTTCATTGTCGTTGGGCCACTCGGCTCCTCAAAATGTCTGTAATTTCCGATAAGGAGTCCGTCACCACATCACTCGACTCGTAAAAGTCTGTAATTGTCGTCGCCCCATATATGCAGTCCAGGTCTCGTCAACATCTGATTCGTCAGTTGCATCTGGTTGGAGGGAGTTAGTGCAGGAGTTCCACTTGGAGTTGGCACAAATCGATGAGCAATTGATTCCAACCTCCGACACCCACAACCACGTGCACATCCCTTGTTGCACTTGCAGAAAATTGTGGAGAGAAGAGATTGTGGACCAGGTTCCTTGGAGGTAGGAACGGGGTCAAGTCCAAACTTTGAAGCCTGCCATCCCCAGAGGAGCGGATCCATCTGGTGTCCTAACCACATTTGTACTTGTAGGTAAGTTCTCAAGCAATGTTGGCGGGCTGCTTCGGATGTTGGTGGTAGGGATACCAGGTTAAATTTGGATTTCACGAGGGCTTTCGAAAATAGGTCAAATCGCAATTTATCTAAAGTGTCTCCTGCCCTACCTTCGTAGAGGGTTGTTAAAAATTGTAGGCCAGCTTCGGCATTAGCTTCAGCTTGAGTGTCATGTTCGAAGAAAGGTTTGATTTCTTCGAGAAGACATATTTTCGACCAACAGCTTGACCACCTTCTTCTTGCTCTGCCTGAAGAGTGCCGAAGTTGTGTCACATCCACTTATGGCGTGGAGAAGTATGAGTGGCCTTCTGATTTTGTCTGCCAGTTCGAAGCTGTTGGGACCAAATACTTTTGTTGGGGTCGTTCCTCTTCCAGGTTTTGAGAAATATATGTTTGCTGATGGTGTGGCTAGGGCATTTAGCATGATGAGGAGGTCTGTATCTTCACCAACTACCACAACCTTCTCATGCTCCTGTGATACCTCAAGAGCCGTGGCAACAATCAGGTGGTCTGCGTCTTCATCAGCTTGCTTGACTGAGAAGCATTCACCTTCAAGTCTTTCAGTAAGCAAGCTAATAAGACGTGCTTTATTTCTGTCGTTGGAAAGGAATTGCTCCCGAGTCATGGTCACCACCAATAACTCGGTAAAGATGACCTCAGGAGTAGTACCGTATGTCTTTTGCTTCGGCGGAGGCGCTCAGCAGATTTAATGATCTAATTTGTCCAACTTTGATGAGTAGTGGTATGGGAATGGGTTGTCCAAAACATATGTGGTTAGTATCATTCAATGCAGAATTTAATGCCCTACAACTTTTAATACCACCATGTTTTCGATATCGTGAGTCTTTTACGAGATATAACCGTAAAACCGCAAAACTACCCATTTTGGGGTCACATTTTTACCCCCACCACTTAAGCACAACTCCGCGGGGGGGGGGAACCTAGGATAGTCATATTGGGCAACAAATGAAACCATTAAAACAATAAAACCTTTTGTAGCAATTATTTCCGATTTGTCTAATTTTTTGGTTTTACACTACTGGACTAAATGTAGAAGTTTACGGAAACGTGTGGTCCAAGAAATTCACTTTTTATCTCATCGAACGCAGAATTTATTCCTTTATTACTTTTGTGTGGACCACTTTATTGATAGATGGGTTAAGTTAGATGATATTACCAAAAAGCAGAACTTAAAACGAAATTTTGTCATAAATATGTAAAATTTGTCCAACTTTGATGAGCAGTATTATGGGAACGGGTTGTCCAAAAAATATGTGTCTAGTCTCATTCAATGCAGAATTTAATGCCCTACAACTTTTAATACCACTATGGTTTCGATATCGTGAGTCCTTTACGAGATAAAACCGTAAAACCGCAAAACTACCCCTTTGGGGGTCACATTTTTACCCCCCACCACTTATGCACAACTCCGCCGAGGGGGAAAACCTAGGGTAGTCATATTGGGCAACAAATTAAGTCATTAAAACAATAAAACCTTTTGTAGCAATTATTTCCGATTCGTCTAATTTTTTGGTTTTACGCTACTGGACTATAAAGTGAGATAATAAATAGAATGGTGTCAAGGATTGAAGGATTTGAAAAAGAAGCAGGAAAGACTGAAATTCATGGCATGAATGGAGTCTAAGCCAATTGAATGCTTCCAGAGAAGGACCAGAGAAGGAGTGATGTAGTCCTAATGTGCATGTTACAAATAAATCGGATGCACACATTATGAGCACATTGCAATTTCATTTTTACGTCATACGTCAGAAGAATGTTGGTATAGTCAAAGTGAGGGATAAGGAAGGTCTGTATTAGAGTTTCCTTTAAAGTCGATTTGAAATATATTGCAAGTCTAGGAAAACATGGATAATAGAAAATATTTTTCTGCAGGAATTGCAATGTCAGTGCTCCAATTCAAACTGTTATCCATGAAATTCCCTAAGTTCTTCAGCCTGGGTGGTGCAGTCAGTATTGTGCTGGCTTTCTGTGCCCCATGTTGTGGGTTTGATTCCGACCCACGTCACTGGCATTTATGTGTTCATAAATGTGACAGGCCCATGTCAGTAGATATACTGGCATGTAAAAGAACTCCTGCAGGACAAAATTCCGGCACACAGTCACAGACACAGTATCACAGTCACAGTATAATTGTGATACACAATTATACTCACAATTACACTCAGGCATAGTGGACCTTGGGAATTAAATAGGACTGATGATGATCGAACCTTTAATATCGAATTATCTTTCTTATTATTTTTCTCCTATCTTTAGATTGTTTTTTTCATTAATTATTTGGATAGTAATTCCTTATTTGGAGGGAATAATTTCTTTTGAAGGTAAGATTGAAATGCGCATTGCCTTATAAAGCAGACACCATAAAGTTCAATGATGTAATGGGATACTACAGCAAGATCATCAAACGAACTAATATTAGATATACAAGCAACTAACAATTAATTATTAGCTCCAGCTTTCCACATATTAATTTATAAAACTGACTATTGCTGAGAAGAGAAGAGATGGAAAATTTATATATGTTTGTAACCTATAAATAACGTGCAATATACTTAGTTACAGTGCATCTACGTATTACTTTTATTATTGACTATTGCTGAATAACTTTCAACAAAAAATTTTTTTATATGTTTTAATAGCTAGTGAATAGACATTGGTTTTAATAATACACAGTTATCAATCAATCTACTAATAATTATTATACATGATGTATAAAATCAGTACATTTTAAAGATTTATATTTTAAAATAGATTTTCAGCAGTTGCTATTTTAATATGTAAATGTTTGCTGTGTACAGTGTTTTTAGCATAACATTATTATTTTATATCTTATGACTAGGGGCGGATTTCTATGACATGTCATATTTTTCCCCTTTGCATTATTTCAGGTTTCCGACTAATTTAAACCCGATTCAAAGCATCCTGGTGAAAATGGAACGGCTTTTGTTGTGCATATAACTGCATATTTAGGAAATTTTTAACTGTTGTAGCATATTTAGATAATATTTTTGGCATATTTGTGTGCATATTAAAGAAATTTTGAAGTTTCATATAATATTTTGTAAATTTTGCATTATAATGATAATTTTAGAGAACTTACAAATATTTTAAATAATTAACACTATATTTTAATAAAATGTATTGCAATGAAATTAAAAAAATATATACACAATGTGTAAGTGGTAAAGTCATTTTTTAAATTTTATTGGTCATATTTTAATGTTTTTTAGGTCATAAATGCATACATATATCCTATATTTTAGGTCAAAGAAATCCGCCCCCTACTTATGACTATATATGAATTTCACACCAATGCCACAAGATATGGGAAATCATTAAAACTGTAGATTAAAAACAAAATGTATTGTAAACATTACATACATTGATCTTGTGGACTGAATTTATTTATTTTTGTGGTTTGGGTGGACAATTTTATTCACTTTAAATAAAATGAACATAGTTTCTACATTTACTGAAAATACTGTGATCCATTCATATAGAATTTTTTTAAAAATATCTGTCTTCAAATTATAGAATAGACAAATAAAGAACTAATCTGGAAAAATCCTTCACTCCGATATAGAAATGCAGACTTTGAATAAATGGGGGGAAATGTAGGTCATAAGTAATGTTTTGAGCAATACTATTATCATTGTATTGTGTTGGCTTACGATTGTGCGTTGTCAAAAACCATCTAGTTTATGTAGTAAATTTTTATTGCTAAAATAGATATTTATATAATTTTTAATTGTAAATGTTTAATAGCTACATATTAAATAGCAGTAGTAGGAATAATACAGTGAGTCCCAAGCAAGAGTTGGCCAATGACGCGGGTTCCTGCGGCACGTCGGGCACAGCTCCAACTCCCAAGCGATCGGGTGAAATATCTATGCTAATAAAGCCGCGATCGGTGTAATGATTCAGGTTCTCACATTTACAGTTAAAATTACAATGACAATAAACACGTACCTCATCACAAGAGATGTTGGAAATGTTCTCATCTTGCATCCACATAATACTGGCACCTTTCTAGGAAATTTTCTTTCAAGCGCATAAGTTCAGCTTCCGAGACAGAGTTCATTTCTCTTGTGATAGGCCCAGTGCTTTAGTTGGAAAATATTTTATGGGGGTACGGTACTCACCTTACTTCAAAATTTTCCATATCGCCTCATACAAAAGAGTTTTAAAAAACCGAGCACCTTATCAGGATAGCCAACATGTAATCTAAAGCGAAAGTAATTATTGTAGAAATGCGCACGAAGGTGAAGATTAGAACGGATATCTATTGCGAATTTAATAGTGTTTGTCATTATTAACAAATACACTCTCTTATTGAATTGGACATTTAATAAGTATTTTAGGACAATATCGTTCCTGTACTGCCAGTACGACATACCGGAGCACATCTTTTTCCTGGTATGGTAGAAGGAAAATAATTTTATACCGTACTGGCCCAACTAAAGCACTGGATAGGCCTATGTGATATTTTCTTTAAGTTCTTCTAACAGTATGGGAATATTATTTATGGGGAAACTTGAAAAATAAAGTGTATAGGTCAATTTCCCATACATTACAAGAACTTAAAGACAATATCACACGAGAAATGAACTTTATCTGAGAAGCTGAACTTAAGCGCGTGAAAGAAAATTCCCTAGAAAGGAGCCAGTGTTGTGTGAATGCAAGAGGAGAACATTTCCAACATCCCTTGTGATGAGGTACGTGGCTATTTTCATTTTAATTTTAACTGTAAATGTGAGAACCTGAATCATTACACCGATTGCGGCTTTATTAGCGTAGATATTTCACTCAGGAGTTGGAGCTGTGCCCACCGCACCGCAGGAACCCGCTTCATTGGCTAACTCTTGCATGGGACTCACTGTAGTAGACTACTTGTAAAGGTTAAAAATTGATGAAATGGGTAATTATTAGTTTCTACGACAACAGTGACATCTAGTTATATCCCCTATAATCGATATAACGGGCTAGCACCTAAATTTTTACCATAATGGGCCATATTTTTACCATATGAAACTTTTCTTAAGTGGAGAGAGTTCTGTTAAACAGAATGTTAATGTTGGTCATAAGTAATATTTTGAGTGAAAATATTATCATTGTATTGTATTGTCAAGAACCATCTAGTTTACGGACTAAGTTTTTAGTTCTCAAATAGTTATTTATGTTATTTTAAGTTGTAAATGATTAATGGATACACGATGATAATAGTAGTAGTAGGAATAATAGTATTTGTAGTTTTTAGATTGAAGGAACTGGATAATTACACTAGCCTGCGAATTTCAACTTTTTGTTTGTTGCCTAAAGTAAAAAATGTGATTTTATATAATGTCCATGTGCTGAATCCGAATTTTCAATCCGTTTACTTCTATCACATAAGGTTTTCTTGCGAAATCACTTTACATGTATTATATATTTACACAAATTTCACCACAAACTTTTCATAATACTTTTTTTATTTTAAAGAAAAAACAATATATAATATACACAACTTGCTTAAATAAATGTGTATGATTGTTAATACATATGACTAGAGTGCATTTGCTTTATTTTGTCTTGTTTAGTTCACTATTGGAAAGTTTCACAGAAATTTTACACACATTGCTTCCTACTTGAGAAAGTCCTCCTGTTCCTTTTTCTTTTATGTTTGTCTCCATGTATTTCGTGCTTTAACATCCAACAATAGTCTGCGAGCTTACTAATACTCCAGCGTCCCTGGTACCTCCTTTCGAATTCCAGCACATCCTTGTGAAATCGTTCTCCTTGTTCTTCACTCAAAAGTCCTAGATTTTCAGGGAAATAATCTAGGTGAGAAAACAGGAAATGAATTTTCATACTCATGTTACAACCAATATCCTTGTATGCTTGAAGCATGTTAGCCACAATATTCCAGTAATTGGGATCCTTGTTATTACCAAGAAATTTATAAACAGTTTCACAGAAAGATATCCATGCTGCTTTCTTCTTTTAATCCATAGTGTTTTTAAATGCTGCATCTGACATCAATTTTCTTATATCAGGACCATTAAATATACCTTCTTTTAATTTCCCTTCTGATATTATTGGGAATTTCTCACATATGTACTTGAAACAGTCTCCTTCCTTATTTAAAGCCTTTACGAATTGTTTCATTAAGCCATGCTTAATGTGGAGAGGTGGCAGCAAAACTTTAGAAGGACTCACAAGGCTTTGGCACACAACATTCTTAGAACCGACTCCAAACTTTCTCGAGGTGGCCAGTCTTTCTTAGTCCAGTGATCAACTCGTGCCCTGCTATCCCATAGACAAAGAAAGCATGGAAATTTGGTAAAACCAGATTGTTGATCCAGGAGCATAGTTAGAATTTTAAAATCGCCACAAACTTGCCAGTTGTGTTCACTGTAGTTCACTCGCAATAACATCAGTTGCAAATTTGGGTATGATTCTTTGAGGATCATTGAATAGGCAACAGGCACTGAACCAAAAAGTTTCCATTAGGAAGGAGAACAACCTTCAAACTTCGCTTGGAAGCATCAATGAACAGTCTCCACTCACTTGGATCATAGTAATAAATAATTCATAAATTTAATTGTCGTTAGGCCATTACAGCAATAGACAAAGTCTAAAACTAAACTCCGTGGCGCTACATGCCTGGAGGGACTTGGCCTACCACCCGACCGCTGCGTCATCTCCCGTAGGCAGATGGCAGGATTGGGGGGCATGTGGTCAGCATGCCGACACCCACGGCCGTTATTGGTGGTTTTCTTGACCGGAGCCGCTACTTCTCTATCAAGTAGCTCCTCAATTTGGAATCACGAGGCTGAGTGCACCCCTACCAGACCTCCCTACCTCAGAAAAATCCGAGGAGGTACCGGGAATCGAACCCGGACCGACGGATTTGTAGTCAGCAACGCTAACCACAAGACCACGCCGGCGGACAGACAAAGTCTAATACATATCTAAAAATAGAATTAATATAAAACTACAGCTAAATTGCTAAGTTCTAAGTTACAAATAACACATATTTTAAGCTAAATTACACTATTACAGTTGAAGTATTCATCCAAGGTATAAAAAGGGTTACAAACTAACCAATTATGTAATTTTTTTCTAAATACAATGATATGAGTATGTTGAGTAGATACAGATAGTTTATTAAACAGTTTATGTCCTATGATTTCATGACTATTCAGAGATTTGGAAAATCGTTGGAACGGAATGTATATATGACTACTGGATCTAGTATCGTGGGAGTGAATATTATTTCTATACTGCCACTCTGACTGTCTATTCTTTATGTAAATTAAAACAGTAAATATATATATAGACTAGCATGTGCCCGCGGCTTCGCCTGCGATAATTATTTCAGAAATTAAAAATTAAGAGCATAATAGTTAAATCATTATATTTATTAACACCTAAATCACGTGAATTACATACCACGATTAGATAGCGTCGCCCGGTAAAAGCGACCTCAGATTCGAGGTCCTTGGCCCAGAAAACCCCTGTATAGTGAGTTTCGTCCAAATCGAACAACGTTTGACCATATTTAGGCCTATATTGATTATCCCTCTTATAATAATAATGATATCGCATGGTCCACAGTACCTGAACTCCGTATTTTAATGAATTACATCGATACCTGTGATCACAACAAAATTTTCTCAGGCGTGGAAATTATCCTAAGCCAAATTTTGTATCCTATCGCTTGTACACAGCAAGCCGGGTAGGGGTTCAAATAAGAAGAAACATAAATTCCGGTAACATAAAATTGTATTGTCTTTGCGGAATATTATATTTCTCATTCTCATGTTACCATAAAACCGTTTTGGGGATGAAATTAAACAGAAATGGAATATCCCTTTCATACTTCTCTCTCCAAAAACCTGCGATATACTAATATATATATATATATCTATATATATATATATATATATATATTACCATACCTCGTATTGTTTTCTCTATGTCCAGGGTAAAGAATGTTACGTGATTGCATTATTTTCGTGGATATTGATAGTTCACTAATTTCTCAAATTCGAGTTTCATTTTTTTTTCCAAACCCATCTGAGACCCACTGGCAACAATATGTTTTAATGTCAAATGTGATTTGGATTGGATAATTCTGTGTAAAAAGGTATTAAGTATTTTCAAAAACATTTGATTTTTGGCATTTAAAATCGAAATTTTTCAAAATCCTTTCTTAGTGAGCACCTACATTATGAAACGAAGGTACTATCAAAATTCCAAGTCTCTACCTGTTATAGTTTAGGCTGTACGTTGATTCTCTGTCAGTCAGTCATTCAGTCAGGACAAAGCCTCTTATATATATAGAGATTGATCACTGTTAATATTTTGTGTTGTAGAAATAAAGGTTTGCAGTGTTCCCTGTGTGAGCTATTAGTGATAATTCTAATAGCTTTTTTCTGTAGGAACAGAATTCTATTTACATGACAAGAGTTTCCCTAGAGTATTATTCTATATGCAATAACACTATGAAAAAATGCGAAGTATGAAGATCTAATGTGATTATCTGGAACATAGTATTTAAGGTGTCGTAACAAATAAATAACTCTTGAAAGTTTACCGCTAATATATGTTATATGCTGTTCCCATGTTAACTTATTGTCGACATAGATACCAAGAAATTTAACACTAGAAGAGTTATTTCAGACCAGTCTGTTCTAAGACTAAAATATAGATCTTGAGTTTTATCTTCATTAAGTAGGAAACCATTTGCCCTGAACCAGTTGGTAGTTTCTATCATTGTATTGTCAGTGAGAGCTTTTAGAGTAGCCTACTAAGATCATTACTAACATTTATGAAAGTTGTATCATCAGCATATAACACAAAATGATTATTGACAGCTGCTGGAAGGTCATTAATCATAATAAGAAATAAGAACGGTCCCAGGACAGAACCTTGGGGAACTCCTTTTTTAACTATAGCAACTTTAGATTTTATTTTATTTTATAGTTTGGAAGTTCACGTTTTATCATAAGTTTTTTCACATTATTACAATATACAAGGTAGCCATCTTCGGAGAAAAAGGATTTAAATTCTGTTTCGTGTTATCTGAACCAATAGAATGATGTTTGTGGACAAATTTCAGCAATGTTATGAAATAAATAAATAAATACAAAATACTAGTTTGGTTATTATTTTTTCTTACATAACACGGCATTATTTAAAAAAAAAAAAAAAATATTGTGAATTTTAATTTCTCATTAATGATTCCATACTCTTGTAATTTATTTTAGATTTAAATTTCAAAATGACTTGGTGTTGGTAATTCTTCAGCATAATAATGCACATACTTAATCTCAATTAGCAAATTGTCTGTATTACTTCTACTGTAGAGAAAAGCATATGTCTATTATTATTGAATAATTTATTAATGGTGGTGGGTTTTAATTTTGTACTACTTATAACAGTGACGCGTTACTGATAAATAAAATTTCCTTTGGAATTAATTATAAATGATTCACTGGCCTGGATGTCTATGTGGTGTGATCGTTTGAATCTTAGGAGTCCACTGGATATCATCTTTATTCCTGCAAAATTTCAAAACATAAAACAGAATTTTTTGGAATGGATTTACCTCCTGAAACCTGCACAAGGAATAGTTAAATGAAATTAATACGTCTGCAATCAACTTGCAAATAAAGAAACAACAGAATATAGACACAATGATATTCACAATGCTCTGCATATACAGGGAATCCATTTTATGCGGAAAATTTTTAACAGCGTTGCCCCTGCTCACACTTTCCCCGCTGTTGTGCTTGCACCGGCGGGGACCGTTACTACCGGAAAATCAATAACTCAACCAATTTATTATCAAAATAGGCCTACATGTAGAGGCTTATTACTCACCATTTATTTGAGATACTGTTGAAAATGACCCCCGTCAGCAGTAAGACATGCCTCACATCCTTTAAACAAATTATTTGCCACTTTCTGTAATTCCGCTTCGGTAAACACTGCACTGCACGTGTTATTTCGGCCTTAAGTTCTTCTAAGGTAGGCCTATGAGGATTATTTCGGTAAACTTTTCCCTTTAGGTATCCCCAAAGATACTAATCACAGTACGTTAGGTCGGCTAATCTAGGGGGGGGCATAAACCCGTGCTAATTATCCTGCCATCAAAAACTTCACGCAAAGTTCCTGTATAATTATGAGCGGGATGCGCCTATATGGCAATGCGGCAGTGATGCGAGGTTTCCTCATAAAATGGACTCACTGTATAAATCATGTGGATTATAGCCCATAGTGTGTATTACTTCCTACAGTACTATGATAGTTTCTCGAAAGAAAGGTTTTATTTATAGACTCTGTTTAAAACAATAAATGGACAGATGCCTAAAGACTGGGCTGCATTTCAACCCCTTCCAAACAGAATTTCATAGAATTTCCAAACAGAATTAGCCCATGAGCTACATGATATCAAAAATACAGACACTAAAGAAAACTTGCAGTGCAGAAACACAATTAAACAAGCTGGCATCTTACTTACGAAAGCTTCGATTCCCCATGGCATACTAAATCATTCACAGTAAAACTCCACTCACAAAACACACTCAAAGCAACTGGTCTACATACTGACGGTGCTGTGGCGCAGCTGAATGCTCAACTCAACTTGTGCAAGCACACATGGGAAGCAACTTACGCTTCCAGAATTAAGGGGTAGCCAAGCTTGGCTACAATTTACATAAAGTAAGAATGTAAAGGCCCTAATACTGAGCCTTGTGGTAGGCCTACTCCATTTCTAACTACATCTTCATTAGATCATAGTTTGCCCTTTTTAAATTATTTCTGTACTAGCTGGTTACCTGTCCTTGCACAATTTTTAGCCTTACATGAGAAACATCATGGGAAATTAGGCTAACCATAATTCGCTTTTCTGTGCGCCTGATGTTCTCCCGGATTTTGGGAATGATGCCTGTTTGCATCTAACTCCATGTGAATGAGTTCATTTGATATATTTTGTATTTTTGCATTATTAGCCTAATTTAATGTTTGAACCTGTGTCTGTATGGACATTAAATACTTGAATAAAAGCCAGTGCAATGTCATCTGCAAGAGAAAATTAGTCAGATCAAGCTCTGCAATAGAGATTAGATTTAAATGCTGGAAGATATATTTCCCAACTCTCTGGTGGGACAATGGAAGAGTATTATGAATTCGGTTCACAGATAGGAGTCATTATCAAACTTCAGAAAAACATCAGACACAATGAGAACTTGTAAACTTTATTGGCAGTCATAAACATCAGCAAGATGTTATTGGACATTTGTCAAAATAATTTTTACAATAACCGTTACAATACACTTTACTCAAATTAAAATAAAGTGTCACTTGGAATATTAAAAAATTAATGGAAAATATCAGAACAGCATTCAAAGTATTCCTGTACAGTATAAAAGGGAATTTTTACCAACCATTTGAACAATTCATTCTTAAAATAATTGAGGGTGACAGTATTTGCCCGCTGGGGCAGTTTATTAAACAAAGACACAGCCATCTGATCAAATGAGTTTTTGGATTTTGTCAGTCTGACAGGAGGTCCAACAAGTAAGTGGTTGTTTCTTATGTGTCTGGGCCCTGTTAACATAGTTTCTAAGATTTTTCTTTACACTTAAAAGGCAATAATATATATATAAAAATTTACTACAGTTCAAATCTTCTCGCCTATAAAGAGCGGTCTACAGTAAGCAAGCTAAGCTGATCCAGTAATTATACGTACGGTAATGCCATTTTTTGTAGTTTAAGTACCTTAGATACAGCATTACTGTTTCCCCAGATTGTACGTTATTGTAGGTTAAAACACTGTGAAAGAATGCATAGTATGCATAATTTAAATATAACTTAGGAATGTGAATTTTTAGATGTCTAGGCAAATATATCACTCATGAGAGTTTAACAGAGATATTGTCAGTATGGGCTGACCATGTCAATTTAGAATCGAACGTTATTCCTAAGAGCTTCATTATTTACATGGTTCTGATTATTTCACAAGGAAAACAATATGTGTTGAGCTTTGTTCTCGTTGAGGCAAAAACCATTAGCTTTAAACCATTCAGAGGCTTGCTTTAGAGAATTCTGCATAGTTCTATGCAACACATTAAGGTCATTGTTACTATAATAAATTGTTGTATCATCTGCAAATAAAACAGTTACAATGAATATTACATGGAAGGTCATATACCATTATTATAGGTAAAAATCATGCAATGTACGCTACTTGTTCACCTGTATGAAAGGTGGATAACCCATCGGTCAAGACAAGAGCTGATAATGATGTGACAGACATCCATATTATTCTTAATGTGTGTTTCTTGCCATGATAATTATTTCGATACATTAGTCATGTAACGTTCTTGATTCAAGTGGATTTTTCTGGTGATAATGAACTTGATACAGTTGAATTATTATGCAAGCCCTTTCAGATTAATAAAATAAATAAGATACCAGTTGCTCAACTAAGATATATTTTGTTATTTGTCACCTAGGCCTTTTGGTATCTCTACACCATCTTCAGGACATCTTTTGCTAGCTTGGAGCTCCAATAATTAAAATAAAAACTGCATTTCGTCACCTTTATAAAATAAGATATAATTTATTAAATCTTGGCCTCCTCGCCCCGTGTAAATACACCATGATTTTGCATATCGACCATGATATGCCACATGTCCGTTGACCATGATTTTGCATATCAACCATGCGACAAGGAGGCCACAGAAGATAGTTCCGTGACAGTGATTTTATGAGATTTTATTTAAAAAAAAAAGTACCTTATTTTATAAAGGTAACAAAATGCAGTTTTTATTTTAATTATTGGAGCTCCAAACCAGCAAAGGATGCCCTGAAGATGGTGTAGAGATACCAAAAGGCCTAGGTGACAAATAACAAAATATATCTTATTTGAGCAACTGGTATCTTATTTATTTTATTACGTTGATCAAGCTCTACGGTGTTGAACATGTATTTTAATAAGCCCTTTCAAGTTAAATGAAAGAATCAATAAATTTTAACACTATTTATTAATCCATTACAGCTCATAGCCTGTTTAGAAGATAAATAATGAAATATATAGAAAATACACTTGGAATCATAAAAAAGAAAGAATGAAAATAATATCGTACTGCATTACACTTAGCACATATCTTCTACGTGTGGCACTGTTCACAAGATGAACTTGTAATAATTGTTTATGATTTATAAACGTGATGAATATCCTTCCAATAACTCGTTGAATTAAAAACCAACACTTTTGATATGTTGTATAGTAAGTTAAGTTGCACTCAAAAGATGAGTGTCATGGAAAAATGTTGGTAACGATAAACTCTTATGGAGAGGAATAGACGATGCTTGTTTGATAAATCTAGAAACAGATTTACCAGGTACTTATTTTTTGCTCTAGTTGACTGTCAACATCGTTTACAAATTCTATTGCTGCAATCCATATAATGATTTCTTCTTCTTCCAGGTGTCTTGGAAAGTTTGGAATCTTCTTTACCGTCCACCATAGGTGTAAACATTTATCCTTATGGCCATTTTAGAAACACAGCCTTGCCGCATGCCACTACTATTCTGGTGGGCGAATATGGTCATTATGGCACTGGAATAGTGCCCCCACCTCCATACCATTTGAAAGGAATGTACCATTTTCAAATGGAAAGCAATTTGTATGACCTTAGTTCTAAAGAAGGATTTCATACGTCAAAATCTCTGGTAGTTCAAAGAAGAAACACACATAATTATAGAAATGGTCTTGGGGAAGATAATGATGCTTCTGATGGTTTTAAATTCTACGAACCTCCCAGTGATTTTGTACTTCAACAAGTTAGTGCTATTAATGACATTCTAACACCTATTACTTTCATCAAAAGATATGAAAAATTTAAGCTAAGGCCGCCTTTGAAAATACATATTATAACAAATAATGAGTTGGACACCAGTGACCTCTATGGAGCAGCTGATATTCATGCAGCATCATTCAGACTAGAGAAAGATCACTATGGGAAATACTTTGAAGCTTTCTTTATTCGATGGCTGCAATATTTAAAGAAGGAATCTTTTCACCCAGAACTGCTACCATCATATGCCTTGCACAGAATTTGTAATAAATTGCTATATAGCAGAGCATTTATGAATTATGACCTATATGGAATTAATGCCATTAATAGTTTATTTAAGCTGTTGAACGCACAGGATTTTGAAATACTCAGACTACTCTATAGCACCCATGACATACACAGCATTCAAGATCTGCAACACAATGAACATTTCGTGCCTGATAACAGTTTGTACCTAGTCAGATTGTTACAAGGGGCATTGAAAGATCAGATTACCCAAATGATTCATCCAACTCATGTACGTAATCAATTTTCAAAGAAAATACCATACATTGTACACGTTTCTGCCTCACCTTACAAGGCAATGGAAGAAAATCACAAAATTCATATTAGACATATTCACAATTTGATTATTCCATTCTTAACAGACATTACTCATGGTGAAGTATTACATAATCAATTTTCAAACAAAATACCATACATTGTACACGTTTCTGCCTCACCTTACAAGACAATGGAAGAAAATCACAAAATTCATGTTAGACATATTCACAATTTGATTATTCCATTCTTAACAGACATTACTCATGGTGAAGTATTTCCTAAGATTGAAGGAGATGTCGTACCTGTGGTTGATGGTCTGCAACATAATTTTCCACTCGAGTCACAATATGTTCAGCCTCTTATCAAAAGGTATAGGAGTCATGCATCAGTTGAGACAAAATATCTACAAGGATCTCCTGAGATACAAAGAAGTTATAGTCCATTTCCAAAATATGTGAAAGTTTGGCCACCATCCTATGGAACTACAAGCTCAAATTTACTGGGCACAGAGATAAAGCATCTTGATCATGGAAGTGGATACAATGAATATGGTTAGTGATGTTGATATTTTTACTAGTACTACTACACAAGTGAGAGCCAGCTGGTGATCACACCTACTTAATCAAGATATGAAATTTCCTTATTGCTACTAGGACCCACACTGCAAAATTAATTATCTGTATCACATCTCATCACTGTCCAATGATTGAGAAGTAGGCTAATATGTTTGATTCACACCAGGGCCCCATACCAGTATAATTGATAAGTACCGTAATATGTTTGATCCACACAAGGACCCCATCCCTATCCAAATTATAATACTCACTTGTTTTGAGATCAATTTCAATGATTTTTATTCAACTATAATTTCAATTCAGTTATATAATAATGTAGGTGTTTAAAATTGTGAGGGACTTTACCAATTTACTTTCTTACTATGTCTTCCAATAATATATCTTTACGTGATCTGCTCTAACTTCTAGTAACTATCGTAACAGTGACCTAGTTACTCAGTGAAGCAAATCCACCTGTCACCACATACCAAAGTACGGCACGCGCACTTGACATTCCACAGCTACTATTAATGCACCACATCTACAGGGTGTTCTCGAACTTCTTCATTATAATTTAACTATTATAAAAAAACTCTCTTTTATTGGTAGAACATTTGATATAGGGCGCCATCTACCAATTCCTCTTCTAATTCTCATCCTAATTACCAATATTAATTTCTCTCTTGACTATATGTTTTTTTTTTTTTAAGTCCCACCACAAAATATTTATTGCATATACAAGGCTATATATACAAGTACCACGGCGTAGCCTTTAAACAGTGGAGAAGGGCAGGATTCTTTCTATTTAAAGGAAGTTAGTATTTTTAATTCACCCTCTAAATAACAAACCACGTTAACTATGATTTTTCAACAATTAACAATAATATTTTATTTAACAAAAATCAGATTATTCAGTAACAATTTTACAACTTCCCTTTTTAAATTACCCTCATCTCAAGTTTATACACACAACATATTTATTTCAATTATAACTATTTCTTTACCATTATTATCTCAAATCAACATTTATCAGATGTAACCCTAAAATAAATTTCTGACTCTTAATAAGGTTTTAATTCCAATATTATACTGTTTTCTTACTTTCCCCATTGACTAACGTAATTTCTGAATTTATTTTTCAGGTCACTTTTGAATTCTACAATCAAATACTTCTTTCATCAACTTCAAAAAAAAAAAATCCAAAACCATCAAAACTCTGACAACAAGGAAATTGTATCAAACTCTACCCTGTACATACTCCTCTTAATAAATGTTCATCTTACAATACATTTTACTGTCCTTTATTTCACTACACTAACATGTCCTTGTCTGTCCCGTCAGAGAAGAAGAAGTTTTTAAAGATAGATAGGAAAGACAGTGTTATGAAGAAAGAAACGGAAGTTTAGGCCTACACCCACAGAGTGACTGTGGCGATAGACCACCGATACAGGGGTGTCGTCTAGATCTTGAGTTACAAACAATCTGACTCCTCCTCTGTAACCGGGGAAATAATAACGGGCCGCAAACAAAAATACAATTTTGAAAATCGATGTCAGAGGTCCCTGACACTCTCTCCTAGAGGCACGTGGGGCCGTTGTTCGCCTCCAACACCGACGCCTTTCACAATTTCTCCTAAATTTCTTTCTTTATATATATTTCACTAATATAGGCCTTGCCTACTACTAGATTTTATTCTTTTAATTTTTTCTTTCTCAACATTCACATTACCTTGTAGTAGTTATTTTATTCGAAATCTTAGGAGCTCCTGTCACCCAAGAATCCATCTACTAACAATCCTTCTTACTTACTCTATGTATTCATCATCACTTCTACAAGAATCATTAACTTATTTTCTTTCTTTCTTTTTCTTCTCTTTTAACCTTTCCTTTATAGCAAAAACTTCCCGTTTAATGCTTCAAATCTTCTTCTAACTTTTATTCACTATCCCCTTTTTTAACCATTTTTCACTTTACAAAAATTTACTTTTAATTCATCTAACTTCAATTTAGAATTGTATTTTCCTAAGCCCCTAGGCTTCTAGACTTTCTTCTACTTTTTCCAAGTTCACTACTCTACCCAATTTTTCTTCAACTACTTTAACTCTTTTCTCTGTTAGGTTACAATCTTAACCCCAATCAATTTACTTTCACTTCTATATTTAGATGCAATGGTCCTATATGATCTCTAACAATAGGAGTACAACACTTTCTCAGTCTCCCTTATTCTAACGCTTTGATAAGGCGCAAAGCACCGCACACATAAATTAATTAATAGCCATTTTTAACTTTACATTAGATATTACAATAAATTTGGAAGTATGACACTTATTCTATCTCCCAGTCCTTTACTTAAGATAAGGCGCCTAAGCTCGCCGACTATCTTAATTTATGCTACCCTAACATTTCTTTCCATTACAACTTCTCCACGTTACTTAGTTTCAATCTGTGTCCATTTATGTTTCTGAATTTCCTGTGAATTCCAATATGAAACTACTTGACCCCACCTAAGTAACTTATCTTTATTTACTCCCTCTCTACTTCTTTCTTATTATCCTCTTCTAACCTAACTCTGAACTTGAACTACAGAACAGATCATCGTTACTTTCACTACCAACCAACTACTTTTCTTTTTCCTCTACTCTATCTCTTATTGAACTACTTTTGTTCTGTTAGGAATCTATTGATCACACATTAAGTAGAAACTACAAAAATGTGAATATCAATTTATCTTTTCAAAAACTGACTAAGCGTCTGATAATACTAGTTTTTAGTATACTCAACAGGACGTAGACTACTGTTGGTCTTCACTCTTCCCTCCAATGTCCATTTCTTTGTAGGATACCATTCGTCATCCAAGTCTCCCTTAGACTCGGCCCATATTCTCCTTCGCAGCGGTTGTCCGTTGTCGGCAGCCACGACATAATCCAGACACGTTTAGACTCATTCCAACCATAGCTATTTCCATATAGCCATCCATCGGTGATTCCAATTTTTCTCTTCTCGTCGGCTCGCTGATGCTTATGTTCCACCGACCCATTTCTACTGCCTGGCGGCGTGCATACAGCACCCACCCGACGGGCTAGGCCCGCCAGACGCGGCGACCTCCCTCTTCGTCGGCTGTCTGTTGCTTACTCTTCTGCTGACTAACTCTTACTCCTCTCTCCTCACTACTCTGTGTCCGTTACTTCTCTCTCAGGGGTCACGGTCGTCTCTCTCCATTTCCGGCGCCCCGCGCCTGCGCACGTTCCTCTTCCTGCAATTCAAATAAAACTGACACAGTATCGATAGTTCCTAGGATTTCCTTTGTTTATCACTAGTTCCCTCGTGGTCTCGAGCACTGTTTTATACGTAACGTTTTTGCAACGTGACATTCTTCCCTTTCTTACCAAAAAAAATATGTTTGCTGTCTTAAGGGAACATATTTTTTTTTTTTTCCTTTTATGAACCAACCAATAGGGTCTATACTGGCACAAAGGGCTTAAAATCTTTAGCATGTCACTTCCCTAACTTTTTTGCCATAACGGTTCATCAACTCGTAACTGTTTTCACTCATTCTTTTCTTTATAACGTAAGGACCAATAAATGTTTCACTTAAATGCATAACCTTGTGCTGAATTAATAAGTTTATAGTTTCTTCTCAACACTAGATCTCCCAGGCAAAATTTCACTTCTCTCCTTCGGAGATTATAATAATGACTCTACTTTTTATAAGCAGTTTCTAAATTATGTCTGACCATTAGATTTACCTTTTTTTTTTTTTTTTTTTTTTTTTTTTTTTTTTTTTTTTTAACCTATCTAATCTTTCACTCAAATTCTTTGGAAGTTCCTTAACTATAGGCTGATTTTCAATAACATTTAGCCTACTTAAAACTTCAGCCTCCTTCCCAAAATCTAGCATATAAGGAGTGCATCCAGTGGAACTATGTTTAACAGTATTCAAAGCAAACGTAAATTCTTTCAGATAAACAGATAAACATACATTTTGAATGTAACTAGCAAGACCATCGTTTACAATACCCGATTAACTCTTTCTACTGGTTACTTTCCTTAAAGCTTTACAGTCCACACATTTGGTAAAGGTAGCTTAAATTACAACAGTATATTTGTTTCTTTGCTTGGAACGTGGGTATGGTCCCAATAAATCAGTAGCTATAGTAATCCAAGATTTTCTTTCTGATAAGTAGCCATATTAATATATTAACAATTCCACAATGACAAAAAAGACTGAAAAGAGAAAAGAGATTAGAAAACAATAGTCAAGTCATCTGTCATAGTCACCTATACTAACCTAGAAAAATATGAACTCCCCTCTTTTTTTTTAACTCGCCCCACGCTATGGGTCAAAACTCTTTTGTTTTTAACACTATCTCGCCCCACGCTATGGGCTATCAAAATCTGTGATTTTACCACAACTCGCCTCACGCTACGGGCGACCAAAATATGTGAAGACTGAACTTCACAAAACTTTAACTGAATAAAGGTTTCTTTTTACTTAACAATTTTAACTAAATTAAGTTGCAACAATTAGCAATACTGTTTTGTTTTAACACTACTTAGCCCTACGATATGGGTCAAAATTGCTATCAAAATTACTATCAAAATTATCCTACTATGAAACTATCACGGCCTCACGCTATGGGCTCCAAAATATATGATGACTCGTATTTCAAGTTTCCAATTCTAACTGATTAATGTTTATTTTCTTTTCTTATATCAAGCCCCACGTTATGGGATATCAAACTATCACGACCCCACGCTGGGCGCCAGAATATGTGAGGGACTTTACCAATTTACTTTCTTACTATGTCTTCCAATAATATATCTTTACGTGATCTGCTCTAACTTCTAGTAACTATCGTAACAGTGACCTAGTTACTCAGTGAAGCAAATCCACCTGTCACCACATACCAAAGTACGGCACGCGCACTTGACATTCCACAGCTACTATTAATGCACCACATCTACAGGGTGTTCTCGAACTTCTTCATTATAATTTAACTATTATAAAAAAACTCTCTTTTATTGGTAGAACATTTGATATAGGGCGCCATCTACCAATTCCTCTTCTAATTCTCATCCTAATTACCAATATTAATTTCTCTCTTGACTATATGTTTTTTTTTTTTTAAGTCCCACCACAAAATATTTATTGCATATACAAGGCTATATATACAAGTACCACGGCGTAGCCTTTAAACAGTGGAGAAGGGCAGGATTCTTTCTATTTAAAGGAAGTTAGTATTTTTAATTCACCCTCTAAATAACAAACCACGTTAACTATGATTTTTCAACAATTAACAATAATATTTTATTTAACAAAAATCAGATTATTCAGTAACAATTTTACAACTTCCCTTTTTAAATTACCCTCATCTCAAGTTTATACACACAACATATTTATTTCAATTATAACTATTTCTTTACCATTATTATCTCAAATCAACATTTATCAGATGTAACCCTAAAATAAATTTCTGACTCTTAATAAGGTTTTAATTCCAATATTATACTGTTTTCTTACTTTCCCCATTGACTAACGTAATTTCTGAATTTATTTTTCAGGTCACTTTTGAATTCTACAATCAAATACTTCTTTCATCAACTTCAAAAAAAAAAAATCCAAAACCATCAAAACTCTGACAACAAGGAAATTGTATCAAACTCTACCCTGTACATACTCCTCTTAATAAATGTTCATCTTACAATACATTTTACTGTCCTTTATTTCACTACACTAACATGTCCTTGTCTGTCCCGTCAGAGAAGAAGAAGTTTTTAAAGATAGATAGGAAAGACAGTGTTATGAAGAAAGAAACGGAAGTTTAGGCCTACACCCACAGAGTGACTGTGGCGATAGACCACCGATACAGGGGTGTCGTCTAGATCTTGAGTTACAAACAATCTGACTCCTCCTCTGTAACCGGGGAAATAATAACGGGCCGCAAACAAAAATACAATTTTGAAAATCGATGTCAGAGGTCCCTGACACTCTCTCCTAGAGGCACGTGGGGCCGTTGTTCGCCTCCAACACCGACGCCTTTCACAATTTCTCCTAAATTTCTTTCTTTATATATATTTCACTAATATAGGCCTTGCCTACTACTAGATTTTATTCTTTTAATTTTTTCTTTCTCAACATTCACATTACCTTGTAGTAGTTATTTTATTCGAAATCTTAGGAGCTCCTGTCACCCAAGAATCCATCTACTAACAATCCTTCTTACTTACTCTATGTATTCATCATCACTTCTACAAGAATCATTAACTTATTTTCTTTCTTTCTTTTTCTTCTCTTTTAACCTTTCCTTTATAGCAAAAACTTCCCGTTTAATGCTTCAAATCTTCTTCTAACTTTTATTCACTATCCCCTTTTTTTAACCATTTTTCACTTTACAAAAATTTACTTTTAATTCATCTAACTTCAATTTAGAATTGTATTTTCCTAAGCCCCTAGGCTTCTAGACTTTCTTCTACTTTTTCCAAGTTCACTACTCTACCCAATTTTTCTTCAACTACTTTAACTCTTTTCTCTGTTAGGTTACAATCTTAACCCCAATCAATTTACTTTCACTTCTATATTTAGATGCAATGGTCCTATATGATCTCTAACAATAGGAGTACAACACTTTCTCAGTCTCCCTTATTCTAACGCTTTGATAAGGCGCAAAGCACCGCACACATAAATTAATTAATAGCCATTTTTAACTTTACATTAGATATTACAATAAATTTGGAAGTATGACACTTATTCTATCTCCCAGTCCTTTACTTAAGATAAGGCGCCTAAGCTCGCCGACTATCTTAATTTATGCTACCCTAACATTTCTTTCCATTACAACTTCTCCACGTTACTTAGTTTCAATCTGTGTCCATTTATGTTTCTGAATTTCCTGTGAATTCCAATATGAAACTACTTGACCCCACCTAAGTAACTTATCTTTATTTACTCCCTCTCTACTTCTTTCTTATTATCCTCTTCTAACCTAACTCTGAACTTGAACTACAGAACAGATCATCGTTACTTTCACTACCAACCAACTACTTTTCTTTTTCCTCTACTCTATCTCTTATTGAACTACTTTTGTTCTGTTAGGAATCTATTGATCACACATTAAGTAGAAACTACAAAAATGTGAATATCAATTTATCTTTTCAAAAACTGACTAAGCGTCTGATAATACTAGTTTTTAGTATACTCAACAGGACGTAGACTACTGTTGGTCTTCACTCTTCCCTCCAATGTCCATTTCTTTGTAGGATACCATTCGTCATCCAAGTCTCCCTTAGACTCGGCCCATATTCTCCTTCGCAGCGGTTGTCCGTTGTCGGCAGCCACGACATAATCCAGACACGTTTAGACTCATTCCAACCATAGCTATTTCCATATAGCCATCCATCGGTGATTCCAATTTTTCTCTTCTCGTCGGCTCGCTGATGCTTATGTTCCACCGACCCATTTCTACTGCCTGGCGGCGTGCATACAGCACCCACCCGACGGGCTAGGCCCGCCAGACGCGGCGACCTCCCTCTTCGTCGGCTGTCTGTTGCTTACTCTTCTGCTGACTAACTCTTACTCCTCTCTCCTCACTACTCTGTGTCCGTTACTTCTCTCTCAGGGGTCACGGTCGTCTCTCTCCATTTCCGGCGCCCCGCGCCTGCGCACGTTCCTCTTCCTGCAATTCAAATAAAACTGACACAGTATCGATAGTTCCTAGGATTTCCTTTGTTTATCACTAGTTCCCTCGTGGTCTCGAGCACTGTTTTATACGTAACGTTTTTGCAACGTGACAAAATGCCAGTTTATGACTGTTTTTTTTATATTTAATATACTTATATTTGGATCAAGCTAGTTCTATCATTGTTTATATGGAAGAGTGTGCTAATTATAAGCTAATTAATGGTCATTAAGGCGGAAACATCAATATTAACTACTTAACTAATAGACCATTAAGGAAATGAAGTTCATCAATAATAAGTAATACGTTTGATTCACACTAGGACCCCATCCCTGCCCAATTGATGAGTATTGTATAATACTGCATAATTGATGAGTAATGTGTTTGATTCATGCTAAGGCCCCATCCCTGTTCAATAATGATTAGTAATAAACCTATGTTTGATTCATACTAGGGAACCTTTCCTCTGTAATTTATAAATTTATTGATTCACGCTAGGGCCCCCTTCAAGTTATATTAATAATTTATGGCCACCATAGAGAAAATATGAGATAAAAGAGTAACACTGTATTAATATTACAGCATGTGTCAGTTTTATTTATTAAATAGACAATCAGCTGACAAACGGCCATGCAAATCCGTGCACACACAGCAGGACTGAGTTCAATAGCATCTACATGGAATTGAATTTGATCTGAATTCGATCAAGTCCTCCATTTTCAGAGGATTGGATCGGATCAATCTATTATATATATGTAATACAAGTCTACAAAATCTTTGTAGTAGTTCATAATTTGGGTCTTTTAAAAATCCAGTTTTAATAATCAAAATAACATATTTTTAATTTTCCAATAAACAAGCATTTCTTCTAAGGATTAGATAAATGAATGATCTGTATAACCTTCTGGTTTGTTGCAGCAGATAAAGGAACTACAGATTTCAATGATGAACATGAAAGAACTTTAGAGCATGTGATGGACAAACATTTTATTATCCTGAAACCTCACCTTGAGAAAGATGCCTTGAGAACAACAAATTCTAGAGCATTACTAATAGGACGCGAGGATAAGCAGCAATGGAGTCCAGCTGCTTATGAAGGTTCAATTTATCAAACTCCTATACATTCTGTTGTGAAGGAGGAAAAAATTCATGACAGTAAAAAGAAAATTTCCCAGCAATTATTCTATGACGAAAGACAACATATGAGATATATTACCACCGAGCCTTCAGTTCTAACTTCTAGTGATCCATTGTCATACCATAGGACATCAGCAGACTGGCCAGAGAAGCCTGATGTTTTTAAGCCACTTCTCATCGCTAAACATCAAAACTCATTATTGGTACCAGTAAACATTAAAATTACTACTTCTCACCATGTTAACTTTGATCAACACATACCTGTCACGTACAACCCTATTGTTCAGACTATGTCTTCGATCGAACCACTTATACTAAGTAACACCAATAAACAAGCTGAAATTAATGTGGAGAAAAAACCAGAAATATATGGTGCTGGTATGAAGCCAGTCACTCAACTCTTTCCAATGGTTTTAGACAGAGATAAACCTGTAGTTATCAAGAAAGGTCAAGATAATGTTCTTGGCCATACTGTCCCTGAAAACTCTTTTATACAGCAGGATAAATACAAACCAGGCTTACAGTTTATTCCTGTAGAAACCAAGCCCACTCAAAGCGATCTTGTTTCATATCAAAATCCAAAAGATCTAAGGTTTATTGACGAAGGTTTCCATCAAGGAACATCAGGAATATCTGAAGCAAGGATACCACAAGAACTTCCATATGTTGATTCAGGAACTATTACTGTATCTGAAGGAAATCCACCTGAAGTTTCAGATAATGACCATCCTGTTCACTCCCCTCTAATATTCCAAGGTCAAATTCCTTTCAAACCCACTAGCAGTATAAAACCACTATTTGAAAATTATTACCATACCAAAGAGAAACCTTTTGTAGTTGAAACTGAAGCACATAAGTCTAAGCCCACCTCACATCAACTTCCAGCGACTCCAACCCACCAACATGAAAATATCAATTCACACCACATAGTAAAGTTCAGACCACAACACATTATTCAGAAACCCCCTACTGTAACCTATGTAAAGGAAGCGACATCTCTAAAAGAGCCTATTTATGTAACTGAAGCAGTAGAATTGGGTGATAGAAAGGCTGACATGGGGTCTATGCAATTACAGAAACCAATGTTTGTTTTAAAGGAAAAGACACATCAAGGGCCAGATACTCTCCTAAATATTTTGAATAAAAATGCAAAACTTCCAAACACTGATTTACATCCATTTTCATCGTCATTTCACATAACGCCGTTTCATCCACATGAGAATGGCCTACTGGATGAAGTCAATGCAGTAGTTAAATTTGACTTCAAGAACCCTGAGAGATCAGAAATAGATACTCCATACCAGTATCCTCATGTGGACCGACAAGTGACCGGTCACAGGAAACCGCTTGTAACCCCCACTTTCTCACCTGGGTACAGTGTGTCTACAGAAATAATGAAGCCTGTTGCTCCTGTTCTGTCAACAATTCAAGAAGGATCACAAATATTCAGTAACAAAGGAATTGTATCTGGATATACACCCTGGACTCCACAACCACTAAAACCAACTAGATTTATAAAACCTGTTGATATTCATCCCTCATTTGTTGTCAAATCTATTGTTAAAGATAATTCAATTATGCCCATCAATTATCAAGCTGCAAATAGTAAACCCATAGATAAGCAAGAAACAAATGTGAAAGATAAGAAAACTGATTCTGTACTTTCATCTACCCAGAAATCAGGATCTATAAATCCCATTACCATGAGGCCATCTATACAACATTCTTTTAAACGTATTGATTCTCATACAGGGAAACCCTTCCAAAATATGCAAGAAGCTGTTTCTCATCATCCGATTAAACCTTTCCATGCTCAGATGGAGCCAATTAACCATAATCCCACTAAACCAAGTCATACTGACCATGAAACTGTCATTCAGGACCAAGCTCTAGTCAAGCCTCAATCTATCATTCAGCTTCCATCAAAATTCACCCAGAATGATCCACACTTACATTTCCAGCACTTAAAAATATTTGATCAAATTGGTCCCAAGTTTTCTATACAGCATTCATCAAAGCCTATCCCTGAGGTTTCAAATGGCATAACTTATCCAGTAAGACACAACCACATCACATATAATTCACCAAGAATCTCAAATTTTGGGTCTCAACCTATCATTCATCCTGAATTGAAACTCTTCCATGTTTTATCTACACAAGCTATAGATCATTCTTTCCTTCATAACCAAGGTGTTACTCAACAACCATTGGAACAATCATTTCATCATTCTAACACTGATTCTCCAATGGGACCCACAAATGGCATCAAAATTGTCTCTCAAGATATAAAAAAGCATGCAAACTTTAAAGCAGTCCATGCTGGAGACCAGCCGATGAATCTCTTCGTAACTAAACCTCATTATCCAGTTGAAAGTGTTGGTCCTTGGTCTACAAGTCGCCATTCCTTTATTCACCATACATTGCAGCCTATCCTTATAAGAACTCCAAAGAATTCTATCCCCTCAGGATCACATACAGCTGATTATAATATTTGGAAAGGAGATAGCCATCCAGAGAAATCAATCTTTCTTACACATCAACCCAGACGTGATATTAAGACAGTCTTTCATCATCCACTGAAACCAACTTCTGCTAAACCTCAGATAGCCATTCCTCATTCAGTACACTCAATACTTGCTATAACTCAATCTAACATCAATTATCCAATGAAACAACAACATGACCCTAGCAAACCAGTTTCTATTAGATCTCAACCTAAGGAACATTATCCAATAAAACCCAAAAAAGTGGATCACCTTGTCAGTACTCATCCAGAGAAACCACAGCTAGTTGATCATCATCCTAAAATCCACTATCCAAAGAAACCTAAACAAGTGGTTCAGCCTGTCGTAATTCAAAAAGAGAAACTACAGCTTGTTGGTCCTCAGCCTAACATATATTATCCAAAGAAACCCAAAAAAGTGGTTCAGCCTGTGGTAATTCAAAAAGAGAAACCACAGTTTGTTGGTCCTCATTATCCAAAGAAACCCAAAAATGTGGTTCAGCCTGTGGTAATTCAAAAAGAGAAACCACAGCTTGTTGGTCCTCAGCCTAACATATATTACCCAAAGAAACCCAAAAAAGTTGTTCAGCCTGTGATAATTCAACGACAGAAACCACAGCTTGTTGGTCGTCATCCTAACATCCATTATCCAAAGAAGCCCAAAAATGTGGCTCAGCCTATGGTAATTCATCAAGATAAACCAAAGCATATAGCTCCTCACCCTAACATTCACTATCAAAAGAAACCCAAAAAAGTTGTTCTGCCTGTGTTAATTAATCGAGAGAAACTACAGCTTGTTGGTCCTCATTATCCAAAGAAACCAAAAAAAGTAATTCAGCCTGTGGTAATTCATCGAAAGAAACCGAAGCTTATTGGTTCTCACCCTAGCATTCATTATCCGAAGAAACCCAAAAAATTGGTTCAGCCTGTGGTAATTTATCAAGAGAAAACAAAAATATTTGGTCCTCCTCCTAAAATCCATTATCCAAAGAAACCCAAAACAATGGTTCAACCTGTGGTAATTCACCCAGAGACACCACAACTATTTGGTCCTCATTATACAAAGAAACCTAAACAAGTGGTTCAACATGTGATAAATAATCCAGAGAACCCACAGCTTGTCGGTCCATATCATCCAAAGAAACAAAAAGATGTGGTTCAACCTATGGTAATTCATCCAAAGAAACCAAAGCTTGCGGGTCCTCATCCTAACATCCATTATCCAAAGAAACCAAAACAAGTACTTCAACTTAAGGTAATTCATCCAGAGAAACCAAAGGTTGTTGGATCTCATCCTAACATCAATTATCCAGAGAAACCCAAAAAAGTGGTTCAACCTGTGGTAATTAATACAGAGAAGCCACAGCTTGTTGACTCTCATCCTAAACTGTATTATCCAATGAAATCTGAAAAGGTGGTTCATCCAGTAAATATTCATCCCCATACTCGAGAGATTGTTGCCTCTCATCGTAACCTCCATTATCCAAAGAAACATATAGATATGGTTCATTCAGTCATTATAAACTCTGAGAAACCAGAGCTTTTTGACTCTCTTCCTGGAATTCCTTATCCAATCAAACAGGTAACCTATCCTGTAAATATTCATCCCCAGAAAAGAGAGCTAGTTGCCCCTCTTCTTAACTTCCTTTATCCAAAGAAACCCAAACAAGTGGTTCAACCTGTGGTAACTTATCCAGAGAAACCCAAACAAGTCGTTCAACCTGTGGTAACTTATCCAGAGAAACCCAAACAAGTCGTTCAACCTGTGGTAACTTATCCAGAGAAACCCAAACAAGTCGTTCAACCTATGGTAATTTATCCAGAGGAACCACAGCTTATTGGTCCTCATCATAACATCCATTATCCAGAGAAACCCAAACAAGTCGTTCAACCTGTGTTAATTTATCCACAGGAACCACAACTCTTAGGTCCACATTACACAAAGAAACCTAAACAAGTGGTTCAACATTTGGTAATTCGTCCAGAGAAACCACAGTTTGTTGACTCTCATCCTAAAATGAGTTATCCAATGAAATCTGAAAAGGTGGTTCATCCAGTTAATATTCATCCCCAGACACGAGAGATTGTTGGCTCTCATCTTGACCTCCATTATCCAAAGAAACACATAAATATGGTTCACCCAGTCCTTATTCACTCTGAAAAACCAGAGTTTGTTGACTCTCTTCCTGAAATTCATTACCCAATGAAACCGAAAAAGCTAGTTTATCCAGTAAATATTCATCCCCAGAAAATAGAACTTGGCACTCATCTTAACTTCCCTTATCCAAAGAAACCCAAACAAGTGATTCAACCTGTGGTAATTCATCCAGAGAAACCACAGGTTGTTGGTCCTCAGTATCCAAAGAAACTCCAAAAGGTTGTTCAGCCTATTATAATTAGTCCAGAGAAACCAAAGCTTGTTGGACCTCATCCAACCATCCATTACCCAAAAAAAACCAAACGAGTGATTCAGCCTGTGGTAATTCCTCCAGAGAAACCACAACTTGTTGGTCCTCAGTATCCAAAGAGACCCAAACAAGTGGTTGAACCTGTGGTAATCCATCCAGAGAAACCACAGCTTGCTGGTTCTCATCCGAAAATCCATTATCCAGAGAAACCCAAAAAAGTGTTTCATCCTGTGGTAATTCATACAGAGAAGCCACAGCTTGCTGACTCTCATTCTAAAATGAGTTATCCAATGAAATCTGAAAAGATGGTTCATCCAGTTAATATTCATCCCCATACTCGAGAGATTGTTGCCTCTCATCGTAACCTCCATTATCCAAAGAAACATATAGATATGGTTCATTCAGTCATTATTCACTCTGAGAAACCAGTGCTTTTTGACTCTCTTCCTGGAATTCATTATCCAATCAAACAGGTAACCTATCCTGTAAATATTCATCCCCAGAAAAGAGAGCTAGTTGCCCCTAATCTTAACTTCTTTTATCCAAAGAAACCCAAACAAGTGGTTCAACCTATGATAATTCATCCAGAGAAACCACAGCTTATTGTTCCTCATCCTAACATCCATTATCCAGAGAAACCCAAACAAGTCGTTCAACCTGTGGTAACTTATCCAGAGAAACCCAAACAAGTAGTTCAACCTGTGGTAATTTATCCAGAGGAACCACAGCTTATTGGTCCTCATCCTAACATCCATTATCCAGAGAAACCCAAACAAGTCGTTCAACCTGTGGTAGTTTATCCAGAGGAACCACAACTCTTTGGTCCACATTACACAAAGAAACCTAAACAAGTGGTTCAACATTTGGATATTCATCCAGAGAAACCACAGTTTGTTGACTCTCATCCTAAAATGAGTTATCCAATGAAATCTGAAAAGATGGTTCATCCAGTTAATATTCATCCCCAGACACGAGAGATTGTTGGCTCTCATCTTGACCTCCATTATCCAAAGAAACACATAAATATGGTTCACCCAGTCCTTATTCACTCTGAGAAACCAGAGTTTGTTGACTCTCTTCCTGAAATTCATTATCCCATGAAATCGAAAAAGGTAGTTTATCCAGTAAGTATTCATCCCCAGAAAATAGAACTTGGCACTCATCTTAACTTCCCTTATCCAAAGAAACCCAAACAAGTGGTTCAACCTGCGGTAATCCATCCAGAGAAACCGCAGCTTGCTGGTTCTCATCCGAAAATCCATTATCCAGAGAAACCCAAACAAGTGGTTCACCCTGTGGTAATTCATCCAGAGAAACCAAAGGTTGTTGGACCTCATTCAACCATCCATTATCCAAAGAAAACCAAACGAGTGATTCAACCTGTGGTAATTCCTCCAGAGAAACCACAACTTGTTGGTCCTCATTATCCAAAGAAACCCAAACAAGTGGTTCAACCCGTGGTAATTCATCCAGAGAAACAACAGCTTTTTGGTCCTCAGTATCCAAAGAGACCAAAACAAGTGGTTGAACCCGTGGTAATTCATCCAGAGAAACAACAGCTTTTTGGTCCTCAGTATCCAAAGAGACCAAAACAAGTGGTTGAACCTGTGGTAATCCATCTAGAGAAACCACAGCTTGTTGGTTCTCATCCTAAAATTCATTATCCAGAGAAACCCAAAGAAGTGGTTCAACCTGTGGTAATTCATCCAGAGAAACCAAAGGTTGTTGGACCTCATCCTAACATCTATTATCCAAAGAAACCCAAACAAGTGATTCAACCTGTGGTAATTCAATTAGAGAAAACACAGCCTCTTGGTTTTCAGTATCCAAAGAAACCCAAAAAGGTTGTTCAGCCTGTGGTAATTCATCCAGAGAAACCAAAGCTTGTTGGGCCTCATCCTAACATCCATTATCCAAAGAAACCCAAACAAGTGGTTCAACCTGTGGTAATTCAACCAGGGAAACCACAGCTTGTCGGTCCTCATTATTCAAAGAAACCCAGAAAGGTGGTCCAGCCTGTGGTAATTCATCCAGAGAATCCAAAGGTTGTTGGACCTGATCCTAACATCTATTATCCAAAGAAACCCAAACAAGTGGTTCAACCTTTGGTAATTCAATTAGAGAAAACACAGCTTCTTGGTTTTCAGTATCCAAAGAAACTCAAAAAGGTTGTTCAGCCTGTGGTAATTCATCCAGAGAAACGAAATCTTGTTGGGCCTCATCCTAAGATCCATTATCCGAAGAAACCCAAACAAGTGGTTCAACCTGTGGTAATTCATCCAGGAAAACCACAGCTTTTCGGTCCTCATTATTCAAAGAAACCCAGAAAGGTGGTCCAGCCTGTGGTAATTCATCCAAAGAAACCACAGCTTTTTGGTCCTCATTATCCAAAGAAGCCCAAACAAGTGGTTCAACCTGTTGTAATTCATACAGAGAAACCACAGCTTATTGGTCCTCAGTATCCAAAGATTCCCAAAAAGGTTGTTCAGCCTGTGGTAATTAGTCCAGAGAAACCAAAGCTTATTGGATCTCATCCTAACATCCGTTATCCAGAGAAACCCAAACAAGTGGTTCAACCTGTGGTAATTCATCCAGAGAAACTAAAGCTGGTTGACTCTCATCCTAAAATGCTTTATCCAATGAAACCCGCAAATATGGTTCATCCAATTAATATTCATCACCTTGTTGGCCCTGATTTTAAGTTCCATTATCCAAAGAAACACATAAATGTGGTTCAACCAGTCATTATTCAGCCTGAGATACCACAGCTCGCTGACTCTCATCCTAAATTGCGTTATCCAATAAAACATGAAATTGCTGTTCATCCATTAAATATTACTCGTGTGCAACTAAAAATTGGACAGCATCCTGACAATGGTCTAGTTATCCCACATGTTGTTTCTCAGACAGTCATTCAGCCTTTATTGAAACCTAACCATGTTGCTGCTGAACCTGTAAAACTCCACCATCCAGTGAAGCTTGCACATATTGAATTTCAACATCCCATTCATGATCCAATGAGAATAAACCACACAAAGCATCACCAAATCTTTCATTATCCTATGAAACTGAACTCAACAAAACCAATCAAGATTGAGCTACCTTCACATACATTGAGACCTGTCAATTTTGAGACTATGCCTATAAGTTTTCATCCATTGAATACTGACCTTGAACATATACAGCCTAGTATTTCTCATCCGATGAACCTTGCTTATCTTAAAGCTCAGCCTTCAGTTCACCATCCTGTCAGAATCTCAAATGGTGGGCCTCAACCTGACATTAACCATCATATTTATCCCCTGAACTTTGGGTCACAACCTGTTATTCGTTATGCTGAAAATCCTGACCCTGTTAGTTCTGGTAATCGAGTAAAATTTATGGATATTTGGACTCAACATGAATTTCCTCACCCAGCAGAACACTTCCATACTACGATTCAACCACTCGTTCGTCCTACAGGAAAATCTGTCAAAGTTGGTGTTCATTCTGTCACATATCAGCCAGTAAAACTTGACCAAATTGATCATGAGTCTATGACGCAATATCCTGTCAAACATACTTTTTCTGAGTCCCAGTCTGTCATGAATCATGTTCCTGATGGAGTTCAGCTTTTTATTCACCCTAACATTTATAAATCAACTAAACAAATTCCTATGGAATATAAGTCTTACTTCCATCATCCAGAATCCAATATTTTTACCGTAAAACCTATTGTTGGTGTTCATTCTGTTAGTGACCATCCAATAAAACCGATCCATTTAAGGACTGAATCCTTCATTCAGCAATCAACGTCACCCAGTCATGATGGAAAGAGAGACATCGTTGACCATCCTAGAAAATCAATTTATGTAGGTCTTCAGCCTCTTACTCAACACCAAGGAATACCTGTTCAATCTGATGTCTATCATCCACAGCCAGTTACCACCCATAACGAACGTAATCCCAGTGCAGAACTGGGAGTGAAATCCATTAACGACTGGAAGCATCCTTTGATGTATAACGAAGACAAACCAATCCATCTTCAACATGAGTCATTCATCCATCCACCAAAGAAACCTACACATGTTGGTCACATGGCTAATACTTACAGAGAAAACCTTTTTGCTAAGGATAATTATCCATCAGTTAAACCTCTTCATATTAGGACCCACTCTGTCACTCATGACATTTATAATCCTGTAAAATCTTCACATGTTGGGACTTGGCCATTAAATCATCCTGCGAAACCTTCTGATAATCAGCCACATATTCCTGAACAAGTGAAGTCAGTTAATGCAGGGTCTCAAACCCACATTCATTATTCATTGAAGCTCATCCATGTCACTCAGAAGCCTGTAATTCCTATCCTAATGAAACAGATCCATGTAAAGCCTCGGCCAGTGAAATTGATTCATGTAACTCCTAAACTAATCACTCATCCTCCAGTGAAAGAAATCCAATCTATAATTAATCATCCCATGAAAGAGATGCATGTACCGGTAATACCTCAGCTGGTTGTTCATCACACAGTAGAACAGATCCATGTAAAACCTCAACTAGTCACTCTTAAAACAATTAATCCCATCCATGTTACACCTAAGTCTGTTATTCATTTTCCAGAGAAGCAGATCCATGTAAAACCTCAGCCAGTCATTCATCCCAAAGCGAAACAGATACATGCAATACATTATCCAGTGAAATCTAACCAGATTGATTCTCAACCTGTCAAAAAACTTCAAGCAAAGTCAATCCATATCAGACATCCTGCCATTGATTATCAAGAGAATCAAATGCATGTCTTGCTTCAACCTCTGCCTTTCATTAATAGTTCATTAAAACCGATTCTCCCGTCTGTTGTTGGAAAGCCAGTTAAACATGACTATATTGGATCTCTTCTTACCATTCCTCCACCCAAGAAGCCACCTTTCAGTAAGACTAAGGCTGGCACTTATCATCCAGAAAAACCAACTCACATTGATCTTAATCCTGATAAACTTACAGAAAAATACAATCTAAATGTTTTCCAGCCAGTGAAACCTATTCACATTATTGACATTGACATTATTCATCCAGCGAAACCTAACCTTGCTGAGCCTCGACTAAAGTTAATGAAGCCCATCCATGTCTCTCATGTGCAACATCAGACAGCAAAATCCATTCCACGTAACCCTGTTTCTGTCATTCACCACGTTGTGCCTCAACCTTCCATTTTCCATAAGAAGCCTATACAAGTCATGTCTCAACGTTCCATTCACCATATGAAACCCACACAAGTTGTATATCAACCTTCCATTCGCCATAAGAAGCCCACACTAGTTGTACATCAACCTTCCATTCACCAAAAGAAGCCCACACAAGTTGTACATCAACCTTCCATTCGCCGTAAGAAGCCCACACTAGTTGTACATCAACCTTCCATTCACCAAAAGAAGCCTGCACAAGTTGTACATCAACCTTCCATTCGCCATAAGAAGCCCACACAAGTTGTACATCAACCTTCCATTCGCCATAAGAAGCTCACACAAGTTCTAAATCAACCTTCCATTCGCCATAAGAATCCCACACAAGTTGTAAATCAACCTTCCATTCCCCGTAAGAATCCCACACAAGTTGTGCCTCAACCTTCAATTCCCCGTAAGAATCCCACACAAGTTGTGCCTCAACCTTACATTCCCCGTAAGAATCCCACACAAGTTGTGCCTCAACCTTACATTCCCCGTAAGAATCCCACACAAGTTGTGCCTCAACCGTCCATTCACTATAAGAAGCCCACACAAGTTTTACATCAACCTTACATTCGCCATAAGAAGCCCACGCAAGTGGTACATCAAACTGCCATTCGCCATAAGAAGCCCATACAAGTTGTACCGCAACCTTCCATTCGCCATAAGAAGCCCACACAAGTTGTACCTCAACCTTCCATTCGCCATAAGAAGCCCACACAAGTTGTACCTCAACCTTCCATTCGCCATAAGAAGCCCACACAAGTAGTGCCTCAACCTTCCATTCACCATAAGAAGCCCACACAAGTTGTACCTCAACCTTCCATTCTCCATAGGAAGCCCACACAAGTTGTACCTCAACCTTCCATTCTCCATAGGAAGCCCACACAAGTTGTGCCTCAACCTTCCATTCGGCATAAGAAGCCCACACAAGTAGTCATTCACAATTCAGTAAGACTCTTGGACACTGAGGCTGAACCTAATATTTATTATGTAGAGAACGTGCCTGTCTATGCTGGACCTCATCCAGGAAGACCCATACATTTTGAATCAAAATATCATGTTCCACAACTAATGAAACGTGGTTATAATTTAAAGTCTGCAGTCCCACAAGAACGAACTGATACTGAAACTCATTTATATCAAAATAAAGAAATTGACTTTTTGGGTTACCTGAAATCTATTAACAGAAGGGGACACAATGAGACAATTGCTAATCAAATAAAGAACACAGCCACAGAAACTGTTTACAACCGTTCACCTGTTCAATCCATATTTCTTCACCACCTGGAAACTGAGCCCTCTGCTGACAGTATCAAATATTCTTCTCTAAATCTAGAAGATTCTCATTTGAAACCAGGATCTCCAGGAAATGAGATGCAAATAGTTTCTGAAATAGAACCTCCTTTCTACGGTGACTCACACAGTTCAGATATTCGATATTCTTTTCCCACTAAAGACATAGAGCACAATGTTCCTCAACCATCCAAAATTAATTCAAGTAATCATGAAATGGAAACAAATGATGTTAGCAATAAATATATTGAATCTGAACCAAGCTATTTAAACAAATTACATAGCCAATATGGAAATAATATCTTCCTAAAACATATAAATCTTACAACCAAGGAACCAATTCAAATTTTCAATACAGATCCTTCTAAGAGTATTGATTCTAGAAACTATGAAATCACAGTAGGCAAACGTGTTAAAAATTTAGAACACATTCCAAGAAGCACCCCAGAACTACTGGAAACTGTATTTAAAGAAATGCACATAATGCCAGGAAAAGAACATCATTTCATTGATGAACCGCAGATACTTGATAGAGGATTCCATTTTAACATTAAACCGATTCCAGCAGAAAAGAACAAATCGTCAGGACAGGAATCAATTAGATTTCAACAGGGTTCTCATCTGAAGCCAATTACTATAGAGAATGCCTTTATTCATGAAATAAATTCAGCCAAAGGTAAACAATCTGGTCTTGTAATGCAGCCAACATCTCATAGAGAAAAAATTCATCACCTTACAGAAAAAAATTATCATCCTAAATTGCACTCTAGAGAAATGTCTCCCTCATCATCAACAAAGCCAGCAGTAACCGTCAACAGGGATATAAAATCAGACAAAATACCAAGAACAAAAGTCCCATCTGTGGCCAAGTCACACAAAGGCGAGTTTACTCTAAAGCCCTCCTTTCACAATGAGCAGAAATCTGTCAAATCTGTATTTCCAAGCTTCACAATCCAAAGTGAAGATTTTTTCAAATCAGTTCCTTTAGCAGAAGAAGCAATAATGAATAAACCAGTGGTAACTTCATTTACAAACATTAAGCATTTTGTGGGAAAACCCTTACGCTATCCCGTAATTCCTATAATGAATTCTACTTTAAATAGTGAAAAAATTTCATTATTTCCTTTCCAAAAAGAAGCCGCCACTATTGTATACAATTCTACATACTTAAAGGATCCAGTAATCGCACAAAGAAAATATTCTTATCAAATAAAGCCATTTAAACAAAAGATTTCTCGTCCACAACTCTTTCCTTCAAAAGCTATAACAATTAGGCAACCAGCGCCTATTTCTCTTGAAACTAATACCACATTATCTTTGAAACCAGTTTTAGTTGCAGAAAGAATTTTATTTGAAAAGAAGAGTGCAATAGATGAATCACCAGGCAAAATCTCCCTAGTCGTGGGGAATTCACACAAATTCAGACCTCTTACCTATAAAATGTTCTTTAACAAAGAATCCAAAACCACCAGAAATATAACACCCATGTCTTCTTTTACAAGAATTAAAGTCCCTAATAAAGTTATTTTCAAACCTTTATTATCGGGGACAGGAACAAACAACAAACAAACGACAAAAATAGTAAATATTAAACCTTCATCTGAGAAACATTTGCATTATTCTACAATTATTTTAAAATCAGTACCAATAAAAAAATCAAAGTTAGTAAATAAAACAAAACTTATGATAGGAAATATTAAACCCTCACAACATATTATACTTTCTACAAAACAACCAGCAATTCAAGAAAATTCCCATACATTTAGATCTGAAATGTTTCCTAATAGCAAAGGTGACACTGATTTAAGAACTCCATCACATATTTTGTCCGCTTCTGTCAATAAACTTAAATATGCTTTTCCACATCTTGCAACACTTAGACATAAATATGACTTTCCACATCTTGCAACATATAAACCCGTCCAAACACTCAAGAAGTTCAACGTAGAGCTTCGTCAGTCTCATAATGTAGAAAGCATTATTCCGACGTTGATGAAACCTGTTAAGTCACACAAGCCTGATCTTATAAAGAAGGGACAGTCAATGTCTGTTAAAGCTTTTTCCATATCTGTGAATGATATGAAAACTGCACCAATGAATTATTCTAGTAATGTTAGTCAAATTGATTTCTTTGCCGAGAACACAAAAATATTCCAAAAGAAGGAATTAGAGCCCGAATCTCGCGTACAATTCTATAGTAAAGCAAATTATTATCCAGAAAGTGAATTTTCTAAGCCATCTGGCCAAATTCTTATGCAGAGTAAAATAAAACACCTCAAACCCAAAAGAGACAAATATGGTGGAACACTCCCACTTCCTACTATTTCATCAGATCTTGTTAAACCACTAATATTTCATGAAATAGACTTCAATTCTGTTCACAAAATTGCAAATCCAGCAAAAAAAGAACATGAAAGACTCATTAGAACTAAATCAGAGTTTGGATCTCAAGTGAACAAGAAACTCAACCATTTTGCATATGTTGAAAAACCTTTTATTAGACCAAAACTATTGACACCTAGAGATAAGTTTGCACAACGTACAGAATTTCTTCTAGATGAATACAAGTTCCCCAAGGAATCTAGATTTAAGTTCCAAGATTACATTAAACCAGATACATTTAATCTGAATCTATTACCTCCTCAAATGTTTTCTAAAACTGAATTAAATTCTTTAAATAAAAAGGGTAAAACTCACTCATCCATAGGATCCAAAGCTTTGAACAGTTTTAAAACTTCAAAAGTGAAATCTGTTTACTTTGACCTCAGTAAGTCCAGTAAGCACAATTTTCCTCAAGAAGCAAAATCAATGCTAAACATACAGAAATCTGAGGAACGTATTGTAAGATACGAAGGATCTGGACTAATGAAGCATCAGAAAGCTGTAACCTTTGATGCAACCAAACCAATAGACCATAAGAGAACTAAGACTGGATCCAAACTCTTTGCACATAGAATTCACTATGCCAGTGACGATGAAGAAACTTTGAAACCTGGAGATAAATTTGCAAAACACAAGAATCTTCTTCCACATGAAGACCTGTTCCCTAAAGGACCTAGTTTTAGATTCCAAGAACACAATAAACCAGATACATTCTTAAAAACAGTTATCAAAACTTTAGAGAAGAAGAGTGAAACACTTACATCTATGAAACCTGAACTTATGAAAGCTTTTAAAACCTCAAAAGAAAAACTTGTCCCCTCTGACTCTAGTAAGTACAAATTACCTGACATGAAGAAATCAATAAAACGTACTGAGACTAGAGTCACACCTTCTCGACACAGAGTGAGCCATGACAATGATATGGAAAACCTTGGTCTTCATGGAGGTGAACAACTTAAATTCAAGAAACAGGTTCATCCAAAATTAGTATCAAAGAACAAACATAAAACAATTTCACAGGTAAACCACATGAACAGAATAAAGCTTGAGGATTCTAATACAGAAGCGTCCACAACACTAGAGTTTGAAGATATACACTCCAATTATTTATTTGATGCCAATATCCCTTATAATTTTGGCAATGAGAATTATTACGATCCCAATGAAGGAAAACATCAAGAGAGTGACGGTAAGTACACGAAGACAAAGAATGCACGATTCCTGAATCTTGAAGATGTGAATTCGCATGAAGACAACAGAAGAGAGAGAATTTATCCTTATGAAAAACAAACAGTACATTATGATGTAAGTGGAAAATCAGTTACTGGGCATCAAGATGACTTCAGAGATTTTTCTTATGGAGACAACGGTAGATATGAAAATATTTACAAAGGTTATGTAAGAGGTTTAAAAACCAGCAGACATATGCATAGAAAATCTGTAGATTTTAGTCAAAACAGTCAAATATCAGGAAAAAGTAAATCAGTCATAACAAATAAAATGATCCCATATTCTACTTCTGATAATATGAAAACCATCAAACTTAAGCCACGTGTTTCCTTAAATCATGGAGATGTAGGAATTAAACTGCAGAAAGTCCGTTCAAGTAATACCGAAGCACGCAGTTACAATATGGCACATTATGTTCCTCTTGAAGAAGACAATAAAGTGAGAGAATATTCTCATGACAGACAATACATCAGACAGGATGGCACTCATGGCTATAAGAAAGAGACTATAAAACCAAATTTCTATTTTGGAAACAAGCAACAACTTAAAGTTGACAATTCTTTACCTGGAAAAAGAAGATCTCTCACTTTTGGAAGGATGACAGCAGGAAATAAAATACGGACATCGACTGTAGATGATAAGTTGAGTTACAAGAAAGACATGGAGCTGGAGAATATAAAATCTCTTAAACGTGAAGTTGAAAAAGGTAATGTTATTTCGTCTAAAATAGGATTTACTGAAAAAAGATCAGGCAAGGGTTTAAAAAATAGGTTAAAAGTAAAGCTAAATAAAACTAGTAAAAATGACATTGTGTTCAATATTTTACTGAGTTAGAGAATGGGTTTAATGTTAAAACGCTGAAGTTTGTACACATGCAAACCTGATTTGCAGACAATAGATCTACAGAAAATATAATTTTCTGGAATTTATGCAATAATATTATTCCTAAACTAGTACTTTAGTGTATATTCTAAGGCAGTGGTTCCCAATCTTTTTCAGCTTGCCACCTTTCCTTATCAGAATACCTCCATGGTCCATTGGTCCATGGTGGAGTAAAAAACCTTATTTGTATCGTATCCCTTCCTTATGTATATATAATTTACCATCAAATATTGCAAATATACAAGCTTATATATGCTTTTTTGAAGATACACAACAGATTTATTATTGGTAAACAATTTGTGTTCTGATTTGAAAATGGTTGACAAAATATAAGCACTTTGTACCAAAACATTTATTTATTTAACAATAGACTTATGTTTGCAATATATGCAACAAGTGGTTTCGTACTCACTAACAATTAGTGGTTTTAGGTGAAGATAAAAACTACAATTATAAAAGTACAATTTTTCAGGCAAAATTGCTGTTTTTAAGTAAGAATACTATATTAATGAGATTTTTGGGACTGTTTCAATTGAACTAACACGTCAATGTCAGGACTGAATGAAGATGTTTATAATCTTAAGAGTGTGTACCACCTGTGTGACTGTGTGAGTCATCTGGGAGGTATGTAGTGGTTCTGTTGTCTGGCCCAGATGCCAAAAATCAAGAACCAAGAAAACAATCAAAACACAATTTGATTTGTTTCGATTTTTCTTATCTTTTCTGGTGGTTAATCGATGGTTTCTGATATTTTTAGGATTGAGTTGCAATCCACCTGTAACCCTTCTGCGACGTGGGTTGCGACCCACCGGTTGGTAACCGCTGTTCTAAGGCATTGAAATGTACAGCAATTTTTTAACTTTTTTTGGATGTCTATAAATTTATTAAAAGTAACTAATTCTTGTTAAATTATGTACTAACGAGAATTAAGCTTCTCATTGTGGCCTTTAGGTTTTGAAGATCTGAAAGTTGAGATTACTTTTATTTTAAAAAAGGACTGCTGTTACAACTCGTTGCAAATCATGTCATTATTGTGGATTATTCGTAAAATTTCTACTCACTTACTTGGGACCCATAGCTCATGAAAAGTGTAATACCAGCTGTATATGTAAAATATGAATAAATGAAATGAGGAGGTGCAAATGGTTTAGAACAGCGTTTCTCAACCTATGGTCCGCGGACCACTGGTGGTCCGCGAAGATGGTGCAGATGGTCCGGAGACATCATTAAAAAATATCATAAAGCAAGTAAAGAAGTAAAAATTTTTCACATAAAACGGACACTAGATGTCAAAGTTTTTAAAATCATCGAAAATACAGGTCCTATTGCAAGTTTCCCTACTTCTGCAGTTACGAACCACAGTTTGAAACCCCAGATGCACTGACGTCTATGGTTCCCTCTTTCATTCAAAACCCTGAAAAATACGACTTGGTCGGAATTTGTTATTAGAGACGCTCTCTTAACAAGGGTTTTATTGTTGGAGGTGCCCGAGTGTCTGATACCGGTAAACCTGTGTTATAATTCCTAATTATATTATCAAATTGGTAATAAATATTAAAGTCTGTTCAAAATATAATTTTACTGTCAAAAGTTTACTTCCAATCAATAACTGAATACTATAAATTAGAAAGGGTCTATGTGCCAAAAATGAAGAACCGAGAAAAGTTGATAAACGTGTTTTATTTCAACACAGCTGGAGATACAGCTCCTTTCATCTTCCGGGGACATTAAAACTACAAGAAATTCTTTGAAGCTATAAACCATTTATAAAAGTATTCTGCATGGCACATAGACCTCTTTAAACCATATAACTTAAATTTGCTTATTTTGGCACTTAGACCCTTTCTAATTTATAGTATCCAACTGTGTTTCCGTCGAATTAAAAAAATGTATTTAGAATTATCTCGTTATAATGACCTATAATAATTAATACCCAAATATTACGAATATAGGCCTACATATAGCCTACTTTTAAAAATGGGATTAAAATTAGGGGTCCGTAACATTTTTTTGACATTTTAGAGGTCCTTGGGTTCAAAAAGGTTGAGAAACGCTGGTTTAGAAGAATTGACTTGTTTACTTTAGAACAGGGTTCGCCAAACTCCCCAACTTATGGAGTTACTTCATAAACCCAACATATGTGGCGAGCTACCAAGATACATGACAAGTAGAGATTATACTCATATATTTTAATATACAGACTAAAATGATTTTCCTAATATTATGACTACAGCTCGGATTTTTAGGCTTTTGTAAATGTATTTTAGCTTTATATTTTCGTGGAATAATCCTTTTTAGGCTTTAAACAAAATTTTAGCCATCTTATAAAACATATAATGAACACTAATATTAACACCGAAAATTGAATTATAATTTTGACACAGTGGAATGATAATTCTTTCACACTGGCCGTGTGTAGGCTAACATGGAAAGACACAGTTATTCTAATTTCTTTCCTTATATTGGCACTCGAAAAATAGCATCAACAATTGAGATATTTAATGATAAAATTATTCAATGCACCACTCAATTCAGTTCCACACTACAAAAAAAAATAGACTGGAATGTCAAACTTGATATGATTTCTACACTCTTTTTGCCACAGCAGGATTGAGAAGAATCCTGTTTTCAAGTCTGTCTTTGATACAGGGAAAGTGTTTGATATCACCTCAAATGAGGTTCTTTCCCCACAACTCAAGCTTTCTTGAAATTGCCTGAACTTCAGATATCATTTCTCCCAATTCAAGGAATGTTTAAAGACCAGTTTTACCTTTCAAAAAATATCACCTTTATTTCTGAGGTTGTATCCTCTGGACAACTCAGTGTTATAATAGCAATAAACTAGCAGCAACTGCTTCAAATTTTCTCGATTCTCCCTTCTCTTTGTTCAATGATGGAAATATATGTGCAACATAGCGTACAATATTATCAAAGTGAATCTATATAGATGTGTTGAAATAAAATAAAAAGAAATCTACTCTACGTATTTACTATTATAAGGTAAACAACTCTGCAAAGATGTATTTGATCTGCAGTATAGTGTATTGAAAGTAGTTTAAATATATCAAGTGGAGCAAATATAAAGTGTGTAGTGTGTGTGGATGTATATTTGTGAATGTGATATGAATTATTTGTTATGAATATTTATATAAATTTGAAAAATAACAACAATGCCTTGCTTTGTGTAATTTGTCTACAGCATGGAGAAATAACATTAAAACTGGGCCTGATGTTCAGGTCATCCTAATCCATTACGCTATCAGGTTTTATTTTATTGATGTATTGGTAATGATTGGGCTGTTACTATGAAATTTGTGCCATGCGCAAGTTTGAAGAAAAGAATTACAAATCTTGTCTGTACTCACAGTGATTTCTCAGGTAAATGTATTGCTACCCTGTAGTTGTTGTTGTCATGTTTGCTTACCGTACTTTTCGGGAAGAACATAATCTGACAGTATTCTGAAAACAGGGTGCTTAGGAAAACATTTGGGCCTAAGAGAGATGAAAATGTGGACTTGAGAAAACTGCATACGGTAACGACGAGCTTCATAACCTGTACTCGTCACCGGATATAGTTATTGTAATTAAATCATGGAGGATGAAATGGGCTGGACATGTTGCACGCATGGGGAGGAAAGACATGTCTCATAAATATTGATTGGGAGACCTGAAGGGAAAAGACCACTTGGAAGACCTAGACGTAGGTGGGAGGACAATATTAAAATAGATTTAACTTAAGAGAAGTAAGATTTGTGAGGGATGATTGGATGGAGTTAGCACAGAAAAAGGTTGAATGGCAGGATCAAGTAAGCATGGCAATGAAACTTTAGGTTCCATAAAATATATAATATTCCTTTAACTTGCTTAGCAATTGTCTATTGTCATTGAGTAAGTAAATAAGTATTATTATTATTATTATTATTATTGTTGTTGTTGTTGTTAAGTGTTCTGCTCAATGTCAGCTCCTCGGATTTGGTCTGCCTGTTTCTGTCTCTATCCTTGATCCTGCAGCAGGATTCTATATCTTCCAAGACCTGGAGTTCCCTCCAACTTTCCTTTCATAACATCATGCAACAGATGTGACCATGCAGTTTTCTTATCTTTTCTATTCCATCTCTTCATTTGCCGCTTGTAGTTGAGTTGGTGTAGGACAGCCAATCAGCCAATAAATGTGTAATTTGTAGTATTAATTAGTAACTTACACCTCGCATCCAAAACTATATACTTTTGTTAAATTGTAACTTTAGTGCACCCTTATATTTCCCTGTTTAACTTATTCAGTTATTTCAGGCTTATTTATTTTACTTTGTTGTATAAATTTGTGTATATTATTGTGTAGAGTATTTGGTTTTTCTAAATAGCTAAGTCAGATTGATGGAAAATTGTGACAATAGCATTGCCAATTTAATAGGCTACATAACTTAACGGTATGGTTAGTTCTTAAATGTGAACAAGATTGAGAGCCTCTCTGCTATGTCATGCAATGAAATATTCTTAACAATATTTTATCTCATAACTAGAAATGAAAATCATGTACCGACGGTCTAGCATACTGGTAATAACAGGAATAAGAAAGAAGAGGAATGACAAGAAGAAAGGGAAAGGTGTAATAGATTCTCAAATTTGCGTTTTTTTTTTTTTAACTATTCTGGATAGGAAAGGTTCTCTTGACGTGTTGTAAACATATTTTAATATTTTGATTTTCAATACATTCTTAATATGACGATATAGACTAAATATGCTTTTGATATAGAAAATAAATAATATTTAAAATGTCTGCAAATACACACCACATATATCAGTGTTTATCATGTGTATCAATTAGTATTTTACTGTCTGAACCCTAGAAGTATATTCTTTTAGTTACTTTGAATCATACCCAATCACCAAATTAGCAGCACTGTATATAAATATTCATATCTTCATAACATGTTGTATGTTGGGAACATAATAATGTAGTTAATAGCGAGCATTTCTCACAGTATTTGTCAGCTAATTCTTCCTTCTTTTCGATTTAGAAAGCGTCTATCTTCTGTAATTTTTCTTTTAGCTTTCTCACGTAAATATATTCTAGAAATGTCCAATATACAAAGAAATGCGCTACAAAAATAGAAAAGTTGGAACATACCTCTATTTTTCAGTTTACTGAGATGAAACAAGCAGATGACAACTGGTAAAACAAGTGACTAACAGCTAACACATACTGGCTAGAGCTGGTCCTAGTTCTCTACATCCCTATACTGGTAGTTGTCATTCCAATTACAAAAGCACTGAGCCATGTATTAAGGTGGAGTGAGCAGACAGCAACTGTAATAATCTTAGGAAGGAACATGATGGATTTCAATACAAAGCATAAATCACCTCTTTATTTCTTTGTTTATTACTTTTCAAAGTAGAGACTGAATTTAATTATACAGTTTGAATTTTTATTCTGTTATAAAATTCTTAACGAACAAAATGCTTCATTTTTAGTTTACAACTTGCTGCAATGAAAACATACTTTAGATTTTCTTAACCTGGTCATTTCATGTCTTTGAGAAGTCCCTTCATTAGTCCACCAGCCACTGGAAGAGACCCAACTGGGGCCAGGGGACCTGGAAGTAAAACGGAAAATGATAATGCCAAAAATCAGAAGAAAAGAAAATGCCAAAGAAAGAAAAGAAAAGTTTAAAAGAAAGAAAATGCCCAGCATTAAGTTAACCCTTAACTCACAAGGTGAGGTATTGCAGATCATGTGAGAATTTTCAATCTTGCTGTGTAAGGCAGTTTTAAGTGGAAAGCTCATATGCTTCCCTACCCTCCTTAAATCAGAAACCCAACAATAGCTTCTGTCACATACAAGCTCTTTCATTCGGGTTTAGGCAGGTGCACACTCAAATGCTCGTGAAAACATGTGCTTGTCACGGCAATAGACAAACAAAAGAAAGCATGCGGTGTATCATTCGTGCAATGCTGCACTCTTTCACATGGAAACGTGTGTGTATGAAAAAGCAGAAGACAAACAAACAAAACATTTCAAGAGCACATCAATTCCTCTGTACAGCTGTCGTTTTATATCTGTGCCTCTCGCCGACCGCTGGAATTTTGTTACAAGCAGCAGGTAGTCCGTGTATTCCAATACTAAAGACATCCAGTTCCCTTTCTAGTCAGTGCTTGTCCGAGCTCAAATCTGTTCACATCTGCTGCCCGTTGTAAATTTAAGAAATGTTTTTGTGCACTCTAGTAGAATCTCTTCTCCTACCAGGAAATAGTCACTTGAGAGACCGGCAGAGATATAATACGATGTCTGTACTGAACTTGAAATAAAACCGCATGCTCTTAGCTGGTGTGTCTGCAATGCACACACTCTATGCACTGTTCTTTTGAGAGAGAATTCACACGTGTTTGGCAATTACATACACAATTTTCTGCTCATACTGTTGTGTTAACACACTATCATGTGAGGAAGAACGTGCATGCATTTTAGGCTGCATTTTTTCACAGTGCATGATTGCCTGCAAGCTCTTTCCCCCTAATATTACTCGTATGCTCCCAGGAGTGTGCTAAAAGAGCTTCTGTGTGAGGCTAGCTAATGTCTCAAGTTCAGTTGCATTCTCACTGTCCTGGATTTTTGTTTTGATTTTCCTAGACCTTGCCTTGTGAAATATGCAACTTAACTTCATTACATATTACGGTATGTTGTCAATCCTAAGGTTGATGAAGATATTAGAGAAAGATGTCCATGCTGTAGAACAAGAAATAGACTACGATTTTGAGATCGCTACTCATCACGATTCTACTAGTAAACAGTAGTCAGAATCAGAAGACGATTGTTAGAAAATGGTGATACTGTATAGCAGTGGTCTCCAACTCGCTGTATTTTGTGCGCGTGCAAACAGGCTTGCACCGTGCGACCCCTGTGCATCACGTTACATCAGTCTGAGACGGGGTTCCGTTGACAGGGTGGGTCGTTTCTTTCGCCAACTTCCAAGCATTATGAAATTTATTAATATTATGTCGGGTGTAGAACGTAATCTGATATGTAGGCCATCGACCCCTATATTTATGGTAGTATATACCAATATAGAAGTGTGAGGGACGTTTCCCCAAACTGTATTTCCCCGACTGCATAGACATGCTGCTAGTATTTTGTCTATGTGCGGATCTACGTACATATGCGAACAGTTTTTTTCACAAAACCCGCAGCAGAAGTCAACTGTCAGATGAAAACGTAAAATGTTTACTTAGACTGGCCGCTGCCCAAACATTGATTCCAGATGTTGAAAAACTAGTGCATCAAAAGAGACAACAAAAATCAAGAAAACTAGCTTCTACTAGTGATTGATTTTGTACTGTGAAATGCTTTATTTGAGCTGTTCTAAAATACTGCTGTATTATATGGAGATTATAGCTTATCTGAATTTTATTTGAAATATAACTTTAGTATTAATATTTGTGTTCAATAATATAAATGTGGAAGTGTGTCATTTAAAGGAATGAGTCTACATATTGTTTTCATTTCACAGAACATGTGGCATTGCAATTTAATTATTATAAAATTGAATAAAAACAGAGGTTTGCAACTATGTTCAAAACGATAGAATTAATTTGTGTGCATTATTTTGCTTGGAATATATTGTACATTATTTGCATTGTTACAAACATCAAGACTTCACAAGTGTTCTTTATAGAAAACATAAGTAAACGATAATGAAATAATAATATAATAACACATTTATACAACAATCATCTGTTGATATTCCAATATAATTTGTCAATTTCAAAAACCTAATGGGCATGCAGCCACTGAACTCAAGAGAGGCAGTATACCACGTGGTGTGTGCACACTAAATTATTCTACTGTGCAATGGGTAAGCTCGCACATACTGCTGTACTCATTGTGCAACGAGTTGGTGGCCGCTGCTGTATAGACTTAACTGTTCCTTTGAACTCAAATCAGAGTAATAAGACAATGAATTCTATTGTAAAAATTTAGAATAGTATCCATAAAATAATATAACATATTAAGTCAGTTCTGTAAATTAATAATTTTCATCAAAATTTACATAATGTGAAAGACACACATTCCGAAATACTAGGAAACGAGAAAATAATTTGAGTTCCTACCAATAATTGAGCTTATTGCCAAAGTAAGCATTGAATACTAAATATATTATTTGTAACAGGTTTAACTTCCCTTCTGGTGTAAGCTGCCAACTAAGGCACCTAATTATGCAGATCTACTGTACGGTATATGATGTTTGACAAATTTCGGTTCTGTGGGTCTTAAGGTTCCTGAAATACTGTATTGGCCCAGATATAAGACAACCTCGTATATAAGAGGACCCTGAATTTTTTAAGGTAGTTACGAAAAAATAAATAAAATAGCTTATTAGTAGGCCTACATTTTGCTTCACATAAATCTGAATTTTGAAGTTCATGCCGTAACTTTTTCTCTCATCTTTATTTACTCATTGAGATAATAAAGATGCTTTCTTTTCAACATGGTCCGCCAAGATGGTGGTCAAACAAAGCTTTACGTGTAGAGAAAAGAGATGCCAAGCAGTACAAGGAGAAGCATAAATTCAGGAAACATTAAAGTTCGGTAAAATTTGGTAAAGTTCGATGAAGTTCTGCGTGACTTTGACCTTGGGTAGGATGCACGTCATTGCGTGGGGATTCCCACTGCACAGCTGCATTCATGAATGGAGAGTTCTTAATAGTCCTAGGCTGCACGTGTAAGAAGAGTATAGTTTTATAAGCACATTTTGAGGGGAAACACATCATCTTATATTCGAGCCAATACGGTACCTGTTAAAGTTCTCTGATTTTACATTAGCCGAAGGTGTACCTCCCCCCATAAATGCCTAAATGCATCCTGTGAATTCATTTGGTGGTATTGGTGCAGAAAAGTATTAATTTGGTACCATGTGGCAATATAATTCAAATTCTCCATTTTGTTTATATTGTGAATGATATTAGCAACAGCAGCTGCACTCCATAACCCAGTAACATGAATAGTATCTCACAGCCTTTTTCAAGCGATGTATCATAAATCAATCATCTAACTCACCATCAACTATTCCTTTAACCGGAGCCAAAAGACCTAAAAATAATGACAAATTGTATTAATATTTATTACCCACAGACATGTAAAATACAAAAGATTATCTTTTTGATTTATGTATAGCGTAGAGCTTTATCACTGGTACTCACTACTAAATTGCGGTATTTTTACCTGTTGGAGCGCTTTCAACCGCATGGAGCAGCCATCTTCAGCAACTGACTTCCGTGTTGTTGTTGTTGTTGTTGGGAAGACATTTCTGGATAACTGTATCGTACAGCGCGTGCGATTTGAATTGTAACTGTTCGTTTAGGATGTTGGTGTTGTCTTGTGTGGTGTGTCTGTATACCGCAATTTAGTAGTGAGTACCAGTGATAAAGCTCTACGCTATACATAAATCATTAAGATTATCGCTACAGAATGGACAAAACTCAAGGATTATCTTTTGTATTTTTACAAACATTCTCTTTATAAAATTTAGGTTATACAGGTCTGGGGGTAAAAAGGTCATTTTTCAATTAAATTTTTAACATAAAGGCTGGACCATCAGCTATGCAGGCTACAATATTTTTAGAATCATTATGTGCTGTTTTTGTTACTTTTAAATTTGATACTATTTATTGTTCATTTCCGTAGCTTTTAGCCTATTTTTGAGACCATTTTTGTCATGATTAACTTAGCAGGCTTTTAATATGGAAAATCCATGTGGGATAGTTGCTATAGATACTAGGGAAACACTGAGGAATCAGGCTACCAATAAATGAAAGAAGACAATATAATGTTATCAAATGTAGTATTTTGATTAATATTAAAGAAATAAAACACTTTACTATAAGATTGAAGTATTGGTATAACTATTCTAAATACAGATTTCTTTTATTTTTTTATGTGACTTTATGCAGATGGTTATGGAAATTTGGAGGGAATCACTTAAAATATTTATGGATATATCGTGTAACAGATAGTTTAAATCGTCTGAAGATGTTGGATGTAAATTTCATAATATTGCTCCAGATGTACCAAGTAATATGCCAACAACTCCCCAGTTTAGTTCCAAGTCAGTTAAGTGCAGGTTTATTTTTGGCATCAACATCAACAGCCTGCTTTTTGTCATGCTCAAATCTCACAGTTGATCCAAAACAATGCTGTTCAGTCACAATTGTAATGAACATGGGAACACTTTACTTTTTACTGTACAGATTAAAATATTTATGTTACAACGTTCCCTGAAAAACAAAACACCTTGATGAAGCAAAGAGAAATGGACATGATAAGAAATAGACTTCCTGAATCCCATGAAATAGATGCCATGATTCATGTTATCGTACTAAATGCAAAGTCATTGCATGATTTGGGATGAATCAATGGGTGCCAGAGGAGGCAATGAAATATTCACATGTGTTTCCAGATGAGCACAAAGCGTACCAAGTGAGATAAAGGAACTAAGGTCCATCCCTAAACAGAAATAAAATTCTGATTATTTCCCACATTTGGCCTCTGAAAAATCATCCATCATTCCAAACGATTAGATAAAAGTATCTTTAACGTGCCCATAAGCATTTGATAGTTACTGATAGTTACTTAGTAATATTGATATCCATGGAGATTATAAAGAGATATCAGCTCACAAACGACATAATTACTTTTTATTATCATTATTAGGGTCATATTTTATAGCAGCGTCAATTAGAGCAAAATTTTACATACCATTCCTTAGCTATATTTAGCTTAATAAAATCCTTAAAATATCACTACTAAGCAGACAAAATCCATTAATTTTGATTTTGTTTCCTGCTGCACCCTATATATTAAACGTTCAATTTCACAGCTTGGATCTGGAAAACATTTACAGTCGAACAGTACTCTGAAAGTGTGAAGTCATTCCCCTGCTTCCCTTCCTTTCGTGGCCTCCAAAGCATAGCAGTTGGTTCAGTTGTGCTTTGGAGGTCACTAAGTGAAGTAAGGCAGGAGAATGACTTCACACCTTGGGAGTAGTGCTCAACAGGCCTGATATACATTAACCTATACCTTACATTACATGTGGCGATAAGTGTTTCCTCTTGCTTGCTTTGTTACTGTTATAGAACTGTGGAGTCACTCACTATAATTCATTTATTCTGTAGAGATTAAGAAGTTTAATGAGATAGCTTACCTCCAACAGGGCCAGATTTCAGAAGTGTAGTTGGATCTAAAGCAAGGGGAACTGCAAAAGATAAACACATAATATTATTACTCCATAATACATTGCGTTAGTCCATGGTTTTCAAATGCTTGCAATTGAGGAATGTGCTATCTTATTAAAGATCACACACTTTATCTTGGGCTAAACACTCCATAATGCTGAAAACAGTCCAGATCAAGAATGCCTCGCTCGAAAAAATGAAGATTGTGGCCCATTCCCAGTATTGCCATACGCCCATACCCAAAAAACTTTTCATAGCGACATTCTTGAACTACCGTGTATTTTTTCTTAATCACAAACATCGTCTTCTTTCCCTAGACCATCAGTATTGAACCAATGAACACGAGTTTGAGGATGACATAAAATGACTAAAAGTTGTACATAAACCGGTTGATCTGACTATAGGGCAAAAAATAAGAATAATTTAGTAAATTTTGATATGCCAAAGGAAAGCGACCTTGGACATTGGACCTGGCAATGGACCTCATCTGAGGATGCAAGCAAGTCGCTTGTGAAATGCGTTATGTGTAAGTTAACACTTAAAAGTGAAGTTTGAGTGATAAAATTAAGTTTTTTTATAATTTGATCTCTTCACTGTGAGTCCTGCAATACTTTATGAATGACTCTTATTGCATTATTTCTTGTAGAATCACAATGATTTTTTTCGACAGGTTAAATGGTAAAACTTTCGGTTTTGACAAGATTTGCTTATTTCAGTATAACATACTGTTCAGAATAAGTACAGTAGAAGCCCGATTTAACGTGGTTGATGGGGGACATGCTTTACCCCCGTGTTATAACCTTACTGCGGTATATCGAAATGTGACAGAAGAAGTGACAAAAATCGACCCCACGGAGGGGAACATTGAGTCACTAATAAATTACAATGTTATACAACAATATAAAATACAGTAGTTTTAAAAATTACTCACCAGTTGTGCTATTTAATCCAATCCTGTAACTGATCTCAATTTACGTCTCTTCTTTCGCATATGGTGTGCGAGAATTTTTCTATTTCCCCGAGAGTAACATACAACATTTACTAAAACATACACTGTAACATTCAGGTATAATATTCCTGTCTCCCCGTGTTTTACACGATTGATAATTTTCACTTTATCTCCTACTGAATAATTATGCTTTCTGCTTCTGCGACATTTTGTATTCTGAACTCGTGACTTTACAATCCAAATGCATGATTCAAACTAAAATCATATTTCAACTTCCCTAGGTTTTAAGAATTTCTGGCAGGTGCAGATTTTTTAAAATCCTTGTAGAATTACACTATTCATTCCATGTCCCGTTACTTCTGCTAAATCCTTTGGAATGCGGTGGTGACTGTCAACTAGCGGGTGAGGGCTGGTCTAACGGTAAAAAAAAATGTACTGCAGAACTGCTCTTTGCAGAATTTTTACTGTTTTAACTCAACTTCCAAAATAAAAATTTTATTTATAGAACTACAGTATATTTTTATTGGGGGACATACTTTCCCCCGCGTTACATCCAAATCTGCAGTATTTCAAACCGTGCTATTTCGGGCTTCTACTGTATAAATAATTTATTTTTCTGATGCACTCTATACTGAGATTTCACTGTGTATAAGCTGCATATGAACAAAAGAAGATTTGAAAACGATGTATAAAAATATTGTATTTGTGGTGAAGAAATATTTTAAATCTTGTATAATAATAATAAATACCAGTATAATATTTATTAAATAATATTATTAGTTAAACCAAGGAGGTTATTGTAATCTAAAAAACAAAACAGTTCATACGAGGGTCATTTCAAAAGTTCTGCACACTGTAAGATAAAATTGAAGAAAATAATTTATTTTACAAAATACCTTTACAGGCCTACAGTATAATCTTCACTCTTGCTTATGACAGCTTCCCAACGTTTTGGCAAATTCTGTATTCCAGTATTCATTGTTGAGCTGCCTGATTACTCAGGTCACCTCACCTCACCTCACCTCATCAATTGTAACAAAACATTTTCCACGGAGTGGTTCCTTCAATTTGGGAAACAAATCAAAGTCTGGTGGGCTCAAATCAGGACTGTATGATGGGTGGGGAAGTCTTTCCCATCCATAGACTTGGAAAACGTTTTGCTACAATTGATGAAGCTTCCATTGAGGTGACCTGAGTAATCAGACAGCTCAACAATGAAGGTGCCCTATCCAGAATACTAAATTTGCCAAAACGTTGGGAAGCTGTCATAAGCAAGAATGAAGATTATATTGAAGGCCTGTAAAGGTATTTTGCAAAATAAACTATTTTCTTCCATTCTGTCTTACAGTGTGCAGAACTTTTGAAATGACCCTCGTAAAGAGTCGCACTTGCTTACCGCGACACAATTAGTGTTGTATTTAATTCATTTTCGTGGTTTTAATTACTATTTCCGACATGCTTATTCTGTTTGTATTCACCAAATATCACAATAAAATAACTCAAGGTCCAGATTCTCTTGTTACATTACCTGAGATAAATAGATGTAATTGATTTGTACGGATTGGACTCACCTGGTATTGGTGCTTTAAGGGTATCCAATAAATCACCTCCTGCTTCTCTCTTTACACCTGCAATAAAATAATTGTATTTATTTAGGACAATAAGAGCTGGACCCATAAGAGACATGCAATATGGACATGACAAGTGTAATGTCTGCAACTCAGCCTAAATGATTGACAACTATAGCATACAGTACTCTCAACCCTCTTCCAGGCAACATTCTCTTACTGCGGAGTCCAAACAGACTCCGTGTCTGTTTTAGCACTTTTCTGTAGTAGAACATCAAAATATTTGTTTGTAACATAACCAACCGTACTTAGATACCCAAAATGTCACAGATATACTATTCGACTGTCCACTATTTCATAGTGAGAGATACGAACTCAGATTGCTGTTGGAATCTGTGGATTGCACACTTTCTAAGCCACTCACAGATGTTTTAATAAACTGTAAATCATATAAATACTTTATATCATTTTTAAATACAATATTTCCAAAGATAAAATTGTACCAGTAGTTAAGTTCTATAGTTAGAAATGTATATCAGATACTGTATCAGCAACTAAGTTAACTATTAGCGTATGTTGTTAGCCATTTCATACACTATTTCTAAATTTATATATTTGTTAAAACTAGGTTAGTCATCTCATGTTAAATTGTTAGCCATCTCATGACTCAATACTCTTGTACAAATATTACTTTAATATTTAGATATGTTAAGTGATTGTTAATACCTATAACCTTAATATACCTTCGGGTAAAATAAGGTTAAAACTTGGATAATAAATAATAAATAATAATAACCAACCATACTTTCTCAGACTTCTCTATCACTTTCTTGACCTTCCCCGCTTTCTCCTCTTTCCCCGCCTGTTTTATCCATTACTACTTCTAATGTAGTTATTTCGGTCCTTTTATATAATGAGAACATTTATATTTTTGTTTGAACTGGTACATAGCCATAATACTTCCTCAACTGTCTTCAACCTCCCTTCCTCTTGCTTCTCCTCCTCCTGCTGCCATACTTCATTTTCCAGTAAAACGTTCAATTGAAATTATAAATGTAAAGTACAAGCTAAATATACAATAAAAGTCTGAAAGACATGTGAGTCCAACAGACTCCGCTTTTTCAGTTAGAATTCTATTAACAATTTTTTTTTTCTAATAATTGTGACATCCAATCATCAAAACCTTTCCTTATAAGATACTAGCATGTGCCCGCGGCTTCGCCCGCGATAATTATTTAAAAAATTAAAAATTAAGAGCATAATAGTAAAATCATTATATTTATTAACACCTAAATCACGTGGACTACATACCACGATTAGATAGCATCGTCTGGTAAAAGCGACCTCAGATTCGAGTTTCTTGGCCCAGAAAACCTCTGTATAGTGAGATTCGACCAAATAAAACAACGTTTGACCATATTTAGGGCTTACAACATTCAAGCAATCGCGAAAGTTTTATTTTCAAGGTATGACAAAAATAGCCAAAGCCAACTGTAATTGATTTGACATTGAAATGTATAACTGAAAACTTATGTTTTGAAAACAAACAAAATGCACGTTTTTTGCCCGTTTTTCACTCATAACTCACGAACGAAAACTAAAATTAAAATTCCGGCTTGGAGGTGCATTTTCCGACCCTTCAGCCCACCTATGTTTAAAATTTCAGATCTAAGCGTTCAGTAGATTTCACTGGACATCTAGGACAATTCCTTTTATTAATACAGATAATATGAATTATAATGATACCTTCTCTAATTTGTCAAACATCCATTTCATTTAATCCAAACCCACCTGACACAACTGGCAACAATATGTTCTGTGAATTTGTTTGGATAATTCTGTGTAAAAAGGGGTTAAGTATTTTCAAAAACATTTAATTTTTGGCAGTTAAAATCAGAATTTTTCAAAATCCTTTCTTAGTGAGCACCTACATTATGAAACGAAGGTACTGTCAAAATTCCAAGTCTCTACCTGTTATAGTTTAGGCTGTACGTTGATTCCTGTCATTCAGTCAGTCAGTCAGGACAAAGCCTTTTATATATATAGAGAAGAGATATAACACTGACAGGAACATAGTCACAAAATTTCATACACATCATGACTAGTAATGTCTAAAGTGTCGGTAAATGAGCCCAGGATAAGGATTAAAAGCATAAATAATTATCAGGTGAGTGCTTTCCAAGAATGAACAGATTTATTCAGAGGGTTAAAAATCATGAGTTGAATAAGGCAAAGTAATAAAAATAATAAAAGTCATAAATTTGACATATCACAAATGTCGAGTAGTTTACTTAAGAAACAGAAAATTAAGTGCTACAGAAATGGATTTTTGGAGAAGAGCTGCAAGAAAATCAAGAATAGAAAGAATTCGAAATTCAGAAATAAGGAAGATAATGAAAGCAGAGGAAACAATTTTAACAACAATAGACAAAAAAAAAAAAGACTAAATTGGTATGGACATCTACAAAGAATGCCGGAGAATAGGATACCAAAAGCTATAATGAATTGGCAACCAGAGGGGAGAAGGAAAAAGGGAAGACCTGCTAGAAAATGGGATCAACAAAATTTTCAGTTAAACCCAGAAGATGCAATGGACAGGGATAAGTGGTACCATGCAACACATTGAACATTCTTTGAAAATATGTTAATTTTATTAAAATATGTAAAACTTTGGGTAAATTTTAATTTAAAATTTGGTTAGAAATTACTGAACTTTTATACAAATGTTATTGTAAGAGAGTTGTTGTGTTGGTGGAGTTTAACCTCAGAAATGAGGAAATCGCTCAATAAATAAATAGGTTACTTAAGAACAATTATTTCAGAGAGGAAAGAAAAATTGTGTTAATGAAATTGTAGCAGACTGATTAAACTGTTGGTCTTTAAGACAATTTCCTGGTTGGCACGTAGTAAAGTGCTGAGTAACGTGGAATATTTCACATCTCATTAACATAGTGTCACCTAATTTCAGACTAAAAATGCAGGATTCAATGTGCAAGTGGTCATAACACACTAGACAAACATTTTTCCACATCTTACTGACATAGTAGGTCATAAAAAAATTGTATAGCGACCACTTTAATGCTAATATACTCCCTTTTTGGATATAACTAACAAAATCTGAATGAAAACTAATTAAAAAGTCATTAATTATCTTGGTTGTGGTGGTCTAGATATTGTGGGATCAAACCTGGCTGTGGTCAATGGATATTTCAGGACATAAAATCCTGGGGGCCCGTGTGTTAGATGTACAGCATGCAAAAGAATCCACGATTAAATTAGAGCTTTCGGATAATATTCCTCAGCCCTTTCACATCCAAGTAATACCCTAGTTTCTGAATTGGGTTTGTTAGGCAATGGGCCTACCACCTGTCACTTTGCCCCCACTTGGAAAGTAAGTGTAACAAAATTTACCTAGGTAACAGAAACCTCCACTTGGAGGCCCTATGCCTCATCTCTGAGAGCAATAGGAACAGAAGGACAGACTATTAATTCTGTCATCCACAAAAGTTATTATTGAAAAAATCTTTCTTCGGAATAGTAAATTAGTAAGTCTCATATAAAACTCCATTTTTAGGACCTTTTGCAGAAGTGTTTTTTTTTTAAAGCATGATATTTATTAGATTTTCAGTCCTTTTCGCACATCACAGGATAATGTGTTTAAAAAAGGAGTATCCTGCAAAAAGCAGGACATTTGGTCACCCTATAATAATTTAATAATAATAATAATAATATTTATTCACCATTAGGGATTACAAGAATCCAAAGGCTTCGTCATACTTAAGAACTAAAAAAAAATATTAAACAAAACATACCTATACATACAGTACACACTCATACAAATGCAGACATTAGAACAAAATAATACAGAGTACAATAAGACACGGACATTTAGAATTTTACTTGTGATTCAATTTTGACTTATAGAAATGGAGAGGAAAAGAGAAAGAGGAGAGATCAGGAGAAATCACGTAGCTCCAATTACTCCATAAATTATTATCCAGTAAAAATAAATTTATAGAGTCAGTAAATTGGCGGAGATGAAATCTTGAGTACTATAGAAAACATGCTCCATAAGAAGATTTCTCACTTTGGTTTTGAAAAGTTTTGGACTGGTGTGCTTAAAAGAGTGGGGAAGTTTATTGTACAGAATTAGACCCGTGTGATTGATGAATTTTAAACTTCTGGAGGTTCGGTGGGATGTGAGGTGAAAATCATTAATTCCTCGCGTGGTTATGGTGATGGGAGTTCTTTGGAAATTTCGGTTTGTTTGAATGTATCTTTAATATGAATGTAGTAATTTCAAGTCCTGAGTTCATAGTGAATTTATCTAGGAGAGAATAATACAAGGGTAAGTCAATAAGTATATGCACTTTGTGTTTAGTCTTTTGTAGGTTCGCTCACCACTTTGTACCACTTTGTGCTCCCACATGTCAATATGTTGTTCATTCATCTTCTCTTGTGGAATGTTTGGCCACTTATGACTTCACTGTTGCACATTAAACATGGCTACACTGCTTGGCGTTTACACCAAAGAAGAACAGTCTGCAGTGATCCAATTTTGTCATTTGAAGGTGTACCAGGAGCCAAAATCCATCGAAGACTTTCCACACAATATGGGGGCAATGCTTTACCATGGTGAAGCATGTACGAATGGAATAAAAAGATAAAAAATGGTTGAATAAGTGTGAAGGACGAGGAAAGAACAGGATGCCATCCACATCCACTAGTGACGCCAACATTGAGCAAGTGCGTATCATGATTCAGACAAACCGAAGAGTGGCAAACCATATGCAAATTAGCCATGGCTCTGCATATGACATTAATCATAACAGGCTTGACTTTCATAAAGTCTCAACTAAAATGTGAAAAAATCCACCTAAAAATGCTCTTAAAAATGGAAGGTCGACTACATTAGTGACAAATATTATTGATAGAACTTCTGCTGCAAGTGGTATTTCTCAGAGAACAGTTCATCAAATTCTAGACAAGAAAAGAAAATCAGTGGAAAATGGAAATATTGTATGTGCACCTGATAGGAGTCCTGTGAAGGCTACAATTTTATTGATCCTTCCAATGCCGCTGCCTACGCGGAGCGATATGTTTATAAATGTCACACTTCCCGGTATGTACAGAATAGTCAGGGTTGAAAATGTTAATGGAAAGACCTAATGTAGTAGCAAAACGATTTAAACGCTTACAGGAACTCGAAGGTAACAATTCTAACCATTCTATTATTTGTTTAAATGAAACATGAGTTAATATAAACCATACAAAAGTCAAGCTATGGATGTGATGACAAACAAGAGCCACCACTGCGAGTGAACATAGGAAAAGGACAAAGATTCCTAGTGTGTTATGTTTCAAATCTAAATTTACCAAGAGATGGAGGCAACAGTTTTTAGATCAAAATTTAATTGCAAATATTCCTCCAAATTCGATAACAGTAATGCACACCAGTAACAGTAATGATAACACCAGTTACCATTCCAAATAACTAATCAAACCTTCCACCTTTTCCTCGTTAAAAGCAGAAAAAATATGAAGTGAAGCAGATATCAACACAACCAATACTGTGTGACATTATTAAATAAATAAAAGATAAGCACAGGGATTACGAGATAGACACAACACCGCCAAACCCTATTGGCAGTAGCACCAGCTTTTTAAAAACATTGGGTAGGCTCAATTTCCATACTCCCACTCCTTATTTGGTTCATGAAATGGACTTGTATTGATAATGACAATTATAGAACTGTTGATATTAATAAACTTCATTTTAATCCAATGAGGGTGGTATTATAACAAAATATAATATACCGTGTCCACCATATATATAATAATTCTTCCATAAACTTGAGGAGTTAAAGGCAAGCCATCAAAGAATTATTATTTTTAAATGAGGGTATACGGTATATTAAATTTTATTGCAGAACTGTGGTTTGTAATAAAATAACTAATAACAATCACATTTGCAGGAAAGTGTTGTCTAGCCCAGTTAACGGAAACTTTTTAAAGTTTATAATATTACATAAACATTATTACTTCCTCTCTGCCTGTACCATAGCTACTGTAGGTAGAGGAAGTACTGTGTTCGGCCCTGAAATTCCAAGTCGATTTTTTGACATAAATACATGTTTTGAGGTTCCCTGAATCTGAAGATACTATTTTTAGAAACATGTCTTTATATATATATATAATTAAATTGTATTGGAAGTAACACAGTGAAGTTATATAACATAATAATTATTGTATATGAGTTGAAACTTTTACACTAGACTTCACTTCTGGTATAGTTTTACCTGTACATGTTTCGGCGCCTTTGCAACCATTTTCAACAGTCATACTTCAACTACAGTAGTTGAAGTATGACTGTTGAAAATGGTTGCAAAGGCACCGAAACATGTACAGGTAAAACTTGTAAAAGTTTCAACTCATATATAATTATTATGTCTTTATATGTCTGTGAACAGCCTAGCTCGAGAAGAAAAAATTGTATAAAACACATTTTTTAAATTAGGTTAAGTATTTTTAGGGGATATGACATGAAGATTGTCAACGACTTTCACTTATTTGTAACGTTACTTTACATGAAAAAAATTTAGTTTTTTTCCCTCATTTTCTCGAAAACAGCTCTAATGATTTTGTTTAAATTTTGTACATGATGTGCTTACATCTTACTAAATGCCACAACCTTTATTTGAAACATTTCTTTCACAAAAATTCTCTGTTGCTCAAGGCACGAATAAAACATTGAGCTGAATTGTAGAAACTCAGTTTTGCCTGCTTTGAATCAGGTTGAAACAACAGAACATGCACTGCTTGCAACATAGCATCTTATTCTATATCAGAATGTGAAGTGAGAAAAGTGCATGGGCTCTCAAGAAATTCGTCACAAGCATAGTATCATATTCTTCTTTCTCTAGACTATAGCCCGGTTCTCCATATCACACCATTTTTTCGTGGACGATCCGAACTTCTTCCTTCTGGTTTATTTTATTTTATTTTATTTTAACAACAAAGATAAGTTCATCTTTAATTCAGAATTACATGAGCACAACACAAGGAGCAAAGACATTATACATATTTTTAAACATCAAACTTTTAGATATACTAAATCACCAGTTTACATTGGTAGTCAAGTTATAAATTACTTACCAGCTAGTATTTTAAATGTGAAAAATCTTAGATGTTTAAATTTAAACTGAAAGAGTATTTGTATGAGAAGACATTTTATTCTTTTAAGAATTTTTGAAGTGAAACTTCTTTAGCCGCGGTAGGGGTAAATCGTGAACTTGTGTCACGCTCTAAAATCGTCACGAAATTAGTGTCACACTCAAAATCGTCACGAAATTAGTGAGGTGTGATGGAACGGACTGCACAGAAAACTATCAACTCAATGATTAGGCTTATCCAAAGTTTAAAACATCCAAAAATTAAAAAATCGAAAATCTAAAATTTAAAAAATCCAAAATTAAAAGATCCAAAATTTAAAAATTCAAAGATCCAAAATTCAAAAGTCCAAAAATCCAAAATTTAAAAAACAAAATATCCAAAATTAAAAACTCTAAATATCCAAAATTTAATCATAAAAATAATCCAAAGTTAAAAAATCGAAAATTAAAAAATCCAAAATCCAAAATTTAAAAAGTCTCAAAAACCCAATTTTAAAAAGTCCAACAATCCAAAATTAAAAAATCAAATAATCCAAAATTTAAAAAATCCAATAATCCAAAATTTAAAAATCCAATAATCCAAAATTTATAAACCCAAAAATTAAAACAAGTTTCACTTCTGTCGCGTGGCGTTCCACGCACACTTTTATTTTTTTACATAAATGATTTTGCAGTTACTGCAACCTTATTTATTCTAAATAATATTGACAGTGTCTATCTATACAATGTATAGCTAAAGATGCAATAAATTATTATTATTATTATTATTATTATTATTATTATTATTATTATTATTATTATCTCTTCCTGATTTAACCAATTTTTCTCATTTCATGGTTTCTACATGTTCTTTCCGCTCTCCCTTTTTGTCTTGTACCCCACACTCTTATTTTATATCACAATTCCTTGCCTTGTCCAATAATATCCTTGTTGTGATTTTTCTTAATCACAAGCATCTTTCGAAAGCGTAATAGTATATTGCGATACAAGTGCCGTAAGGCACGTTTACGGGTCGAGGAAACAGATTGAAAACCCTCAGCTGCGCCTCGGGTTTTTAAGTTTTCGAGACCCGTAAATGCCTTTACGGCCCGTGTGTTGCATGCTGTTTTTTGCACGATGATTATTTATATCAATTTAATTATATTAATTGTGATATTACCTGAAAATATTATGTAAATACGTTCTTGAAAATAGATGTTTATTTCAGAAAGTGATTCGCATGTGTTTGTTGTTATGGGAACCGAATATTTGTCCTGGGGGCCGTGCCCATAAAGGCTTGTATTATGAAGTGTATCGTAATGAATTATGACGTAGCGCTTGGACCGTAAGTAATTTAACCTCATCGCAACCGCCCTTAGCAACAAGACTGTGTGGGAATGTCAACTTACGATCCATGTAAACAACGTTCGTAAGTACCACTTACTAGCTAAGGAGTGCAAAAAAATATTTTTGACTGTGGCTGTGGAAACTAAATTGGCAGAAGTAAAATTTTAAGGAATTTAGAAACGATCGTGAGTGAGTCGGAACAACAGGTGTTCGTTCAACTATAGCCTGAATTTCGCTTTAAAGGGATTCAACAAAGAAACATGATTTTTAGTAATAGCAATAAATAATTATGATATTAATACACGACAAATTATTGGGTGGATTTGAGACCCACGGGTCTGGCGGCACTGATCGTAATATGTCCTGCTTCGTCGTTTCTCGCGTAACGCTAAGAATCATATAAAATACTTTTTTATCCTGTACAAAAGACTGGTAACCAGCTATATATATTATTATATTATTGTTATTGTTATTATTATATTATTGTTATTATTATTATTGTTATTATTATTATTATTGTTATTGTTATCCTATGCCAATACTGTTGGTCTACAGGATTGCTAAATAATAAATATAAAATTACAATAAAATAAAATGTCTTGCTGTCCTTTCAAATTACCAGTGATGGGAAGTAATTGAGTAAAAGTAATCGGATTACAGTAACAATTCCTTTTTTGGTCCCATTTACTTGTAATCAATACTTTTAAAAAAATGTAATTTCTACTTGTAATTTACTTCTGGAAATAAAACTGTATCGATACATTTTAGTAGTTGTTAGTTTTTGTATCATTCTCGCTTGCTATATCATCATTACTATATTTGCAACTAATATCCAAATTAGAGTTAATATTAACAAAAGGTTACTCAATGTTTCCGAAAATATTCTCAGTGATGTGTTTTTTTGTTTGTTCATTAATAATTTGGGCTTGTGCGCAAAAAAAAGGAATTTTTAGGTACTGCCATTTTGTAAAGTAATTGTAATTGTAATTTTACTGATTACTTTTTGAAAAAGTAATTTGTAATTGTAATTAAGTAAAATGTCTCTCAGATAATTGTAATTCAGCCCAATTACTTTCTTTTTGTACTTTTCCTATCACTGCAAATTACCTATGAGAGAATGTATTTTTTCCTGAAAATGGAGACAACTGAACGTCACTGTTCGTCTATGACTACAACTTTGGTTACAACTAAGTCATACAAGGTTACAATGAAATCTATATCTTAAGTGTGAGACAAAATATTGAATTAAATTAGTTCGTGAATTGGAAACCACGAGAGATCAGCGCCACTCCTATCATAGTGTTCGATTTATTTACTACTAATTTATTTACTACTACCTATTGTCTATCGAATGTTTATCGATCGATTTAAATAGTCTTGTTTCGATTAGCCCATGCAAATGGCGGCTAGTGGGTGTTCTAGTGTGTGAAGCTGTATTCTATTTATATTTTATGTGATATATTAAGTAGTGACAGAAGTAAAACTATACGGTTTGTTATTATTGTGTCTTCATATTACATTCTATGTGACTGCATTCGCCAGACTGGCTTCTCTTGTGGTGATTACGTCTTGTCAACACCGGCCTGGTTCGTTATCGTGAGTAATGCACACATTGTCATCTATAATTTTGTGTTCTGTAGATTGCTCTATTGATATTCTGTTACCCATAACTCCAATCTGTAATAAAATTAGGAATAACTTTTTTTGGGAGCAGAGAAACACTACACATGGTAAAGATATGTTTATAGTTTGGTTAGGTAGGCCGGCTGTCTTCATGTTGCCAAGTTCGCTTGTAATGAATACGAAAGTCTGTCCGCAAACACATGACTGCAGTAAAGTATATTACTAAACTGTCAACTTAAAACAACACAGATACGACTGTCCCCTCATTCTCCCATTTATTTAAAGACAGCCCTCTGGACCCACTGTCTCATTAACTAGAAACTGGCCAGAACTAGAAGCTCCTGCTTCGAGACAAGATGAGATCATGTTACACTTGAAAGAATAGCTCGATTTTCCTTTTTCACTTATTCAACAACGAAACCACCTATTTCTGGTAGTAGTAGTATTGATAATAATAATAACAATAATATTAATAGAAAATTATGAAAATAATGCTCGGGAAATTATTGGGTGGGCTCGAGCCCCATGGGCCCATATAAGTTGGCGCCACTGGTCAAGAACCTTCACTAGCTACATTATCAAGCAAGATTTTGTTTTCACTAGACTAAGAGTTCACGAATAAAATCTATATAAGAGTAGAGCTGGTAGAGAAAAACTGTTTACATATTTGGAATAAGCACACTAAGAATGTCCAAAATCCGATAAAACATCTGAGACACCAAACATAAAGTCCTTTTTGGTTGGGCTGTGTTTGTATTTTTGTCTGATTGTCTGTGCGCGATGCCCAGCGAAATCTACTGCATGCAGAGACCTGAAATTTTAAACCTAGATGGACTGAAGGGTGGGCGAATGCACCTCGAAGTCGAATTTTAATTATAGCTTTCATTCGCGAGTTATAAGTAAAAATAGGCAGAAAACGTGAATTTTTTGCGCTATCGCATCATTTGTCAAATCAATTGCAAGTGGCTTTGCCGTTTTTTTTTGTCATAACTAAAGAATAAAAGCATCGCAATTTTTTTAATATATTACATGGAATTATCGATCGCTTTGATTGTGTGAGCTCACCCTGGTCGATTCGTTTGTTTATAATGTCAAGGCACGCATAGGCCTACATCTGAAATTTTTAAACTAGCCGGAAGAGGGATCATGAAAATAGGCCTAAATGGGAAGACATGATCGATTTGGACGGAACTCACTATGCAGAGGTTTCCTGGGCCAGGGAACTCGAATCTGAGGTAGTTTTTCCCATCAAATCTTGGAATGCATTCCAAAGCCGGATTTAGCTGCTTCATTATATTTATATTATTAATCGTTTAGTTTATGAACGATTAGCATGTAAGTGTTAATAAATATAATATTATAATTATTTTTCTCTTAACTTTCAATTTTTTAATTAATTATCGCGGGTGAAGCTGCGGACACCTGCTATTAGTTAATATGGTTTAAGAAAGTGATACACTTTTGCTGATTTTATAACATTATTTTTTAAACTGAGAATACGTTTTTTCTATTTTTTTTTATCAATTTTGGTTAAATTAAAAAAATGTTACATAAAAGTTAACCGCATACTGAGTTATGGCTAGGGTTCGGATGTTTGTGACAGGTCAGATTTTTATCCTGACCTCCATTCTCGCCGCAAACACAAATTTATGTGTTATTTTCTTTCAAATTCTAATTGATATGCTGAAAGGTATGCAGCTCCCTGCTGGGTGAACTGTAAAAACGTTTAAATTTCTACTGAACAGAAATGTGTTAATAGTCAAAGTTTCGAAATAGTAGCCTATATTGCGATACTAGTTCCGTAAGCGGTGCATACGGATCGAGGAAAGAGTTTTTTTTCAATTTCCGAGATCCATTACGCGCTTACGGAACGAGTATTGCATGCTATTTTTGCACGATGATTATTTACATCAATTCTAATTGAGATTTTAGCTGAAAATATTAAGTGAAATACATAGATTATTCTTTTTTAATGTTTTTATTTGTACATGTCCGATACCAAAATATAAATCAGGAGGCCTTGAAATTTGACCTCATATCGCATTACTCCATTACATTGTATTGTGGTGGTTTTACTTACGGCACTAGTGCTTTTTGTAATTTTTTTCAGCATTGAGATTTCATTTGTTTTCATAGCAACCAGATTGCGTATGGCAATGTCAAGTTACGATCCACGGCAACAATATTCGAAATTACCACTAATTAGTTACATCGTGCAAAAAACATAATTTTCAAAATATGTCGATATATTAAATCCCTTACATAAAAAACAGGTAAGCTGATAAAATAAAGTGCCAGATGAAAATTTTATTAATGACATATAATAGAAATATGGTCTTTCAACGGCCGAATTTCAGAAACTATTGAGTCTTTGTCCTCGGTTTACTGAGAAAGCTTGTTCATTCAGTTTGACTGTTGTTTATTGTTCGTTACTCCGGTAACGGTCAACCAGTTTTGTCCAAAATGGACGCTATACTTTCTATGGACTTTATAAGTGTGTATACTAAGTTTCATGGAAATCTAATACAGCGTGTTGGAGAGATCGCGTGTACAGACAGATGGATCGACGGACATGGGGAAGGTCGGGTGGATCGGACACCTTAGATTTTTATGGCGTAACTTTTTTTAAACTAGAAAAAATTGCAAGCCACGTTATAGATTTCTATACTCTTATGCCCGATTGTTTATTTAAATATATTTAAATGAAACTAAAAAATGAACAGCATAAGAAGACTAAAAAGTGGTCTCATTCATGTAGATTTCAAAAATGGAGGGTGCTATCGGTCACTCTTTCCAAGAAAATAAAAACTTATCTCCATATTAAAAGTAGGCCTACAAAGTCTTGCTGTTTTATTTTTTACGCATATATCACACTTGTGAAATAATTGTACATTTTTCATGTGCCCAGCCTTTCAAACGCTACTGTGAAGAAAAGTGCATCAGCAGAGAGGATGAAAGCTCTCGAATATCGCTGACATTATTAGTGGCTAATATTTCCTTCTTCCTAGTTTCCTGTTATCTTTCCCATAATCATCAGTAACAACATCGGTCGAGCAATTATGACGTCCGATTCCGCCCGACTCACGCTTTTCAAAAAAACAAATCTGAACCAAGAACCTTGCAACAGAATGAAATTCTAAACCCGCAGGTTATAGCCTGAAGTACAGTGTTTCTGTTAGTGATCTTAGAACGTAATACAACGGAGCCTTCTTCTTGTTACTGCTTTGTGAAGTTATCTTCATGCAAGCCGATATACACATAAAAGAGTAAAAAAACACTACCACTCACAAACAACAAAATATTATATTGCGATATTAGAGTTTTTTTTTTTTTCAATTTCCGAGGTACGTTATGCGCTTACGAAACGAGTTTTGCATGCTATTTTTTGCACGATAATTATTTATGTAAATTTAATTATATTAATTGAGATATTAGTTGAAAATATTATGTATATACGTTATTGAAAGTAGATGTTATATTTTAGAAAGTGATTGGCATAATTATGTTGGTTGTTATGGGGACAGAATATTTGTAAATAAGTATTGTTGACCAAGTCGCCATATTATCTTGTCCCAGGCAGTTGTATAATAAGCTATGATTTTGATTTATTTAAGTACAAGAAGTAATTTGGATCTAAACACCATGAGCGGGGATGGAGGAATTACCTTAAATAACTGTACAGATTGTACTATTACGATAAGTATATCAAAATAAAGGTTAGCCACTGCTGCCAGTCATAAAACTGGTCCTGCAAATATCTGCCAGCAGGAGATATTAGGGTTGGCCGATACTACCCCCTCATCCCCTACTTTTTCCCTTCACCAAGTATTCTTAGGATTTAGGCTACCATTCTGGCATTTAAGAAAATATTTTTTTACTCACCTCTCATGCCAGCATTAGCAGCAATGAGGACCTGAAATACACAACATAACCAAGATTTTATTGCTATTTCAATACATTGCTATTTCAAAACATTCCCTGCTATCCTGTGAATGCCGTTAGGCATGCGCAGTGGCTCATACCGGCAACTTAGATATTATATCGGTTCGCTTTTTCCCCCTACCTGTATACTGATCTAGCAGCATTCTTTGCATGTTGTTAATTCATTTGAGGGGAGTCAGAATGCCCTTATAAAACTACATCTGGGTGGCGATCGATAAACTTATAACACTTGAGCGCTTGCACGGAAATAGCCGATACAAACTCGTCATAACCTAGCTTCCTAATAATTTAATGTAGGCCTAAGTCAATATGAAGAAATACAAAGGAATTAAATACAGACATTGAAATTGTAAACATGAACTAGCATCTATATTAATAAAAGGAAGTGTCTGCCCTCCGTCTGTCTGTCCTCCGTCTGTCCGCGATGCCCAGCGAAATCTACTCAACGCAGAGATCTGAAATTTTATACATAGGCGGACTAAAGGGTCGGAATGTGCACCTCGAAGCCGGAATTTTAATTTTCGCTTTCGTTCGTGAGTTATGAGTGAAAAATGAGCAAAAAACGTGCATTTTTTGCGTTTTCGAAGCATGAGTTTCCAGTAATATAAATCAATTACACTAGGCTTTGGCTATTTTTGTCATAACTTCGACATAAAAGCATCGCGATCTCTTGAATGTTGTAAGCCCACGCTGGTCGATTCATTTGTTTTTAATGTCAAGGCACGCAAACATAATATGAAATTTTCAACCTACACCGAAGAGGATTATTATTATTATTATTATTATTATTATTATTATTATTATTATTATTATTATTATTATTATTATTATTATTATAGGGATAATCAATATTAGCCTCAATATGGTCAAACGTTGTTCGATTTGGACGAAACTCACTATACAGGGGTTTTCTGGGCCAAGGAACTCGAATCTGAGGTTGCTTTTACCAGGTGACGCTATCTAATCGTGATATGTAGTCCACATGATTTAGGTGTTAATACAGTATAATGATTTAACTATTATCCTCTTAATTTTTAATTTTTGAAATAATTATCGCGGGCGAAGCCGCGGGCACATGCTATCTTAAAATAATAAAAGGACGTGTTTGTCTGTCTGTCCACGATGCCCAGCGAAATCTACTGAACGCAGAGATCTGAAATTTTAAACATAGGTGGGCTGAAAGGTGGGCGAATGCGCATCGAAGCCGGATTTTTAATTTTAGCCTTCGTTCGCGAGTTGTGAGTGAAAAACTGGCAGATAACGTGATTTTAGCGCTGTCGAAGCATCAGATTTCAATAATACATTTCAATGTCAAATCAATTGCAGTTGGCTTTGGCTATTTTTGTCATACCGTGGTAATAAAAGCATCGCGATCGCTAGAATGTTGTAAGCCCACGCTGGTCGATTCATTTGTTTAGAATGTCAAGGCCCGTAGACATATGAAATTTTCAACCTACACGGAAGAGGGTTAATCAACATAGACCTAAAGATGGTTAAACATTGTTCGATTTGGACGAAACTCACTATACAGGGGTTTTGTGGACCAAGGAACTCGAATCTGAGGTCACTTTTACCAGGCGACGCTATCTAATCGTGGTATGTAGTCCACGTGATTTAGGTGTTAATAAATATAATGATTTAACTATTATGCTATTAATTTTTAATTTTTGAAATAATTATCGCGGGCGAAGCCGCGGGCACATGCTAGTATGATTATATACCTGCTTGCACCTATGCAGTAAGTTAGGTTTGAGTAAATATAAACTCCCCTAACGAATGCATAGGAATGTTAATAATTAATTTATCAAAACCAAATTATGAATTAGTTTATAACTAATTATCAATTAGTTTGTTAGAATTATGAATTAGTTTATGAGTTTAGTTTTAATTAGTTTAGTTTTTTATGAACTAGTTTCTTAGTTTTAAGAATTAGTTTTTTAGTTTAGTTTTTATTATTTCTTTATCTGTATCTGAATCTGGTACCCTACGATCCCCAGGTGGGGCGAAGGGGCCTCCAATGGAGGTTTCGTTACCTATACTAATATGGATATGCTTATTTTCCGAGAGAGGGTAGAGGGACAGGTTGTAAGCCCATCACCTCGCAACCCCCCTCTGGAAACTAGGTATTTCTTGGACGTGAAAGGGCCGAGAAATTTTGTCCAGAGGCTCTAATTTAGGCTTGGAGTTCTTTTACGTCCCGTAAATCTACGACACGGGACCCCCAGCTTAAAGTTCCTCCCGGAGGACTCCGTGCCCAGGATTTTTACGTCCTGAAAAATCCATCGACCGCGGCCGGGTTATTATTTCTTTATATGGCAACAAATTAACATTTAGAACATATTGTTGAGTTATTTCGTGTGGATGCTGTATTTTCTAAGTTTCTAATATAGGTGCCATCTTGCTTACCTGTGCCAGGAGGAAGAGAGACAGAGCGCGTGCATACATGGTAGTGTAGTCCTGGTTTCACAATACAGCGGCCTGGACTTAAGTGACCGCGTATTTAAACATCTCCAGGAGCCGCTTATCACGTCGTATTCCCAGATACACACGTACAGGTGTCGTTTTACGTGACATTAGTAATCTCCACTCCATTCGCTCCGGTAGACTTGCAAACAACAAGATAGAGCAGGTACTGTAACGAACGCACAGCGGTATTCCGGCGGGGGGGCTACTTTAGCTGCTAGTCTTTCCATTCAAATATTACTTCCATATATGTATTATTTGAACTTTCAATACCTATAATAGGCTATAAAGCCGCATGGCTAACTGACTCACTGACATTAAGGTTCGCCCACTTCCAGATAAACAGCTTTTAAGCTGTAAACCATAGTAAAATCCCCATAATATATATTATATTTAGCCCTAAAAACCCGAAAAAAGGCTCACTCGCTGACATTAATGTTTGCCCACTTTCAGATGAGTTAGAAACTTGAAATTTGGTACACATATAGCTTTTAGGCTGTAAACCACAGGAAAATTCGAAAAAAAGTTCATTTTTTCAATTTTTAGCCCTAAACACCCCCGAAAAAGGGCTCGGTTCCCATGACAACGGTATTACCTACAGTGAATTTCTGTTTCTTGTTACTTCAACCAGTTCCAATGCATGGTGTGTAGAAGCAATGGTGTGCAAAATTCCAAGTCCTCTGTGATCCATAAGATCACGGAATAATTTGAGTGTGATAAATCGTTCTTCATGTCTATGTAAGGACCTCGAGTTTGAAAATCGAAAGTCATTCACAAGTTAATTTCTAATTACAAAATTCAAAACCCGAGCGACGCCGTGCCTTTGAAGCTGGTAAATAAATAAATAAATAAATGAAAGCAACATATATATTTAATCTGGAGATGATCGCGTCATGAAGTAAGTTTTATTTCTCAAATCCATATTTAAAATGAACGAGGTTTATCAAGTAGACTGGATAGTTTAAAATGTTGGGAATCATTTTGCTAATTCGAATTGCTTGTGGGATCAGTCAGGATGTGTAAGCAAGCTAGAAATCTCGTGATAGAGGTAGACTACTTAGGCCTGCTGGCATATACTCTTAACTATAACTTGATCGACGATGTGTATGGAGCAAAAGTAAACAGCAGAAGAAAATTGTTTTTAAAGTAGATCCTACAAAAACGTTGCATTGTACTCACCTAGTAATTTATTTAAATATTACCCGTGTGGGAAAAGAAGACTATAAAAAAATTAAGATATTAAATGTAAATGCAAGAAAATGACTAAATAAGGAAGCGAATGATACGAAAATGAAAAAAATAATGGCCTAAAATTGCAATAAATGCCCTAAAAATATAATATTGCATAAAATTACAAAAAAGACCTAATAAAAATATATTTCTATAATCTAGAGGCAAAGATTAGGATTTATATACAAGTTGGCAATGTCTATGCAGCATCAATAAAAATATTACATGTCATTAGAATCCGGGCCCTGGTTATCAATCATTTAATGTTACCAGATTAGCTGCGTCCCGAAGTGATCACAACAAGATGCGTGCACTGTATTTTGTGGACGATATGCCCCTCCAACTGAAGCAATCTACCGGCGAAACGCTTTCATATAAAAATATTAAAGAATTCTAACTTACCTATTAAAAATTTTTTTTTTGAAAAATATCCTCCAATTGAACCCAACGGAAAGACATCCTGACTGGAAAATAATTCTGCCGTCTTAAAAAGACAATAGGCTATGCTTAGTATCCTATTACTTATTTATTGTTCACTTAAAATGCCTACAGTGAAAGAAGGGAAAAGGTATCTAAAAATACAATTTATCAATCAGGATTGAATATAAAATGAACTAATATGTAGTACTAGCATGTGCCCGCGGCTTCGCCCGCGATAATTATTTCAAAAATAAAAAATTAAGAGCAGAATAGTTAAAACATTATATTTATTAACACCTAATCCACGTGGACTACTTACCACGATTAGATAGCGTCGCCTGGCAAAAGCGATCTCAGATTCGAGTTCCTTGACCCAGAAAATCACTGTATAGTGAGTTACGTCCAAATCGAATAATGTTTAATCATATTTAGGTCTATGTTGATTATCCCTCTTCCGTGTAGGTTGAAGATTTCGTATGTCTACGGGCCTTTACATTCTAAACAAATGCACCAGCGTGGGCTTACAACATTCAAGCGATCGCGATGCTTTTATTTCCACGGTATGACAAAAATAGCCAAAGCCAAATGCAATTGATTTGACATTGAAATGTATTACTGAAATCTGATGCTTCGACAGCGCTAAAATCACGTTTTCTGCCAGTTTTTCACTCATAACTCGCGAACGAAAGCTAAAATTAAAAATCCGGCTTCGATGTGCATTCTCCCACCTTTCAGTCCATCTATGTTTAAAATTTCAGATCTCTGCGTTCAGTAGATTTCGCTGGGCATCACGGACAGACAGACAAACACGTCCTTTTATTATTATAAGATAACATGTGCCCGCGGCTTCCCCCGCGATAATTATTTCAAAACTTAAGTGCATAATAGTTAAATCATTATATTTATTAACACCTAAATCACGTGGAGTATATTCCACGATTAGGTAGCGTCCCCTGGTAGAAAAAGCGACCTCAGGTTCCAGTTCCTTGGCTCAGGAAACCCCTGTATAGTGAGTTTCGTTCAAATCGAACAATGTTTGACCATAATTAAGCCTATGTTGATATCCTTCTTACGTGTAGGTTGAAAATTTCCTATAGGCTATCTGCGGGCCTTGACACTCTAAACAAATGAATCGTCCACGATGGACTTACAAAATCAAGCGATCGCGATGCTTTTATTTCCAAGGTAGGCTATGAGGTATGATGACAAAAATAGCCAAAGCCAGCTGTAATTGATTTAACATTGAAATATATTACTGAAACTGATGCTTCGAAATCTCAAAAAATACACGTTTTCTGTCCGTTTTTCACTCATAACTCACGAACGAAAGCGAAAATTAAAATTCCAGCTTCGAGGTGCACATTCCGACCCTTTAGTCAGCCTATATATAAAATTTCAGATCTCTGCGTTGAGTAGATTTCGCTGGGCATCGCGGACAGACAGACAGACAGACGGAGGACAGACACTTCCTTTTATTAATATAGATTATATTACATATTAGTTCATTTTATATATTTTATATATATTTATATATTTTATTCATATTATATAATATAATGTAGTATTATCATACGTTATATTATACATAATACAAATAAACGGGACAAAATATGTTGCAAAAACTTTCTCAGCTAGGAGGCTTTGGATTGTGTTTACGATTGTGGACATCATAAGCTCCGTAAGAAATTGATTTATTTACAGTTTTAATTTTGTTTCTTTGAAGTTACATAGTTTTATTAAGTGAATTAATCGTTATTTACTGTGTGTACGAAAAAATCAGAGCTTATGAACAGCCCATCTCTTGTAATAAGAGATAAAATGACCAGTTCAGAGAGCAACGCCAAGAAACCTAAGCTGGATAGCAGCTCTCCATTCGCTACGCAGAACAGATACGAAGTTCTTGCTGCCGAAAACGAAGACATGATCGATGTAAGCAACAGACCTACAGAGGTTAGTAATTCTAAAAAATCAGATAAGCCACCACCAATCTATATTTGTAATGTGATAGATATGAATAAGCTTCTCTTGGCATTGAATGATTTGAAAGTTGATTGTTACAAACATAAGACAATCAGTGACAATAAAGTGAAACTAAATGTAGAAACAATTGACGCCTATCGCAGTGTCACAAGCTATTTAGAATCAATGAATGCAGAGTTTTACTCTTATCAACTTAAAAGTGATAAGAACTTCAGAGTAGTAATACGTGGTCTTCATCCTTCTTGTGACGTCAATCTGGTGATGACCGAGCTAACAGAAATGGGGTTCCAACCAGTGCAGATGATACCAGTTCACCATCCTGTAACGAAGGTTCCTCTCCCACTTTTCTTTCTTGACTTGAAACAGAATGCCATAAACGACAAAATTTATGAGGTTAACCGCCTCTACTATGCAGTGGTTAAAATAGAACCTCCAAGACCAAAGCGTACCATCATACAGTGTGCTAATTGCCAGGATTATGGGCACAGCAAAAATTATTGCCACAGAAAATCGCGGTGTGTTAAGTGCGATGGATTTCACCTCACTTCCAAATGCACTAAAAATCCAACAGCTCCCCCAATTTGCACTAACTGCAAGGGGCAACATACAGCCAATTATAGAGGCTGCCCTGTGCACATAGGCTTGCAAAATGCTTCACAGCGAGAAAATAAGAAAAACACTAACGCATACACCACAACAAACCAAAATGCTTCTAGAAACGATACAAATTCTTTTAAAACAAATCAAACAACGCACGATTCAAGCCATACCTATGCTGATGCAACTAAGTGCAACGCCACATCCTCTGAAAACAATTTTACTGCAGTACTTAACAAACTGATTGACAAAATTGATAATATTGTGTCATTATTGGTTCCACTTATCAACACTTTAACACAAGTGCTTCCTGTTCTAGTAACCAAAAAATGAATACTAACATAAATGAGCGTCTGTTGGTGGTCACCTGGAATGCTAGAGGACTAAATAATAAATATTTCGAATTAAAGCTGTTTCTTGAATATTACAACATAGATATCTTACTGGTAACTGAAACAAAACTAGGTCCACATATCAATTTTTATATGCCTGGCTATAAAATATATCGTGCTGATCATCCAAGCGGAAACAGGAAGGGAGGTTCTGCTGTTTTTGTTAAAAATGTCATATTTCACGATGAACTTCTACCAGTTATAGAAGATGAGCTCCAAATGTCTAGAATTTTAATAACTCTAAATAACAGGACATACCAAATTGGATCGTTCTATTCTGCGCCTGTTAATAAAATTACACTTGCAATTCTCTGGAATTTAGGCCATATATTGGGTACACATTACCTAATAGGAGGTGATTTTAATGCTAAACATCCTAGATGGGGATCTAACATAGTCAACCCCAGAGGACGCTTACTTCTTCAAGCTGCAACACAACTGTCATTCGACTTCTTATATCCTGTCGAACCTACATATTTTCCAGATGGGGGCCAAACACCTGATGTTCTGGATATCTTCATATGTAAAAGCATATCACACATTTGTAGCGTACCATCAGTAATAGCAGAACTGAGTTCTGATCATTATCCTGTAATGCTAACAATTAATTCAACAGCTGAATTAAAGACAAGTGCCATGCGATCTCTAATACAATGGCCTTTTGATTGGCGTTTGTATTCATCTACTTTAGAAGAAATAACTGAAATAAATATACCATTGAAATCACCTCATGACATAGACAAAGCTGTAAGCGCACTTACTAGATACATTCACTACGCTGCTGAAATAGCAGGAAAAAATAGAAATCCCACTTCCAGAAATAAGTACACGTTATCACCACACATCAATCAGTTATTACAAGAAAAGAAAAAATGCAGAAGGCTTTGGGAGCAGACACGGTATCCTCCATTTAAAACATCTTATAATAGAGCTACGAAAAATCTACGTGAAGCTATGAAAGAAGAACACAGTGCTGCTATTCAAAATAATTTAAATCACATTAATTTATCTGATGGCTCTCTTTGGAAGAAAACTAAGTACTTGACTAAGCATATCGACAGGATCCCTCCTCTTAAGGTTGGCAACTCTTGGTTATGCTCCTCAGAAGAAAAAGTAAACATTTTCTCCGAATTATTAGAAAATCAGTTTAACCCAAATCCCATCATAAATCCCACATGTGAACAGAGAGTCATGGAAGACATAATTGCACCACTACAACTAAGTCCACTTGGAAAACTTTTCACTCCAGCTCAAGTTTCAAATATAATCCAAAGATTGCCAAGAAATAAAGCACCAGGAAGTGATCTAATTGTTTCACCTTTACTAAAGGCTATGCCTCGGAGAACACTGGTCCTATTAACACAGATATTCAATGCCATATTGCGCTTGACTTATTTTCCAACAAGATGGAAACATGCTATCATTGTAATGATACCTAAACCAGAGAAGCTAAAAAATGATCCAAGTAATTATCGTCCCATCAGTTTGCTACCATTATTTTCTAAAATCTTTGAACGACTACTTCTTCCTCAATTACTAGAAGCAGCACACACTATGATACCAGCCACGCAGTTTGGATTCCGGCCAGGTCACTCTTGTCCTCAACAACTTCACAGAGTGGTAGATTCCATTTTAGATACCTATGAAAATGAATCCGTTTGCCTTGGTTTATTCATTGATACTACAAAAGCGTTCGACAAAGTATGGCACGAAGGACTACTTCACAAAATTAAACCTGTTTTGTCAGATACCATGTATAGAATAATATTGTCCTACCTCAGCAAAAGAACATTCTCAGTAAAATACGAGAACTCGCAATCACCGCCTAGATCCATAAATGCTGGAGTGCCACAAGGCAGTGTCATAGGGCCGTTTCTTTACCTCATCTACGTCTCAGACTTTCCAAAAAGTGATTCAGTTAAAATAGCGCAGTTTGCTGATGATGTCGCCATATTAAGTACAGGCTCATGCCACGAAGCTGCAATGCAACTACAGACATTTACCCAGGATATTGACAATTGGTGCATGAAATGGAAAATAATAATGAACCCTAAAAAATCTAAGGTCATCAAATTTACCTACAAACGCAAGACTACGGACTATGCCATCATTTTACAAGGAGAGCAAGTTCCCCACACAGAAACAGTAAGATATTTAGGACTCATCTTGGACAACAAATTAACCTGGAAACATCACATAAATGATCTCATAAAACGACTCAGAAATAGAATCCACCAGCTAAAGCATTTACTTAAAAGTGCATTACCATTACACATCAAGAGATTGATATACTCCTCCATTATAAAACCTATGTGGATGTATGGATGCGCTATCTGGGGTTCAGCTTCAGACTCACAAGTGAAAAGAATCCAAACTATCCAGAACCGGGTTCTAAGGTTAGTAGCGGACGCACCTTGGTACGTTCGCAATGACACCCTCCATCGCGATCTGCAAATCATTAAAGTCGATCCCATTCTACACAACAGCTACAATAGACTTCATCATTCCTTCCTGCAACATCAGAATGAGCTGCTCATCCAGATTCCACACCAGATGCCACCACAACGCAACCGTAGAAGATTAAAACGTAAACGACATACAGACCTACTTGACGATTAGACTATCTACTTTATTAGCAAGGACAGTCAGTGGACTGAGACCTTGCAACATGTTTAAAGTGTATGCATTTTTATGTATATGCAATTGTTATGTCTCATCTCAATTGTAATATACTTGTTGTATAATAAAGTTTAAGATATTAAAAAAAAAAAAAAAAAAAAAAAAAAAAAACTTTCTCACATTATAATGCATGTATTTTGAGGACTTGAGGGTTGATTTAAGAAACATAAATATACAATCTCTAGGTTTAAATAAATCTAGGGATCTTACTCATTATAGCATCACACGTAGTCAGGTGATCAGTTGAGATTTTCGAAGTCAAGAATAGAGTTTAGACATTTGTATTTACTTTAATTCCGACACAAAACCATATCGCGTACAAAGTGAGTCTTCCAAACGACTCCTGACTCGAACATGCTCCTAACCTAACACACGACTCAGGTCCCATACGCCAGGGGCGTATCCAAGATATTTTTTTCGGGAGGGGCTATAAGTCTATCACTGTTATCATTAGGCCCCGGAAGTTTATGAAAATCATATTTTTAATAAAGTACATGCTAGTGTTGAAATGTACAAGGTATCAAAGAAATAACACGAAATTGATGGTTTAATGCTGCATATTTTGTTAGTTTTGCAATAATGCATCATATTTGCTCGATATTAAAATATTCGAGCATATTAATTTAACCAGTTTCTTACATTTCTAACGGTATATTATGTCAGATTTTAGATATTGTGCTTATGCCTGTTAATTCAAAAATTTTCAGCTATTTGGGTAAGTGAATGTTTTGGGAACCGACTATACAAGTTGTTGATAGTACATAGCCTATTTTTTTTTGTAACCGATTGTATAATATTAAAGCAACATTTTATTTAATAGTTTTCAATTTACTAAAATTTATTGCAATAACTTAACCTTGATTTATTTTAATTTTTATTATGTAATTCATAAGACTTATACTATCTTTTAAAATTCGTGATGTAATTCAGCCAACAACAGAATGTCTAGTACAATATTAAATTTACTTAAATAATAGAGCATACCTCATTTCTCCGGAGCATATTTCACAAATTTCAGGTAAATATTCGATGTTAGGCTGAATTTTGTCAGGATGTGCAATTAAACTGTCTACTAGACCTATTTGTCAAATTAAAATGTTCTTATGTGCAACATATTAGCATTACTTAACGTTTCGGGGGGGGGGGGCTGTAGCCCCCTCAGCCCCCCTCTGAATACGCCCCTGCCTACACTTAACGCCAGTAGCGTAGGGGAGGGGGACCTCCCCCGATATAAAAACCTAAAATTCTATTTAAGTTATTTAAGCTACATTTTGTCAATTATTTAATTATTTAATTTAATAATAAAAGACTGAACTTGTAAATGTAGGTCAATTATTTCCACTGTACCGTGTGTAGTTATTTAACTGCTAAAATAGCGTAAAATGTGATTTTCATTGGTCGTAGGGGAAAGATGACGCAATGCTTCATCTCCTCTACATCACCCTCCTCCCCCTTAATTCTTCTTTGGAGGAGCACTAGACCGGGTAACATTCCTTATCACGGTTTCCTGTGACAAAGATTCAAATGAACTAAATTCTGAAACATCCTCTAGACAGTTTCATTTGGATTTTGAGCTAAAATTCATCCGCGAATGACGATTAGGACCCGTAATATAATATCAGTATTGACGATTGTAATGCTTCTGATGTTCTCTGGAGTCTCTACAATAAATATTCTTGATTGATCTTGATTGATATAAGAAACATGAAAAATCATAATCATAAGCCTTCCCTAATATTTATTATTGTCATTTAAAAGCGCTGGGCAATTTATAATTGTAATTCTCTATAATTATAGGTTATCATACAGGCTTTAAAACTTAGTGCCCGATCGAATATGTTAACAGCAACTGTACTGTACAGACTTTGCTCGGCGTATGCGCTAGCTACTATATACTAGTTCACGTGATAGTAAACAAACCGGATTACATGTATAGAAAGACCACAAAATAACTTCTCATTCTCTAAACTCACATTACAAGCATGCAAAACGATACGTTCTCCTGTTTTTGTGTAATAGTCCCTCCCAAATGTTTCAATATATGTTTGCGTTTTAGAACACTTTACTTTGGGTATTCCGAACACGTATTATACATTTATAAAGACGCATGATGACAAGGAACACTGTTGACCAATTTGAGAGGCACCGTACTACCAGCGCATTGACTTCTCAGTACTACTATCAATGACTGTCTTATCAGCCTACGCAATCACCCCCACCCCCTATACTCAGGTTGTTGGTAACCGGAATCATCTCCCTCTGTGGGTTCGGGCACTAAGTTTTAAAGCATGTATCAATCATTTAATGAACTGATGGTGCAGGCAAACAAGTTGTGCAGTTGCGGAGTACTGAATCTAGGCATCGTAATAAATTAGCCTTTTATTATTCGCACACTTTATCTTGAGCTAAACACTCCATAATGCTGAAAACCGTCCATATAAAGAAGGCCTCGCTCGAAAAAATGAAGATCGCGACCCGTCCCCAGTATTGCCATATCCAAAAACTTCCCGTTGCGGCATTCTTGAGCTACCGTCAACTTTTTTTTATTTGTTTACATTATATTATTCTGAAAATGACAGAATAAATCCATGGATATTAGAAGAACAGTACTGGTGTTGTGGAAATGGTCGATATAAGTGACAACGAAGTTAAAAATAAAGATTCTTTAAACCAAGAATTCCGCCGCCGTGGGTGAGTTGGTAGCGTGACTGCCTTCCACCCTGGCGGCCCGGGTTCGATTCCCGGCCGGGTCGGGGATTTTTCAGCAGTGAAAAATTTCCTTCCTGGGTTCAGGACTGGGTGTTGTGTTGTGTCCTTTCATTCCCATCCCGCGAGAGGCAATGGCAAATCTCCGCGGTATCACCCTTGCCTGAATTACCTCGGACGAGTCGTGGTCATCACCCCACGGCTTCGTCCCGGGTCAGGACCTGCCTTCGGGCAGAACACTCATCATCATCAAACCAAGAAGTATCGGAAATCAGTGAAATAATAAACCAAATAAATGAAATGGAAGGAAAAGCAATTTAATGTGTTTTAAGCTGAATCAGTCGTTGGAGAAAAGAACAAGTCAAGTTTTATTATTTCGTTGTATTAAATGTGTTGTATTAATTACCTACAAACTTTCGCGAAAGGTATTTAGTTAAATTACATCAATTCAGGCATGTGAAAGTGCTTATTCAAGTAGGCCTATACGTATAATGCTACGACTTTTAAACGATTTTCTATATTCTGAAGACCGGGAGAGAAATCGTCTAAATAGGCCTAAATATATTACTTTATTCATTTCTCCAGCGATATATTCTACTATAATATCTGAATCAATATAAAATCTTTAGTTTGGTAGCGAGAGTTGAAAGTGCTACGAATTACAGTTAGTTCCATTGTGTACCAGCATAAAACTACACACGTTATTACTTCCTCTGCCCGTACCATAGGTACTATAGGTAGAGGAAGTATTGTTTTCGACCCCAAAATTCGAAGTTGAGTTTTTAGCATATATACACGTTTCAAGGCCCCCTGAATCCAAAAATACTATTTTTGGAAACATGTCTGTGTGTCTGTGTGTCTGTCTGTATGTGAACACTCTAGCTCCAAAACGGAAAATCGTATGAAAACATTTCGTATTTGGGTCAGGTACCTTCTTAAGGTGTGAGGATAAGATTGGCGACTATTTTCTCTTATTTTTAAGGGGACTTTACATGAAGAAATTTTCGTTTTTCGCGATTTTCTCGATGCTTCGTTAGCGCAAAAAATTCACGTTTTCTGCCAGCAATTCCTTTCGCTTTTGTCACAACAAATTCCTAGCATATAAATCGCCACTTGTTTCTCTTAGGTCTAGTCAGAGGTGGTACATCAGTTATATTATTAAGTGCCATTTCCTGATTTCAGTCAACACTTAACTTCTACCTTCAACGTTTGTATCTCCCAGATGTTTGAATTTCTGTAACTGTTCCAACGATTTACTGGTTATTCTATTTTGTAGCGCATTATTTTGACGTTTCAGACCACATAATTAGCCTGGATTTTTATGAGATAGAAAGCTGTGTGCACCCAGCCTCGTGAGGACAACAGAGGAGCTACTTGCTGAGGGAGGAGCATATCGGATGATTCTCTAAAATGACAACTTTATAGGAGAGGAGAAAAACATTTCAAGCACTTTACGAACGTCCAGACAACATTTCAGACACTTCCTATCAGTGAGATGTTAGAACTAAAAATATCGAAAATAAATCTTTTTATTTCTCCTAGTTTAATATCTCCCATTGTACGGACGTGTAAGCGGTTAACCCCGCCCGGGCCTTACAGAACGGAGATTTGTCGGATGAGGTACTACCTTTGGATCACATGCACTCTTTCTGACCAGACAAATACATTGGCAGGCCTCCCAGGATGGATGATCAGCCCAATGCCGGGGCCACCTCCGAGAGAACACGAGACACACCATATTCGTAGTCTACAATGAGTGGGAGTTGTCTAGGGACCACAAAGACCTAAAATTTTACCTGAGCTTCGCCTCACAGGTGAGGAAAAGTCCCTTGAAAGAACTCTACCTAGGTAATTTGCGCCGACCAGGGTTTGAACTTGGGCCCCTCTGCGTGAGGGGAGCGAACGCATCCCCTACGCCACAGCGGTGACGTATTAAATATAGCGGAAATGACGTTAACCATGTAAAATACTATTAACCTACTGTAGGCCTATTATATCAATTTATCTGTGTCCTCCTGAAGCCTAAGGCCTCTGACGTACGTGATGCATCAAATTTTCATCAGCCCTGTACTTTGCGACACTAGCAGTCCTATCTACGGGGCAGTGAGTTACCTGTGGAAAAATTCCGCGCGCGGCTTCGTTTCGTGTGTCGTGTATTCATGCACTTTTCGAGTGGTTTTCTTATATTTGTGTTGTGTTAAATAAGTCAATTAGATGCCAAGGAATCTGCTGGACATGCATCGTGATACGTTTTGACTGAATTATGTAAGTTTCTGAGCTATTTTAAGAGTTTGTTGTGGTGGAGTGGGGTTAGGTATTCACTAAGCAAATGTTATGGCCACAGAAAATATTCCATTACGAGATATTTGCTATTCAGCCTGCGATCTAGCTTACGTACGTGTGTCTTATAGTTCATTACATTCATTTCGGTGAATAATTATCTTGCAGAAAAGATTGTACAAGTTTGCTGCGCTGTGATTGGCTGAATGGATGGTCATGTTTATTGAATCTCGGACCCCAATCCATTCTGATGCAATCTCTTTATTAATTTGCAAGTATCTTATTTAATTAACAAGAAGATGTAGTGCTCGTAGTGGCTGATTGATGCAGGCCATGCTGGTATTTTATACTATAAAACAGTTGACGGCTTCTTTGTTCCCTAGCAACTTAGCCAATAGCACAGCTCACCACAGTGGTTCAGGCGGCCATTCACTATCGCTCCAAACGTCCAAATGGAGTGATGTCAGTCCAAAATCTCATAATGAATGGGAAGGCTGTCGTCCATTTGGCGTGGAGCGATGGACCGGTTGGATATCCAGCCGAGCAAAAATCCATCCGTTCACTCCATCCGTCCATCAAGCCATCGTACAATGAATGCGGAAAAGGACGTGGAGTGACTCCAAGCCATCCCGCAAATCTGCTAGTCAGTGGCCAAACCCACATCCAAGTAGCCTCATTCTGTCTTCAGGTGTCCTCCAGTGCAGACGTGTTTTATAATTTCAGCGCCTTGTCGGGGCGAGACTTGCTCTCGAAGTAATCGAATCCCATAAACAGTTTCCGTGCCTATGACAAGTTAATAATTGCGATTATCACAACAAAATTAATAAATGGTGCAAAAAATGTTGCACAAACTTTCTCGCATATACGTGTTAAAAGGCTAGCACAGAAGAAAGTAAGTTATAGAGACAATTAAATTTTATTTATTTCATTTTCACAAAACTAACAAGTAGGCTTACAGTTTCTAGAAAAGAAAGCATCAGGGTCGATCCTTATGTTCAATCCTTTTACCGTGAAATAATAATAATAACAACAACAATAATGTTAATAATAATAATAAAATCAGGTAAACTGATGTAACAAAGTGCCAGTATGCTTTTGTTTAATCAGTTATAATTGCAATTATGATATGCAGAAAATAAGTTTTTTTTTTACTGATTTCCGAGGTAAGCTCCAGATTCATTCATTCATTAAGTAGAGCTTCAGGTAGAACAAATGTCTAGTTTGTTAATCGTCCAGCATCAGCAGCACTATACAGATTTGTGATATCTTGACAATAGCACACTCACATAAAAATACGTAAAAGATATGTCAAATTGGCCGGCTACGGGAATTGAACCAGGAACAACCAAAATGTGAGTCCAAGACGTTACCATCTCAACTACCTCGCTCAATTTAACGATCTACTTTCATAAGCGTATGTGAAGGAATAATGTTATTTGTCAAAGCTAACTGTATTGCAATTTCCAAAGCCGTATATGAATACCGTAAAACAATATGCTGTCATGATAACTAATTTGCATTTGATAAATGCTTTCTAATATATTACCATAAAATAGGCACTAAATTGGACTTTACTCCGGTACCGGTCAACCGAATTTGTCCAATATCAATAGGGTTCTTGCCATGGACGTTATAAATGCGTATACCAAGTTTCATGAAAATCCAATAAAGCGTATTTGAGTTATCGCGCTTCAAGACACACGGACATACATTTCCCTTTCCCCCCACAATCTCATAAAGTACCATACTGGCACTTAATAATTTGGGGTTTGCATGCTTTCCTCAATCTCGAAGGGAAAAATGCAGGATGCGTTGAGATGTAGCCGAACAATAGAAGCAAATGCTTCATGAATGCGTTATTACAAGAGCCTACGGTAAATTTGGGTGGCCACGAAATTTGATTTGAACCCAGAAAACTCTTCCCTATTAGCCTATACCACGTCGCTGTAATTACACTAAACTGACTGCATTTAACAGCAATAAGTAGATTATAGTTTTCATGTTACTATGGGCAACAAAATGTCGTTAATATTTTAATTGATATGTATGTACTGAAATTAGCGTTTAAGCTGTATTTATTTCGTGTTTAAGGACGTAAGGCACAAATCTTTAATTTTGAGCTTTTAACATTTATGCCTTCTCCTCATATCTATTAAATACTCAATGAACTATTTGTACTTGTGCCTTAAACCTCTGCTCAGTTATAAGAAAAGACCTGTGAGACTGCACATTCATTCTACTTCATAACAGTTCCATAAAGGCATAAGGCACACTTCCTGTTGAGGTGTGTTTATCAATTATTTTTATTTTCTGCAGTGCTACCATCCAAGCAAATGTTTATAAAAACTGAACTTGCATTTCTGAAGTATAATTTCATTCAAAATCAGTGGCGTAATTACGGGGTGGCAAGGAGTGGCAGTTGCCACCCCAGAATTCCCAAACCCCTCTTTTTGCCACCCCAGAATTCCCAAACCCCTCTTTTTTGCCACCTCAAAAATCGGCAGTAAAAATATCAGTAATTTGCAAACAAGTGAAAAATTACAGTTTATCAACGTGGCACAATCTTGATTCTGTATTAAACTTTATTAAACTCAGTGGTGATATTCAGCCGGTTCGCACCGGTTCGCGAGAACCGGTTGTTAAATATCTTGTAGATTCTCCGAACCGGTAGCTTCATATGAGTGATTGCCTTTTTCCAAGATCAGATTCACGCCAATGCACAACAGTGATAATACATATATGAATTTGCTAGAACCAAAACACGCCATTTATGTTCGCAAGCGGTGGACTACCACCAAAGGTAGCGGGCGTGCGGTTAAGTTGGCAGACTCTCTTATTTGCGCACGGCCGATCGTCTCGACACTCGCTCCCTTTGCTTTCGATATTCGATTATAAAACGGATTGTGTTCTTCTTTTGTTGTGTAAGGTTATGTTTTAAGGAAGCTGAGTAAGTTTAGTATGGGCATGAAAAGACAAAAATAACAAAATAGCACATTGGGCTATTTTGAATCAACATCAAATACCCTGATGAAAATTGGTTGTTTAGTATGAGTATGAAAAGACAAAATAGAATATTAGGCTATTTTGAATCAACATCAAATACCCTGATGAGAACCGGTTGCTAAACTGTTTGAATATCACCACTGATTAAACTTAACATTTAGGCTGGTATGATATGTAAAAAAGTTTTAAAAATGCTTAAACTACATCATTTTAATGCCAAATTTTAAAATATTTCCATACCCCCCTGACCCCCCGGCAGGCCTTGCCACCCCAGGTTAAAAAGGTGAAATTACGCCCATGTTCAAAATAGATTGTTTTGCTTATCATCTGTTGTATTAAAGAGGATACTGGTATTCATTGGCAAACATGCAATTTTCACTGTATAATACAGGTTTTTACTAAAATAAAATAAAAACAAATAATATATGATACAAAGTAAAAAGATTTTGCTACTGTAAAAGTACTTCAGTTTCTGTTTAACATGTTTAGGTATCTCCAGTTGTAAAAGATCCCAATACACTCTACCTTGTAAATTTGCAGAACACTAATTTAGCCTGTCCTTCAAAAATATATGTTACAAAATTAGACTTTAAACCACTTATTTGTGAGTGGTAACACTGTTTAAAAACATCAAGATTTCTCGAAACTATGTCCTTGTGCCTTACGCCCTTATGGAACTAGGCCCTTCATATGTATGTTATGAAATTCGCGTTTAAGCTGTATTTATTTCGTGATTATCTTGATATCTATTAGATGTATACAAATGTTTTAAACAAAAAATGTTCATTTTAATTTTTTCTACAACTTTACTGTGGAAGGTTTTTATGTGTCGCGTACTGTAATGGAGATAATCTAGAAAAAATGGAAATGAGCAAAGTACCCCCTAAGTAATTTTTGTGGAAAAACGGATATACTCATTTTATTAGCCATAGACAAGAGTTTCAAACTTTAAATTTTAATTAAAATCGTTAGCGCCAATTTTTCAAAAATCAAGGTTCAACGGACGTGGCAGTGGAGTGACAGTGAATGACCACCTAGTTTTGGATGTCCTCCTGTGGACAACATCCAAGTGGATGACGATCATTTGGAGCGATAGTGAATGACCGCCTAGCGGTGGAATGTCATGATTCGTGTTTTATTAAACAAGTTACCAATATGAAGGCAGGTTTTTTTTGTGAACCAACTTATTGTTAATTATAAATTAATCATGTCGGTTCTGGAAACTTTCTTTACTCTTGCTTGGAATAGCGGTATAGTGCAGTTACTCATTGGATGGCCAGTCGGCTTCAAAAGGTTTCGGTGTTTCCTTATGTTAATTGATCTGACTAAGGCCGTTATTACCACCTCCAGTAAAATATTTACGGCTACTTTTACGGTAACTTTACTGACAGTTCGAATTTACAATATCTGGTTACGCGTTAACTGTTGGTAAACATCTCTTAACTGGCAGTAATCTTTATTGTATGAAAATGTACAAGTAAACTCCTAACCGGAGAATTTTTTGAGGTTATACTTTTCGCGAACTGAGTTAAAATGGAAAGATGAAATTATTTAGCTGCTTTCGTAATTTCAGTGTTGATGAAGAACAATGCCAATATATGTAAAAAAGATTTTAAAAATATTGAAAACTAGATCAAACTGTTATGAAAGTTGAGACAATCAATATTTTACCGTTTACTTCCTCTACCCGTACATCAGATTATATTTGGGTTTTGCATCCTTCGGAGATGGGGTTAGAAACGTGGTAATTTTCTTTTCATTTTTACAACCATTTTACTTGAGGAGGAGTTTATTCTTCTTTATTTTTTTGGAAAACAGCTTAACAACTTTTAGATTTTAACAGGAATTGTATAATAAGCGTAATATATAAAATATATAGGGCTATATATAATGTATTTTAATATGTTATGCTAAGAGCTAATAATTTCATTTGAAAACATCTCGTAATATATCCTGTAGTTATTAGCTACACATTTCATACACAAACTTATTAGGTTTTAGGTCTTGACTTGCAAATTATGCGACCTTTTTAGGCTAAGACAACTGAATGCACACTACTGCCCGTACTGTGAACTGAATACTATAATTAAATTCAGAGGAAGTTATGTGTTTCACAAGAGGTATTTTCTTATACGTCTTTCCGAGCTTTGCTTTTATGGTCATACATTAGGCCTACTTATTTATTTTAAATTATACGACGCTTTTCGTCGATAATATTCAGGAAGAATTGCTCTTCACTTGAAAAGAAATTGCTGTGTCTCTATTTTTCTATATATCAGCCATAACCTCATTATCCATTGCAAAATCAAACCAAACAATGAAAACAGATGAAAACTGCTACAAACAACTGAGAAACGCTCGTACCAACTGCTATGACTTTTGTCTGATTGCGTTAACTGGGAGTAAACTTTAACTAGAAGATGATAAGAACAAAGAAGCGTTTATACTGGAACTTTACTCCGACCGTAAAATATACTGTCAGTTAACATTTACTCCTACTTAACTGGACATCGTAAGAACGGGCCTAAATCGGTCTGGGGCTTCCACTTTCCAAAACAAAAGCAACGTTGCAATATTCTCTCATTGTTATCACTGACCTCAGTTCTTCCTTCGCTTTATTCAATTCACACGTGTTATTGTTCACTGTAACTTGATCTTGCAACAATGCATTTCACTCCACGCGGAGTAGACGAGTAGCTGTCAAAATCGCCACAGGACATTCTTAGATTTTGATTGGCTGGGGTAACTAGCTGATTGGTGCGGTAAAACAAAGAACATGGGTTGAGCTGTTGGCAAACTTTTCCTCCTAACGAAAGGAAGCCGCCTGGGTATGCAATGAGTAACTGGACTATATCAATAGTTATCCGTTCTGTCGGTAGATGGCAGTGATCAGAGTCGCATGCTTAGGTTTCACATTGGTTAGGGTGATTCATTATATGTACATTTGTGCAGTACTATTCACTGTTGTAAATAATTGCTAATGTACAGTATTTATGTTAAAACCTTTTAAAATTCGCTACAGGTTGCGGCTCAGCTGGCTTTCTGTAATTTATTGATGAAGATAATACTGTATCGTATATCAACGTCTTCACTTGTTATTCCATATAATGATTGTCATGCTTAAAACAACTGAGACAAAGGGAAAATAATGCTAATATCACATTTATGTGCGTTCCTTGTATCCAACGGTGACGAAAAGTAATAAAAAAACCACATATTTATTTAATTACAACTATTCTTGATAGAAGCTGCCACAGAAAAGGTGAGTCCCCCCAAATATTTGTTCCAACTGAAGCACCCTCTGGTCATATGAACTACTTTACTGTATAGGCCTGTATACATGTCAGATGTTTCCAACTAATGGCCCGCGTGCCTTTTCTCGAGGCCCCCCAAGTCAGTTTGATAAATATACTTATTTGATATATATTTTATGTTTAAAATATTTTTATTCCAATCACTTTCTGAAAATACAGGCCCAATTTAACAAAGATTATTTAGCCTAAGATACTGAGTATACAAATTACTACTGTACTACCATAATAAGAGTTATATGTTATAGTAGGCCTACTTACTCCATGGCAATAGACAAACCCTAAGCAAGCTAAAGGAATATTATCTATTTTATGGAACCGCGTTTACCTGGGTCCGCCATTCAACCCTATTCTGCGCTAAACATCCTTCGCAAACCCACTTCCCTTAAATCTTTTTTAATATTGTCCTCCCACCTACATTTAAGATTTCCAAATGGTCTCTTCCCTTCCGGTCTCCCAGACAGTATTTTGGAGATGTGTTTCCTCCCCCATGCCTATTTCATCCTGCGAGATTTAATTACCCTTACTATATCCGGTGACGAGTACAGGTCATGAAGCTCGTCGTTATGCCGTTTTCTCCAGTCCCCATTTTCATCTCTCTTAGGCCCAAATATTTTCCTAAGCCCCCTGTTTTCCAACACTCTCAGATTATGTAAGGGATTATGTAAGCTCAACAAAATAAATCATAAAAGAGAATGAAATGTAAACGAAGTGAATTTAATATATGACATAGGCACGCTTTAATGATTGCCAATTTTTGATGAAAAATATTTTTATTGAGGACTATACAAAAACTGAATACTCCCTTTCTTCTATTACCATCTTTGGGCTGACGGTGGGTGCAAGAGGGACAATTCCTTCACTCTTTGTGGATTTCTGCAGATTCATCCATCTGAACAACAGTGTAATAAAAGAAGTGTCTCTGACTGCCCTGAAATGTTCCCTCTCTATAGTCAGGAATTTCTTATATTCCTGATTAATGACAAATAAATATTATTTTGCCTTTTATATTTATATTCGTTTGTTATATATTTGTCTTCTAGAATTTTGAAGTGAAACTTCTTTAGCCTCGCTAGTAGTAAATCGAGAGCTAATCCAAACTTGCGTTACGGACAAAATCGTCACGAAATTGTTACGCTCAAAATCGTCACGAAATTAGTGGGACTGTGACGGAGCGGACTGCACAGAAAACAATCAACTCAATGATTAGACTTATCCAAAATTTAAAAAATCCAAAATTAAAAAAACTAAAAATCCAAAATTAAAAAAAAAACAAAATGAAATAATCCAAAATTAAAAATAAAAAATCAAAAAATTTAAAAGATTTACGGGAACGCGCGGGGGAATGGTATCAGGCATAGAGTGGGGGATATTACTGCTTCGACCTAGTGGCGTGGTGAGGCCTTCAGAATTACAAAAATTCCAAAATTTAAAAAATAAAAAGTTCAGAATTAAAAAATAAATACAAAATTTAAAAAATCAAAAATTAAAAAATCGAAAATCTAAATCTAAATTTATAAAATCTAAAAATCCAAAATCCAAAATATAAATAAAAAAAGTTAAAAATCCAAAATTCCAAAATTATAAAATTTAAAGTTCCGAAATTAAAAAATTAAAAATATTAAAAATTTAAAAATATTAAAAATTTAAAAATATTAAAAATTTAAAAATCAAAAATTCAAAATTTAAAATTCTAAAAATCCAAAAATCCAAAATTTAAAAATGCAATAATAAAAAATTTAAATATCCAAATTTTTAAAAATCCAATATAAAAAATTCCAAAATTAAAAAATTAAAAGATCATGGGCTAAATTTAAAAAATCCAAAATCAACATAGTCCAAAAAACTTAATATTAAAAGAGTCCAACTATCCAAAATTGAAAAAATCCAAAAATAAAACAAGATTCACGTCTGTCGCGTGGCGTTCCACAAACATTTTTTTTTTCTTGTTTCATAAGTTTTCGTGATATAAGTTTAGGGCTAAGTAGTTAATGAGTTTTTCTTAATGTTTATTGTAAATGCTCTTAAACATTTCTTTGTGGTGTAAATTGTCTTTTTTCTATGACGACGCTTTGTCATAGGGGAACCCTTAACTGAGGGAAGCTGAATGTAAATAACATTAAAATATATATTCATTTTTTCAGATTTATTGAAGAAAATATAGTGAATTACATTTAAGCCTACTATTTTCATTATTATTATCATCATCGAATCTGCAAATATAATTAACCCTATTTCACGTTTCGGTACAATTCATGCAATTTACATTCATTTGCAGTTTGTTTAATTTTTGTACTTAAATACTAACAATATTGCAGATATGAATATAATTAATTAACAATCAAATACTTATGCAAATAATATTAATATTATTTAGCTGATTTTGCAAGTGGATTTTTGACAGTTATACAGTTGGAGGCTGTGGGTCCGAGTCCCTCCTCGGGGATGAGTGTTTATGTATAATAAGGTAAAATGGAAAACAAGGAAAACCAAAGTTTCAGCAAAATTGGCCTATGGCCGGCTAAATTTTACTAAAGAAGAAATCTCTGAGCTCACCCTCTGGTCGACTTGTTTGTTTATAATGTTAAGGCTCACAGACAGCTGAAATTTTAACACAGAAGGGAAGAGGGATAATGAATGTAGGCCTAAATGGGCAAACATGGATCGATTTGGACGAAACTCACTATGAAGGGGTTTTCTAGGCCGGGAAATTCGAATCTGAGGTAGTTTTTCCCATCTAATCGTGGAATGCATACCAAAGCCGGATTTTTAGCTGTTTCATTATAAATATGTTTTAATTATTTTGCTCTTAATTTTTTTAATTAATTATCTTGGGCGAAGCCTCGGGTACCTGCTAGTCCGTCTACATATTCAATTGCACAAAATTTGTAGTATAGATAAATATATTTAATATGAATAACAAACGGTTTTAACGCATCTTTGAATATTTAAATATATGATAATTACATAAGCATCAAAGTTATACGGCAATAAATTAATAATCATACACATTTCAGTCTTTTCCTTTTAGATGTATCACAGCTGATAGTCTATAGGTGTAAGGTATGATGTGCATCCATAAAGTAAGTTTCCCTGGGGCCGTTTACAGAAACAAAACACAATATCATGAAAATGTTTATTGCAATCGATACTGCAAGTGTTCAGCTATTTTTTTAAATATTCGCTACCGGAATTGAGACATTTTTCATAACGTGGGACCAACTTTTAAATACCTGTGTCGTAAAAGTCTGCTGCTTGCGATTTGAACCACAGTGTGACAACCAGTTCCTCTTCTCTGTCATTCCCTGTCATTTCTTGAGGTGTAGGAAAAGATGGAAATCACTGTGGTCGAAGTCCGGGCTATACGGTGAATGTTTAAACACCTCCCAGCCGAACTTGTACAGGAGACTTGCTAGGAGGTGTTTAAAAATCCACCCTAAAGCCTGGATCTCACTCCCATTGATTTCCATCTTTTCCTACACCTCAAAAAATGACAGAGAATGACAAAGAGGCGGAGATGGTTGTCGCAGGCGGTAGAGTTCAGACATAGACACACACACACAGACAGATGTTTCCGAAAATAGTATTTTTGGATTCAACGGACCTCAAAAGGTGTATTTATGTTAAAAACTCAACTTCTAATTTGGGGGTCGAAAACAATAGTCTACTTCCTCTAAGTATAGTAGCCTACCTTTGGTAAGAGCAAAGGAAGTAAAAATCAAATCTCATAGTGGATACTGTACTGCCACAGAAGAAGAAGAAGAAGATTGAATAACCTATTCGTATTTACTCCGAAGAGTTTGGAAATAAGGGAACTTATATCAATAATTTAATACGTTTTTGTTCCCTGTGTTGCTATAGTAACAAACAATTTTGTTTGACGTTTGTATGTTGTTTGTTACAGCCGTTATGGCTTACAATCGGTTGAATATTTCCAAAATAGTTAGTACGTTTTAACAATTTGTTACTAATAAAATCGATGAACTGATATAACAAAGTGCCACATGTAGTTAATAGGCCATATTTTAGAAACTATTGAGTTTTAGACCACGGTTTCTTGTAAGCATTGTGACGAACTTCTCAAAATACAGAATTCCATTTGCACGATGTAACTAATTAGTGGTACTTACGAATATTGTTGCCGTGGATCGTAACTTGACATTCCCACACGCAATCTAGATGCTATGAAAACAAAAGAAATCTCCGTGCGGTAAAAATTACAGAAAGCACAAGTGCCGTAAGTAAAACCATCATAATACAAGACTTTATGGAACCCTGGAACCAAGGCCCCCAGTTTGTGGCGACTTTACGTACAGGACAAATATTCGGATCCCATAACAACCAACACATGCGAATCACTTTCTGAAATATAACATCCATCTTCAATAGTGGTATATACAGGGCCGTCGCGTGGTTTGTTGGCGCCCAGGGCAAGATTTCGTCAGGCGCCTCCCCCCCCCCCCCCAAAAAAAAAACTCAATCCCACGAGCACCCACATGACATTCCACCACACAAACACACATGCTTAAGGCCCACAGTAGAGTTCATTATTCGGCTATCATTATTATCAGTAGGCCAATACAAGCAAATCCATCTGCTCAATTTTGAGCAAATATTTATTTTGTCATAACTTAGCAAATATTTATTTGTTCAATAAATACATACAACGTAATATACCTAACTATAAAAAAATACGTTATGTGCATCAAATTTATTTTATTTTTGCCGTTGCCCCCCTGGTCGCGGCGCCCCGCCCACGCGACGGCCCTGTGTATATACATAATATTTTCAGGTAATATCTCAATTAATATAATTAAATTTATATAAATAATCATCGTGCAAAAAATAGCATGCAATACTCCTGCCGTAAGCGCATAACGGATCTCGGCGCAAGCGCCTCGTTTTTTCAAACTCTCTCCTCGATCCGTATGCACCGCTTACGGCACTTGTAACGCAATAGGCTATACTATATCTGTATGCAAATCTGTGCGTCTACCGTATTAGTTATTTCGCGTAACTCTCCCACGAGCAATGACCTCCAACTTGAACCTTCTTTGCGCAACATCACTTCACTCGCGTATAACATCAACACTGGATATAGAATTCCACAACTATAGGGTGTTCCTGAACTTCTTTCACTAATTGCATATTGGACATTACCTATTATCATGTAATACCCAACAGAGACAATAATCTGTGGTTCATGAATGTATATATATATATATATAATGTGTGTGTGTTAACTGTACAATAACAGTAGAAGCCCAGTCACAAAAATCAATTAATTAGTGTGTCTCACAGTACTGCATATGACATAACCAGGCTTTAAAACTTACTGCCCGATCGAATATGTTAACAGCAACCGTACTGTAAAGACTTTGCTCGGCGTATGCCCTAGCTACCATATGCTAGTTCACGTGATAGTAAACAAACCGGAATACAGATATAGGAAGACCACAAAATAACTTCTCATTCTCTAAACTCACATTACAAGCATGCAAAACGATACTTTCTCCTGTTTGTGTATAATAGTCCCTCCCAAATGTTTCAATATATGTTTGCGTTTTAGAACACTTTACTTTCGGCATGCCGAACACGTATAAACACGCACAATGACAAGGTACACTGTTGACCAATTTGAGAGGCACCGTACTATGAGCGCATTCAATTCTCGGTACTACTATCAATGACTGTCTTATCAGCCTACGCAATCACCCTCCACCCCCTATACTCAGGTTGTTGGTAACCGGAATCAACTCCCTCTGTGGGTTCGGGCACTAAGTTTTAAAGCCTGGACATAACTTATCTGTTAGTGAGGTAGACCATTAAGGACAGTCAGTCGTAGGAGAGAGGTTCCATCTGGCGCTGTGAAGTGAACTCTCTGGCTTAGCTCAGTTGGTAGAGCATTGGCTCGGGTAGTCAGATGTCCTGGGTTCAAATCCCAGTGTCAGAGGAATTTTTCTTCTATAATTTTCTTCTTTCACTAAACTTCTTTACAAGTTATATCTATACCTTACACTTTAATTAATTCAATTTGAAGAAAATTTTATTTAGTTAACTGGACGCCATCCTCAATTGTTGAACCAGACAAATGGAATTCTTTCATTAAGTAGTTCGTTACAGTAGTTAATGCCGAACGAGACTACAGTGGACACGGGTATGCCTATAGAAGTCCATAATTCAATTATTTATAACATTTATTTACAAAATTTACACCAATTAAGCTGAGTTACAAAGAAGACTATTTGTTTATCATCGGTAATCCCACGAGAGTTGACGAGTTTATGGATAGATTCTGATGATGATAATTTATGATAGATGATAATTTATCTGATGCAACTCGTCAACTCGAGTTGGATTTATTAAGACTATTCCATGAATAAAAATCCAACAGATTATACAAATAATAATTATTTTCGTGCTTTGTTCTACAAAAATAAAACTAACAGCTGCGAGATCATGGCATACTATAAATCAACCATCCATGAATCGATTCGAGCTACCTTGGTAAAATCAGTGCTACTAAAGGAGCATATAAGACATAGTTAACTTCATTCAGGTAAGCTAACAGCAGAACAGAATAAAAACACACGAACTGGCTTGCACCGAATCGAAATTGTGTTCTTAATCAATGTACATTTCTACTATTTCAATTTCCAAACAAGTTATGTTGCATAAAATAATCTGATTTCATGCCGCTTAGTGGCTTCAGTGACTATTAATCACTGCACACTAATTCTTGCGTCTCCAGTAACGAGCAGCTGGTTTTACCGCGATAAAATGCCATCCTCGCGATTTCTACAAGAATATTGTAAGATAAACGGCCGTCGCCGTGATTGGTCTTTATACGAGGAATTGCTAAATGTTATTGGCCAGTATCAAACACGCGGCGTATGAGTGGGATAGTCTCTTAAAAAAAACTACCGGTACTTGAAAGTACGTAGGCCTAAATATTTTCTTTCTTCTAACCGGTGATTTCTTCAGTCTTCTTTTAGGTCCCTGGCCGGTAGAATTTACTATCTTTTCAGTCCTCAATTTCACTTCTAAATGTCTGTAAACTAGAAAAAGTCAATTAATTCTTATTCTTTTCTCGCTGGTTCAAGGTGCAAGCACTGTCACTTATCTATGACCTGAATTAATGTAATTCTTAACTTAGTTTCATGACTAGTATTGCAATAACTTTAAAAATTATCTTTTTATTCTCTAGAATGCTTTTCTCTACTTAAACATAGATATTTTTTTAGTAGTCGCTTGTCGTTTAACTTGCCACACTGTACAGAGTGGAAGTGGTATAAATATTATACCTAATATTAATATCCCAATATCTGAGAAGTTTCATCAAATTCGTTAAATCCTTGAATATGTAGAGAAAACTAATTATAATGAGTAACGGGAAACTCTAGAACAATCTTTTTAAATACATAGACGCTACAGATAATACAAAAGTTATGACATTAACAGTGATAAATAGTGTGAGGAAAATAATGTCAAATGTGAAGTAAGAATGCATGTAATGTTACCAAGGTAACGGGGCATGCAGAATATAATAAAATAAAATTAAAAAAAAAAGTGGTATAAATGCAAAAATTTTGACAGCGTGTTCCTTGGGTAGAATACAACACAAAATGCAAATAATATTTTGGTGGGAAGTGAATACTTTTAGAGACAAAAAGGTTTATGCCTAAAATGTTTACTTCTGTCCACCGCTGTGGCTCAGGGGATGCGTTCAATCCTCACGCAGCGGGCCCGGGTTCGATTCCTGGTCGGGACAAGCTACCTAGGTGGGGTTTTTTTCTGGGGTTTTTCCTCACCTTTGAGACAAATGTCAGGTAACTTTAGGCCCTTGTGGTCCCCAGATATCATCTGGCCGTCATTATCATCTTCATCTCATCCTCGCCTTGTTTGGAGTGAGTGTGTGTGTGTGAATGGCGTGTCTCGTCCTATGTGTTCGTGTTGTCTCGGAGGTGGCCCCGGCATTGGGCTGATCACTCATCCGGGGAGGCCCTCCATGTCCTTGTCTGGTCAAAAAAAGTATGTATGTATGTGATCCAAAGATAATCCCTCTTCCGACAGGTCGCGGCCCTGTAAGGCCCGGGCGGCTTAGGTCGCTTAAATCCTAAAAGGGAGAGGTAAAACTACGAGAAAGAAAGAAGGAAAGAAAGAAAGAAATGTTTACTTCTGCTTTACTCGATAACTATCATTCGTACTATCCTAATTTTTAATGGCTTAATTTAATAAATCTATTAAGAATGTTTTTTTTTTTCCTTTGCAGTTTTGCTATACAATTGATGGTTTTCGTGTAAAGGAAATACAAATATTACCACTTTTTGTAATTCTGATAACGACGTATGGCAACGCTGCTATTCTCTATCCCATTTAAGAACGATCCTGTTCAAAACAAAGAGGCGTGGATGTCATAGCCCGCACGTGAGAAAGCACGTGTTCACCGTGTTTATGTTAGTTTGTTTATTCTCAGTACAACTGACCCGCAGGGTCGTCGTGAACAATGAATCCTTTGTTTTGTTGCTAATTGATATACTATAATGATGACGATGCCAGTGAGAGTTTGTTATTTCACGTGTAAATGATGATTTTATTGTTGCATGAACTTACGAGCACTCGTTAGCCACACCCTGCTAATGGCGCATGCTAATGACATTAACCAATTACGTTTTGTCACGTGATGCGAATTTTCTGCGAAATCTCTGTGAGTTCTCCTCCCCTTTGTTTTGACTAGGATCAAACTAGAATGGGATCAATTATAGAGAAAGTACTCTGCTTTCCCTTTCTTCAGTAGGCAGGCCTATGCTTCGTCCGTTTGTCTATGCACAGTTGCCACATTGCAGAGGTTTTACGGCTCATTATCTCAGTAACCGTGCACTTAATCACAAAATGTTATTAGCATTTTTTGTTGTATTCTACCCAAGGAACACACTGTTAACAGTTTTGCACTTATACCACTCCCACTATGTATATTCCATTCACTGTGGCCAGTATTGCCTAGTGTGCTTTGGTGACCCGGCTATCAGAGGCGTAACGGGGGGGGGGGTTGGGGTTGTGAACCCCCCCATTGATTAAAAAAGGAAAATTGTACAATTAATTTTTTTAACAAATAATGACGAATAAAATTCATTTCATTATTGTGATAAATCACCTTTCTTAAAAATCTGCTTATAAATTACTTAATATGAGTATAAAGCATGAGAACCTCAAAACTCGTTATTGTGCATCTTGATTTTTAAAAATTTCCGGGGTAGGTCCCCGAACCCCCCCTCTCTCTAAGGGGTATAGACCCCCATATGGTCGGCCTGGTTAGCCTACAGACATCGTATTATATCTCTGCCGGCCTGTCACGTGACTATTTCCTGATAGGAGAAGAGATTCTACTAGCGTGCACAAAAACATGTCTTAAATTTAAAACGGGCAGCAGATTTGAGCTCGGACAAGCAGTGACTATAAAGGGAACTGGATGTCTTTTGTATTGGAATACACGGACTACCTGCTCCTTGTAACAAAATTCCAACGGTCGGCGAGAGGCACAGATCTAAAACGACAGCTGTACGCCTATGCCTTCTGTCCCAAACAACAGATCTCCCAGACTCGTTATATTAAAGGAAGCAACTTACAAAAGAACAAATTTCAGAAACAAATGAAAATTTCTCAATAAAATTTTTCATTTTCTGAAGTTTTGGAACAAAAGCAGTATTTACCCAAAGACAGAGATTATTTATTTTTTGTTATGTAGCCTAGTGTAATGACTTGGCCAAGGCATTTAATGACCATAAAATAGTGAAAAAATAAAAATGCATTTATGACCTAAAAATAGTGAAAAATTACACAATTTTTTTTTAAACGATCAAATATTTACCATTAATAATATTAATTGTCCACCGCTGTGGCTCAGGGGATGCGTTCAATCCTCTCACGCAGCGGGCCCGGTTTCGATTCCTGGTCGTGACAAGTTACCTAGGTGAGGTTTTTTTCCGGGGTTTTCCCTCACCTTTAAGACGGATGTCGGGTAACTTTAGGCCCTTGTGGTCCCCGGATATCATCTGGCCGTCATTATCATCTTCATCCCCATCCTCGCCTTGTTCGGAGTGAGTGTGTGTGTGTGAATGTTGTGTCTCGTCCTATGTGTTCGTGTTGTCTCGGAGGTGGCCCCGGCGTTGGGCTGATCACTCATCCGGGGAGGCCCTTCATGTCCTTGTCTGGTCAAAAAAGTATGTATGTGATCCAAAGATAATCCCTCTCCCGACAGGTCGCGGCCCTGTAAGGCCCGGGCGGCTTCGGTCGCTTAAATCCTAAAAGGGAGAGGTAAAACTACGATAAAGAAAGAAAGAAAGAAAATACTATTAATTAGTTTTCTAAAGTAATGAATTGCTAAAAGCAATTTAATGGATGACAATGCGCTATATATGAATTTACAATATAAAACGTACTTATTTTGTTACTAAAGAATTAGGTAAATTTATACTACTTGGACACCCTTAACGAAAAAAAAATCTTTCTAATCTCGCAAGCTCATCAAATTGTCTCTAAGAATTTGTGCCATTTAGAAATAAAGAAAAATAATTCTTTTTTGCTGCAAAATAAACTGCTATGATGGTTACAACAAACCTGTATTAAAATTAACTATGAACACTTGGTGGAGATTCTAAAAATAAAATAAAAAATAAAAATAATAAAAATTGTCTGTTGTCTGAAATTAACGATTTGTACATGGAAATCTCCTCTCTACCTCTCCTGAAACATGTCCTAAAATGCCGAAAAGGACATAAAAATGATAAAAATGACCTAATAATGCCAGAAAAGACCTAAAAACTGCCAAAAATGTCCTATCTCTTGAAAATGACGAAAAATGCAAGATAAAGCAAAAAATTCAAAAACAAATTGCCCTTATATAATCAATTATTTAATGATACACATTTATATACAAGGTGTCTGGATGTAAGGTATCCAAAATAAACAGTTAATATCTAGCACAATCTCTTCTCTTATATATATAAAAGGCTTTGTCCTGACTGACAGGAATCAACGTACAGCCTAAACTGTAACAGGTAGAGACTTGGAATTTTGATAGTACCTTCGTTTCATAATGTAGATGCTCACTAAGTAAGGATTTTGAAAAATTCTGATTCTAAATGACAAAAATTAAATGTTTTTTAAAATACTTAAGCCCTTTTTACATAGAATTATCGAAACAAATTCACAGAACATATTGTTGCCAATGGTATAGGTGGGTTTGGATTAAATGAAATGGATGTTTGACAAATCAGAGAAGGTATCATTATAATTCATATTATCTATATTAATAAAAGGAATTGTCCTCGATGTCCAGCGAAATCTACTGAACGCAAAGATCTGAAATTTTAAACATAGGTGGGCTGAAGGGTCGGAAAATGCACCTCGAAGACGGAATTTTAATTTCAGTTTTCGTTCGTGAGTTATGAGTGAAAAACGGGCAAAAAACATGCATTTTTTGCGTTTTCAAAACATAACTTTTCAGTTATACATTTCAATGTCAAATCAATTACAGTTGGCTTTGGCTGATTTTGCCATACCTTGAAATTAAAACTTTCGCGATCGCTTGAATGTTGTAAGCCCTAAATATGGTCAAACGTTGTTTTATTTGGACGAATCTCACTATACAGAGGTTTTCTGGGCCAAGAAACTCGAATCTGAGGTCGCTTTTACCAGACGATGCTATCTAATCGTGGTATGTAGTCCACGTGATTTAGGAGTTAATAAATATAATGATTTTACTATTATGCTCTTAATTTTTAATTTTTGAAATAATTATCGCGGGCGAAGCCGCGGGCACATGCTAGTAATTTATATACAAGCGGCCAATGTATACCATTAAAAGAGAATCTCTGGAAGTTTTGTTTTGTTTGATTTCCAAGGTTAGGCATGTCGATCGTTGATTGTTATGCGAGTTAAAATGGCGACAGTGCAACGTGCAAGAGCAAGTTCAGTGTGTTTTGTGGCTGGCAGAGTTGCAAAATCCACATGTCACTTGTGAATTGGAGAGGGACACCCCGAAAGTGAACGTGTGGGCCGCCTTAATGCATAACATGGTGATCGAACCGTACTTCTTCTTCTTAGAACAGACAGTTACTAAAAATTCCTGCCTGGATTTGCTGGAGCGATATGCCCTCCCACAACTGCCACATCAAACTGTCTTCCAGCAGGACGGAGCTCCGCCACATTTCAGCCTCTTTGTCAGGGAACATCTGGATAGAGAAATGCCCTGGATGAGGACTGGGAAAAGTGGGTCAACTGTTTGGCCTCCTAGGTCTCCGGATTTAACTCCATTACATTTTTTCTTATGGGGTTATGTGAAAAACATAGTCTACCAGGTCAAGGTCAACAGTCTTCAGCACCTCAAAGCCCGCATAAGGGAAGCTATGGCAACAGTTACCCCAAACATGCTCCAGGCTACATGGAACGAGGTGGAATATCGTCTGGATATTTGTCGTACCACCAGGATGTGGAACCAAGGTAAAAAAATTTGAGGTGTCTTTTGCAAATGTCCTAATCCTTCAGGTGGCACTGTGGCCCTGGGGTCGACTCAGCCTCTAACAGAAATGAGTACCAGGAGCAATCCTGGGGGTAAAGGCGGCCGGTGCGTAGGGCTGACAACCTTACCCCCTTCATGTGCCGAAGTCTAAAAATCTGGGAGCCTCAACCTCCTGGAACCCTCTGGGCCTCCATGGTCTGTAATAGGGAACACTTTACTTTGTCCGCCGGCGTGGTCTTGTGGTTAGCGTTACTGACTACAGATCCGTCTGCCCGGGTTCGATTCCCGGTACCTCCTCGGATTTTTATGAGGTAGGGAGGTCTGGTAGGGGTGCACTCAGCCTCGTGATTCCAAATTGAGGAGCTACTTGATAGAGAAGTAGCGGCTCCGGTCATGAAAACCACCATTAAAGGCCGTGGGTGTCGGCTTGCTGACCACATGCCCCCAATCCTGCCATCTGCCTACGGGAGATGATTCAGCGGTCGGGTGGTAGGCCAAGTCCTTCCGGGGATGTAGCGCCCCAGAGTTTAGTTTAGTTTGCCAATGTAAAAATCATAAATGTGTGTAATAAATGGTCAATGAGATATTATTTTTATTTTGGATTCCTTTCATCCGGACACCCAGTATATTCGAGCAATCTTTTAGCATTCATACAAGAAGGATGCAAAATCATCAAATGGCTTTCCCTAGTAATGGCAATGAGCTTGAAGACCTGCTGTTTACAGTGTCTTGGAAGTGATAAAGCAGACACGTGTCTCACGACTTGACGATAACGGCGCGTTATGGATTATGTTGTACTTGTCGTACATGAAGACTTCTTCCAGAAAGAAATGTGTGGACAGAACTCTTCAAAATGAAGATCAACTTAATCATTATTTTCCTCGTTTTGAAGGTAAGATAAGTACCGAATTGTATGAACTTGGCAAGACAATGTTTTGTCTCAATCGCTCCTTTTACTTTGCGACTTTCACCCTGGACGGTACATCCATTTTTTTATATCCACCCTCAGGTTGGGCTGGTCCTTCTTGTTTATTATGGGGAGGATGTTACATGGTGTTGATTTGCTTTAAGTGCCAGAATGGTACTTTATGAGATTGTGTGTGGGGACGGGAGAATGTCTGTCTGTCCGTATGTGTGTCTATACGCGCGATAACTAAAATACGCTTTATCGGATTTTAATGAAACACGGTATACGCGTTTGTAATGTCCATGGAAAAATACCTACTGATTTTGAACCAAATCGGTTGACCGGTACCGGAGTAAAACCCAATTTAGTGTCTACTTTAAAGGCGCGATAACTCAAATACGCTTTATCGGATTATCATGACACTTGGTAACGCATTTATAATGTCCATGGGAATACGTATATTGATTCTGGACGAAATCGGTTGGCCTGTACCGGAATAATACCCAATTCAGTGCCTTTTTATGGTATTATATCAGAAAGGCGCGATAACTCAAATACGCTTTATCGGATTTTCATGAAACTTAGTATATATACATTTATAATGTCCATGGCAAGAAGGTTATTTATTTTGAACCAAATCGGTTCACCGGTACCAGAGTAACAACTAATTAAAGGTTTTTTGTTTTGTTTTTTAATTATATCTATACTACAATGCCGCATTTTAATCATTGAGGTCTTTGTCTGCTATGCAGTCAGATGTTTGTTTATTTCGTTGATCAAGTTTAAATTGAGTACTACATGAATACTGTTATAAATGCCTACAGAAGGTGTATTACTGTGAAATAATTAGCGGAGTTCTTTGCCACTGAAATGTTTACATATTTTAAGAATTTCAAGTTGCAATACGTTTAGCTTTGGCAAATAACACTATTTTCATATATGCTTATGAAACTAGACCGTTAAACTGAGCGACGTGGCCAAAATAATAACGTCTTGGACTTCTATTCTCAAGGTTTCTGATTCAAATCCCGGAGCCGGCCAATTTGACATGGATTTTTTTATATTTTTTGTGCGAGTGTTCGATTGTCAAGATATCACATATCTGTAGTTCTGCTGATGCTGAACGATTTTAATCTGATTTAAAAAAAAAATATTTTCTGCATATCATAAGTGCAATTATAATTGATTCAACAAAAGCATTCTGGCATTTTGTTACGTCAGTTTACCTGATTTTATTATTATTATTATTATTATTATTATTATTATTATTATTATTATTATTGGTAGTAGTAGTAGTAGTTTCGTGTCGTTGTAACTGAAATATCTGCACTTCGATGACGCTGTTGTTGGATTTCGTAGCATCGTTAATAGTACTCACAGTTTTATAATTCTGTTAACGTTAACAGTTTTCCATGCAGTTGTTTGGATCCATATTCTGAGCCTTTATAGTTATTAGTAGGGCCCGGATTTTTAGGCATTTATAAAAGGTATTTTAGCCTTTTAATTTTGTGGAATAGCCCTTTTTAGGCTTTAAACAAACGATTTTAGCCGTCTTAACAAAATACATAATGAATACTAATACGAGGCCTAACATCGAAAATTGTATTAATTTTGACAGTTATTCTATTTTTTTTTATTTATTTATTTATTTATTATTTTTTTTTTTTTACAAAATAAAATAAATAAGTAACTGTTCCTAATATCGCCACTCGAAAAATAGCTTAAACAATTGAGATATTTATGCTTTAATGATGCAATTATTCAATACACCACTCAATTCACTTCCGAACTACAAAAATAAGTAGACTCGAGTTTTACGAATTTGTTCCTTTAATATACTTCTCTGTCGTCGATCGGCAACTTGTTATTTTAAAGTTGAAACGTCAATGGATTAGTTGCAGATTTCAAAGTATTGCAGACGGCTGAACTTTCATTTTCTGCGACGGCGAGGCGGCAAATTTTCGAGTTACAAAGTCAATTAATTAATTTTTATTATGTATTTTCTTAAAATGCACAAACTCACATATTTATTTTCCTTTGCATCAATTGGAAAATTTATTAAAAAATCGTGCTTTTCTTCAAAAGTCCTCTTTAGCCCCTAGTTTTTCAGCAAAAGTCCTCCTTAGCCCCTTTTAGGCCCTTCAGTCCGATTTAGCCATTTTTAGGTTTAGGATTCCTATATTCGGAAGTAAGGGGCATGAAACGGAAAAGTGCGTTAAAATGTTCTAATTAGAAAGCTGTGGAAAAAATATGTGTTAAAACCTTCAAATCCAAGCCCTAGATATTAGCATCTATAGTTTATATCAGACTGTTTTTCGCTGTTATATTTTCACGCAGTGGTTTTTATGATTCGTAGTTATAAACGGCTGTTGTTAGTATCGCTGTTGTTAGTTATTATAGTTTCATTAATCATTATGAAATACAATGTAAGAGACTTATCACTAGAGTTCGGATGTTTATGGCCTAAAAAAGTGGAAATACGGCTGCAAATTCCTTCAAATGACTATATATGTCCCAAAAATCCTAAATATGACCTCATGAAATATGTGTTTTCTAAAAATAAATGTTCCAACTTAAAATTCGTAATGACACTATATTATTACATCACATTAATTCAATCAGATAATCACTTCTTAACAATTTTACAGGTGATATCCAATTTTACTTGTAATGAACTTCTAATCTGTTACTGTTTCCACATACTATTGCAAATGCGAACTTATTTATTTATTTTTTAACACGTCTATTGGAAGTTGTTAACAACAAGGAGTAAGAGGTAATTGTGCTATTACTTGTTATTGTCCCTTCACATTTCAGTTACAGTAAAACCAAAATATTCGTGACTCTTTTTCGGAAAAAAAAATTAAGTCGACAATTTAGTGCACATACCATAGGCTATAACTGTACTGTTTTAACGAATTTATAACTGAAATATGACGTTAAATTACAAATATGACCGAAATATGACCAACACCATGAAAATGTAAAAAATATGACTTTATATGAAAAATAAAAACTGTTCGATTAGGATAGCAAATGTGCAATTCGTGTTTAATTTGTGTTTGCGACGAGAATGGAGGTCAGGATAAAAATATGACATTTCATAAACATCCGAGCCTTAGTTATTAGGCTTCAATGGCGTTCCTAGGGTGGAGCGGTGGGGGCGGTCTGCCCTGGGCCCCACTTTCTATGGAGGCCCCTATTGATGCCCTACGCTAATATAAAAATTAATGTTCCACCTCCTTTTTTTTACTCATCGGAATTTTTGTTTGAAATAAAATTATCGCGTATTTGACGAGTAACCAACAAAAATAAATTGACTCCAGGTACCAATCTTTTAGTCTCAGGTTCATGAGTCCGCCGCGAGAGGTTACTAGGAGTTGCGCAGTTGGATACTGCGTTGATTGTAGGCCTATCATTTAACTGATGAAAAATAGAACAAGTCCTAATTTCATTTAACATTGACGGAAAAATTTAACAATGAGTTCATGAATCGACCGCGAGAGGCCTCTAGAAGATGCGCTATGAGTCATGTGCAGAAGATTTAAAATTGAATTGAAGAAAATAGAGCAAGTCTTATAATATTATTATCTTAACAAAACACTTAATGTGTATGATGGCCTTTAAAGAGTTCAAAGACTTTCAAGAATCAATTCCAAAGTTATGTTTAGCACTAAAGTTGTTTTAACTATTTGCATTTCAGTTCAACTTGTGAAAGAAGTTTTTCAAAACTGAAATTAATAAAAAACTATTCGCGCTCAACAATGAGCCAAATCAGACTAAATGGACCAGTTACGAAAATAAACTTTCACGAGACAATTAGACAATTTTCTGATGTAAAAGCTATGAAAAGAAAATTTTAAACGTGACAATTACATATTCTGAATTAATATAATCCAGATTTTGCTAATTTATTATCTGATTATTCGACTAAAATTAAAACTGTTGTTCGTTACCTTAAAATTTCGTTAACTTTCTTATTTTATCATATTTAAACATAACCTTTTCCCCCCCATTTCATTACTTTTTAAGTATGCACACATTTGCATTTTGTTAATCAGAGAGCTACATATCATTTGACTAATGTCTGTTTGTATTTAATAAATAAATACATTAAATACTGCGTGAGTTCGCTCCTTTATTCTGTCTTTTATTTTTTCGTATAGAATAGCCAATGGAGACGATCTGAAAGTTAAAAGACATAGCCATAGAAAAAGAAGTTAAAAATAGTCGTGATGGTAGCTTTTGCTGGGGGGAAGGGTGCCTCAAAAATAATTCCTCCCCGGGCCCCAAGTGGTCTAGTTACGCCAATGTTAGGCTTGATAGCTTCATTAGCTCTCCGAAGGTATAAAATATGTCCTGTGCATGTTCGCCGCAGTCTATTCGTGATAGCCAGATCTGGTTTTGGAGAACTAAAGTATCAATACGTTTATAAACTGTTTTAACTTTCACAACTTTATGTCGTGGTTACAAATATCCATAGTTCATTAACGCACTTCTTAGCTTTGTTAATTTCGTAGAACTGTTATTATTCATACTTGCATAAATCTAATGTTATAATTTATACTTTCGTAGCGACGTCGTTAAGCTTTTATAGCTTCATGCTGTCGTCGTTATTCTTCATAGTTTTATGAGGCTGTGTTAGATTTTATAGCTGCATGCAGTTGATATTGCATGTCCGATGTCCCGCAAGGGTCCATTCTGGGACCACTTGTTTTTTCACTATCTACATAAGTGTCATTACATACACTATTAACCATTGCAGATATCACATCTTTACAGAGAATTACAGATTTTCGCGCACTCTAACTGCTGGACTTTCGGATGATAGGCTACAATTGATAAGGTAAACCAGCACCTAAGTTTTCTTTCACTCTGGTCAGCCAAATATGAACTCAAACTAAACCCTGACAAGACACATACAATCAATGTTGGTGACCATCGACCTAAACGACGTCCCTTCGGTCAACCTAAACAATATCGCTACAATATACGAAGAATCTGTTTTAAAAAATTGAGTTTATATTTACTATTCCACTCATGTTTGATATTGACCAATAACGGTTAGCAATTTCTCGGATATAGAGCAGTCACGATCGTTTATCTTATAAAACGCTTGCTATTAATATGAGGATGCTGTTTTATCGATAAAATCGTCTGTTCACTACTGGACACATAAGCATCAATGTGCAGTGAATAATACGGCACATGATGCCATTAAGCAGCACGACAGCAGACTATTTTATACTACATAACTTGTTTGGAAATTGAAATAATAGAAATATACGTTGATTAAAAACACAATTTCGATTCGGTGCAAGCCAGTTCTGCTGTTAGCTTTTCTGAATGAAGTTAACTGTGTCTTATATCAAATACTCTCAATAAGTAATACCGTCCACTCCCTGTCTTTTTCCGGGACACGCTACTACTAGCGCCGCCAGTGAGCAGGAATGGGCAGTTACTCGTCAGCTGATATAGTTAACGTTTGTCTGTTGTGTTTTGTGTACGAAAATATAATATAAATTCTAGTAAAACAAGGTGCCCACGGGGGGGGGGGGGTTAAGACGCAGACTGCGTCATTGAAATTTCTGGGGGGGGGGGAAATATTATCGTGTTATGAATTTTCTGGCCGGGGGTTGAAAATTGTTGCAAAATTAGAGTTTTATATGTTAAAAATAAAAACGGCCAAGTTCTATAACTTCAAAAGGTCTCTTTTAATTCTTTATAAAGATAAAGATGAAGAATTTCGACAGCCATGGGCGTACCCGGGGGGGGGGGGCGCAAGGAAAAAAATGTATATTATTAATTATTATCGTCAGGTGTTTTTCTTTTAAGACAATTATTTTAATTGCAGAAGTTTTACCAAATCGACAACATGGAAGCAGAATCCACAGTGGATTAGGACCCCAAGAGTCAAAACCTAAAATTCTATATTTGTATTTAAAAAATATATTTATTTAATTAAACAAGATTTGTTGGTGTGTCAAATATGATATAGCAGTTATTTTCTTTTCATAACATAATGAGTAGGCCTATTATGTCCACTGTTCCATGTGCTATTTAACTTTTCTTATAAGTAGTAATAAGTATTATAATTTAGGTAACAATTTCATGTTTAAGTTGCCATGTCTTAGAGTACAGTAAACAAATTTGCTAACTAGTTTTTCAGTGCTAAAATAGCGTAAAATATGATTTTCATTAGTTCAACATTTAAAAATTTCCCGGGGGTGGACACCCGACTTAGGTAACATTTTCTTGTTTACATTGGCATGTCTTAGAGTATGGTAAACAAATTTCCTAACTAGTTTTTTAGTGCTAAAATAGCGTAAAATGTGATTTTCATTAATTCAATATTTTAAAAATTTCCGGGGCTGGACCCCCCACCTAGGTAATGATTTCTTATGTACATTGAAATGTCTTAGAGTATGGTAAACAAATTTCATAACTAGTTTTCAGTGCTAAAATAGCGTTAAATGTGATTTTCATTAGTTCAATATTTAAAAATTTCCCGGGGTGGACATCCGACTTAGGTAACATTTTCTTGTTTACATTGGCATGTCTTAGAGTATGGTAAACAAATTTCTTAACTAGTTTTTGAGTGCTAAAATAGCGTAAAATGTGATTTTCATTAATTCAACATTTAAAAATTTTCTGGGATGGACCCCGACCCCTTTTTTGGGGGGTATTCCAAACCCTCCGGCACTTCCGACCCTCCCCGCAATTATTTTCTGGCTACTTATTATATTATTAATATAAAATACAATGTGGCCCCCCTAGAAATTATCAAATGGGCGCCCTTGTCGACAGGCAATTGGGTTGGGGGTGAGCAATGAAGTTTTGGGGGTGGGCACCCCTGAGTAAAATAATAAATACAACATAGGCCTAAAGAAAATGTCCGGTTATGTAGGTGGCATGATATGTGCCGTCTATGGTTGTAATAATTATTTTGAGAGTGAAATAAGTAAAATCGTTAATTAGAGTGTGTACAAGACTGATTCATTCAGATGTTCATTGGCTTACCATCCGAATTGTTTTACATGTAAAAATTTCAAATTTCAATTTCAATTTCAATTTCAAAGCTGATTTTCACGAAAATGTATTAAAGTGAAACAATTAGTTTTAATACTTATTAAAACAAAGTGTGTGTGGAACGCCATGCGGCAGAAGTGAAACTTTTTTTTATTTTTTCAATTTTGGATTATTGGATTTTTTAAATTTTGGATTGTTGGACTTTTTAATATTGGGTTTTTGGACTTTTTAGATTATGGATTTTTTAAATTTCTGACCTTTTTATTCTTTAATTTTGGATTTTTACATTTTTTTACATTTTAGATAATTGAATTTTTTTAGTTTTGTATTTTTTTATTTTTTATTTTGGATTTTTTTATTTTTATATTTTAGAATTTTATAATTTTGGATATTTATGTTTTAAATTTTGGATATTAAGATTTTTTAATTTTTTATTTTTTAAATTTTGGACTTATTAATTTTGGTTCTTTGAATTTTTTTATTTTGAAATTTTAGATTATTTAAATGTTGGATCTTTGATTTTTTATTTTTTGTTTGTTTTAATTTTGGATTTTTTAACTTTTGGATTTTTTAATTTTTAATTTTTGGGCTTTTTCAGTTTTGGATAAGCCTAATCATTGAGTTGATTGTTTTTTGTGCAGTCCGTTCCGTCACACCTCACTAATTTCGTGACGATTTTGAGCGTTACACAAGCTCTCGATTTACCCCTACCGCGGCTAAAGAAGTTTTACTTAAAAAATTAGCGTTATCGTCATTTAATTAAGTTAGTTTAGCGGTAGTGTAAATTGTGTTATTTCCCGACCTAATTCCTGCATTATCAAGCACAAAAATAAGTTACTGTGTCATCAGGACTTTGAAAAACAAATTTATTTCTGCAGCTATATAGGTTTATTAAGTAGCTTCTGAGACTGCTGCCCATTCCCACTCAACAGATGGCACCTCTGTGCTAGTGGACAGTTTGAACAAAGGGAATAGAGTAGAGTGGGCGGTATTCTTATTGAGAGTATTTGCTTATATGCACCATTGGTAGCACTGGTCACACATGGTAACTCGAATCGATTCATGGATGGTTGATTCTTAGTATGCTGTGATATCGCAGCTGTTAGTTTTGTTTTTATACAACAAAACACGAAAGTAATTATTATTTCTATAATCCGTTACGTTTTTATTCATGGAATAGTCTTAATAAATCCAACTCGAGGTTACGAGTTTCATTAGATAAATTCGCTGCTGCTGCGCAGTCGCGAATCTATCGATAAACTCGTGAACTCTCATGGGATTACGTTAAATAGAATAGAATAGAATAGATTTATTACTCCGTCAGGAAATATTCATGTTATGGGACCTATGATAAGAAACTAAGCTGGAATTATATGGGTGCATTACACCAGATTTTATTTGGGTTGTGCATCCTTCGGAGATAGGGGTCAAAACGTGGTAACGTATTTCTTTCTATTTTTACAACCACTTTACTTGAAGAAAATTTTGTTTTTCTTTATTTTCTAGAAAATGGCTTAACAATTTGCTTTAGATTTTTAACAGGAATTTTATAATAATACATATAGGCCTATGTATTATGTAGCTCTATGTTAATTCTGAATTTCCCACGGCTGACGTCACAAGCGTAAGAGTGTATAGCGATAGTGTCATCTGTTACCTAATGTTGAGCCAAGACAATATAAGTATGACAATTTTATGAATTTGTTGTGTGCATTTATTAGAATTTAGCAGTCTTGAATTAGCCATCAGTTAGTTCTGAATTTCCCTCCATGAGTAGTGTCATACCATGTGGGATTTTTAGTTCACAAATGCAAGACTGCAATGTTAATTTTGAATTTTGCTCCAGCCTACAGACAATGGCGAACTGGACCACTTGGGGCCTGGGGCGGATTTATTTTTCAGGCCCCCTCCCCCCCAAGACGGCTATTTTTTTCACTTTTTTTCTGTAGCTAGCTTTTTTTTTCTTTCTTTCTGATCATCTCCATGGGCTAATCTGTACGGAAAAATAATAGATGAAGGGAGGGAACTCATGCAGTATTTATTGTATTATCGCCTCACTCATAACGTTGATGGGCGGCTCGCTTTGTTCTCATATTACAATGCTTGTTGTTACTGTAAAAGGTTTTCTCAAAAGAAACCGCTGACTGAATTCGTGTTGCCAATTCTCTCATTGCTCAATGTCATTGCCACGTAAGTATTTTGCTGCATCTACATCTTCCCGCTCTGTTTACTAACACTGTGCAGTGTGGCAACTACTCCAAGCGGCGGCGACTTCTTTTATGTTAACTGTCAACGAATTGAGTGCGGCGATAATATTTATTTGTTAAATACAGACAGACATTAGTCCAATAATATTAAGCTATCTGATTAACAAACTACAAATGTATACATAATTACAATGTATTGAAATGAAAAAAAAGGTTATGTTTAAATATGACAAAACAAGAAAGTTTGTGGTAACAAGCATGTAACGGTTCGCGGGTTACGAAACCAATTACAGCCACGGTGTCGCTACAGTCAGAGCAGAGATTATCTTCAGTATCTGGGGGGCAAAATCTGGGTATTTATAGTTCTTAGAAACAGTCTACTTTATACTCTGATGCAATCAAAACTCACTGGTTAACTGGTAAGAGTGTTGTTTATTTTACTATAATTATAAACAGTTAATAGGCTTTTGCAGAATACTCGTCGTATGTGAACTTTGACTTCAGATGAGTGGATCTCGTTATTAAGGTGTCTTTCTCCCTAATCTCGTGTATTCACTAGAATACCTTGTAAAGTCGTTGATTCACTGGTACTTACAGTTTGATACACACTGAATTTAAGTTGGTACTCAGCTATAATTAAGCCGTACCTCAAACCTGAGTATATTCGTAGATTTAAATAATACTGCAGTAAATGATACTTAAATCATTTACTGACCGAAGAATATTTATAGCTTCCCGACTCCTACTAAGTCGGAAGCTGGATGCTGTGAAGAATCGTCCTGCTCACCCAGAGCGTAGACGAGAGAGTGTCGATACCATTTACTGCGTGTCCCCACTTCTCATCGTTCAAAGTCCAATACGCCTTGTATTTCTTTTAACCTCTAATAGCTATGTTTACATCAAATTACATTGTGTTTCCGAATCTTCGGACACAAACCCTTATTTCATTGGCTAATGCTCCTTACCCAGCATAGACGCTAATACACGTGGATGGCAGTGCTTGGCCACGCTGTCAGTAATAAGAAATGATGCTAGATTCCCCGAAGCGCTATAGAGTAAGAACTTTCCCACTTACTAAGCCTTTAAATTTCAATAGAGTCAGTAAGCTCTTCTTTCTCTGCGTTTTTAGTTCAATAGCAGTGAGTTTCGTGATGAATGACTGTCTCCTACACCCCACTGAGATCCTTTAGTTTAGTTCTTAAGTCTATTCTTACGTTCCGGGAAATCCGTCTCGTTTCAATATTCACACAAGTCCAGCCGGAATATAATATTGCAAATATTATGTTCTTATTCCATTTCTGCTGTAACTTGTTCAGATAATTTTAGTTGAATTTTACTTATTCCTATAATGTTATTAGTAATGCAAAGCCATAATTGATTAATATTTATCTTATTATTCTAATTAATAAGTTTATATAATAAACTTATTTTGTTCATTATAATGATATGGGCGGAGTAATTCAATTGCAAAGTAGCAATCGTCTCACATGCCCAAGAGAATTCTACGAAAATTTATGTTTTGCATTCAAAATTTCAAATTTACGGAGTAATTCTGTTTTACTCCTGACATGAAGTGCTTAGTGTGACGTAAGTGAGCAGAGTTTGTTGTGAATCCCAGTACAATGACCTTCGTGCTAACTCGTATTCTATAACATGGAATATCTTCCAACCTTCTCACAGTACTATTATTTGTTTTGATGAGTGAATGACATTTCCTATACCTGGCACAACTGCTTCATTCACACTTCACATACTACAATATTTTCTTACTCTCTCACACACCACACCCTTCGCACACGGTAGGCTATCTTAGATCATGACCACAGATACCTCACCTCATCAGGTAATAATGAAACATTAATACAAAACCTAATTTACCCTATGAATACAAACACTTGAAAACACTTACTAAATAAATTCTAACCTAGATAAAAGCGCGACCGGATATATTTGGTACAACGTCCAGATTAAAAAGAGATAACAACAATAAAAGATCGACGGATTTAAGTGTCGAGGTCCATATTACAATTAAATAACAACAATATAATCGGCATAGGATATATTTTATGCACGTCCCAAGAATTTCACACTTTTGAGGTTAAACTGCAAGCCTACATTTCGCTTCATATTTGCTCCGCGGACATGTATACTTACATGTATACAGTTTCAGTGCCTTAATTCTAGTGAAATGACCCAAGCCTATTCCAATGTTGTTTCACCTATTTAACTGGTTATTCTTTGTATGGCCTCACAAATGAAAGATTGTACCGTCCCACTACTTTATTAGTTTTAGGATCAGTCACTTCATAGCAAATACCATTAAAAATGTTAGTCACTATAAACGGTCCTCTATAAATTAACTCGAGGCGAGACATTCTTTTATTTGCTGCGTTTGACAGATTCTTTCTGCGTATCAATAGTTTATCTCCCACAACGGGACTCCATTTTGCTTTGTGTCTCTTAGCTTTCTCCTTGCGCTTCGCGACACTCTTTCTAATGTTTTCAATCGCAATGCGACAGTAATCTGTTAGCTTTCTGTTTACGCCATCATGCGGTATAGCTATTGGTAGGCCTGGTATCAGTGTTTTCGGTTCGTCATCTGCCATAAGTCTTACGGGCTCGACTCCGGTCACCGGATTCTTCGTGTGGTTCAGTATATCCTCTATTGGCTGAATATACCGAACCCACGCATTGTGCCTTTTATGACAGAGCGCACGCAAGTACAGGGACAAATCGCGCAACCCTCTTTCTGCTACGTTTACTTGGGGATGGAATTTTGCCACGTTGTACCGTCTTATACCAAGTTCAGATAGCTTTTCTTTAAACTTCTTGCTAACAAAGGGCGTCCCGTTGTCAGAAATGATAGCAGAGATAGGCTGATACTTCGGCAGATAGTCCGTTTCCAATTTTCTTATAACCGCAGTCGTAGTTGCCGTACGGGTTGTATACAATTTAACAAAATGTGAGAATACATCATAAACTATCAGAATGTACCGCATACCATGCTCTCCAGCGACTAGTGGTCCATGAAAATCTAGCGCTACTAATTCCCCTTTACTTTCCCTAAACACGGGCATGGGTTCTCGATCATATTTGATGTTCAATGGCTTCGCTTTCTGACATAAGTCGCAGCAGCTCACATATTTCCTAATCTTCCTTCCCAAGTTCTTTATGTACATTTTATCTTGTATATACAACATCATTCTGCCAGTACCTGAATGGCCTAACCGTTCGTGAACTATTGCGATTATTTTGTTCTCTAGCTCTTCCGGTATGTACATTTTCCATTCCTTCTTCCCTTGTCCACATAATTTATATACAACATTATTCAATATTTGGTACTTCACGTCCTCCGTTACGTCATTGTCATTCTGATCTAATTCTGTTAGGCCTAATCTGACTAACTCTATTTCCGGGTCACGCCTCTGGAATTCCACTATATGTTTAAAGTCCCGCTGCAATGTCAGCTCTTTAAACTTCTTGACCTGCATTATAGCGACAGGGTTTGTTTCGCCTCCAGCGACTTCAGAAATACCTGTTTTGTTCCTTGACATATAGTCACATAGTAAGTTATCTCGGCCCGCAACATGTCTTATCTCTAGATCAAATTGACTCAACTCATGGACGTAACGTGATAATTTACTGTTACCAAGTCTCATTTTATTCAGGAAGGTTAGGCTGATATGATCTGTGTATACAATAGTTTTTCGATTGAATATGTACTGCTGGAACTTAGTCAAAGCGTGATACATTCCGATTATCTCTAGGCATGTCACCGACCCTTTACTCTCGACAGGTGTCAATCCCCTCGATGTAGTGGCTATCAAATGTTGACTTCCGTCTTCATATTCTTCCATTAGTGCACCGGCAACGGCTACACATGAGGCATCCACATATACGATATAGTCCAGGTCATCTCTCGGTCTTTCTAGCAAAACCGCTTTCTGAAAGAGTTCCTTCGTCTTTTGGAATGCTTCCTCTTCCACCTCAGTCCATCTAAATTTATTTTGCTTTCTAAGCAGCATTCTGAGGGGTGCCACATGCTCTGCATAACCGGGGAGAAACCTATCCTGGTAATTAAATATTCCGAGGATTTTTCGGACTTGCCTCACCGTCTTCGGTCTACTAATATTACTAATTGATTTTATCCTGTCGGGATCTGCTGACACCCCTTTCCTAGATATGATGTACCCCACAAATTTTACTTCTTCACGGAATAGGCTCAATTTTTTCGGGTTAATAGTCATCCCACAACTTAAGAAAGTTCTCAATACCAAGTCTAGTTTTTCCAGGTGGGTTTCGAAATCAGGCGTATGAATTAAGTAATCATCAACATACGCAGTAATATGCGGCCCAGTGCCTTCAGGGAACATAACGTTAAGTGCCCGCAGTAGAGCGCTTCCTGAAGTTTTCATCCCAAATGGTGTGCGTGTAAACGAGAACACCGATCCTTGGTGGACAAAAGAGCAGTATTTTCTGTCTTCTTTCCTTAACGAAACCTGCCAAAAGCTAGAAGTGAGGTCGATACTTGAAAAGTAGTTTGCTTCCCCCATTTTTGCTAATAGGTGGTCAATCGGTTCGGTTTTGTACCGGTCGGGCCTCATATACATGTTCGCTGTTCTTAAATCCAGGGTCATTCTCAATGTTTTATCCTGCTTATATACCCAACAAACCGGAGAGACATATGGGGAGTCTGATTTTTCTATAATCCCTTCTTTTAACATCTTAGCGATAACTTTATTCGCCTCCTCTCTAATTGATAATGGCAGTGGCCTACTTTTGTGATTAAAGATCAGCGGGTTGTCCATCTGTATGGCATGTTCATATACAAGGCAACACCCCGGAGAACTACTATATACGCCCATATTATTAATCAGTACAGTAAACAATTGTTCCTTTTGTTGATCCGTAATAGACGTGATGCTGGCCACTTTACTTCTTAAAATTTCTAGGATCTCAGATTCTCGCAATTTTTCAGCCTCGTCTTCTCTGTTTTCCTCACTATGATTTCCCTGATCACGGACATCTGCCTCACACATGTTTATCTCATAACTCGATCCTATTTCGTATACTTCCTCTACAAATGTATTATTAAATTCATCAATTTCCGTGCGTTTCTGATACTGATCTGGCGTTCCGCCATTCTGATTCTCAATATTATTGCTTGGGCTCGATAGGCCTACATTCTGCATAATTGAAAATTCCTCCCCCTCATTATCTAGTTGCACAGTTGATAAACTTTCAATAATAAAGCATTCGTCTTGGATAGCTAATTCCCGCTCGGAGCATGTATGATGATCTGTTGCATGAGTCGTGAGAAACGGAATTTCAGTAACTTTATTTCCATCTTTTACTGTAAGACTATTTGTGCCAAAATCTAAAATCCCTTCATATTGTTGTAACATGTCACACCCTAATATAAAGTTATGGGTAAGATCCTTGACAATTAGCATGTAAATCTCTGTGTGCCACCCACCTATCTCTAACGGTATCATTACTTGTTTATTAATTTTGTACTTTGTTTTCTTAATGGCAGTAGTACAGTACATTCCCGGTACGCTCATCTCCTGCATTTTTATGTTATGTGCTTTGAGTTCTAAGTAGTATTTTTCATTGCATACACTTAAAACGCTACCAGAGTCTACGAGAACTTGTACATTTAATTTGCCTATCTTTGCGTTAATCTGCGGTGGACATAAAATTTGTTGGTTTAACTTTTTATTCAAGTCATAAGACACTTCTACGGTATTTATGTCATTTCTATTTGTTTGTGGGGAGTCCCCTGAGGTCACTGGGCACGAGTTAGATGGGATATGACCCCTTATCTCATCTAGACTAAGTTTAAAGCCTCTGGCTGACATCTGTCATTTCCTACACCTGCTGTGTCGGCTTGAGAGTGATGAAATGCATTCACACTAGGATCTAATCTTTGTTGTGAATCTGGCACGTGGCTACAATTATCCGTCCCGTTATTTTGATGAGGAATGTACCGACCGTCTTGTAACTGTCCATATCGGTAAACTTGATCTACATTTCCTCTCTCGTGTTCCTGGAAGGCTATGTGATTTATTCCCACGCTTTGAGGTCGTGACCTATTTCTGTCATCAGTGTGATTATTGTTGGCGTTACGTAAACCATTATTATTATTCTGGTTTTCTCTGTAACTATTATTATTTACCCTCTCATTCCTTCCATTTCCGTAATTAGAATTATTCTGATTTCTTCCGTTATTGGTCCACGGCTTATTTCCCCTGGCCTCCTGATAACCTTGTGTAGGCCTACCATTACTGTCATTATAATTCTCATTATTTCGGCTGGCACCTGCGTACTGTGCTTGATTTCCTCCACGATTTTGAGTATTATGGTACCGCTGATAACTATGGAATTTCTTTATGGCTCTCTCGCCCTCCTCAAACTCAGTTAACAAGCTAAGCATCTGCGAGTAAGATTGTGGTCTTGCCACAGTTAACAATTTATGAATATCTGGACCGAAGTGTTTCATTGAAATTTGGATTACCTCTTTTTCGGAAACTATATTTAGCGACTTGGCTAATTTTATGAGTCTTACGAAATGTTCAGTACACGACATTTTCCCTTGCTCATTATAGTGCCCTGAATATAGTTCAGTCCTAGCTTCACTCTGACGCGAATCGCTCCAATATTTATCCATAAATAACTTTTTGAATTCTTGGTACCCAGTTCCTTCCCTCATTACAACCGGCATCCAGTCTTTGCAACTACCTCCAAGCGACCTCTGAACAACTAATATCTTAAATTCTTCTCGAATGCCTTTAACTTTAAAGTATGTCTCTAGCTCCCTTATAAATTCATGAGGATTAGCATTTTTCTCATCATTATAATAAGGCAAAGGCCAATCTAAGTCCGCGATTTTATTTACATGAGTATTATTATAACCAGTTACTGGGATAACAACATTGTCGTGTAGGCCTAGGTCACCTCGCGAATTTTCTGATTCTAGGCTTATGCTCGGAGTCCTCGGTTCACCATCTTGACTCCCGTGTGGGTGAGTATTTTCCCCATTCGTACAATGAATTAATTGTGAACAAACCCCTCTACCATTAGCCTGAATTCCGGTACAAGAAATGTCATTACTCATCCTACTTAGTTTATCAGCATGATCATTAACCTCTTTAGTCACATTATTCTGTACTGCAACTATTTTGTTTAGTTTAGTTTCAATGTCATTTACCTGCCCTTGAATATTAGTACTTATTACCCCCATATCCACTGACAAAGCTTGAACTAATTTTTCCTCTAAGTTTTTATTCTGAGTTCTTATATCCTGCTCTATTTTCTGTTCCAACTGTTTTCTATTTTCCTCGACTTTGTTTTGTACATGGTCGATTCTTTTAGTTAATTTTACAGTTGTTACCTTACATTCGTCTGAGAGTTTATTTACCATATCCTCATTTTTCTTTGATTTGTCAGATATTTGATCAATCATTAACCTCATCTCACTGGTACTCCTATCCAATTTTTCCCCTATCTTTCTAGTTTCCTCTTTACTGTCTTTTGCATTCCTATCCATTTTGGCCATCATCGCCTCTATTAACGCAGACACTCCTTCTATCCCCGTTACTTGGTTTGACATTGTATTTTCACAAGGCCTATCTTCCTGAACTAATGAAATCTCTGGTTCCCTCTCCTCACTAGTCTCCTGATTAATTACTAGGCTTTCGTTAGCTAATAGCATTTCAGATTCATTACTATTAATTTCCTGGTTACCTACTACAATTTCGTTCCCTTGGATTTGATCTATCTCGCTATTAGTTAGCACATCTTGACCGTTATACATTTCCTCGGTTTCCATATTTGAAATTACGGCTTTTCCGTTCCTTAACGTCATCATTTCTACACAACCCTAGCTTTATTTATTGCACTGGGATCACTCAATATATAAAAAGCATGCTCACTCACCTTTGCATACATATAAATCAAACCCTTCACAGAACACAAATACATATAATACCCTCTTATAGCTAGCAATAATACCCTCTTATAAACTATATTTTTACAAGGCTTTTTACTGCTGCTCCGGTATTCTATCTTCGGTCTGCCCACTCCTGATTCTTCTTACTCGGATCTTGAATTTATCTATCCCGTTAATCGTTGCAATGTCTGTAGTCTCTACTTAATGATGTGTGTAACAGTTATTGTTTTAATTTTAAAATATTCTGAGTCAACACAATTTCGCTTCGAGCCTTTTCAAGCCCCACAGATTGGGTAAGCCACGTATGTAACGGTTCGCGGGTTACGAAACCAATTACAGCCACGGTGTCGCTACAGTCAGAGCAGAGATTATCTTCAGTATCTGGGGGGCAAAATCTGGATATTTATAGTTCTTAGAAACAGTCTACTTTATACTCTGATGCAATCAAAACTCACTGGTTAACTGGTAAGAGTGTTGTTTATTTTACTATAATTATAAACAGTTAATAGGCTTTTGCAGAATACTCGTCGTATGTGAACTTTGACTTCAGATGAGTGGATCTCGTTATTAAGGTGTCTTTCTCCCTAATCTCGTGTATTCACTAGAATACCTTGTAAAGTCGTTGATTCACTGGTACTTACAGTTTGATACACACTGAATTTAAGTTGGTACTCAGCTATAATTAAGCCGTACCTCAAACCTGAGTATATTCGTAGATTTAAATAATACTGCAGTAAATGATACTTAAATCATTTACTGACCGAAGAATATTTATAGCTTCCCGACTCCTACTAAGTCGGAAGCTGGATGCTGTGAAGAATCGTCCTGCTCACCCAGAGCGTAGACGAGAGAGTGTCGATACCATTTACTGCGTGTCCCCACTTCTCATCGTTCAAAGTCCAATACGCCTTGTATTTCTTTTAACCTCTAATAGCTATGTTTACATCAAATTACATTGTGTTTCCGAATCTTCGGACACAAACCCTTATTTCATTGGCTAATGCTCCTTACCCAGCATAGACGCTAATACACGTGGATGGCAGTGCTTGGCCACGCTGTCAGTAATAAGAAATGATGCTAGATTCCCCGAAGCGCTATAGAGTAAGAACTTTCCCACTTACTAAGCCTTTAAATTTCAATAGAGTCAGTAAGCTCTTCTTTCTCTGCGTTTTTAGTTCAATAGCAGTGAGTTTCGTGATGAATGACTGTCTCCTACACCCCACTGAGATCCTTTAGTTTAGTTCTTAAGTCTATTCTTACGTTCCGGGAAATCCGTCTCGTTTCAATATTCACACAAGTCCAGCCGGAATATAATATTGCAAATATTATGTTCTTATTCCATTTCTGCTGTAACTTGTTCAGATAATTTTAGTTGAATTTTACTTATTCCTATAATGTTATTAGTAATGCAAAGCCATAATTGATTAATATTTATCTTATTATTCTAATTAATAAGTTTATATAATAAACTTATTTTGTTCATTATAATGATATGGGCGGAGTAATTCAATTGCAAAGTAGCAATCGTCTCAAGCAACAGTTTTAATTTTAGTCGGAGAGTCAGATAATAAATTTGCAAAATATGGATTATATTAATTCTGAATAGCTGTGTAATAGTCATGTTTTAAAGCTTTTACCTCTCGTGGCCAACTCATGAACCTGGGACCAAAGTAGTGGTAACTGGTGTCAATTTTTTTATTAGTAACAAGTCAAATACGCTACAGTCAATTCCCAATTATCTGGGTGCGGATCAACCGGTTTGCGGATTAACTGTTAAGCTATTTCCTTAAAAAATATATTCACCTAGTTCACTTAGTGATAAGTCGATGCCACGGAGGCTCCTTTCCGATATTCGCAAGAAGGAAAATGCGGTCAAGAAAACAAAAAGTGTTAACAGACTATTTCAGCAAAGAGTAAAAATTCCTTGAAAGTGCCAAAACCAAACTGTTAATTCAGTAGTCTAATGGCCGAGTGCACCAATCTCGGTATTCAGAATACCGCGGTAAAGTCGCTTAGTTTACCCTGGTAAAGTCTATTTTCGTTGCATCGTGCTCGGTTTCGACTTTTACCGCGGTAAGATGCAAACCGGCCGTGAAGATGCTGTAAAGTGAGAAAATCGCTGTTTTCTTTCCAAGATGGAGATCAGCGTAATGTATCATATTTATGATATCTAGGCCAAAAGCTAATTGAACATAAAGAATAATGAGAGACAGGTGGGATCTATTTGAAGAATGAACGATGGTGCATATCTTTGCAAATACTGTGCTGTAACATCGATTGAAATTACCTTCCTTTCTTACCTCAACTAAACCAGGTCCATCGAGTAGGCTAGTGGGCGTAACCGCGATTAGTACGATTAGTACAGTATTTATGGTGTTTGAATTCAAACTTTCAACTCAGACGACATATATACGCAATATAATAATCCATTTTATCCTTATGAACATTTATTACTGAACAATAAGGCAAGAAATAAATGAAAAATGGAAAACCTGTGGGCCTAGGCCAACTTTGCAATGAATGACTACATGCATCACGATATAGCCTATGTACCGGTGTATAGTGTATATAATCAATTTATCATACTTGCACACACACACGAACATAATTATAACATCCCTTTCATGGCTATGTAGATGATTTTGCACCTAAAATTTCCACTGGTCGAACGGGAATAAAAGTGAGGCTACGTCGAACTCAGAACAGAGATTTCATGGTGTTGCTTTGCCTTAGATTTCACAGGTGTGAGAATTATTCTTTAAAACATAAATGTTATTTTATTGAAATGTACAGACAGGTGGGATCTATTTGAAAAATGAACGATGGTACATATATTTGCAAATGTTGTATGTAACCTCGATTGAAATGACCTCATCCAAACCAGGTCCATCCAGTAGGCGTAATCAACTGATTTTCACGATCGTTACAGTATCTATGGTGTTTGAATTCAAAGTCAGACATATATACCCAATATAATATTCCATTTTATCCTTACAAACATTTATTATTGAACAATAAGGCGAAAAATAAATGAAATTTGGCCTATAGACGAGCCACCGTGACTGGAAGACGTGCAGAGACAGAGCGAACCTAGCGGCCATGGAAGAAACCAACACAAATCAACACAAACCAATACAAAATTTCTCCATGGGATTTGCTTCATAGCAGAGTAACCGCGATATTTCCAAGCATTAGCAAACCGCGATATTTTAGCAATGGTGCACAGAGATTTTGAAAATACCCCGGTATTACGTTTACCGCGGTAACGAAACGGCTGAGAAAACCGGAGAATGGTGCACTCGGGCATTAGTGCTTTATTGTTGTGCTGAAACAGTTTGTGACCTCTGATGGTGAATGATTCTAGCACTGCAAGACGTTTCCACATAGGCCTATGTAAGTTTTAAATAAATTTTCAATTACAGTATGTTTAGGTATAATTTTGTTTTAACCGTGTTTTCGTTTATCCATGAGGTGGCTACCACCCATTATCCCGGATAATCGGGAGTTGACTGTATTTTTTTATTTAATACAAAAATTCCGATGAGTAAAAACGAGGTGGGACATTAATTTTTATATTAAGGTGTGGCATCAATGGGGGCCCCCATAGTAAGTGGGGCCCGGGGCAGTCTGCCCCCACCGCCCCACCCTAGGAACGCTACTGCCTGCAGAGACATCTGATAGCTGAGGCCGTATAACTGTAGAAATGGTGGCAATATCCATTAGCCTAAGAAGTATTATAAGCAAATACTACAGTTTACCAATCTTGAAGTAGGCACCGGTTTTGAATTAGCTGCCGGCTGATGTGATGGAACCATAGACCCTAACTTCTTGAATTTACTCCCGTATTAATTTTGAATTTCATTCCCAAGAGTTAATACTGCATGAATTTAGTGACTCCTAATTTTGATACCAATCACATCAGCGCATGGCATCAAAAGGGTTAAACCAACAATGACTCAAAGAGTTTAATAAATGAAGAAGTTACATTTTACTGCTAATTCAAATCACCTAGCAACAAGGAAAATAAGGAAAAGGAAAAACACTGGAGTCATAGTAACCTGACGCGAGTACTTGAGGGATAACCAATATAAGCAATGTTATTAGTAGACTTCGGATTTTATGTAAAAACCTAATTGAATCCTTAAGTGATATATCGACAAAAACTTGTATATGCATGTTTCATAAGTGACTATGCCTAAAACTGATACTTTTATACGACCTAAAACAGCCTATTTTTACGTTAGAGCCTAATATTGACTTTTTGCTTGTTTTTCCTCTAAAGTTCAAAATAAGTTATTTTTTGTTATAAATTCTAGCATTTATTTTCAGTTCATACTAAATTTTTAGCTCGGAATGTGCAGTACATGACACATTTGTGACGTGGTTAACAGTAAGGAATATTTCGTCTTCAGGAGAAAAATTCCTTGGAATTCCCAAGAAAATGTAGTGTTTTTCTCCCGACTCCCACATCCAGTAACCCCCCCCCCCCCAAAAAAAAATAGTTCTCTGAATCACTGAGGGATACAAGTGTTAAATATGCCAGCGTGCATAGCTTCTGGGCGCAGGGATTAGGTTTTCACTGTTATGGTAGTATTACAGGCCCTAGTAATAGGCCTATATAATTCTGTGTATCTTAGGCCTATATCTGTGTTTTATCATGATTACTGATTAATGGTGAATTCAATAAATATAATATTGTGCATTGCAATTGAGATATTTCAGAAAATTGGCAACTTAACGATTTTATAAGAGACTATTTTATGACTTTTAGAACCTATTTTCCAATTTTTAGAGCCTATTTTAGGTACCTAAAACAGCATTTTTAGTGACCTAAAAGTCCGAAATCTAATCATTACAAATGTTTTGTGTAGGCCTACAAAAATTCCACACATTTGGAATAAATTATTATTATTACTATTGTTGTTATATATATATATATATATAATATATATATATATACACTATATACAGTGATTTTTTCTAAAAAAGATTTAAGGGGTAGGCTACTATCACTTTTGATGGAACATTGCCAAACTTACCCACATATTTAGAATCAAAATGGAATCACACAATATGTAGGCCTACAGGTAGGAAAAAAAAGCGGACTGACTAAAATATCTAAGTTGCCAATATGAGCCACTGCGCATGCCTAGCAGCATGCACAGAATAGCAGGGAATGTACTGAAATTTGTTCTAGTGACGCCTGTTGACTTAGCCCATTTATTAAGTGCCAGTATGGTACTTTATGAGATTGTGTGGTGGACGAAAAAATGTCTGTCCGTCTGTCCGTCTGTCTGTCCGTCTGTCCGTGTGTCTGTACGCACGATAACTCAAATACGCTTTTTCGGATTTTCATGAAACTTGGAAAACACATTTATAATGTCCATGGGAAGAACCCTATTGATATTGAACCAAATCGGTTCACCGGTACCGGAGTAATGCCCAATTTAGTGCCTATTTTAATAGATTATGGCGCCTTTCTAATAGAAAGGCGCCATCACTCAAATACGCTGTATCGGATTTCCATGAAACTTGGTATACCCATTTATGACGTCCATGAGAAGTGCCCTATTGAAGTTGAACCTAATCTGTTGACCGGTACCGGAGTAAAACCCAATTTAGTGTCTACTTTAAAGGCGCAATAACTCAAATACGCTTTATCGGATATTTATGAAACTTCGTATACGCATTTATAATGTCCATGGGAAGACGTTTATTGATATTGGACCAAATCGGTTGGCCAGTACCGGAATAATGCCCAATTTAGTGTTTTTATGTTAATATATAAGAAGTCGCGATAACTCAAATATGCTTTATTGGATTTTCCTGAAATTTTGTATACCCATTTATAATGTGCGTGGAAAGACGTCTACTGATATTGGACCAAATCGGTAGACCGGTACCGGAATAAAACCCAATTTAGTGTTTATTTTAAAGACGCGGTAACTCAAATACGCTTAACCGGATTTTTATGAAACTTGGTATACACATTTATAATGTCCATGGGAAGACGTCTATTCATAATGGATAAAATCGGTTGACCTGTTTCGGAGTAATGCACAATTTAGTGCCTATTTTATGGTATATACGTATTCGAAAGAATTTATATAAAAAAAATGAAAATCAGTTATCTTGACAACATAGCTATTGTTTTACAATGATGTTATAAGGCCTTGGAATTTAATATACAGGTAGCTATGACAAATAAATCTGATGTGAATGTCACATAACTTCCTCTGCCCAAATAAAAGTAGTATTCACATATCCTTTTACAGAATCTCAAAACACAATTTTACGCTAATTATCCTATAAATACCTCTTCTTTCAATGATGCGACTAAAAGCGCAAGGCTATATAACAAACTTAAAAAAAAGAACAAGTGACTGCAGACGTTTATTGAACTTTCCGCCGTAAAGAATAATTTCCGAACTTCATCGAATATTTCCCTCATATATTTACTCTATGCATGGCCAACAATACAACTTTCTCACTTTACATTCTTTTATAGAATAAGAGGCCATGAAAGAGCGTGTATTCAGTTGTTCATCACGCAAGACAAAATCTCTACAAACAGTGGGTGAACAGTGGGTGGATTGTAACTACCCTCAGAGAATTTTTTCGAAAAAAAGTTTCAAATAAAAGTTTTAGCTCTCAGTAAAAGAAACACATGTGCAAATTTTAAAGAAAATCGTTAGAGCCGTTTTCGAGAAAATCGCGAAAAACGAAAATTTCTTCATGTAAAGTCCCCTTAAAAATAAGAGAAAATAGTCGCCAATCTTATCCTCACATCTTCAGAAGGTACCTGACCCAAATACGAAATTTTGTTTTCATACGATTTTCCGTTTTGGAGCTAGCTTGTTCACAGATATTTTCCACACAGACACACACACAGACACACAGACACACAGACACACAGACATGTTTCCAAAAATAGTATTTTTGGATTCAGGGGGCCTTGAAACGTGTATATATGCTAAAAACTCAACTTCGAATTTTAGGGTCGAAAACAATACTTCCTCTACCTATAGTACCTATGGTACGGGCAGAGGAAGTAAAAATATTGATTTACATGCGCTTATCCAACTAGACCGTTAAAATGACCCAGGTGGCCGAGATGGTAGACCTTTCTTCTTCCGTAAGCCCTGCTTAATGAATAAATCTGGAGCTTAACTTGAAAATCAATTTTTAAAAAACATATTCTGCATATCATAATTGCAGTCATAACTGATTAAACAAAAACATACTGGCACTTTGTTACATCAGTTTACCTGATTTTATTTATTTTTCATTTTTATTGACATATAGGCTATTTTGGTTTTGGTAGAGGAAGACAAGATGCACCTTCCAGATAAATAACAAAGCTCTGAAATCAGCTACAAGAGTCATCCACTTTTTTTCCCCTACCTGTATTAGGTTATAGGAATTTAAGTCCTCTTGGGTGGATTCAGTTCATAGACATTTATTCTACACGTAAGCTGCAACAATTTAGTCTATGATACAATCACAGGGTTTCTTGCACCTTTCACCACATGACGCTAAATTTAGAATGAAAAGTAGCAATACATCTATTTTCTAGAGTTGGGGCCTGACAGGTTTGAGGACCAACTTTGGAACTACTGGGAGGTATTGCTGATCATCTGACATGTACAGTCGGTCAAATAAAAAACGTTGGGCATTATTTGATAAAGTATTATGAACGAGCATATGCACATGTAGGCCTACAGGAAGACTTAAGGTTAGGTTCACATCTGTCCCTTGTCTATCCATGTATTTTCTTGATTATTCAGTCAGTTTTGGAATGTTCCAAAACAAACATAATTGTGTGGCTGTGGCTAATTGTGGCTGTGGCTAATTGGCCTCACATCCGCCATATCCTTGCATGGAAGTTCTTATAATATTAATAATGAATAAATTCGCGAAGAATATGTTTATTCAAGGAGCATATTTCAAAGATTTTATTTTATAATACCGGTAGGCCTACTTGTAGTGCAAAATCAATAACTTTGGCTTAAACATATTTTCAAGCTTGGATATTACAATCTCATCACATCAGAATTAAGGAGGCTATTTTGATCTGTTCGCAATAGCCTAGTGGTCAAGACAACGGAATTGATTGAATGTGTGGGACCAGGGTTCGATCCTTAGTGGGATCTTTTACATTTTTATTTTTTATTGTTATTTTTTTTCAAACGCGGCAATGACTTATATAAAATAATAATTACTTCTAATGAATTATCATTGTTGGTGTCGAATTTTGGACTCACATAAAAGAAAGCAAGAAAGTATGATTTTACAACAAATGCATCAGTATGAAACGCATTACGTTCAACTTCTGCAACCAATCTAGCATCTTGCTCCAGCAAAAAAATACGCGGTCTGCCAGATCCACATTTCCTATGAAAACTTCCAATCACATTATAGCTGCTCTTTCAGAAATATGGAACCTTCTCGCTGCTTCAGAGGCCGAAAAATGTAGGTCAATTACAGCCCAAACTACACTTTCTCTCAAGCTAGCATTTGTATGTGGCGCCATGACACAAAGCAAAATGGATTATGACAACACATTAAGTTGACTATCGTGTGTTGTGCTTTCCGCGTTCATTTTTCCCTCCGGTCTCATGGCCTCATATGTTCCAAGAATGACCTGTATTTTATGTCTTTTATAGGAAACTTGTGAACTAAAGCGTTAAAACTTTCCCTAACGAACTAGTTATTTTTCTGAGGTGGCCTATATATATAGATATGCATGAAGAACTTGCATTCGTTTATAAATTTTAAAATATATGTGTTCTTTTACAGGTTTCATCTACATCGCAATCCAAATCATGTAAGTACAATTTATATCTAATAACTTGTTATGCATTGGCCATGCATGGGTTGTATCTGCTTACTCACTCTAGCTCATCATGAAAGATCAGATCAGGGCTGCACAATTATTGAATCCATATTTATTGGTGACAATATTGTGAAGGAGAAATATTAACTTGTAAAAATAATTGTTGAACGACAATAAATACATAGTAAGACAATGCTATGTGGCGCTGTGCTCACATGGCGGGATCTTAATGAGCTCGACCAACACTGGGTTGATTAGATATTAGTACTATAATGATGTGCTAGGTGGGATAGATTATACCAGCTAAGGTATTACAGTGTCCGAAAATAGCGAATTATGTATTGTGGGTGCCACTTCTTAAAGACTTCTTTCCCAAGAACTTTCTCTACCTTTAACCACTCTAATCCTCTTCGACCTGTCAATCAGTTAATAGAAAGGTAATGAGGCGTATTCACACTTGTTTGCAGTCCAAATAAGTACCACAGCACGTTTACTTCACTTGAGAATTGTGAATGACAGCAGCAAGACTGGGGAAAGCCACGCAACTACAAGAGCGCCTGTTCTTTGTTGGTGTTGGTGTCGGTGAAGACTTTGGATTAGCGAACAATGCTATTATATTCTTTTGTAGAAAGAGGATGGTTTGGGACAAGGTCTTCTTAAAATGCCACGAAGAATATCAAATATGCAAAGCAAGGCTTTAGTGGATGAATCTAGTAATTCAGATGAGGGTACACCTTGTCTGAAACACTAGATGAGTCCAATAAAAGTTTTGCGTACATGGTGCATGCAATATTTTTCAGTAAAAGTTCTCTAATTTTACTGCTAAATATGACCTCAGTTTTCCTGCATAAAGAAAGCAATTAGATATGGTCCTTGTACCAATAGTGCATGTTTATACACTTGGCTTGCTTTGCATTTGTTTCTTTTTCTTAAAAATAGTTTTAAAAACATTTTTTAAGATAATAATTTTGATTAAATAAAATAAATGTATTTACTTTAATTTAAATTGCATGTCTTCTTTATGATGTTTTCTGCAACAAAGATTATTATGCCTTGGTAAAAGAACCAATGTGTACAAGAGACACATCTGAAGTCGTTGTACTCAACTGGTCTAGTGCAGGGGTTCTCAAACTTCCTTTATTCGAGGACCCTTTTAATTATTAATGTTGTCATTGTGGACCCCTAAAAAATGACCCTTTACTATTTTTACTAATTTTGTAGTAATAACCATTTGAAATCTATTTAATTCAAAACGAAAAGCTGTAGGATAGAAAAAGAAAGCAGTCTGTTTGTTTTGATGGTTTTTTCTCCTAAGATTGAATTCAATTGCAAAACGACAGGACTCTTAGTATTAATTATAAAAAATTACCAATGGAACAGTTACATAGTAAAATACCACTAATTTCAGTGAGAAGGATTGTGTTGTTTTTTGCTTTTGACAATCTCTGAAATATTGGGCTTTATTTGTGAAAATTTCAGCCTTAAATCTACTTCAATATTTAATATTCAAAACTCTCCCGCGGACCCCTCAAACCATGCCTGCGGACCCCCAGGGGTCTGTGGACTATACTTTGAGAACCCCTAGTCTAGTGGACTAAGCTCTGCGTGGCAATGGAGATATCACTCATTCAAGACCTCCAACATAAAATATTGTTATTGTCAAATTATTTCTTGAATATAAGATGTCCAAATGAGAAGGTTTAAGATCTTTCTTAATAATATCAACCTATACACACAAAGAAATATAGAAATATATTTCACTAGAAGACTGTATAGACTCATTTAGGTGCCATAGTTGGAACTAGTTGAGAGAAGAGTCCCCTAAAATTCCTTTAGGGCAGCGGCCACCAACTCCTTGCACAATGGATACAGCAGTAAGAACATGCTAGAACCATTTAGCATGTATGCACCACGTGGTATACTGCCTCTCTTGAGTTCAGTGGTGGCATGCTCATTAGGCTTTTGAAATTCACAAATCATATTGGCATATCAACAGATGATTGTCGTATAAATGTGTTATTATATTATTATTTCATTATCATTTACTTATGTTTTCTACAAAACATAAAGTATTGATGTTTGCAACAATGCAAATAACATACAATAATACACAGAAATTAATTCTGTCTTTTGAACATACGGTAGTTGAAAAGTCCCTAATTTTATTCAATTTTATAATAATTAAATTGTAATGCCACAAGTTCTGTGAAATGAAAATAAAATCTAGACTCATTCCTTTGAATGACACACTTCCACATTTATATTATTGAACATAAATATTAATAGTAAAGTTATATTTCAAACAAAATTCAGAGAAACTATAATCTCCATGTAATACAGCAGTATTAGAGAACAGGTCAAATAAAGCATTTCACACTACAAAATCACTCACTAGTGGAAGCTAGTTTTCTTGATTTTTGTTGTCTCTTTTGATACACTAGTTTTTCAACATCTGGAATCAATGTTGGTGCAGCAGCCAGTCTAAGTTCACATTTTATGTTTTCATCTAACACCAGTGAAAAAACTGTTTGCCTATGTATGTAGATCCAAACATAGGCAAAATCCTAGCAGCATATCTATGCACTCAGGGATAATCTGAATAAAAGTCACTCAAACTTCTCGTATATTGGTATTTATTACCATAAATGTTGGAATCAATGGCCTATGTATTGGATTACATTCTACACCAGACATAATTCTTGGAAGCTGGCGAAAGAGACGATCCACCTCTGCTGACGGAACCCTGTCTCAGACTGACAATGTGGTGCACAGGGGTCGCACAGTGCAAACGCACACAAAATACGGCGAGTTGGAGACCACTACTTTAAGCATGCCAATAAAATGCTACTTTTCTTTGTGTTAAAAGTCTAGCAAGCAGCTTTTTTACAGAGCATGTACTAAAAAGAATATTTCAGGAAATTGTGAGAGATGTGTGACTGTGAATGTAGGTAATTTCCAGATAATTGAAACTGCAAGAGTTAATGTAACGCTTTAAGGGGAAGGCATAACTCTTGGACAAACATAAAATTAGACAATATTAAAATATTGTATGATGAAATAGTCCTATGGAAATAAACTTTGGATGAATAACTGTACTATATCTAGGCCTACATAATTTATGATTCTTAAAGAAAGGTAATAAGGCGTATATTTTTAATACATTGGAGATAAAGAGTTGGGCTGACTGACCATCCATCATCAGTGAGGGAAGTGAGGCGGTATGCACCGGTATGGAATACCGTCACTGGTTTTAAAGGTCCAATGGTATACCGGCACTGGTTTCAATGGTGAAATAGCATACCATCACTGAAAATCAATGGCTATTCAATACAAACTGTTAATGCTCCTTTAAGTCGTAATATAATAATTAATTTTCATGATTATTCACCAACTCGTACGCTTTCATCAGTGGCCATTGTCACTATAACTTGTGATGGTCTTTGTTGCCATCTTAATGGCTACACCACTAGATTCTATGTTTGAAAAATATTTCTCGGTAACAAAATGTTGTGACTTTTATGGTATATTGTTTAAATTGGTCTTAAATATTTTTAAAATATCTTTATTGAAGTAAATAAACCTAACTCAATGGCTCTACATCCCTGGCCTACCACCCGATCGCTACTCATTTACCATAGATGGCAGGATTGGGGGCATGTGGTCAGCATGCTGACACCCACTGCTGTTATTGATGGTTTCCGTGATGTGAAATAAATAAAGGCTTGTCAATACATGATGTTCTAGTCTTGTGTTGTGCTCCTACTTGGCAATGAGCTATAAAGCAGGGTTGGTTAGGCCTACTCATGAAGGAAGTTAATTAAAACATCACCAAGTGGATATAACATATCCTGCATACCAGATATTATCTTGTAAAGGAGGGAATGTTAGGAAAAAATTTTGGGATAGCATACCGCCTCTGGGTTTTTCTCACTTCCTTCACTGTCCATCATAGACCAGACTTTCACTCTGTTACGTGCTCTTTAAACACCCACCTTACTCTCACTTTAATTAAAAATAAACACATATATATGTTTGAATAAAGTTTCATTACTGTAAACAAGAGATGTGCTGAAATACATTATTGTATTTTTAAAATAGAGAAATTGTCCACCTTAAAACCCTTGTCGTTTCACTTATCTGGGGCCTTTTAATAAAATATAAAATAACATAAAAGGCACAAGCACACGTTAAAAACACTGTTGTCAAATTAATAAAACTTCTTCTTGGTCCCAGATGCGTCTAATACTTGAAAATGCATTTCGATGCAAGTTGCATCATCTTCAGTTCAGCTTAGAGACACAACAGATACAATGTCTGATGATGTACTCATCATCAGACATTGTATCTGTTGTGTCTCTAAGCTGAACTGAAGATGATGCAACTTGCATCGAAATGCATTTTCAAGTATTAGACGCATCTGGGACCAAGAAGAAGTTTTATTAATTTGACAACAGTGTTTTTAACGTGTGCTTGTGCCTTTTATGTTATTTTATATTTTATTAAAAGGCCCCAGATAAGTGAAACGACAAGGGTTTTAAGGTGGACAATTTCTCTATTTTAAAAACATTTTACCCTGTCTGAAAATGAAATTCATTAATAACATTATTGTATGGTGCAGCTGATGACCATGTCATAATGTGCTACAAAACACATTAAAAATTGCACTAAAACTACATCTATTCTCTTCGAATGCGAGCCGTCATGCAAACAATATGGACGAAAATGTCTTGTAATGCTCTCTCTGGAAAAGCTAGAAACTACAGTGTTGAGTGCTGAATTGGCTTTCAGCTGCTACGATCTCATGTTACTGAAATACTTCAAAATATTGTAACTATTTCGTGATGACTTTTTTTTATTCATCATGTGGTCATGAAATTATCTAAATTTTATGTAATGTATTTAAAACTTGTTGTAATGCATAAAGAACCAATGGCTTTCTTCTTTAAATTTATAACCATAGACATAAATATCTAAATATTTGATTTAGTACTGTAAATAAGTAAATAATTTTTAAAGTGTAATTTAGATTCATGGTTGTTCGCTTTCCAAATATTCTGTATATATATATATATATATATATATATATATATATATATATATATACTGTATGTATATATTTCAGAATTCTATTAAGAATTTACTGTGAAAGACAGACAGTTGTATTTTGAAAATCTAACAAAGCAGTAATAGAAAGCAAAGAATTTTGGCGTAAATGTGTAAATATTTTGTTTTGATTGCCATCAGTGTTTTAGAAATAATCAGTGATGGGAAAAGTACACAAAGAAAGTAATTGGGCTGAATTACAATTACCTGAGAGGGATTTTACTTAATTACAATTACAAATTACTTTTACAAAAAGTAATCAGTAAAATTAAATTACATTTACAATTACCGGTACTTTACAAAATGGCAGTACCTAAAAATCCCTTGTTTTAGGTTTGCTTTGGGCACAAGCCCAAATTATTAATCAACAAACAAAAAATCATATCATTGACAATATTTTTGGAAACATTGTGTAACTTTTTTTTAATATTAACTCTAATTTGGATATTAGTTGCAAAAACAGTAATGATGACGATATAGCAAGCGAGAATGATACTAATTCTAACGACTACTAAATTGTAACAATTGCAATTTTATTTCCAGAAGTAAATTAAAAGTAGAAATTACATTTTTTAAAAAGTATTGATTACAAGTAAATGGGACCAAAAAAGGAATTGTTACTGTAATCCGATTACTTTTACTCAATTACTTCCCATCACTGTAAATAATGTAGGTTACGGTTGCTTGCTTTTAAATATTCTAAACACATATAATATAGGCTACACATCAGAATTATAGTTATGACCTTTTCGTGTGGAAAACATATATCAAATAGTGTTTGAATAGTGTAGGCCTAATGTTCTTTTCATCGAATGAGTGTAATTAAAAAGAATCTGGAATGTCAAATTAAGGCAAAAATGTATGGATGGTTTTCCTGTGATTATAACCATTGACCTAATTCAGTAAATTTTTTAAGAAGTACCCCTAATTTTAGAATTATGACTGATGGCAGGGGAATCGTTATTCTGCGTACTGGGTTCTTTCGTGGTAGATCTCCTAGCTCTATTAATCATTCAAAATACTTTATCCTCTCCAGTTCAGGTTAAAACATCTACATGTATCGGCATTGCAGTTCTAATATCGTGTTTTAATTTCGTTAGTGTGTGTTCAAAAGTTAGTTCTATTTTATGTTATTGTAGTTGATTTTTGGTATATTACAATGGAACCACAAAGGAAAGATGAAAAAAACGTTTCCAGCGACAATTTTGAGCAAACATGTTTTGACAGATTTTTTTTTACAAAACATGTTTTGTAAAATTGTCATATTACAAGAACCTTCAATACCTGTAAGAATAAAATCAGGTAAACTGATATAACAATGTGCCAGTATGTTTTTGTTGAATCAATTATAATTGCAATCTAACAATCCAAAATTTGAAAAATAAAAAAATCCAAAATTTAAAAATCCAAAATTTAAAAATGCAAAAAAATAAAAAAGTCAAAGATCCAAATTTCCAAAATTTAAAAAATAAAAAATCCAAAATTTATAAAGTTAAAAAATTAAAAATCGAGAATCTAAAATTTTAAAAATCTAAAAATCCAAAATTAAAAAAGAAAAAAGATCCAAAATTTAAAATAATCAAAACAAAAAATCTGAAATTCCAAATTAAAAAATATAAGATCAAAAATATAAAAATTCTAAAAATCCAAAATTAAAGAAGTCCAAAAACCCAATATTAAAAAAGTCCAACAATCCAAAATTGAAAAATCTAATAAGCCAACATTTAAAAAATAAAAAAATAAAAAATCGATAATCTAAAATTTAAAATAAAAAATTAATAACAATACAATACAATACAATACGATACGAATACGAAAATACAAAATTAAAAAAGCAAAAAATAAAAAAATTATGTATCCAAAATTTAAAAAATCCAAAATTAAAAAATTCAAAGATTCAAAATTTAAAAAATAAAAATTTCAAAAACCAAAATTTAAAAAATCCAAAATTTGAAAATTAAAATCGAGAATCCAAAATTTAAAATAATCAAAAATAAAAAATTTAAACATCCAAAAAAATAAAAATGATCCAAAATTTAAAAAATAAAAAACAAAAAATCCTAAATTCCAAATGAAAAAATAAAAGATCAAAAATTTAAAAATTCCAAAAATCCAAAATTTAAAAAGTCCAAAAACCCAACAATCCAAAATTGAAACATCTAATAATAATCCAAAATTGAAAAAATCCAAAAATTATTTCCCCGCACACTTTTTTTTATTTATCATAATTTTATGTTAACCTCATATTCAAGGAATTGTCTGATTGAGTAATATTTTCTTTGCAAAAACAAGTTTTAAATTTTAATGTTGAATTGTCTGCTATTTAATGCTTTTGTTTCATTTTTAATTTTATTGTATGTTTAAAGCCCATGTATTGTGGTGTTTGCTCTAGGAGGGTTATTCTATGGTAACAGAATTTTAACAACTCTGTTTCTTGTGTTGTATTCGTGAGTATTGTATTGGTCAAAATTAATGTGCACATGAGTAAATATATTGAAGGAAATGTTAATATTTGTAGATCTCTAAAGAGTGGCCTTCATGATTCCCTGTAGGATGAATTGGTCATAATTAGTATGTTTTTCTTTTTAAGATGCTTTCCCATTCGCTGCAGTTTTCCCAGAAAATTATTTCGTAAACCAGTAAGTGAAAATAGCTGTAGTAGACACAGTTTAAGCAATAGTAATTTTTCAAATTTATAAATGGATGTTAATTTGACCTCCAATATAGTGGTATAGTATGTATTTGAAATTACAGGGATTCCCAAACAACACTGCGGTTCACCATTTCACTATAAATTCGGAATTATGTAGGAAGAAAAACAATTTTCCGTAATGAATACGTGGTACTTAAGCGGGCATGTTGGTGATACCAATATGGCGTCGGCACTGCTTCCCTTGCCCCTCTTCGCCCCTGACACGGCTTCACTGTCACCTGCAGTTAAGGATACGACGCTGCAGATCTATTCCTCTATATCTGTGGTCACACTCTACGAGATACTTTAACACATCAGATTGTTGAAAAATCTCTCAGCTCACGGACTGAGAAACTGCTGTTTGGAAAATAGTTTTAAATACCAAGCCTTCGTCTTTGTTAATTAAGACGCAATTAACAATTAAATAGTCGTGAGTTACTGTTCATGAGTGTGAATTTAAAATTAGTCATTGTTCCGTCCTGTTAAGTGCCAATACGTCACATAATGGAGACTGAGGCAACATTACAATATGGCGAAACAGAAATAAAACAAGAAAACTTCCATTCGCAATGTATAAAACAAATAAATACTGTTAAGTGTGAGGATACACCAATAACCTTCAATTTAGTAGCGACACGCCAAATTAAAAATGAGGATATAGGCCCAAATGTTGCAACAATTCCAAAGTTACAGACATCGACATCGTCCGGCAAAATATCAGATACGTTTGTTAAAGAAAATAATGAACACCATATAACTAAACCTGTGACCTTTGATTTGGTAAAGAAGTATCCAAACAAAATTGAAAATATAGACCTGTGTGAACACAATGAGTCTCCGTTATCCAACACAGTTCAAAGTTTGGAGACATTAGTTTCCGACCAAAATAATTCCGAATCTCCTTATGAAAGAGAGCATGAAAATCAGGATGGGCTTAGTGAAAAACAGTTCCAGTCATATGATTCTCTTACAAAAACGAATTTAACAGGAAGTCATCATCATACTCGTACAAGAAAGAAGATCTCGTGCGATGTCTGCAACAAAACATTTCCTCGAAGAAGTAATCTCAAAAGCCATTTGCTTATACATACAGGAGAAAGAGCTTTTAGGTGTAATGTCTGTAACAAAGCATTTCCTCGAAGAAGTGGCCTCAAAACTCATCTGGTTACACATAGAAGGGAAAGAGCTTACAAGTGTGATATCTGCAACAAAACATTTTCTCAAAAAAATAGTCTCAAAACTCATCTCGTTATACACACAGGAGAAAAAGCTTTCGGGTGTAATGTATGTAACAAAACATTTTCTCAAAGCAGTAGTCTCAAATATCATCTGGTTACACATACAGGAGAAAAAGCTTTTAAGTGTGATGCCTGTAACAAATTATTTTCTAGAAGCAGCAGTCTCAAATCTCATCTGGTTACACATACAGGAGAAAAAGCTTTTAAGTGTGGTATGTGTAATAAAATATTTTCTCATAGAAGTAATCTCAAAACTCATCTGCTTACACATACAGGGGAAAGAGCTTTCAAGTGTGATCTCTGTAGCAAAACATTTTCTCGACGTCATCATCTCAAAACTCATCTGGTTACACATACAGGAGAAAGAGATTTTAGGTGTGATGTCTGTAGCAAAACATTTTCTCGAAATTCTCATCTTAAAGATCATCTGGTCACACATACAGGAGAAAAAACTTTCATGTGTGATGTCTGTAATAAATCATTTCCTCGAAGAGATAATCTCAAAATGCATCAAGTTACACATACAGGAGAAAAAGCTTTTAAATGTGATGTCTGTAACAAAACATTTTCTTATAGAAGTAATTTCAAAACTCATCTACTTACACATACAGGGGAAAGAGATTTTAGGTGTGATGTCTGTAGCAAAACATTTTCTCGAAATGATCATCTTAAAGCTCATCTGGTCACACATACAAGAGAAAAACCTTTCACGTGTGATGTCTGTAATAAATCATTTCCTCAAAGAGAGAATCTCAAAATTCATCTGGTTACACATACAGGAGAAAAGGCTTTTAAATGTGATGTCTGTGACAAAACATTTTCTCAAAGTGGTCATCTCAAAAGTCATCTGGTCACACATACAGGAGTAAAAGCTTTTAAGTGTGATGTCTGTAACAAAGCATTTTCTCAAAGAAGTACTCTCAAAACTCATCTGGTTATACATACAGGGGAAAAAGCTTTTATGTGTGATGTCTGTAACAAAACATTTTCTTTAAGAGATAGTCTCAAAAGACATCTTCTTAAACACAGGGTGAAGGGAGCAAGTGAGACCTCAAAATCATAAAGGTGTACATTTTCTAATGTTATAAATATAGAATTTTTTCTTTTAGTAATAAAAAAAATGAAGTTCTAACAACAGAGTAGTAGGCCTAAATACATGTTAATATAGTTACATAAATAAATGAAAACCTATCTCCAATGCTCAGATTCTCATAATGTCAGTGATTGTCCTAAAATCAAGACTGAAAGCATAAACTGTAGACAATATAAGCTGCAAGAAAACAGCAAGAAAAATTGTACATACAGCCAGGGCCATAGCAAGGTCCTTCTGCGCCTTTGGCAAATGTGATAAATCTGTGCCTTCCAACACTGGGGGGGGGGGGGGGGCGCTGAACAATTTTTTTTTAACTTCTGTAAAATTGTTTATTATTTTAATATAAAATACTGTTGTTATCAAAGAAAACCTAAAACCACACTTTGAAAAAATGTACTAAGTGTTGGACTTTCAAGGTACTAAAACCTTATTTTCAGACGATTGAACTACTTACAAAATAATTAAATCATAAAATTTAGTATCAAAAGTAAAGTACTAATAGGCCTGAGGCCTACTAAAATGTTGAGCAATGCCATTGTTGATTACTTTGCAATCAATCCTGCTGACAGCAGTAGCACTGAGGATGACAGTCAGCTGGAAAGGGATTGAGTTGAACCACTTTCATCACAATAATAAAATACATTTTAATTTCTATTGTCAATATATCTTTCCATACTGTTCATGATTTATGTTATCATACTCTGCCAATAAGAAACCTTGCATGACTGCTTTTTGTTTGTAGACAATCGGCATAATACTACAGACTGTTCACGTGCAGTAATTTTTAATAACCTGAAAGATTTCTTCCATTAAAGTGGAATTTTTATTGCTTGATAAATTGCACCAGTCTAAGAAAAAAGGCAGGATTTTTTATGGTTAATTTTGCGCCCACTTTGTACCTGCGCCCTCGGCGGAGGCCCATCTCGCCACCGCCTATCTACAGCCCTGCATACAGCATCCTTCTGCATCACCAAACTGCCCAATTTACAAGAAAATATTTAATACAGAGTGCGGCACGTAAAACCGGCCCGTCGTAATATTATGGTATAATGCGTTGCAGACGTGTTTTAAGGGGACTGAAGTTAAACCGTACCGGATAAGTGTTGTGCAAGAACTGAAGGAGCCTGACCTGCAGAAGAGGGTGCATTTCTGTTCATGGCTGTTGAGAAATGTTGCCAGTGGTGTCTTGGACCCACTAAGGCTCATCATGAGTGACGAGGCGTGGTTACTGGTTCCACCTGTCTGGGTACGTAAGTTCCCAAAACAACCTGTATTGGTCGACAGAAAATCCACACTCAATCCACCAGGTACCCTTGCATGACGAGAAGATTGGTGTTTGGTGTGCCATTTCAGCCACACGCGTTATAGGGCCCATATTCTTTGATAAAACAGTGAACAGTGACGTGTGTTTGGGAATCCTGGAGGAGTTTTATTCAAACTTGACAGAAGAGGAGCGTCGGTTATGTTACTTTCAACAGGACGGTGCAACATGCCACACATCAGCTGTATCATTGTCCCGTGTGCATGAGATGTTCACACCAGAGAGGACAATCAGCAAAGGCTAGTGGCCTCCTCGGTCACCAGACTTGTCCACTTGTGACTTTTACTTTTTGGGACTGTTAAAGAGAAGAGTATACGAAACAAATCCACACACAATTGAAGAACTCAAGACCAGGATCCAGGATGCCATCAATAGCATCACAAGACAAGAACCGACAAGGGTATATATGAATCTCCTCAAGCGTGCTCACATGTGTGTTGAAGTGGGCGGAGGACACTTTCAGCACCTACTGTGAAGGAGTGTAGTCATATTCAATACATTACATTTTATTTTATGTAGTCATATTCAATACATTACATTTCAATTTATGTGTTGACTTTGCGGGCCGGTTTTACGTGCCGCACCCTGTATAATTAAACCCAAGATCAATTTATGGCTTCAGTCAACGCTTTTAATGTTTACATTTTAGGAAATAACATGCATCTAGAACAAATTCGACCAGCTATTGCGACAAAATCAAGAAACAATATGATACTAATTCAGTACAGCCCTGCTGACAGAACTGTTATTTGCACAACCTATAACCAACGTGAACTTTACATGTGCAGTGTTTACTTTGATTATAAGCATGACATCACTAAAGACATTCAGAAAATATGTGATGATTAGACTTCGGACTTTTAGGTCGCTAAAAATGCTGTTTAAGGTAGGCCTACCTAAAATAGGTTCTGAAAATCGTAAAAAAGCCTCTTAATTATAAAATCGTTAAGTTGCCAATTTTCTGAAATATCTCAATTGCAATGCAGAATTTTATATTTATTGAAGTCACCATTAATCATTAATCATGATAAAACACAGATATAGGCCTATGGTACACAGAATTTCTACGGATCCTAGTACTAGGGCCTGTATTACTACTATAATTGAAAACCTAATCCCTGCGCCCAGAAGCTACGCATGCTAGCATATTCAACCCCCTTGTATTACTCAGTGATTAAGAGAACTACTATTTTTTTTGTTACTGGATGTGGGAGTCGGGAGAAAAACATTACATTTTCTTGGGAATTCAAAGGAATTTTTCTCCTGAAGACGAAACACTTCTTACAGGGTGCGGCAGAAAGAGCGCCCCGATTACAGAAGGCAAATACATCCAAACTCAATAAAATATGAAAAAACTTATGTAATTCTTTGAAAGTACATATGATGCCATTTACATCAACGTATTTTGAAGAGAACATCATTCAAGTGGCGGCCTCCATTGTTTATACACTGATTGAGCCTCTCTCGGTAGTTGTCCACGACTCTCATTGTTATTTCGGGCAGAACATCAGCTAATTCCTGTTGGATTGCCTCCTTAAGAGCTTCTAAAGTTTGGGGACGATGTTGGTACACCTTGGCTTTCAGACGTCCCGTCTTTGAAGCCCGAAATGTACGCGGAAGACACGCTGCGTTCTTGCACTGCGTTGCTGTCGGCAACTCGACATTTTGAATAAACTGTTCTACGGCATAAGCGCGATGCACTCCTGACAAAGCCATGGTCTATACTAAAACGGCACCTAATTTGCTGTTCGGCATTATTCACCCCACCCCTCTACCCCCACCCACCACGTATATATCTATCTCCAAAATCGGGGCATTCTTTACTATTTAACCTTGTCACAAATGTGTCATGTACTGCACATTCCAAGCTAAAAATTTAGTATGAACTGAAAATAAATGCTAGAATTTATAACAAAAAATAACTTATTTTGAACTTTAGAGGAATAAATAAGCAAAAAGACAATATTAGGCTCTAACGTAAAAATTGGCTGTTTTAGGTCCTATAAAAATATCAGTTTTAGGCATAGTCACTTATGAAACAGGCATATACAACTTTTCGTCTATATATCACTTAAGGATTAAAATAGGTTTTTATCTAATATCCGAAGTTTAGTGATGATCTACATGCTAAACCACTGCTCATCACAGGAGACATCAATGCAAATCATGGTTCCTGGAGCAGCCCAGTTGAAGATGCTTGTGCGCGTTTTGTCTGTAATGCACGTCGATATGATCATATTTCACCCTCTCTGGAGTTCTTGTCTTGGCTACCTCTTCATGAACGCAGAAAGCTACATTCTCTTTCAATGCTTTACAAACTACTTCACACTAAAATTCCTCCTTACTTGGCCTGCCGTTTCCACTGCCTATCAGATTATCATGATCTCGGAACAAGATCCCATCAGAACACTACCTTATCTATTCCCCCACACAATACTGTATTTTATTCTTCATCCTTCACTGTCGGGACAGCTCGTCTGTGGAATTCCTTACCTGAGAATATAAAAAGCTGCCGAACACTCAGAACGTTCAAGATAAAGTTAGTTGATCACTTGACCACCAACCATTAACATTTATATTATATACTACTCTCATGTTACAATTGTTGCTTTTGTATTAGTTGCATTAATTTTTATTTTACTTTTATTCCTTTCCTACCTATTATTATTATTATTATTATTATTATTTTCTTACTAATTTGTTCTACTTACAATGTTGAATTTTCATTATTAGGCTATAGTTTAAAATAGTCTTAATTATAGTTTTCACCAACTTAATCTACATCTATATAATATAATCATGTTTCTCTTCTATTATTATTTTTTATTCTTAATTAGATTATTTGGTAAGGTTTGAATATATCCACCTCTGGTTAGTGGAAGAGAAGGCCTTAAGGCCTTAACTACACCAGAGGGAAATATAAATAAATAAAGATGGCCGAGGAAGACTTTTCCACGACTTCTGTGGTGCTAATGATCTATCTGTGCTTAAGAGGGGAGTTAAGCCAACATATTCCCGGAGTAACTCCCAGAGCTATGTAATTATCCTCTTCTTCCATTCATATTTGACTGGAAAACAAGTGACATGCCAACACTTTCTGATCGAGTTTTAATAAAGGTAACGTTAAATCCTACAGCAGAAATACCCACAATCAATGCTTCCAATTACTTAACGAGAATATATAAGACAAGAAATGTCAAGTGGAATCATTTTCAATTTGCTGCTAAGAGAAACCTCTGAAATATAATCCAAGAGATAGGCCTACAATCCTCTAACACAGTGAGTGAACTAGACCTGGCTGTTGATCATTTTAACAATAATATAATTAAAACTGTGGAAGGCAATTTACCTAAATTATCTCAGACAGTCAAGATGGCAGACAAGAGGTCATAATCCAGCTCAGCTCTCGAGAAAAGTGACATATTAAATAGTTTTGAGTGTAGGAAATGTGAAAAATCTGTTAAAAATGGGCTACTGTGTTCAAACTGTGACAATTACTGGCATTTCCACTGTGCCAGGATAGACCCAGTATTAATAAATAAGAAAGATGAAGTGCTCTTATCATGGATGTGTGATCTGTGCCGCAAAAACCCAGTAGCAACAAATAATGGTGTAGATATGCATTGCAAACTCATTGAAGCACTCAGAAGTGAGAATTTATCACTAAAAACTACAATTGAATGCCTAAAATCTGATATAGCTGACCTACAACTACAGATCCAAAACATAAAGAGGCCATACCAAATGAAACACCCACGTTTTGCCTCCCGTAACAATGGAGTCCAACAATCCTTACGGAATGAATCTTGAACTTGGCGGGAGCAACAATGAACACCTCCATTTCGGACGGCTTCTGATCCAAGGCTGAGCGGCGCAGCAAAGCGCGGCCAGGCGGATTCGAGAGTGGGGGAACAGCCGGGCACAGCATTGTTGCCGGATTTTGCCTCGCACCTTCCCATGCGGCTGGAGCTATTTGGGAACCTTATTTCTAGATCAACCCTCATATATAGATGATGCCACAGTGTACTGTTACACTGGAACCAGAATTTATCACCTTGGAAGGAAGCTTCAGGAAAACAGTGATGATCCCGATGTGTTAGTCGTTCACTCTGGAACAATTAATGTACCTTCATCAAGCTCCCCAAGTGAAATAATGAAAAAATGAATCAATTAGTGTCCTTAGCTAAAGAACTATATCCTCATACAAAGTTGTGTATAAGTGGTATTATCAGAAGAAAGGATGAAGATTTTTGGTACATAGATGCTATAAACGATACCTTAGATCTACTATCTAGAAATTAAAACTGCATTTTCCTGGATGGAAATGCACGGATTAACGAAAGTGACATAGGATGAGATGGAGTTCATCTAAACAAAAAAGGGAAAAATAAATTTGGTAGGTTATTAAATAGAGTAATACGTCATCTACGTCCAAAAAACTAACTTTACAAAATTCAGATGTTTACAACCCCAAGAATGGAGGATTGAATCTTGATAATACTGACAAACACAGTATAGAATATAATCTTATGAACATCGGTATTCATCGGGTATACCCGTAATACATCAGTAGATTACAGAAATTAATTATATCGTAAGTTTTATGCAGTCCCAAAGCCACCTAACACTGATAATACGTATTGTTTCTCAACTGTTTGTTGACAGATGAATATGATGTGAATTTTACTTGATCAATTCAGTGTAATTTTCAGAAATTATATAATGTTTCAAGGGAAGGAATGGTTTGTTTGGATTACATAGGGATGTATTTTGAAGGAAAAAGCGTAAGATATCCAGATAAGTTTCGTATTTAAGCATCATTTTACGGGCACCTCCTAGTGCAATTACATTGCTGTAGCAGGTGATTTCAATATAGACATTTTGAAAACCAACAAATCAGATACCCAGGACCTTTTAAATCTGCTCAGGTCCTTCAATTTCTATTGTATTAACACCAAGCCCACTCATGACCTTGCTTGTATTGATAATATTGTTTCCAATCTCTTTAAAGAAAATCTAAATTGTACTCAAATAGAGCAACATATTTTGTCTAATCATGCAGGTAACTGGGTCAAATTTTTAGATTTAGTTCCAGCTAATGACAGAACTCAGAAAGCCAAGATCAGCCCACCCATAAAACATCTAACCTCTCCTAACAGGATTGAGGAATTTAGGATAAGTATCTCTACTATGGACTGGTCTTTCCTATCTAACATGTATGACATTAACACTAATTTCAATATGTTCATAAATGTTTTGATTGCGCCTGTCCCTGGACCACTAAAAAACCCTATGTCAACAAATCAAAACAGAAACAAAAAACATGGTATAGGCCCTACTCCTGAATTGAAAGAGATGCGTGCAATAATGAAAACACACTATGACAAATGGAAATCTACATTACACGTAGCTGATAAGACAAGGTTTAAGAATTATAAATAATCCTATGAAAAGGCAATCAAGGAAGCCAAAATAGCAGCCAATGATTTCTTTATAAATAACTCAATAAATAAATGTAAAGCTGCTTGGAATCTAATAAAAAGAAAATCTGGCTTACACCACACAAAGGAAGAAGCATCTATATGTATCTCGAATCGCTTTATAGATGGTTGATTCATAGTATGCCATGATTTCAGAGCTTAGTTTTGTTTTTATATAGGCCTAACAAAGTAATTATTAATAATTTTGTATAATCCGTTGAGTTTACGAGTTACATCAGATAAATTTGTTGCAGCTGCATAATTTAAATGGGGGGGGGGGTGACAAGTAATTTTCCGCACGGGGTACCACCTAAGCTTGCTACGCCACTGCATCTACTTCTATTCACACAACTCCGACTTAGATGAAAATACATCAGAATATGTAAAACTTCTAGGTCTTTTTATTGATAGCAAATTAAGCTGGGAACCTCATGTAAACTATGTAATTAAAAGACTATCACATACTATTTACTTGATGAGAAAACTCAAAACCTGTATTAGTACAGAAGTTCTTATTACAGTATACTATGGACTTTTTCAGTCCATAATTACATACGGCATAAGACTTTGGGGAAATGCCATCCAAAGTTACAAAGTATTACTATGGCAAAAAAGAGCCCTAAGGCTGATTGATGGTGTAGGCCCATAGTATCCTGCAAATCCCTCTTTACTAAGCATCAAATTCTAACCTTACCATCATTGTATATCTTATCAAACTTAATCTATGTAAGAAACAATATAACAAAAACTAAATGTCAATCGTCACAACATGAATATAATACTAGATTTAATGACTATCTAATCACCCCTCACATAAGATTAACCAAAACACTAAAAAGTTTCCACTATCAACAACTAAAGATATATAATAAGCTACCAAAATCAGTAAAAATCTTAACACAAAATAAATTTAAATGCACTATGTCCAACTGGCTTAAACACAATATGGCATTCTATTCCCTCGATGAATATATGAACACTGATTTTTCAAATGAAAAAATTATATAACTTTGTTTTACTTTTAGCTAATATGCTCTCAGATTTTAGACATATCCCACAGGGTAACTTATTGTATATTGTATATTGTTTTATTGCCTGTCGTGAAACAATGTTTGTGACAAGGTCATATAAGTACATAAAATTAAATTAATTAAATTAAACAATAAAATTTGGCACATTACAATTAAAATATTCATCTATATTATAAAAAGCCATATCAATCAGCCAATCAGAGATACCGGTAAGTGTCTTGAAATGAGGCCTGCTCAAGTAATATAAATGATGTGGTAATTTGTTACCAATCTTGATAGACATAATCTCAAAGTTGGACATGGTTACCGCAAGTCTACATAGTGGCATATGGAACATGTGCTGTTGTCTAGTGAAATGAGAATGCTGATCTCTTCTTAACTCAAATTTATGAATATTGTCTTTTATATATAACAGAATTTCAATAATGTACAGCAAAGTAAGTGTCATTATTTTGTTCTTGATAAACAGAGGTTTACAGTGTTCTCTTACAGCAGAATTTGTGATTATTCTAACGGCTCTTTTCTGAAGAATAGAAACTCTATTTACATGAGTGCTATTACCCCAAAGGGCTATGCCATACTTTAATATACTTTGGAAATATGCAAAATAGATAACCCTGATATAATTTGTAGGTACAATTGTCTTAATTCTAAGAAGAAGAAAAAGTGCTTTCGACAATTTGACACATATGTGATTGATATGACCCTCCCAAGTAAGTCGAGTGTCAATATTTATTCCAAGAAAATTGAAAGCTTTAAGATTGTATTCCTTTAAAGAAAATAACAACGTTTCGGTTTTAGCGTCATTCAGTAAAAAGCCGTTAGAATTAAACCAACTTTTAGCATCTCTTAATGTTATCTCAGATTCGATCAGCAAGTTATTTAAGTTGTTATTTGTATTTATGATAGTGGTATCATCGGCGCATAATATTGATTCCGTCATAAGGCTGCTGGCAAAATCATTTGTTGACACAAGAAATAAAATAGGCCCCAAAACAGACCCTTGGGGTACACCATAACGTAAACTTTCAATATTTGACGTACTACCATCCAATTTGACACATTGTTTGCGGTTTGATAAATAAGTTGAAAAAGTCATGAGTTTGTTATCTGCAATGCCTAAATATTTAAGTTTTTGAATTAAGATGTCATGCTCGACACAGTCGAATGCCTTACTAAGATCACAAAAGGTGGCAAGGAGTGCCATGTTATTTTCAAAGGCGTCAATTACCGTATTGGCCCGAATATAAGACGATGTTTTTTTTTTTGCCTGAAAATGTGCTTTTAAAAACTATACTCGTCTTATACGCGCAGCCTAAGACTCAACAACTCTCCATTCCTGAATGCAGCTGTGCAGGTGGGCAGCGGCGATGGAGCGGGTATCCACAAGCAAATGACGTGCGTCCAACTCAAGGTCAAAACCGTGCGGAAATTCACGAACTTTACCGAACTAATTTTCCCCGACTTCGTGCTTCTGTTTGCACTTCACCAGGACCTTCTGATCCTGACTGCACTGTTACTTGCCTGCGCGTCTCTATTATCTACGTGTAAATCTTTTGTTTGACCACCAGTCATGGCAGACGATGTGGAAAAGAAAGCATCTTCATTGTCTCAATGCGTATATAAAGGCGAGAGAAGAAGTTACGACATGAACTTAAAAATTCTGTTTCATGTGAAGCAAAATGTACTAATAAGCTATTTTATTTATTTTTTCGTAACTACCCTTCAAAAATTCAGGGTCGTCTTATATTCGAGGTCGTCTTATTTTCGGGCCAATACGGTACATTGTGAACAAGACTTCTTACAGCACCAGAAGTATTGTGGTCGGTTCTAAAGCCATGTTGATTTTGGTAATACAAATTGTTTGACTCTAAATAATGACAAAGTTGTTTCTTCATGATTAGTTCAATAACTTTTGATAAAACGGGGATGTTGGAAATTGGTCTGTAGTCTGTCACCCTTCTTATATATAGGGATTACTTTAGAAGTTTTCATTGATTCGGGGTATATACCATTTATTTCGGGAGGGGTTTCAACCCCCTGAACCCCCCCCCTCCCACACCGTACGCCCATGGCTACCTACGTTACAGTTCTGAAAGTTCTAAAATGTCCTTTTAACCTGCCTAGAATCCTGGGAAATGTCTTGATATATTTCATTTTTATTTCTGTTACAGCTAGTTCTTTTCTTCTGAACCACTCAAGCAATTCAGAAGATCATGATGAAACAAAAGAAGAAGATTCTATTCCATTGCTGAATGAGCTTTCTAAGAAGAAATCTGAAGCCAAAAAGTGTAAGTAATAGTGTACCAGTAATGTGATTATTAATTATTAGGGGGCGGATTTCTATGATCTAAAAAACTAGGATATATGCATGCATTTATGACCTAGAAAGCATTAAAATATGACCAATAAAATTGTGGTCTTGGACATTGTGTATATATTTTTTTAAGTTTCATTACAATACATTTTATTAAAATATAATATTAAATAAATTATTCAAAATATCTGTAAACTCTCAAAAAGTAATTGTAATGCAAAATTTACAAAATATGATATGAATCTTCAAAATTTCTTTAATATGCACACAAAATTTCCAAAAATATAACCTAAAAATGCATATTCATACTAAATATGCTACAATAGTTGGCTGGCTCGCAAATGAAGAAATCAACCTATATGTCCCCAGGAACTATCAGATTGGTGACATTTTTTGCAGATCCAAGAAACAACACGGTGGAGTAGCTATATACATCAAAAACAATTTTAAGGTACCCTACAAAAAACTAGACCTAACATCTTTCTGTACAGAAGAAATCTTTGAGATAGTCGGCCTGCTCTTTACCCAAATTAAAGTAATTGTTTTCTCCCTATATCGAACACCCCAATCTAATATAGAGTCCTTTTTGAACCAATGGGAAAAGCTGAACCTATACCTGAGTAGATTCAAAATTCAAAAACAAATTATAAGGATAATGGCAAATGCTGGCTTCAAAGACTCATGCAGACCGTTGTTCAAAAAAATGGGAATTCTAACTCAACCTTCTCTCTATCTTTTCAATTTGCTAAATTACTTTCACATCAATTTCAACACTATTCAAGAGCATCAGAATCAGCATAGTTATAATACCAGGTTCAAAGAAAACTTAAAGTATCCATCTCATATGCTAACACTGCTGGAAAAGAGTCCATACTACATGGGAATCAGGGTATTTAATAAATTGCCAAAACCTATTAGACTAATAGAAAACCATAATCAGTTTAAAAAAACCGTGAGAGAAATACTCATAAACAAGGCTTATTATTCAGTGAAAGAATATATGGATGAGTAGTGAAAAAATAGTGGGTCCATCGGAATTCATGACATAAATGTTAGTTACATTTTGGCTTTCTTAGTATTTACTAAATTGTTTAATTTAACATTACTTATAGTATTGTTTCACTACTACCTAATTTTTCATCATATTCTGTACATATGATTACTGTATTATTTTCATATTGTTGTATGGTATTATTATTTTATATAACAACATTGTATTAATAATTGTATCCTGTTCAGGAACTTTTGACGAGTCACCAGTTTACGAGCAATGATCAACCATGTAAATGCTATGTGACGATTAATAAAACTAAACTAAACTAAACTAGATATAAAAACTACAAAATACTATACCTTGGTGACATAAATGTAAACATGCTAAATACAACCTATGAAAAAACTATCTTACACAACACACTACGATCTTATGACCTCTACTGCCTAAACAACAAACCAACTAGAAATAATGCATGCCTTGACAACATAATCACAAACATGCATAAAAATAGCCTTTCTTATGATATCTTAGATCCAATGCTTTCAGACCATCTTGCAATATGGGTGCAATTCCCCATACCTCCCTGCCTCAATCAACACGAGACTACAACAATCAATTACAGAGAAATGAAGGAATACAACCTATTAAAACTTAGACAAAATCTCTGCACTTTAGACTGGGAGCAAATAGTTTTGAACATTGACACTGCAACCGAGGCCTGTAACCTCTTTCTTCTTAATTTAGCCCAAGAAATTAACACCTGCTGTCCCAAGAAAATAAAGACTATAAACAAACATAAACTACAACAACACAAACAAAACCACAAAAGCTGGTACACCCCATACTTGCATCAACTTAGGAAGACTGTAAATACATTATACAAGGTAGCCAAAACCGGCTCAGCTGAAGATAAGACTAAGTATAAATACATAAGAAATGCATACAGAAAGGATATTATTAAAGCAAAAATTAACTACAATGATTCTCTTATAAAAACGCTAGAAATACATGCAAAACAGCATGGAAAATAGTTAAATCTGAAACCGGTAGGATACAACAAACCATGAACATCCCTATAGCACCTGATGATCTAAATAATTTTCTCGTAAATGGAATCCAGACCATGGTCAACCAGTTGGGCGACAATCCTAAAGGAAATCATCCTCCTAATGATTCACTAGAGAACCACTCTACAGCTAGGAAAAGTGCCTTAACCCGGCTTAGCTGGAAATACGTTGAACCTCTCACCATACTTAAAATAGTGCGCAAGATGAAACATTCAAAAAGCGAAGACAACTATGGCCTATCTAACACATTAACAAAACAACTTATTGATATAATTCTTTTACCCATAACCCACATTACAAATAGAGTAATAGCTGAAGGAGTGTACCCGGACTGTTTAAAAATCTCTATCATTGTACCAATATACAAAAAAGGGGAAAAAACAAACCCTGGTAGCTACAGACCAATTGCACTTGTCCCCATCTTATCGAAAATTATTGAACAATGCATAAAAGACCAACTAACACAATACCTTGCAAAATACAATCTAATTAATGACACTCAATTTGGCTTCAGACCAGGACTCTCCACCACAAAAGCTGTCGAATCAGCCATCACAGAAATTCTAAATGGTTTCGAGTCACATAATTATGTAAGTGCTACACTCTTAGATCTGAGCAAAGCCTTCGATACTGTTCCACATAACTTATTGATAACAAAATTAAAACATTACGGAATTAGAAGTACTGAACTAAACCTTTTTGAATCATACCTTTCCAACAGACACCAGATAGTACAGATAAACAATAAACGTTCCAACATGCTAGAAATCAACATAGGCATCCCCCAAGGCTCAGTCTTAGGACCCCTTCTGTTCATTATTTTTATAAATGACTTAACCCCTAATCTATCCTGTAGATCGGTTATATATGCAGATGACACAACCCTAATTACAACTGACTCAGACATAATTAAACTAATAAACAAAAACGAGGAAGTCTTTAATGAGGCATCCCAGTGGCTTGCACATAACAGACTATTGTTGAACCAAGACAAAACTGAAATAATCACCTTTCATCTCAACAACTCATTGACTGACATAAATCCGAAGACATCTGTAAAACTATTAGGCATATACATAGATGAAAAGCTGACCTGGAATGCACATACAGAACAACTCTGTAAAAAACTCTCTAGAGTTCTTTATCTCCTTCGTAAACTTAAATCTGTGCTCAGCGAGAAACATTTACTGACCGTATACCATGCTCTTTTTCACTCACATCTACAATATGGGATCCTTCTTTGGGGCAATTCTGCTGGAGCAAAAACCGTATTCAAATGGCAGAAAAAGACCATTAGATGTATATATGACATAGATAACCAAAAAACGTGTAGAACTGCTTTTAGGAACAGCAACATCATGACACAACCATCTCTCTATATATCTCATGCTCTGTCCTACACAAAGGAGAACCAACATCTCTTTAGTGAACGCAGTCAGATCCATACCCACAACACAAGGCAAAAAACAGACCTAGACATCCCATACTTAAGACTATCAAAAACACACAATAGCTATAAGCACATAGGTCCCAAACTATATAATAACCTCTCACAGAAAATTAGAAACCTCAAAACAAAACATTTTATGACCTACATGAAAAAATTCTTAACAAAGAATGCCATATACAGTGTAGAGGAATTTGAAGAAAAATGCCACAATGCTGAATTATTTTCACTGTAAATAAATGTAAATAAGATTTAATGTTTTCTCTCTGTTTTATATGTAAACTGTAACACAACTCTGTCTGATCTTGTATAGTTAACATATCCCATAACATGTAAATGTTCAGAGAATGAATAAACTATTATTATTATTTAAAAAAAAAAAAAAAAAAAAAATCCTAAATATGAAGTTATATGCACAATAAAAGCCGTTCCATTTTCACCAGGATGCTTGGAATCGGGTTTAAATTACAGTAAAACCTGTCTTAAAGACCACCCCTCTTTAGCGACCACCTCCTTTAAATACCAATTTTTCTAGGAACCGATAGTAAAACCCATAAGGTCAATGTTATTTGTACTTCTATTAAACGACCACCCCTCTCCCCGACCAAGGACCAGAGTTTCATTTACGTTAAACTCCTCTATAACGACCAAAATCGTAAAAAAAATTTACTCAAATGGTAGACATTAATCAGCATTTGAACAGAAATACTGATGTGGGCACTGCAAGACGTCTCTTCAATTTTCAATACAGTACTTTTACAAGAGTGATTGAACAGAAATGAGAATATGGTTGAACAATGCTTTTGGGCTGTTTTCCTCTTCGCCCTCTGGGAAATACCTTACAGTAGACAGCGTACAAGTACCGCGGCTTCAACAGGACACATTCCAATCTCGTACCTTTTACCTGCTTGTTTCAATACCCTTAAGAATTCATGCCTTTATTATCTACATGATGGCAGTGACTCAGAGGGGTAATTCTATTTCTTATGAAAACGTTTATTCAGTGGACATGAGGGGGTTTCTGAAATTCTCGATTCTAAGAAGCGTGCCGGTCAAGTTCCTTTCATTGTCCTAATAGCAAAATGTAATGTAGGGAAAATAGACGTGTCTTTCTTTTCCTGGAAAACATTACCCCGTTATACTGTAAAAGTAAGTAATAATCAACTGTGTGTTACATAAGACACCTACTGTATTGTACCGTATTTATTCTATTGTATTTTCAGTTTCAAGACATAAAAATGCATTCCCCCTATTAAGAGACCACCCCTCTTAAAGACCACTTTTCCGTGGAACCAGCGATGGTCGTTATAGAGAGGTTTTACTGTAGTTGGAAACCTGAAATAATGCAAAGGGGAAAACTATGACATGTCATAGAAATCCACCCCCTATTAATTATTATTATTAACTCTAGGACTCCAAGGGGAGTTTTGTTTGTTTCAGAATCGTCTTATTTTGAGTTGTTCTATTTTGAATATTGTATAAAATAACATTGTTATAAATTTGTTTTTAACATTATTTATTTGACTATAATAAATAGAAATATGAGTTTCACAGAAATTAAACTAAACAATATGAGGTATGTGTCCCTAGATGTTCGCTTTCCTCAGTTAATGGCTTTGATGAAGAGTTCTTGAGACAGAAATTACCTCAGAGTCTTACGGTTAACCAATATTAACCCTCTTCCAGGCAACTTTTTTTCCTGCATGATGGGGCAAGCAGAGTCCAACAGACCCCTGTACCTGTATTAGCGTTTTATAGTATGACATTAAAATTTTTGTTTGTAACTTAATCAGTAATACTTCATCAGGCTTCTCCATCACTTCTTCAATCTCACTCTCCGGTGCTTTCTTCTCCAGTGGGATACAGATTAAACATTAAGAATGTCAAATACAAGCTAATTATATGAAGGTGAGTCCAAAAATAAGTTTCCGCTGGTTACTGTGTATAGAGGTATGGATGAAAGACAGAGAATTCCCTTTAGGCAGGCTCACAGGCTGAGGTAGATTTCGAAGTGCTAATTCTCGCCTTATATGAGAGCTATCGAGAAACAAGTTATTGATTTGTAGAGTACTTATCAAGAGCTTTTCAATGAGACCCCATAAGACGTGGTTTCAAAAATTTCTAATTTCCATCCCTCACCAACCACCCCCACTCATACCCCCAAAACCCACGTATCGTTGGTGTCACTGTGAACTCCATAGGGAACAGGCCTACTCTAATTTATTCAAACAAAGCTTCCTTCTATACTTCATATACTTATGATTCCATCGATGTAATATAGTGGCGAAAATAATTACTGAAAAATGAAATCCACGAAAATACAGCACAGTGTGATGCAGTCAAAAATCTTTCTCTACCCTCAAAAAGAAAAATATAATTTTCTCACTTCACATTTTGATGTAGAATAAGAAGCCGTATTGCAGGGACATCTTAAGGGTCTTCCAATGAGTATGCTCTATCAGATGTCTGTAAAAAAATCCTATCAACTGATACGTTACTCATAGCTGTAAGCTTTGTGTTATTTGAGAAATAGGGATGTTTATCATAGGCCCTAAGCATCTAAAAGAAGACAAAATGGGATGTTATATTTTCAGTCCTATGCCCACATTATATTATGTCCCAGGTTTTAGGGGAGGAAAGTATGAAAGTGATATTGATTTTTTTTTTATTTCAGCCCTGAAATGTTTGTGTGATAACATAAGAGTGAGAAATAAAATACAATCTTATGTAACTGGTATTTCAGTTTCTTCTTATTTCAACCCCTTTCGGGAATGGTATGTAGAAGCAACGGAATGCAAGATTTGACATCCGCTATAAGCCATAAAAAAATTATATCTAGCATTTTCTGTGGGAATAGTTTGAGTGTGATAAGTCTTTCTCCCTTATTTCAAATTTTACCTATAAATTATATAAGGACCTAGAGTTTCAAAATCGAAAGTCCTCCATAAGTTAATTTCAAATTACAAAATACAAAACCCGGGCGATGCCAGGCCTTTTCAGCTAGTCATCTATAAAGCAGGGTTGGTTAATCATGGAAGTAGTTAATTATAGGCCTAAATACCACTAAGCGGATATCACATAATTATTATCTTATAAAGGAGGGAATGTGCTTTTTTACATTGAGGTATGTTAGGGACAAATTTTGGGATAGCATACTGCCTCTGGATTTTTCTCACTTCCTTCACTGGTAAGAGCAGAGGGTTAGCCTCTGCTGTGTGACTTCCAACACAAAAAAAGAATAGGAGCACGGTTGATGAGTGAGCCGAGTGAGCCTAGAAGAGCAGGTTATGTAATCCCTTACCACTGCGACTGTACAAGGTTTCTCTGATTTGTCTTTCTCAACCTCATCTTGAACCAAATACACTAACTTAATTAAACACTCTTTTTTATGTGAAACCACTATAATGAAATTTAAAACAAAATTCTCCTGCTAAAAAAATGACAAGCATGAGGCTTCACGTGTGCTCAGTTTGATATTGCAATTCAGAGATTTCCTGAAGAGCAGGCCCGACAAGAGGGAGGGGCAGCCAGGGCCCGGCCGACCAGGTTTTATCTTTTACTTTCTAAATTTACTGTAAAATAAAATTGGTTATAAGTCAATAAACAGCTTAAGTTATATTTTATGTGTTTATTTTATCTGCATTGTCCTGTCGTATAACAGTGACACGGAATTATCTGTAATGGATTAATCTTGAAGAAAAATTGCTATTTTTGAAAAGTAGAAGCACAAATCCTTTTTGGGCTCAACAGTAGGCCTCACTAACGTTTGGCATTTAAAATCATAATTTTCAAAAGATTAAACTGGTACATACAGAAAAAATTGTTGCTAATTAGAACATTTTAATGTATTTTTCCGTTTCCTGCCCGGCATCAGTTAACCGATTTTGTCAAAAATCAATAAGGCTTCATCCCATGGGCGTTATAAATAGTGTAACAAGTTTTATGAAAATCCGATAAAGCGTATTTGAGTTATCGCGCTTACTGACACACGGACAGACAGACAGTCAGTCAGACAGTCCTGTCTACCAGACAATCTCATAATGTACGGGTATCATTCTAGCACTTAATAATTAATTATGTAATATCATTACATAATCTTTTTGTTGCATACATTATAAAGGGCGAGATGGGTAGTGAATTTAATATTTGAAGGGGGCCCACGAAACTTTGTCCCTGGGGCCCTTGCTTTCTTTCCACGGCCCTGCTGAAGAGTCTCAGTTACTTGTTAACCTTAGTTATTGAAGGATCATGTAATTTTGTGCTGGTATTCTTTGTCTTAAAAACAATCTGTGATGGGCAGAAATAAATAGGGCTACAGACATCGGATACCAGTACTTGTTCAACATTCGTATTGTACGAGGGCTATTCAGAAAGTAAGGAACATTTTGGAATTAAAAAAAACCAAGTACAAGAAAAACATTTTATTATATACATGTGAAAGAGGGACTAAAATACTACTTTTCAACATAATCACCATACAAATTCAGGCACTTATCATAGCGGTGGACAAGCTTTGAAATTCCTGTGTCATAGAATTCTGCCGCCACTCAGTGACGCGTACCTGGAGCTCCTCATCGTCATCAAAACGCTGTGTTGCTAGCCAGGTCTTCATTTTCGGGAACATGTGAAAATCACTTGGAGCAAGATCAGGACTGTAGGGGGGATGAGGAAAAACTTGCCAGTTGAACGAGTTCAAGAGTTCTTGCGTATGATTTGCCGTGTGAGGTCGGGCATTATCATGCAAAAGCAAAATTTGGGATGACAATTTTCCTCGGCGCTTGTTTTGGACAGCTCTCCTAAGGTTTTGCAATGTTTGGCAGTACCGCTCAGAGTTTATTGTTGCACCACGCTCGTGGAGGCAGAATTCTATGACACAGGAATTTCAAGGCTTGTCCACCGCTTGATAAGTGCCTGAATTTGTATGGTGAATATGTTGAAAAGTAGTATTTTAGTCCCCCTTTCACATGTATATAATAAAATGTTTTTCTTGTACTCGGTTTTTTTTAAATTCCAAAACGTTCCTTACTTTCTGAATAGCCCTCGTAAATAGGGCTACAGACATCAGATACCAGTACTTGCTCAACATTCATATTGTATATACAATATCTATTAATTTTATGGATTTTCAATTATATAACATGTTTCTGTCTCTGTTTCAGTGAGCTCCGACCTAAAAAGTAAGTAGACATTCTTTTAAATATTAACTTAAAAAAGTTATTCAGTGATTGGAGAAAGCAATTATGACTTCAAGCTGCTTTAAATTTACTTCTTTCGGTTCTTCTATCAACATTTTAAACTATCGTTGACAGATTATACAGGGGTATTTTCTTCATATACGAGGGTTTAACTTACCGTATTTTACGGACCATAAGACGCACTTTTTTACCTTGAAAACAGAGCCTTGAATGTTGGGTGCGTCTAATGGTCCAAAGTACAGTAAAAAATTTAAATCATGGTAAATATTACCGGAATTCCATAGTTATAAAGAAAGTGTTGTAAACGATAAGATATTTACAAATTTTGGCACAGAAAAAAGGAATGTTGAGTACTTTTATATAAAAGGAGTTGTCTCTGTCGGGTGGTTTAAATGAAGGCATTGACCTCTAAACAGCTTTGTCCCGTTACACTTACCGTATGGTGAATTGAGGGTTAGAGGGTGTAAAAGTATTTTCAGTATTTCATGAAAAATCAGTTCAGTTAAAATTTACATAATGCCACCTGTACAGAAGAGAATTAATACAACGCAGGTTTTTGAGTTAGAACTGATTTACACTGAACCATTGTACAAGGTTATAATTTGTTTTTTGCAATGAAGTATATTATTCCCTTTTGAAAATTTTCGTTTAGAATCACATTCAATTTCTTTTCTTTTAAATTTTCATCCTAAAACCAAGGTGCGTCTTATATTCTGGAGCGTCTTATGGTCCGTAAAATACGGTATATAGTGGCAACACAGCTATAAAATCAGCTTAAATGATGGTCAAGCTCTATCCACAATGTGCAGTCGACAGTTGGTAGTTAGTAGTCAGAAGTTGCCAGTTGCAGTGAGCTGCTTGAGAGCGGCACTCAAGCTGCCCACAATATGCAGTCGACATTGAGGTTAGGGAAACATTTTACAGTACAAATAATGTGGAGAGATCGATTTATAACACATAATGTATGCAATAAACGTATCTTGCTTTTTCGTAGCAAGCTAATCTATTTATTTGTACTAGTAAATCAATTTTAATCTCGTAATATGTAACTTGCAGTCATGCCATTGGTAGTCGAAGATGAATTTCCCAACTGCTGACTACCAACAACCAATTGCCAACTGCAAGCTGCTGACTGTAAAGTTTTGGGGATTAAATTAGAGTATCAGTTGAGATGGGATGCTCACATTGAAAAACTAACAACAAGGCTGTCTTCTGTGTTTTTAATGAAACATTTAAATAACTTATACCGACGTCTTATTTGAGATGTGTTTATTTTACGTTTTTTCAGTCTATGTTGAGATATGGGATTATAATTTGGGGAGGTTCTAACAAGACTAATGACATCTTGCTGTTGCAAAGAGAATTCTTAGGATAATCAAGAGGTGTGATATTCGGGAGCATTGCAAACCATTATTTATTGAATTAGAAATTTTAACTGTTGTAAATCTGTATTTATTAGATCTTCCAGTTCATGTACATAATAATATAGATAACTATAATTTTAGAAAGGATGTACATGTGTATCAAACAAGGTTCAACAATGAATTGAGTCTACCTAAATTTAGGTTAAATAAAACAATAATAATAATAATAATAATAATAATAATAATAATAATAATAATAATAATAATAATAATAATAATAATAATAATATATACTTATACTTATTCACCGTAAATTTCTATACAGAAATATTGGCTTCGTCAGGGAACTAAATCTAAATCTAATAACTAACAATACTTATTCACTGTAAATTTCTATACAGAAATATTGGCTTCGTCAGGGAACTAAATCTAAATCTAATAACTAACAATTCTTATAACTAACTGTAACTAATACAAAGTGAAGGTAAGATTAATTACAATATTAGGTTACATCATATAACTCAGTAACTAAGGTAAGATGTTACACTTATCTAGTTAATGAGTTCCAGGTCCAGGAATTCATCAACAGTGTACGGCATATGATGCAGGAGCATTTTTCTAACTGCCTTTTTGAATTGACTTGTTTGATAGGTTTTTAGCTTATCTGGGATTTTGTTATATAAAATTAAGACTCTTAAGACTGCATGCAATTCTATGAGTAGATAGGTGGATGTGCTCTGAGGTTCTTGTGTGATGTGCATGGTAGTCAGAATTTAGTTTAAAGCTTTCTTTGTTTTTGTGAATGAAAGTGACAGATTCAAATATATATATACACAAGGGAGCGGTAAAATATGTAGTTCTTTAAATATAGTTTTACTCTCGGATCTAGGGGGTACTTGTTTCATAATTTTTATTGATATCTTCTGAAGAATGAATAAATCCAGGGATTTACTAGACATGCCCCATACAGCAATGCCATATTGGATTTGGGAGTGAATGAAGGCAAAATACATTGTTCTCAGAACTACTAATGAGGTTATTTTTCTAAGAATTCTCAATGCATATATATGACGACTGACTTTGGAATTCTCGTTTATATTTAAAACCTAAATGTTACAACAAGTTGCCCGCCCAAGTTAGAAACTATACAAAAAAAGACATTTTCAAAAGAAGTGTACAACTGGCTGAAAAAGAATCCCTTTTATTGTATTGAGGAGTTTTTAATGCTTAGCTCACAGGAGATTGTATTTTAACTTAGTTTTATCTTTTAATGCATTTAAGACAATGTAGTTTCTACAGATTTTTTTGACACTGTTAATGCCAATATCTGTGCCAAACGACAAAGAAATGTTATTATTATTATTATTATTATTATTATTATTATTATTATTATTATTATTATTATTATTTTTATTTTTATTATTTTTAATATTACTAGCTGACCCATCAATGCTTTGCATTGTTAAATTTATGTATATATAGGTTAGGTGAACACAATTTAAAGTTGATTTAATGTACTTCTATAAATCATCAGCCGTCCAGCCAACATGGTTGACGTATTTGTATTCCACATACTCCTTAACCCGTAGTTTACTCTGATTATGTCTTAAAAAATTTAATCGTTCTGTTTCAATTTTGACAAACATACAGTAAATAGCTGGGCGTAGGCGATGCTTTCGCTCCTCTCATGCAGCGGGCTCCGGTTCGAATACTGGTCGGGACAAGTTACCTAGGTAGGGGTTTTCCCGGGATTTTTCCTCACCTGTGAGACAAATGTCTGGTAACTTTAGGCCCTAGTGGTCCCCGGATATCATCTGGCAGCCATTATCATCCTCATCCCATCCTCGCCTTGTTCAGAGTGAGTGTGTGAATGGTATATCTCGTCCTATGTGATTGTGTTGTATCAGAGGTGGCCCCGGCATTGGACTGATCACTCATCTGGGAGGCCCTCCATGTCCTTGTCTGGTCAAGAAATTATGTATGTGATCCATAGATAATCCCCCTCCCGACAGGTCGCAACCCTCCAAGGCCCAGGCAACGTGGGTTGCTTAAAAGACTCCAAAATGGAGAGGTAAAAACTAAGGTAAAGATGGAGAGTTAATATGGTAAATAGAAATTAATCAGGAAATTATATATATTTATATTATATGAACTATCTTTCGCAATACTGTCCTAGGCTAACTATAAGAAAAGAGTTCAACTCTTAAGAATAGAACCCAGGACCTTCTAAATTTACTTCATGACAAAAAATAGTTGATAATCATTTATAGGAATTCTATTGATAGCCTTTCTCATAATTTTATATCTATTAGGCCTACATGAAATCACAGTGTCATGCCAAGCCACCTGTGTAGTTAAAAGAAATAATGTTGTCATGGGGATTGTGTACATGCGGTATGAATTCCTTTTGATGAATTTCATAACTTTGCAACCCTATTTTGGCTCTTAGAGGCCCTTTGAAGCCAAATATTTTGAAATCCTTTCTTAGTGCGCCTCTAGAGCCTAGGAGCAATATGTGTACCCAGTTTCACGTTCCTCGGCTGTATAGTTTTTGAGAAACTGTGATCAGTCAGTGAGTTTTGGCTTTTATATATAGAGATTATTATTATTATTATTATTATTATTATTATTATTATTATTATTATTATTATTATTTTTATTATTATTATTATTATTATTATTATTTTTTTTTTTATTATTATTATTATTTTTATTATTATTATTATTATTATTATTATTATTAATATTATTATTATCATCATCATCACCATCACCATCACCATCACCATCATCATCATCATCATCATCATCATCATCATGTGGGGCATAGCCTCAAGAAGTTCTTCCCCCATTTCAACTTTCATATCCTAACCAAGCAGACTTTCAGTATCACATTAACCTTCCTAGTACCACTGGGGTCAACATTGTATTGTATATTTCTTTATTCATCCGGCAAGATGGCCCTGCTCCCTTTTCCATCAGCGTGGCCGCAACCCTTCACACCTTCCCCGCTTGGCCGCTCCGACAGCCGCTGCTCAATGCCGGTAGTGCAGCTTGATATTTCACATTTAAAAAAAATTACACTTGCACCAATGCCAACATAATATTTCACCATTATAAAAACGATTATAAAAAACATAACTTAATATTACACAATAAAAATGACCCTTGCACTATATATAATATTTCACCACCGCTAGATGTCTACACTGTTTTAAGTTTCTCCCCAACCAAAACCCCTACTTTCCAGGCAGGTCCCATTAGAGAGTTGGAGTGGGACTCGGTTGTGGCGTATACTACCATTTTCCCATTCATCCTTTCATGGATATCAGTATCATAATATAGGACACATAAAAATTTGTTATGCTAATAAAAAATAATATAAAATAATAAAAGATAATAAGTTATATTATAATGTGACAAAATTACATCAGCAAACAATAAAATAGTAAAACAATTGAAGAATTAGATATATGAGTAATAAATACCAGTGTTGTATTCTAATAACAAAAAATATGCATGCAGAATTAAGAAGACTGACGAAGCTATGAATGTTGTGTCCTGGCAACTAATAAAGAATTATAATAATGATTTTTGTTGTTGTTTTCAGAAGCAGCATCAAAGAAAGGACGTCAAATTGGAGGAGCACTTCTGAATTTTGCTTTTGATCATAATGAATGTAAGTAGCTTATTGTAAATTTCATATTTGTCACCTAATGCCAGAACCACTACTTTTGATAAAAAGACGCAACTGAAACTTCAGAGCTTAAGTAAAATTACATAATTGAAAAATAAGCGAATATTTGTACTGGAATGTCATATCGGCAGTTAGAATATAAAGTTTACCATAATGTTCATTTAAATGTGATTACAACCCTTTCCATGGCTTCATTATTTCACATTCGTGGTTTTGGCATAACATCTAGTTGAATAAATGCATTTTTATTTACCCAATCGCGACCAACTGCTGTTGCTGGCTGGTCAACTCTGTAGATCGGACGTTCACCCTCAACATATTAGGTAATTCACCAAGTCTAACTTATTCCACTCTGCATTGGTATATGTTACAAGAAAAGTTATTGTTTACAAAAACTTGAGTACAGTGGATAATAAAAGGAAAAATACATTACCTTTACAATCACAACGTTTCAGCCTTCCTCATTTCACCTGAGGAAGGCCTGGTGGACAGGCTGAAATGTGATTGTAAAGGTAATTTTTTTTTCTTCTTTTTATTCACACTCTCGTAGTATCCCTGCTGTCTAAATATATCATCCTCCTGCTATATTTAAATGGTTGTATACGAGGGGCGTTCAATAAGTAATGCAACACATTTTTTTTCTTAAAGCAGGTTGGTTTTATTCAGGATTAAAATACAACATATTATTCCCCAAACTTTTGGCTACAAAACCCTGCTTTTCAACATAATCTCCATTCAAAGCTACAGCCTTACGCCACCTTAATGGGAGGGCCTGTATGCCTGCATGGTACCACTCTACTGGTCTATGTCAGAGTCAACGTCTTGCTGCATTCAGTTTCCTTAGAGTAGCACAATACACTTCAGAGTTGGTCGTTCCACCATGAGGGAGGACATCGAACAGAATAACCCCTTCAGAGTCCCTTCAAAGTCCCAGAAGACCGTAGCCATGACTTTACCAGCTGAGGGTATGGCTTTGAACTTTTTCTTCGAAGGCGAGTTGGTGTGGTGCCACTCCATGGGTTGCTGTTTTTTTTTTTCTGGTTCGAAGTGATGAACCCATGTTTCATCACCTGTGACATTGTTTGACAAAAAATTGTCACCATCAGCCTCATGACGAGCAAGCAATTCCGCACAGATGGTCCTTCTTTGATGTTTGTGGTCTTCAGTTAGGCGTCGAGGAATCCAGCGAGAACAAACCTTTGAGTACCCTGACTGGTGGACAAGTGTCCACTGCCAGGTCTCCGTAAACATTCTGCAAGCGGCTATGAATATCTGTGATGCTCTGGTTTTCCACCAAAAGAAATTCAATAACTGCACTCTGTTTGAAACGCACCTCTGTTACATACGCCATTTTGAAGGATAGTTATAGCGCTGCCACCAATGGGAAATTAATGAAACCATATGAGATGAAGCAGGAATACTTTAAAGATGCCCCCAAAAAATTCAATTTTTTTCAACTAAAATTGGCCGAGAAAAAAAATGTGTTGCATTACTTATTGAACGACCCTCGTATTTCTCAAAATAAAGAAAATTAAACACTGAAAATTTATAGTGCACTAAACAGATCTGCTAATAATGCTTCCAAGTACGGCACCACTCAAAACATTCTCTGTTATGAAATACCACAGTGCAAAAAAGAGCATATGTATCAAATCTCCCTCCTCTCGTGCATTACTACTTGGCAAGGATTCAAAGCAGGGGCGGATCCATGAGGGGGGAAATTTGTAATATTAAGCACAAATTATTCAAATGGTCAGCCTTCTAATCAATTTTGTAAAGACAACATAACTCAAATACTTAAATTAAAGTAATGAGATTCATTATTTTGAAATACATTTGTAAAAAAATGCTGAAATATTCATTTTGATTTCAATTGTGTACTGGGAATAATTAATTTTTATGAGTAAAAATTTCCCTCTCTACTTTGGTCCCCCCCACCAGAATGTCTCTCTGGATCCGTCCCTGATTTGAAGATAATTTATTTTTCCTTTCTGTCACTGTTGTTTGTAACCTATATTTCTTGGTATCCTCTAATAGCTATCTTGCTGGGTTTTTGTGAGCTGCTATTGAAGTGGTTACTTTACAGAATTTTTTCACTTCTCTGCGAGTTCACAGCTGTCCATAACTCATAAGTTTCCCTAGGGTTGTTTACAGAAAAAAAACCCAATTTCAAGGAAATATTTATTGCAACAAATACAGCGACTGTTCAGCTATTTTTCAACATATTCACCACAGGACTTAAGATATTTTCATAAGGTGGGACCAACTTTTGAACACCTGTGTAATAGAACTCTGCTGCCTGGGATTTGAGCCATCATGTGACAACCATCTTCACCTGTCTATCATTCTCTGTCATTTCTTGAGATGTAGGAAAAGATGGAAATCACTGGGAGCGAGGTCCGGACTGTAAGGTGAATTTTTAAACACCTCCCAATCAAAATTCTGCAGAAGACTTGCTGGGATGTGTTTAATAAAAATCCACCCTACAGCCCGGATCTCATTTCTATTGATTTTCATCTTTTCTATAGGCCTACCTCAAAAAATGACAGAGAGTGACAAAGACATGGACATGGTTGCCACACAATGGTTCAAATCCCAGGCTGCAGACTTCTCCCTCACAGATATTCAAATGTTGGTCCTTATATTTCCCATGGAATGAAAAATGTCTCAATTCCGGTGGTGAATATGTTGAAAAATAGCTGAACACTTGCTGTATATGTTGAGGAATAAGCATTTCCATGAAATTGTGTGTGTGTTTTTTTGTTGTAAACAACCGCAGGGAAACTTACTTTATGGACGCACCTTGTATATTTTGGGAAATAGAACTTACTAACATGCATTGCTGGAAACTATAGGCCTACCAGTAATACAATAAGTGGTTATGTTAAGGATATTATTCCATAAATAAAGTTAATAATTACACTTAGTGCTACATCTGTCCAGAAATCACCATTATAATGATATTTTATGGCAAATGTCTTCCATGTTTTAGCATACAATACTTGCAATAGTAATTTGTTCACAGACAACAGCCACATTGATTGTATGTTATCAATGCAATTTTTAATAAAATCAGGTAAACTGATGTAACAAAGTGCCAGTATGTTTTTGTTTAATCAGTTATGACTGCAATTATGATATGCAGAATATGTTTTTTTTTTTAAATTGATTTCCAAGTTAAGCTCCAGATTTATTCATTAAGCAGGGCTTACGGAAGAAAGGTCTACCATCTCGGCCACCTGGGTCATTTTAACGGTCTAGTTGGATAAGCGCGTGTAAAACAATAATGTTTTTTGTCATAGATACCTGTATTTTAATTTCCAAGGCCTTATATAAGATCACAGTAAAACAATAGGCTATGTTGTTAAGAAAACTGATTTTCATTTTTTTTATAAATTCTTTCGAATACGTATATTGCCATAAAATAGGCACTAAATTGAGCAATACTCCGAAACAGATCATCCGATTTTATCCATTATGAATAGACGTCTTCCCATGGACATTGTAAACGTCTATACCAAGTTTCATAAAAATCCGGTAAAGCGTATTTGAGTTACCGCGTCTTTAAAATATACACTAAATTGGGTTTTACTCCGGTACCGGTCAACAGATTAGGTTCAAATTCAATAGGGCACTTCTCATGGACGTCATAAATGGGTATACCAAGTTTCATGGAAATCCGTTACAGCGTATTTGAGTAATGGCGCCTTTCTATGAGAAAGGCGCCATAATCTATTAAAATAGGCACTAAATTGGGCATTACTCCGGTACCGGTGAACCGATTTGGTTCAATAACAATAGGGTTCTTCCCATCGGCATTATGAATGTTTATACCAAGTTTCATGAAAATCCGAAAAAGCGTACTTGAGTTATGGTGCGTACAGACACACGGACAGACAGACGGACAGACATTTTTTCGTCCACCACACAATCTCATAAAGTACCATACTGGCACTTAATAACACCAGTATTGTCTCAGTATAAAATTGTAGGCCTATATAAATACAGTAGAATGCTGTTAATCTGAAACATTTGAGACTGAAGTGATTTTGAATAAGCAAATTTTTTAATAATTCATTAATTCCAGTATACCTATGTCTTTTAAATAAAAATAGGATGAAATTCAAATATAAGTTGCCCCTTAAGCTCCGCCCACTCGATATTCACAATTGTACAGACTGTGTGTTGTATTTTGTTTCTGAGCGAAGCAGGGTGACCAACTGTCCTTGTATATTGTCGCAAGAGCCTTGTATTAATCGCACACTTTATCTTGAGCTAAACACTCCATAATGCTGAAAACAGTCCATATCAAGAAGGCCTCACTCAAAAAAATGAAGATCGTGACCCGTCCCCAGTATTGCCATACTCAAAAACTTCCCGTTGCAGCATTCTTGAGCTACCGTCTACTTTTTTTATTTGTTTACAACATATTATTCTGAAAATGACAGAATAAATCCAGGGACATTAGAAGAACAGTACTGGTGTTGTGGAAATAGTTGACATAAGTGACAACAAAGTTAAAAATGAAGATTATTTAAACCAAGAAGTATCGGACATCAGCGAAATAATAAACCAAATAAATGAAATGGAAGGAAAAGCAATTTAATGTGTTTTAAGATGAATCTGTCGTTGGAGAAAAGAACAAGTCAATTTTTATTATTTCGTTGTATTAATTGTGTTGTATTAATTACCTAAAAACTTTCGCGAAAGGTATTTAGTTAAATTACATCAATTCAGGCATGTGAAAGTGCGTATTCAAGTAGGCCTACTTGTGCAATGCTATGACTTTTAAACCGATTTTCTATATTCTGAAGATTGGGAGAGAAATTGTCTAAATAAATATATTACTTCATTCATTTCTCCAGCGATATATTCTACTATAATATTTGAATCAATATAAAATCTTTAGTTTGGTAGCAAGAGTTGAAAGTGATACGAATTAGTTAGTTCCTTTGTGTGCCAGCATAAAACTACACACGTTATATTTTCTGGTAGTAGGCAACCCTTCAAAAATTACGTCAATTTCAACTCGCCGCCTTCTCCAAAAGTCAGTCTCTTACACTGCATGCAATATCAGCTCCCCTCACCCCCGCATTTTTTTGGCTCAAGATAAAGTGTGAGCATAATACCCCCCTCTGCATAGTGTAAATAATACATAACACTAACCACATAGTTAAGTGCGCGAAGCAGAGGCGACAGCCGTAGCGAAGCACCCTTTCATTTTCGAATAATGTACGATACTCTGTTTGTAGATTTTGAAAATGCACCATATTATATCTCCCACGAGGTTTGTCAACCTGTCACTGATCGTCTAGCAGTATGACGTCACAGCTCCAAAGTCCTCTCATGAGTTTCTTCATAATACGAGGACAGAAGAATTTGCTAGATCGTGGTATAATAGAAAATGCATCAGAAAGGGTGCGGGGGGTGGGACCCATTTATCCCAGAGTGCGACTTTTATTTGGATTTTCCCAAAAAGAGTCCTACGCCATGTTAAATGTTAAATTTCAGGTAATTCTGTAAACATTTATTAATGCAAGCAGATTTTACAGTACAGTATGCTGATAGCTTCGACTGGTCACGCTGGGGAACTGAGTCATCCACCATTCGTTATTTATCTCCTACACTTATAATAGCTATTGTTGGAAACTGATCTTTGGAGTATCTTCATATTAATTTAATTCAAGTCCCACATTTTCACCATTTAGGAGCAAAACTGTTTTATTCTTCTCCTGTAAAATGTACATTTTAGCACTAATGTTCTTCGTGCAACCACTGATCCGTTTATAGCTCAATACTTATTAACTAAGTGCTTTAAAATAAAGTTGTTACATTGAATATGAACAACAGTTAATATAACATTTTTTAAAGAAAAGAAACTTGGAAAACCAAAAACACATCACCCCTTAAGCTCTTCCCACTCGAGACTGCTAATAGTTCCATCATATTCACTTAGATGTCTCTTGTTCAGCAGCGTTGAAAATTTGGAAAATTTGTTTAATTTTTCCTTTTTCTTCTTTTTCTCTTTCTACTGTTCAATTCCTTCTCTCCTTTACCCTACCTACCTATTTGGAACCTATTCCTATCCTATAAATTTTTGCACCTAATGTGATTCGACCGCTAGCATGATGGCCAGTCTTCTAAACCATCGAGTGTTTGTTGCGGTGCGAAGTGAGAATTCATTTATTTAAGTTTAGAGAGCTGCATGATATAGCGGAGATTAATAATTTTTTGCACTCCTTAGCTAGTAAGTGTTACTTACGAAAGTTGTTTACATGGATCGTAACTTGACATTACCACATGCAATCTTGTTGCTAGGGGCGACGGGCGGAAAGTTACTTGTTGCTAGGGGCGACGGGCGGAAAGTTACTTTACCGCCCGCAAACGCTTATTTGCGGGCTGTAATGACCAAGGCCTCCCCACTTTATAAATATTCGGTTGCCATAAACAATAACAAATGCGAATCACTTTCTGAAATAAACATCAATCTTCAATAGTGTATGTACATAATATTTTCAGGTAATATAGCAATTATTATAATTAAATTGATATAAGTAACCATCGTGCAAAAAATAGCATGCAACACACGGGCCGTAAAGGCATTTACGGGTCTCAAAAACTTGAAAACCCTTGGCGCAGGCGCCTCTGGTTTTCAATCTGTTTCCTCGACCCGTAAACATGCCTTTCCACCCTTGTGTCGCAATATACTATTGTATTAATTGCAATTGTGAAATTTGGTACAGGGGAAGTTTTAATTGGTACAAGGGTCGTTTTGGTTTTACTAATCAACTCGTCTTGAGAGTGGCATACCATTGGAATATAAAACTCTCGTTCCCAAATGAAGATCTACTGTCCATCACGTGATGGGTCACCATATAAACTAAACAGAGTGGACGGAGCTTAAGGGGCGACCTATTCTTGGTTTTTGCCAGAAACTTCTTTAATTTTCTTTGGAGAAGGTTTAAAATTTATTTTACCTTTTTCTTTATTTGCAGCACATAAATCCAAGTCGCATGGCAGTGCTAAAGCACAGATAATAAAATTTCAAGAAGGTAAGTAAACACTTCATCATCATCATCATCATCATCATCCTATCATGTATTAGGCCTAGGGGCAGGTTACGGTCTCAATCCATCGTTTAAGGGGTCTGCCCAATGATCTCTTGCCTGATGGTTGGTAATTTAGAATTTGACGGGGTATTCTTGTTCGGCTCATTCTTCTTACGTTCCAGTTTTTTTTTTTTTTTTTTTTTTTAATTTTATTTATTATTATTTATTATTTATTTATTTAATAAATATTTATACAAAACAAGACCACCCGAATGAGCAAGCGCTCGTGCTCGGGCTCAGTTCAGACATTTACATTACAAAATACAAATTACAAATACATAAAGAAAATATAATTAAATCAATACCTAAAAAAAGTAATAATAAAGAAGAAAGAACAGACAAAGTAAAAAGAAAAAAGGAAATGTAGTAAGAACAAAATTGAAACTCTGAGTTATTACAAATAAAATCGTTCCTTAATTGTCTGTTGTTTCTATATTTTTGTATATAGTCCATGATTGGTTCTGCTTGTAATTCTTTCATAATATCATAGTTTCTTTTGTGATCCGTTCTTGAGTAGCCTGCAGTGCGCCTCATAAATTTCATTTCTGACGTAGTTAGTCTCTGTGTATCCATACTACGTATTGTCCAGGCCTCACTGCCGTAACACAATATCGGTCTGGCTAATGTTTTGTAGATTCTAGTACGTGTGTGTTTCTGTACTATGTTAGGTTTGAAAATGTTATTAATTATTCCTGTTACTCTGTTGAATTTGATAATTTTTTGACTGAAATCTTTTTCTTCTTCATATGAGAGTTGATATCCAAGGTAATTAAATGTATTGGTTTGTTCTAATGTTTTATTGTTAATGACACTTTTACTGCGAACCAGATCTTTCCCAATAAAGGCCATGACTTTAGATTTTTCTGTTGAGATTTCCATATTGTAATTTTTTGCAATTTGATGGAATGAGTGAACTGAACGTTGAAGGTCATCTTCTGAGTTCGCTATAAACACAATGTCATCTGCGAACAATAGGATGTCCAATTTATATAATCTGTTAAGTGGTATGCTACCATGTGGTTTTAATCTCCATTCTTTAATGGCAGAGTTCATGTATATTATGAAGAGCAGGGGCGAAAGACCGCAGCCTTGTCTGACACCTTGGTTTATTGGTCTGCAATCAGACAGTTTGTTTTCCATTTTAACTTGTATGTAGTTATCTTTGTAAATATCATATATGGCTTTGATCAATTGATCCGGGATTCCATCATATGCAAGAATTTCTAATAATTTGTTTCTATCGACTTTATCGAAGTAAGTTAAACACTTTATTTGTAATATAACCAAATTTTCCATATTCTTGTCCAAGTTGCAACAAACTAATTGTAAGAGTTTGTATTGTATGCACTAAGTTAAAGATTTTTAAGATATAATTAATAATTGCTTTATTCCAAACAGCATTCTCCAGACATTTTATTTCTCTGTGAATATTACTGTACCCCTTTATCTGTTATCTTTTTCTACCCTGAATTTGTTTTCCTTCTTTATCATCCTTTCCAGTTTAGGCAGTTTCTTATTAGCCTTTCTTATGAAAATTAGCTACAGAAGATGTGGAAGAACACAGAAGTGAGACTTGAATGTGCTCTAAGAATCATAGAAAACATCACCGAATCAGGAGACTATGTGAAGAAAGATACCAAAGAAGCTATGCAATATGCGATTAGTGACATAAGAATGTGTTTCACTAAAATAAAAACAGTCTAAAACTAAAAGATATTGAGCAAAAAAAGTGAAACAAATAGGGGTTAAAGAACGACACAGAGAGACGAGAGCAGCTTAGCAGGACTAGTAGTGACATCTACCATTGTGGTATAAGAACCAAGATCCAGTAACCGGCATCCCCCCTCTGGTTAATGCGAGAAGTAGAGCAGGCTGACTATGAAAACTCAGTAGATGCAGAAAAAACACTACAAGGGTACAACATGGTAACAAAAACAGAAATAGAGAGGAAAAATCACAGTTAAAATAAACCAGTAACTGCAATCCATGATCGAAAACATCTCAAATGACATAAGAAAAATGTTTAAGGAGGAAAATAAGAACACAAAACAGGAAACCCAGGTACATCACAAACAGCACACTCCCAAAGTTCGAGAGAGTAATATGTTGAGCAACCCCATGGGCACTCTAGAGAAAACCCGCAGCACCCAGACGACAATTGAAACAGAAACAGAGCCAAGAGAGATCATGAGAAGGAGTGAAGGAGTGAAGAGGATACACTCACAGAAAACAAGGGCAAGGACACCCTGAGAGAAAGGAATGGATACAAATTAGTAACGGGAAGAAGAGACAGGACAGGAAGGAGACAAAAAATCACCATAGGGACAGACAACTTGACAAAATGAACACTACGAGCAGGAGAACATACTGCGTGGTTATATGTGGGACATCTTTCACAGCAAGCAGACGATAGGTATGAAAATAAAAGAATATCTCAAAAAAAAAAAAAAAAAAAAAAAAAAAAGAGTATAGAGTCAAGCAACATAACATAGGAAAAACTGAGGACAATAATAGGAACAAACAAAGCCTTCCAAGTGGGAATACTGTACCAATACCTAGAAAAAGCGGAGGACCCAGCCTACTGGCCTAGATGAATACTAGTTTGGCCCTTTTAAGCACCAAGACGGAGGTACCGAGGACGGACAGACCTGGAATAGCAGGGAGCAAATCAATAACAACAACAAAGGTAGAGAGACTGTGAAGATCCTACTATGGAACATAGAAGGCCTCCAAAGCACTATAAACACATTATCGGAAGACATCTTTAAGCAGTACGATATATCCATACTGGCAGAAACAATGATGACAATAGCATGGGAAGCAAAGGAAGCCTTACACCATAAGCGTATATGTGAAACAGGGGCCTATGGGCGCAATACATGCCTCCTTAATGCAAAGCTATCACCTTTCGCAATCATACACCAAACAGACAATATATTATTGATAACCACAAAGCTGTGCACGATTATGAGTGAGTGACATTATAGGAAAATCTCAACCACACTGGCAAAGACAATACTGAGTGAGACACTCATAATAGCAGGTGGCTTAAACTGCTGGACAGACAAGTATTCCTTAAAAACCACACGAGTATTAGAATACCTAGAGGTTAGCCCTCATGAACGTCAGAAAACATGACTGTGCTTGAACGGAGCCAGTGCCATAGACTTAGTGTTCACCAGCTTAAAGGATATCAAAATGAAAACACAGGAAATCAGGGAGAGCCGCTGAAGAAATATTTACAAGTAGTAACCATGTGCAAACTGTACAAAACACACTCAGCCAAGTCACCACAGAGCATACCTAGGAAAATAAGCACAAAACGCATAGACCAACCGAGCATCGACGAAACACATAAGCAAATCGCAGAGGGAAACCTGGATGAGGCTACTAGAAAAGATTCTAAGACAAGCAGTAGAAACACCAACAAACAGACCAAAAAAGATGATAAGATGGTTTAACAAAGATTGCTACAGGGCCCAAAGATTGACTTTTGGGAACATTACACATAGCACGGAAAATACCAAGCAATGAAAACCTACAGATATTCCACTCTTACAGGAAACAATATAAGCTGATAATCAAGTCACAAAGAAAAACGTCGAAAAGAAAAATGCCCCTACAAGGCCCTGGAATCCAGAAAACTCAAATATCCAATAAACATCCTGATGGCCTAGTTCTTCAAATCCTGGAGATACCAACCATGCCAACACCAGCAAATGACATTCCAAAAGACCCAGATCTATTCACAGAAGCATCTACAGTGAGTCCCACGCAAGAGTTGGCCAATGACGCGGGTTTCTGCATTGCGGTGGACACAGCTCCAAGTCCCGGATGATTGGTTGAAATATCTATGCTAATAAAGCAGGGATCGGTGTAATGATTCAGGTTCTCACATTTATAGTTAAAATTACAATGAAAGTAACCATGTACCTCATCACAAGACATGTTGGAAATGTTCTCCTCTTGCATACACACAACACTGGCACCTTTTTAGGAAATTTTCTTTCACGCGCATAAGTTCAGCTTCCGAGACAGAGTTAATTTCTCTTGTGATATTGTCTTTAAGTTCTTCTAATGTATGGGAAATTGACCTATACACTTTATTTTTTAAGTTTCACCATAAATAATAGTCACATACTGTTAGAAGAACTTAAAGACAATATCACAAGATAAATTATCTCTGTCTCGGAAGCTGAACTTATGTGCTTGAAAGAAAATTTCCTAAAAAGGTGCCAGTGTTGTATGGATGCAAGAGGGGAACATTTCCAATCTCTTGTGATGAGGTACTTGGTTATTTTCATTGTAAATGTGAGAACCTGAATCATTACACTGATCGCAGATTTATTGGCATAGATATTTCACCCATCCACTCGGGTGTTGGAGCTGTGCCTGCCACGACACAGAAACCTGCGTCATTGGCCAACTCTTGCGTGGGACTTTCTGTAGATAATATCAGTCATTAAGGCAACAAAGAACAACAAGGCATTCAGTCCAGACTTGATATATGAGCACCTGAATGACTCCACCGGAAAATTGGGGAAATGCATAACTCCACTATTCAACAATTGCCTGATACAGGGTCCCTTACTGGAATCATGGAGAAAGGCAACAGTTAAAATGCCGTACAAAGGTAAGGGAGACATTGGGGATCCAAGCTTGTATAGAAGAATTGCCCTAGAGTCAGCAATACTAAAATTACTGAACAGGCTAGTATGTAACTGCATGACGAAGGCAGTAGAATCACAAATACCAGAAGAGCAATTTAGATTCCGGAAAGGCAGATCGGCAATGCAGGCAATCGGTTGCCTACAAAAAGACATAGTGGAAGCTCTGATGACTCCAGGAGGAAATCTATATGCTGCATTCCTGGGTTACGCAAAGGACTTCAACAACTTAAATAGACAGATACTGATGGACAAACTAGAAGACATCATAGGAGACAACAACAATGAACTGAAACTTGTCAGGAACTTGCTGAGCATTGAGATATCAGATAACATCACCAAATCAACAGACGAATGGGGTCCTGCAAGGAGATCCTCCAGCCCGATAATGTTCACAATGGCCACAGCAGACATCATAAGTAGAATTCCAACTAATGTAAACATCTACCTTAATGGCAGACAACAATGCACTGACATCCACAAGCCACATCTGAACTGGCATAAACACATAGACATACTATCAAAGAAATTGAGCAAAACATGCTTTGCACTGCGGTCAATAGAAAGATTATCAAACAGGAACTCTGCTCGTACCCTTTATTACGCTAATTTTCATTCCCTTATAACATACGGTATAATTTTCTGGGGAAATTCATCTAACAGTAAACTTATATTTAAACTTCAGAAAAGGGCATTACGAATAATCATGCATGCAAATAATCGAACAAGTTGCAGGAATTTTTTCAAGGATTTAAGGATTTTACCCTTGCCTAGTATCTACATTTTAGAGACACTTACATATGTAAAAGACAACTTTAGTGGGTTCCAAAAGAACTCGAGTGCACACTCTTACAACACAAGGAATAGAAATAATTTGGCTTCTATTCCACACAGTACTAGTCTTTATGAAAAGAGTTTCACATACACTGGTCTCAAATTATATAATACATTTCCCCAGTACATAAAGGAGATACCTGCTCTAGCTAAATTAAAAAAACAGATCAGTTCACTTTTACAGGATCATTGTTTTCATTCATTGGATGAATTTTTCTCTGTATTCCAGGGAGAAAACTAACTGCTGACCAAGGAGAAAGTGAAAAAGTGAAGTGTTGAAATTAATTAAGTAGTAACGACAATGTGAAGCAAATGGACCAATGTGGCCTTGTGCTGAGCCCAGTGTTAACTGGTGGAAATAACATTGACTTCCATGTATATATATGTTAGTTTGGTGTGTAAATACGGAAATGTGTTAATATTAGGTCTCGATTCTAAGGCCTGTACACTTTGTAAAGTCTGTATATTACTATCCCAAGCTGTTGTAACATTCTGTTATATTCTAATTGTAACCATTTTGACGTGTCCCAAAACATGAATATGTTCCGTCGGATTAATAAATCTATTCTATTCTATTCTATTTATAAAGACCTGCAAGAGCTTTCGACAGCATAGCAGACTGGTTAGAAAGAAACGACCTAAGACTCAATGAGACAAAGACAGTCATGATGACCTTAAGAAAAGGAGGAAAAGAGGCGCACTTGGTATACAAAGGAAAAAACCAGACATCAGCGAAGCAGTTCAAATACCTAGGAGTAACGCTGCTCTCTCTGTCTCTCTCTCTTTCTCTCTTTCTCTCTTTCTTGAACCCTATAGCCCCCATGTTGGGGCGAAGGGCCTCCAAGTAGAGGTTTCTGTTTACCTATGTGAATTTTGTTATGCTTATTATCGCCCCTTAACCCCTCTCTAGAAACTAAGGTATTACTTGGACGTGAAAGGGCCGGGAAATTTTTTCCAGAGGCTCTAATTTAGGCTTGGAGTTCTTTTACGTGCCGTAAATCTACGACACGGGCCCCAGCATAAAGTCTCTCCCGGAGGACTCCGTGCCCAGGATTTTTACGTCCTGAAAAACCCATTGACTGCGGCCTGGTTTGATGCTGCGACCGTCGGATCTAGAGGCGGGCACGCTAGTAGCACTGCAGATGACACATATTAAGGATAGAGTGAAGCTGCACTGAGAGCAATAAGCAACATAAAGCACCTCCGGTAGGTGTCACTGCACACAGCATTGAAACTCTTCCAGGTAGCAACATATGGACTGAAGAATATATGTTACAAGAATCTGGCAGACCTAGAAAATATTAAGAGCACATACCTGAAACAAGCCCAGGCTTATTGAAGTTCATCCCCTTCAGGACTCACATATGTGATGACAGAGTCGTTGTTCAAGAGGCACAAGAAAACATAACGTACAATATAGAGATCTTCACTGACGGGAGTAAAATAGATGGGAATGTTGGAACAACAGCAGTCATCTTCCAAAAGGGGGAACTGGTAGAGACATTAAAATATAAACTTGGCATACACTGCTCCAATAATCAAGCGGAACAGATAGCGATCTTACAAGCGATCTTACAATAAAAAAATAGAGGACGATAAGAGACTGGTGGAAGTAGGCTAAATACTGATAGCTTAATTACCATAGAGCTCCTTAAGAATGGTAAAATAAAAAAATGAAACAATAGAACAAATAAAAACTAAAATCAAACACCTCCAAGACAATGGTTGGACAATCCATATAAAGTGGGTAAAGGCACATGCAGGGCTATATGAAAATGAAATGGCAGATAAACTAGAAAAGAAAGCTGTGCAGGAAGACACAGGAGATGTTATTTACAGTAAGATCCCGAAAAGCCATGTAATCAAGGAAGCTGAGGAGAAAGGACTGCATATCTGGCAACAGCAATGGGAGAGTACAACAAAAGGAACTACGACCAGAATGTTTTTCCCTTCAGTGCAGGAACATCTAAAGCAGAAGATTCCACTAAATGAACAGATCACAGCCATCTTAACTGGACACGGGAAGACAAGAGAATATTATAACACGTTCAAAATAGTGGAAAGTGCACTGTGCAAATGTGAACACGGAGATCAAACTGTGAGTCACATAATATTTGAATGTACTCTCTTAAACAGTGAAAGACTAGAATTAACACAAAACATAAGATTAAAAGGTGGACAGTGGCCAGCAACAAATTACGAACTAGTCAAACATTACCTCCAAAACTTTACGAAGTTTTTAAACAAAATAGATTTTGAAAAGTTATAAAATATTGTAGGATAACTGTAATTGTAATTAGTTAATTAGTTAAATCATTGCATGTAGTGTTACTTAATGTAATGGAGCATGCAGTTTAGTAATAAAAAAAATATAAAAAAAGTGATGACAGGAGAGTTGCCGCTTGTAGAGGACCTGAGACTGCAGTTATGGGACATGCAAATAAAGCGGAAAGAAATATCGGATGGCTTCTACTTCATGGACGTGATGATACACAAAAACTGCACAAAATCCCTATGCGATGTACGACACACAGTGACCAGATTCACGATGCATGGCTTCCATTTCAAAGTATGTAAATTAGGAAATACAACCAGCCAGGAAGGGAGAGTGACAGGTACCACACAGTGTGATGTCAGAAGAGACAGTTACCATTGACTCAACGGAGTGCCGAACGATAGTGTTGTATACCAATGCATATTTTTGTGCTTTATATTTATTGCTAGCTTAAAAGGCCCAGCTTCGCCCGGGTTTTGTATTTTGTAATTGGAAATTAACTTATGAAGGACTTTCGATTTTTAAATTCTAGGTCCTTATATAGGTATTTATAAATTGAAATAGGAAGAACGACTAATCACACTCAAACTATTCCCTCAGAAAACGCTTCATATAGTTTTTTATGCTCGTAGAGGAAGTAGAATTTTGCATCCCATCACTTGTACAGTACACAACAAGCCTGGTAGGGATTCAAATATGAAGAAACAGAAATTCTGGTAAAATAAAATTGTATTGTCTTTGCGGAATATTTATTTCTCACTCTCATGTTACCATAAAATTGTTTTGGGGATGAAATTAAACAGAAAGCAATATCACTTTCATACTTCTCTCTCCAAAAACCTGCGATATAATAATATACACATTAATTACCATACCTATATATATATATATATAGACACGCTAGCGGCCGTAATTTTGAAGATATTTGAACCAAAATTTATTATGTTATTTCCAGGCTCAATAGTTCGTTAATGAGCAAAATTGGCCCGAGGGGGGTCGGGGGAGGGGGTTAAAATTTTGACAACTTTATATCTCAGCCCCTATGAAGTATAGAGGGAAGCTTTGTGTGAATAAATTAGAGTACTCCCTATGGAGTTCACAGTGACACTAACGATTCGGGGGTTTTGGGGGTACGTGTGGGGATGGGGGTGAGGGGATGGAAATTCAAAATTTTTGAAACCACGTCTTGTGGAGTATCGTTGAAAAGCTCTTGATGAGTACTCTACAAATCAATAACTAGTTTCTCGATAGCTCTCATATAAGGCGAGATTTGAACGTTTGAAAAAGTGCTCTTTCCTCTTTTTTGCAGTAATCATTGTGGGTTTGTCATGCCAACGCTAAAGAAGAAGAGTGCTGCGCAGCGACAATAAATTAAACCAAAAGCACTTTGAAATCTACCTCAGCCTGTAGGCCTGCCTAAAGGAATTTTTCTTCTTCCTCTACTGTGATCTGTTATTTCGGTCAACAATGAATTACATATTTTCTGAAATTCTTTGAGTTTCTCTTTCTAATGTGACCAGTTTCGTATAAATCCAACAACTGACAAAGATGCTATGCCAGTTTATAATCACAGAGTGTTTTTGTGGACACACTGTATATTTATATGAATTCTGTGCCTGTGTATATATACAAAATCCCATACTATGATTAAAAATGGTTTCTACTTTTTTGTTGAAGGTGCCATTAATTATTAATTTTCAAACAGTAACATGAACCAGAGAAAATTCAGTTCTTTAATATCTCCTGACAGATATTGTAAGATTATGCTATATTTATTGAGGAAGAATTCTAGTTAGATTTATTTTCTATATACATTAAATTGTCCACCACGGGTGAGTTGGTAACATGACTGCCAGCCACCTGGGTGGTCCGGGTTCGATTCCCGGCCGGGTAAGGTTTCCTTCCTGGGTCAGGACTGGGTGTTGTGTTCCCCTTCCCATCTCGCGAAAGGACCTGGCCTCCCTATGCAGTATCATCCAGGCTAGTATCCCTCGGTAAGGTCGTGGACCTCCCCCCATGGCTTTATCATAGGGCAGGACCGGCCTCTGGGCCAGACACTTCCATCATACATTAAATAACATAGGCTTCTAAAGCATTGTCAAGTCTTTGAAATAAATGGTAAATGGGAGGTTCCAAGTGTCAGGTATAATGCATCAGCGGATGGGTTACGTCAGTGTTGCATTGTTGTCATGTGGGTGAGCAAACTTAAAATCTTATCTTCAATCTAGAAAAAGGCTTACTGAATTTTTAATTCGCGGGAGCGCAGGCAAAGAGAGTTAAGTCCACCATCCTCAAAAATTGAGATATGTCCATAGTATCTGTCTGGTACCCTATGATCCTCAGGTGGGGCGAAGGAGCCTCCAATGGAGGTTTCATTACCTATACTAATTTTGATATGCTTATTTTTCGAGAGAGGGTAGAGGGACAGGTGGTAAGCCCATCGCCTCGCAACCCCCCTCTGGAAACTAAGTATTTCTTGGACGTGAAAGGGCCGAGAAATTTTGTCCAGAGGATCTAATTTAGGCTTGGAGTTCTTTTACGTGCCGTAAATCTACGACACAGGACCCCCGGCTTAAAGTCCCTCCCGGAGAACTCCGTGTCCAGGATTTTTACGTCCTGAAATATCCATCGATCGCGGCCGGGGATATGTCCATAGAGTTTAGATAAAAATGTTCTCTACATTTGTGTTAAGTCCAGTAAGTCATATTCACAAATGTATGGTGTTTATGGATGTGTGCCTCATGGGTTTGTCCATCTCTAAAGGGAATTTGGGCGGGTAAGATGTGTTAAGTCACTCTAATTCTCAGTAACAAGAAAGTGGACTTAACTCTCTTTGCCCGCGCACCTGCATATTAATTGTTAATTGTTAATTGAATTTTTTCAACATATTCTTTCCAATATTTGGCAACCCAAATTAGGGAGATTTGGAATGATTAAATGTAACTAATCTCTACCTCTCTTACTCTGTACTGTTGTGAGTCTGACTTTGCTCCCCATAACAAGGATATAATATAGATTATTATTGTTACAGAGAGTCTCAGTCATGAGGAGAAGAAGCCATCACATGCTGTAGTTGATACATGTGAGTAACAAACCAAGTATATTATTTGAGGAGTGTCTGTTCAAAACTCATTGAGTCCACCTCCGATCGTAATGTAGTTTTTTGCGGATTCGCATTCTCTGAGGTGTTCTGCATGATACTAACTTACATAACGTTTTTGTTTCAAATCGCAACCTTTCCCCATTAAAATTGAGCCTGAAATATGGGGTTCAATGCAAAATGCGTTCAGTCCAGAACTTGGTTCGGTGCAAATTACGTTGAGTCCACATTTCAGGTGCGATCACGTGCGAAACAGGTGGTGCGTTGAACTTGACGACGTTTATTGTTGCAGGTGTTCTTCTAATGAAAGCGGTATTCACCAGTCGCCAGAACAGATATCATTAGCGGTCAATAATAAAAGAAGAGAAGCATGGATTTTCCATGATTTAACATGCTTAAAAAACAGAAATTGTTTAAATTTTAACAATTTGGTACTTCGGCAATAGTTCACTTTGTACAAGTGTGATCAGATGATCATATTTTTAAATTATTATTATAATAGTGCTGGGTCGAAACGCTTTAAGTCCATTACTTTCGAAACTTTAACTATCAATAAAAGATGTAAATGAAAAGAATGATTTGACACACCCAATACATTTAACCATATATTAATTCCTGATTCTAATCAGAAAAAATATTGCAAATTCGTTTAATAGTTTGGCCACAAACAGTTTTTCGTCATTCCTGAAAAATCATTATTTGTGGAGTAAACGCGTTTTGAATCGACGCTCCTCATTTGTTTGTATTTATTTTATGTATGTTGGTAGAATAAGTTCATTAAGTCTTATCTTCCATTTTACCAGTCAACAATTGTTTGCTATCTGCCTCTTTGCTGGCAACTGGCACATTAGTTCCTTACATTAGAATGTTGCTATCCTCTGGATAATATTGGGGTGAAAAAGCAAAGAGGTCTGCTGTTAGTAATAATTGTGAACTGTATCAAAATTTTGATGCAATCCTTCCACTTTCAATGAAAGAATAAGTAAATTTTAACACTATATATTCTTCTATTTGATAGCCTTTTAAATAAACAGAATATTATATAAGAAATACACTTAACACCCAAAAAAGGAAAACAAGATAATTATAGTAAACTAGGCTACATTTTAAACATTTATCTTCTGGGTGTCACTGTTCAGTTTGATTTCTAGGGTGATGTAATTGGACATGCTAATAAATCTTGACCGATTTATATGATGAACCCTCTTTAATACTTTGGGTGCTAGAGAAGGCCCCAGGGACCACCGCAAAATATTTCTTCCGGGCCACAGTGGTCACTCCGAGTTATTTAATTGTTCATATGACACCGGGCCCTCTAGGGAAAGCATTCTCTGCTACGCACGGGACCACTGTGGCCCCCCTAGTTACAGAGCAGGAATTGGGATATGGGTGGAGTAATCAGGGATTCATGACACTGTATAATTTTGTAGTATAAATATTATTCACATAAATTTATCCTACTGTTAGAAACAATATGCAGAATTACATAATGAAAGCAAAATAGACATGAACAATGTATAAAGTATAAGACGGAACAAACTGAAAATGCAGTAGCCAAAAAAAAAAAAAAAAAATGTAATTTTTTTTCCAGAATTTCATTTTTTCAGTTATGATATTTTGCAAAACAGTCCAAACAAAAATGAGGTTCACCTTCACAGTCTTCAAAATATGTTAACACTTTTTTTTCCTTGTTCTTCCATCCAGTTTTTTCTGATAGTATCCCCTGCAGTACTTCCGAACTTTATGGACTGAACCATTTTTCTTTCTGTAGGAATGACTATTTATTACCTTTCGATTTCATTTGTTTTTCAAGAACTCAATCTATTCCTAAATTTCCTCTCTACTAGAATGTGCAAAGGTTAAAACAATTTTCTTCTCCAATGGATTTTCTCCAATTAATAGCTCAATCTGCTGTGTATGAGATCCCCTAGTCAATTCAATTCTATTTGAAGACCATAGGGAAAGAACGTGCTATGTCCATTTTGAGATACAAGTAAAATCGTTTTCCTCTCTGAAGGGTCTTCATATCCACTTATACAGCAAGAAAGATCTGTGTTTATTCCAGACATTACATGCAGATGTTTATTTCATGTACAGTGAAAGAATGTGCTTACCACCATGCAAACAGTGAAAGAATGTGCTTTGTCCTACCATAGCCCACTAGTAAAAGCCTACTACCAGACTATGAACCAGGGTTGCCAGATAAGAAAAGTAAAACAGTCGTACCAACAATTGAAAATAGTCTTGCGCTAGTTAAAATCGTCGCACACTTTGCGAATTGTCAGGATGATGATGATAATAATATTAATAATTATTTTTATATTATCATTATAACAATAATATAATAATAATGATTGCCAAGCGAGATACTCTATACAGACATTTTTTTCTATAAATGCTTGGTGGTTAAAAATATGGTTTTGTAAGTTCTATAACGCGCCACTGCTCCACTCACGCATGCTGACTTTGCTGATCACTGCTACTAAATTACTCAGCTGACTGGTCTCTCATAACTGTATACATATACCCATTGTTGTTGGTACTCTTTGTCATCGGCAACCTGCAGGTGTTGCAGGAAGAAATAATATAATAATAATAATAATAATAATAATATATTAATAAATTACAAACCATAAAAAAGTAAGATCTCTAAGTAATATTATTTAAAGAAAAGTATAAGCCACTTTTGATATGCACGTGTCATCATATAGGCCTACTATTAGTAATAACAATAACATGATTATTAAATTTGGTCAAAATAAAATAAAAACAATAAGACCAGCTGCTCTTAAATGGTATAATTTCTTTAAAGATTTGGATTGCTTCGTTTTGCACACGTGCAGCTAAAATATAAAATGTTTGAAAAAGAATAATGAGAGAAGTAGCAACAACAATGCAACTTAAGCAAGGTGCGACAGCGGCCCGTGAAAGCCTGTAATAATTAAATGGACTGAGTTTTGTTTGACAATGGCTATAACATTCCGCCATTCATTTCGTGATATGTAGTCTATACAAAATAAACTGCGAAAAAACAAAAAAACTTCATGTTTATCCAAATTGAAAATTCTGCAGTAGATTGCTAAAAAATAAACAGAAAATGGTATATAAAATGCTAATATTAAAAATAGTCGTATGAGTATTCATACGACACATGGTTGCATCGTACATCGTACAAATCTATGAAATAGTCGTATGTGTACGACAAACGACGGCAAAAAACGCTAGGTTTTATTTTTACCTTCTAAATTTACACTAAAATAAATTTGGTTATAAGTCAATAAACAGCTTTAGTTATGTTTTATGCGTTTATTTTAACTGCATTGTCCTGTCATATAACAATTACAAAGAATTAATCAGTTAATCTGAAACGGATTATTCTTGGAGAAAAATTGCTATTCTTCAAAGTAGAAGCAGAAATCCTTTTGGACTCAACAGTAGACCTCACTAACATTTGGAATTTAAAATAATAATTTTCAAAAGATTAATTTTGGTGCATACAGATTATATTGGTACATGCAGATAAAATTGTTCCTAATTGAAACATTTTAACGTATTTTCCGTTTCAAGTCCCTTGCTTCCAAATATAAGACTCTTATACGTATAACGATTATAGACCTCACTACCTCAATAACCTAAAGAGGGCTAAATCGGACTGAAGGGTCTAAAAGGGGCTATGGAAGACTTTTGCTGAAAACTAGGAGCTTAAAGAGGACCTTTGCAGAAAAACAATTTTTAAATAGATTTTCCAGTTAATGCAAAGGAAAATGAATACGTGAATTTGTACATTTTAAGAAAGATAATAAAAATAAATTTATACAACGCACTAAAATTAACAATGAATATGTCGCTTTGTGGCTTGTCTTTGTCACTCGAAAATATGCGCCTCGCCTTCGCAGGAAATGAAACTTGAACCGTATAAAAACAAAGAATAATTGTATAATTAAAGGGTAGATATCTCAATGGTTTATGCTGTTTTTCGAGTGCCGATATAAGGAATAGTTACTTGTTTACTTTAACTAGAATAACTGTGTCAAAATAATAATACAATTATAAGTATTAATATAAGTCTTTTATTAAGACAGCTAAAATAGTTTTTTAAAACTTAAAACGGGTTATTCCACGAAAATAAAAGGCTAAAATACCTTTTATAAAAGCCTGAAAATCTGGTCCCTATATATTACCATAAAATAGGCGCTAAGATGGAATTTACTCCGGCATTAGTCAACCGATTTGAACCAAAATCAATAGGCTTCGTCCCATGGGCGTTATAAATGCGTATGTCGTGTTTCATGAAAATCCAATAAAGCGTATTTAAGTTGTTGCGCTTACAGACACACGGACAGACGGACAGATATTTTCCCGTCTACCACACAATCTCATAAAGTACCGGCACCAATCTGGCACTTAATAATTGTGTAATATCATAAAGGTTTGATTTCAGTCGTGAATTTAATATTTGACGGGGGCATTGGCGGTCAGTAGCGTACCAAGGCTACTTGGCGCCCAGGGCTAATTAGATGGTAGTCGCCCCCTAACACTAAAAGGTTCAAAGTTCAATGAGTTTAATTTAAACACAGTTCAATGTTCAGAATTATTTATTTTTAATAAGTAGTATGTTACTTAAACACATTATAAACAAAAAAAATATGAATGAAATAAAAGTGTAAGTATTATAAGGTTAGTTTGTTTGAAAAAAAAATAGATAAAATTTACACCCTAAACTTTTCCTGTGTTCTCGGCGCCCACGACCTATTTCGTATTGTCTATAAATAGTTTAAAACGAAACGTTTATTTCATTTCTAAATAATATTACTGCAGTATTTAATAAAGTAATAAAGAAAAGTTGACCAATAAAACCTTATATTTTGCCTGAAGAATTATTTTTTCTTAAACTAAAAAAATATGTTTAACAATTTTGGCGCCCCTTTCTTTACGGCGCCCGGTGCGGCCGCCCCTTTCGCACCCCCCTTGGTACGCCACTGTTGGCGGTTTCTCCTGTTGTGCTGCAGCACACAGCACACAGCCGCCAAAGCTTCTGGGATTGTGATTCAGTTGGAGAATTTAATGTTGTACCATGGTAGCTCAGTTGGTTAGAGCATCGGCACGGAGAGCCGAAGATCCTGGTTCAAATTCCGGCTATGGCATTGAATTTTTTATTCTGACTTCACGTGTCCAGCATGTTTTCTGTTCGTCGTATAATGTTATTTTCAAACACAATATTGTATTTACTTTTACGTAGATTTTGAACTTGGCAGGTCCAAACAAGCATTCCTCAGCTGTTACGTTGGAGAATCAGAGTCGGTAATGTGAATATTACCTTTTCCGCCTCGCGATAGGATTCTGCAATCACCCCCTCTCTCGTAGGGCTGTGACGTCACGCCAAAGCTTGACTGTATTGTCGTATATGCCAGTATTAACCTGCAGAATGTGCTGGAGGGGGTGCCCAAGCATGAGATTTCGAGGCTTTACGAACTATTTCACGTCTCACCGACGGGCGCGCTGTTAATTATGTGGCAAGATCTTCCACTGTCTGATGTAGCGTTAGGCAGGGTTCACACTCAGGCGATAAGCGATAAGCGATATATCGTGAGCGATATAAGATACGCGACACGCACGGACAGATACTTGAAATCTAAAGGGAGGCGATAAAAAAGGTTCACACTCACGCGATAGCGCAACATATCGCAAGCGATATATCTCTCGAAGTGCAGCATGCTGGTCGCCTGAGCGATTTGTTGCTTACGATATTTCGAGCAGTGAACGTGTCGGGAAGAAGAGAAGACAATTCTGTAATTCATATAATTCATTTAGTGAAAGCTCATGAGTGCATCTGGAACTATTCCATTACCGCATATAGTAAGACAGATGTGACGAGTGCCGCATGTAGGAAAATTGCAGCAGAAGTAGAAGACACAGGTAAATACATTATTTATTTATTTTTTGTGAAAGACAAGTAAGTAATCAAATTGTTATATTATTAACTCACAATGTAAATATTTCGAAACTCTGACACAAGAAATAAGTAATTTAAGTAGTCTATACTTTGGGTGTACAATAATAATTTTTTATAAATAAAATGTCAGTTTTTAGGTAATTTTTTATAATTATTAAGTCTTTTTCTTTAAATTTAGGATCATTTTTCAAACAATTTTAGGTCATCAGAATCCGGGCCCTCATTATAATACAATTTGACAGAATTAATATGGGGAGTATATTTTGTATCCGGTCAAGAAAACCACCATTAACGGCCGTGGGTGTCGGCATGCTGACCACATGCCCCCCAATCCTGCCATCTGCCTACGGGCGATGATGCAGGTGGTAGGCCAAGTCCCTTCAGGGATGTAGCGCCACGGAGTTTAGTTTAGTATATTTTGTATAGCCATTGCCTGAGGAAATGAAATTTTCAGAATCCCGGGGATGTCATATATTGTCATGCTCTTCTCAGGATTGTTTATCATTCATGAATCGCTAGCTCTATTTACTGCATACTATTTATAATCTTTCAACAATTGACACGAAACTTAACACCTGCTTCGCGGGAAACTGCAAGCGGTGCTTGTCAAGGGAGAATCTTTCCCACTTAAAACCAATGACTCCTGCCAACTGTGTCCAGTTACTTACTAATGAGTAGGGAAAGGCATTTAATGACCATAAAATAATGAAAAAATGCAAAATAGAAAAATGCATTTACTACCTAAAATAGTGAAAAAAGACAAGGAATTTTCCATTATTACTTACACTTATTAAACTTTTAAACTTTGGTATTCTTTTTTTTCCCCCAAGCATATACAGGTATATAAAGTTTTTGTTGTACTAAATGGCTGGGTATTGTAAACCGACACATCTCCAAAATTTAAAAATCCAAAAAATAAAAAATTCAAAGATCGAGAATTTAAAAAATCCAAAATTAAAAAATTCAAAGATCCAGAATTTAAAAATACAAAATTAAAAATTAATAAAGTCCAAAAACCAAATATTAAAAAGTCCAATAATGCAAAATTGAAAAAATCCAATAATCATACATTGAAAAAATAAAAATTAAAACAAGTTTCACTTCTGTCGCGTGGCGTTCTACGCACACTTTATTTGTTCAACAGCCAAAACAGAGTTTCTACAAACAGTGGGTGGCTTATAATTACCCTTCAGATTTTTTTTTGTTCGAAATAAGTTTTCAGGGTTCATTCGATAAAACTCCCTGAATTTTGATTCATGTTGAGACAGCTCTCGAGAAACAACAGCCGAGCTATGGTGCACGTTGGTAAGATTGTAGGGATGTACCCATCCCAATATTTTCTTTTTCTTCTCATTCTACGCCTGAACCAATAAGTCACTTTTTTACAACGTCTTCCTCACTTGAGCTCATAATTGTAACTGAAGTAGTGAGGATTGTGTTCCGCCATATTTTTATCGCCCAGGTCGCGCCGATTTATCGCTCGCTGTGTGAACCTTCCTAGCAATATATCGCCGCAACATATTCCTTGCTATATATCGCTTATCGCTTATCGCCTCAGTGTGAACGCTGCCTCCATCAGTCGAGTAAGCAATGCTTTTCATCTTCACCGCCAAATTCGAATGTGTTAAATTCAGAAACACAGATCCACAACCCCGATTATGTATTCTGTCGCACTGGGAACACTAAGCGACTTCCTCTACCTCGATCATTAAAAATACTATTTTCTCGTCTCTAATTCCACTTCGGAGAACACTCACGCGATTTTCGCTGCCCTAATTATTTTTTTTGCTGTTTTCTCTCTTACACAACGTTCTGCACCTTAAGCATAGGAATTACTATTTCCTCCCACCTTAATCCATCTCTGGGAACTCTCATGCGATTTTCTCTGCACTAATTATTTTGTTGATAATTTCTCTCGTAATCTATCTCTCTGAAAACTCTCGTGAAATAGTTCATGTACTGTAGTGACAATGCACGAGACCAGTGGCGTGGCGTGGGTGATTCATAAGTGTTGCCAATTGCTTCAGACTTAATTTGGGGAGTGCCAGTCTCGAATTCCAAGGGTTTCCAAGTTAATATTTTATAGGTTGTATGCAACTGTATAAAACAAAACAAACAAGAACTAACATATAAGTAAAAATTATAGTGGCATACCTTATTTAAAATGTATTTACAATCTCTCGAATTTACAGAGTCTATTTGTACTTCAGTTCAATCCGCCGATTCTTCTCCAAAAAAACATCAATGACAGAATTTTCAAACGTTGCTTGCTTTTGCTTTTTAAGTTTATTAAGCAACCCCTTTTCCACTGATAACAGAGACAGAGATGAAAGTCTATTTTGAGTTTGAGTGTTTCTGAGATAAGTGTGTATTCTGTGGAGCGCTGAAAAAGATCGTTCTGCTGATGCACTGGTGGCAGGAATAGTCAAAATTAATTCATGAAGTTTATACACCTGTGGCAAAGCTTCTTTAAGTTCCATGGCATACAACTCTTGGTGAACTTCGTAGATTGCTTTGTTTCGAAATTCAGGGGAAGAGTACAAATAACAGAGTTCGTTCCTTAATCGCACTGAGTTGAAGTACTGTCCGTAATAAGTAAGAAAAGTCTTAAACGCACACTCTGGGAAAGTCTTGTCATATTCGGCGTATGAAGCACTGTCCAACAATGACAGGAACAGTAGTTGGTCTATATCCGAGAATCTGTTGGTTATTTGGCCAAGTATCGTATCTATGATCTCATAAAATATTCGTCGATACGATGATTTTGTGTCATTTTCTCCTTTGTCCAGTCTCGATCTCTTTGAAAGTATTGGTGTTTCGTGGCAGTCTTGATCAGATTCTATTCTTGACCAAATTAATTCGTCAAAATTTTCACGCAAGTCTTTCATACTGTTTTTAAAGTCATTGATTTTTTGTTTGCAGAAAGCAATATCAAAAATCTTTTTCTGAAGGATGTTAAACAAAAAATCAGACTTAGGAAATACAAGCGAAAACACCAAAAGCAAGAATCTGAAATCAAAGCTTAGGAGGTTCTGGTAGTAGCCTGATGCACAAGCTCTTGTTTCAGCATCCCATTCATCCTCATCTTCTGCCATTAACTTAAATAGGGCGGCAAGTTCAGTCTTCAAGCTGAAAATGACATCAATCATTCTGCTTTTGTAGTTCCATCTCGTGGCAGACACTGATGGAATGCGTTTTTTCACTTCAGTGTCTAAAGCTTCTGTTCTTTTGGGCGATTTTGAAAAAAATGTAGACAGTCCTGACACTGTTTGAAAAAATATTCTACACTTCTTTATCTGACTGGTTGATTGCTGCAAAACTAAATTAAGCTTGTGAGCATAGCAATGCACAAATAAAGCTTGTTCATATTTCCCTCTAACAATCGATTGTAAACCGTTATGCTCTCCAGCCATCACGGCTGCACCATCATATGTTTGCGCTATGAGTTTCGCGCCAGATTTGAATTCGTCCATGATTTCGAACAAATGCTTGGACAAACCAACTGCTGTGCGGTCACTACTGACGTCACAAAACCCTACAAATCTTTCTTCAACCCTTCCTTCTGGTGTGACGTAACGAAGAACCGTTGATAATTGAGATTTATTTGATACATCAGTGGTTTCGTCCATGATTACTGATATAAAACTTGTCTCACTCACTTCGTTCTTTATTTCATTAATCAAAACACGAGAAATACACTCAATAATGTCATTCTGAATGTCATTTGACGTTCCTGAAAACACAGTCGCAGTCCGAAGATGTTCCTCCAACTTATCATCTGTTTGAGCAATTAGGTGTAAGAGTTCTACGTAGTTACCTCTGTTATCCGAATGTTCGGACTCGTCACTACCCCTAAATGGGAGTTCTTGCTGAGCTAAATAGCAAACAGCATTTATCAATCGACCCATTATATACCTATTCCTTTTCACACCTTCATTATACTTTTCCACTGAATTCTTAAATGCCTCACTCAAAGAAGTGTCAATTCTTGTTTTTCCAAACTTTACTAACGCTACAACGGATGAAATATGAGTTTTGGAATTTTCATGACGAACCCTCAAGGTGCGGAAACTATCCATGTTACTGATGCCATCTGTTGTCCATGCATTCTTTTCATTGGAAAAAAGCAGGCATGGCCAACAAAATAGTTTCATTAATTTGTCACAACCACACAGCCAAGGAAACTCCTTGTACCAAGAGCTACTAAAATGCCTCTCGAAACCCCCGTGTGATTTAGTTTTTAAAGGTTTAAGATCCGGAGTTGGCCTTCCTGATGAAATTATGTGACATTTTTCACCAAAAGAACGTGAACTCAAGGACCGTTTTAAAACGTTTTCGATCACACAATCACAGTCACTTATACCCGCAAATTGTGATGCCATTCTTCTTATTGTACTTTTAGCATTAAATCAGTCACCATATCATTGTTATACGTGAAGAATTAACACTAAAAATCAAGGTTTGCCTATACACTGAACTGGCAACAATAAGTGCTATAAACAGCAAACTGAGCGGGCAGGGTCACTGACATCTCACACGATACTAGGTAATACCGGAGTTGACGGGTCCCTGTACGCAGCAAGCCATGTTGCCTTCATTCTGGCAGCGTTCCGTAAGGACAAGTCCACCACCGCCGCCGCCAAATTCGAATGTGTTATATTCAGAATCCACAACGCCGATTTTGAGTGGTTAAAGATTTGATATTAAAAATAGCGCAAAAGCCCGTTCTTCTCACAGGTGCTCCCGGGTGATAGTTTAAATTGGCGTAGGGACTAGTACTTAAAGGTTTAGTATTAAAACGACCGCAAGAGCCCGCTCTATTCACAGGTGACAGTTAAATAACCCCGTTCTGCTCGTGGGTGAGGGATTAAGTTTGCATAGGGACTAGTAGTTAAAGTTTAATATTAAAGCGAGCGAAAGAGCCCGTTCTACTCACAGGTTACACTTACATAACCCCGTTCTGCTCGCGGGTGATAGTTTAAATTGGCGTAGGGACTAGTACTTAAAGGTTTAATATTAAAACGAGCGAAAGAGCCCGTTCTATTCACAGGTGACACTTAAATAACCCCGTTCTGCTCACGGGTCACTCTGTATATATTTTCAATTAGTGTCACACAGTTTACCCAGAAAACTGTGTGACACTAATGGAAAATCGGTATTTTCTCGAAGTGCGGAAGGAACTGGTTATTATTATTGTTATATTCGTGTTCAGAAGGGTCGAATTATAGATAACACACGTATTTCAAGTTGGAAAAAAATTTATCCTACACAGAATGAATTTTTCTTTGAATAGTTTCCCCTTTTCCTGCGAGAAATGTGTGACACTAATGGAAAATCGGTATTTTCTCGAAGTGCGGAAGGAACTGGTTATTATTATTGTTATATTCGTGTTCGGAAGGGTCGAATTATAGATTACACATGTAACTCAAGTGAGAAAAAATTTTTGCCTTGTTGTAATTAATTTTTGTTTGAAACATTCCCACTTTTCTTGCGTAAACTGTGTGACACTAATGGAAAATCGGTATTTTCTTGAAGTGCGGAAGGAACTGGTTATTATTATTGTTATATTCGTGTTCAGAAGGGTCGAATTATAGATAACACATGTAAGTCATGTCGGGAAAAAATTTTTACTCTTTGTAATCAATTTTTATTTAAATAGTTATACTTTTTCTGCGAAAAATGTGTGATTTTAATGGAAAACCGGAATTTTCTCGAAGTGCGAAAGAAACTGGTTATTATTATTGTTATATTCGTGTTCAGAAGGGTCGAATTATAGATAACACATGTAAGTCATGTCGGGAAAAAATTTTTACTCTTTGTAATCAATTTTTATTTAAATAGTTCTACTTTTTCTGCGAAAAATGTGATTTTAATGGAAAACCGGAATTTTCTCGAAGTACGGAAGGAACTGGTTAATATTACTGTTATATTCGTGTTCAGAAGAGTCGAATTATAAGGAACAGATATAGCTCAAGTCGGAGAAAAAATGTCCCTCCATATAATGAATTATTTCTTTGAATTGTTCCTCCTTGTTCTGCGAGAGATGTCTAACATTAATGGAAAATCTCAATTTTCTCGAAGCGCGGAAGGAAATGGTTATTATTATTAATATATTCGAGATCAGATGGGTCGGATTATAGATGAAACATGTAACTCGTGTCGGGAAAAAAAATTTCCTCGATGGAATGAATTTTTCTTTTTAATCGTCCATATTCTTTCTGCGTTGACTGGGTCACACTAATGGAAAATCGGAATTTTCTCGAAGTACGGAAGGAACTGGTTAATATTACTGTTATATTCGTGTTCAGAAGGGTCGAATTATAAGGAACAGATATAGCTCAAGTCGGAGAAAAAATGTCCCTCCATATAATGAATTATTTCTTTAATCGGTGTGATTTCCATGTCGTAAAGTCAGGGTAAGAACCTTTATTATTACGTACGATAATTTCAAACAAACAAAATATCCGAAAAATCTGAATAGGCTTATTAGGTACATGCAAGAAGTCGGTAAAATATGCTGTAGGCATTGTACAAGTTATGGCAACAAACGAGATTTTCACAAAGAAAAATACATAATACGTTCATTCATTCTTTGCTCTGCAGAAAGAAATATGAGTTAGTTAAAAATGGTAAAAAATATACCGAGTAGAAAAAGCCGTGTGCAGATTTTATAACACCAGGACCACCGGCTAGGAAATAATAAAAATATATACAGAGTGACCCGTGAGCAGAACGGGGTTATTTAAGTGTCACCTGTGAATAGAACGGGCTCTTTCGCTCGTTTTAATATTAAACCTTTAAGTACTAGTCCCTACGCCAATTTAAACTATCACCCGCGAGCAGAACGGGGTTATGTAAGTGTAACCTGTGAGTAGAACGGGCTCTTTCACTCGTTTTAATATTAAACTTTAACTACTAGTCCCTAAGCAAACTTAATCTGTCACCCGCGAGCAGAACGGGGTTATTTAACTGTCACCTGTGAATAGAACGGGCTCTTGCGGTCGTTTTAATAATAAACCTTTAAGTACTAGTCTCTACGCCAATTTAAACTATCACCCTCGAGCCGAACGGGGTTATTTAAGTGTCACCTGTGAGTAGAACGGGGTTATTTAAGTGTCACCTGTGAATAGAACGGGCTCTTTCGCTCGCTTTAATATTAAACTTTAACTACTAGTCCCTATGCAAACTTAATCTGTCACCCGCGAGCAGAACGGGGTTATTTAAGTGTCACCTGTGAGTAGAACGGGCTCTTTCGCTCGCTTTAATATTAAACTTTAACTACTAGTCCCTATGCAAACTTAATCCCTCACCCGCGAGCAGAACGGGGTTATTTAACTGTCACCTGTGAATAGAGCGGGCTCTTGCGGTCGTTTTAATACTAAACCTTTAAGTACTAGTCCCTACGCCAATTTAAACTATCACCCGGGAGCACCTGTGAGAAGAACGGGCTTTTGCGCTATTTTTAATATCAAATCTTTAACCACTCAAAATCGGCGTTGTGGATTCTGAATATAACACATTCGAATTTGGCGGCGGCGGTGGTGGACTTGTCCTTACGGAACGCTGCCAGAATGAAGGCAACATGGCTTGCTGCGTACAGGGACCCGTCAACTCCGGTATTACCCGAGACTATAAGCTTCGAGTTTGCCGGTAAGCGCCATTGGCAAAGTAACGAGCTGTTTAGAACTGGAGGATGCTGTCTTCGACCGGTCTCGGCGGATCGGTCACAAATGAAGAAACTCTGAAATCTGAAAGTGAAATTACTTACACTTTCTATTATTCTTTGGAAAAATAATGTAAAATTTGGATACACTTTATTCGTTTTATAAGCTGTTGCCGGCGGCAACAGAGGCAACATTAACGCCACGCCCCTGCACGAGACATTTTTGCGTCCAGAAAAAAAAAAAGAACTTAATCACATTAAGCGCGGGAAAGTTATGTTTACAATTTAATTGGTGCTTGTGTTTAAGAAAACCCATAGGAAGAATATTAATGGACTAGGCAAGGAATTGTGATATAAGACAAGGGTGTAGAGTTCAAGGCATTGGTGACTGGTTATATAAAAGAATGTCAGAGAGGAACGAACATGTAGAAAGAATGAATTAAGAAAGATTGGTTTAATAATCAGTAGGCTACAAGAATAATAATTTTATACACTATTTCACGAGAGTTTCGGAGAGATAGATTAGGATGAGAGAAGTAGCAAAAAAATAATTAGGGCAGAGAAAATCGCGTGAGAGTTCCCAGAGATGGATTAAGAGATGAGCAGTTAAGATAGGCCTACAAATAATTTTTAAAAATATTTTAAGTTTGCTGTATGAAATGGTATTTGCAGCAGACCCTCGTTTTGAGTCACCAGTCGCTACTGGACGGGGGCCCGGGAAGATTTGTCCCTGGGGCCCTTGTTTTCTCTTCACGGCCCTGGTTCCATGAGAAATGTTTCAGTGAGAATTATTCCATCGACGTTTTGTAGTGTTCCTTGTGGTACCTATGGCAGTGCATTTTTTATTCCTTTAATGTTCCATAACAGGACCCTAATGGTCTTACAAGGCCTCGCTTCTTAGAACAAGGAAACACCTGCAATGCGGAGTCCAGGTACAGTAGAGGTCAGGGGTTCCTATTAACAAAGGGTCACACCTTTCGAGATACTCATAACAGATCAGATTGTTGGAAAGATATCTCAGCCATTGTTTTGGACGGACTGAGAAACCCTTAACTGCTGTTTGAAAATAGTTTTAATATGCTAATGTTAAACTTGCAAGCAAATAGTCGTGAGTTACTATTGGTGTGTGTGGATTTAAAGTGGTTCCGTCCTGCGTGAAGGTCAACACATAATGGAGACTGTGGCAACATTACAATATGACGAAACAGACATAAAACAACAAGACTTCCAGTCGCAATGTGTAAAACTAGAAAATACTGTTAAGTGTGAGGATGTACCCATAACCTTCGATTTAGTAGAAACAATCCAAATTAAAAGTGAGGATATAGACCCAAATGTTACAACAGTTCCAGAGTTACAGAAATCGACATCGTGCGGCGAAATTTCAGACACATTTCTTAAACGAAATATTGAATACCATAAAAGTAGGCCTGTGACCTTTGATTTGGTAAAGAAATATCCAAACAAAATTGAGAATGTAGACCTGTCTGAAGACATTAATTCTCCGTTGTCCAACACAGTTCGAGAGTTTGGAGACATTGGTTTCCTACCAAAAGAAATCCCAACCTTCTTATGAAAGAGAACATGAAAATCAGGATGCGCTTACTGAAAATCAGTTCCAGTCATATGATTCTCTTACAAAGACGAGTTCCAAAAGAAGTCATTATAATACTCGAACAGTGGAGAAAGTCTCTTGTAATATCTGTAACAACACATTTTCTCAAATAAGTACTCTCAAGACTCATTTGCTTAGACATACAGGGGACAAACCTTTAAAGTGTAATGTCTGTAACAATACATTTTCTAAAGTACGTACTCTCAAAACTCATCTGCTTACACATACACATGCTTTCAATTGTTATGTCTGCAACAAAACATTTTCTCAATTAAGTACTCTCAAGACTCATTTGCTTAAACATACAGGGGACAAACCTTTAAAGTGTAATGTCTGTAACAATACATTTTCTAAAGTACGTACTCTCAAAACTCATCTGCTTACACATACACGTGCTTTCAAGTGTTATGTCTGCAACAAAACATTTTCTCAAAGAACAGAACTCATAGATGATCTGCTTGCACATACAGGGGAAAGAGCTTGGAAGTGTGTTGTCTGTAACAAAACATTTTGTAATAGAAGTACTCTCAAATATCATCTTCTTACACATACAGAGGAAAAACCTTTCAAATGTGATATCTGTAATAAACCATTTTCTTTTAGATCGAGTCTCAAAACTCATCTGCTTACACATACAGGGGAAAAACCTTTCAAGTTTCCAAACAAAATTGATAATATAGAGTTGGGTGAATATATTGATTCTCCGTTATCCAACATAGTTCAAGGTTTGGAGACATTGGTTGCCGACAAAATTAATTCCAAACCTCCTTATGAAACAGAACGTCAAAATCAGGATGTGCTTAGCGAAAAAAAGTTGCAGTCATATGATTCTCTTACAAAGACGAGTTCCAAAAGAAGTCATTATAATACCAGAACAGTGGAGAAAGTCTCTTGTAATATCTGTAACAAAACATTTTCTCAAATAAGTACTCTCAAAACACATCTGCTTATACATACAGAGGACAAACCTTTTAGCTGTGATGTGTGTAACAAAACATTTTCTTATAGAAGTGTTCTCAAAACTCATCTGCTTATACATAGGGGCGAAAGAGCTTTCAAGTGTGATGTCTGCAGTAAAACATTTTACCGAAGTGGTTGCCTCACAACTCATTTGCTTGTACATACAGGTGAAAAAGCTTTCAAGTGTGATGTCTGTAACAAAACATTTTCTCAAAAATGTAATCTCAAAGCTCATCTGCTTACACATACAGAGGAAAGAGCTTTCAAGTGTGATGTCTGTAAAAAGACATTTTCTCTAAGAGGTAATCTAAAAAAACATCTGCTTAGACATACAGGGGAATGAGCTTTCAAATGTGATATTTGTAATAATGCATTTTATGATGAAAGTCATCTCAAAAGTCATATGCGTACACATACAGGGGAAAAAGCTTTCGAATGTGCCATCTGGGCAAAAGATAGATTTATGTTGCACCCCAGCCAAGCTCCGCCGTTTTGTTAGGTTAGGAATGTTTATGTTAGTTTAGGAGCAATATACTGAATAGCACGAGGTTTATTATGTCTCACATTGAATTTTTTCTGTGACGAAACCCTAAACCCCCACCTTATCAGGCGGGCCTCATTAGAGAGGAGCCTAGGGTGCAGCATAAAACTATTTTTTCCCTTCAAATGAGATGACTGTAATAAAACATTTTCTGAAAGAAGTTATCTCGAATATCATCTGCGCATACATACAGGGGAAAGACCTATCATTTGTTTGTACATAATAAAATATTTTCTAATAGAACTAATCTCAAAACTCATCTGCTTGCACATAGAGTGAAGGGGTCAAATGAGACTGCAAAATCATTAACTTGTTCTTTGGACATAAATATGTAGAAAGTGGTTAATGTTGTTTACATGAGAATTTGCATATATATTTTTGACTTTGTTTTGTATTTGGATACAATTTTAATAATCAATAATAATGAGAAATTCGCACATTGTGCATGTGTTCCTTAAGGCTTCTTTAGTCTCACTGACAAATTTCGCTAATTGAGCACTTCCTTGCAGTACACTTCTCCATATGATACCTTTCACACTTTTTATAGCACAATCTGCAAATACATGTGTCTCTTGGGTCATGGAACGTGTTGTCCGTGCACACCCTGTGATGAAACCCAAGGACCACTAAATCTGTCACAATGCGCCTCATCTCATAATTTGTCTCCGTCCATTCTCAATTGATCATTGCTTCCGTCGAGTAAAACTCCTCCCATATTTCAGTCTTTTTGTGTTGTAACTCTGCGAGTAACGTTTGTAGCTGCTCGTAGTCGGTAGTAATGTTTGATGCCTCAGATCGTCCACAAAATAAGTTTCTCTTGCGAGTAGATAAACTAGTCTCAAGGGGGCGTACTTTGATATTCCCAGAACCTTCTTGAGAAATCTAGCTTTAATTCCTTCAATTGATCTCATCTGCTTCATTGTTAGGTGTTCCCATTTTAGCTCTAGTCCATAGGTAGGTGTGGGGCATACTTTTGCTTCAAACAACCTCATCGCAGTGTTCAGTGACATTAGCGTTGGGTTCTGGATGTTGAATATTGCGTGAATTGCTGCTATTAGTCTTTCCTTTACGTGCATTGAAAAACATCTTCCTATTGTCAGTCCTAGATATTTACAGTATCCTCTTATCTGCAGTGTCTTTCTGTTGCATGTTATTTTGTCTTTTTCTCCGAGTCTCCCTCCTCTTCGAAACACAATTACTTCTGTCTGTCTTCATTTATTTTTATTTCATTGTCCTCGGCCCATTGTGCTAATTGATCGACTGCTTTCTGCAGGTCCTCTATGTAAGCTTATTCCGATGCCATGTCATCAGCGTACATTTATAGCCTCGTCCTTGTGTTCTTCCTAATGCTCTCTCCTACATCCTGAGTTAAGACATTGAATAGCAGGGGACTAAGAGGGTCCCCCTGTAGGACCCCGTTCATCTGGCTAATCCACTCGGATCTCCCCACACTGTCGTCCACTTGGACATAGTTCTCCGCTAGTATATTTGACACCAGCCTAGTCATCTTACTCTTTCCCACTAGTGATTCCAATTTTCTCATAAGAATCCGACAGTTCACTAGGTCGAATGCCTTTGAGTAGTCTACTAGAACTACATATAGCTTCCTGTGGCTTCTCTCTAGCGTCTGTTGGATGTCTGCGATCAGATTCCCTGCTGCCATTATCGCTGATCTCTTCTGCCGGAAACCAAACTGCTCTTCCGGTAAGTGCGGCTCCACCAGCTTAGTTAGTCTTCTTGTTAGTGCTCTTGTTAGAAGTTTGAATCCCACTGCTTCCAGGGCCACTCCTCTGTAAGCATTTGGATCGTTCACACTTCCTTTGCCCTTGTGTAATATCTTTAAGGTGGATTTTATCCATTCCGTAGGTATCTTTCCCATCTCAAGGCACTTGTTAAACAGTTCCACCCACACTGGCAGTAGGAAATGTTTTGACTGCTTCAGGTGTTCGTTCCGGATTCCGTCACGTCCAAGTGCTCTATTGTTCTTCCCCATGTCTATCACTCGTGTTATTTCCTCCTCAGTAAATGGGTCACAGTCCTCAATGACGTCCTCCTTAATCATCTCAGGCCTCGTCTCCCTATGACATAATATTCTGCTGAGATGCGATCCCCATGTCTGGATCGGTATGTCTTTCGGAAATCTCGGCTGTTTTGCTCTTAGGGCTCTGTAAGGATCTCTTTCAATGTGCTCTATCAATTTATTATGTTGCTCCTCCAAGAATGCTTTCCTTTTCAATTTCAATAGGTTTTTGTATTCCCTTTTGATGTCACTATATTCTCTGAGCGTATCTTGACTCTGTAGTTGTCTCGCCCTATGTAGTGAAGTTATCGCTCTGGTTCTTTGTTCATAGCATTCTTTGTCAAACTATCTGTTATCCACTTCACAATGCCCTCTGTTGCCTCCTCTAGTCTTCCCTCTTGCACCTCCTGCCTTAGGACTTCTACAGCTTTTCCCGATAATATCATCGCCTCACTGCTCATGCTCTTCTCCAGTTTGTCTTTGGTTTCCTTCGTCTTATAATTTGGTCTTATAAATTCACTTATGAGTGTTGCAGATAGCGGTATGTGCTTCCTGATCAGTGGTTCGTCTGTTTTCCATACTAACTCTTGCTGTTGTATTTTGAATCCTCTTATGATGATCAGATCCACTGTACTACCTCCATTATGGCATATGTAAGTCCATTGATTTGTATTCACAATTTCTAAACCTTCAGTGTTCACGTATTTAATCACTTGCCTTGTTTTCCTATTGTCCTTGTCTATAGTGCAGTTAAAATCCCCTGCTAGAATTATCCTCGATGATTGGGGAATCGAGGTCATTATTTCACTTATTTCTTCCACTATATCTATGGCTGCTAGCTCTGAGTTAAAATATGCTCCTATTATCACTCCTAATGTCGATTCTATTGCTACTGTGTTGCCATGTTTCCTCAGTATTTTAAATGGGGCTATTTCCGGCTTCAGGAGGCAAGCTACTCCTCCTGCTGGTCTGCCTCTGTCCTTCTGTAGGGCGTAAGTTTGAATATTATAGAAACCTTTAATATTTACAATTGTGTCCTCTTTCACAAACGTTTCTGTCAATATCACAATGTCGAATTCCTGGAATATGTCACCTGTTGTTAGTTCCATGACACTCTTTAGTCCATCTACGTTCCAGTTAAGTAGCTTTATTATCCAGTTTGCTTTTTCTTCTCTCTTACTCTCCCTTTTTATGTTCGTATCCGAGACCACCACACTCTTGTTATTGTTCGATATCCACTCCCTGAAACACTCTTCTCTGCTGTATTCAGAGAAGCTTCTCGTCCTTTTTGTACACAACTCCCGGTGATACTGCTCACACTTCTGCCCACAGAGGAAACACACATTGCAGGATGGAATCCAGTTTTCATCAGCGAGGAGTATTCCATCGGCGTTTTGTAGTGTTTCTTGTGGTACGTATGGCAGTGCATTTTTTTATTCCCTCAATGTTCCATAGCAGGACCCGGGGATGGTCGACCACACTGCTTTCTTTCGTAAATTTTTTTTCAAAGTCGAAAAATTGCCAAAATTCACGTTATTCTGTTCTTCTAGACTTTTAGAATCCATATATATGCAATTTTTTTTCCTAGCATTGTTCTAAATATAAGTAAAATTGGGCATAATGGAACTTTGCGCCCCATGCTGCTCCCCTTTCCACTCGCCACTCACCTGGCCGCTTCCTGCGTGCTTCCCCGCAGTGCATGCCACCATGCCTGTAGCCGCTGTTCAACCTCAACGCCAACTTTTTCAGTGATTCATGCCTTTGCTTGCAATACATTACATGGTATCTGTCATACGGTTCACCACAACGCTTGCACTCGCAGTCTTGTCCTGGTAAGTGGTATCCTACTTTATGGCATATTAGATGATGAAAGCTGTGCACCGCGAACCTGGTCATCACATGTCGGAGGTCGTAGTTTGGTTTTTTCCAGTCTTGTAAAGTCATGGCATCAGTGGCATAGAATTCATCCCAGATTTCTTCTCTTTTGGCTGCGAGTTCTTTCAGAGTTGCCGTATAGTAGGGTGTGGCCAGTAGTAGAAATTTCTATGTAAAATTGTTTTCTTGTGAGGGCGTATACCAGACGGGAGGGCGTGAACTTGGACACACATAAGACTTTCTTTAGGAAGGAGGCTTTGATTTTATCAAGATTGGACAATTGTTCTTTTGTGAGGTGTGACCAGATGTTTTCTATGCCATATGTGGCGACAGGCGATACTTTTACATTGAATAATTTTATTGCTGTGTATACTGATAGCTTTCTCAGGTGTTTGATGCTGTTCATGGTTCTTGCAGCCGCGTTGGTTCTGTCTTTCACGTGATTGATTGATTGTTTATTGCCACAAACATTACAAAAATGTACAGGCTATTGTCTTATAAATAAAATGCATAGTATACACATATATAATCATAAAAGTGTTATACATATTAAAATAATAATAATTAAAATAAATCTGACAAGATAGTTAAAATCAATCTTGTAGACAAAAAGAAATTAAAAAATTAAAAATTAATACATCTGGCAGATTATATTTTACTGTCAAAAAATTCCCTAATACTATAAAAAGGTGTTACAATAACATGGAGAACAGTTTTGCTTTGAATTTGTTTCTTGGTAGGCATGTTAAATACTCTGGAAGATGGTTGAACAACTTCGAACCAATCACAACATGGCTATTTTGAGTTTTTTTTAGTCTAACTTGAGGCACATGAATCTTATTACAAGACCTTGTATTATGAGTGTGAATATCATTATTAGATTCCATTTTCTTCTCTTTGGTATACACACACTGCATATAAATATATAGATTTATAACTGTTAAAATTTTAAGTTGTATAAAAAGTGGTTTGCAATGAGCTTTTGCCTCTGTGCCAGTCATAATTCTTAGTGCTTTCTTCTGCAAAAGCAGAACCTCATTAATTCTAGAACTATTGCCCCAAAGGATCAGGCCAAAGCTAATTATGCTATGAAACAAAGCATGATACACATTTACAATATAAATTGGTGTAATCTGCAGTCTTAAAACTTTTAATAAAAATATAACTTTAGAGAGTTTATTACAAACATAGTCTATATGAGTGTAAAGAGAATTTGTCCTCTTTTGTTTGCAAGGTTACTCCTAAGTATTTCACGTTCATCACTGCAGTCAGAAGTTTTGATCTGTGGAGGAAGACTGTTTGCTTTTCGCTTCGTCTGAAGGTTATGGACGCTGTCTTTCCTTCGTTGATGCGTATTTCATTGCTTTCTGCCCAGTCTGCTAGTTTGTCAAGGGAGGCTTGCAAATCTTCAGCTGAGCACGAGGCCATCACAATGTCATCCGCGTAAATGTACATCTTGACTTTTTTGAGTGTAGTGCTTCTGTGACATCTGCTGTGGCCACTATATATAGTAGGGGGCTTAAGGGGTCACCCTGTAGGACTCCTACCGTCTGTCTTATTGGACTTGATTGAGCGATCCCTTCATCTGTCGGAAGGTAGTTCTCAAACAGTATGTTCTCTATAAGGCCGCATAGGTAATTTTGGTGCCCTATCATAGTTTGTAATTTTATTACGATATTCTCTCTACTGATTGTATCGAAAGCTTTCGAGAAGTCCACAAAAATGGCATGTAGCTTCCCTTTTGGCTTTGCCAATGCTTCTTCGATGTCTTTTTGAACACAATGGATGGCTTGGGTGGTGTTTCTCCCTCTCCGAAAGCCAAATTGTTCTTCAGGTAGATGGGCGTCTAGTAGCTGTGTCAGTTTTTTTGTTACTAGCCGTGTTAGTATCTTGAGGAGAGAGCAATTCCCCTGTAGTTGTTGGGGTCTTCTGCATCACCTTTCCCTTTATACAACATTTTTATTGTGGACTTCTTCCAGTTTTTTGGGATTGTTCCCTGGCAAAGACACTTCTTGAGCAGATCTGTTATTATTTCCCGAGATCTTGGCTCAGGTCCTTGATATGTTCGTTGTAGATTTCGTCAGGGCCACATGCCTTCTTGTTTTTGCAACTTTTTATTGCGGATATCACCTCTTCCACTGTGAACATGTGTTCTTCGAGTGCAGACTGTGAGTCGCCTGAGTCCTTTTTTGGGCACGTATCTATTGACTGCAGTATTGAGGTTAGATGTTTTTCCCATACGTTCATCGGGATATGTCCTGGAAACTGCATGTAAATGATGTCTGTAAGAAGGTAAGCAAGGGCATATATATTGTGAAGTACATGTCAGAATACGTTGGCACTGCTACACTAAAAATTATTTATTATGGGCTAGTTTATCCACATATCCTATATGGTATTGAAGTATGGGGAGCATGTGCCTATACACAGTTATGTAGAATACTTATACTACAGAAGCGGTGTCTTAGAATAATATTTAAACTGGGAAGGTTAGACAGCTGCAAGGATATATTTAGGAAGGAAGAAATACTAACAATAATGTCATTATATGTATATAGGGTAATTTTACTTTTAAAATCTAAACCAGAATTAAACGTTGCCATAGATGAAATTCACCAGTATGACACTCGATCAAACATAAACGATACAACACAAAATCATCAAAAAGGGATTCATATGTAATTGGGATACAGTTCTATAATAAACTACCAAACACTTTAAAACAGTGCACTGGGAACAAATTTACACAAAAATTAAAGAGCTACCTTTGTGAAAAAGCACTTTACAGGATAGATGAACTCTAAATTAGATATAGGCCTAGGGTAAATAGTTCTATGATATCTATTAATTAATGTATCTTGTATTCTGGTATGATCATAGTCTGTAATTAGATTTAAGTTTGACATGTCCAAAATCAATATGTAATTGATACACTGGATGAAATAAAATAATAATAATTATTATTATTATTACGTTCCCGTCTGTCTAACGTCTTTTGCAATGGCTGCTTACTGCTGTATAGAGCTCTGCGCTTTTAAGATGGCCGCCGAGAATGAGGTATTATCCACTTCCGGTTATCTCAGATGCCTGTGTTTACAATACAGTTCTGTGCTTGTGTCTTGTTTTGGAAGTAATTATGCCGATTAACAGCTATGTTTTCGGCTGTTCAGCCGTTGCAAACACAAATTTAGGTCTTAGTTTTACAAAAGAAAGGGCTGTTATTCAAGAATGGAAGGTAAAATTACGCCATGGAAAGACACCTTCCCAGTATTCTCGTGTTTGCAGCTGTCACTTCACAGAAGATGATTTTAATGTTCCTTTGAGCAGTTTTGGCGAGTATTTCATGTTTTTTTAGAGTGATTAAGATATTTTTGATATAGTAGATGTTGAGAAAAATATATAAGCCTATGAAATAATAAAATCAGGTAAACTGATATAACCAAGTGCCAGTATGTTCTTTTTAATCAGTGATAAACGCAATTATTATGATAGGCCCATGCAGAAAAGTTATTTTTGTAATAAATCTCCGAGTTAAACTCCAGAAAAAAATGTCCTGGCAATAATAATAATGATGCAATAGGCCTACGATTCGCTGATATGTCTGTTTCAAGTTTAAAGCAGCCTTAAAAGTTATGAATGAATAAAGAGTCAATGTGAAATCTGTGAGGAATTACATTAGGTATATTGCTGCACAGAAACGAATATAAAAAATACTCACATTAAAATATAGCCTAAAATAAATATCGGTAGCTACATAACTATAGAATACACAATATAATATCAATATTCAACGGATAGCTGTTATGAATCGTTTATTTCCATTATTTAAATTATTATTTAGCCCACACTGACATCGTTATGAAGAAACAAATCAATGAAGGTTGCTAACAATATCAATATACGATTGGCCATTTGTTACGTTTATTAATATATTGTGGGCCATGAAAGAATATTCATTACAAAATTAATATTGATATACTCGTTATTTCGGTACCGGTCAACCGATTTGGCCCTAATTCAATAGGCTTGTACCCAAGAACGTCATAAATTCGTATAACAAGTTTCAAGAAAATCCGATAAAGCGTATTTGAGTTATCCGCGCCTTTGTGATGTATTACCATAAAAAGGCACTAAAGTGGGCATTATTCCGGTACGGGCCAACCGATTTGGTCCAATATCAATAGACTTCTTTCCAGGGACATTATAAATTCGTATACCAAGTTTCATAAAAATCTGATAAAGCGTATTTGAGTTATCGCGTCTTTAAAATAGACACTAAATTGAGTTTTACTCCGGTACCGGTCAACCGATTCGGTCCATTATCAATAGAGTTCTTCCCATGAACATTACGAATGCGTATACCAAGTTTCATTAAAATCCGATTAAGCGTATTTGAGTTATCGCGCGTACAGACACACGGACGGACAGACAGACAGACGGACAGACATTTTCCCTCCCCACACACAATCTCATTAAGTACCATACTGGCATTTAATAAGTATACCTGATCAACTTAACCTCGTTTAGGCTCATAATCAAGTTTCATTTCCATGTTAAATTAGTATTTCATCTTTTCAGTGTAATTTTTGTTGCCAATTTATTTGGTCATTTATTTTGACATTTAAGAATGTATATGTCAATCGAAATTTCTCCAGTAACCGATAAAATGGTCATTCTGTATTGTAATTGAGTAAAAAACAAACTACATACAAATTTTTAGGAAAACATGGGTCCGGGCTTTAGAGTAGAATGTGGGCCTAGGCCTAAGGATAGCTTAAATGTATCTGAAAATTCCAGATTTGTTGTATGCCTGTAATAGAAACTCTTGTAACAAGTAGATCAAAACCTAATAAAGAAAAATGTAATCATAATAGGCCTATAGTTAATTATAACACTAATTTTGTAAATGTCATGTTCTCTTAACAATCATGGTTTTCTAGGTAAATCAGATATGTTATGTATTATGTCATCAGACAATAATTTGGAGGTAATTGGGATGGCGGAACACTGACTGAGCCCAGAATATATAAATTTGTCAAATACTCAAAATTTTAAAGTAGCCTCTTATTTTTGTCGTAGTCATAAAAAGCATGGTGGTTCAGCTATTTTTATTTAAAACAAATCAAAAGACAATAGCAACTGTACAACTAATCATTTTTATTGGTATTTTGCAGAAGAGGCAAAAATACTGTTTGATAATAAATATTTACATTATGAAGTAGCCCCTCAGAAAATGCTTTGTTAAATTTTATGTGTTGAATAATGATGCCCTTCTTAGTCCAAATAACAAAGTCACACCTGTGAATATCAGTCAGTAACATCTGTGCCTGTACTTGTGCATAATATTTCTTATTCACTATCTTGAACTTGATGAATTTTCTAATTGCTAGAGTCCGGCCAGCTTTCATACTGCTGCCTGCCCTACGCTTTTCGAACCAAGTGGTTATGGAGTCTTCATCAAAAGTTTGAACCGTTCTTTCTTGAATGAATTTATCTTGAAGAAATTTGTCGAAGGAAAGTCGTGGGTACTTTCTGATTCTAGAACCTCAACTTCGAATAAGGCAAAGTTCCTATCCGGATTTTTCTCTCGCCTGAGCGACCTGCAACCAAAACAAACAGCGTCGTATATTAGACTGTGTGTTCAATAAGTTATGATACGAAAAAATTCATGCATATTTGTAAAAAAAGATGAAAATAAATCGTGCAACGTATACAAAAATATTTGAGACCGCAGGCATATTGCACCATATTAGAACAGTTAGCGAACGTTTCAGAAGACAGGTAGCTTTGATTTCTCACCTTGCAATCAACTCTTGCTTTGTTGACTATGAAATATTTGTTGTACCATCTTCGGATAACATCCCTTTTAACTCCTTCACTGTAAAATTGGCGAACCGTCCCGAACTCATATTGAAAACACACAAGAATGAGGAAACCGGAAGTTGACAATACCTGAATGTGGAGAGCAGCGCGCTCAAGTGGCAGGAGGAAAAACTACAAAAGCCCAGAGCTCTATATTGACATGTCGTCTGCTGGTGTTAGTGTTCAGCTGCGGCGGTAGATGGAGTCGAAAATAGGGCTGCCAACATCAGTGATTACACCACCTCGAGGTAGACCCTCCATGGTATTCGTATATGTTCCAGTGTTGGGTGTCGACAAACCCCCTCCTTATTGAACTTAATTAAAATTTTGTTAGTAATTTTTCTTGGGGGCTCCGTCCCAATACCCTCTTCTTATTTAAACCTATTTTTTTCTTGGGGGCTTTGCCCCCAAACCCCTTCTCAGTTAAACGTTTTTTTTTCTTGGGGGCTCCGCCCCCTAACCCTCTCCTCATTTAATCCTATTTCTTTTCTTGGGGGCTCCGCCCCCAAACCCCCTCCTCATTTAAGCCTATTTCTTTTTCTTGGGGGCCAAACCCCCCTCTCATTTAGACCTTATGACCTCAACTTCGGCAATATAAATAAATAAATTAATAATATTAATAATAATAATTGCCCCCAAACCCCCTTCTCATTTACACTTAAGGGAAAAGGAAAGAATCTGTGGCACCTCGTTGAAAAGAGTCGTTTTGGTGCAAGGGTCATTTATTATGATCGTGAAATATTATTAAAGTACAACTTACATCCCATAGAGCAGTATAACATGCAGTACAGAGAGTATCCATTCGAAAAGCGCGCTCAATATAGTGTTGGTACTAACGTGCGAGTGGAACCAATCACATGCAAGGTCGTTGGCAGCCAATGGGAGCAAGTCCCCACACCACCAGCTGCGCAGACGGCGTGAAATGGCTCCAAATAGAAGTGGTCGCTCGCCGCCATCTTGGAGGCACAAAATCATTAGCAGACAACATACAGCTGTTAAACGTAAAAGGAAACATAAACCTACCGGTATTTAATTTCATAAATAATGAAAAAAATTAATTAAACATGAGTTAAGAGTAATATCGCTATAAATAAGTGTAAGAACTAAACATAATTACCTGCATTTATCTCATGTGGACGCAATAACACAACATCATAGGCCTGTGTTGACATTCCCAGTAAGTCATTTTTCTCAGTCATTTTAGTGAATAATGTAAGTTGTAATCTTTAAACATAGCCCTCGGGTCCTGAAATATGTGATTAAATTAATACAATTAATTTAGTATAGTATAATATAGTACATTACTATGAAAAATTACAGTTGTGCAATCCATTCCAAAATACAACACTGCTCCTAACCTATAATACAATTAGGCTATATTACTTACTTGTGGAAAGAAATCCCCGAATCCTTCTTCTGACGATTTGTGCAGTTGTATGCTGCACAAGAACGCACCATATTTCTAGTAATCCCAGGAACACTATAAAAAACACGGGTCGAAAATATAAATTCTAACCAACACACGTGGCCTACAATATTGAAATGTATCCGCAATAATAATAACCATATTATAGCTCACTACACTTCATGTAATTACTAAATAGCACACAATACTAAAATGAACACAAAAACTGTAATTCTAAGCTTACATTTAGTTTTTAATATTTAAAATATCTCACTATTTACATTCTCACGTGTCAGAAGAATAACACATGCCGCCAGTGTTGCCAACCACAAAAGCTAAAATCTTTTTGACAACTCCATAAATTTTCTTTAAATTTCTTTGATGCATTAAAAAGTTATATTCTTTAATTATATATTTTATCGATAGTAATAATAATAATTTTATTAATATGAATCTTACCTCAAGTTAACTGCATGCAATAAACATCCGAAGATAGCATGGGTAGTACAGCACAGAACATTTAAATTGTTGTAGGCTGCTCTCTCGCTCTGCATTTTATTTTTTGTCCGAATTTCCGCTTTATCTTTATTAATTATCTATGGAAAAGAGTAAATTAAATTTTTCTGTAGATGTGGGGCGAAATTCTTTAAAAGAAGCAAGATTTCTCTAAATCTAGAGAAATTTCTTTGACGTTGGCAACACTGCATGCCGCCATGTTAGAGGATGCGCGAGTTGTTCAATTTTAGCCACTGCTGCGTCGCCTATTGTAAGTCTAGGTAGATATATAGAACGTCTTTGAATGGGAGCGTTGGTGGTGTCCAAGCCAGAGCCCGCATACCAGGCGTGAACACCCCGCGCGCAAGAAAGCAGCGTTGTCGACCAGACCCTAGGACCTCACTTCTTAGAACAAGAGAAGACCTGCAGTGGGAAGTCCGTATAATAGAAGTCAGTGGTACCTATTAATCAAGGGTCACACTCTACGAGATACTCATAACCACAGAACAAAACTCATAACAGATCAGATTGTTGGAAAGATATCTCAGACATTGATTTGGACGGAATGAGAAACCCTTAACTGCTGTTTGAAATGGTTTTAATCTGTGTACAAATGTTGAATGTTACACTTGTAAGCAAATAGTCGTGAGTTACTATTGATGTGTGTGGATTTAAAGTAACTCATGGTTCCGTACTGTATGTAGGTCAACACGTCACTTGATGGAGACTGAAGCAACATTACAATACAATGAAACAGAAATAAAACAAGAAGACTTCCATTCGCAATGTGTAAAACAAGAAAATGCTGTTAAGTGTGAGGATGTAGCCATAACCTACAATTTAGTAGAAACAATCAAAATTGAAAGAGAGGATATAGACCCAAATGTTGCAACAGTTCCAGAGTTACAGACATCGACATCGTGCGGCGAAATTTCAGATACGTTGCTTAAACGAAATATTGAATACCGGTACCATAAAAGTAGGCCTGTGACCTTCGATTTCGTAAAGAAGTATCCAAACAAAATTGATAATTTAGACCTGTGTGAACACATTGATTCTCCGTTGTCCAACACAGTTCGAGGTTTGGAGACATTGGTTTCCTACCAAAATAAATCCCAACCTTCTTATGAAAGAGAACATGAAAATCAGGATGCGCTTACTGAAAACCAGTTCCAGTCATATGATTCTCTTACAAAGACGAGTTCCAAAAGAAGTCATTATAATACTCGAACAGTGGAGAAAGTCTCTTGTGATTTCTGCAACAAAACATTTTCTCAATTAAGTACTCTCAAGACTCATTTGCTTAGACATACAGGGGACAAACCATTCAAGTGTAATGTCTGTAACAAACCATTTTCTGTAAAAGATACTCTCAAAACTCATCTGCTTATACATACACGGGAAAGTGCTTTCAAGTGCGTTGTCTGCAAAAAAACATTCTCTCAAAGAACAGAACTCATAGATCATCTGCTTACTCATACAGGGCAAAGAGCTTTGAAGTGTGTTGTCTGTAACAAAACATTTTCCAATAGAAGCACTCTCAAAGTTCATCTGCTTACACATACAGAGGAAAAACCTTTCAAGTTTCCAAACAAAATTGATAATATAGACTTGTGTGAATATATTGATTCTCCATTATCCAACATAGTTCAAGGTTTGGAGACATTGGTTTCCAACCAAAATAATTCCCAACCTTCTTATGAAACAGAACGTCAAAATCAGGATGTGCTTAGTAAAAAACAGTTCCAGTCATATGATTCTCTTACAAAGACCAATTCCAAAAGAAGTCATTATAATACTCGTAAAGCAGAGAAGGTCTCTTGTGATGTCTGCAACGAAACATTTTCTCAAATAAGTACTCTCAAAACTCATCTGCTTAAACATGCAGGGGACAAACATTTCAAGTGTGATGTCTGTAAGAAAACATTTTCTTATAGAAGTACTCTCAAAACTCATCTGCTTATGCATAAGGGCGAAAGATATTTCAAGTGTGATGTTTGCAACAAAACACTTTCTAATGGTGGTAATCTAAAAAATCATGTGCGTATACATACAGGGGTAAGAGCTTTCAAGTGTGATATCTGTAACAAAACTTTTTCTCAAAGTACTACTCTCAGAAATCATCTACGTACACATGCAGGGGAAAAATCTTTCAGATGTGATATCTGCAATAAACCATTTTCTCATAGAAAGAGACTCAAAACTCATATTTTGCTTGTACATACTTAGGAAATAGCTTTCAAGTGTAATGTCTGTAATAAAATATTTTCTCATGGAAGTAACCTCAAAACTCATCTGCTTGCACATAGGGTGAGACTGCAAAATCATAATGTACTTTGGACCTAAACATTTAAAAAGTGGTTTGTGGTGTTTTCATAAAAATTTGCATATATTTTTTTTGACATTGTCTTGTATTTGGATACAGTTTTTAAATCCAGTAAAGCTGCAACTTTTTTAGCTGTCATTTTATAAAAACTTTGGTCAGGTTTCTTACTTGCCCCTGCTAGCAAGTGAGAACTCGGATCCTAAAATGCATGGTTACATATGGCCAAACAATCGCAATGTATAAAACACGAACATACTGTTAAGTGTGAGGATACACCCATAACTATCAAATTAATAGTGTTGAACAAAACTAAAAGTGAGACCCATATGTTGCAACATTATACAGAATTCCAAAATTAGAACCATAGACAGCGTCAAGAGAATTTCCAGAAACGTTTTTTGGAGAAAATATTAAATATAAAAGTAAGCCTGTCACAATTTGTTAAAGAAGTTTTCAACTCAACGTGATAAAATAGACCTTTCTGAACATATTGATTCTGCATTATCCAACATAGATCAAGGTTTGAAGATATTGGTTTCCGACCACAATACTTCCCAACCTTCTTATGAAAGAGAACATGAAAATGAGGATGAGCCATATGATTATCTTAAGCTATGTTCACACTGAGGAATTTGTTGCAAGAATATGTGTCCAGGTACATGTATAGCAACCTATTTGCCACAAGTCGTAAACCTATTGAACGTAGTCCTAGTTCCCAGACACGAACAGTAAATAAAATGTACCAGAAACAAGGTTTCGCCACAAGTTCTTGTTTACACTCCGAAAGCGAAAACATTGAACAGATCCCAGCGAAAATGCTCTTTGCGCATGCGCTGTAGTCAGGTTTCTTGTGACAGCTTCTCTGTTTGTGGTTTGATCAATCCCATGAGATATATTGCTACATTCACGCTGTTTTATTTTACGAAATCGCCGATATTTTGCTATGGAGTGCTCTAAACAGAACATCAAGTCGATGTAGAAGTATTCTCCCTCACATTCATAATCCCTTTGCAGAAAAGTTGAATGTAGGCCAAAGTTATAGGCACACTTCTTCCTTGGAAGAGGTTCTAAACTAAAATTCAACTAAACAGCCATAATCAGAACTTGGATAGAAACACAAATAATGAAATACAATTTTTCCCGCGGGTTATTAACCTAACATCAACAGCACTTACTAAACATGAAGAAGATCTACTCGAATTGGGTTATAAACATAACTTTAAACCTAATCATAAAGAGCAAGTTAAATCCTTAATCATAGATAAAGAAACAGCTTTAACAAAAGTAAACCAAACAAACCAACAATCCATCAGAAAAGATATGACCAATAAAATAAAACACAATTGCGTAAACCAACATATTGATAACAAAAACCCAAAAGTTTATAAAAAAACAATACAAGATCTAAATAGTAAATTAAGAGATAATGACATAAAACATGTTAAGGCCGATAAAGGTAACTCTATTATTCTCATAGATAATAATGAATACATAAAGAAGACCATAGAATTCATTCACGAAATTAATATTATACCGGTTGACAAAGACCCTACTGATAGTTTCCAACAAAACATTAAAAAAGTAAAAAAAAAACTCAAATCTCATACTAAATTATAAAGAAGTTAAAAATGCCATACATATGAAACCAAAAGCTCCAAAACTTAGGGTGCAAATGAAAATTCACAAGAATGGTAATCCAATCCGACCAATAGTAAACTTCATCAACGCTCCTGTATATCAAATTTCTAAGATTGTAAAAAAGATGTTACAGCATAGGTTGGAACTTAAAAACGCTTATACTATAAAAAACGCAATAGACTTAGTTAATAAATTAAACGATATTGAATTGAATAAAAATGACAGACTTATCTCACTAGATATAAAAAATCTATATACTAATATTCCGACATATGAGACAGTTAATATTGTACAACAAAACTTAATTAATAATGGGGACAGTTATGAAGTTGCTAAACAAATAATCACATTAATTACAGCTATATTGGAACAAAACTACTTTAATTTTTACAATAAAATTTATATTCAAAAAGATGGTCTAGCAATGGGATCCCCTTTGTCGGGCATACTATCAGAAACATTCTTACAGCACATAGAGGACAATTATATAGAACAATTAATTAAGAAACATAGCATTAAAAAAAATTACAGATACGTAGATGATATTCTGATTGTATGTCATAAAGACGAAATTAATGACTTACTTGTAAATTTTAACAATGTACATGAAAAATTAAAGTTCACATTAGAAACTGAAATTCAAAACAAACTCAATTTTCTAGATCTCAACATCATAAGGCAAGATAAAAAACTGCAATATAGTATCTACAGAAAATATACATATACAGATAATATAATAAGCAATAAATCTAACCACCCTATTGGCCAAAAAATGGCAGCTTTGGACTATATGGTACGTAGACTTATAAACATTCCTATGAATAAATACTACTATAATAAGGAATTAAACGTAATCTTACAAATTGCTAAAAATAATCACTATAATGAATCAGTTATTTACAAGCTAATAAAAAAGAATAAAAGTAAACTATGTAAAGCTAACAATCATAAGTCACCGTAAACTGGGCCAACTTTGGCCCTTGGGGGCAACTTTGTCCCACACAGAGAATAAAAGTTAATATTTTTTTTTTGTAGAGGTTACATAAAAGATGACAGAATGAACTGTGGCATAATAACTTTGCTATTTTCTGGAGAATCTATATGGATTACTAGGAATATTTTTCACTATCCTTTGAAGGTGGTAGCTGTGTCACAATCAGAATCAGCTGTTTTGTGGAGGGAAGATAGTGTGAAAACTTTATAGGCTGAGGACCTGGATTTGAACAAAAAAAATGCAGTAAGTATCAAATTATTTACTTTATATATTTATAAAAAACATGGCATTTTAATAAAGCTTGATTTTAAATATATTTTTTTTATATTCATTCTAATTCATACCATGTATCATTTTAGAGGTGTTTTCATGAAAATTGTGTTGTGCTTGTTTTTTAGGGGTTTTCTCTCGAAACACATTCTAGAACAACAGAAATTGGGAAAGAGAGGAAGGGAAGCAGGAGAAAGCTAGGGTGTCGGGAATAGAAAAAAAAATATTCTGACGATAAGCTACAAAAATGTTTGCAAGATATAATGGAAGCTCGTCTGTCACAGAGGCAAGCAGCAAAGCATTGGAATGTTGAGTCTGGAAAAGGAATCACCCCTGCAGACTTAGATACTAGTATTACTATTCCAGTGATCATCTCAGAACCGAATAAGAAGAGAACGAGGGGAAGGCCGAGGATACCGGTAGTGGTAGATGACATCTCCTCTAGTGAGGATTCTCATTTCAGTGTTGATGACACTACAAGCAATGATTTGGAATGATAGAAAGAGGACTTTGACCATGAGTGCCCAACTCATGAAGTTGATGATTTATGGAAGGAAAAGCTAAAGGAAAATGACTATGTTGCAATCAACTACAGAGGAAGACTCTATCCAGGCAGAATTGTTGGTTTTGCCATGTAAGATGGGATAAAAAAATTAAAGTGAAGTGTATGGAAAAAACCAATGAAGTTCTGGAGATGGCCACAAGAAGGGAAAGAGGACAATATTGGCTTATGATTTTGATGATATGAAAACAAGAATTGATTATCCATACCAATTAGGAGAGGATACTATTCTGTCGCTAAACTGAACAGTTTCATTTCTTTTTATAATCTTTAAGTTTTTAGTTTTTATTGGGCTGTTTTTCATGTTTCACCATTCTAGTTACTAGCATTTCACTAAGTACTGTACAGTATAATTTTTATCTTTCAGTATAGCCTAAGCATTATTTTTAGGTTATTTTCTCAATAAAACATTATCACTTTTTGAATAAAATGTTGTATGAAATTTATTTTCCTATTTTTTGTTTGATACTTTCACTTGTAAAATGTCAGTTAAATGGGTCACATTTTCACTTATGCACAACATTGGTTGTGTGATCAAAATGTAGTCTTCAAAGAAGAAAAACTGTAAGTGGGCTAAAGTTGTCACGTAATGGGGTAACATTGGCCCATTAAAAAAAATATTCATAGGAAATATAGGAAACAATAGTAATCAACCAATGTTTATCAGAGTGTACTCAGAAAACCTTCACCCTTATTTCAGATATTACTTATATTCTTATAACAAAAAATAGAGGAGAAGAGAGGCTTAAATTTTGAGAAATTGAAAAAAGTGGGCCAAAGTTGGCCCAGTTTACGGCAACACTAAAACCAATAGAAAAACTAATGAAAAAAATAACAAATATGTTGTTTACAACTATACAGATAATAGAATACACAAAACTTTAAAACCTCTGCGACAACAAAATCTTAAGGTAGCATATAAAACTAATAATACCTTGAAATAATTACTTTTTAACAATGATAACAATAATAATGAAGATAAAGTAGAAAACACTGGGGTATATCAGCTCACTTGTAACGATTGCAAACAAGTATATATAGGTCAAACGGGTAGATCTTTCAGACAACGATTTCAAGAACACTTAGCAGATTTTAAATACAACAGAAACAGGTTAGCTTATGCTAAACATTTAATTAATAACGGGCACGAAGTTTTACCAATAGACAATACGCTAAAAATTTTACATAAACACAGGAAAAGCCAAAAGCTAAATACACTAGAAAATCTAGAAATATATAGAAACAAAAACAATATAGGGTCAATCCATTAGAAATGAACCAAATTTAATAAAATTTGTTGTTCGACATTTTTGATTTTCCTAATTTTTTTACCATTTATTTCCCAACTAAAGGTGAGTTCAAAACTATGGTAAAAAAAATTTGGGGCTCATACTTTTTTTTTGGCGGCCATTTTAAGTTTGCTTTTTAACCATATTTCAGTCGAAAACATGTTTTGCACAAATGTATGTAACTCCGTTAATTTTATAGATAACAAGACAAAATAAACACCAAAATTATCAGAATGAAATGCTCTACATTTTTGTTTTAACACAATATTACCTACGTAGTGAGGAAAGTGAAGAAAAAAATTCAAAACTACAAATTGAAAATTGACTCAAAACGGGAGTTTTAGTGCCGCAAAATTATTAGAAGGAAGAAAGACTCGCCCTTAATTTTTTTTTTTCTGGTGTAGATCTACTATAGGACTACTCGCTGTAGAAGTTTAAAGCTTGAGAACTTTGCGGTTTTTTTTATACAATTTTTCAAAAATGCCCAAAACCGTATTTTGGCAATATTTGAAGTAGAATATCTCAAAAGGGACTGAGTGAAAAATTATGAAATTTATACAGATAACACCTCTTTAAGATATAAAGATGTGATAAAAATTTGGTGACTGAGACTCAACTGGTTCCCGAGTTACAGTGCATCGAATTTGGCCAAAAATTGCGTTATAGGCACACGAAATTTAATAGTAAAAATTCACTTTGTAATTTTAAATATAAAATTTTTGTGAGCCTAAGTTTGTTACACAATAGAGTTGTATATGTAGGCTACATTTCATCAGTTAGCATGACAAATATTTGGTTTCCTCAAAGCTTTGAAGAGTGTTGATATTTCGGTGCATAGTTTGCAGTTATGGCCAACTTCGATGCACTATAACTCGGGAACCAGTTGAGTCTCAGTCACCAAATTTTTAACACATCTTTATATTATAAAGAGGTGTTATCTGTATAAATTTCATAATTTTTCACTCAGTCCCTTTTGAGATATTCTACTTCAAATATTGCCAAAATACGGTTTTGGGCATTTTTGAAAAATTGTATAAAAAAAACCGCAAAGTTCTCAAGCTTTAAACTTCTACAGCGAGTAGTCCTGTAGAAGATCTACACCAGAAAAAAAAATTAAGGGCGAGTCTTTCTTCCTTCTAATAATTTTGCGGCACCAAAACTCCCGTTTTAAGTCAATTTTCAATTTGTAGCTTTGATATTTTTTCTTCACTTTCCTCACTACTTAGGTAATATTGTGTTAAAACAAAAATGTAGAGCATTTCATTCTGATAATTTTGGTGTTTATTTTGTCTTGTTATCTATAAAATTAACAGAGTTACATACATTTGTGCAAAACAAGTTTCCGGCCGAAAAACTGTTACAAAGAAAACTTAAAATGGATGCCAAGAAAAAAGTATGAGCCTAAAAAATGTTTTACTCTAGTTTTGAACTCACCTAATATTGGGGAGTAACTGGAAAAAAATTAAGAAAATAAAAAAATGTTGAGCAAAAAATTTTATTCAATTTGGTTCATTTCTAATGGATTGACCCTATTTTGGCATTATTTGAAGTAGAATATCTCAGAAGGGCCTGAGTGAAAATTATGAAATTTATACACATAACACCTCCTTACGATATAAAGATGTGATAATAATTTGGTGACTGAGACTGAACTGGTTCCAGAGTTACAGTGCATCGAAGTGGGCCAAAAATTGCAAACTATGCACCGAAATTTCAACGCTCTTCAACGCTTTGAGGAAATTATAAATCGGTCATGTTAACTGATGAAATGTAGCCTACATGTACAACTCTTTTGTGTAACATACTTAGGTTCACTAAAATGTTGCATTTAAAATTATAAAGTGAATTTTTACTATTAAATTTTGTGTGCCTATAACGCAATTTTTGGCCAAATTCGATGCACTGTAACGCGGGAACCAGTTTAGTCTCAGTCACCAAATTTTTATCACATCTTTATATCATAAAGAGGTGTTATCTGTATAAATTTCATAATTTTTCACTCAGTCCCTTTTGAGATATTCTACTTCAAATATTGCCGAAATACGGTTTTGGGCATTTTTGAAAAATTGTATAAAAAAAACCGCAAAGTTCTCAAGCTTTAAACTTCTACAGCGAGTAGTCCTATAGTAGATCTACACCAGAAAAAAAAATTAAGGGCGAGTCTTTCTTCCTTCTAATAATTTTGCGGCACTAAAACTCCCGTTTTGAGTCAATTTTCAATTTGTAGTTTTGAATTTTTTTCTTCACTTTCCTCACTACGTAGGTAATATTGTGTTAAAACAAAAATGTAGAGCATTTCATTCTGATAATTTTGGTGTTTATTTTGTCTTGTTATCTATAAAATTAACGGAGTTACATACATTTGTGCAAAACATGTTTTCGACTGATATATGGTTAAAAAGCAAACTTAAAATGGCCGCCAAAAAAAAAGTATGAGCCCAAAAATTTTTTTACCATAGTTTTGAACTGACCTTTAGTTGGGAAATAACTGGTAAAAAAATTAGAAAAATAAAAAATGTCGAGCAACTTGGCCTGGTTCATTTCTAATGGATTGACCCTATAATTAACGAAACAGCAATTGACCATAATGAACTTTTTGAACTGTACTGTGAACTTTACCCTCATCAATTACATAAGACATCGTCAGTAGTAGGCTAATACTCATGTGGTGAAGACTTCTTCGCACACAATTCCAAGGTTAGTTATTTCTAATATATTAATACATAAAGTTGAGATGTAATAATTTATAGTAAAAATTTTGCATTATTAATCTTCAATTTTATATTTTAGGACTGAAGATGGCATAATAAGCTGAAATGCGCATATCCAAATAACATAGTTAACAGCTAGAGTACTAGATACCAGATTCTAAAAAGAATATTGTAGGAAGATAACAACAAAAAGGTTAACTACAAACTAGTGCATAAACAATACATTAATGCATACAGATATATTTTAAGAAGGTTTTCTGGACATAAATAATAGACAAATTAACTCAAGTGAAGATAATAGACTAAGTGAATAAGAAAGTTGATTAAAAGACAATATATCATTAGAATATATACAGTACTATACATGATATTAGACTACATGAATAAGAAAATTGTTTACAAGACAATGTGTCTTCAAAAATAAGTGTACATTGATATATAAGATAAACATTGTTAATATTAGAATACTGATAAAGAATGATCGGTAAGATTTTGTAAAATAGATAAAATTGTACAATATATAAATCATTATAATTTTTAGGATTAATTATAATATTTTAAAACTGATATTTTAAATTTTAAGAATAACTTATATGGACTAACGTGACATCAGTTGCTATTTTAATTTTGTATCAATTTTACTTGTATGTTTATATGTATAAAAGTTTACAAGAATATAATATTTAATTAGATACCGTGTATCTGTTATTTAATGTTTTGTGGTTTAAGGTGGAACATTTCAAGACATTTAAAATAGAGATTCTGTGTTTAATACAAAATAATTAAGATAACATCTACATGTGCTTACTGAAAAAAATTGATGAAATAGAAGAGATATTAGAACAGCGTCAGAATTGAATTAGGCCTAGGTGGGATTCATGGCAGATTATGTGTCTGTGTAAATCATGAAGCATATTTTCAATGAAGCTGTCACATATGTGGTAAATGTGGTAGGCACTTCTAGCACCTATTATAAATATAATAATAATAATAATAATTTATTTCGTCCATTTCATCAATAACATGTACTAAGTAGAATTTATATCAGACACGTCAATACATACTATGACATATTATAAATAAAATAAATAAATATTCTTCATCCACATACACATCCCATCTACAAGCTTCTCACACTCACATTAAAATATCCTAATTGTCTTGGTTCGTTCTGATTCATTCATATCCACACACCAAGGCATAATTTTTCAATAAATCCTAAAATAGTATCCTAAATAAAACCCTAATGCCATAGTTTATATTATCAACTAATACCATGACAACGTATCATTCTACTATTTTTACCTGGATGAAGTATCACTACCAATTCCCACTGCTTTATATTTTATCCACTGAATTTCCACTACCTATTCCCCTGCCTAAGATATTCCTCTACTGAGTAGAAACAACCATTTATCAGAAATTTCTTTAATTCCTTTTTAAAATTCTTGGCTATTTGTATGTTTTTAATGCAAGAAGGCAATTTATTGTATAAAACTGTCCCGTTATACTTAAAGCTATTTTTAAAAAGCGTACTTTTATGCCAAGTGCTGTGTGAATTAAATTTGTTTCTTGTGTCGTGCTGGTGTACCTGTTCGTTTGAGAGAAAACTGTTTAGTTGGTTTCGCGTTTGTATAAGGACCTCATTTATATACATTCCAGGCAGTGTCAGTATATTTAATTGCTTAAATAAAGGTCTACAGCTATTGTTTCTGGGTATGTTCAGCATTATTCTTATAACCTATTTTTGGATTCTAAATATTCTGACACTATGATTTGATTTACCCCAAAACATTACTCCGTACATCAAACGAGAGTGAAAGTAAGCAAAGTATGCAACTCTGAGGATTTCTGAACTGACCGATGATCTGAGGCTGAAGATTGCAAAACATGTTTGGGCAAGTTTTTTTGCTAGGTGTTCCACATGTGTGTCCCATTCCAAATTACTATTTACCCAAACGCCTAGAAATTTTGTGTTTGTTTCGTAATTTACAGGTTCACTGCCTAGGAGAACAACTGGTAACAATTCGTTTTTATTGTTTTTGTGTTTAAATTCTATTGCTATACTTTTATTTGTATTAATAATCAATTTATTATCGTTAAACCATGAAGTAATCAGTTTTGTCACATTATCAGTATTTGTTTGTAATTCTTGTATATTATTCCCTGAGACTAAGATATTGGTGTCATCAGCAAATAATGATAAACCCATATTTATGTTGCTATTTTGCTCCATTAAATCCCCTAGCTCATTAATGTACAATATAAAAAGCAGGGGCCCTAATATAGATCCTTGTGGAACTCCCTGTTTTATAAATTGTAGATTTGACTTAATGTGTTTGTACTCCCTATCTTTATCATCAAAATATTTCATTTCAACTAGTTGATTTCTATTTTTTAGATACGATTCAAACCAATTTAGCGGGATTCCTCTTATACCATACTTGGACAGTTTCCTGACGAGTATCTCATGGTCCACAAGGTCGAAGGCTTTAGATAAATCCAGAAATATTCCTATACATGGTTCTCCTTTGTCTAGTTTATTATAAATATTTTCGATGAGATTTTGCAATGCTGTGATGGTTGATTTCCCTTTTTGAAACCCACTCTGTGCATTTGTTATGATGTTATATTTGGAAATGAAGGATGTAAGTTTATTATGTACTACTTTCTCTATAACTTTTGGAAATACTGAAAGCAACGATATAGGCCTATAATTACCTAAACTAAACTCCGTGGCGCTACATCCCTGAAGGGACTTGGCCTACCACCCGACCGCTGCATCATCTCCCGTAGGCAGATGGCAGGATTGGGGGGCATGTGGTCAGCATGCCGACACCCACGGCCGTTAATGGTGGTTTTCTGGACCGGAACCGCTACTTCTCTATCAAGTAGCTCCTCAGTTTGGAATCACGAGGCTGAGTGCACCCCTACCAGACCTCCCTACCTCAGAAAAATCCGAGGAGGTACCGGGAATCGAACCCGGGCCGACGGATCTGTAGTCAGCGATGCTAACCACAAGACCATGCCGGCGGAACCTATAATTACCTAAGTCTGATTTATCTCCTTTTTTATATAATGGTTTCACCTTAGCAGTTTTTAAAACATATGGGAAAGAGCCTTCCATGAATGACATATTTATTAAAAAGCACAGAGGTTTTACTAAATGGTTAGAACATTTCTTTAATAAGAAATTTGACCATTCATCAAGCCCACAAGATTTTGTATTTTTCATGCTATTAATTATTCTACTTATTTCCTCCTTGGAGGTAGGTGTCATGAAAAAGGAGCTATGAATAATATTAGTTTGTGATGTGTTGACCCTTGTACTCCTATTATTATTGTTCATTCTGCTCACAATAATTATGAAGTAGTCATTAAAATTTTCAACTAATTTTATATGCCCTTTATCATTAGTAGCAAAGCAACAGCTGTCATCATCCGTATAGTTCCCTTGAATATCTTGCTTAATTATTTTCCATATGGATTTCGATTTATTCATTGAGTCACTGATACATTTTTCATGATATTGTTTCTTGGCACATTTAATAACCTTGTTATAAGTTTTCTTATATTTTCTAAAATAACTCAAGAAATTTTCAGATACATTGTTTTCTTTGATTACTTTACTCAGAAAACGCAATTTATTACTTGATATTCAGATGCCTTTGGTTATCCACTTCCCTGAATGATTAACATTAACTTTAATCCTTTTTATTGGTATTGCTATATTTAAATAATATGTAATCATGTCTGAAAAATTCTTAAAGGCTATATCTACATTTGACTGCCTCCATACATCTGCCCAATTTTCTTTTGCTAGAAGGTAATTTAAATAGTTAATATTTTCTTTGTTAAAAGTTCTTGAGTAGCTATATTTACAATTTCTGTCAATGTTAAAAACTTTAGAGAATAAGCTAATTATTTGACCACGATGATCGGATATACCAGACTCAAAGTTTTCAATTTCAAAATTGAACAAGTTCGGATTAAGAATTACCTGATCTATGGCACTGTTTGAGTTTGGAGTGACTCTTGTTGGAGTATTTATTATAGCTTCTAGTCCATAAGGTCGAATTAGATCAACCAGTTTCTGTTTACAGTGACTATTTCCCAAAAAATCCACATTTAACTTAGATCTCCAGCAATAATTGTATTTTTTTTTTGTGTAAAACACCATTTAAAAATTTTTTCTAGGTTCCCTAAAAAAACTTCTTAATTGCCACTGGGATTTCTGTATAGGCAGATAATCATTATATTCTCTTCTATTTCCACTATGCTACCTTCAAAGTGTTCATCACACATCATATGGTCGAAATTTGAAATCTTTTTTGCTTTTAAGCTTTCTTTCACATAAATGCATGTACCCCCATTATTTTTTGTAAGCCTGCAATACGTACTTTTCAATTTGTACCCTGGTAGTTTATAGTAGGCCTATTCGTTTTCATTTGGTTTTAGCCAGTGTTCAGTAAAAGCCAGTACATCCACATCCTTAAGATTTTCCTGTAACATAACCTCTAAGTTGCTTATTTTATTTCTTATACTTTGAATGTTCTGGTGGAAGATCTTTAAATAACTTGGCTTATTTTTATTATTATCACTATTTCTATTACTATTATTACTCTTATTATAGGTGATGGATTTGTTTCTATTTCTAACGTTATGGGTTTTATTTATATTTATTGCTTGGTTATGTAAACTCAGCTGAGGTCTTTGCGTTTTAAGTCATTCAGTGGGACCATCAATCTTATATTTGAGTGGAATTGGTTTCCTTTTATTCATATTTATCTCGCTTACATATTCCATTATTTGTTTACTGATTACTTCTTTTCCTGACCAATTCATGTGTAGGCCCTGTTGCGTGTGATTCTGTCTACCTATATTTTGTATGTCTAAGAGTTTTACCCTTTTAAAATGTTTACATAGGCTATATCCTTTAATTCCTTATTAGCAGCTTCAATTTCTCTATTCACACAAGATGCAATTTCTAAGTCATGCCTGAAGGGAATATTTACTACGACTACATTGGTATGAGTTATAGTAACTAGAGTGTTTTTCATGTCCATCAGCATTCGCTTCTTATTATTTTTATATACATCATTTGCGCCACCTATAATGTCAGCTACATCATCCGAATTAAAGTCTTTACATTCTGAATTAATGTTCTTTGTTACGGCACCTCTTTAAGCTGAGCATTCGGCTTTACCATACCTTCCGTAGAGATGTAAACATCTTCTTCTTGCAGGCAGCTAGCTAATCCCCTTGCATGACTGTCACCAAACACTTTGAGTCTATTCCTCTTGATTTGTTGTTTATTTTGATGAGTTGGCATATCTTTAGGCTTGACTGAATTCACTATCGGTTCCTCTTCCTCTTCTTGAAGTTCCTGTGGTCCATTAAATTTGTTTTTAGTTGCAATCCCCTCTACATTTCTCTTTAGCGACGGCCTGTAAGTATGTCGGGAACTCGGCGTATCCCAGTCGTTTGTTTTTGCTGCACATGCGTAACACTTAACCGACTTTTCCAACTTTTCTTCCAACTTCAATATACCTTGTTTTAGACATTCTATTATTGTTCTCAGGGATTTATTTTCGTCATACAGTTGCTCTAGATTGAGTAGATTCCCTGTGCTACTGTAGCTGGCATTGTCAGATTCGGATGCATCACTCCGTGCTTCATCCTTCTGGCAATGCGTACATAACCATTCCCTTGTTTCCATTGAATTTAACATTACTGGATCAATCCTTGCACATCGAAAATGATAATAATTTTTGCATATACTACATGCAGTTCCAGCTTTTTGCAAGATTCACACAGAGTACCGTCGGGTTTGTCCTGAAGTGCGGAGCTGCTACACAAATTGCTTTGACCCGGCGCCATCTTGTAAGGTGAATAGTTTGAGCACAATAATATACAATTTTAATGTGGATTATACAGTTATTTTGCGAGGTTAAACAAACTCTTTCTCTATCGACTACACTGGATCAAAGATATCGGGTAGCGTTGCATCACCTGCCGGTCGGCTTGACTGCGAAACTCCAGGCTCATAAAACACACTCTGCTAAAGAGAGTTGAAAGATGCTTGAATTTACAAACACAGCTTTAAAGCTGAAATATTAATGGTTAATAAACCATTCTTACCATAAAATTCAGAATTAAAAATACTGACTGCCCAGATAAATATAAATCCCCGCTTTTTACTGCCGACTAACGTGACCCTAGAGCCCGGAAGATTTAATCAGCATTAGTACAGTATAATATTGTCATTTTCTTCCGCTAATTGAGAATTTGTGGGTTACAAACTTGTTCTGGGTGAATCATCAATGCATTTAAAGCAGAAAAAAGCAAACGTTTCTGCATCTAAAGCCATACTTTTGCCTGACAACAAATTCGTCAGTGTGAACGCTCACTTGGGATATTTGTGCAAAGAACATGTACTTAGGATAAGTATCCAGATACAGGAATCACGGAAATGGATATGGAATTTGTAGGAGTATTTGTGTCTGCAACAGATTCCTCAGTGTGAACATAGCTTTACAAAGACGTATTCCAAAAGAAGCCAACATCATACTCATACAGCAGAGAAAGTCTCTTGTGATGTCTGTAACAAAACATTTTCTCATAGAAGTAAACTCATAATTCACTTTCTTCCTCATAGAGGTAAGCATTGTGGACAAGCTTGTCTATGATCATAGGTTATTCAATGGAATTTGATTTGCCGTACATATGTTAATAGTTTTTTAACATCTAAATGTATAACGTTCTGTTTTCCTGAAATTTTTAATAAGATAAGATAAGTAGTTATATAATCCATGGAAATGTTCAGAGTAGGTTACCAGAAATAAACTTTGAACCTAATCAGTGTGCGTCAATTTGTTTTCTTATAAACATAAGTTTATAAATCATGTTCAACACTGAGTCTTTTAACCGCTGAAAATGGTCTAGGACCACATAAGTTTGATTACAGTAACTTAATTTGAAAGAAAAAATGATTCTTACTGCCAGCTATTTGCTAAGCAAGACATAAGTACGACATTTTTTAACAGATATTTGAGAATTTATGGAAATTGCAACAAATGAAGATGTTACATTACTAACTATTTTATTGAAACTGCTACTTTAACTGGATTTTTGTATACAGTATTTGGCAATGCTATATAGTAGGTGTTGTATCTGGCTTGTGATTACCTGTTTACGTACAAGTTTGTTGTTGCTAGCAAGCAGTCATTGATGTATGTTCAGTTTCTGCATTGTAATATACAGTGAGTCCCACGCAAGAGTTGGCCAATGACGCGGGTTTCTGCGTCGTAGCGGACACAGCTCCAACTCCCGAGCGATTGGGTGAAATATCTATGCAAATAAAGCCACGATAGGTGTAATGATTCAATTTCTCACACTTACAGTTAGAATTACAATGAAAATAACCACGTACCTCATCACAAGAGATGTTGGAAATGTCTTATCTTGCATCCACAAATCACTGGCACCTTTTTGGGAAATTTTCTTTCACGCACATAAGTTTAGCTTCCAAGATAGTTAATTTCTCTTGTGATACTGTCTTTTAGTTCTCTTAACAATAGCCTATGTGACTTTTATTCATGAGGAAACTTGAAATATAAAGTGTATAGGTCAATTTCCCATACATTAAAAGAACTTAAAGACAATATAACAAAAGAAATTAACTGTATCTCGAAAGCTGAACTTATACACATGAAAGAAAATTTCCTAAAAAGGTGCCAGTGTTGTGTGGATGCAAGAGAAGGACATTTCCAACATCTCTTGTGATGAGGTACGTGGTAATTTTCATTGTAATTCCAACTGTAACTGTGAGAACCTGAACCATTACACTGGTCACAGCTTTATTTGCGTAGATATTTCACCCGATCGCTCGGAAGTTGGAGCTATGCCCGCCACGACGTAGAAACCCGCATCATTGGCCAACTCTTGCGTGGGACTCACTGTATATCATAAGATGGAGTGTTTCCCACCCCACATACTTGAAACTAAATTTGAAATTGAGAGTGACAATGTTCCAATTAACAAGCATTCAATCCAATTGCTCACAAGGAACTTCATTTCTCAATTCATGTCATTACTGTGGACTGAAAAGTTTGAGAATCAGTGTGTTAGGGCAAAGAATCATTTACACATGTAGATAGGAAATAAGTTTGTATTGTGATTATTTACAGATGCTCATTCTGAACTTGAGGAGAAGAGGCCACCACTTGGCGTAGATACATGTGAGTACTTAAGTTCAGCATGCAGTCAAGTTTTCTCTTTCTTATTCAGTGGCGCCACTTTTGAAAAACATCAAAGATTTTTAAAAATTTCATACTCCAGCCCCTTGCTTCATGAAATAGTAGTAGTACAGTGAGTCTCAGACAGATTGCACCCGCCGCGCCGGGCATTGGGTTCCCCGCAGATGACGCTCATATCCCCGGCATGCGGCAAAGGAACAGCCCGGCAGTTGACTGACTTGTCCGTGCTTGACAATGAAAATAAATTAAATAAGTTTGAAAATAACGAAAATAGGTACCTACCTTATTACAGGAGATGCGGGAAGTGTCCTCCTCCTACATCCACACATTTTTGGCATCGTGATAGGAAATTCTGATTAATACGCATTAATTGTTCTTCCGTTATTATTGAGTTTATCTCTATCCTAATGTTTTCTTTTAGTTGTGACAACTACAGAATAACACTTTCACGTCTGTACAACACGAGAACAATGCTCAACTGCAGGATGTTGACTTATCTGCGGGGACACAGCTGGCCGTGACGCGGGTAGTGTTGAGTCATCACAAGAGAAGCACGGTGCGCGGCAAACGGGTGCAATTTTTCTGAGACTCACTGTAGTAGTGTGCATAGATTGCATGCGATCCTTTGTGATCCGTTCAGATATACACAGCAGTAGGTTGCCAGCCGTATTATTCAAATTGTCTCTTTCTTCCTATTGTATTTTTGTGTATTAGTCTCCTCCATTTAATTTTGACCTGCACCCGATCACAAATCTCCCTCCATGTAAGATTAGTAGCTCGAACTATCTCTTTGTGCCATCTCATTCTTTTTCTTCCTTGTTTTCTTCCTCCTACTATGCCCAGCATTATATCCGTTTCCAGTGAGCCATATTTTCTCATAACGACATGAAATAGACTTGTATAATATTGATATGACTATTGTTAAATATAGAAAAATAGGCCTACATGAAATGATTTCATTCTTTCTGATGATAAACTTTGTAATAATCGTCTTGTACTCCCCACTATTGTCATATTTTCATATTTATTTATCCAGATTGAACACAGTTATGTGTTATAGGATATATCATAACTTAAACTATTAAGGTACAATCTCTCTCTCTCTCTAATCCTGTGCCCCCATGTTGGAGCGCAGGGCCTCCAAGTGGAGGTTTCTGTACATATGTGAATTTTGTTACGCTTATTTTCCTAGAGGGGGCAAAAGGACAGGTGGTAAGCCCATTGCCTCTCAACCCCCCTCTGGAAACTAAGGTATTACTTGGACGTGAAAGGACCAAGAAATTTTGTCCAGAGGCTCTAATTTAGGCTTGGAGTTCTTTTACGTGCCGTAAATCTATGACACGGCCCCCCAGCTTAAAGTCCCTCCCGGAAGACTTTGTGCCCAGGATTTTTACGTCCTGAAAAACCCATCGACTACAGCCGGGTTATTAAGGTACAATGGTACAAGAATAATACCAGAAATACATACAATACAAACATACAAAGAAATTCAGGATAAAAAAACATACAACACTACAATGTAATGCAATGTGTCAAGTAGGCCAAATAGTAACCACAAGCATAATCTAAGTTCTGAATTTAACTTTTCCGCACTCCCCTTATGCATATTTTGAACAGCAATGTGATTAAATTTTTTCTTGACTGCATAAAATAATAGTGATGGATGTGGAATCTGAGTTAACAGATTAAGACATAAAAGTTTAATGAACTAAGAAACGACTTCAAACGATCGTGAGTGAATTGTAATAAGAGGAGATAATACTATGTATGTCAACAATAGCCTGATTTTCGCTTTCCAGCAATTCAACAACGAAACGTATTTTAGTAATGGTAATAAATAATTTAACAAAATAGGCCGAAGGCAAATTATTGGGTGGGCATCATCCCCATGGCCTGTGTTCTTATTGTACTCTTTCTTGAAATTTCTGCATTTTTATTGTTGTAGTTTTTTTTTAATCCTGGTAGAGGGAAGAAAAGCCCTGATTGTCTCATCTCTACCAGGTTAAATAAATAAGTTTAGTTTAGTTTAAAAAGATTCTTTAGCTCATTACTTTTCTTAATTTTGTAAGGGGAAATGTTATTCATATTGTTCTGTATTTTAAACAACTCAAGTTCAAAAAAGAGTGTCAATAAATTGCTTAAAGAAATATCCACTCTATCATTATAGGCAAATCTAGATTGCTGATAAGAAATCATAAACTTACTAGATCATAGATATGCATAGGCTATGCATTCATAAACCACAGATTATTGTCTCTGTTGGACAGTGTCAGAGGAATTTTTCTCCTATAATATTATCATTTAATGTCCGACAAAGACAATAATCTGTGGTTCATAAATGCATATATATCTATCTTAAATGTTACTGTACAATAACAATGGAGGCCCAGTCACAGAAATCACTATTTAGTGTGCCTCGCAGTACTGCATATGACATAACTTGTCTGTCTGTGAGGTAGACCATTAGGGCAATCAGTCATAGGAGAAAGGTTCCGTTTGGCGCTGTGAAGTGAACTCTGGCTTAGCTCAATTGGTAGAGCATTGGCTATCCTTGCCTGGGTTCAAATCTCAGTGTCAGAGGAATTTTTGTCATATAATATTATTACTAGATCATGTTGAGTTATTTTTCTAAAAGTAATTACTTCTTTGTTAGAAGAATTTTTATTCTTTTCAAGCATACCTGAATTTATTATGTATATTAATGCTAAGTGATCACCTAAATTACTTGAGTTTTGTTATTTGTTTCATGATCGTTCATCTAACTTGGATGATGTTTTTCTTGCATACCTGTTTATAAAAATTCTTGTTGGATTTGAGTTACGTAAGATGTAATCCAAAACTTGATAATACGAGGGCTATTTTTGTTCAACCTCCATTGGGGCATAAAATAAATACTACAGCGAAAATCAAAACTGTTCTATTTGGAACATTTAGGTACACCTTCTAGCTACTTCTCTACGTAGTCATGATCCGATTGAGACATTTGTCGTAGTGTAGTACCAAATTCCCAATACCCTCGTCATAGAAGCTTGCAGCCAGCATATTGAGAAGGGTCTTCATGGTATTTTGAAGTGTTTTGAAGTTCTTTGTTGATTTGGCAGTGCTGTCCTCCCAGATCTTTCTTCAGCTGCCAAGAAAGATTAAAGTCACTCCGTACGAAATGAGATTTGAAATCCATCGTGACAGGGTATGAAATGTGGATTTGTTACAACAATGCAGAATCAAAAGAACAGTGGGTGCACACAAATTTCCCAAACAAACCTAAGATCTAGCTATTTGTAGAATAGAATAGAACAGATTTATTAGTTCATCAGAACATATTCAGTTTATTGGACACGTCAAAACTGTTACAATAAGAATATAACACAGGTAACAACAGTTTGAATAGAACATACAGGCTTTACAAATTGTACAGTGCTTAGGGCCTGTATTACCACCTGCCGACAATTCCTCCCGATACGTGACTTCCAGATAGCTTAACTGGAAGATGCCTTGTAATACCTCCGCTGAACTGCTACCGGCAAGGACGCAGTAAAAATTTGTAAAATGGTCCTTGCCTCGCTGAGCAGAGAGGTGTGTTTGTTGTAGTTTGCAAGTCCTCCGCTAGGTGCAGCAGTTCGGATTTGTATTTGTACAATTAAATGATATAAGAACATATCGTTTTAAGTGCATTAATCGATTTGTGCAATTCTATTTCATTCATATGTGAGCGTAAAATGACATTTTTGTATAAATTAAATCTTCCAGCATCAATTCTGAAAATCAGGTGGCCAGGAAGCTTCGGGGTGCTGCCATCTTGTTTCAACCAAGATTCCCTAACTAGCAGTTGGTACTTTGTCAGCCACTCCATCCTCCTGCTAGCTTTGTCTTGCCAGACAGATTTTGTCAGGAGACCATAATACGCAATTCTTGGCCAACTTCCAGATAGATTCTCTATCTGGTAGATAAATATGATATCAGGTGGTCGTCATACAGGCCTTTAGAGTCTAGACCTAATATTAATACAACATTTTTATATTTACACAGTTGTAAACTACTAAGGTGTTCAGTTTTCAATGATAAAAGCAATAATGTACTAAATATTAAAGGCGATAACAAAAATAATATTAAAATAATTGAGTTACTTATAAATAATGCAAAAGTATTGAATGATTGTAACTGTAAAGAAAGACTAACATTAAATTCAATAACGTACAAGATATTTTACCAGAATAATTCAGCACCTGCCTAAGTAATACATGGAAGTCTATAGTATCTCCACATGCCAACATTGTGCTCTATACGAGGGTATATTGGTCCATTCGTTTCACACTGTTAACGCTACTTAATTAATTTCAAACTTTTGCAGAGTGTTTGGGGAACATGCATTACATCTGTATACAAGATATTTTGGCATTTTAATCTATGTATTCTGGCATCCTATATTTAGTACATTGCAGGTGACATTCTTAGACTGGTTAGCCCCTGCTGCCACCTATTGGGAATCACAATTGTAAGAAGTAAATATTGTGATAGATTTATTAATTCAAGATAGGAGGATAGCTTTGTAGTCTGATGAAGTTTTATGTTCTGGACAACTTAGAATTCTTCTAAATTTATATTTAATAATTATCGCCTTTACTTTTAAAATTCCCTTTGGAATATGCCATTAGGAAAGTTCAGGAAAATAAGGTAGGCAGTCACCCGATTTTAGCTTATGCAGATGTTTGCTTGTTGATGACATAAACACAATTGAGAGAAATGCAGAGAGTCTTTTCAATGTCTGCAGGATTGTTGGCTTGGAAATGAATACATAAAAAGCCAAGTACATTGTCATGAAACATCAAAATGATTCGCCACAAAATATCCGAATAGCCGGTAAATTGCTTGAACAAGTGGAAAAATTCAAATATTTGGGAAATAATTACAGACCCAAATAATATTAAGGCAGAAGTTAAGTGTAGACTCAATTCAGCAATGCTCGTTTTTATGCAGTTCACAAACTATTAACTTCTCGTCTTCTGTCCAGAAATCTAAAAATAAAAATTTATAAGTCTATTATCCTGCCGGTTGTATTATATGGATGTGAGATGATTGCTTACTCTTCAGGATGAACATATTCTGAGAGTGTTCGAAAACAGGGTGCTTAGGAAAATATTTGGGCCTATGAGAGATGAAGCTTCATGACCTGTACTCGTCACCGGGTATTGTAAGGGTATTTAAATCATGGAGGATGAAATGGGCTTAACATGTTGTGTGCCTGGGGGATGAAAGACATTATCTCAAAAGTATTGACTGGGAGACCCGAAGGGAAAAGACCACATGGCAGACCTAGATGTAAGTGGGAGGACAAAATTCATCCCTTAGGATGAATTTAAGGGAATTAGGGGGGAAAAATAAATGTAAGTCACACCTTGGATGAATGTTCCCACCCACCACACCCTCGCGATGCACTTTCTTTTATATCATGATCTAGTGAATTCTTCTGTCCTCATATTACGTAGAAACTCGTGATTGGACGTTGGTGGTGTGACATCATACCGCTAAACAAAAGGTGACAGGCTGACTAACTTCTGGAAGATATAATATGCCACATTTTAGAAACCTACAAACAGTGTATCGTACATTATTCGAAAATGCAAGGGCGCTTTGCTTCGGCTACCGCCTCCGCTTCGTGCACTTAACTATGTGGATAGTGTTATGCATTATTTAGACTATATGCAGAGGTGATTGTGGTCTGATCGGGAGTGCCGAGTGAGCTAGCGGGTTGTCATTTTTTAGCTGGTATTTGGTACGATCGGGAGTTTGGAGAGAAGGAACGTTCGGGAGTGCCGAGATAACAAGCATGTGGTCGCCATAGCAACGCATTGTTCGGAGCCTAAGGGGCAACTTACTCTTATCTTTTGCAGAATTAGGATTTGTGAGGGATGATTGGATGGAGTTAGCACAGAATAGGGTTGAGTGGTGGGCTCAGGTAAGCGTGGCACTGAACCTTCAGGTTCCATAAAATAGATAATATTCCTTTAGCTTGTTGAGTAATTGTCTGTTGCCATTAAGTAAGTAAGTAACAGAAAAGGCATCTCTAAATCAATCATTTTCGGACTAGCTTTCACTTTTCTTCACCTAGGTCTGAAGTCACTATTACAAACAATGACACTGTCAATAAAATATCCTTATCACTAAGTACATTTGATAAATTATCAGAAAATAAATCATTGCAAATTTCAAGACTTCACAAAGACAGGAGCCATTAAGACTTTGTGGTCAAGCAATGGAGAGGTAAATATAGTCCTCAAAGGTCTTTGTATTTTCCTTATTCAATAACAGATTATTGAAAGAGAATTTAATGTTTGCTTTTCATTTCTTTCATTGCATGTTCATGACCTGGCGATTCAGTGTTTCAGAAATTTGAGAAAACTACTCTGCTCAAGACAGATGAGGGTAAGTAATCACATCCTGGCAACAGTGAAGTTTATCTTGAGTAAAATGCTCCTTTTTACATTACAAACTAAAGCTATGGTTTCTATGGAGTTTATCACTGGCAATCACTTATGATGTGATGGGAAAAAATGGAGATCATTTTCAAAATAAGCACATCCAATATCATAAAACTCAGTGAAAACATCTCTTTTATTTTTCAACAACTTCAATTTCGCAGGCCTGTGTTATGTGACCTGAAGTTTTCCCAGTGTTCACAATGTACAATATACAAGTATAAAAAAAATTTTATTTTGAAGTGAAACTTCTTTAGGCGCGCTAGGAATAAATCGAGAGCTAACCCAAAGTTCAGTTACGAACAAAATCATCACAAAAGTAGTGGGGGTAAATAGCAAACATAGAGTTGTTATCTTAAGAGTGGGGCCACGGGAGCGCGCGGGGAAAGGTATCAGGCATTGATTGTGGGCTATTACTGCTTCGAGCTAGTGGCATGGTGAGCCCTTCACCATTATAGATGGCTCTACTCGTTGCGTGAGCATTGTTTACACGTCACTAACATTCTCGGAAACTTAACCAAAGCATCCAATTCATGTAAACAAACACAGTGGCTACGATCAGTGACAGTTTGGGCATTAATTCATCACAACTGTGTTATTGTTTTATAGGTATTCGATTTAAAATGCCGAAAAAGTGAATTTCTTATTTTATTTTTTATTCAGATGATTTCCTTCTTCCGTTTGATATAATTATATGTATTCCTCTATTTCGCTCTCAACGTTGCCAAAGAAGTTTCACTTCTGTCATGTGGAATTCCACACACATTTTTTTTAATTAAAAAAAATGCTACAAAATGACATTTTCATTAAAACGCTGAAATACGAAAATAACGGCACTGTCCTGTTCAAACCTGTGTTATATTGTATCCAATTGGTGTGTTTCAGAGCACAAGACACCAGACATAACCCACTATGGAGATATAATCTTTGGTGAGTATTCCTACAATATTTACATCATATGTTGTACTGTTGCACAAGTGAAAATAAAACAAAGAAACGTATTGGTAACAAATATTACAAAGAATGCCTGGGGAAATGTGAGCACCATAGCAAGAAACTTGTCTCTTCTTATTCTTCTTCTTCTTCTGCCTTTCACAGAATAGGCTCTCGACCTTTACTGGCCTCAGTTTCGTCTTTTAACTGGACGTCGTATGTACCTCTTTAGGTTTATATTGTAAGGCCATCTTCATATTTGATAATTATTATTATTATCTTGAACAAATCTTTCTGACGCTGCCATTGGCTGGAACTCAACAACTTCTCCGGCCTATATATGCAGGCCCTTCTGCCTTCTCTCTCTACCAGTTTCCCAGAAGATGGACTCGGAGATGAAGTCCGAAAGCTCGGAGTTTTTTAAAACCTCGACTCGGCTGTTAGCCCGTGAAGAACCTTTACATAGTATTTGCCGAGAAAAGTTCAAACCATTTATATAGTATTCTTGTTACTATGGGTAGCAGAAGAATATTCATATTTTAATCAAAATGTATGTTCTGAAATTCACATTTAAGTCATGTTATTTGGTTGTTATGTTGATACCTATTAATTTTATAAAGAAATGTATTTAACAAAAAATGTTCTTTTTAATTTTCTCTACAACTTGACTGTGCTAAGTTCCCATGTATCGCCCAATAGCTTATTGTATAAAGAGAACAGGGAGTGAAAGTGAGTCACATCATCACTCACACATTAGGTGTAACCTAACATGCTGCGCTGCTTTGTTAATAATACCGCTGCTGACACATGTGTGATATCATGTTACAGCTGACTTGCACAAACAATGAACCACGATGTTATAGAAGGCATTGATAGTAAAACAACTTTCTCTTGCAAGACATAAGTCTGTTATTAAAATATATACACAATTGTTTGTTTTGATCTAACAGCAACAGCCGTTGTGGGTTAAATTCAGAGATCCATAACCTCATTCTTATGATTTGGAGAAAGGAAGAATTGTCATTGAAGGAATGGAAAGAATCCAATATTACACCGATATATAAAAAGGATTTTGATATTGGAGGCCTGCCTTGAATGTGTAATTTGTATTTTTTTAAAGAATTAAAACTTTACGGTCATTGCCACCGCAACGTGACTCAAGAGTTAATGGGAAAGAGGAGGAAAAGTAATTTTTTCAGTACAGTACATCCCTTCGTCTGTAAAGAATTCATTCTTGTGTCCAAACTTTTGTGTTGTGTATTAAGACAGTTAAATTAAAATACTTTCCATAACGCACTTTATTTACCTGTGAAACGGCCGTCCAGAAGTTTCTAAAGTGTGTTACAGAAAGTATTTTAATTCAACTATTGTAAAGAATTCTTGTTCATCTGAAAATTGTGCAACATGGAATATTTTCCTCATACAACAAACTGACTCAAACAAAATATTTGCTATAGCCTGCTTATTGTTTCATTCACAGGAAATGAACAGAAGAAGAAGAAAAAGAAGAAGAAAAAAGAAAATAATTCTTATGGTAAGATATCTGTGCCTATATTTTACAAGTGTAGACTTCAGTCTTGTGTTATCGGTCATCTTTCTTCCACTTGTTGTTTCTTTTTTAGGTTATCAAAGAAAGAACAAGAAGAAGAAGAAGTTTGGTGAATATCGTGAGTAAGGAGCTATAAGCCTGTATGTGATATGATATTACAAAATATAAGAGATAATTTTGCAGTATGGTAGTGAAAAATGCAGAATGTCTATAGTACTGCAGAGTTAAGGGACTTTCAGTAGTGTAAAAGAACTCAAGATGTGAATTTTAATTATTATTCAAGTGAATTGATTCCTAAATGTTTAATTAACAAAGCATTATTCTTACACCATCATTTTATGAGGGTTTTCAGGGCATACATCTGAGTCACTGCACTCAGTGGCACCAACATATACGGGCCCATGGGGCTCTAGCCCACCCAATAATTTGTCATGTATTATAATTTATTATTTGTTGCTATTACTAAAAATCGTGTTCCTTTGTTGAATCACTGTAAAGCAGGCAATCAGGCTATTGTTGACGTACGATCTCCTCTTGTTCGAAATCACTCACGATCGTTTGAAATAGTTGAATTCATTAAAGTTTTACATCTTACTCTGTTAATGCAGTTTTACTGACAAAGAAGATGATATGATCCTGGTTGAGAGGAAGATAAGGCCCTATGGCCTTAACTCTGCCAGGCAAAATAAAACATTATTATTATTATTATTATGATGCTTGTGACAAATTTATTGGGAGAAGTCCAGTCAGGAGAAATAAATTTTGCAACACTCCGTGCTACATAATTTATTGTAGAAGTTACCTAAAACCGAAAATTAAAAAATAAGCGTATACAATATTATAAACTTTAAACATTTTTTGTTAACCAGGCTACACACCGCTTTCTTGGCGGTTGAATTACAAAATGTGATTGTTATTACAAACACTGAAATCATTTCTTGCACATCAATATTACATTATAAAACCATTTCTTAAACTTTAAAAGGGGTGGAAGTGTGAAAATTATAAAATATTTGAGCCCACTCAATGTTTTTCAAAAGTTGGTGCCACTGACTGCACTACAAATGTAATGAAATGCACAGATTTGTTAATATTTTTCAAATGAATAGCTAATATACACAAAAGCTTATTTAGTACCCTATCGTCATTCACGTCAGAAATTAATCACAGTTCACCATAATAAGTGCAGTAATTTAGTTTACAACATTTTCCCCTTAGAAATGAGACATACAGTCCTTCTCTCGAAATGTTCACTGCAGAATTTCATCATAAGTGTCATCACGTAGTCTTGCCTAACAGATGTTCATGGTCCTACATTGTAATACTATACTATAACACTACAAGGGTTGATTTTTTTAGTAGTGCATTTTATTTCTCCACATATAGCACACATAGCATATAGTTTTATAGACCTTCAATGTAATCACCACCATTGCATAAAATATGTTCCCAGCAATGCCAAAGTCTTTGGATCCCATTGGTACTGCCTAATCTGTTGATGGCGCGAAGAGAGCAGTCAGTTGCCTGTAAAACACGATTGGGATGGTGTGATCTTAAAATATACCATTCCCCCAAGGCAGAACGTTCATACGGAGTACTACTGTTTGTTTTTGCAAAACAATATGCAAGCAACTTTGAGAAGAATACGGAGACACTTTATAGATAATCCACCCATCATTCTGCATGACACTAGGGCGCATACAGCAGGAGTTGTGACGCTGGGGCTGGGAGATGCTCTATCACCCTCCATACTCTCCAGATTTAAGTCTTTGAGACTTTAATCTAATCCTGAAGATGAAGGAGCCACTTTGCAGGATCAGCTTTCATATGGTTGAAGATTTTTTACAGGCAACCGACCACTCTCTTCGCACCATCAACAGATTATGCAGTGCCAACGGAATGCAAAGACTTCCACATCGCTGGGAACACATTGTACACAATGGTGGTGATTACATCAAAGGCCTATAAAACTTAGAACGCTATGCTTATACTATGCATGGAGAAATAAAATAGTTGCCAGAACTAAAGAAACAACCCTTGTATATCTCAATATTGTAAAGTGTTATTATTGTAATACTAAAGAATACAAGCATTTACTTATTGAAAACATCATGAAACATGTGCAGAAGGCAGTTATATATTACTCCTGGTTATATTTGCCCTATAACCTATAACAAATAATAAAATTTTTATATATAAAAATAAAGGATTTGATTAAAAAAAGTAGGAATAATGGGTACCTATTAGCTTACCCCTTTCCCAAATGCTTGTGTTAAAGGGATTTAGGCCCTAGTAGGATTATTATATTTTGCCCCTCATAGCTATCTTCACTTTGTTCCATGGGTAATCAAGAAAAGAAACTAAAACTCAACAGAAAATGTAAATAAAAATCATAATTTTCTGACTTGAGATCATACCACAACTTCCAATGCATGATTACTGCTATTAATAATTTTTATACAAAAAACACCTTTCAGTCTGATACCTATTGCGATTGCAACATTCAGCAGCCACTTGCATTCCCAGTGTAGCCAACATTAGTGATATATAGAACTTTCTGTCGGCTGATTGCATCTGCACTAGTTCTACCTGTCTAGAATGCTACAACTTTTTACATAAAATGTGCATAGTTGAAAATATTCACCAAGGACAGAGTTTTGCCCCCTGTGGGGTGATTTTTCTAGTCATAATAATAGATGATGATGAAGTGTTCGGCCCGGAGGCCAATCCTGCCCTGGGACCGAGCCATGGGGCACCCAGTCCTGACCCAGGAAGGAAACTTTACATCTTTGTAAAATCCCCGACCTAGCCAGGAATCGAACTCAGGCCCCCCGGGCTCCCAGAGGACTCCGTGAATGGATTTTTACATCCAGAAAAATCCATCAACCGTGGTCGGTTTGATCCCACAACCTGTGGATCTAGAGGTGGGCACGCTACCCCTAGACCATTGTGGCCGACCTTGACCACCACTGCTGACTATAGTACCATTATTAGAGGGTAAATCATGTTTTGAAATCATACTCTAATATTAATATTAAACATCTTTTCTTGCACTGAAATAAGATGATCTTTCAATCCACAAAAAATCCCCTTCTGAAGGCCAAAACCCTCATAATAATAACATTGCAAAGATAAAAGAAGCCAGTGAAGAAAGTGTTAAACCAAAGATTTCAACTCCTCTACAGATTGATAAAACAATTTATTTTTGTGCAGAAATAATAAAATTCTAGCCCAATGAAATTCATTCGAAAGCAGATCTCATATTTTTTTTAGACAAGCACAAGGCTTTGTCTTACATACACCTCTGTGAGTTGGTTCCTTTCTACGCTTCTACGAGGGTGAGTCCAAAATTAAGTTTCCCTTGGTGACTGTGTACACAGGTATGGATGAAAGACAAAACAAGTATAATGAGACATTAAATATATTACATATTACGTAATTACCACGTACATTGAGACATTTATCATACCGCTTTAGAAGCTTCAAAAAGCTCTCCAGGAAAAATCAAAACTCTGCATACGGAAGAAGCGTCGAATGGCTTGTGTGACATCAGCAGTGCTCCCAAAGCGCCTTCCACCAAGAGTCTTCATCAAAGCCGGAAACAGTTGGAAGTCACTGGGTGAGAGATCAGGACAGTGTGGTGGATGGGCTAGGCACTATCTACCAACAGTTCCAATATGGTTTTGTGTTGCTGTCATGGAGTGTAGTATTGCATTAGTTAGTTAGTTAGTTAGTACGTTTATTGTCTTTCAACATTACTGAAATGCAATAGACATTGTCAAAGAAATCTGACCTAGTATTTCAAGTTTCCAAATAGTTTAAAATTCTACCTTGTCCTTACTAAAATATTCTTTTAAACTATAAAAATTCCCTTTAGGCAGGCCTACAGGTTGAGGTAGATTTTAAAGTATTAAATCTCGCCGTATATAAGAGTTATCGAGAAACCAGTCATTGATTTGTAGAGTACTCATCAAGAGCTTTTCAACGATAACCCATAAGACGTGGTTTAAAAAATTTCGAATTTCTATCCCCCCACCAACCACCCCCAATCATACCCCCCAAACACCCGAATCATTGGTGTCACTGTAAACTCCATAGGGAGTACTCTAATTTATTCAAACAAAGTTTCCCTCGAAACTTCATAGGGGCCGAGATATAAATTTTTCAAAATTTCAACCCCCTCCCCCGACCCTCCTCTTGGGCCAATTTTGCTCATTAACGAACTTGTCCGAACTATTGGGCCTAGAAATAACATAATAAAATTTGGTTCAAATATCTTCAAAATTACGGCCACTAGCGTGTAAAGATATAAATATATATATAAATATCACAAAATATTTTTTGAACGGGCGGTGGTTTCATACTTAGGGAGGCATGAAACGTAAAGATATGAAATAATTTTTTGAAAGTCATGACATGGTATCGATTGCAATAAGTAGATTTTTTTTCGAAATCTACCTAAAAAGGATTTAAAATCATCCATTTATATAATCTAGTCATACATTTGTCATCCAACAACAGAACGCCAGATTGGAGAAGGCCAGGCCGCTTTTTTGGAATCGCCTCCTTCAATTTTGATAGGGTGTGACAGTACTGCATCCATCCTCCAAAAAGTCCAGCAACAAAATCCCTTGGGCATCCCAGAACACTGCTGGATTGCGGTCGAACGATACCCAATGGTGTATGGGTGTCTTTCGCGTTTAACTGATGTATTGTTTTCCCCATTGCTGTTCGATTCCCTGGGAAAAAATAGAGAGGAAACTTATTTTCGGACTCCCCCTCATATATTACTTAACTTATAATATTATTAATGTACAGTCGGTCAAATAAAAAACGTCGGGCGGTATTTGATTAAGTATCACGAACTAGCTTATGCGTATGTACAGGAAGACTTAAGGTTAAGTTCACACCTGCCTCTTGTCTCTCCATGTATTTTCTTGATTATTTAGTCAGAAGGCTGTGGCTATATGTCTCACATCCACCATATTCTTGGTTGCAAATTCTTATAATATTAATAATTAATAAATTCGCAAGGAATATGATTATTCAAGGAGCATTTTTTTAAGATTTTATTTTATAATACCGGTACTTGTAGTGCAAAATCAATAACTTACGTTCAACTTCTGCCACCAATCTAGCATCGAAATACGCCGGCCAGATCCACGATTCCTATGAAAACTTCCGGTCGCATTATAGTGAAGTACCCACCTCTTTAAGAAATATGGAACCTTCTCGCTGCTTCAGAGGCCGAAAAATGCAGGTCAATTACAGCCCTAACTACACTTTCTCTCAAGCTAACATTTGTATGTGGTGCGATGACAAAGCAAAAAGAATAATGACAATACATTAAGTTGAATATCGTGTATTGCGCTTTCCGCGTTTTTCATTTTTCCCTCGTTGTTCATTTTTTCCCTCCTGTCGCATGGCCTCATGTGTTCCGAAGATGACCTGTATTTTATGTTTTTTATAGGAAACTTGTGAACGAATGCGTTAAAACTTTAATTTTAACTGCATACGAGTCCCGACGTTTTTTTATTTGACCGACTGTACAGTAAGGTGTGAATGGATTAATTATAAAAAAATTGAAAGTTATTAGGTTACACTAACTGAGCAATTCTCTCCTGTTTCCTTTTTTAACATTTATATTGTACTTTTGTTCACAGGAAATGACCGGAAGAAAAATGAAGACTACAGTAAATATGGTAAAAACTGTTCAAACTTTTTTCCTCATTACTTTTTAAAGTGGCTTAAGGAAGGACATTTGGCTATTTCAAGCCAAACTATTTTTTAAATTTAATCCTGGAATGATCAACCTCAAGGTTTTACTGGTTAAGACTTTGTAATTGTGTTCATCTTCTTTCTGTTTTGTCCAATCAAGTTTGTTCCTATACTTCATCCAGGATGTGTATGGAGAAAAAGTAAACAACTGACTGTGTCTTATATAGTCTTATATAGTTTAAGTTTTGTATCTTTTCTTGTTTTCTGGTCTAATGTTCTCTTAATGGTCCCACATATTGCCTGGAATTTAGATATTTTCTTTTCTATATCTTCGTCCTCTTCATATGTAATGTCACATCCTAAGTACTTAAAATGTGTTACTCATTCCACTATTTTGTTCTCCAATACTATTTTTGAATAATGCTCTAGCTGAAAAATTGTGTGCTTGGGGACTTTAAATAAAGCAAATAAGACATAATCCATACATGCTTAACCCATTTGTGCGATATGTATGTTTGTACAGGCGATGCGATGGTTTTTGTTTCTGAGTGAAGCAGGGTGACCAATAGGGACAGACCCACCTCTGCATTAAGGTAGATTCTACTTCAGTGGCAATTATGTTATGTTAGGTTAGGTTAGGTTAGGTTAGGTTAGGTTAGGTTAGGTTAGGTTAGGTTAGGTTAGGTTAGGTTAGGTTAGGTTCATTTGGTTAGGTTAGGTTCGTTTTGTGAGGTTAGGTTTGTTTGGGTAGGTTAGGTTTGTTTGGGTAGGTTAGGTTCGTTTGGTTTGGTTAGGTTTGTTTGGTTTAGTTAGGTTTGTTTGGTTTGGTTAGGTTATGAACAGCGATATTAGTGTAGTGTGTTTGTCAGCCTGATGGAAGCAAGACCTGGACCATTACAAAATCGGAAGAGCAACTAATTAATATTTGGGAGAGGAAGGTCCTACGAAGGATATTTGGGCCAGTATATGACGAAGGCATGTGGAGAATCAGAATGAATAGGGAATTATATAACCTTTATGATGAAGTAAACCTAGCAACGGCAATCCAAATGCAAAGACTGAATTGGCTGGGACATGTCCAGAGAATGGCAAACGAGAGAGACCCCAAGATAGCTCTTAATGGAAAACCGGAAGGAAGGAGAGATCAAAGATGACCACGTTTGAGATGGTTAGATGGGGTGGAGGATGATTTAAGGAAAATGGGTGTGAAGAGATGGAGAACGAAAGCAGAGGATAGGAAAGAGTGGAAGGACATTTGTAAGGCGGTCAGGGCTCTTCAAGGGCTGTAGTGCCACAGTGGATGGATGAATGGATGGATGGATGGATGGATGGATGGATGGTTTGTCAGCCTGTTACCCAGAATTCTCCTGCTCCGCTATATTGTTGCAGGAAAGGTAATATGTTGGAGATCTACTTTTGCTAGATTGTGGTATAAAAGAAATTGTAATGTTTAGGGTGGGTGGATCAGACCAAATCATTTGCTAAGACATCTCTCCAAAGAACTATTTAGCCCATAACATAATACTTGTGATATTAGGTGTTTTATGAAGGGAATCGTGATTTTAAAGAATGGGTGAAGCATGTATGGATTAAAACTATAGGTAATGTATGTATATTGCAACACTTTTTGTAGTTAGTGGTTAAAAACATAAATAAAATCTGTTAAAAACCTTACACTGCACTGTATGACGTTTCAGCCTGCCCCCCAGGCCTTTTTCAAGTAAACTGATTGCAGGGATCTCTTCCGCTTCCACTGGGCATGTTATCCAACCGTTGGATAACACGCCCAGTGGAAGTGGAAGAGATCCCTGCAATCAATTTACTTGAAAAAGGCCTGGGGGGCAGGCTGAAATGTCGTACAGTGCAGTGTAAAGTTTTTAACAGATTTTATTTATGTTTTTAACCACTAACTACAAAAAGTGTTGCAATATACATACATTACCTATAGTTTTAATTGAACATTTAGTGGAAAGTTTGGACCAATCGTTTTATATCTTATCATGTATGGATTTTACCGAAAATAACTTACTCTTCATAAATGTAGTCTCTGTAAATTTTTTACGTTAATCTTTTAATTTTGTGTGAGGCTAGCAGGAAAAAAACGCGTTATAAGAACTACTGTAAATGTCTCCGCATAGGATGCAAGTATTAAATTTATTTTATCTAGTGGTTTTTATTTTTGTTTCAGGTCAGCAAGATAAGAAGAAGAGAAAGAAATATCATAAATATGGTGAGCATGCAGTTGAGTAGTGCTGGGCTCTTACTAGCTTCTACATCAGTACATCTAACATTTTTTGCTTCAGGTACTGTGGATTATGGAACTATTAATACTGCAAAAATTAAGCATCGTAAGTATGATGTCATATTTCATGTTGCTCCCAGTCGGGGTTATTCTTACCTATAATAAAAATATGTGATTATAGTATATTGCGATACAAGTGCCGTAAGTGGTGCATAAGGATCAAGGAAAGAGTTTTTTTCAATTTTCGAGATCCATTATGCGCTTACGGGATGAGTATTGCATGATATTTTTTGCACGATGATTATTTATATCAATTTAATTATATTAATTGAGATATTAGCTGAAAATGTTATGTAGGCTATATACATTATTGGAAATAGATGTTATATTTCAGAAAGTGATTCGCATGTGTTGGTTGTTATGGGGACTGAATATTTGTCCTGTTAAAGTCGCCACAAACTAGGGGGCCTTGGTTCCGGTCTTCCATAAAGGCTTGTATTATGATGATTTTACTTATGGCACTTGTGCTTTTTGCAATTTTTACCGCATGGAGATTTATTTTGATTTCATAGCAACCAGATTGCGTGGGAATGTCAAATTATGATCCACGGCAACAATATTCATAAGTACCACTAATTAGTTACGTCGTGCAAAAAAGTTATTACAAAATCAGTGGATGAAGGTTAAAAAATTAAAACACAACGTTTCAACTCTGCCCTCGAGTCTTCCTCAGGTGACTCCTCACACAGTACTGATCATGAAGAAGGTTGATTTTCGTCACGGTAACCATCGATAAAAACATTGTTTCTAAAATATATTTTTTCCAGTCCTTTGGAATGTCGAACATTTCCTTCTCTATGCATTCCACAGGCGGCCGGGGAATTTTTACCACTGGAATTTCCCTTCTGATTCTCCTCATTACATCCAGCCATTCGTCACCTACATCACCATCATACCTATTTAAACACACCCCCTGGTTTCCGATTATGCACAATGCCTCATATACCTTTCTTTTTATGTAATCATCCTCGATTCTTACAATGTTGAAGTAATTTTAATCATATCTTTTTATTATATTTGACTCAGTGGAAATTTGGGACCGATATGGATGTATTTGAATTTTATTACACTTATTTCCTGATAGAGTGCAGAGTGAGAGGTGGTAAGCTCATCACCTCACGTGGATACGACAGGGCTCAGGAATTTTGTCCAGAGGCCCTAATTTAGGCTTGGAGTTCTTTTACGTGCTGTAAATCTACAACACGGGTCCCCAGCTTAACACATTCACTACTCACTACCTGCCAGCTCTTTAAATGCCCAAGCCCAGGGATTTTTAAATGGCTACCTCACTATAGTTTTCAAGAAAACTATATGAAATTAATGCATAAAAATACCTTCAGGAAGAGTTCTATGTTTGTTCAATGGATGCAACACAATCTGCTTCATTTCCCGCCACAACTTCGTTCTCTGCTTTGCTTTTGCTGTCAGACAGGATTAATTCATCACCAGAATCATTGTTGAATAATAATTCGTCTATCTCTTCATCTGATATTGGCCTACACCTATAATCACGTTTATCTCTTTTGTCACTGCACACACAATTACCACTAAGGCTAATGCTAGCCATTCTTCACGCTACTGACCGGCATTGCGAAACTGGTCTTCAAAAGTATATGGAATTCATTTGTTGTCAGGAGTCAACGACATTTTTAGGGTTTCTGTAAATCCAGCAAGTATTCACCCACCATCTATTGTTGTAAATGGAAACTACCACCTTCACCCTCTTCCTTGAAGAAATATAAAAAAAAAAATTGGCGCAGGCGCTTAAACGCCAGCTGGCATGGACAGGAGGCAAGTGCTGGCCTTTCTTCCATGCCATGTGGTGTGTGCATTAGTGAATGTGTTAAAGTCCCTCCATGCCCAGCCACAATTTTTACGTCCTGAAAAATCCATCGACCAGGGCTGGGTTTGTTCTCAATTTATTTTAACCCTTTCAATGGCAGGCTGTTTACTGAAGAACTGCCTCTGAAATGCCGATTCACTTAGTTCCTGCATCTCATTGTCTGAAATGTCAATGGAATTCAGTTCTATGAAAGAAAGTACATATTTTTTAGGAAGACTGTACTAAACTAAACTCTGTGGCGCTACATCCCTGAAAGGACAAGGCCTACCACCCAACCGTTGCGTCATCTACCGTAGGCAAATGGCAGGACTGGGGGCATGTGGTCAGCATGCCGACACCCATGGCCATTAATGGTGGTTTCCATGACCGGAGCCACTACTTTTCTATCAAGTAGCTCCTCAATTTAAATCACGACACTGAGTGCACCCCTCGCTACCTCAGAAAAATCTGTGGAGGTACCAGGAATCGAACCCGAGTTGACGGTTCTGTAGTCAGCAATGCTATCAATTTTTTAAAACTTATATCCTGCAAATCATAATTGCAATTATAACTCACTAAACAAAAGCATTCTGGCGCTTTGTTACATCAGTTTACCTGGTTTTATTGTGATTATAAAAATTATCCACAGGAGGCAGAAGTTTGTCCTTTATGTACCAGTATTTTTCAAAACTGTGCATTTTCGAGTAGAAAGTCATGGCACTCTTGAGCAAGTAGAACCAGTACAAAGGCTGGCACACAGTGAGGGTGATGCCAATTGTATCAGCACCTGGCACCAGAAGAGTCGATTGATCACTTTGGAAAGTTGCTGTGATGTCATACAGACACAAACATCCCCATGTGTTATACATTGAATCTGTGAGAAATGAATTCCGGTGTTAGATGAATTCTTCCGCTAAAACATTATCATGAAACCTTTTTTTCCCATTACCCACTGAGAGGCTTGAAGAAATATTTCCATCTAGGCCAAATTCCTTGACTCTCTAATCTCTTCGCGCAAGTTAATTTTAGGGAAGTTTATTTTTGTGACAGAGTAACAGTTACATTAGTTACTGTAGTTGTTTTGTTCATCACTACTGTGTTCAGGAGACTCAAACAATTCTGTAGTGCAACCAAAGTTCTCACTAACATGAATGTTCAACAAAATCAATCAGTTTCTTGAATTACCATTTGCTTGTGAACAAATCTGTGTTATTCAAATAATATGCCTACTTCTAGAATAATTGATTATTTTTATTAATCCAGGTAAATATTAACACATTCACTACCGCACACACCACATGGCATGAAAGAAAGGCTAGCACTTGCCTTCCGTCCATGCCAGCTGGCGCGTTTAAGCATCTGCAACCAATTTTTTTGTTTGTATATTTCTTCAAGAAAGAGGGTGTAAGTGGTAGTTTCCATTTACGGCAATAGATGGTGGGTGAATACACTTGCTGGATTTACAGAAACCCTAAAAATGTTGTTGACCTCCTGACAACAAATTAATTGCATGTACAGTGATACGTCGAGATACGAGTTTAATTCGTTCCGTAACCTTGCTCGTATGTCAATTTGCTCGTATCTCAAAGCAATTTTCCCCATTGAAATTAATTGAAATGCCATTAATCCGTTCCAGCCCCAAAAATGCTACCCCAAATTGTTTTTGTTACGTATTTTTGAATAAGAAAAATGTATTTATAAATGACAAATATTGTATAAAAACATAATAAAAGAGAATGTAAAGCCAAAAAAACTTGTTTTATAAAGTGTACATACATATTTGTTACACTTTCTTCGGATCCATGGTTATAAAAAGAAATGTGATAAAGTATGTAAATGCACAAAAAGCGCAAAGCCCTAGAAAAACTTAGCAAAGATGCTTCGACAGCGAGGTAAACAAGCACACTTGGGGAATACGTGGGATAATGCGCGAGATGCACGAGGCGCAGACGCAGTAAACTGGTGGGCCGTGTGCAGCATCGCAGCTGGCCGTTCCTCGTATCTCCAATGTTGCTCGTATTTCAAAACAAAACTTTGCTCGCTCGACAGCTCATATCTCAAATAACTCGTATGTTAGGGCACTCGTATCTCGAGGTACCACTGTACTTTTGAAGACCAGTTTCGCAATGCTGGTCAGTATCGTGAAGAATGGCTAGCATTAGGCTTATTGGTAATTCTGTGTGCAGTGACAAAAGAGATAAACGTGATTACAGGTGTAGGCCAATATCAGATGAGGAGATAGACAAATTATTATTCAACAATGATTCTGGTGATGAATTAATCCCGTCTGACAGTGAAAGTGAAGCAGAGAACGAAGCTTTGGCAGGAAATGAAGCAGAAACCCAGAATCTCTGTATTTTGTGCCTCCATCTCCAAATCGTTTTGAAAATGTTTATGCATTAATTTCATATGGTTTTCAAGAAAAACTGAAAATAGTGAGGTAGCCATTTAAAAATCCCTGGGCTGGGGCATTTCAAGAGCTGGCAGGCAGTGAGTAGTGAATGTGTTAAAGACAGTCAGGCTTTATTCTGTATAAGAAATATACATTATAATATTACCTGGCAGGCATAAATTGATTTTGTGAAAATTATTAAAGTTAATTAATTAATTTATCTCGTTTCTACAAAGATTGATAAGATTAAGTTGATATTTTTAATTTTCAGGTTATAATAAACATTCAGAAGAAAATGATGAAAAGGAAAAATATGGTACAGTATGTAGATTTAATATTGCATTAATGTCAGTACAAAACAGCAAACTCAACTGAAGGCTTGCCTCTTTATTTCATCATAGCTTTCACCACCATCATCACAACCATCATCAGGCATTTTCTGAAAAAAATGATTGACAATTTTGTCAAAGCACCATCAACCCATGTGCAGGTCTACTAATTAATTATTATTGATAGAGTCTGTTCACTGGGAATATTTTCTTCTTATACAATTTAAGGAGTTCAATGAATAAAATTTTAGGATTTTGAAAAAAAAAGTGTGCTGGAATGCCACGCGATAGAAGTGAAACTTGTTTAAATTTTTTCAATTTATGACTGTTGGACTTTTTAATATCAAGTTTTTGGGCTTTTTTAATTTAGAATTTTGGATTTTTAAATTTTTGATCTACTAATTTTTTCATTTTTTTATTTTTTTATTCTTAAAATTTTGATTTTTTATTTTTAAAATTTTGGATACTTTGATTTTTTAATTTTGGATTTTTATTTTTTTTATTTTTGGACTTTTTAATTTTGGATCTTTAATTTTTTTAATTTTGGAATTTTGGATTTTTAAATTTTGGATCTTTGAATTTTTGATTTTTTTAATTTTGAAATTTTGGATTTTTAGATTTTAAATATTTTTATTTTTTAAATTTCGGATAAGCCTAATCATTGAGTTGATTGTTTTCTGTGCAGTCCGTTCTGTCACACCTCACTAATTTTGTGATAATTTTTAGTATAACACTAATTTTGACGATTTTGAGCATTACACAAGCTCTCAATTTACCCCTACCGTGGCTAAAGAAGTTTCACTTCAAAAATAGTCTTATGCCATTTGTTGGATATTGATCAATAACATTTACCAGTTCCTCAGATATAGACCAATCACGATCGTTTACCTTATAATATCCTTCCTCGGATTGGAAAGATGCAGTTTTATCTGATAAAACATCAGCTCCTTACTGGACACATAAGGCATCAACGTGTGGTGATTAATATGTCTCATGCTGCCATTCAGCAGAATGAAAATACATTATTTAATACAATGTAACTTGTTTGGAAATTGTAATAATATAAATGTGCGTTGATTAAAAACACAATTTGGATTCAGTGTAAGCCACTTGATGTGCTTTTATTCAATTCTGCTGTTAGCTTATCTCAATTAGGTTAACTTTGTCTTTGTCTGGTCACAACATGGTAACTCAAATCGATTCATAGTACGCTGCGATCTTACAGCTTTTAGTTTCGTTTTTATGTAACATAAGTAAGAAAGTAATTATTATTTGTATAATCTGTTACATTTTTATTGTAGTCTTAATCAATCCAACTCAAGTTTATGAGTTTCATCACATAAATTCGCTCCTGCTGCACAGTCGTGAGTCTATCGATAAACTCATAAACCTCGTGGAATTACCTGTGATAAAAATAATTTTTTGTTAGATGGAAAATTAGGCCTTTTTTTAGAAAAAATGCCTTGTTTTTACATGACAAACAAAAAACATGCTCTACAGTACAGCTCTGGTGTAGACGTAAAATTTTAGTAAAACTTGTTACATTTAATTGTTAAATCTTTGTACTTAATCCATTTACTACAGCAGAATATGTCAAATTTGTGTGAATTCTGATGATTCCAATGAATTTAGTGGGTGTTAACGCATAAGGATACCCATAATTTAAAAAATTTTATACAAGCAAAATTCTGTGAAAACTCTGCTCACTTCCAAAAATGAACATTTCATTAAGGTTGGCAGTAAGGCAATCTAAATACAGGGTGTTAATGAATAACACCGAAATATTTTCCTGTGTGTAGATGAAACATAGATGAGGAACTTTTATTAGTAGATTTTTGCTCTGAGGATTCAATCTTTCCTCTTACAGCATAAAATCTCCCAGGGCATGGCCACCACTGAATTCTAACATTTGAGAAAATGCAAAACAAAGGAACTTCGTTGTTAACACTGGAGTTGTGAATAAAACAATTAATGCAGTGATGGTTAGTCTGTAAATTTTGCAGATTATGAAATTCTAAATTATGATATAGTTGTCGATGAATGATTAAGAATCAGGTTTTTATCAATCAGTAAGAAGGAATGAAGTCAATTTAATGAAAATTCTAACCCTATTTTGCTTACTTATTGGCATATGAGTACCAAATTGAAATGACTTTAATGCCCTCTAGCCAGTGGCGGACGCAGGGGGGGGGGGGGGATAGGGGGGTTACATCCCCCCCCCGAAATTTGAAAAAAATGTACTCAAGTGGCCAGTTTTATAAACTAATTGTATATGTAAGTTGATTAATTTTTTTTAGTATTCTTTCTACCTATTCAAATCCCCCCCCCCCGAAAAAAATTTCTGCGTCCGCCACTGCCTCTAGCATAAGGATTTTATGTCATAGAGCAAAAATCTCCTAATAAAAGTTGCTTGTCTATGTCCCCTCTATGCACAGGAAAAATATTTCGGTGTTATTCATTAACATCCTGTATAGTAAAAGTACTGAAGGCAGGATGGATAGGTAGGCCTACTGATACAATCTGTGTAGGCCTAATATTAATCCAACTGTATTTTAATTTTCAGATTATGCTAAGTATTCAGATGACAGTAATGGAAAGGAGTCACATGGTACAGTATAATCTTGGACTTACTTACTCTATTATATCATCGCCATCAAGTAGGGTTGCCAACTATCCTGTATTTCAGGGGAAGTAGGTTAAGTGCATACGCTCTTGGTACAGTGCAATGCATTGATAGACTTCCATTCCATTAAATCCACTCTTACTTGTGCCAGGCATCCTCCTAGTTAGAGCTCTTCCATGTCCTGTATTCTTTCCTATTTATCCCATATGAGGAGTGTCGGTTCAAAATGAGTTAAGTCCACCTCTGATCGTAATGTAGTTTTTTGCGGATTCGCATTCTCTGAGGAGTTCTGCATGATACTACATAACGTTTTTGTTTCAAATCGCAATCTTTCCCTGTTAAAACTGAGTCTGAAATATGGGGTTCGATGCAAAACACGTTCAGTCCAGAACTTGGTTAGGTGCAAATTACGTTGAGTCCACATTTTAGACATGATCACATGCAAAACAGGTGGTGCATTGAACTTTGCGACGTCTGTTGTTGCAGGTTGTTTTTCTAATGAAAGAGATTCACCAGACACTGAAACAGATGTCATTATCGGTCAATAATAAAAGAAGAGGAGCATGGATTTTCCATGATTTAACATGCTTAAAAAACAGAAATTGTTTAAATTTTGACAATTTGGTATTTCGGCAATAGTTCACTTTGTATTAGTGTGATCAGATGTGATTGTAATTCTTAAATAAAATACTTTCATCTTTTTAAATGATTATTATTATAGTGTTGGGTCAAAATGTGTTAAGTCCGTTACTTTCGAAACTTTAACTATCAATAAAAAAAGTAAATGAAAAGAATGATTTGACACACCCAATACATTTAACTACATATTAATTTCTGATTCTGATCAGATAAAATATTTCAAATTCAACTGATAGTTTGGCCACAAACAGTTTTTTGTCATTCCTGAAAAATCATTATTTTTGGACTAAACGCGTTTTGAATTGACGCTCCTCATATCCTGAAAGTATTGTGAAGATTTGAATAAATTAAATCAGGCTTTAAGAGAGATGGCTTTGCAATTTGAACAGACATAACCTAACAGCTGCTGTGTGAGAGAGAAGCTTAAACTTGGTATCTCTATTTAAAATGTGTTCTCACAGGCAATAACTAGGCCTCAATTACTGCCATTTTACCAAAGGAAAAAAAATAGATTGGTAAGTGTACTGGTGGTTTGTAAACAAGTGGAAAATGTAATTACTTCAAACTTATTAATTACAATGGACAATTTTTAAACACTTGTAGCTTGACTTACGTCAAGTAGAGTACTATTTGACGTAAGTAGAGCTACAAGTGTTTAAAAATTGTCCATTGTAAGTAATGAATCAAAAGCTTTACTGTTTATACCACTTCTCCCGTTATATATATTTATTACTTCAAGCTTAGTTGATTTTTTTACATGCAGATATGAAATGTCTCTCAAACCTCCTTCCTGAATGTACCTTTATATGATTCAGATAGCAGTGTAAGTAGTTCTTTCTAATCAATTGTGAGTAGGTGTGTGTTTGCCACTGTGTGGTCTTGTGGTTAGCGTCGCTGACTACAGATCCATCAGCCCGGGTTCGATCCCCGGTACCTCCTCGGATTCTTCTGAGGTAGGGAGGTCTGGAATGAGGTGCACTCAGCCTCGTGATTCCAATTGAGGAGCTACTTGATAGAGAAGTAGTGGCTCCGGTCATGGAAATTAACATTAACGGCCATGGGTGTCGGCATGCTGACCACATGCCCCCCAATCCTGCCATCTGCCTATGGTAGATGACGCAGCGGTCGGGTGGTAGGCCTTGTCCCTTCTGGTTTGTTAGCGCCACAGAATTAGGAGATGTGTGTTAATTCTGAAAAGAGCGTTGTTATTTAAATGTTCTTTCTTATCATAAGTCCTGTGGATCTCGAGTTCAGAATCCCTCAGATCGAGATGGTGTAGACCTTACTTTTGTTAAGCATGTATCTTAGTTTGGTTTGAGTTGGTTTTGAAGTTGTGGATAATTTGATTTATTATAAACACTTGTGACAAGTTAAACTAATTTGTTTTCAGATAAAAATTCTCATGAAGATGACTTGGGAGTTGAGGTGAAGCTAAAAGGTAAAAATTGCACTACTAATATATACGATCAAGCTTAAGTTTCCATGTGACAGTAGAAGATTTTGATGCCTTTTAATGATTTCATTCTTGGACTACATTCCGTGATCACAACAAACATAAAGACAGCATTGCCAACCTTATTATTTTCATTTTGAAAAGAGGTCTGCATTTTTAGAAATCCATCCATAAGTAGCAGTGGAAATTTAACATGAACCCTAATGTATTCTTTGTTACTTTACAATGGCATAGCGTGAGGGTAGACTTTGAGACTGAGTATATGTAAATAAATTGCTAAGAATAGTGGAATCATAAACAAATAAATAAAAACATCGTCAACAAAGTTATTAATCGTTATAAATCCATGAGTACTATCATTAAAATATTTTTCGCAGCTGCATACCCCACTTCCTACTGTTATTATGTCAACTTGTGTTGTCCCATCCTAGGCAGGCTTGAAATCTCATGATGTGGCAGCAGAGGCGAGTTGAGACTAGATAATGGTCAGCCAAGTTACAGTCTCATTCAAGTGCAAGTTATATGACTTTTCCCACTAAATATTAACCTGCTCGCTGAGAGAAGACAAGCTAATTCCTTGTGCAAGAGCGACATATGGCACCACCACAGAGACTAGAAAGATTTTTCGGTGTTGTTGTCTTATCCCTCAGATAGGCTACTTGCTCACTTGAAACTGGGTGTAACATAAACATTACATTCTCATTGCTGACCTAAACTGTGTGTCTGATTATTTCTCAGTGTTGCGTGGATAATTCCACCAATATAGTTGATCACTTATTAAAAACCCCATTTTCCGTTCTGTCTTATGAAAAAACGTGTGAAATTAAGGTAAATTATCAACTCCTGAGCTTGACTTTGTTTAACATGAAAGTAACCAAACATTTCAAACATCTTGGTACAGTAAATTTAATTGGTTAACTAGTAGTTACCACCATAATTTCCTATTTTGCAGGGAAAAGGATGGAGTATTGAAGGAATATAAAATGTAAATAATAATAATACTGGTGTAATGCTTTAAATAGGTATAGGCCTATATGAAATTGAACAGATGCGCAAACATTCCCGTTTTTTTGTTATTTTAAATGCTATTAATAGTCGAGAATTTGTCTCTCATTTAAGCAATCATTATTAATTTAATTTTTAAAACACAGTTTACCCAGAAGACAATGTCAAGCTACGCCACTATTACTTTCCGTTAAAAAAAGAAATAGAGACTGCCTTGTTATGCTGTACTAATGTAGTTGAACATTCTGTTAATGTGTGACAGACTTAAAGCATGCCACTACAGTATTGTGAAAATGATGTTTAAAAAATTGAAGACTTCCTTATTTTCAGAGATCAATAGCCTCAAATTATAATTTTTTAATAAAAATGTTTCAAAAGTCATTAAAACATCGATTTTTGAGTTAGAGGGATAATAATTTCTATTTTAGATTGCTCTGAATTTAATGTTTTAGTTGAATCTATTCAAATCAGAAAATTAATTTTTCTGACTTATGACCTGGTTTTCTTGGTAGGGTCACATAATAATTACAACTTGATGCATGTATGAATACATTATATTAAAACTGTATGGCCTTTACTTGTGCTCATAAATGACCAGAAAATGTATTGGTATTTATATACAAGGGGGAGTTTGAAAATTCCCTTGGCGACTGTGTATAGAGGTGTGAATGAAAGACAAAAAATATGAGACATTTTCCACATAACTACCAGGTACATTGAGACATTTGTCATACCACTTTAGAAGCTTCAAATAGCCCTCCAGGAAAACATCAGGGCTGTGCATACAGAAGAAGCGTTGAATGGCTTGTATGATGTCTACACCTGTCCAATGTTCTGGGACGCCCAAAGGGTTTTATTGCTGGACTTTTTCGAGGATGGAACCATCACTGCTATGCGGTACTGTCACAGCCTGTTGAAATTGAAAGTGGTGATTCGGGAAAAGTAGCCTGGCATTCTCCAATCTGGCGTTCATGCACTACTGATACAATCGCCATTATCTTTGCTTTCTTTACTCAGAATCATTGAAAATGAGTGAAAAACTGAGCTCACCAGTAGTAAAATTACAGAGCTTTTTGCTAAAAAATATTGTACACAAAAACTTTAGCAGACTCATTATTTCTGTTATTTCTACTAGATTCGTCCTCTAAAGCCTTATTTTGCGAACTTGATACATAAATACCTATTAATAATGCTGATATATTCAGTAATGCTGTAGTAATGATTTTCACAAAACTTTGAAGGTGCCAGATATTTTCTACAGTAATCTTTTCTTGTATTCTAGGTATACCATCAAAATTAAAGAAGCTTGGCAAAGGAGGACATGGGAAAGGTAAGTTTGTTGAGGCGATGCGGTGCTGGGACAATATTTTATAATTTTTTTAGGTCCTTATTTGGAACAATATTCCCTTTTGAAATAACATCTTCTGAGTTATGTTGTTAAAAACGTTGTTCTGGCTGCCTTGAAAGAAATCATGTCTGTCATAGGCAATAATATGTTTTTGGTTAAGTTTTTAATATCCTTTTACATATAGTTAATCAATTTTATTTTTCCAGTGGTATAGATGTAATTGTCAGAATTATATATACCTCTAAGAAATAAGCAACAGAAAAAGCAAAGCAGGGAAACCAAGAAAGTGCTAAAATGAAAGAAAACACGCTTTGTTGATGAATTTTATTTGTTACTAGTTACTTGTGGTCCATGACTGAAAGACAAAAATTAACACTCAGGGTTTGTCAACGAAGGATGGAGAGAAAAATCTTACATATATCTTTGAGAGAGAGGATCAGAAATGATGACCTTCGCAGACGCACGGGTATGACTGACATAGTAAAAGTAGCAATGAACCAAAAGTGGAGATGGGGCGGCCATGTGGCACGGATGAACCACCAGAGATGGGCACACAGAGTCACCATGTGGGACCCAAGAACTGGATGGAGGAATGTGGGTCGACAGAAAACAAGATGGGCAGATCACTTCACAAGCGTAGCAGGAGGCCAATGGTCAAGAATAGCAAAGGATAGAGAGGTGTGGAGACTCTTGGGCCACCAGCGTCAGTGACAGACTCGGGGAGGATTCATCAAGCACTAAAAGACGGACACACAAAGAGTGAACTGCAACCACCCGCATCCAACCAAGACAGGCAGTGAATAGTGAGACAGTGTTCAGTGCAACAAAGAAAGGGAACAAATTCGTGTAGCTCCTTAAGACTTGCTCACTTAAGGAGCAAACAAAGAGCAATTCCCTGTGAATACAGGAGGCCTTGGCCCTTAGGGGATGTATTGTAGGCTAAATTTATTTATTTATTATTATTTACTTGTGGTTATGTATATAAAGATTTGTACTAGTAGATGCAATATACCCAGTGTAGTAACATTGAGCTCAGTGTTAGTATTATTGCTGGTTTGTATCGTGTCTAAAAACATAAGATTCACAAGTTAAAAAGTTAAAATTAACACATAAGACATTAGTTGTATAAATTATAATAATGATTTATGGTAGAGCTTTATCACTGGTACTCACTACTAAATTGCGGTATTTTGTTACCTGTTGGAGCGCTTTCAACCGCATGGAGCGGCCATCTTCAGCAACTGACTTCCGTGGTGTTGTTGTTGTTGTTGGGAAGACATTTCTAGATAACTGTATCGTACAGCGCGTGCGATTTGAATTGTAACTGTTCGTTTAGGATGTTGGTGTTGTCTTGTGTGGTGTGTCTGTCAGACACTGTTCGTCAGACACACCACACAAGACAACACCAACATCCTAAACGAACAGTTACAATTCAAATCGCACGCGCTGTACGATACAGTTATCCAGAAATGTCTTCCCAACAACAACAACAACAACACCACGGAAGTCAGTTGCTGAAGATGGCCGCTCCATGCGGTTGAAAGCGCTCCAACAGGTAACAAAATACCGCAATTTAGTAGTGAGTACCAGTGATAAAGCTCTACGCTATACATAAATCATTAAGATTATCGCTACAGAATGGACAAAACTCAAGAAATTATAATAAATATGCTAAAAAATGTTTTGTCAGTCCAATGGATGAGATAAAATGTTTGTTCATTAATGTGTCTATTATTTCTTGATGTAGGAGCACTAATTGCTATCAGTCCTTAAAATTATATATACTGGCATATCATTATGCGTGTCAGTTTTTATTTTAATCTGAATGTAAAAATGCTGCATGGTATAGTTGACATGTGTGTTATTTAAGATGAGAAATAACATCAACGTTATCTTCTTGCATGTTTAGTTGGTTGACAATCTTGAAGTCCGAGCTTAGCTTAATCCTCGTTGCTTGTGTATTGATAGAAGAGATGCATTTTGATGTACTGCTGTTTACATCATCATCAGTCATTCCACAGTCGTGGATGTTATGTAGACATGATGTAATGACTATGTATCAGCTTTTATAGCTTTGAGGTCAATGGTCTAGTAGTCATCCAGTAATTCTTGAATGCCCTTTGCTCAGTACACATTTCCAATTACTGGAATCACTACTGGTTACAGTTGATCTCTTTGTATGGCCAGTCGGTCGTGGTGTTCCCTCAGGTGTAGTTTGTGGTCCATTGAGTTCCATCAACCTCTTCCTCTGCCACAACTACGACCATCTCTATTTGCAACTGATGGTAACTGTTTATCGCAAGTACATCAATACAAAATCAAGATTGAAAAGCATTCAATTTTGATTGAATTTGCCATGAATTGAAACCAGATTCCTTAAAATACAGCATCGTAGATAGAGGAAGTTACCAACATCACATGGAGTTGAAATAAGAAAATAATGTAATTGAATTCATAGTAGTAGTAACAGTGTATGAAACGATAGCATGAGACAGATTTCTTGTTTAATGAGAGCCTAATAAACAAGGTTTTATGGTGTTTTGGTTGTGAAAGGCATAGAGTTAAATTTGACTTAACAGCAATATTTTAAATATTTTCTCGATGTTATAGAGTATGGTTCAGATTTATAAAGCTCTGTCAGGTATGGCGGCTCACCCACACCCAGCTGGCAGACCCCTTGAGGTTCCTTATTGAGAAATCCCTACCAGCAGAGGTTCCGGCAGGAGTTCGGATTTTGCAATGAATGGCAACCGTGTAAATGCATCATGGTATAGCTAAAATGGCTACTTCATAGTGACCAATATGATAGGGAAAAAGTCAGTATAAATTTTCACCAGTTATATATTTTAAAAACATTTATAAGGAATACTAAACATTTTCTGAACAAAATAATTTAGTTTTACTATTATAAAAGATTATCTTAATACTTTTAAGCATAAGAACATTGTATTATTCAAAGTGGATGTTGGCAATATGTCAAGATGGCCACACCTAATATCTTCACCTGCTACAAATGCCTTCCGCAGAGGCAGAGGGGAGGGGCCAGCAGGAACTGGTCTGCATCCTTTGTTTGCCTTTCAAATCTGAATTGCATCTTAAATTCATGATCCCTATATTTGTGAAAAGAATCCTACATGTCGCTCAAATATAGCTACAACAACGTTCTTCTCGCTTCCTCATCATGATCTTTATATAATTCGCAAACTACAGCATGTCATTAACGTTGATGCGGGAAGCTTGTGCCTCGTGGCTTGCAGACGGAAAGCATGTTCTTGACAGTTCTGGGTGACCGTCTGATAGCGCTAGGGGTTTGCCAGCTAGCAGGCCTCTATCAATCACCTGCCACCTAAGTAGGTAAGCAATCCAACCCTATGTTTTATGTATTTATTATTTATGGTATAAAAATGAAGTTTGTGCCTATGTTTTATGTTTAGACGACCATATGATTTTCATTTGACCAATGAATTGATAGAAATTATTGATTTTTGTTTGTTTCCTGTTAGTCTAAAAATAATTTATATTGTTTTGCAGATGAATCAGGAATAACAGATTTGGGATCTATTATTCAACATGGCGCGGGTGAGTAGAAGAAGAACTTAGGTAATGTGATGCATATTTCAGTTACTTCCAACTTCCAGCTGTTAGTAATATCACCATCAGCCAATAAGTTACTTCTTTCTAACAAGAGAACCATATAGGTTGTCAGGTTGAAACCTACCCTCAAATTATTCATATTGATAAGTCTTCATTACAGATAAACGCATGCAAAAAATTAGCTGCTCATACAAACTGTGAGTGAAAACGAGTGTGTACTGATAACTGTACATGTGATAGTACTTTGAGGTCTAAAAGGTTTCAGTCTTCTCGGTATGGTATGGAAGGATGAATTGAATATAGTGTGTAATTATGTTTGCATGGAGAAGGATAATGAATAAGCCAAGCATGTGAGTGCGGAGAAGGAAGCCATATACCAACTATGCATCCCTCACCTTAGTGAGAGTTATAACTTATCTGTTAATGCATTGGAAGTCAAGGGTGCAATTTTCAACTTTGCCAATACATTTCTACAGTTTCTTAGTATTTCTAAAGAAACTGTTGCTAGAATATGTATTGGGGCTTTAGAAGATTCATTATATTTATTACACAATCATTTAAGTACTATGTTCGGTGTCAATTCAGTTCAAGTAATAATGCAATTAGGGCTGTACCGATTAATCGATTAACTGGCCGATGAATCAATTAAACATTTAATCGTCGATCAATTACATTTTCCGATTAATCGGTTTAGTCGAATTCTGAAAAACTTTTTCGAGAAATGGGTCAAATGACCAAACTCCTTTCTCTCGCTTCTCCGGCCTTGGCACATCATGTGTCATTCAGCTTATTGTGTCCAAACAATTCCCGTTATTCAGAAACCTGAAGGGTAGTTTAGTTTTGCAAGTCTTGGCTGAAAAAGTAACAGGAAATGTAAGTTTTGTATATATATTTTTTTTTCACTAATTAACTAATAATGGTATTAATTAATTCAGGATTTCTTCTGATTATCTGTAGTGTAGTAGTTATTAAACGTGTAAAACAATATTAAATGTACACTTTGGTTTTGTTTAAAATACCAACCTGTTTTTCGATTAATCAGTCGATTAATCAATTAAAGTCAAGCGTTAACTCGATTAGAAATTTTAATCGATTTTCAGCCCTAAATATAATGGATTTTCTCATTGTTCTGGATCTGTATTATGGTCACCTGGATTGTCAGGCAGATGACTTTAATAAAGTATTTCTGTCTCTAGTAGAATTTGTTTGTAGTAAGTTTGTGTTAAAATCTCCTAGTGTCAAACAGTGTTCATAATTTTGCATTACATATTGGAGGGCAGGTTCTAAGTCATTCAAAAATTGTACAGTCATCAAAATGGATAGCTGGAAATTGTCAACAAAACGAGACTACAGTACATAAATAAACAATAACTTCAGTAATCCAGCAAACTAAACACGAATTCATAAAAAACAACTAAAATATAGTTCGAAGGCATACTCTAATAATAACAAACAAACTCACTGGTGGAACATTGACAATTAGATACAACACATCAGCTGTTGCAAATGTATGACATTGCACAGTGGTGGAACGACCCCAGCTGTTGACAACAAAAAGAAATGATATGGAAATGTCTCTCAAATAAAATGTTATCAAACACGTAGGTCTAGTATTTGAATTACACAAATACACTTATGGAAACTTAATAAGATGTCCGTGCACCGTTCCTTGCAATAACTTCATGCAGTTTTCTAGGCACAGACTGGATGAGGTTCTGAAACAGGTCTGGTTGCCCACGTAGATCTTCCCACACATGCCGACAGTGCTTGAGTAATTGAGCTCTAGTTCTCTCCTGTGCAGGCACCCACTTCTTCACCATGTGTGCTCAAATGTGTTCAATGATGTTTATGTCAGGAGACATTGGAGGCCAGTCAAGAACCTGGATGTCAGGATGGCGGTTGAAGAAGTCCCGTGTAACACCTGCAGTATGAACACCACTTTTGTCTAGGACAAACCTTATTACTGGAAGTCTTCAGCGGGGTAAATGGCTCTGGTGGTGGGAACAACAACTTGTTCCAAGATCTCCACAAATTCGTCTGCATTCATGCGTGGTGTTATCTCAACTAATTCACCAGGGCCAGCTGTGCTTATCCACCCTAAAATACCGCAGGTAATTCGCCCAGACCGATGGATTTGCTGGATGTAACTTTCATTAAACCGGGTGCCATTGGGACGCCAACAAGTGAGAGATGTTCCTGGCTCGGATGAAAAGACTTTCTCGTCCAAACAAATGGTAGTATCCCACATTTCTGGTGGTATTGGTAGCTACTGTAGGGCAAATCCCATTTGAGTTTCCTGGTGGTTGGGTTGAAGCACCTGTTTTTTGGCAGCTTGGTGATTACAAAATCCTGCATCACAGAGTCGATGGCTCGCTGTGTGATCGGTAATTGGTAGGTCTAATTCCGCCATTACATTCTTAAGAGACCAGAAGGGATCTGCATCTATGACAGTAACAATGTTGGCAACCTCCTCCGGGCATGATCTTTTTACTCCCCTGTTGTCTTTCCGATGGTCTCTCAGAGCGTGTTCACCTCCTTCTTCCACTTCCACACTGAGTCCAGCTTGCATGGTATCGTTGCTGCAATTTCTTGAGGTGACATATTAGCCTGCTACATACCCACAATGCGACCTCTATTTATTTGAGAAATATTTGGAGCCATTCCGCCACGAGGAAGTACCTGAGCGTTTTCCAGCTTACAGAGGTGGGTGGGGTAACTGATCATGTACTTGTAGGGGGATGCTAAAGCATCTGGCCGGTTTTGTTTTGTTGACAATTTCCAGCTATCCATTTTGCTGACGGTACATTAGGGGCTTTATACACTACACATAAAAGGCATTACTGATAGGACGCAATAATTTCAATAAACTAAATTCAATACTGGCTGAATAATCACTAGGTGAGTGATGAATTAAGTTAGGTTGCGTATCCACTCTGATATAAGCTGCTGCTCCTCCCCCTCTTTAGCTTGTCCTGTCATTCCGACAATAGACAATAGAACTTATTCATCATTAAGTACCGTATTTAAAAAAATACATGGACTTCGTCAAATAAAATATATAAGATAATGCACAGTAAGTATTATATAAAATAAGTTATATCTATATTATAGAACAAAACCTAATACAAAATAACAAAACTAAGCCTATAATAAATTCCCTAATCAACAATACAATTTGTAATTAATAGAATAGAAGTCATCAGTGCAATAAAGGTAGGCCTACTCAGAGATTAATACACATTTAATACTTTTCTTAAATTGCATCAATGGTAATGTGTTTAATTGTTCAGGGATATAGTTGTATAGTTTAACTGAAACATAGTAGGGCCTACCAATTTTTCTGTGACTGGCTATAGTTATACTGTTGTACTTGGAGTTTATTTTTGTTCCTTGTATTGTAATAATGAAAATCACAATTATTATTAAAATTTTCTAAGTTGTTGTGAACATGACAAAGAGTAAACAAAACATATAATGAGGGTAATGTTAACAAATCTAAGCTAATAAAAATAGGCCTACAATGTGTGCAAATAGGCACTTTACAGATAACTTAATCCTAATTGCCTTCTTCTGTATAATAAAAATCCTCCTACCATGTGAGCTATTCCCCAAAGTATTATTCCATAGGAAAGTAAGCTTTGAATTTGTGCAAGATATACTCTCAACAGAACATAGGAGTCAACTGTTACACTTAATCTCCTTAATCCCCTTAACATGTACATCCCCTTGGCTAATTTATTCGAGATATAATCAATATGGGCACCCCAGGTTAAATTTGTATCCAAGTAAACCCCTAAGAATTTAAATGAATTTACATTGATGTCTCAATGAATATCAGAGATTTTATCTGTGTTCAGGGAAAGACTATTTGCTGCACACCAATCTTCTAATACTAAATAGATATTATTGACCCTAGTAGCACAGATCGTTGGGCCAATGTTGGGAAATGATCGCCATGTTTCGTTGGCAAACGGTTAGGAATGTCCGTTGGGGTTCCGTTGGCAAAGTGCATTTTACCCAACCAATTGCCAACTGTAGCCAACCAATATCCAACAAAATCCCAACAGTTGGGAATGTTCGTTGGCGATCTGTTGGGCCATCATTGTAATGCCAACAGAATGCCAACTGTTGCCATCCGAATTCCATCCATAAGCCAACCAAAATCCAACGATTTCCCTACATTCCTCCATTGGGTTCTGCTTTTTGCCTTGGTTTCATGTTTATTTTGTCAAAATTAGGTAGTTGATAAAATATTTACCCCAGCAACTGCAATTTAAGAATGACTTATAAATCCATGCAAATCTTTCGCACTTCACCCCTTTTGATAATAGTCCAAGAAAACCAAGTATTTAGCTAACTAATAAATTCACTCATACAGATTCACAAAACACAGTATACAGTTCATATGTTGCTCTTAATTCAACCGTATACTGTATTTTGTGAATGTATAAGAATAAATTTATTAGTTAGCTAAATGCCTAGTTTTCCTGGGCACCTATCAAAAGGGGCGAAGTGCGAAAGATTTGCATGGACTTGCTAATCATTCTTAAATTGCAGTTGCTGAGGAAAATATTTTATCAACTACCTAATTATGATAAAATAAACATGAAACCAAGACAAAAAGCAGAACCTAATGGAGGAATATAGGGAAATCATTGGATTTGGATGGCTTATTGATGGTTATACAGTGCTTTCACTGTACGACTTGGCCGGCAATCGCACGGGCCGCTCCACCGTCACAGATAAACCGCATGCAGGGCCAGGCGCATGACATATCACGGTACTCCCGGCGAATCGTATATATTTCCATAATTGTAATCACAATAAAATATGAAAATATAAAATAAAAATACAAACTTGCCTTATCACAGGAGATGTTGGAAATGCCGTCCTTCTGCATCATTACATCTACGGCACCTTTTGAGGAAATTGCTATTCACACGCAGTAGTTCTAATGTATAATTATGTCGTGGCATTTTTAAAACACTTCAAGCAAAACTAAAAACTACTTTAACCATAAAAAAACACAAACACTGCTGTAATAATTATTCACGTGTGAACGCAATCAGATCACATGCTAGACTTCAGCGGTAAGACAACGAGGCATCACTTGGGCGCTTGATGCATGAGTCACGGATAGTCGGCCCGTGCGATTGCCGGCCAAGTCGTACAGTGAAAGCACTGTAATACTAATGGTCGAGAACTTCATCCCATGAGGGGTTAAGGCCTACTACCCATGTTGCATCTTCTTCCTCCATTCTTCTACATTGGCAGATGGTGGTCTTCATGACTGAAGCCGCTATTTCTTTATCAAGTGGCTCCTCGTCTTCATGAGGCTATGTGCACCCTGGTCCAGAATTCTATATCTCAGAAAAATGGTGATACATGGTATAACATAAGGAAAGAATCTTGGCTATAGGCTAAATAAAATTCAGAGAAATGAATAATGAATAGTTTATTGTTATTGCTGCTTTACAAGTTATGGATAAGTCAGATATATATATTATGAACTACATAACATATATTAATAAACTTCATTTTTATGTAATGTGAGAATAGTTGATTTATGTAAGTTGATCTTTCCACCTTATGCCCTCAATATAGTCTTAGTCCAGTCAAATTATCACAAAAAAAGTCATGTGGATGCAAAATTTAGGGTAGAGCTAATTTTTTTATATGATGTCTGGGATGGTTTTGAGAGTAATTTCTGACATTTTGCCAACAAAATTTTTTGCCGCCGGAGCCGCCATCTTGAAAAAACTTCAAAATTTTCTATTTTATTTCTGTTTTTGCCCATTATCTGCCAAAATACGCACCTGACAAAATATTATATTATTTATCCTAAAAGTGAACTAAATTTGACACAGTTTGATATCAAATTGAGTTTTCTACCATGAATAGTTTCGGAAATACAGCTCTCCGAATTTCAGCAACATTTTGCAAAAAATAAAAAAAATTTGAATTTTCAACTAGTTTTTGCTCGCTATCTTCTAAATGACCAAACCTTGAGTAAAATTTCGAAGGATAACTTTTAAAGTAGAGTAAATTTGCAACAAGTTGAGTATTTAATGTTTTCATACCTATTATAGGTCACCAGATACAGAGGTATCTACAACTCCTCACATTTCAGAAAACTTATCGAAGGTACGAAAGTCTAGTTTTGCCTAGGATATTCTAAATGGCGTTTATCAGTAAAAAACCTGTGCTGTCTTATAGTTAAGTTTTACATTGTAATTAACAACCAAAACAGTATTTCCAACAATTTATAATGATAAAAGACTAAAAAAACAATGTAAAAAGAAAATAAGAAAAGTTGGTGTAGGTACAGCATTTTGATTTGGAGAGAACGGCGTTTTATTTTAGAAGAACACTTTTGCAGTGTCCTCTGAAAAAAATTACTTCCTATAGCATATACAGTTGTCCCAAAATGGAAACATGTTATCGGAGGAATGGCGCTAAGAGGCTCTTTGTCACTGCTCCGCATACCGTTCTCTCCGGATACATCTGTTTTTATGTGTTTGTACCAGGCAACCTTAGGCATTTTGAAATATTTGCAGACAAATTATGACTCAAAGGTTTCAGTTATCTTCGATGGTTATCCTTCTGACGCTAATCAAACAAGCACAAAGAATTGTGAGACTCCGACGGGCTACGAGTCCATCTCCTGATGTCGTCTTTGATAGAACTACTGTTTTGAAAAGTTCACAAGAAACTTTTCTCACCAATGAAAACAACAAGAGGCGCTTCGTAGAATTGGCAAAAGCTGGAATAGGCTGTTAAAGATGCAGATGTCTTGATTGTTAGCACTGCCTTCTCAAAAGCATCTCAATACGACACTGTCTTTGTAGTTGGGGAGGACATAGACCTTCTTATTTCCTCACTACATTACCATCCCCTCATATAAAGAATACATATATCCAAAAGTACGGAAGAAGCAAAGCTGCAGACATCTTCTAATCAAGGCAGTCATTTCGCCACAGCTTCTCCAACATGCTGCTGTTAATCCATGCTTTCAGTGGTTGTGACACAACATCTGCAGTTTTTGGCCACGGGAAAACCCACTTCTGTTCGCCGATTTTGAAACATCCTGAACTAGAAGAGGAGGCTAATGTAATTCTGAACCCTCAAGCTACATCAGGAGAAGTGGCTGAAGTGGGCCAACATTTTTTGGGTCACTTATGTGGAGGAGACCCTGCTACACAAACACTTGACGAACTTCGGCACGGAATATTTGTAAAAGCTGCAGGAAGAATGAAATTTAACTTAGCGAACTTGCCCCCAACCAGTGATGCGGCTCAACTTCATGCCATGCGAACATACCACCAAGTTCAGGCATGGCTCAGTGAATACAAAGACCCTTTGAAGTGGGGCTGGGTGAACACACCAAGAGGCCTCTTTCCCCTTAAAGCCAAGAAGTAACCAGCTCCAGAATCAATTCTGAAAAGTATTTCCTGTACCTGCAAGAAGGGGTGTTTAAACGCTTGTGGGTGTCGTAAAGCTGGATTAAAGTGCACAACGATATGCAAACATTGCAATGGGCAGTCGTGTGACTAATAGTCCTGTCCTCCGACAGTGAGGACACTCCTGATGAGCCAATTAATTCGTTTTTGGATGAAGACGCTGAAGAGTACTTTATCAACACTGGCTAGATTGTGAACATCATGGACGAAATAGCAGACGTCAACTGCCCAAGTCCCTCTAAGTGCCGAAGACTATGAACAAACAAGTTATTCAATGCAATGTTTCAACAGAACTCCAGCTAAATAAAATCTTTTTGTATATAAATGAATGTTCTGTGCCGTTATTGCTCCTAACTTGTACGCACATGCATTTATTCAATCGTTGCTGTATATATATTTTTAAACCTCTGTATTTTGTGACCTGAAAGAGGTAGGATAAGTTTAAAGTACTCGACAAGTTTCAAATTACCTCTAGTTTAAGTTTCCATATGGAGTTTTACTATAGGTTTGGACATTTAGAAGATAGCGAGCAAAAACTAGTTGAAAATTCAGATTTTTTTATTTTTTGCTAAATGTTGCTGAAATTCGGAGAGCTGTATTTCCGAAACTTTTCATGGTAGAAAGCTCACTTTGATCTCAAACTGTAGAAAATTTAGTCTACTTTGGGATGGGTAATAAAACATTTTTGTCAGGTGCGTATTTTGGCAGATAATGGGCAAACACAGAAATAAAATAGAAAATTTTGAAGTTTTTTCAAGATGGCGGCTCCGGCGGCAAAAAATTTTGTTGGCAAAATGTCAGAAATTACTCTCAAAACCATCCCAGACATCATATAAAAAAATTAGCTCTACCCTAAATTTTGCATCCACTTTTGACAATTCGATTGGACTATCTAGGAAATCCAAGAATGTTACCATTAACGTTTACAATATTATATATGGTGTTAATCTTTATATTCTCATATAAGTAACAATGTGCAATCTTTTAGCCTACTGTGATTAGTTAATTTGTTATACAGCTGTCTTGTGACCAGTTATAGCATCACCATTATTAGGCCTATACGTTAGAAATATAATCAACTCTATCAAGTAACTTCCATTCTATTTACCTGTATAATTTAAAAACATAGTTCATAACAGGGTTAAAAGGCGTATTTACATTATGTTTGAAAAACAGTCTAATCTGATTAGCTTAACCTGTAAGAGCTTTATTTCTAAAATGCTGTTCCATCTATTCCTATGCACTTAGATTAGCTTATTCATTATCAAATAATATTTAAAAGACTTCAATATAGGCTTAAAAAAGCTTTAAAAATTTGTGTAAAATCTCTTCAAAATTCATAATAATTCTATTTATTATATTCTTAATTTACATTCAATTACAATTTTGATTGTAAGATGCAGTTTGTAACATAATCTGAGTGTGTTCGAAAACAGGCTGCTTAGGAAAATATTTGGGCCTATGGGAGAGATGAAAATGGGGACTGGAGGAAACTGCATAACGACGAGCTTCATAATCTGTACTCGCCACCAGATATAGTAAGGGAAATTAAATCACAGGGAATGAAATGGGCTAAACATGTTGTGCGTATGGGGAGGAAAGACATCTAAAAAATGCTGAGTGGGAGACCCACTTGGAAGACTTAGACGTAGGTGGAAAGAAAATATTAGGATGTAGATTTAAGGGAAATAGGATTTGTGGGGGATAGTAGGATGGAATTAGTACAGAATTGGGTTGAATGCCAGGTGCAAGGGTATTTTATTTTTATTGTGAAATATTAGGTGACATGCCAATCGCAATTACGCATTACCGGCGTTGAGCAGCGGCTACAGGCATGATGGCATGACCTGCGGGGAAGCAGGGTAGGCGGCAAGCGGGAAGCAGCCAGGCGAGTGGAAAGGGGAACTCGTGGGGCGCAAAGTTCCATTATTCCCATTTTATTCCATAATCTAGTAATATTTTACTTTTACAAAGACTGATGTTAGGATCATTAGCGAAATTGATTAGGCCTACACACAACATTTTAGACTTAATTTTAAATTTTATTCTACAAACTGTAGCCTATTGGGGTTATAACCAAAATTGTGACTGAATGTAGGCCTAAATTAAGAATAGAACAGATGGAAGAAATCTGAAGAGATTTTACATGATTTGGTAAAGATGTTTTAAATTACCTAATCTATTAAGTGCACATATAGGCCATTAGGGATAGATGAAACAATTTGATGGAAAAGGATTCTAGCAATCAAGTTAAGTTAATCAGATTTAGACTGTTATTCAAACATAATGTAAATGCATTTTTTAACCCTGTCATGAACTATGTTTTTAAATTATAGAGGTTGAGTTGATTATATAACTAACGTAGGCTTACAGCTCTATCCACAATGTGCAGTTGGCAGTCTGTAGTTGATAGTCAAAGTAAAGTGTGGTGAGTAATGTACGCCATTCACAAAGTACAGTTGCAGTCAGCAGTCGAGAAATTCATCTTCGACTACCGACTGCAAGTTACATATTAGGAGATTGAAAATTATTTACTAGTGCAAAGAAATAGATTAGGTTACTATGAAATGCAAGATGTGTTTATTATAGCCTAGATATTGTGCGCTATAAATCGATTCCTTCCCATTATTTGTACTGTAAAATGTTTCCCTAACCTCAATGTTGGCTCAACTTACTGGCAACATTCCCTGGATTTCTTAGACTATATAATGAGGGCATAACGTGGAAAGACTTACATAAATTTATATAACATGCGTTTACATGAAATACTAAGGCCTACGGTAACATGCACGGTATAATAAATCGAAATACTTGATTCTGACAGATAACTGCATGCTCCATATATGCAGGTTTGAAATCTTGAAAATCCCAATTGATCTTGCGAACTGTTCCAATTTAGTTGCTTATGCTCCTTCTCTGCTTTGATTTCCTTCTGCCTTGATTTCAGTAAATCATCTGAAACAAATACAGGTAGGCCTACCTCTTCAATTATAATGTAAATTTCGAATAGCCTATAAATGATAGGCCTATTTATTTTTAGAGGCTGTATTTCATGCAACACTCATAATACAGTATTGTGTAAAAATGATAACGTTATATATTCAGAGAACAATCAAAGGGCTTACCTAATATTATGTATGAAATATGAATGAGAATCAAAACAGTTAACTTCTGTACATATCAAGATGGCGAATGAGGAATGACCGTTGACCATTACGGCGTGTGCCGAGACCTACGAACACGCCCGGAAATTGCCGAAGACTGGTGAGAAGATAAATGCGATCATATTCCAACGTTGGCCCACAATCATAAGCCCAACGGTAGGGCGGTAGGTAACGCCAACCAAAAAATGAATGGGCCCAAAGGAGGAAATTACAACGAACCTTTTCCCAACATATCCCTACCATGCCAACCAAATCTCTCCATTGGGCCAACGAAGTGTGCTACTAGGGGAGGTTATGTTCAAGTTCTACTTTAGAGGCACAATTTAATTTTAGACCAAAGTCATCAGCAAAGAGGAAGCCGTCATTATTTACATTATCAATATTAATCAGTAAGTCATTGACATAAATATTAAAAAGAATAGGTCCAAGTATGAACATACGGAATTCTTAAAGAGGTGAGGAAAGTGTTGGATGCACAATGACGTGTTTGTGAAATCAGCAATTCGCAAAATTGTATTTTTTCCCCTATAACTTCATGCTTCAGAAAAGATAATGTCAATAAATAAATAAGGATCCTGAGACAGAATGAAAGCTTAGTATTGAAGCCACTAGATGTCAGGGTGTATAGCAAACTTCGTGTTTCAATGTTGTCAGTTCTGCCTTACGGAATTGAACAAAATCTACCGAATGAGGACTAGGGAGCCGAGCGCCCAAGAAATCGCATGCGGGTAGTATGTCTGTTGTTGTATTTGAGAAATCAGGGAGGGTGACTGCAGGAAGTAGAAGAATCTCTGAAAATCCTTGGGTTAAGGCAGAGAACTCAGGAACTGTCAAACTTGCAGACACATGGTTCAGGTCAATGGTACCAACTGAGTCTATGCAGAAATACTAAACTACAGTAAACACAGAACAACTCTGAACATGAGGCAGAATCACGTGATGAGTGGCAAACGAATGAGGTTGTTGCTGTGTTGTACAGTTAACGGACCGCGCTGCCTTGCTAAAGATATGCAATTCACTTATTCCTTTGCGTGCTCAAAATCTATTACATATAGGTCTTTTTTTAAATCACCATTGGAAAGCTGTATTTATGTTTAGAATAGCTTAATAGTGCTTTTAAAGCTTGAAAATTATGATTTCTAATGATACTGATTACTAATAATTCTATAGTTAGTCTAAGCATACCCATCACTACTCTAAAACCAGAATTTAAATTAAACGTAGGTTTAAAGAGTAGGCCTATATCAAATTTCAGATATTAAAAAGAAAAACAAACAGAACTAGACCTTGTGTCATGAGTTCCTGACTTCTAATGTAGATTAAGGTCACTATTGCGTGTCACTTGGCACTTGGTAATTTGGAAGTTCAAGATTATGACACCATCCTGTGTCCAGCTATTTTAAATCCAAATTTTGTGATGGTTTCTCTCAAGTTACTGTCTGTGCATTTAGACAAGAGCACTGTAAACACAATGCGTAGTGGAATGGCGCATGTGATTCATACTAGCAACACACTCCACTTCCGTCCCGCCCCATGCAAGTGCTCTCGTCTAAGTCCACAGGCTGTAGGCCTACATTGATGCATCTAGACCAAATCTTCTTCCTGGAGAAGACTTTGCTGGGTTTCCTGTATGAGACAAACTTAGGACGCCTATTGTTGCCTTGTCCTGCCTGCTGACTCTATGGCTCCTGTCTGTGTCTTGTAACTGGCTGTCAATGTCAATCCGCTTCCCCACCTCAATGACAATTTTGCTTTTCTTCAACACTAAAAATCACTGATATTATTCCAAATTGTCTATCTCAATGTTCCAAGGTTTCAATCTTCTTGTCGCAACACTCCATAGTTGTTAATAGGTTACCAATTACCTTGTTTTCTTCTATCGTCTTCTGCAGCTCTGCCACAATCAGTGGTGCCAACTTTTGAAAAACATTGGGTGGGCTCAAAGACATTAAACATTTTACATTCTCTCTCCTACTTCTCTATAAGTTACTCTATTACTGAAATGAACCTATATAATATTGAAATCACTATGGATATTTTTAAAAGGCTGTAGAATGGCACAAGAAACTTCAGTCCATCTATGTTCAAAATTTCAGACCTCTGCATGCAGTAGATTTTGCTGGGCTGTAAATTATTTTGTCAAACTGAATTCCACTCAGATTGGCGCTGGCATTCAAGTGAGAGAGAAGCAGAAACAGAGTTGTTGTTCCTTGGCAACAGCTTAGCAATGAAGGGGTTAAGTTATTAAAAATACCTAATTTTTATAACAACTGTTATACAGGATGCAGCATTTATCGGTTCCCATTTTTAAAACCATGTAACAAATTCATTTAACAAAGAAATAAGCTACATCGACCATTTTTAAATGTCTTAACTGATAGTCTTGGATTTGGAATTCTGTTCTTCTTCTTAAATGCGATGGCCTTGAGATGTCCTCCATTAACTTCAGCCCATTGCTGCAATCTCCCTCATACACTGGCCGTTACGCGATGTGTGGTGTCTTGCGTAACATTTGCAATTTCCTGCAAATCCTTGCATAATCCACGAGCGGCCACTTCACACTCCTAAGGTCATAGTGTAGTGTGCCATTGCAGCGCAGGGTATTATTGGCCCTTATTCCTTTGAGAGCAATAAGGGTGCTTTGGTGACTGTCAACTCTGAATGTTACAATCACATGCTGCAAACTTTCTTCCTACCACAGTTGACACATTGTAACTAGGATACTGCACGTCTTTCAATGGACATGCTATGCTACGTTCCCTGGCCGAATTCTTTCCAGGTTTGGTGATTTCCAATGGCCCTCCAAATCTCCCGACCTTACTGCACCAGATTTTTTTTCTGTGGGGCTGTCTGAAGTCTAAAATTTTCGCTCATGCCCTCCCTGACATTAACTGTATTAAAAATGCAATTCAGCAGGAAATTGCAAATGCTATGCAAGACACCACACATCGTGTAATGGCCAGTGTACGAGGGATATTGCAGCAATGTGTTGAAGTTAATGAAGGGCATCTCAAGGACATCATGATCAAAAAGTAAGACAAGATTTGCAAATCCAAGACATTTAAAAATGTTCAATGTAGCTTATTTCTTTTTTAAATAAATGTGTTATGAAATTGGGAAACATAAATGCCGCACCCTGTACTTGTGTATCATTTATAATGAATTTAGCTTTCCATTTTCAGAACTGGCCAATCATTTTGTGAAATTTGCGAAAAACCTTAATTTAATGCAAGGAAAAGGTAAGTATTTAAAAAACTTTGTACTTATTTTCTCAGTTTTGGTTGTAATTTTTAAAAATTATCTTACATTTAAATTACTTTACAGGAAAACAGTCTAAATATAAAAATTCCAAATCTAATAATTCCAAATCTAAAAAACATGGAATGCATCAGGGTGATCATGATGGAGAAGTCTATGGCCAAGCAGTTAAGGAGATCAAAGTTCACGTGAAAGGTAACTAAGTTTGATTTTATTTTATTCTGTCATCGAAACATATTACATCAACATACAAGTGAGAATATAAATTTAAGAAATATGAATATATGCTACTAGAAAAGTTATTATTTAAAAACTTTGAGAACAGTGGATGATAAAAAAAGAAATAATCATTACCTTTATAATCACAATGTTTCTACCTGTCCACCAGGCCTTCCTCAGGTGAAATGTGACTGCCTTTATGTTGGTCAGCTGTCCTCGCTGAACGATGCCGCTGCTGTCCTCCCATTTCTATTCAGAAAACTGCCACATGCGCAGTCATCCTCCACCCCCTTCATGCGGTACATAAAGGTAGTATCCCTGCATTGCGTATTAATCCATTCGCTCAGAATTTCATACTCCGAGGCTGTCCCAACGTAAGCAGGCAGGAATTTTGGCTTGGTTGCTCCCTTCGCCAACCTCCTGACGATGTTAAGCCACTCGTCACCAAGGTCTCCCTCATAGTTGTTAAGACAGTTCTCAGTTCTACTAATGATGTGAAACGCCTCCTTACTTTCCTCTGAATAGGATCATTCTCCACCCTTAAGATTATAAGGTCACCGATTTGATGCTTGTTACCAACCATGTGTTGACTCAAACCAGTATTGGTCTTTTTATTTTCAACATCACGCTCATGCTCACGAAGTCTTATAGCGAACAACCTCCCAAATATGTTGAAATATTAATAAATCACCTGAGGATCCACTGAAGGTAATTTTATTTTGATTTGAATACATTGCATGGTGGAAATGAGGACTAAACATGACAAGTTTATTAAATACAAATTATCATGTTAACTTACTAGACAAATAAAAAATTTACAATATAATTATATAAAATTGTAAACATATAAACATGCTGAGTTATCCTATTGTTTCTATTAATAATGTTCTGATGTTATGAATACAGAATGATTTCTTCTAGTAATAAAAAATGAACATCTAAGAACAGAAGAAATACATTTTAATATGCATGATAATTAAATAATCAGTTATATAAATAAATATAAAATTTAGAACATGAAAAGCAGATGGAATCTTTCTGATATAATTCCCAGTGGTTTATGTTGTTAAGGGAATATTAGACTGCCTTTGCCACGCTCACTCCCCATTCCTGCATTTCTTTTTGCAATAGAGCTAACCCTCCAATTAATGTTTGTTTTATACCCCTCAGTCCTTCACTCATGTACCTCAAGTCAACTTGTACATAGACTAATGTTTAAATGCCAGACTTTTGACATAAAATTAATACAAATTGGACTCATCCAGGGTATGGCCCGGACATTCGTTGTGACGCCCAGCTTCTAGCTATCAAATGAAATGTGTTCCCTTCCCATTTCACTGCTTACCTAGGTCTGGGTGTTGTGTAAGCTAATGTGTAAGGTTGGACTTGAATTTAAGAGATTGGCTCACAGATGACAAGGAGAGTCAATGCCAACTTTAAATAAAGAAACACACGAGAAGAAACCTGAAGCATCGACTGTACACCTTAAAGCAGAGGAGGGCGTTCCACATAGTTCTTGTACCAAACTGATTTCAATATGATGTGGGAAACGCTGCCTGTTTCCCACCACAGATGGCAGCACCTTTACTAGCTTCCATCACCGGAAGTGAGCAGAGTGGTGTGCAAAGACTTCCTCCCGCAAAGCAGTGTTGTAGCAGCCATGTTATAGAGAGAACAGAAGCCAGACGCTAAGACTGTATACGCTCGCGTGCTTATATTGTAGCTCATATTGTAAGGTCAATTTGCAATAAATATTACCTGATATCAATACTGTGTCTGTAACCCACGGCATCCTACAATGATATTTAAAGAGAAATGTTCTGCCTCTGTCTCATGGTCTACACTCAGACAACCTACATAACATCAAAGTATCCAAATTTTACTTGAAAAGTAATTGAATTTGCCTGCCTTTTTTATTTACAGTCTAGAGGTGGTCTAGAGGTAGCATGCCCACCTCTAGATCAAAAGGTTGCGGGATCATACCCAGCCACGGTCGATGGATTTTTCAGGACATCAAAATCCTAAAGTCCTCCTGGAGGGACTTTAAGCTGGGGGACCTGAGTCATAGATTTATGGCATGTAAAAAAATTCCAAGCCTAAATTAGAGCCTATGGACAAAATTTCTCGGCCCTTTCACGTCCAAGTAATGCCTTAGTTTCCGGAGGGGGGTTGAGAGGCTTACCACCTGTCCCTCTGCCTTTTTCAGAAAATAAGCATAACAAAATTCACATAGATAACAGAAACCTCCACTTGGAGGCTCTTTGCCTCAACATAGAGGATATAGGGAACCAGATACAGATACATATTTTGATTTACAACAATTATGCTTAAGACTATGGGGTACGCCATAGCATAGTGGTTGAGGTGCTGTTCTACAAATTGGAAGGTCGCGGGTTCGATCCCCGATGAGGTCATTGGAGTTTTTCAAATGGCCTAATTCTTCTGGTGGCAATATGGCCCTGGGGTTGACTCAGCCTCTAACAGAAATGAGTACCAGGATAAATCCTGGGGGTAAATGCGGCCGGTGTGTAAGGCTGACACCCTTACCACCTTCATGTGCCAAATGTCTAAAATCTGGGAGCCTCAACGTCCTGGAACCCTCTAGGCCTCCATGGCCTGTATAGGGAGCACTTTACACTTTACTTTATGCTTAAGACATCTTTATATCAGCTTCACTTATTTTCACCCCATTTCACCTCTGGAACCTCCATCAATTCAAACTTGACCATGTTTTTTACCCCCCGAAGAAAATATTTCCAGATTACCTGTACTTTTCTCTTCCTTCACCTCTCCAATGTAATAAACCACTTAGGATTTACCTGCAGACTCAGCACAATCTCTGACAGAACAAGTTCTCTTATTAGATCTTGAAAGCTAGAAAAAATCTCTTCTTCATCCATAAACAATGAGCCAAAAGATATTTCTACATCATCCTCAGATGATTCTGTTTCTCTGAATACCTTCTGTCCTCCCGTTTAATGCTTTCTTTCTCTATTTGTTTTGACTCCGCCGCCGTGGGTGAGTCGATAGCACGCCTGCCTTCCACTCTGGCAGCCCAGGTTCGATTCCCGGCCAGATGGGGCATTTTTCAGTAGTGGAACATTCCTTTAACGGGTTCAGGACTGGGTGTGGTGTCCTTAGGTTTAAGTAGGTAGGGGACTGGTGTACTCGAGTAACAAATCTGCTGAGAATATCTTCTTACGGGATCACCAGGGGTCGCTTGCGAACCTGAGGAATACCTCTATTTCTTTTAATCATGTCTTCATTCCTTGTGGTGAATGAATCCTCACTGCCCAGGAGCTTGCCCACTCTATACAAATTTTATATTTATAATATGGTATTTATATACGAGGCACATCCACAAAGTAAGTTTTATTAAGGCCATTTACACAAACAAAACAAAATTTCATGGAAATATTTATTGCAACAGATATAGCTAGTGTTCAGCTATTTTCCAACATACTCGCCACAGGAACTGAGACATTTGTCATACCGTGAGACCAACTTTTCAACATTTGTGTCGTAGAAGTGTGCCACCTGGGATCTGAACCACTGTGTGACAACCATCTCCACTTCTCTGTCATTTATTGAGGTGTAGGAAAAGCTGGAAATCACTGGGAGCAAGGTCCAGGCTGTAGTGTGGATGTTGAAACATCTCCTAGCCGAACTTCTGCAGGAGACTTGCAGGGAGGTGTTGAAATCTCCATCCTGCAGCTCGGACCGCACACCCAAAGATTTTCATCTTTTCCTACCCCTCAAGAAATGACAGTGAATGACAGAATGATAGAAATTGACAGAGAAATGGAGGTTAACACAAAATGGTTCAAATCCCAGGCAGAAAACTTCTACGACACAAATGTTCAAAAGTTGGCCACACAGTATGACAAATTTCTCAAATCCTGTGGCGAATATGTTGAAAAATTGCTATATCTGTTGCAATAAATATTTCCATGAAATTTTGTTTTGTTTATGTCAATGGCCCTAGGGAACTTAGTTTAAGGCTGCACCTTGTATATGAATTAATTATAAACAAAACTGAAAGTAATTTGGGATTCCTCTTTAACCTGTTGTAAGGCTAACACATTTTTTTTTCTCTCTCAACTTATTGTTTGTGAATTGTCTAGGCATCCATGAAGAATACTGTTACTAAAGTTTAGTCACAAAATAACATTACTAATTATAATATCGTAACATTTGATGCATTTGAATCTATTGGGTTGTTAGCGCTGTAACCCTACAAGTGTCTGCAAAGCATGCCAGTACATATCCTTAATGTTTGACCACTTGGGCCGAGGTATCATTTAGTTCTGGTCAGGGTGACCAACAGCCAGAATGTTGCAGGTTCGAATCTCCAGTCAGTGTAGTGCTCATGTGGATATAGTATCTGCTTTTGAAATATTGCTCCTGGTATTAAAATAGTTTCGAGATCTGATTTGACACTCCTTGGTACTCTGATTATGCTTGAGGCAGTATAAGACATGCGTCAGAAGCAACTGGATATTCTGAAAGCCTTTACTGAAGGCTTTACTAACCTTCAACTCACATACTGCTTATTTTCTTTTAAAGAATTGTTTTGGGATTCCTAAATGAACATACTTCCTTTGTACAACTCCTGTATGGTTATTTCCTTCCCTGGTAAAGAAATCTGATGATCTTATACAGAGCTCTTTGCTATCCATACTTAACTTGGACACTAGCAAATCTTATTAAACACACTATCTTCAAGAACACTCTCTACTTCATTAAATTGACTACTTACTAGTTAGCCGGCTTTCAGGTGGACCTTCCACCCATCGTCAGACTATGTCCCACTGCTGAACTTCCATCCTGTACCTCTTGATGGCGCTGCGGTGGTTTCACGAATTTCCCAATCAGTCCCAATTCGTTCTCCTCCGGGATGTCGTGAAACCACTGCAGTGCCATCAAGAGGTACAGGATGGAAGTTCAGCAGTGGGACATAGTCTGACGATGGGTGAAAGGTCCACCTGAAAGCCGGCTAACTAGTAAGTAGTCAATTTAATGAAGTAGAGAGTGTTCTTGAAGATAATGTGTTTAATATTATTTCACTTCATTGTGTCTTCCCATTCCAAGTTAATTTAATTAACTAGCAAATCTACCCATTCAAGATGGAGGCATTGTAATTTGCAGGGTACATGACATATGTCTGCTACTTTCTTGGCTTCTGCTTTTGATGTCTCTGATTTTGTCATGTCTAACACTTCCTTTCAACGGTGTTGAAATTACATTCATTCACTTGTCAGATGCTTTGTTGCAATGGTCAAACTTAGATGGTCTCCATGATCTTCCAACACATCCTACTGTCCAAAAGTAATGGGGGTAGCATTATCAGCAGCAGTACAGATTTGTCCACTACCTCAAAGCCAGCTGGTTTCGCTGCAAAATGTAACAAATAACGAGAGATAGCAGATAACTATAATTTTATTCCATTTGCTGTTGGGACAATGGGGCCATGGAGTGGGAAAGCCAAAGCTTGAATTTGCAATGGAAGATTCCCGCTCTACAGAATATATGAGGCAGCGAATCAGTATCGCTAATCAAGAAGGTAACACTGCCAGCATCATGGGCATTATCCTCGAGACCTCAAGGCTAGAAGAAGTTTATTTTAGTTAGACACAACAACAGATTTGTCGCATAATGGGTTAGTTTACTTACATCTCTATATTATGTGAATCTGTATTATTAATTTTTAATCATTATTGTACATGCAAAGTACTTGCCTATAATAACTAATATTGAGTGTAATTATTGGAATGTCTTTAAACTCGTGCTGATTTGTGGATGTTGAATATCTACAATAATAAAAACTCTACAGCACGACTTGACACAATTAACACATGCATTCCAAATAAAGAAGTCATTAACTAGTTCACAGCAACATATAAGTGTACCAATATTTATTAAACATTATTGTTTGCTTCAAGCAGTGCTTCAAGTTATGTTGCCAATCATTTAACAGCAATCAATTTATTTAGTGCCTGTTAAGTGCTGATGGATTTTTATTATCAAAAAAGGCATGGAAAGTATTTATCATTCCAACACTAGCTGCTACATCACCAGTGTTCTACTTGAAGATTGACAAATATTATTTACTTGTAATTCAAAAAGCATCAAGATCAATATTATTGTAAGACTTAAATAAATTGTTGAGTTTATTGAAGTCTTTCATTCAGTAAAGGAGTCCCCTGCCTTTACATGGCTATCGAGGGCATTTAAGACATTTTAAAATTTGATTTCATAGAAATAAAAGATTAAATGGTTTGAACTGACTGAACTGAACATCTGTTTTGTTTCAATTCCAGAGTCTAAGCCACAATTGAAACTTATGGAGAAGAGTATGAAACAGTATGGAGAAGAAACGAAGCGGGAAGATCATTGTGATGAAGGTAATTCTTTAAAAAATTCTGTGTATCTGTTTGCTTGTTTATTTACCCTTAAGGAGTCGTGCCATGGTGGAAATGACTGTAAAGTTACAATTCTTAATAAAATGTGAGTATCCAGTGACCTCACGAATCTACCTGTCTTGCTGCCTGATTTCTGAAATTTCAAGAAGAGGGTGGCATTGGAATTGTGCCACTAGAATTCTTTTAGTTTGTTGTATGAATGTATGTTTCATGTCGTGTCAAGAGTCGGTCAATTTGACCATAGCACGAATAATAGTGAAGACTTGAAACTGCTTTCCCTGGTATAGGAAGTCAGGTTTTAAGAGGGGGTGGCTTTGCAATATGGATAGACATAGCCACTGCCTTCTATATTTCTTAAAAGCCATGCAGCTTGAAATCTGACAACACAGGAGGTAGTCCTATCTGTGGCAGTCTGTGGGAAGCATTTGAATACATTTTTATTGCAGATAATTTTCTTCATCACAAATACTGACTTCATTTAGGCCATATCAGTAGGCCTATATTACATAGCTTATACTTGTGATATGCATAATAATGTAACGTGTGGTGACTCCCACATATCTGAAGGAATTCGTAGTTTTCAGTGTCTCCTCATTGCACATTATGATGTCGTGTTTTTTTCTTATTTTGTTGGTAATAACCTCACTTATCCTGTAAGGCCTATGAGCTCTGTTATTTGACCCACAACAGAGTCATCTTTTATTAAGCTGCTACACTTCTCTGGGTCATGTTGTACCACCACTGAGCTAGTTGTCCCAGGTTTAATATAACCTAGAATGCTGATATCTCTCTTCTTGTCACATGCACTTTGTGGAAGACTATGCCCATGACTGTCACTGAAAAGAATAACTTTGCCTAATTCCTTGGGAACACTCAGCTTTCCGTTAATTGCTGTCTAAAAGTCATTCATTCGTTCATCCTTGGCTCCGGTGGTGAACTGTGTTGATTCGCCAGCACTTTTGGGGTTAAGGTTTGAATCCCGTTCATTACCTTCACCAAACTGTAGGAAAATGCTTAATCGATTTTCTAGTAGTCGTAATATTGGGAGGATAGGAGATTTGCATAATCTACGATTTGGTGTCTGCCACATTGAGATGAATTAGGCCCACTGTGAGCAGCTTGATGCAAGTTCATACCAGTAAAAGTGACTCTATTTTTCTTCAGTTCTTCTTTAATACTAGCCAATTCTTCCTGAAGGACACTAATATCATACCGTACCTCTGCTAGATTTAACAGCATGGCTAGTAAGAAATATAGAAGGCAATGACATAACTTAATAACCATCACAAGAGAAAGAGAGAGAGAACAAGAGAGAAAGTGAGAGAGAGAGAAAAGCCTACACTTCTTTCTTTCACAGACAACATTTCATAGCTGCAAAGCATCAAAAGGCAGAGTGCTTCAGATTCCACATTGGTACTACTTTCTCCCCATTTCCAATGTTTTGTTCTGACATGTTGTTTCATTTAAGATAATGCTGGACAGGCTAGAAAGCTTGGAATGGTTGCAGGAAGATTTTTATCTTAAGAAAATTACAAATGAATCTAAAACAGCTTGTAAACACCATAACAAAGGGTTCTCGATAGCTCGTAGCAGTTACTGTCATGTAGGCCTACTTTGGTTTGATTATAAGAATAATACAGTACATACTTTTTATGTCTGTCACACCACTTTTTTTTAGATTTTTATAAATTTATAAAACTTCCAAGCATTTGAACTTCACTGTTTATTGGGATGTGACCTCAAATCTCAAACAGTATTTTGAATATATTTGAATATAGCCCTACTATTATTTTAACTTTGTCCTCATGTTGGCAACACTACTGTCGGTATGTCCCTTATTTTCACCTTAAATAGCTGGCAACCCTGTCTAGGACTGCCAAGATGATGTCTACCTGTACTGGTACTGTACTAAATTTAGAACATCCAGGGAAATAGTTTATGCTGTTAAGGTTTGTAGCTTATTCAGATGTGGTACCATAAAGTAATTTTAACAATTTACTGGTTCTTATATTTTCCAGATGTCTTGACTCACGAATCATCTGCAGTGGGATCTATAGGCAAGCTTGTTGGTAAGTCAAGGAACAGAAATGAATAAAATCCTCTAATTTTGAATTACTATACTCAGTTTAATTAGGCCTATTTATTAAGTGCCAGAATTGTAGGCCTACTTTCTGAGATTGCGTGGTGGATGGGAAAATGTCTGTCTGTCTGTCCATGTGAAAGTACGTGCAATAACTCAAATACGCTTTATCAGATTTTCATGAAACTTGGTTTACACATTTATAACATCCATGGGAATAAGCCTATTGATTTTTGGACCAAATCATTTGACCGGTGCCAGAATAACGATTAATTAATGGTTACATCTATTATAATATAATCTGCATTCTCTGAAGACCTGAATCATTTTGATTGGCTCACAGACAGCCTATCAGTGGACAAGCCCCCATAAGCATTAGTATTGGTAACTAAGGTAAATAAGACAAGCTCAGATGTATCAGTTTCTGTAAGTAGAAATAATAGGTGAAATTACTTATACGTGGGTGTATCAATAAATAACCAGACTGATTTAATTGTATTTAAATAAACCGCCCTGGAACGAAACGGCTGCTAGCCGCGGAAAGGTGAATCCTTCGTCTAGCAGTGCTGTGAATCCCAGATATCCAGAACGATTCAGTTAGGAGTTACACCCGGTTATCGCAGGTGGTGTTTACTGTACCCAACATGGAACTAAAATTGCAGCAATGCACATCGATAAAGTTTTGTGTTATTCTAGACAAAACTCCTACAGAAACCTTAGAAATGGTGCAGCAAGCATATAAAGACCATGCTTTAGGCAGAACTCAAGTCTTTGATTGGCACAAACGTTTCAAAGATGGTTATGAAGACCTTCAAGATTCTCCGTGCCCTGGAAGACCCTTAACAGCAAAAACGAAAGTTAACATCAACACAATTGATGCAACTGTGCAAGAAGATCGTCGCATAACAATTGCGAAGGTTGCAGACATAATGAATTTGTCTTTAGGAACCAGATCTTGCCAGGACAGGATGGATCTTACACCAAGACAATGCGCCGGCTCATCGAGCGCGTACAATTCAAGATGTCGTCGAAGAATTGGACATTGAGATCATGCCTCATCCACTGCATTCTCCGGATCTCGCACCTTGCGATTTTCTCCTCTTCCCTAAAGTGAAAAAGGAGCCACGTGGTCGCCATTTTCAAAGTGAGGAGTTGAACATCGATGCGCATTGCTACAGTTTCAGTTCCATGTTGGGTACAGTAAACACCACCTGCGATATCCAGGTGTAACTCCTAACTGAATCGTTCTGCATGATTGGGATTCACAGCACTGGTAGACGAAGGATTCACCTTTCCGCGGCGAGCAGCCATTTTGTTCCAGTGCGGTTTATTTAAATACAATTAAATCAGTCTGGTTATTTATTGATACACCCTCGTAGATATTATTTTGTAATGGACATTAGATATTTGAATAAAAACACTTTCTTAACGCACTTTATTTTACCTTAGTAAACTTCCGGACGGCCGTTTCACAGGTGGTGTTCCTGCATCATCAGCAGAGTGCCAACATTAGATGCTACAATAATATTGCATGGCCCACAATATCCTAAACATAACGTATCAAATTGTTGCTCACTTATTGATATTGTTAGGCAGTCTTGATTGATTTATTTCTTTATAATGATTTCATTGTAAATAAATTAATATAACTTAAATCTAGCAGTTGAATAATTAAACGCAGCTGCTGTTGATGTAATACTGTGCATTCTTTTGAAATGTGCAGCTACTGATATCTACATTATACTTTAATGTGAGTATTTTTCAGTTCAAACGCTCCTGTGAAAGCAAATAAACCTATTGCAATTCCTGACAGATTGAATTTAATTCATTCATAACTTATACGGCTGCTTTAAACCTGAAACAAACATGTCAGCGAATGGTAGGCCTACACTTACATCATTAATATTATTCTCAGTGCATTTTGTGAAATAGTGATGTATTTTAAGAATTTCTTATATCAGTGTATGCGGTTATGAATTAATGTTAAGAATCAAACTTTAGTCTTTGTTCTTCTGCAAGCCCTGCTTGATGAATCAATCTAGAGCTTATCTCTGAGATCTATTACAAAAATAACTTATTTTCGGCATATCATAATTGCAATTAACAATGATTAAACAAAAGCACTTTGTTATATCAGTTCACCTCAGTAGCGCCACCTTATATGGGGCTCAAGCCCACCCAATAATTTGCCTTGTTCGTAAATATTTATTATTATTACTAAAATTCGTGTTTTGTTATTTAATCAATGCAAAACGAAAATGAGACTTACTAACGTTGTGTTGCCTAACATAGTTCGCTTGAAAATGTTCCTTAATTCTTTAATTTCATACATCAGATTTACTCTGTTAATGCCTGTTTCCACAATATTCACCGAAATAACCCTTTCTGCTTTGAAAAGACGGATAAATTATTGTGTTTGACAATCTTCTAGAAAATAATCACACAGTGCTGTTCTAAGTATAGCCCTACCTAAGGGTAGCAGAGATTTAGATTATGCAGGGGTGCCCACCCCCCCCAAACTTCATGACTCACCCCCCCCCCCCAACTTCATTGCTGACCCCCCCCCAAACTTCATTGCGCACAACCCCCCCCAACCTGATTGGCTGTCGACAAGGGCGCCCATATGATATTTTCTAGGGGGGGTTATTTTTTTAATTCACTTATTTTTTGTTGCTTTAACTTCTTTGGGCATTTTGTAACATTATATTAATAATATAATAAGTGCAACAATGACGTAGCCAGAAAATAATTGCGGGGAGGGTCGAAAGTGCGGGGGGGGGGGGGGAGGTTTGGAATAAAAATATGGGGGTCGGGGGTCCATCCCCAGAAAAATTGTAAATATTGAAGTAATTAAAATCACATTTTACGCTATTTTAGCACAGAAAAACTAGTTAGGAAATTTGTTTACCATACTCTAAGACTGCCAATATAAATAAGAAATCATTAAGTAGGGGGCCACGCCCGGAAATTTTTAAATATTGAACTAATGAAAATCACATTTTACGCTATTTTAGCACTCAAAAACTAGTTAGGAAATTTGTTTATTATACTCTAAGACATGCCAATGTAAACAAGAAATTGTTACCGGTACCTAAGTCGGGTGTCCACCCCAGGAAATTTTTAAATATTGAACTAACGAAAATCACATTTTAGTCTATTTTAGCACTAAAAAACTGATTGGAAATTTGTTTACCATACTCTAAGACATGCCAATGTAAATAAGAAATCATTACCTAAGTGGGGACTCCACCCCCTGAAAATTTTTAAATATTGAACTAATGAAAATCACATTTTACGCTATTTTAGCACTAAAAAACTAGTTATGAAATTTGTTTACCGTACTCTAAGACATGCCAATGTAAACAAGAAAATGTTACCTAAGTCAGGTGTCCACCCCCGGGAAATTTTTAAATGTTGAACGAATGAAAATCACATTTTATGCCATTTTAGCAATGAAAAACTAGTAAGCAAATTTGTTTACTATACTCTAAGACATGGCAAGTTAAACAAGAATATGTTACTTAAGTTATAATACTTATTACTATTTATAAGAAAAGTTGAATAACACATGGAACAGTGGATATAATAGGCCTACTCATTATGTTATGAAAAGAAAATAACTGTTATATCATATTTGACACACCAACAAATCTTGTTTAATTAAATAAATATTTTTTTAAATATAAATATAGAATTTTAGGTTTTGATTTTTGGGGGGTCCAAACCCCCTGGACCCCCCTTTCCTAATCCACTGTTAGAAGAGACCTTTTGGAGTTATAAAACTTGACCGTTTTTATTTTTAACATATAAAACGTTAATTTTGCAACAATTTTCAACCCCCCCCCCAGAAAATTCATAAAACGATAATATTTTGCCCCCCCCCAGAAATTTCAATGATGCAGTCTGCGTCTTAACCCCCCCTGTGGGAACCCCTGGATTATGCTTCTGATGAATTCCTAGAGAGCAGCACATTCACGAGAAATATAACTCACAGTACTACATAATAGTGAGTCCATGTTTTATTTTATTTTATTTTATTTTATTTTGGCAGTTACCTATGACTAAAAAAAGTTCATATAATTACAAACTTTAAAGAATGTTCTCAAAATTAGAGTCCTCCCCGTGGCTGTCTTCCACCCCATCCTGCAAGAGGTAATGGCAAATCTCTGCAGTATCACCCTTACCTGAAAGAGCCTTGAAGAGTCATGGTCATCATCCCAGGTCTGAATATGCCTTCGGGCAGATCATCTTTGTCATTATCATCATCATCATCATACAATACTTTCATGACATTAGTGTGATTGTTATTATAAATACTGAAATCGTTTCTTGTAGCCTACCTCGTTTTATCCATAGTCATTTCAATATTAGGTCTATATAAATTCTTTTCATGAATAAAGTGTTTGGATATAGAGAGCATGAAATGTTTAGGGCCTGTACGACGACCACCTGATATCATATTTATCTGCCAGATGGGAACCCTATCTGGAAGTTAGCCAAGAATTTTGTATTATGATCTCCTGACAAAATCTGTCTGGGAAGTCAACTCCCAGCTAAGCTAGCAGGAGGATGGAGTGGCTGACAAAGTACCAACTGCTAGTTAGAGAATCTTGGTTGAAACAAAATGGCAGCACTCCGAAGCTTCCTGGCCACCTGAATATCAGAATTGATGCTGGAAGATTTAATTTACATAAAAATGTCATTTTAGGCTCACATATGAATGAAATAGAATTGCACAAGTGGATTAATGCCCTTAAAACGATATGTTCTCATATAATTTAATTGTACAAATACAAATCCGAACTGCTGCACCTAGCGGAGACCTGCCAAACTACAACAAACACACCTCTTTGCTCAACGACCTAAGGATCATTTCACAAAATTTTACTGCATTCTTGCCGATAGCTAGCAGTTCAGCGGTGGTATTACATGACATCTTCCAGTTAAGCTATATGGAAGTCATGTATCAGGAGGAATGGTCGGCAGGTGGTAATACAGGCCCTTAATGTCTTTGAGCCTACCCAATTTCTTTCAAAAGCTGGTGCCACTGGTTTACCTGATTTTATTGGTAATCACTTAAGCTTAGATATTATACACATGCCTTTACAGAGGTGCCTGTCTCCCCTTACCTTCATGTTTCAGCCCCCCAACATCAAATGACTCCAATCTCATGAAAAGTAATGCCCTTCTCAAATAGAGGAATAACAGTAACCTTACTCTAAAACATATTGATGCAGTTTAATGAAGCTGCTTTTACATCTGAGGAGCATAGTTTCAAAACGTATTAAGTGCACTAAAATAAAGTTGTACATGATACACTTTGATCCGTTAATTCCCGTGCACATAATACGATTTGATCCGATATGTCAACTTTGACAGTGAATTAACACGGGATATAATATGAAATGTTCCATTCTGAATTGATAGCGTTAAAGAGCGCTTAAGAAATAGGGCGAAATTGTATCAAACTGTATTTTGGCCAAGAGTGCACTTAATATGTTTTGAAACGATGCTCCTCATCTATTATATAAAGTTATGTTTGGTGCCCTGAAGCATCTTTGTAGGCCCTCGAAGACAGGTAATCAGTGGCCGAGCTGCCACAAACCGGTAAATGAATTATTCATTCTTGTGTCCAAACTTTAGCGTTGTGTATTAAAATAGTTGAATTAAAATACTTCCTGTACTTTATTTATCTTGGTAAACTTCTGGAAGGCCGTTTTGCAGGTGGTGTTCCTGCATCATAGGCACTCTGCTGATGAAGTGATGATGCAGGAACGCCACCTGCGAAATGGCCGTCCAGAAGTTTACCATGGTAAATAAAGTGCGTTACGGAAAGTATTTTAATTCAATGAATTATACTTCTGAAAGCAAATACTGAATTATTACATATGTGTGAAGTATCAATCGAAAGATTTTTTCGTTCCGATGTCATTAATTTGCATAGCATTGAGTTATATCATGTCAAACAGAATGTTTCATTCCAATATTATTGTATTCACTGACGGATTGTTTACAATTTGAAGGTGCTGTTTATGTTAAACTTTACATATTCAGTGAATCAAATTAGAAACATAATTAATTGCCAGTGCAGTCTGTGAAATCGGCATATATTTTTAAGCATTTATTATGTGATTATAAATGACTGTATAATGGTGAACCTAATTACTTCACTAAATTCCTTTTTTTGTGGCACTACACACTGGAAAATCATTTAAAAAATAATCATACCAATGTAGCTGTACTGAGGCATCCCAAACAGATGTACTGAGGCATCCCAGAAGAAGAACATCGCAGAACAGTGTAAGTAGGCCTACTAATAATGTTTTCTCTGTTTCAGGTAGTAGTGGAGATGTAGATGAAGAACAGCCACTTAGAGCAACGACTGTATGCAGGCCCACTAACAAAAGAAAGATTTTAGTTTTAGGTAGCAGCCACGCCAGACATATGGGAACTGCTGTAAAAGATGCTGTTGGAGAGAGTTTTCAAGTTGAGTGTATTTGTAAATCTAATGCTGAACTTAAGGATGTAATTTCAGGTATTGAGGATCTATCTAAAGGCTACTCTAAGGATGACCATATTGTAATTGTTGGAGGTGGTGGTAATAGTCTAGACAGAGATCCTGACTTTGAAATCGACCAGGACCTACACACCATCTCTAGAAGCAGTGTACATACTAATGTTAGTTTTGTAGAGTTATTTTACAGGTACGACAAGCCCTCGCTTCGATCCAAGGTGAAAGCTGTGAACGACAAGTTAAGGGATTTCTCTAGTAATCATGTAAATTTTAACATTGTATCTGTTAATAGCCTAAGAAGAGAAGAATTCACTAGACATGGACTCCATCTGAACTCCAGAGGGAAGAAGACACTAGCAAAACTTGTTGCTGAAGAAGTAAAGAGTAATGTATCTAATTGTAGCAGGCCTATTCCTGTTATAGTAGGTGGATCATGTCATTTTTTAGGGGGAATCTAAATCGAAGAAATAAACAACTTTTATGTGTACCTCAAGATAAGAATAATACTTCAGTTAAGCGAAAAACTAGAATTAATACATCATTTACATTAATACATCAAAATATAAGGGGACTTGAAAATAAAATTGAAGAATTCAACTTAGCAATTCAGGATTCAATTAATTCTAATCTACAGGAAATTCAAGTTATTTGTTTGACAGAACACCACTGTGCAGAAAAAGAGCTGGAACAATTAAAAATTGATAATTTTTCTTTATGTTCAAATTTTTGTAGACGTTCCAAAAAATGTGGAGGTGTGAGTATTTTTATCAAAAGAAACTTAGATTTTAATGATATAGACACCAGTTCCTTTTGCAAGGAACAGGATTTCGAATGTTGCTCAGCAAGAGTGGAAACTGACAATGACACGTTTGTAATAATAACAATCTACAGAGCACCATCAGGTAATTACAACTATTTTATCAATCAGTTAGAAAAGGTTCTTAATTCACTATATAATAATAGTGTAAATATGATACTGTGTGGTGATTTTAATGTAGACATGTCAACTGATAGTGAAAATAAGGCAAGACTTCTGTCCTTAGTAGATAGTTATAATCTAGACTTCATAGTGAACTTCCCAACTAGAATTCAAAACAACTCTCAAACAACAATAGATAATATATTCTTAAATAAAGAAAAAAACTTGAAGTTTGAAGTAATCCCAATAATAAATGGGTTATCAGACCATGATGCTCAGATGGTAATGTTAAACAATACTGAAGCATATCCGACTAGCAAACATGCCCGTAGTAATATTATCAGAGTAATGAATGATGTTTCAATTTTAAGTTTCAAACAAGATCTTGCAAATGAAAATTGGGAAACTATATTTACCTATAACACTGTTGATAGTAAATTAAATGAATTTCTAAATATCGTGTTGCGACACTTTGAGGCCAACTTTCCAAAAAAGACAACTACTAAAATACCTAATTTAAATAATAAAGCATGGCTAACCCCTGGTATTAAAATATCATGTGCTAAAAAAAGAGAGCTCTATTTACAATTCAGAACCAGTAACAATCAAACTCAGAAAGTGTATTATAAAAGATATTGCAATGTGCTTAAAAAGGTTATTAAAGAAGCAAAGAGCAGGTATTTTTCACAAATAATTAATAAATCAAACAACAAAGTTAAGACTATATGGAATATAGTAAAAAATGAAACAGGGAAAGCAAAGGAAAAAAGTGATTGTACGTCATTAATATACAAAAATAAGAAACTAGACAATCTATCAGATATTACAAATGCATTTAATAACCACTTCATAAATATTGCAGAGAATTGTGTTCCCACTAACAATACCAGTGTCAAGGCAATAGACCTTCTGACAAAATCTACAATTTGTAACCATAAATTTGAAATCACACTGAGTTCCTCTGTAGAAATTGAAAATATAATAAAATTGCTTAAAAGTAAAAGCTCATCTGGATGGGACGACATAAGTAATAAGCTATTAAAAAGTTGCTGTTCGGAACTTAGTAAACCCCTTAGCCATATATTTAACTGTTCACTAGAAACTGGAATATTTCCTGAAAGAATGAAACATGCAATTGTCAAGCCCCTGTTTAAAAAAGGAGACAAAAATTTACCATCAAATTACAGGCCTATATCGCTCTTAACTTCATTTTCAAAAGTATTCGAAAAAGTTGTATATAACCGCATAGTTTACTATCTTAATTTGAATAATATACTTACACCATCACAATTTGGTTTTAGAAGTGGCATGTCTACTGAAAATGCTACATTTAAACTCACCACAGAAATACTGGAAGCGCTAGATAAAAAGAAATATACGTTGGGAATTTTCTGTGACTTAGCTAAAGCATTCGACTGTATAAATCATGAACTATTAATTGAAAAATTGGAACATTATGGAATAGATAATTTAACACTGAATTGGTTCAAATCATACCTGTCTGAAAGAACTCAAAATGTGGTAATAAATGGAAACAAATCTAATCTAGGAGTAGTTAGAAGTGGAGTACCACAGGGATCAATACTAGGACCTTTGCTATTTTTAATTTTCATCAATGACTTGCCACATAACTTAAGTGACGAAACAAAGGTATTGCTTTTCGCGGATGACACTAGTGTTTTTGTAACAGGAAAATCCCAGGAACAACTGGCAAGAGTAGCTACAAAGGCTTTTCACGAATTAAATATATGGTTCCAAGCCAATAAAATGACGCTTAATATCGAAAAAACCCACTTTATTCAATTCAGAACAAAACAAAGATGTACCCAAAACCTTGTAATTAATTACCAAACACAAAGCATAGAAGAAATTAGTAATATCAAATTTTTAGGATTACAAATTGATCAACATCTCGACTGGAAGTCGCATATTGAAATGATAATTCCAAAACTAAGTTCAGCATGCTTTACCTTAAGAGTCCTGAATCAGGTTTTAAAACAGGATGCCTTACGCATGGTGTATTTTGCAAATTTCCACTCGATAATGAAGTATGGAATCATATTCTGGGGTAACTCGACCCATAGGGATAAAATATTTAAGCTACAAAAGCAAGCAATTAGAATAATGTGTGGAAAGAAAAGGAGAGAATCATGCAAACCGCTCTTTGAAAAATTAAAAGTCCTCACTCTCACAGGGGAGTATATATACTCTGTTATGTGTTATATGGTAGACAATATTGAGAGATTCCAAACTAATAGCAGTGTTCATGAACATATTACTAGAAACAGGAATGATTTACATAGACCGGTTAATGCATTAAAACTTTTTCAGAATGGCGCTTATTACTCCGCAATACAGATATACAATAAGCTTCCAAACAACATTAAATTATTATGTATTGAAAGAAAAAGCAAATCCTTCAAAGGATCTCTCAAGAAATTTTTAATGACTCACACCTTCTACAATATGGATGAGTATTTCCAGTTTGAATAAGTTTATAGTGTAGTATATTATATATCATTATTTATTACTTGCTTGTATATTGTAATCTGACGTGTTCTATATCCTTGAGTCCCGCTCAACACAGGATCTACAGAACGAGATAACTACATCTACATCTACATACATCTAGCTAAATTTAGATAGCATAAATTGCTAGTGATATAGTACCCAGAACCAATAACAAATGGTTACAGAATGTTCATCCGAATGGGAAGGCAGAGAGAACATAGGAGGCAACACTGATGCTAACAGCGCATGGCACTGGTGTTGCTACCTGCATGCAGTTTAATAGTGTAGTAATAGAGATGATAACAATAATATGTCTTATCTTCCAGATGTCCTACCATTAGGAGGTGTTCTAGGATGACAAATTAACGGTGAGCATTTCCAAAGCTTCTAGAATCCATAACCATTAACTCTTTATGTTAATTTCCTTTATAGTGCTGTATGGCACAATATTATTACTGCATGAGTGGGAGTCACATAGAAGCTGTTAAGCATGTTAAATAGAACAGGGGAATTTTAAGAGGATGGGTTGTTTTGATGAGGAATGTCTTGATAGATAAGAAGAAATTTAAAACAAATCTGAAGGGTATTAACATACCATAGAATTCAGCATTAAATTTATCACTTTGTTTCATTTTCAGATTTGAGTAGCCTGCATGAAGAATGGTCCTCAACAAAAACTTGGACTAATTTCAAAACTTCAAAGATGGTGAAAACGTAGGCCTAATAAATTCAAAGCTGTACTTATGCATTGCTTATATAAAGCTACAGGCAAACAAAACCTTACCAGCACTGGTAAAAGTAAATTCACATTGCACTGATACAAACATATTTTGATTTCCGACTGCAAAGAATGAGGTCATTCAAAACTCAGGCGAATAAGATAATTATTTTGATTGCAAACTCGATATAGATCCTGCTATGTTATGCATGTTGAAATCAAAATAATAGACCAGTTTAAACTGACTCTTTCTTATGTAGGGAACCACTGGATGGAAACACTCAATAGGCCTATAGTAAAAATTGAACAAATAAAAAATTTTCCAGCCTGTTTTGGTTTTCATGGCAAAGTTTATGCCTGTTCCCTATAACCTAAGAGTTCCAGGAAGTTGAAGCACCTACATTTATTAGACATTTGGTACGATGTTGGCAGCCGTATGCACAGGTGCTATAGTGCTTTCAGGAGTATGAGGTCAATTGGTGGTCCAACTTGCAACTTCTGGTTCGTATCCTAGTGGCTCAACAAATTGCACTAAATTGTATGCCTAGAAATATATTTATTACTAGGGCCCGGATTCTTATGTAATTACATATTCCATTCCCTTACTTGTAGACTACTATAAATAAAAAATGTTGGCTATTTGAGCTTCTGTTATGATTATTAGTTGGGTTTCATTTTACATATTTTTACATATTCACAGTAATACTACATATTTTACATATTATATAAAGAATGTAACATTTTTGTACATAAAATCTAGGAAATCAGAAAAAAATATTTAATTTTTTTTTATTTTTCATTAATTTTCTTCTATAAGAAAACATTTCAGTTGCCAAAAGTAAGGATAATTCTTCTAATTTTGTGAATTCCAACACAAATGCAAAATACGGTGGTTCTCAATGCCTCAGCTATCTATATTAGCACTTATTGTTTCTCAGAACTTGGGCTATCCAGGTTTGTTGGTCTTTGTACTCGTACTACAAATTGAAACCAGTGAATTAGGAAGGATTACAATCAGGTTTCAGGTAGCAAAAATACCGTTATTTGCACGGTACAAAAGAGTTTTTCTAGGAAGTCTTAAGGCTGAAGTTTGCATAGGGCTTGAGGACAAGAGCTTTTGCTACAATACATATTTCTCCACAAACTTAAGTGCATTACATTTTTTAAAATATCTATAAAGCATTTTTACTATGGCTGTAAATTGGTAAATCATTTAAGTTGCACCCACTGTCAAAATTAAAGGTAGCGTGTAGAAGCTTGTGTGAACATTTTCATATATTTATGGCATTGAAAATATGAATTTTAAACTACATATATTTTTAATATTACATATTTCCCTGATATTTACTACATTTTTATGTACATATTTTGCACTATGATATTACATAAAAATCCGGGCCCTATTTATTACCAATTAATTTATTTATTTATTTTTATTTATTTATTTATTTATTTTTTATTATTTATTTATTTAAATTTATTTAGGGTAAATTAATGTGACCCTGCTAGGGAAACCCAACAAGTCTGAAAAATTAATTTTATGATTTTAATAGATTCAACTTCAGGATAAGATTCTGAGCACTCTGAAAATAATTATTTCTACCTCAAAAATTGATGGTTTTATGACCTTCGAAACTTTATTGTTAAAAAGAGCACAATTTATCGCTATCAATCTCAAAAGGTAAGAAATTCTTCCATGTTTTAAATATGATTTCCAAAATACTGTGCTCAACACTAACAGAATGTCCAACTACATTACTACAGCACAGGGCCGTCGCGTGGGCAGGGCGACCGGGGCGATCGCCCTGGGCGCCGCGACCAGGGGGCGCCGTGGCAATGGCAAAAATAAAACAACAAAATTTGAAATAATATGTTAGATGTACATAACGTATTTTTTAAAGTTAAGTATAACTGAATTTTGAATATTACGTTGTTTGTATTTATTGAACAAATAAATATTTGACATTAATAACTTTATATTTTCTAAGTTACCCCAAAATAAATATTTGCTCAAAATTGAACAGCTGGACTGTTAATAATAATAACCTAATAATAATGCGTGTTTAACCCCATTATGTTTATACAGTGAGTCTCAGACAGATTGCACCCGCCGCGCCGCGTGTTGGGTTCCCCGCAGATGACGCTCTTATCCCCGGTATGCGGCAAAGGAACTGCCCGGCAGTTGACTGACTTGTCCGTGCGTGACAATGAAAATAAATGAAATAAGTTTGAAAATAATGAAAATAGGTACCTACCTTATTACAGGAGATGCGGGAAGTGTCCTCCTCCTACATCCACACATTTTTTGCATCGTGATAGGATATTCCGATTAATACGCATTAATTGTTCTTCCGTTATTATTGAGTTTTTCTCTATCCTAATGTTTTCTTTTAGTTGTGACAACTACAGAATAACACTTTCACGTCTGTACAACACGAGAACAATGCTCAATTGCAGGCTGTTGACTTGTCTGCGGAGACACAGCTGGCCGCGACGCGGGTAGTGTTGAGTCATCACAAGAGAAGCACGGCGCGCGGCAAACGGGTGCAATCTGGCTGAGACTCACTGTATGTATTTGATAGTGTCGCGTCACGTCGCTCGCTGTGTGTTTGATTCCTTACAGATAGGTGGAATGTCGGGTGGGTGCACGTGGAATTGAGTTTTTTTTTGGGGGGGGGGCGCCTGACGAAATCTTGCCCCGGGCGCCAAAAAATCACGCGACGGCCCTGCTACAGCATAGCAAGTGTTGATGAGGGCTATGGCCCATGTTAAATTTCCACTGCAACTTAGGGGTGGGTTTCTGAAAGTACAGGCTGTTTATAAGTGAAAATACGGTAGATGTCAATGCAGATATCTCATCCTGTAGATCCTGTGCTGAACGAGGCTCAAGGATAAAGAACATGTCAGATCAGAATAAACATGCATGTTATAACAACAATATACAGAACTGCAAGCTGCCAAACCTATTCAAGCTGGAAATATGCATTCGTATTGTAGAAGGTGTGAGTTATTAAAAATTCCTTGAGAAATCTTTTGAAAGATTTGTATTTGCTTTTAATCTATATTAATAAAAGGAAGTGTCTGTCTGTCTTTCTGTCTGTCTGTCCGTCCGTCCGCGATGCCCAGCGAATTCTACTGAACGCAGAGATCTGAAATTTTAAACATAGGTGGACTGAAGGGTCGGAAAATGCACCTCAAAGCCGGAATTTTAATTTTCGCTTTCGTTCGTGAGTTATGAGTGAAAAACGGACAAAAAACGTGCATTTTTTGCGTTTTCAAAGCATCAGTTTTCAATGTCAAATCAATTACAGTTGGCTTTGGCTATTTTTGTCATACCTTGGAAATAAAAAGCATCGCGATCGCTTGAATGGTGTAAGCCCACGCTGGATGATTCATTTGTTTATAATGTCAAGGCATGCCGATATCTGAAATTTTCAATTTAGACAGAAGAGGGATAAGGCCTATAGGCCTAAATGGACAGACACTGATCACTATGCAGGGGTTTTCTGGGCCAGGGAACTCGATCGCTTGATTTTGTAAGTCCGTCCTAAATGATTCATTTGTTTAGAATGTAAGGCCCGTAGACATATAAAATTTTCAACCTACACGGAAGAGGGGTAGCCTAGTCAATATAGGCCTAAATATGGTCAAACATTGTTCGATTTGGACGAAACTCACTATACAGGAGAATATTATAGGAGAAAAATTCCTCCGACACTGGGACTTGAACCCAGGACCTTTGGCTATTCGCGCCAATGCTCTACCAACTGAGCTAAGCCGGAGCTCAATTCACGGCGCCAGATGGAACCTCTCTCCTATGACTGATTGCCCTAATGGTCTACCTCACAGACAGACAAGTTATGTCATATGCAGTACAGTGAGGCACACTAATTAGTGATTTTTGTGACCGGGCTTCCACTGTTATTGTACAGTTAACATTCAATATAGGAGAGAGGTTCCATCTGGCGCTGTGAATTGAGCTCCGGCTTAGCTCAGTTGGTAGAGCATTGGCGCGAATAGCCAAAGGTCCTGGGTTCAAGTCCCAGTGTCGGAGGAATTTTTCTCCTATAATATTCTCATGTAATGTCCAACAGAGACAATAATCTGTGGTTCATGAATGCTTATATATCACTATACAGGGGTTTTCTGGGCCAAGAAACTGGAATCTGAGGCCGCTTTTACCAGGCGACACTTTCTAATCATGGTATGTAGTCCACGTGATGTAGGTGTTAATAAATATAATGATTTAACTATTATGCTCTTAATTTTTAATTTTTGAAATGATTATTGCAGGCGAAGCCGCAGGTACATGCTAGTACACAATAATTTAATGTTTCTTGGAAGCTTATTGTAAATCTGTATTGCAGAATAATAAGCACCTTTCTGAAGGAGTTTAAATGAATTAGCTGATATGTCATTCATGTTTCTACAGTGTTTTGCAGATGACAAGCCGTTCCTTCCTTCTCCTGCTTAGATACGCAGTCCAATCAGAGACGGCGAGACGGAAGGAATACCCTTACTGATAGCGGAACCTCATTAGCTCGTACACATGATTGGCGGTGAAGGAATTGGCTTCTCATTTGAAAAATACTGTAGTTGTACGTCCATGTACACTGTAATTAGTTTGAAATTTATCATTATTTACCATATAACACATCACCGAGTATATATACACCCCTGTGCGAGTGTGAACTTTTTTAATTTTTCAAATAGTGGATTACAAAATTATCTTTTCTTCTTCCCCCCCCCCACATATTATTCTAATTGCACGTTTTTGTAATCTAAATATTTTCTCCCTATTAGAAGAGTTGCCCCAGAATATGATTCCTTATCTCATTACAGAGTGAAAGCATGCAAAATATACCATGAGTAAAGCATCCCTTTGTAATATATCATTCAAAATTCTTAAAGCGAAACATGCTTAACTCAATTTTGGACTTACCATGTCAATGTGTGCCTTCCAGTCAATATTTTGGTCGATTTGTAGTCCCAAGAATTTTATGCTGCTAATTTCTTCTATGGTTTGTGTTTGGTAATTAATTATAAGGTTGGTGTGGGGAATGCTGCATGTTCAGATCGTGGAAGCTGATAAGGTGCTGCCATCTGTGGTGGGAAACGTCTTTTTAATATTTAACTAGAAACCATGTAATTAATTCGTGAAAAGCCTTTGTAGCTACTCTTGATAAATGTTCTTGCGACTTTCCTGTTACAAGTAAGTTACACTAGTATCATCTACAAAAAGCAGTACCTTTGATTTGTCATTTAAGTCAATGATGAAAATTAAAAAAAGCAAAGGTCCTTGTATCAATCCCTGAGGTAACTTACTCTATTTTTAACAACCCTTAAGTTAGATTCATTTCCATTTACCTTTTGAGTTCTATCAAACAGGTATGATTTGATCCACTTTATGTTAAATTATCCAACCCATAATGATCCAATTTCTAAAGTAAAATTTCATGATTTATACTGTCAAATGCTTTAGCTAAGTCACAGAAAATTTCCAGAGCATATTTCTTTTTTGTTGGCAATGCTCATCTTTAAATTTACTGTGACCAGAGAATATAGGGAGAGAAGAAAAACAATAGTTAATGTAAAAACCTTAAAAAAATTTTTTTAATGATATTAGGCCTACACCTGTTTTCTACTGTTAGGCCCATGGCCTATGTGGAAATGTTTTTACTGAATTAGTAAGTTATTTAACATCTGAGATGTCATATGGGACAAATTGCATGCTTAGAACACCAGTAAGCCAGTAAGTTACTTAATATTTGAGACATCATTTGGGACACATTGAATGCTTAGAAAACCAGCAAGCCAGTAAGTTATTTAACAGCTGAGGCATCATTTGGGACACGTTGCATGCTTAGAACACCAGTAAGCCAGTAAGTTACTTAACATCTGAGGCATCTTTGGGACACATTGCATGCTTAGAATACCAGTAAGTCAGTAAGTTACTTAACATCTGAGACATTATTAGTATGCTAATAAGATACTTAACATCTGAGACATCATTTGGGACACATTGCATGCTTAGAACACCAGTAGGTCAGTAAGTTACTTAATATTTGAGATATCATTTGGGACACATTGCATGCTCAGGACACCAGTAAGCCAGTAAATTACTTTAATTTTGGAAGGGGGCAACCATGAAATATTTCTATCTTTATTCTTAGTTACCGATATGATTTGAAAATCTTGACTTCAAATAATTTTGGTTTGTTATACTTTGTTAATTGAAAGCTCATTAGAAATTAGAGACTCCAGAAAACACTCATCAGTATCATATTTAATGTAAGCTTCTACAGTAACCTGCGACTGATCATTCTATTAGATTGGAACTAACAATTGTGTATATATTTTTATAACTCACATATGTCTTAAAAGAGAAAGTTGTTTTTCTAGCAATGCCTTCCTCGACATCCCACTCAGCACACATACGTAAAATATATGTAAAAATTGCGTTATCCCTAGATCTAGGTAATGTATATCACACATATTGGTTAAATAAAATCTACATATAATATACGCTCAAATGTCCCACTTTTTGATGTATATCGTACGTCTATTCATGTCAATACAGACATATAATATATATCAATTATACGAACAATCGCATACATACTATTGATGTACAATATCTATACGTAAAAAATATATCAAGATGATCTATCAAACGTATATTTTATATATAATTTATGTAGCCTATATAGGGCCTTTGGTTCATGTATGTACACTGCTCACATACATTTTACATATACTATCAATACATGAGATATCAATAACTAAAAATGTCATCAAGAACACTTTTTGTGCTTACTATCTTGCAGTTTTTTGGGACTTCTTGCTGAGGTATTTTCAAATTATTTATTGTAAGCAAAACACTGAGATCGCTCATAATACACACTGAACCAAGAATCTTCGGAACATCATCATTAACATCCATTAAGCATAGCACTAGCCTTTCTACTGCCATTATGCTAATCCACTGCCCTTCCTTTAAGTCCTTCTGTTACACTTAGGAAGTACTGCATCACATCTTCCAAACAATGCAGAGCTTGTCATTCAACATAACTTTTAAGTTCTTTTAAGCTTTCTGCAACTGCTTGGTTTAAATTTTCTTCTTCTGCATCAATTAATCTTCTGCATGATGGACTTGGTCTTGACAAGTACTCAGGCAGATTAGGAAATATTGATGGTGCTGCACCAAGTTTCAGTTTAGGGCAAGTTCTAGGAAATGTTTTTATTTCACCGTTAACTACAAATGTCTCTGTTCTTGTCACACTCTCTTCAGGAAAATACTTCACACAAATAACAGGCTTGCTTACCCCTGTAAATTCTGTAGGAATCTTTCTATGCCATGTCTTCTTAAGTTCTTCGTCTTTTGGTAAAGAAAATGTACTAACACTTTCATGTTGTGACTTGTAGTTACTTTTACAGCCAGCAACACTACAGCACCTAGGCATTGTGAATTCCTGAAACAATTAAGAAATACTTTAGCAGCGTTATCGTAAATTATTATGATCAGAGCTAATTACCACAGCATTTGTATTATAAATCAGTTTGCAAGTCATTGAGGTTATGATAGGCCAATTTATGTATGTGAAACAAATCTTGCACAGGGACTTACCAGTACTGTTTTATGTGTAAATGTTTTTCTTCTGCCTCATTTAATCTTCTACATGAAGAACCAGGTCTTCACAAACATTCAGGTAGGCCTAAATTAGGAAATGTATTCTAGGATCTAGGGTATTACCCTACAGATCACTGCACGTTGCATAATATTTCGTCAGCTTTAAATACACACACATGTACATTTATTCTTCGTTTCTATGTTATATACATAGAGAGTAGTTGCAACAGAACAGTGCAATTCTCTCCACACACATTTTTTTGTTAATAAAACACTATAAAACAGAAACTTATACACGCAACCACCAACAGCCAACAGCCAACAGCCAACAAACAACCTTGAATCAGCAGATCTACATTGCTGACGTCACAGACAAGATGGCCTCCAGTCATAAAAAATAGTCCTACTGAATGTAGGGATGTAATCATTTTAAACCATTTTTTTTAATTAATTTCTGATTAGCGTGAGTAAATTTTATTGCGTTCCCTTAATTTAACCAAATCTATTTACTAGAGTAAAACACAATAAACCGGTGTTTACAATGTACAATTCTAGCCGTAACATTTACGTATAGTTGGTAGGTAATTTTGATGTTACAAATGAACAATCAAATCGATTTTGTTTTATATTTAATCTTACTTATGTAACAGTAACTTTAATTTTGATATATTATAAATATAAAGCAGGATTAAATTACAACAGTTTTTATACATGTATATATTGGACATAAAATATACGTATAATTTACGTTTTGACTTTGACCAATCGTAAGATATATATGTAGCTCTAAAATATACGTATATTATACATATCGTGCTGCGTGGGATGTGTGAGTCATAATTTTTGATAGTCAACTGTAACATGATATCACACAGTATCAACAGTGGTATTATTAATAAAGTGACGCATTCATCCTGTGTATAAGATGAAAGTTTACGCTACAGCTCTTGAATAATATTATTTTGATTGTTTGCGTCATTTTCACTTTCAAATGCACAATAATAATAATAATAATAATAATAATAATAATAATAATAATAATAATAATAATAATAATAATAATAATGAATACTTGAAAAGCTTAATTTTTATTGTTAAATCCATTTATGTGTCCAAATAAGTTTCGTATTTGAGGGTAATTTATACATTTAGAGGCCCGCTCTACGGGCCGAAAAAGGGATGCGGCCCGCGGGCCTCATGTTGGATAACACTGCACTAGATATTCCTGTACACTGAACTTTATATAAAGAGACTTGTTGACTTTGCACGTATTTCCGTCACTGCCTGTCCGATTCACCATACAGCATACTGGCAGCAGTATAATCTTATGTATGTACACACCGTGTGTGAATGTAAGTTGTGTGTGATACAGAATGGAGTCTGTACTTAAATCAGAGTATACTAAGATTGAAATTAAGGAAGAGATTCTTGAAACACAACCAAAGTGTGAACCAATCACAATTACAGGTAACGACACAATACAGACCCAAGCCAAACGTGAGAACACGTACTACACTGATTCAACAGCATGCAGTACCATTCAGAACTTGGAGAATATTTCAGGAGTTTCACAAGTAAATAATGAAGAAGAGGACCATTTAATGCAGTCACACTCGCCAGCTGTATGTAGAAGCACATCCTCTGCTGGAAACAGTAAACAGCTAAGCAGTACACCAGACAAACGTTTCTTGTGTGATATATGTACCAAGAAATTTTGCAGAAAATGGGATCTCAAAAACCATCTGCTCACTCATACAGGACACAAACCATACTCTTGTGATATGTGTACTAAGACATTTTCTTTAAAAGAGAATCTCAAAAGACATTGGCTCACTCACACTGGACATAAGCCATTTACATGTGATATATGTACCAAGAAATTTTCCATAAAAGAGCATCTCAAAACACACATGCTGACTCACACTGGATGCAAATCATTTACGTGTTATATGTGTACAAAGAAATTTTCCGAAAGAGGGAGTCTCAAAAGACATGTGCTTATTCACATTGCACTCAAGTCATTCATGTGTGATGTATGTACCAAAAATTTTGCCCATAGAGGAAGTCTGAAAAAACACATGCTCACTCACACAGGACATAAGCCATTTACGTGTGATATATGTACCATGAAATTTTCCAAAAGAGAGAGTCTCAAAAGACATCTACTTACTCATACTGAATACAAACCATTTTCATATGTATGTACAAGCACATCTTCTGCCGGAAAGAGTAAACAGCTAAGCAGTACCCCAGACAAACGTTTCTTGTGTGATGTATGTACCAAGAAATTTTGCAGAAAATGGGATCTCAAAAACCATCTGCTTACTCACACAGGACACAAACCATACTCTTGTGATACATGTACCAAAACATTTTCTATAAAAGAGAATCTCAAAAGACATGTGCTCGCTCACACTGGACATAAGCCATTTGCGTGTGATATATGTACCAAGACATTTTCCAAAAGAAGGAGTCTCAGAACACATCAGCTATATCACACAGGACCAGTGATCGCTTGAGTAAAGGCACTGTGGAACTGCAGCACCCTGTATTTCCAGTTGATATTATCAATAACATTTAATACAATCATGAGTCCTTTCTTGTTTAATTCTTTATACTTGTACAATATATAATCCTTAAGCTTTATGTCAGTAGCCATCCTCTAGTTATGAAAAAGATACAAAAATGCACGGTGTTTGACTGTTGTCTGCATACGAGGCAACAAGGGGGAGAGAGCACCGTCACTCCCACAGTGCCGACCCTGGCATGCTAGTAGAAGGTAGTTTTTTAAGTGAAACTTCTTTAGCCGTGGTAGGAGTAAATCGAGAGCTTGTGTGACGCTAAAAAATTGTCACAAAATTAAAGTAACACTCAAAATCGTCACGAAATTAGTAAGGTGTGATGGAACGGACTGCACAGAAAACAATAAACTCAATGATTAGGCTTATCCAAAGTTTGAAAAATCCAAAAATATGATAAAGTGTAGGATTAGATTATCCTGTTTCCAGTTATTCTATTTGATTCATTTGGGGGTTCTTTTATTTAACAGAAAACTTTAACCATAACAGATCAAGGAGAAAATTATTTATCTTTTTACACAAATTAAAACAAGAAGAATGGATTTCATTTTTAAATGGATAGGCCAGGCTTGAACTGTATCAATTTAGGTTACAGTAAGTAAAAAGTGTTTGATTTTGTAATTTTAGGATTTTTTCAAGTTTCTAAATAAATTTTCTTGTTATACATGTTTGTTTCCTTTTCCACAATATTAAAACAAAGGCTAAGAAATTTCTGGAGCAGCAACCCCACTAATTTCAGTTATGAGCTGCCGCTGCCAACTAGGTACTAATAACTTGACATATACTGAAATTTGAACTAACAAACATTTATTTCAGAGGAGGGTATTATTCATTATTATAATATTATCTGCGCCCATAGTGATAAGGAAAAAGAGATATAAAATTAACTACGTCGCTGACTACAGATCTGTTGGCCCGGGTTCAATCCCCAGTACCTCCTCGGATTTTTCTGAGGTAGGGAGGTCTGGTAGGGGTGCACTTAACCTCGTGATTCAAATTCAGAAGCTACTTGATAGAGAAGTAGCGGCTCCGGTCATGAAAACCACCATCAACAGCCCTGGGTGTCAGCATGCTGACCACATGCCCCCCAATCCTGCCATCTGCCTTCGGTAGATGATGCAGCGGTCAGCTGGTAGGCCAAGTCCCTTCAGGGATGTACCACCAGGGAATATAAAAACAGATGCTGTGCTCTACAATACTGTGACAGCCAACTCACAATTGCAGTCCAAACCCCTCCTGCCATGAGCTGTAGGAGGTTACTCTATATTTCGAATTTCCAGATTCGTAATTAAATTTCACCCACTGAAATTTTATATGAGCAGCTATTATTTGCATGTGCCTATGTCCAATTTTGATGGTAGGGTTCAACATGATTACCCTTATGGTTCCCTTGTTAGCTTATATAGCATGCTTTATCTGCATATAGGTCATATCCGTGTTTAGTATGTTTGCATGAATTGTAACTACTCGTTTGCATGCATCTGTTTCTATTGTTAAGTGATGCCTTCTTTTCTGATATTCAGTTTAAACGATTATTATATCCAGTGACATAGCAGTGATGAGTTATGGAAAATAAACAATCCTACAAATTTGGACTTTGCCTTTGCGAATGAAGAAACCATGAAAAACCCAAGTCAATTTGGATGGTCTTCCTTATTAGCCTATAGCAGCTCGCTGTAATTGATCTTGGTGTGATCATTATGGCTGAGCTAAACAATAAGTAGAGTATGCCGATAATTTTCTTGTTACTATAAGCAACAAAATATTCATATTTTAATTAACATGTATATGTTCTGAAATTCACATTTAAGCCATATTTATTTCATTTTTGCTTGATACCTATTCGTTGTATAAAAAAATGTGTTTAACAGGAAATGTTCATTTTTATTTCTCTACAATTTCACTGTGCAAGTTTTTATGTATCCCCTACTGTAATGGAATTAATCTAGAAAAAATGAAAATTTATACGAGTAAAGTACCCTGTAAGTCATTTTTGCAGAAAAACGGATATAGCAATTTTATTAGTCATAGAGTTTCCAATTTTAAATTTTGTTAAAATTATTAGAGCCAATTTTTCAAAAATTTAAATTAAAAAAAAATTAATGAAAAGTCCCCTTAATATTTCAGTTATGAAATGAAATGAGAAAGGTTCGCCTGAATGGGCATTGATTGAATATTTCAGTTCTAAAACCTAAATTCTGGGCGTATCCATAAAATTCCGAAAAAGTCCTTATTTAAAAAAAAAATGAAGTAAATACTATGAACAGACGGACATCATTCCAAAAACACTTTTTTCGGTTTTTAGGCATTGTCAGAAATGTTTTCCCGGTGTTATTCGATTTAGTTTTTTGTCATGATCGCAATACTCTGAATATAATGTACTACGTATATGAGAGAAAATAAAACGTGTCTCTAGTAAATTAGTACCGGTATTTAAATTCTTTCCCAGTTTCACTATCTGCCTACTTGATGGCGCTGCTATTCCCTTCTTCCCGCGGGTCCCTTTAGTGAGTACGAGTGGGGGGCTAGGGTGCCACAAGTATTTATTTTTGCTCAAAACTTATTTACTATATTCGAATATTACGGTTAATAGTCAGATATCAGACATTTTTTTTCAAGTCCGAAGATTCCCGAAGTGCCAAGAGTAAAATGGAGGCTACATCTGAAGTCACTGCTGCCAATATATGCAAGTCCCAGATAAGTTAACCATATGCTAAAGTGGTGAATTAGATTCTGAACAAACATTTAGGTGCATTTAATTGCTAGCGAAGCTTCATCCACAGCGTCACTTGTAATGCATTGTGCATAGATGCATTAGAATATCTACCACAAGAATAGCCAATGAACTGTCAATATACTCAAATAATATGAATATGAATTTGGACCCTTTAAATCGATTTTTAAATATTTTTACGCTTAATATCCAATCATTAAGAAACAAACTCTATTTATTAGAGACTATATTAGAAAAAATTTCAACTGATATAATTTGTCTAAATGAACATTGGTTATGTAAAGAAGAGATATCTCTATATATCCCTGAAGACTATAATTTGGCGAGTTTTTTCTGTAGGGAATCTCCATATGGAGGTTCATCTATTATGATAAAGAAAGAAATAGGTTATGACTATATTGACATTTCTACCTTTTGTAAAATATATATATTTGAAGCAACTGCTATTAGGATACATAATATCAGTACTATAGTTCTCAATGTATATCGCACCCCAGACTCTAATTTTAAGCAATTTATAGATAGTCTTGAAATGGCACTTAGCCATTTGACAAGTAAACCCTTTAGGACTAAGTATATAGTTCTAACGGGGGATGCAAATGTTGACATACTGAAAACCAATGAATCTGAAACCCTGGAATATCTAAACCTGTTGAGATCTTTTAATATCTATTGTACTAACTATCTGCCTACTAGGAACAAAGCTTGTCTGGACAATATAGTTACTAATATTCCTCCTGTCTATCTAGAAATCAATTTTCTGAAACAAGATATAATCTCGGATCATGCAGGCATTTGGATGAAATGGAAAGTTAATAATGAAATAACTACTTGTCCAGAAAAAAATAAAGCAATGAATGAGATGAATGTAACGCGAATAATCTCATATGATAGACTATCCAACTTAAAGGAATGCTTGAGAGGTATTGATTGGACACAACTATATCAAAATACGAATGCCGAAAACGCAACTAAAACTTTCTTAAATACCTTCACAAATTATTTTACTATTTATTGTCCTAAAGTAATAACTCAGAGAAGGAAATCAAAAAAAGCCTCAAGCCGTAAATGGTTTACTCCTGAAGTGGGTAGGCTGCGTACTCAGCTGTTGGTATTATATGACAAATGGAAAAATACATTAAGTGCAAAAGATAAGGAATTGTATAGAAGATTTAAAAGATTTTATTGTCAGATGATTATGAAGGCGAAAATAACTGCAAACGACAAATTCATCAGTAACTCAGCAAATCAATGTAAAGCAGCGTGGTCGGTTATGAAAATGGAATGTAGAATAAACGAAGCCAGTAAACCTAACATACATATATCTCCTGACGAATTTAATCAGTTTTTTACGAATATATCTACTAATGTTAATCAAGATAAATCTAACATATATAATTCTACATATCATGACTTCTTAACTGAATGTACTCACAAACCTACAAGCCATTTTAAATGGAAATCTGTTGATATGAGGACAGTCAAATTGATAATTGGTAATATGAGTAACTCACGCAGTGAAGATATCTACGGGATCTCAAATTACATAATTAAAAATGTTGGTGATGCAATTCTGGAACCACTCTCTTTTCTTATTAATACTATTCTAGTTCAGGGCATTTATCCAGATTGTTTAAAGATTGCGAAAGTTACCCCTATTTTTAAAAAGGGAGATATAAATAAACCTGACAATTATAGACCAATCGCAATTGTTCCCATCTTAAGTAAAATAATTGAGTCATGTATAGTCAACCAGTTATATAATTATTTTGTAGACAACAACTTGTTATATACTTACCAATTTGGCTTCAGACCGAACCACTCCACCATTAAGGCGGTTGAAACCATTGTAGACCACATCCTAAAAGGCTTTGAAAATAAACATATAGTTGGAATGAGCCTTATAGACTTAAGTAAAGCCTTCGACATGGTATCACATGCTATAGTTAGCAAGAAGTTAGAATTTTATGGAGTTGTAAACAACGAACTAAAACTGCTTGTAAGTTATCTAAATAATAGAAAACAAATGGTTAGTTTAAACAATAACTTTTCAAATATAGCAAACTTAAACGTAGGAGTTCCGCAGGGATCCGTGCTGGGCCCCTTGTTGTTTTTGATTTTTGTTAACGATTTTAGTTGCAACATTTCCTCACTTTCGGTACTTTACGCAGATGATACAACTATAATAGAATCAGACAATGACATCTTAAATGTCCGAACCGAACTAGATAGATCTTTAGAGCAAGCAAAAGCCTGGTATTCAGCAAACAAACTAATTGTAAATGAGAATAAAACAGAACATATCATATTTTCCTTAAAACAAACATTAGAATTAAATGATGAACTTCTCAAACCAGTCAAACTGCTGGGTATTTATCTAGATAGGAAATTATCATGGGATGAGCATATAAACAATTTGTGTAAAAAATTGGCTAGGGTCGTCTTTCTTCTAAGAAAATTAAAAACCTGTATAAGTCCAGCAATACTAAAGATGATTTACTTTGGACTATTCCACACTCACTTAATCTATGGGATCCGTCTCTGGGGCAACTCACCCTCAGCATTAAAGGTTTTCATATGGCAAAAAAAAGCAATTAGAACTATAGAGGGATTAGGGCCTAGAGACTCGTGTAGAACAGCCTTTCAACGATTAAACATAATGACACTGGCAGGTATTTATATATACTATAATTTAATGTTTATTAAAGAAAATATAGAAGATTTCGAAGAGCAGAATACACAACACAACTATAATACAAGACAAAAATCAAACCTCGTAAAACCTAGTATTAGACTGGATAAGTATTATAAAAGTTTTAAATATCAACAACTACTGTTTTTTAACAAACTACCAAACACAATTAAACACTTACCTACAAACAATTTTAGTAAGACTATGTCCAAATGGCTTAAGAATAAGGCCTTCTACACCATTGAGGATTTCCTAAATGAAAATATAGATGAGAAAGTAATAGTTTAAATTTGTAAGATAAGAACTTGTATTTTATTTTTATTATTATGTGTATTTTTTAATTATGTATATATTTTTATGATTTGACGATGCCTATTGTAATCTATTTATTTAATGGCAAATAAAAATTCTTGATTCTTGATTCTTGATTCTTGATTCAGTTTCTGCTGGAAATTGGCAGCATGACCTAGGGTAGCCAATTCCAGCAATGTTGGCGGCAATACTTTATCTCTAACCCAAAATGGCGGATGCATGGTTGCGAAACTTTATGTCTAAAGAAGAGTGATGAATATGTAATTGGGATTAGTATTTTCATTCACTAGATAACCACATGTTTTGTTTCTGCATGGATAACATCAATTCAACGAGTAACGAACGGGATGAGTAAGAAGAAAATTAAAGCTATGAAGATAGCCAAGTAACGGGAGCAGAAGAAAGAAGTTTGGAAATAGAAACTAATTTGCAAGTAGATGCAAATCCAATTCCTTCTTTTCGTAAACCAATAATTGAACCTCAAGTATCAGAGCCGGGGCCTGCTATTGCCGTCCCACCTTCAACTACCTGTAGGAAATTCTCTGTTTGATGCCTCATGTGAGCTAACCTCACATTCAACCTGATACATGCTTGGGTGGTGCATTCAAGTAAGTTAAATGGAATATATTGGTGAAGAATATAGTGTGTGATGAGTGTGGGGAAATAGAACTGAATGTGAACATAAGTGAATGACATGGGTTTGCCAGGAAATTAAAACTACTAGGCCTATGTGTGAATTGTGGAACTTGTTTTTCAGAAATTTACATGAGCACTATGGCAAAAATAGGCGAATGTTACTGAGACCACCATTCACTGTAAATAAAAAAAATAGTGGTTTTCTTTCCTTGTGTGCTGGACACAGGATGGTAGAAAGGTTTGCATGTCTATTGGCATGGATGCAATGGACTCAGAAAGGTTGAGTGCACTTGTAAATATGCTGGCTGTGGAACTCAAGTCATTGAGGACTGGATTAGAGGAATGCTCTTAAGCTGATAAACATATTAATCCCTGTATTGAAGGTGAAGATGTTATAGACGTTGCTGTGTCTTACGATGGAACTTGGCAGAAGAGAGGCCACACATCCCTCGGCACCCATTCCTCTATGGAACTGGAATAGTCATTTACATTCTAACAGGGCTAGTCATTGACTACCAGGTTCTTTCAAAAAAATATTGCCTATGCGTGTGAAAATTGCACATGAGCTAGGAGAGGACACACCTGAATTTTGTTTCTGGTTAAAAGGCCACAGAGAAGGTGGGGACTGCTGCAAAAACTATGAGGGTTCTTCTGTAGCCATGGAAGTTAGCAGTACCGATGTGAGGACCAGATGTGTTGCGGAAACACTCCGTAGATGTAGATATCTCGTCCTGTCCTGTAGATCCTGTGTTGAGCGGGGCTCAAGGATATAGAATACGTCAGATAAAAAAATACATGCATGTTATATCAATAATATACTGGTACAGAAACTGCAAGCTGCCGAGGGAGAATGTAAGATGCGGTACATGACAGTGCTCTCTGACGGTGATGCAAAAACGTACCTGCATCTTACAAAGGAAAAGGTGTGTGGTGGAAATGTGACTAAAAGAAAAGAAGAATGTGTCAGCCACATAGCCATGAGAACAGCTATGTGGAATCTTGTTTAGGAGTCGAAGGGGAAAAATGATGTGGATTTGTAACTCTGAAAATTTCCACAATTATGGAACTGACCAACTACCAGTCTTGCTGTGGGAGAGTACAACATGGGATGCAGTGCTGCCAGAGAAGAGGATTTGCAAAACAAGATCAAGAGGTCAAGTTCCAACACAAAGAGGGTAGCCAAGTTATGGTGCTGGAGAGTTTCTGAATCAACAATTAAGGTACCGGTATAGTCTAAGTGATGACTTTGTGTTTTCTCATAAACTAGGCCTAAATTTTTGTCATTAAAAATGTGCCTTGCGGCTTCCAGTTGCTTTGATTTGCATGAAACTTTGCACAAATACAAATTGTAGGCCTACATTAAGTATTACACAAAGTAACTTAGTGCGAGGAACTGCCTCTTCATTGAAAACTTTGCATGTTATAAATTTTTAATGAAATAAAACCAGTGAAAATTACCAAGAAAAAATAGCCTAATTGTGAATGGAAATTGTATCTCCTTAACCGTTACTCTGATTTAATTAACCATGTACAATTTCTTTATTTATAAAATTTTAATCCTTCAGAAGAAATGTTGTAATGAAATTACAAAACTGAGACCGCAAGGGATATTTTGAATAGGCCCTGAGCATGTATTAAATTTAATATGATTAATAGATTTAAAAAAAAAAAAACATTAATATTTTAGGCCTTAATGCATCAAACTTGATGAAATTTAGGTTATTTATTTCCATGTAGGCCTACATAGCAACAGGCCACCAAATTTGTAAACAATTGAACTAAAACTGCAGAGTTTCAAAACTCAGTCCTAGTGTCCCTTAACGCAATGCCACCTTACCCATAGGATTGTTCTGGGAATTCGTTTCTGTGGGTGTAGCCCTATCTCCTTTACATTGCATTTTAAATTTTTACTAAAGGAAACAACGTTAAAAATGTGTCCCTAGGTGCAAGGATTATAATTAGGTCTGAAACTGTTCATATATAATAATAATAATAATAATAATCATTTATTGCTCAACAACAGTACAATGATACAATAGTACAGTGTCTGCATAAGCAACGTCAGCTTAATAACATAAAAAAATTACATAGAAAATCAATAAAAATTTACCCAGTGGGAGCAAAAACCAAGTATTATAAACAGATAAAATAGTTCTATAAAAATTCTTACACACACAAGAAGAAGCACAACTTAATATATATATACTAACTCTTACAATGTCACTTGAATCTATATTTAGAATAAGTGTTCAAAGTATTCATTGTAAGTGTAGAAACCATTTTTTGCTAAAATTTTTTTAACAAAACCTTTGAAAATATCAAACTCAAGGTTTCTAACTGTAGTTGGCAATTTATTATAAAAATTAACAGATACCCATTTAAAGCCGTTTTGAGTTTTTGAAAATGCACAGAATTTTTTAGTAATATTTTCAGACTGCCTAGTCATATGAGAGTGAACATCAGAATTGACACTAAATTGAGATATATTTTTCTTGATAAAAAGTAAGCATTGAAAAATGTATATACAGGGTAGTGTCATAATACCTAATTTAATAAATAATTCTTTACAATGAGTTCTAGGAGGAACCTTACAGATGACTCTAATTGCTTCTTTTTGAGATTTAAACAGAGAAATACTATATGAGTTGTTGGCCCAGATTATTGTTCCGTAGTTTAGGTGTGAATGCACATAGCCATAATATACTGATAGCAGAATTTCATCAGAGACAGAGGGACGAAGTCTTCGTAACATAAAAACTCCTTTAGAAACTTTAGGCAGGATATAATTTATATGTGCTTTCCAGTTTAAATCATTTTGAATAACTATTCCAAGAAATTTAATTGGATCAGTATCATTACTGTCCTTATAATTTATATTCAACTCTTGTGTCTTTTCAAGATTAATAGCCAATTTATTACTGCTGCAGCAGTCAGTTAGTAAGTTAATATTAAATATAGATTCAATAGTGACATCCCTCAGAATACTAGAATTAACATTAGCACACAAACATATATCATCAGCATATAAGTAGCAATTTATATCTCTAGACTCGATATTGTTAGGAAGATCATTCACATAAAGGATAAAAAGAAGTGGTCCCAAAATTGAACCCTGAGGGACCCCATTATGTACCATTTTGAAATCAGAGTATTGGTCATTAAAATAAACTGCCTGAGTTCTATTACTCAGATAGGATCTGATTAGTTTAATAGCTAAGTTAATAGCCAATAAGTTTATCCAGTAGAATATTATGACACACGGTGTCAAAGGCCTTAGATAAGTCAAAGAACCTTGCACCTACAAATAGATTATTTTCTTTTCCATCTAGACAGTTTTGAATAAAATTTAACACGGCATCACATGTGGATAGATTTTTTCTAAACCCGAATTGACTTTTTGATAAGTTATGTTCAACAAAATAACTAGTTATTTGAAAGCTGATGATCCTTTCAATGACTTTTGATAGTGTTGGTACTATAGAGACTGGCCTATAATTCTTTAATTCATTTACACATCCTTTCTTATAGATTGGAACTACTTTAGTTAATTTTAACTCCTTAGGGAAATACCCGGTATCAAAACATCTGTTGATAATATGTGTGAGTACTTCTGAAATATAAATACTACCAAACTTAGTCATGTCAGTGTTCATATAGTATACATCAAGGCATTGGGTGTTACCCAAGGACAAAATAGTTGAATGAACCATCTCAACAGATACATGACTAAAATAAAAACTACCGTAAAACGTACTTTGTGACAATTTTTGCTGTTTTTTAAAACTTTCTGAATGAAAATATGATTTAATTGTTTTTTTATTATATAATATGTTACAATTATGTCTCAGCTTTCAATTAACAATGAGTTTTATAAAAAAACAGTATTTGGATTGATAAAATTTCACTAATTACCTGTCACAAAGTTACCCCTGGGTATAGTACAACTTTGTGACACTTGGATTTTCCACTATTATAGGCTATCTTTTGACGTGTGTCACAAAGTTAAACGTACAAATGATAACTTTAGGACATTTGAAAGGTAAATGGAAACAATTATTCAATAAATTTGGTAGAATTATATCACGAATGAAATATATTTGGCTTATAACAAAGACATCAACACAATGACTGAAAATAAGATATAAAAAATAGAAAATAGAAGACCAACAAATTGAAGTCACAGTTCTAAGTTTATTTGATAATAATTATACCTATGCAGGCAACTGGTTCATTTCAGGAACAACATAAATATTTCGTTTCCCTTTTTTCTTTGGAGCACTTATTTTGCACACTATTTCTTTGTCCTGATACAAGATTTCGTCCTTCTCTTCAGGCCATCTCCAGTGTTTTCCTGACAACTCCATCACATTCGCTACAGTGCCTTCTTTACTGCATTTGGTAATCATTCCTGGATAATATTTACCCTCATAAACAACAACAACATAGCTCCCTACTGTTTTATCTTCCTCTCTGAATGCAGGAATGATATTGCCATCTGATTCAGAGTCTGTTTCATTCCAGCTGTCATTTGATTCAGCATATACAACGGACTCTGCATCACTTTCATCTAAAGTTTCAGATGGTTATTTTTTCTGAAGAGAAGACTTTTTCACACTTACTGCGCTAGATTCAGGAGTTGCTGGGTTATTTATGCCTGATAGACTTTGTAAATCCATTTCATGAGTTGCTGGATTATTTACTCCTGATGGACCTTGTAAATCCATTGCAGAGATGCTTTTCCCAGGAGTCACATGGATTCTTCTCTTTTTTGTCTGTCTCTTCTCTGTCAATTCAGTCCTTCACTGAATCAGGTGCTCTATAAAACTTTCACTTACATTTGAATAAGTTGATTCATTTTCCTTCTCCTGAATACGTCCACATAATCTGTTCAAAACTTCTTCCCTGTTCAGGGGATATATTCCAGCTTTCCTAAACCCAGAAATTAGGTTTTTTCCTTGGTTTTCCTCAACTTTTTCCACCAGTTTCTTCAGTAGAGTTGGGAATTACTGTTTGGGTATTGTTGCAGTCCTCAGTCCAGCTGGAGATTCTTTCCACTCCGTCAAGATGATCTTCCAATTTCTTTTTAATGGCCGAAAAAATGCAACGTCCAATGGTTGCAATAAATGTGTTGCATTTGGAGGTAGTGCTATAAAGCGAATATTATTTTCCTCACATTTACGAATTACTTCGATGTTGAGATGAGAGCTAAGATGATCGCCAATTAGAATTTTAGGTCCATCTTGTCTCCTCAGAATTGGCAGCATTGTATTTACGAAAAAATCCTCGAAAGAATTATAATCAAACCAACCAGAGGAAGTGCAGTTGTACCTTGCACCAGCAGGTCCTCCTTCTGCCCAAGTACTCCACAAATGTTTTGATTTGTAATTAACATATATTGGAGCAAGGCGACCCTCAGCATTCCCGCAGAACATAATTGATGTACAAGCTTTCGTAGAGTTCCTAATTCTTTCTGGGTACTTTGTACCTCTTTTTGTAATTATTTTAGACGATCCTGGGTCATCTACAAAATTCGTCTCATCATAGTTCCATATATTGGAACCTGGAACTCCTTCAATTTCTCTCTCTAAATGATCAAAAAAATTATTGATAACTTCCTCGTCCACTGCTGCTCTTGCAGTTGATATATTCTGTGCAAACCTGACAGTTAGAATCCTATGTCAAGCCATAAAAGAGTTCTGCCAGTCAATACCAGGGAAATTGTTCTTAAAACAAGTTACAGTTCGGCCTACTCGGTCCAGGTAAGACTTCACTATGCATCTGAGGTCAAATCCAGTCAATGGAAAACCATAATTTGACATTGACACACAGTGAGATACAAACGCCTGCTCTTCGGTTTCAGAAAAAACAGTTGGATGTCCTGGAGTGCCCTCATGTTTTCCTTTCAGCTTTAACCAGAGAGTATTTCTATGTATACCATACCTGAAAGTTAAAATTACCGATTATACCTTTCTACTACTGTTTTAAAACTGAATAACAACTCAGAAGACCTCTATAAACTTACTTTTCAGCTGCTTTATGTATGGATATTTTGTTTCTTTATATCTCGTCTAGCACCTCTTCAGTCGTAGCATCTGTATAATTGCGATAGGGGCGAGATCTTGTTTTCTAGGCATTGTGGACCCTAAAAATTAAAAACCGTATTTTAAAAATAAAATATATTATGAAATACACTTGATGTAATATCATGGTGCATCTTTGTGACAATCGCATATTTTGTCACAATTTTGCACCACGCTTTTGCAAGTTATTCATATTTTGTTGAAAAATACATGTAAATAAACTAGTATCAAAATACTGTTTTACCTAAATAATTTAAATAAATCATATATTAAAATATACTTACTTTGAAAATCCCAGCTTTTTTATGTTTCATACACCAGAACAAAGTTTCCACAGTTTGTTGAATATCACTGAACAAGCAGGAACTAAAATGGCTGATACAGTTCTCTTCCAGTTCTGTGTATGTACTTTGAAGAATGCCCAACAGATGGCAGCAGCTTATGAGCAGACCCTAATGAAATATTTTCTTCCTTAAACTCTTTGGAAAGCCCGGTAGATTTGAAAGTATGTTGAGAGGCGTGAGTGTCACAAAGTTATACCCGCTGTCACAAAGATACGGTATTGTTTATATTACAGAATACAGAACTCTTTAATGTCTTTGAACACTACAAATGTGCAATGGACAACGTCAAAATATAAAAACAATCAAAATTTTACAGATTTCAAGTCAAAATATTCATTTATGCTATAAAAGGGATTTAGACAGAGCCATTTATATAATCTCTCCTTAAATATTTTGAAATCTAAAAGTTTACAGTCATTATGTAATTTATTAAATAGTTTCAGACTAATAATGTAAAAGCTGTTATGACATTTGGTTATCCTACTGTAGGGAACATCTAACATAAACTGATTTCTTGTTCCATGATTATGGATGTCCAATCTATGAACAGATAAACCAACATTAGAATTCTTGTACGCATATTGTAAACATGAAAAAAAATATAAATTTATCACAGTTAATATACCACTTCTCATAAATAAAGGCTTACAGTGTTCTTTGAGAGGGGCCTTATTTATTACTAGCATGTGCCCGCGGCTTCGCCCGCGATAATTATTTCAAAAATAAAAAATTAAGAGCATAATAGTTAAATCATTATAATTATTAACACCTAAATCACGTGGACTACATACCACGATTAGATAGCGTCGCCTGGTAAAAGCGACCTCAGATTCGAGTTGCTTGGCCCAGAAAACCCTGGTATAGTTTCGTTCAAATCAAACAATGTTTCACCATACAGTATTTAGGCCTATATTGATTATCCCTCTTCCGTGTTGGTTGAAAATTTAATATGTCTACGGGCCTTAACATTCTAAACAAATGAATCGACCAGCGTGGGCTTACAACATTCAAGCGATCACGATGCTTTTATTTCCACGGTATGACAAAAATAGCCAAAGACAACTGCAATTGATTTGACATTGAAATGTATTACTGAAATCTGATGCTTCGACAGCGCGAATCACGTTTTCTGCCAGTTTTTCACTCATAACTCGCGAACGAAAGCTAAAATTAAAAAATCGGCTTCGAGGTGCATTCGCCCACCTTTCAGTCCATCTATCTTTAAAATTTCAGATCTCTGCGTTCAGTAGATTTCGATGGGCATCGTGGACAGACAGATAAACAGCATGTGCCCGCGGCTTCCCCTGCGATAATTATTTCAAAAATTAAAAACTAAAAATTAAGAGCATAGTTAAATCATTATAATTGTTAACACCTAAATCACGTGGAGTGCATTCCACGATTAGGTAGCGTCCCCTGGTAAAAGTGATCTCAGATTCGAGTTCCTTGGCCCAGAAAATCACTGTATAGTGAGTTTCGTCCAAATCGAACGATGTTTAACCATATTTAGGTCTATGTTGATTACCCCTCTTCCGTGTAGGTTGAAAATTTCATATGTCTATGGGCCTTGACATTCTAAACAAATGAATCGATCAGCGTGGGCTTACAACATTCTAGCGATCGCGATGCTTTTATTACCACAGTATGACAAAAATAGCCAAAGCCAACTGTAATTGATTTGACATTGAAATGTATTACTGAAATCTGATGCTTCGACAGCGCTAAAATCACGTTTTCTGCCAGTTTTTCACTCACAACTCGCGAACGAAAACTAAAATTAAAAATCCGGCTACGAAGCGCATTCGCCCACCTTTCAGCCCATCTATGTTTAAAATTTCAGATCTCTGCGTTCAGTAGATTTCGCTGGGCATCGTGGACAGACAGACAAACACGTCCTTTTATTATTTTAAGATGGCATGAGCACCGCGGCTTCGCCCGCGATAATTATTTCAAAAATTAAAAATTAAGAGCATAATAGTTAATCATTATATTAACACCTAAATCATGTGGACTACATATCACGATTAGATAGCGTCACCTGGTAAAAGCGACCTCAGATTCGAGTTCCTAGGCCCGGAAAACCCCTGTATAGTGAGTTTCGTCCAAATCGAACAACGTTTGACCATATTTAAGCTAATATTGATTATCCCTATAATAATAATAATAATAATAATAATAATAATAATCTTTTTCGGTGTAGGTTGAAAATTTCACATTATGTTTGCGTGCCTTGACATTAAAAACAAATGAATCGACCAGCGTGAGCTACAACATTCAAGAGATGGCGATGCTTTTATGTCGAAGGTTTGACAAAAATAGCCAAAGCCTAGTGTAATTGATTTGTATTACTGAAAACTCATGCTTCGAAAACGGAATAAATACACGTTTTCTGCCCGTTTTTCACTCATAACTCACGAACTAAAGCGAAAATTAAAATTCCGGCTTCGAGGTGCACATTCCGACCCTTTAGTCCACCCATGTATAAAATTTCAGATCTCTGCGTTGAGTAGATTTCGCTGGGCATCGCGGACAGACAGACGGAGGACAGACACTTCCTTTTATTAATATAGATTCTCAGGGCTTTCTTCTGTAGTAACAACATCTTATTTATGTGGCAACTGTTTCCCCATAAAATTAGTCCATAATTCAGCACAGATTGAAAAAAATCCAAAGTAAGCTGTTTTTACATATTTTCAGGTACCAAGCCAATAAGAGCTCTTAACAGATAAATAACTCTTGATAATTTGATACAAACTAACTCTATATGAGCGCCCCACGAAAGAGAATTATCAATTACTAAACCCAGAATTTTTATTTCACTCATCTCAGTCTGACAGATATTCAAAGTTTTTAAACTACAGAGAAGATTCTGTGTTTTATCTTCATTTAAAAGCAGGCTATTTGCATGGAACCACATACGGGCTCTTTAGTTCAGTTGCTAGCTTTAAGCTGTCATAGTTTGAATGAACACTTAAAAAAGTGGTATCATCAGTGAACATGGTTGTAGATGAATCTAAGATGTTACTTGGTAGATCATTTATTACCAAGATAAAAAGAAGTGGCCCGAGGACCGACCCTTGGGGCACCCCAGACCTGACATGACCACAATTTGAAATACTTCCATTTACATCAACATATTGAGTTCTTTTATTCAAATAAGATTAAAAAAACTTGTGCTCGATACCCCGTATACCATAGTAGTCTAACTTCTTTAGCAATACATCATGATCGATGCAATCAAAAGCCACGAGGATCTCAGAGATAAGATTCATGAAGGCGTCTGTAGTGGACATAGCCTTGCGAAAGCCAAATTGAAACACAGAATATATATTGTGAGCATCGAAAAATTTGCAAATCTGATGTTTTACAACCGCTTCTATAATTTTACCCAACATGGGTACTAGCGAGATAGGGCGATAGTTTTTTAACTGTGTCCTATCTCCTTTCTTGAAGACAGGGACAACTCTTGCAATTTTTTGTGAGCTAGGGAAGATACCTTCCATAAGACATGAGTTAATGCAAATGACGAAGGGTATTGCAATAGCAGTAATTATGTACTTGATTATGTTCATAGAGAGTCCGTACACATCCTTACTTCTTGAAGCTTTCATTTTTGATACAACACGAAGCACACTATCACTAGTCACATAATCCCAATTTAAGTTTGTATTGGGCCTCTTCGTTTGCTGCAGAAATTCCACCGAGGATACAGGAGACGGAATGTTGTTCCTCACTTCCGTAACTGAGTCTATGAAAAAATTATTGAAATCATCTGGAGTTTTAGTAGCATCTACCTCATGTTTCTTTTGTATTTGCACTTTTCTAATCGAAGTCCACGCAGCTTGACATTTATTACTCGATTTCTCTATAAATGTTGCATTTGCTAATTGTTTGGCTTTATTCACTTCACCCTTATAAACTTTACTGAAATATTTATAGGCTATAAATGAAGCTTGAGTCTTAGTAATCAAATATAGTGTACGATATGCCATAACCATATCTTTCATCGATACCAAGTATACCATTTTAAGCCATTTTTTGTCTCTCGTGCATCACTCTTTACAGTTATTATAGGACAAGCCTGCCCAAAAGAGCACCAGCAGTTTGAAAAATAAATCAAATTTTTCCTCTGATTCAATAAGTTAACCCAATCTACACTATTCAACAGTGCTACTAGTTTATCCAGACATCGTGGAGAAAGGTCCCTAAATGAAACACTTTTCAGATCATACTCTGGGGCAATTGAGTGTTGTATCGACAACGCAAGACCACTATGATCCGAAATGTCCAGTTCTATTACACTCGTACTACATTTATTAGGGAAGTTAGTAAAGATATTGTCTAAACAAGAGTCAAGGCGGGTAGGCTTATCATTCATAACTACAATCAAACTGTCTGAGGAGATTCATCAATCGAAACACACTTGGCTGGTCACGCAGGATATCAAACTTAGAGTTGATGTCCCCACCAATCACAATATGGGTGTTTGTGCAACTGAGGGATAAATTAATTAAAAATTTGTTTACGTCACGAACAGGAGAACGGTATATACTAACAATAGTAATCTTGAAACTGTGAATCTTTATAGCCACACATTCGAAGTCCATTTCAATGCAAAGCCAGTGTAGGTCGATTACACTGCAACTTCCGAGCATTCTCTCAGCTACAAAGATTCCAACACCACCTCTTATGGGCTGCTTCCTACAGTACATAGATATAGGAGTATATCCATCTATCTGCACATAACTTGCTTCCACATCATGTAGCCAGTGTTCACTCATACATATCAAATCATACCCACCACTAGCACCATATAGACTCAACATATTTTCTTTGCTTGGCAAACCTTGAACATTTATGTACAACAACTTTAGTTCCTAGACTCCACTACTGGGTTCAGGCCACCTTTGCCCCAGTTTCCACCACTTACTCTGCGTTTAAATTTTGCCTCTTTCTAGGAAGATGGAAGGTACTTATGAACGTGCCTTCCGGCCAGAATTCTTCGCAGAAAACGTCTTCCCACGAAGTTTCTGGAATTCCAACCTTAAAAGAATTATATGTTGGATATTTTGTGAACAATTTCTCTACTACGTACTTGTCCTTCTTGTAGGCTGTCAGCAGGGTTGTAAAAAAGCCGGCTAAAATTGAAAAAGACCTGACCAGCGGTTTTTTTCAATTTTAGCCGGTTAAAATCATGATTTTAGCCGGCTAAAATCAAATTTAGCCAGCTAAAATCAATTTTTCCTGGTTGGGGGAGGTAGGAGCGGGTTGAAATTTTGAAAAAATTATATTTAGGGCCCTATGGGGTTTAGAGGGAAACTTAGTATGCATAAATTAGACACCAATGATTCAGTGGTTGTGGGGGTGAGGGTGGAAATTTAAAAAATTTAAAACCATGTTTGTGGGGTATCGTTGAAAAGCTCTTGATGAGTAATCTCTAAATCAACAACTAGTTTCTCAATAGCGCTCATATAAGGAGAGATTTGAATTTTTGAAAGTCAAAAACACTTTAAAATATACCTCAGCCAATAGGCATGCCGAAATGAATTCATGAGGACCAACTGAGGCTAAAATTACCAATGAAATAAAGTTTGAAATATTAAAAATAATAGTTAAACATCTTTAGAACAATAATCCTTGGCCAATTTAAAAATGAAATAATAAAAGATATCAATTAATACTTAATTAACAACTCTCTTTTTATAAAAAAATATTTCAGTTTTTATTCTACACTTACCCCAATAAATTCATAAAAAGCACTATGAAATCTACCTCAGCCTGTGCCCTGAAGGTCTACCTAAAGGGATTTTTTATACTTATTTATCCATCAATTACACAAATCTGAAGCATAATCACCTATCGCTGGAATTTTGTCAAGCCATAGAATCTTTACATCGTATGCCAGCCAGTTCTGCATCAATTGAAAGAGTATTTTCTTCATTTGGGTTAATACAAACAAAATTGAGAAACAGACTAGGCAATGAAAAAGCCCAGAAGCTTGTTTACATCAACAGGCAGAATAAAGCAAATATGCAAGAGTCTTATGATGAATGGTGAATTTACCATATTTACGTGCCCTATTTTTGTCCATTTGTAGATTTCAATACTGAGGTGCGCGTTAAATTAAAGTACAAATCCGTTTCGTAGGTCGGAGGTAATATTGATCTACATAACAAGGCACTGCTATAATTCTCGACTTCGTTCATTTTATCGTTAGCCTACACCATATGAAATTTAATTTCTGAAACATAATGAAAAAATAGTTTTTGTCAGTTCTATAGTGCAAATGTGGAATATTGTGCATTGTCGATTTTAAACTCATTTAAGAGTGGTATCAGCTTTTATTGTGAAACATGCATTTAACATTTTGTTTGTCCATTTAGCAATAAAAATAAGCACCTCCGAGGATTCCAGTGATGAACACATTAGTGAATATTGATGAGCCATGCCTATAGGTCTACTTGTAGGCCTAAAACTGGCAGTTAACTGTAAATATTTATGTGTTGGTTCATTATTCTATAAATACTAAGACAAAATTCCAAATAAAATATCCTATTGATGCGCATTACATTCGCTAACAAACTTTTTTTATGATTTTAAGTTTCAAAATCAGGGTCACATTAAATTCGAGGGTGCATTATATTGGAGTAAATACGGTAATTAACTATTGCTGGGAATTACACAGTGAAGTGGTACAGTGAGTCCCACGCAAGAGTTGGCCAATGACGTGGGATTCTGCGAAGCGGCGGGCACAGCTCCAACTCCCGAGCGATCGGGTGAAATATCTACGCAAATAAAGCCGCGATTGGTGTAATGAATCAGGTTCTCATATTTACAGTTAAAATTACAATGAAAATAACCACATACCTCATCACAAGAGCTGCTGGAAATGTTCTTCTCTTGCATCCACACAATACTGGCACCTTTTGAGGAAATTTTCTTTCACACGCATAATTTCAGCTTCCGAGACAGAGTTAATTTCTCTTGTGATATTGTTTTTAAGTTCTTCTAACAGCATGTGACTATTATTTATGGGGAAACTTCAACAAGAAAAATTAACTCTATTTCGGAAGCTGAACTTAATGCGCGTAAAAGAAAATTTCCTAAAATGTTGCCAGTATTGTGTGGATGCAAGAGCAGAGCATTTTTAACATCTCTTGTGATGAGGTACATGGTTATTTTCATTGTAATTTTAACTGTAAATGTGAGAACCTGAATCATTACACCGATCGTGGCTTTATTTGCTGTGCCCGCCGCGACGCAGAAACCCGTGTCATTGGCCAACTCTTGCATGAGACTCACTGTATTAAATTACACTAAATACAATTTTAGGTTTCTGAGCTTGTATCTTTTAAATTTGTGATGTTTGGAAATAAGAACATAAAAGAAACTTCAATTATTTTCACTCAATTTGATTTTATCCAGGTAAAATGCCTGGCATTTTTCAAGTGGATAAGACTGGTAGCTCTGCATTTGCACTCAGTAGGCCTAAGTAGGCCTACTACAGGTTCTGAGCTTGTAACTTTTAAATTTGTGATGTTTGGAAATAAAAACAAGAAAGGAACTTCAATTACGTTTATTCAATTTGATTTTAGCCGGATAAAATGTCTGGCTTTTTTCAAGTGGATAAAACTGAGGCCTACTACAGGTTCTGAGCTTGTAACTTTTAAATTTGTGATCTTTGGAAATTTAAACATGAAAGGAACTTCAATTGTTTTTATTCAATTTGATTTTAGCCGGATAAAATGCCTGGCTTTTTTCAAGTGGATAAAACTGGTAGCTCTGCATTTGCACTCAGTAGGCCTAAGTAGGCCTACTACAGGTTCTGAGCTTATGTCTTTTAAATTTGTGATGTTAGGAAATAAGAACATGAAAGAAACTTCAATTATTTTTACTCAATTTGATTTTATCCAGATAAAATGCCTGGCATTTTTCAAGTGGATAAGATTGGTAGCTCTGCATTTGCACTCAGTAGGCCTAAGTAGGCCTACTACAGGTTCTGAGCTTGAAACTTTTAAATTTGTGATGTTTGGAAATAAAAGCATGTAAGAAACTTCAATTATTAAGTGCCAGTATGGTACTTTATGAGATTGTGTGGGGGACGAAAAATGTCTGTCCGTCCGTCCGTCCGTGTGTCTGTACGCGCTCTAACTCAAATACGCTTTTTCGGATTTTCATGAAACTTGGAAAACACATTTATAATGTCAATGGGAAGAACCCTATTGATATTGAACCAAATCGGTTCAGCGGTACCGGAGTAATGCCCAATTTAGTGCCTATTTTAATAGATTATGGCGCCTTTCTAATAGAAAGGCGCCATAATTCAAACACGCTGTATCGGATTTCCATTAAACTTGGTATACGCATTTATGACGTCCATAAAAAGTACTCTGTTAAATTTGAACCTAATCTGTTGACCGGTACCGGAGTAAAACCCAATTTAGTGTCTATTTTAAAGACGCGGTAACTCAAATACGCTTTACCGGATTTTTATGAAATTTGGTATACACATTTATAGTGTTCATGTGAAGACGTCTATTGATATTGGATGAAATCGGTTCACCTGTTTCGGAGTAATGCTCAATGTGGTGCCTATTTTATGATAATATACGTATTCGAAAGAATTTATATAAAAAAAAGAGAATCAGTTATCATGATAACATAGTCAATTGTTTTACTGTTATATTATACGGCTTTGGAAATTAAAATAGAGATAGCTATGACCAAAAGCACTATTGTTTTACATGCGCTTATCCAACTAGACCGTTAAACTGACCCAGTTGACCGAGATGGTAACGTTTTGGCCTCACATTATGGAGTTCCATGGTTCAAATCCCGAAACGAGCCAATTTCACTTTCTTTTTCGTATTTTTATGTGAGTGTGCGATTGTCAAGATATCACAAATCTGTACAGTTTAGCTGATGCTGGAAGATTTTAATCTCATTAAAAAAAAACTAGACCTTTGTTCTTCCGTAAGCCCTGCTTAATGAATAAATCTGGAGCTTAACTTGGAAATCAATTTAAAAAAAACATATTCTGCATATCATAATTGCAGTCATAACTGTTTAAACAAAAACATACTGGCACTTTGTTACATCAGTTTACCTGATTTTATTTTTATTCAATTTGATTTTATCCGGCCTGGCTTTTTTCAAGTGGATAAAACTGGTAGCTCTTCATTTGCACTCAGTAGGCCTAAGCAGGCCTACTACAGGTTCTGGGCTTGTAACTTTTAAATTTGTGATGTTTGGAAATAAAAACATGAAAGAAAGTTCAATTATTTTTATTCAATTTTATTTTATCCGGCCTGGCTTTTTTCAAGTGGATAAAACTGGTAGCTCTGCATTTGCACTCAGTAAGTATTACAGGTTCTGAGCTTGTAACTTTTAAATTTGTTATGTTTGGAAATAAAAGCCTGTAAGAAACTTCAATTATTTTTATTCAATTTGACTTTATCCGGCCTGGCTTTTTTCAGGTGGATAAAACTGGTAGCTCTTCATTTGCACTCAGTAGGCCTACTACAGGTTCTGAGCTTGTAACTTTTAAATTTATGTTTAGAAATAAAAACATGAAAGAAACTTGAATTATTTTTATTCAATTTGATTTTATCCGGCCTGGCTCTTTTCAAGTGGATAAAACTGGTAGCTCTGCATTTGCACTCAGTAGTCCTAAGTAGGCCTACTACAGGTTCTGAGCTTGTAACTTAAATTTATGATGTTTGGAAATAAAAACATGAAAGAAACTTCCATTAGTTTTATTCAATTTGATTTTATCCGGATAAAATTGCCTGGCTTTTTTCAAGTGGATAAAACCGGTTAAAACCGGCCGGTTAAAATCAGGCCGGCTTTTTTCATAACAACCCTGGCTGTCAGCAAGTTCTCTATCGCTTCCTTTTCTACGCTTGGGTCAAATCTGGATTCAAAGATAAATCTTGTCCTCTTGATCGTACTAAGGTTGTCTTTAGCTGCAGACTTCCCTGTTAATACTTTTCTGGTTTTCTTATCATTCACATCCAATATCGGCCTATTGCTTTCAATGATCTGCTTTTTATCTTGATTAGAGTTTATCTTGTTCTTTTTATACACCACTGTTTTCCATGTGCTTTGGTTAGCGTTACGAGACAGACTCTTGTAATGGCGGAAAACTATCTTCATCTGGACGTTTCCGGCTAATGTCTTCAGAATCTTCCTCACTTCTCTGATCTCGGGCACTAGGTACTGAATGGACTGAATGGATCAATTTCCGGTTCTTACTCGGTGCCGAAGTTTGTGCTACATTCAATTGAAATGTGACGTCATTTGTAGTTAAGTCATTTTTATCATAAGGTATATGTTGCATAGATTCAGCTATACAGTTTTGTTTTTTCAGGTTGGTATTAATTCCACTCCCGGATGGCAAAATATCACTTCTTAACCTCACAATTTCTCCTTGAAAGATGTCAAAACGTTTATTTAGGGCTAAATTGTCCTTAATTAGACCCTTTACTAGAGAAACTATGTTTTCCACCATTGGTCTTAGGTTCACCATATCAAACACATCCCATGGATTATCGATCAACACATCTATCTACTTAGTACGTGCTTCGCAATACTACTTCACATTTTCCGAAACTTCATTTATAAGCTCATATCTTTGCTCTGTAATGTTGACACATAATGGATGGAACCATCTCTTACAAAATCCTTCACAGTAGAGTCCTTTTCCGTCACTAGGAATATATATTTTACAGACTGAACACGGAGCATCGTCCGCCATGTCCGCCATTCTTTATATGAGTATATTGTTCTTTGACTCACAGAACACAAACGTGATACACAATGCACAGAACGTTCGTAAACAATTGTTGTTCATTTGAGTGCAGCAGTTCCGGTTATATAATTTTATGTATTAAATATATTTTGTTACTTTACAAACTTGCGTTTTATGAAACGATGAAACCCACATTCAAGTCACAATGCACAGAACACAAATACACAATTATATCTATTAGTTATTGATGAGTAATATTCATAATTGAGATTGCTTTTAGGGATACTATTTATAATATCATTCACACTATAATTAAAATCATTAAAAGTACAAGCATTTAATGACGGAGAGGATTTAGCCAAATGAGTTTTAGATGAAGTACTTTGTTTAATTATTTTCCAGATCTCCCTAGGTTTATTTACAGCATTTAAGACCAGATTATTGTTGTACTCTAGTTTAGCCTTACTAACTTATTTTCTATAATGGTATTTAAATGATTTATAAAGAGCTTTTACCTGCTGACTATCAGAATTTTTGGCTACATAAAATAACCTCACACATTGTTTCTTAATTTCACTTAGTTCTGAAGTATACCATTTGTTACCGGAGTTTAATTGAACTGTTTTATTGGAACATACTGATTTCATTGGAAGACAAAAATCCATTGCCTTCAATAGATTATCAAAGAATTTTGAAAATTGTTCTTCAACAGAGTCAAGACTGTAAACATCAAACCAGTTTAGCTTACTTAACCAGTTACAATAAAAGGCAACTCCATACTCATTTTTGCACTCCTTAGCTAGTAAGTGGTACTTACGAACGTTGTTTACATGAATCGTAAGTTGACATTCCCACACAGTCTTGTTGCTAAGGGCGGTTGCGATGAGGTTAAATTACTTATGGTCCTTGCGCTACGTCATAATTCATTACGATACACTTCATAATACATGCCTTTATGAACAAGGCCCCCAGGACAAATATTCGGTTCCCATAACAACAAACACATGCGAATCACTTTCTGAAATAAACATCTCTCTTCAAGAATGTATACACATAATATTTTCAGGTAATATCACAATTAATATAATTAAATTGATATAAGTAACCGTCATGCAAAAAATAGCATGCAACACACGGGCCGTAAAGGCATTTACGGGTCTCGAAAACTTTTCAATCTGTTTCCTCGACCCGTAAACGTGCCTTACGGCACTTGTATCGCAATATACTATTAAGCTATGCATTAATATGAAGGTTAAAGGCTGCCTGTTTTTATTACTAGTTCTGTTGACACTAAAATAAGCTTGTATTGAGTAATGATCAGAGAAACCCAAATCAGTCACAATAGTTTTACATGCAGATGGGGGAAATGAAGTAGCGACATTGTCGATACAACTACCGTCTCTTTTTAGACCAGGTCTAGTTATCTCATCTTTCAGCAGGAAATTCATACCAAAACTTTCAAACATGCTTATTAGACTAGTTAAAAACAAATCATTTGACATAAAATTGATATTAAAATCTGCAGTCAAAATAATATTAACATCTAAAAAATTTAGTCTCACCAATAAAAAGTGTAATTTCTCTTAAAAAATGGATCTATTTTCCAATACAGGGTTTCTATAAATGCATATAATAATAGTATTAAATTCTGAAATAAGACAAGCCAAAAGTTCAAAGACTTCCTCACAAGATAAGTTTGTTAGTTCAGGAACTGGTTTGGTACTAAATTTATTGTGAACCCCCATGAATCTTAACCCGTCTACAGAAAGAGGAGGCAACTGTGAAGTTGGGGATACAAGCCAGAGAAAGGTTAGTGCTATTTAACCAATGTTCAGCAATACAAATAATATCAAATTCATACTTAGCAGCCGAAAGTTCAAGTAGATCAGTTTTTCCCAATAATCCCTGAATATTTAAAAAGCATAAATGTAAACCCTCCTTAAATGCTCTACCAGACCAGACATAATTATGTACCATTTACATAATTTGTACAATCCATTTTAGACCTATGAAGTTTAATATCCTTTTGCACAATAGGATTAGGGGAGAGTGTTGTACCTTGAGCCATTTTTTATTGTGCTGTCTTTAACTCAAATTCTAATAGCATTTTCTTAGTTTTTTTAGTCTCTTACTAATGTACTGTGCTTTCTTAACATATTGGCGTTTGTTTTAAGTATGTACTCCAATAAAAAATAAGTATAAGAAAAAAATTAAATTATACTGCACAGTGGCTCAAGGTACAACACCCTCATGTACCATGGACCATACTGCATAAGTGCATAAACAGAAATATCCAGAGGCTGAAACCAATGCGAAGTGTATGGGGGGAATGTTACCATCACTGCACCAGCAGCTGATGCCTTTTCCAGAGCATCAATAGACAAATGTGTCTCGTGATTGTCCAAGATCAAGAAAACCCTAATTTCTTCAGTTAAGAAAATGGTCATGAAACTTTAAAAAATGTTGCTTCATTTGACCACCCAGATAAATAGGCAGCTCCCATACACCCTGGAAGGCCACCAAACAACATTCTGTCCTTGAAATGAACACGAGGGAATATGAATATAGGAGGTAATTAGTTTCCAACAGCATTCACAGTTCCAGTCATAGTGACTAGTTGAACTCTTTCGGTTAATGTTGCACTTCCAATCAGTTTTAGACCTTTAGGATGAACGATGTTTGACTGTCCCTGCACAGTGTTTAGGCCAGTGTTGTCCAAGTTCCATATGTTTTCTAGAGGAATAAGTCCAAATCTGTTGTGAACATCTTTGATGTTATCGAAGAAACATTTTCTTCTCTGAATCATTCGAATTGATTTTCTTAAGAGCATTTTTCAAAACAATTGCGTCAACAGGCTCCTGGGTCTTACTACGAGTCTTTGTTGTCCTGACAACAATATTGGAACACATAAAAATTAAATATAATGTAACCTCTTGTACCGTGGTCTGCCGGCTCAAGGTACAAGACGCAGTTGTGGCTCAAGGTACACGATTGTCTGTTTCCACACAAATATGGCTATCGACATGATCTTCTGGTATCTAAAGAACAAAATGTATGGTCATTTTACTCATCAAATAATAATGAATCCAATGGAAATTCGCAAAAATATCTTTATGCACAAGATAAATTTCAATTATCAAGCAAGTGGCGAGGAAAAATTTTAGTTTTCACCAGAAAAAATAACTTTTTGGTCTTGCACATGCAGATCTGAAGCAAACATGTCCAGACTTGCACAGAGAATGCCTGAGGCCACGAGAAGCATATAGTTCTAATATTAGCGCGCTAGATGTCAACAGTTCTCAGATATTAGAACTGGTCCAAGGTACACTATGGTCTTGGTACAACACTCTCCCCAACTAGTAATATTTGGTTTGGTCTTGTCTAGGCATTTTTTGGATACTGCTCAGTGCTTTCAAATCCTAACACATGAACCACATAAGATTTCTCTTTAAACTTACCCATTACTACTCTAGCAATAGTATGACTTAACCAATCCTTACCGATTTTACTGAAATGCTGGCCATGACCAGTATGAGAGGTTCTACCACCTATACTGGCCTTAATTAACACAACATTCTTAAAGTGTGAGCATATTCTATTATACTGATTATTTGCTGATTCGATTTCCTTATTTACACAGGACCAGTCGGCTAGATCATATCTATTTGGAACATCAATAACTAACACATTAGTGTGTGTAAGGTTAGCCAGAGATTTCTTTAAAGATCTGGTTGCATCTTTGATTTGATTTTTGCTAACATCGTTGGCACCTGCCATTATCACCACCACATCCTTAAAACTTAATTCAGTTGACCAAGAAGAGATCGAACCAACCACATTATCAAAGGAGGCACTGGGTTTCACCATACCACTAACTTCGAAATTTCAAGACCTCTTTCAGATTTTATTTTGTTAGCTAGTCCTCTGCCAAAACTATCCGACAATAAAATAATTTTTTGTTTGGAATTATTGACAGATTGCTTGGAATTGGTACACAGACAGTTCAATTTAGGCCTAGTCGAAGGCCTACTTGTAGATTCCATAACCTCTTCAGCATTATTCACCAATAGGTTAGGCCTAGATTTATATCTACTCACAACATTAGTCCACTTTGCCAAAATTTTGGTTTGCACTGTCAGAGGTAGCGAATTACTCCATGATGTATTTAGTTTAGGCCAATTGTGATTAAGCTTAGTTGTCTCATTAATATTGTTTTTCCGATTAGCCTCCATCCTTACTGTGTCAAGCTCAAGCTTTAATTGTACAATTTCTTGTAGAATACATCCTGTAATTCTCATACCTTAAAATACGTAGGGTCAGTCAGGGCTAATATGATACAAAAAAACAAACTTTTGTGATGAAATGCCTAATCTATAGTGTTAAAATAACTTTAAAAATACTGAAATGTACAACTTACCTTGTTCTTTCAAACAGTGCTACTCTGAGGGCCGATTGTATAAACATCAATGACTGGAGATCAATTATGATCTAAGTTCAGAAAATGATCTGTCTGAGTTCAGGCTCGAGTCGTATTGTATAACACTGATCTAGGATCAACTAATCAAAGTTCAATTTTGATTCTAGTTCATACATGAGCACTTGGCAACATCGCGGAAACAGATGAGTATCGCAAGACGAGAGCATTGTTACTCTGTTTTGCTTAGTATGTAGACAGTGTGCTGTGCGAGAGGAAGAAAAATATGATCAAAATTAAGCAGAAAAAGGATTGTTCCTGATTGAAATTGTCTTGGGAAAATAGCCTATAAAGATATTGATATGATATGATATGATATATTTATTGTACCAAGAAAATTACAAAAGAATCTACTGGATCCGACACCTGTCATTTTACCAGTAGACATCTTAGAAAACACAATAACACCTTTTTAATTGGAGGAATGTGTAGACATATAGATAGTGCTGCTGAATACATATAAACTGATTTCCCTCTCTACTGAAAGAAAAAGAGAAATAAACACTAGGCAATAAGCGAAACAAAAACAAAACAAAAAAATACAGTTTTTAACACTCATCAAAATACCTCTCTTTGTAAGTCCCTCAAAGTTCGCATCGTACCACGAATTAGGCCGCTGTTCTAATGATATTGCTGTTATCATGAAAAGGAACACTAAATAGTGAATAAAACCGGGCTTGTGATAATGACAATGAACTTGATTTATAAACAAACTTTACAATACAAATGTGTGTTCGAATATCATTTAATTTCACCACTGTTTTGCTCTCACTACTTTACAGATCCGTCGGCCCGAGTTCGATTCCCAGTACCTCCTCGGATTTTTCTGAGGTAGGGAGGTCTGGTAGGGGTGCACTCAGCCTCGTGATTCAAAATTGAGGAGCTACTTGATAGAGAAGTAGCGGCTCCGGTCAAGAAAGCCACCATTAACGGCCGTGGGTGTCGGCATGCTGACCACATGCCCCCCAATCCTGCCATCTGCCTACGGGAGATGATGCAGCGGTCGGGTGGTAGGCCAAGTCCCTCCAGGGATGTAGCGCCACGGAGTTTTAGTTTTTACTTTATTGTATACTAATCACTAGCTATCAGTTAATACAGCCAGACTCGTATTTATTATGTTGAATTACTGCTTAGATCGATTTACATCTGCATTAAAAGACTGCAAGCGCCTCCTGGATCTAGTAACAATCCCTCCATCTCCTGCTCTCCATGGATCATCCCTCCACGGGTCGTCCAAGGCCTGTGAATTGTTGACTTGAGCCATTCTCGCCCCATTATCAGTAGATCTTTCTCTGTTTCGTAATTCAATCCCTCCTGTATTATTTCTGTTGTCTCCCTCTGCTCTTCTTGATTCTTCTTCATTCGTTTCTTTTAACCAAGGACCGGCCGCTATCTTTAATCCACTGTTTAGAGTTATTGTCTTCGCTCCCTTGACATCTGCATTGTTGTTTACGGACATCAGCTGAGATGAAGCATGACGTATTATTATTCTCGGAGGCGACGTCACTCGCGAGATCTTCTCCACGCGCATAGCTGTCCTGACGTGGGTTGGTGGACTCTCGGCGTTGCCTTGAGACACAGGAATTCGCTGACTCGTATCCTCTCTGCCTTTGTTGCTGGTTAGCTCGCTTTTGTCTTCACTGAACTTTTTACCATCTACATACAGTTCCAAATTGCGTATAACAGCTTCCCTACCTGCTAACTTTAATTCCTTCCTTTTTTGTATCAATTTTCTCCTGGTGATCCGTTCTTGAGGAGAGAGATCTTTGTTAATAAAAATGTTCGATCCTTTTAAAAGTTTCGCTGTTTCCAGAATGACATGTATAACTTGCTTCGTAGCAAAACGAGCGATTATTAATCTTCTCCCGTTTTTCTTTCCCACTCTGAAGGCTTCGACTATTTCCCATCCTTGAAGTGATCCCAATTTTAACTTGCCCTCCAGAATTTCTGTAATCTCCATCCTAGGCGAAACATCTCGTCTTTCTTCTATCCCCGTGAATACTAGGTTGAATGTTCTATTTCTCTTCTCCAAACGATCTATTGTAGCTCTCAGATCTTCCACCTCCCTCTTCATAAATTTAATCTCTTCTCTGATCTCCTGCTTTACTTCTTTTGTTGCCATACTGATTTTATTGCCGAGACGTTCTTCTAGGCCATCAAGCTGTCTGATTATCTCTCCAAAATTACCGTGTGCGTCCGCTGGTCCTGGATTCATCTCTATTCCTCCAACCACTAGAAGGAGTATGATTACAATTGAGTAAATCAATGCGTTAAGAATGTTTACTTTAGTTGCTTCATCCTTCTTTTCCATCGCCTTTTCGTTCCCAAAGGTGCCAATTCTTGCTCTGTATACTGCTATGTCTACACCCATTGTCCCTTATGCCACTTTTCCTTAAACAATCCGGAGCACTTCCTACACACGTCCTCCCTCTGCCTTTGCTTGCTTAGTACTGATAAAGATATTGTAAAATTCAAAAAGACGGATGCATTAATATCCGTGCAAGAGCAAAATGCGATGAAAAATGTTCTGGTAATTTAATTTCTGGCGTTATAAATCGGCTTAACATTTTCACGGCTAAGGATGTATAAATGCTTCGTCTCATGAATTGTATAAAAGCAGAGATGTAAAACTTGAGGATTTTTTGTTCATCTGTTATGTTTGTCATTCATGGAAACCAGGTATTCCACTGAATTTTTCTCTATCGATTTTAAACTTAATAGCCCACTGAAGTTTTTACCTCATGACTGCCTTATTACAATGTAAAATCTCAGTTCTGAAAGAGTTAATAGGTCACATAAAAAAATATTTAATGTAGAAAGCATTTGGGGAAAATCCTCCCGCTCGAGATTTCCTAGTAGTTCCACCATAGTCGCCTAAATGTCTCTCGTTTAGCAGTGTTGAAAATTTGGAAAATTTTAATTTTTTTCCCCTTTCTACTATTTTTTTTTTAAATTATTATTATTATTTTTTTTTTTAACAAAATTAGTTTATTCTGGCTCCTCAGGGCCAGTAGAAGAAGATTAGAGAACACTTACAATCAACTAGTAAATAAATCAGCCATTTCATAAATACGGGTGGGACATTCTGACAAATTATAGAAGCTATTTTTGTTTATTACATATCATAAATAATAAACTAGAATTGGTTCTTCACATTCTGTAAAATGTACAATGCCTTCTCCTTCACACTACATGCAAAGCATTATTTAAAATTTATTCTGAATATTTTAAATTTGTTTTTCAAAATCTGTTACGGGTGGGACATAATTTGGACACTGATTTTAATGATGCAAAACAAAAGCTCATTTTCTATTCTGCTATTACTGTTAGGGTCTTAATGTTGTTATTAATGAACGTATGAGGGATTAAATACAAATTATAAACTGTTTCCAGGTTGTCAAAACATTTATTTAACTCATTAATAATAATTTAACAAAACTATCACGGTTATGGGTGGGACGTTACGGGTGGGACAAAAATTCCCTTGTTTGTTATTTTACATAGTAATTAACCACACATATTTTTTGAAGTTAATCTTATACCAAATTGTACCTTAAGATGTATATTTTCTCAAATGAAAATGGACATAGCTGATTACTCTTGACTACTTGGTATTAAAGAGTGTTAAAATCATGCTAAAAATGGCAAAAAAAAGTAACTCAATGCAATAAATAAGTAAATCAACAGATTTTACACATGAAACCACTTCAGATACACCTAAGTCCTTAAAATTCAGATAATTTGAGGTTTTAAACTTATTTTTGACCACCCAATTGCAATAATTTTATAACTTCTCTCTTTGAGGGAAAAATTCCATTATTTTATGAAATGGCTGAAATGCAACATTATCATCAATTCCCAGGAACAGCAGCTTCTTCACCACCTTCTGAATCTGTATTATCCTCATCTTCTCTCAGCATGTACTCCCAAGTTTTGTTATAGTTTGGAACATCGTTCGTCAGCAGAATGTAAGCAGCGAAGTTGCTGAAGTGACTGATGTTTGGCACTTTAAGGATTTCTACCAGTGCATTTAGCACATCAGTGACTGTGTTTGTGGGCGACCAGGTGGATATCTGAGGATCATCACACGGTAGGGAACAGCAGTTTTCGTTTTTTTGTAGTAAAAGAGGAATTTTCACCCGTCCCTGACGTTTACAATTCGGGTGAAATTGGGCAGAAGTCATCGTAACGACGGGGGGTGAAAAAGGAAAATCTTTTCTGAAGTCCATTTTGAAGGACAGTAATTTCCCCGAATAAGGAGTGTTCTCCATTCCTCGGATTTTCACACTCCATGAATCTAAATCCCCTTTTTCAAAAGGATGGCACACTTCAACATTTGGTGGTAGTTGCTCATCGAGTGCCTTTAAATCGTTCTCCAGCCTTTTTTGTCTTAGGTTTGGTTATTCAATTTCTCATCTCCTTTACCCTACCTACCTATTCCTACAATAAAAATTTTGCCCCTAAGGAGATTCGAACAGGAAATTGCTAGCGTGATAGCCAGTCGTTTTACCACTACGCCATCGAGTGATCGGTGGGGTGAGAAGTGAGAATTCCTGTATTTAACGTTAGGGAGCTGCATGAAATGGCGAAGATTGTATTAGTTGCAGTTCTGATGTAAGGGTTATTTTCGTATTATAGTAATTAGTGCAAAGCTTTGGTAGAGCACGAAAAGGACTAGCGGGTTGTCGCCATAGGAACACTTCGGCTGAAGTGGGCGGAGCTTAAGGAGCGCTCTGTTTTTTGATATCACCAGCATTTGCTCTATACAACGAAGTCCAACGAAATTCATCATTTTTATCATCACGAGATATCTGAAAATTGGAATGAGATAATAATAATAACGTACAGGTTATGGTGTAGAGTTATGTTATAGGGGCATTCCATGGTCATGTGTGGGACATTTGTACTAATTTTTAATTTACGTATCCCCAAATAAAAAGGCTATCAAAATTTTAAATTGAAATTCCAACACCACAGAAGGAGAGTACTAACAGTGACTGAATTTTCTGCAAAGAAGAGTTCTTTTATCTTTCTCATGCAGTTAGCTAAAGCAGGAAACATGATGGTCATGTGCGGGACATATGCATTTTCCTAACATAATGACGTATTGAGTTCTGGTAAGAACTTCAGCTCATCTGCTAATATTTTAAATATGCAATATTTTTTTCTGTTATTCTTGCAGTAGATTCTACGCCTTCACCTATTTATAGTTTAAAAATTTAAACTGATGAGCTTCTATGATTTTTTATTTGTTGGTCACGTGTGGGACACCAAGGGTCACGTCTGGGACTTTTACACTAGTAGGAGTAAACGAAACAGATAGTGACAATAAAATGCTCTTCTTATACATACTTTTTAACAAAACAAAACTCTTCATTATTCACAACCTCTGGAGGTGAGAGTTTCTTAACAATCTTTTGTTGGCTGTAGCAGATGGAGTCAGGTTGTTCAGGCCACTTGAAATGATTTGAAATTCCAGCCTGTATCATCACAGAGACTTCAATTTTGTCAAAAGCATGCACCTGCACTACTATTCCAGGTTATCGTGTTCCTTCATAGGTCACAAGAACCCACTGCCCACTAGTAAGGCTTTCTACCTGCTCTTCTTCAGGGGTTGGTCTGTTTGAACTGATATGACTTTCTGTAGCCAATGTATTTGTCTTACATGTAACTACTACGTTTTTGTAAAAATTACATGGAAGCTTTTTATGCAAGGAATTGCAACTACATTTTCCCAAGGCTTTTGTGAAGAAATAACACTTAGTATGTGATACTCTGCCACATAAAAGTAGTGGGTATTGCTAACGACTTGAGCAGCTAGTTCAGCAAAATCTTTGGCTGACTGAACAATGCATCCTCCTCCTTGGGCCATCATTTTTTGTCTTACCAACCGCTTCACATTACCTCCAATGCTGTCAATGACCCCTTTTCCGTGGGCAGTTGCAAAATACTTCCAAGCAAAGTCTCTCTTGCATCTGTCAGACAGCATCTGTAGCATCTTCACCATGAACTTATTTTTAAATTCTGATGATGGCCCATCACTCCATATTGCTTCTGATCTTGGCTGATCACCAACTGATCGAATTATTTCCTCATACAGAAAGTCAATTAACACAGTGTCTTTGCCCATACCCTGACAGTCTGAACAAATTAGGTAGGTTTTACATTCCCCTTTGTAGAAAACTGCTGCAGTAAATAAAAATACACTTGCACGTGACCAAAGAGCACTTTGTATTTCGTTCTGATACTCGCAGCTGAATGACATTGCAAAGTCTACTTGTAGTATGCGTGTACTTTCTGCACTCTTGTCACATTCAAATTCTTTCTGCTGAGTTCGTTTTGTGTTGGCGTGTTCCATCATTTTAGGCAGGTCAGCAATAACCAAATGATATAGCCATCTATATCATATCCTGATTCAAAGTCAAGCCAAATTTCAGTTAAGACAATAATTTCAAATTTGGAGGAAAAGCACTGCAATAAAGCACACAATTCGGAAAAGTGTTTGTTTATACTACGTATATTTAAGTGCATTAAACTGAGGGCTGACGAAAGATGAAAAATGTAGTTATTGCATTCTACAATGTCATCGTAAAGGACTGTGTTATTGCTATTGTTGTATTGCTCAATTTCAGTTAAAACACTTTCCATTATTAAAGTTAAAATAAAAAAAATAAAAAATTTGAAGACTAACGCTTAATATAATACATAATTATTTACATGTCACTCAGATCTCGGGAGTGGACAATTCTGATCACATTACTTCTTGTTCATTTTTTCGAGCAAAGACTTTTCCATCCCGGATCCATACAAACTTGTAGTCATTCATTCTGGCTGCATCCCTTGTTCTATTTAGCAAATACCGCGTCTCCTTGGTCAACTGCTCGCTAGCTGTCACTCTCCCTGGGGGTAGGTGGGTGTTGACTTTCTTAGTAGGAATCTCGGGGCCGCTAAAATCCTTCTTCGTCTCTTGTCTGAAGAGATGGAGCCATTCATTCCTGCTTCTTCTCCTGAAGAATCGGGCGACAATAGGGCAAGTTTTCCCTGGTTTAGCAGGCAGTCTGTGTGCTATACTTAGGCTACATCTGACAGTAAGTGAGCACCCCCAATCGCTTGAGACACTTTCTCGATGTCATCATAAGTAGACTGGCCGTCTGTTTCAGGGACACCAAATATCATGATATTTTCTCTGTGGGTATATTGTTGTAGATCATTAACTTCAAGTTTGAGATTCTCGTTTTCTTTGGTCAGAGCTCGCAGTTGGTCCTGATTGCTTTTGACTTCTTTTCTCACCTGAGCTAACTCTTAACGCAGATTGTCAAATTTAGTAGATATAAACTCTACTGACTTTTTCAGTTCGCCCACCTCCTGTTGTAGAGAGGATTTCAAATCCTCGAACATTTTCTTGATAGCCGAGATGACTTGGCCTTTGTCATCGCCTTCTCCCTTAGAAGGTGTGGCCTGTTTTCTTACCATACTGAAAGATAATGATTAATTGAATTAATTGAATAATATGTTTTATGTAGCAGCCAGTTTTTTATTTTATTTTTGAACATTCTTGTGTTTAATGATTTTGTTTCATTTGACATTTTGTTGTATATTTTTATGCCCATATATTGTGGGTTTCGTTCTAGCAGGGTGAGTCTATGAGGGGGAAATTTCAACATTTGTTTAGTCCTGGTGTAATGTGAGTGGGGCTGTTGATTGTTGTATTGATGATAATTTGCGTGTACATGGATTAATAGTTCTAGTATATATATTGAGGGGAACGTCAGTATTCCTAGAGTTCTGAATAGTGGTTTACATGATTCTCTGTAAGACGAGTGAGACATTATTCTTATTACTTTTTTTGTGTCTGAAAATAGTCTCCCACTCACTGCAGTTTCCCCAAGCTATCACTCCATAGGTCAGTAGAGAGTAAAAGTAACTGAAATACACCATTTTTTGTACTTGCAAACTAGTTATGTACGCAAGATGTGACATATTAAAACAGGCCTTGTTTAGTTTTTTTTACAATGTACTGAACATGACTTTTCCAATTTAGAGTATTGTCTACAATGATGCCTAACAATTTAGCTGTATTTTGTACCTCTGTATTGGCATACTTCATCATATCTAATTCCGGTTGTGCTTTACTTTGGGTTTTAAAAACCATTAAATTTGTTTTGTTTATATAGAGTTTTAGTAAATTCGCTTGAAACCATGTATTCAGATTCTCCATAGCCTGTGACACACTTCTTCCAAGAGTCAATTTACTTTGCTCTTTTAACAATACTGTAGTGTCGTCTGCATAAAGGATTACGTCCTGCAAATATTCTGGGAGATCATTATTGTAAATAATAAATAGTACAGGGCCTAGAACCGATCCTTGAGGCACCCCAGATACCCCTTCTTTCCACTCTGATTGTAATGTGGTTCCATCTACATTCCAGCTTACTTTTTGCTTCCGGTTTTTTAAGTAGGATTTGAACCAGCTTAGGGTTATGTTTCTTACTCGTACAGTTGTAGTTTTTTAATAGTATTTTTTGGTCGACACAGTCGAAAGCTATCGATATATCACAAATCAAGGCGGATGTATTTTGATTGTTATCTAAGAAATTTGAGATGTCAACTAGTTTTATTAAAGCCGAGTTTGTTGATTTTCTTTTTTCCTAAAGCCCTGCTGACATGTGGTTATTTTATTGTTGTTCTCTAGAAATGATAGTAGTTAAACATGCACTATTCTTTCCAATATTAAGGAGAAACTGCATAGTAATGATATAGGTCGGTAATTTTTTAAATCCGGCTCTCCACCCATATGGATCAGTTTTATTATTGCATATTTCTTCCTATCTGAGATTGATTTATAATTTTAGAGAGGGGATCATAAATTTCTTCTTTTACTTGTTTTATGAGAAAAGGAGATATCTCATTCCATCCGGAGGATCTTTTTGGTTTTAGTGACTCTATACTTTGTTTGACCATTTGTGGAGTTGCTAATTCAAAACAGAAGGAATCACGTGGTTCGAAAGATGAGGTTAATTTCAATGTGTTGATTACGGCTTGTTCCACTGCTATTGGGGCATTTCTTGTTCTGTTAACTATATTAATGAAGAAGTCATTTATTGTGTTTGCTATGTTCTCTTCAATGATTTTCCCGGAAACTCGTGGTAGTGTGGTTTGTTTGTATTAATTTGCTTTTTTATTCCTATCTCTTCTTTTACTATGTCCCAAACAGCTTTGGTTTTATTTTCCAAACTTTTGAGATAATTGTCTATGGCCATCTGTTTTAAGCTTTCTGAATAACTTTTTTGTAAACTTTATTGTATTTATTATAGAAATTTATTAAACTGATATCTGTACTTTCCTTGCACAGGCCATGGAGTAGTCTTCTGCATTTGCTAGATAACTTGTATTCCCTGTGTTATTCATTTTAATGAGAGATTTTTAATAGCCTGTGTTTTGGTTGTGATGGGGGCTGATTCATTGAGTTTGCATATAAAAGTTGTAAGAAATTTATTATAGTTATAATGTACTGTTTCTGTACAAACCCTGGAAAAGTTCTTACAATATGGGAAAATTACATAGAAAAGCTTTACGACAAGCAAAATCGACCACAAGACATCGAGATGGAAACAGAAGAACTAGTGGATAAAGATAATATAGGACCTAGCATATTGAAGAATGAAGTAGAAAAGGCCATAAAAGAAATGAAGAATAGAAAGGCCACAGGAGACGATGACATACCAGTGGACCTACTGAAGGAATTAGGAGAAAATGGGATGAGGAAACTTACCAAACTTATCAACCGAATTTATGACACTGGAGAATGGCCTCAAGATTTCCTAGAGGTAACTATGATTGCACTAAAGAAGAAGAAATGTGCCAAGATGTGTAGTGATCACAGAACTATCAGCTTGCTATCTCACGTAGGAAAAATTGTGGCACGGATACTAACTAGAAGACTGGAAAGAAGAATAGAAGACGTAGTAGGAGAAGACCAATTTGGTTTCCGGAAAGGAAAAGGAACTAGAGATGCAATTGGAATGCTAAGGATTATATCAGAGAGAGTTTTAGCGGTCAACGAAGAAGCGTGTGTCTGCTTTATTGATTGGCAAAAAGCTTTTGACCGAGTGAACTGGGAAAAGTTAATGGACATACTCAACAAAATAGGCATTGACTGGAAGGACAGGAGACTAATCCGCAATTTGTACCTGGGACAAAAAGTGAAAGTGCGTCCAGAACATGGAGTGACCAACAGTGTAGAAATAGGAAGAGGTGTGCATCAAGGATGTTGTATGTCACCCATCTTGTTCAACCTTTATGGAGACTGGCTAGCAAAAGAAGCCTTAGAAGGAGTTAGGGATTTTGTGATAGGATGATACGCTATTAACACCATCAAATATGCGGACGACCTGGTGATTCTGGCAAAGAAACAAGAAATATTGCAAGGAATGATTGACAGGCTGGTGGAAACAGGAAGAAAGTATGGAATGGAAATCAACATAGGTAAATCGAAGGTGATGAGGATATCGAAGAGAGAAGAGCCGCTTCAAATTATCATGGGAAATCAAGAATTAGAGAACGTGAACCAGTTCAAATACTTAGGAAGTTTACTGACGAAAGATGCCTATTGCACCAAGGAGATAAGATCAAGAATTGCCATGGCCAAGAAAGCATTTATGAAGAAGAGAACTCTGCTAACTTGTAGTCTGAACCTAGAGCTACGTAAAAACCTGGTGAAGTGCTATATTTGGAGTATTGCTTTGTATGGATCAGAGACATGGACTTTGAGAAAATTAGAGAAGAAATATTTAGAAAGTTTTGAAATGTGGTGCTGGAGACAGATAGAAAATATAAAGTGGATGGACATGGTGACAAACGAAGAGGTTCTGAGTAGAGTGGGTGAGAAGAAGTCAATCATACACACAATTCATCAGAGGAAAGCAAACTGGGTTGGGCACATTCTCAGAAGGAACTGCTTATTACATGATGTCGTAGAAGGAAGACTGGAGGGTACAACTGGACTTGGAAGAAGAAGAATTCAGCTGTTGGACGATTTAAGGGAAAAGCGGAAATATTGGATGCTGAAGGAGGAAGCAGAGGATAGACAGTTTTGGAAAACAAAATTCGCGTACCAAGTTTGAAAACCTGCCGGAAGGCAGAATACTTACTACTACTACTACTACTTCTGTGTTACTGAATTCCCAATTTGTTGCTTTTAGATTGTGTTTCAAGGAACTTATGTTCTCTTCATTTAATATTCTTATTTGTTTTCTTTTTATATTACTCCCGTTCTTTGATATAGTATTTTCTGACGGTATCTTTATAAACAGGGCTTTATGGTCTGAAAGTCCTGGCTCCATAATGAATGGTTTAAGTGCATGCTACAGTGTTTTGCAGATGACAAACCGTTTGTACTTCTCCTGATTAGATACGCTGTCCAATCAGAGACAGAAAACAGAGAAAACAAACAAAAGCAAAACCAGATAATAAATTTAATTATTTACCTCAATGTTGCCGTTAATATGAGATGAGAATATATGAAACAAAAGAAGAGAAAATATAACGAATCCTTCAAAACAATATTACGTGAAGCAGTCTTTCAAGACCAAGCGAAATTACTCAACTACAGTAAATAACATTACTAATTGAAATAAACATCATAAACTGGAATGCTGATCAAATCAGATATTAAAGAAATAGAATTTACTCACAGAGCAAAATCCAGTGCAGTTTCAGATTAACTTTAAATAGATTTACATTTTAATATGGCGGCTTAAAGAAGCACTCAGTTCAAAGCTTGTTAGAAATAAATTTATTTAAATATGCAGACTATACGTATTCTTAATTACAACATAATTACTTTAATAACGGGTGCTCTTGATAATATAGAAGTAATGCTCGCAATAGAGTAATAACAAATCTGACCACTCGCCAGAACTTACAGAAAGCTACATGACATGAATGTTAGGTACTGCTGTATTCCTTTTTCTTTTATATAGAAAATTATTTAATTGTAATTGACCGGAAAAATGATAGGACCTTGACGATAGAACAGAAGATAGGAAAGAAAACGCATAACAAAAGAAACCCTTAACACAACCCAAAACGAAAAGACAAGAAGAAAGAAATAGGAAAAATGCGGTCCACTTACATAATTACATTATGACAGATCCGAGCGACTACATGACTACACCAAGAAGAGCAGACCCGAACGGCCTAGTTGCTGACTGAACCAAGAGCTGTAACGGAGTCTCTAGTCAAATACCAAGTCGTCTCCTCCATAGGCTACTCTTAACATAAATTGCTCTCTCTCTCCCCACCACAATTACGAACATAACCGAACATCCATTCGGCAGACTCGGTTTTTCTAGAACTCTTCCATGAGTCTAGCAGAGAGTCTAACATACTACAACAGTGAAATATCATCTCTGGTGGCGGGACATCGAAGTAAAGTTCTTTCAATATAGCAAAAGGGAAGCAGGCATATATTTACAAATATATATATATGCGTGCTTCAGGTTTGTTTTTGGAAATATCTGTCACCTCTAAACAATTTTATAATTTGGTACTTACTTACACACTAGGTTTTAGGCTTATGGTTCATATACATCTGCAAGCCAAACCATGCACAAGATTGGGACGATAAACATTTTAAGTGGTTTGTGAATTATTAAAATGTTAAACTGCATTGGAATAAAATGGCCCTGTAGCAGACTGCACAACTACAAGTTACATATTGCTTGACTGAAGATCAATTCCTAATGCAAATACCGGTAAATAGATAAGCTTACTCTGAAAAAGGAAAGTGTGTTCATTATGTAGGCATTATAAATGAATACCGGTATACATTTTTGTTAGGTCTACTGTATAATATTTCCCTGACCTCAAAGTCAGCTGCATATTATGGGCAGCTCTCTTGTAACTTCTGAGCAGATGACTGATTACCAGGTAGGCTACCAACTTCACACAGTGGATAACCTTTGATTTCACTAAATTACAGTACAGTACTAGTATAGGCCTAAGCTGAACTTTCAGTATCTTTATACTTTAGAGGTTGCGGAGTACCAAGGTTGCTTTTTTTGGGTTAGGTCAGGTTGGAGTACAAAGATCACAAGTATCTATGCATTATTTTAAGGGTGCCTTTAGGCTAATGCTTTAACTCATAGAGGATGTCTGAATGTTGGTATAGTTCTTTAGTAGATTTGTATATTTTCATGTTAACTGTGGGTAGCCTGTTTGTTTGTCCACTACATGAAGTTTACTGTTCAGGTTCTGAAGTACCACAGGTCTTTGGTAGGTCTATTAACTTATAATGTAAATAAACTTATATATAGTAGCCTAAATTAAAAAGTATTTTTAAACCGTAATACAAGTATAGGTAGATTTTTATAGTTTATCTACTGTGTATAGCTACGATGACATAATAGCCTGCATAATCTAATCGACCTGATGTAATTTTGAAACACTTTTGAGTTATGGTAATAAGTATGGATAGACTTGCTTCTCTTATTTTACTGACAAGTCATAGTGACCCATTTTTATGAGAAATACTATGGTAAGTACACTGAGGTTCTTAATACACTGGCTGATGAAGGTGAGATTATAAATCTCCTTGTATGAAGAATAGGCTTACCAGTACTAATGTTTAAAAGTGATTTAGTGATAGCTTATTAAGTGACTAGCCTACAGTGGAAAAGAATAGCAGATGATTTGTTTTACTTTATCAAATTATTGCAAAGGATAGGCTTATTTGTTTTCATAAATGCATCTACAACTTACCATGCAAAATGGGCATTTACAATTGCTGCTCTCGTAGCCACAGCTCCATGGGGTCCAGCCTCTTGAATGTTCGGCACTGGCACATCCAAGAACTCCTCTCTCCGTCTGTTTAGCAGAAACTGGTGGAGAACAACATCGTCAGGTGGATCTTCATCCCTTGTTTGAATTGCTATATTGTGAAGTACCGCGGTTGCTATGATGACATCAACAGCAAGTTCAACTGATGTCCGTAATCCTAATTTGAGGGCTGGAAATCTCCTCTTCCACACCCCGTACTGCCTCTCCACTGTATTTCTGGTTAAAGGAAAAGTAAACTAAAAATTCAGTATCATTTTCTTCATACGGATTGAAAGAAAATGTTTTTAAGAAATGATATTCACTGTTAGAAATGTTTTACACCTTCACATTTAATCACAAAACGAATATATTTCTTGTAAAGCGATGGGCGCGTGACGTCACGCTTGACGAAGGCTTGACTCAGTCTCGCCCGGTGAAAGACATTTCACAGTATTCTGTCTACTGTTACAGTTTTTTAGTGAGTATCTGTTCAAACAATGGTTTATTGTTGTGTTGTGGGGTGTACAAACTCATCGTCGAAGAGTGATAACACACTTAAAATATCTTTTCATCGATTTCCCAACAGAGATAAGTCACCCGAACGTAAATAAGCAATGGCTGATAAAAATAAAAGGGAAAAATTTGTTCCTACTAAATACAGTACGGTTTGTTCACAACATTTTGAAGAAAATGATACCGGGCTTTCGGTACAGTTACGAAAACAGTTATCTGGAGAAACCCCGCAATCTGTTTAAAAAAGAAGTGCTGTGCCATCACTTCTTTTGCGTGGGAAATCTGAAACACCGCCAATGAAGTAAAGAAAATCGTCGTACTCGAGGAAGAAGGAAATGAGAGAGTTGTTGCAAGATTTGAACAGTAATCCTTCAGTATCCGGGAATGGACAAATCATGAATGTGGAATCTAGTATTTATGACGAAAATTCAGTTTCTAACAGCGTAGGCGTTCAGTGTGAACTAGGAAATGAAACTTGTGTCAATGTTTGCACAGATTCATTGAATGTTTCTTCTAGAAATTGTGATTTAGATAGCTCTTTTAGCATTTCAGAAATTTCTATTACCGCAAAAGATGATTCTGAATCTGAATGTGACTCTGTTCGTATCTTGAAAAAATATTTTGTTTTTGAACTGTATTAGATCTAAGTATTAACTGATAACGCCTGGCAACTAGTGTATCTTCATTTATAATAACGCTGTCGAATGAGCAATGTCGTGTTATACAGTCTACAACCCCCTTCTGTTCACAAATTACTTCACAGTCCCAACAACACACACTTTCGTGGCCCGTTTTCATATGTATACACAGCCCACATTTACACCATTCCGTATTTTCTTTTCTTCCTTGCAATTCTTTAAATAATTCCTTATCATTTTCTTTTCGTGTGATATTAATTTGTGAATACCGAGATTTGTCCTTAGAAGGTAACATTGCAGGCATCTCTATCAACAACAAACACAAATGAGACTTGAAGGTGTATTAGAAACACACGCTCGAGCATTACAGCAGCTGTTGTCCTGCTAGCGAGTTAGTCAGGTGTGACGTCACAGCAGCTTTTCACTTCACCCGTACAAGGCGTAATATTGGGCACCTGAAGTTCACGAGATCACCATTCGTTTCGTAATTCAAAGCTCCGTGAGATGAGATTAAAATAAGAAAATGGTATTTTTTTAGTTTACCCTTCCTTTAAGATGTGTGCTCTGTTATAGTTATGTTCCCCTTGATTCCCAGGGTTTAGGAATGGTGTCATCAGATATGGCTTCAAAGGGTACCCGCTGTCGCCCCAATAGTATTCCCCTAGGAACTCGCCCTGTTTCAAACAGCGTTCTTCGCTGGGACCTCTGAAATATAGTGCTATCGTGCACAGATCCTGGCCACCTTGCAACTATATCACAGATCCTCAAATTGGCATCACTGATAGTTTGTACATTTAGAGAAAAATAGGATTTCCTATTTCTGTACAATTCCCCCATATTGCCACCAGGTGACAAAATGGGTACATGAGTACAGTCAATTGTCCCAATAACCCCAGGGAATTGCCCAATGTTGTAGAACTCCTGCATAATACATGGGTTGGTTTTTTAGTTTTGGCACCATAGTTATAACTAGATTAATAACTCAAAATAGATGGTTCCAAGTTTCATAGGCCCTCGATGTAGTCCCCACCGTTGCGTGCAACGTGTTGCCAGTGATGCGGAAGTCGTTGGATCCCGTTGGCACTGCCCAATATATTGATGGTGCGAAGAGAGCGCTCGGCAGCCTGCTTAACGTCTTCAATGGTACGGAAGTGTTCCCCGCGCATTGTCATCTTCATCTTCGAGATGAGATCATAGTCTCAGGGACTGATGTCGGGAGAATAGGGGGGGGGTGATAGAGGACCTCCCAGCCCCAGCGATCCAACAATGCCGACACAATGCCTGCTGTGTGTGCCCTAGCATTGTCATGCAGAACGATGGGCGGTGTAACCATCATGTGGTGGCGCTGTTTCCTTCTCAGAGCTCCTCGGAGATGGTCTTGCAGAAACGAACAATAGTACGCCGCATTAACGGTTTGTCCTCGAGGAACGGTATGGTGAATAATCACACCATCCCAATCATAGGCAAGAATCAACAATTGGTGGGGGTTGGTCAAACTGTTTGTTTCATTCCCTGCGACTATGATCTCATCCCGAAGGTGAAGTTGACAATGCGCGGGGAGCACTTCCGTACCATTGAAGACGTTAAGCAGGCTGCCGAGCGCTCTCTTCGCACCATCCATAGATTGGGCAGTGCCAACGGATCCAACGACATCCGCATCGCTGGCAACACGTTGTACGCAACGGTGGAGACTACATCGAGGGCCTATGAAACTTGGAACCATCTATTTTGAGTTATTAATCCAGTTATAACTATGGTGCCAAAACTAAAAAACCAACCTATGTAGTCGGAGCCTCATCATTAGTAGGGAAATTCACATACCTGGGTCTCAGTTCAGCTATTAAATCTGACATCTTCTGGACACACCAAGAAGCAGTTGCTTTGGAGACACCATTTACATCACCAATTACTATCTGGTAGCTGCCAGTAGCGTAAAATCTTAATGCAATTAACAATTGCTGCATTGGGGTGAGAGGATTGTTCCTGTTGGTAGGGTACTCCAACCTCCCTTCAATTTCTTCCAAGAGCCTTAAAACAACTTGTTTCCTTAACCTATACCTCTCGTGGAATTTTCCCTCTTCTAAATTCTCAAAATCATTGTTTCGCTCTCTGTAGTTCTGTCTATTTCCATCATTTTCTAAATAATCGAGGTACAACAGTTCAGCATCAAACACGTCCGCCTCTTAGATAAAGCCTGCGTTACGAACTTAACGGGTCAAAATGCAGCCATTAAATAAACAGCGCGTGTAATGATTCGTTTTCACTAACGAGTGTCGACAGAACACAAAATTTAAAGAAGAAGCCTTAAAGAACGTTAACAGGTTTAACGAAGGTCGGTGTAACCGGCCATGAGTCTGCAACTACATCATCAACTAGGTTCAGGTATTAGGCCTTGTCCTAAACTGAAACTGTTTACGGGAGAAGACTTTATTTTCTTTAAAGTACTTGGACATTGGAGTATGAATTAATATTTTAAATAATTTTGATAAAGTTGGTACTTTTTTTTCGTGATGATAGTTAAATATATATAAGTAGCAGATCGCCAGCTGGACCCATGTCTTTGCAATGACTTACTACATTTCATAGTGTTAAGAATTCAGTAAAATTTAAGTGTTATGCGCAGCTTATCTGCTAGAAGTAGGTATTGCTACAAGTCACTTCGTATTACCCTTAGTAAGAGATTAGAATATTTTTAAGCACACAAGGTATCTGGTTCTGATGCGCTGTACATAGGCACTCAATAATTCGGATGTCGAGATCACCTCACACGTTGAGTATTACGTATGTAATAGTCAACTCCCGCAATAGTTCTACAGACTGCACTTTCAATATACAGTACATTCTCTTGAAGCAAGAACTACTGGCTGTTTTGTTTGGAGTCCATTTCTGTTAAAAGGGCAGTGCCTTCAAAAATATTGATTATTTTTGTCAAAGGGTCCTTTCCATTCTTATTTTGTATATTCTAGTACAAATAGTTTGTATCAAATTTGTAATATTGAACCCTCTTAATAAATCGATTAATGCTTTGATAGAATCTGTTAACGATTCTGTGGTCTCATCGTTGTTAGAAGGGAGTGAAGCGTTCCTTGGTATAGGGAGTGTACGAAAGTCGCTCTCTTTCCAAATCGAAATATGTCTACTAGCTTGGGCCCGTTCTTGAACATTGTTTCACAGCTTTTCTTGCAGCTCGACCTTTGTTTCATTTGTAACAGGCACTGTCCATAGCTAACAGTATGATTTCCACCACAATTAATGCATTTTGGTTCAATGCATTTTGGTTCTTGATTGAGTCCTTTTACTGGGCAATCAGTAAAGATATGATCATTGCCACATTTTACACACCGAATAGGCAAGTTGCATCTATGCGATGTATGATTGAAGCCTTGGCACTCATGGCACAGTACCACATGCGGCTTAGGTGTGTACCACTCTTATTATATGGTTGTTAATATCTTGTAATTGATAGATATCATGAATGTTCATTGTTAGGGAATGTGACAACCCATATTGGTATGGGGCATCTGACAACAATTCCTTCCTAGCTTGGGTACTTTCATTTGCTGAACATGTTCTACGTTAAAAATGAGTTTTTCCAGTTTGTCTTTTAGCACTTTAGGTTCAACAAATTAATAAGAATATCTATTGTCCAAAATTAAAATTCTTACACACAGTGGATAAATTAATACAATACAATGGCGCGACATTTCAACTATTCCCACTAGTCTTCATCAGGCGGCATGCTGTCATTAACTGGACCAGACGAAGAACAGTCCTCGACTTGCTCTCTCGATATATCGCGATCGATCATAAATATCATGTTTCGATGAAATTCCTTCTTCCATGTTTCAGGTCTTGTACGCAACTTGCTCATAATCACTGCTCTTGTGAAAGAAGAATGGGTGTCTTGGTACACATATCTAAAACCATATGTATTATCAACTTGCCGGAAAGTTTTATCCGTCATCCACATTCTTCACATCTGGTTAAGTTTTTTGAAATCAATGGTGAAAACTACTACCCTTCGAGATTTTGAACCAAGCTCACCAGCCATGAAGCTGATTTTCTTCTTTAATTCTAGTTCGCTGATTGTCATTGATTGGTAAGGGAAGTATTTTAGTAGTAATTCTAATCCTTTTTCTGTTAACACTTGGGCCAGTCTTCCACGGTTACTCAGTTTTGCGAAATGTCGTCCGAATGATGACTCTTCCCCTTCTTTAGGGCAAATAACTATTATTTCATCCTCAATATTGAAATATCCTGAATCTATTTAATTAATTATAGCCTGTCCTTCATTTTCACTTCCTTGCAAATATCTTAACAGGACACGTGTTTCGTCTCTTTCTTCAATAGGTGGTCTCTCACAGCCATGATGAAGTCTGAAACCACAAACATCATATGATTGTGCCCAATTCGACCTTGAAGGTGCAAGTGTTTATCAGATAGTAGATCGTAAGTGTCCACATGATAGTCAAAATCAAATTCCTTTCGTAGATCATAGCCAGTCCAGTCCCTGGGAGTAAGTTCATGCATATCTTTTCCTTGGGGCCAAGTATTATTTGTAATGTGTTTTCTCAGAGTAGGATGGCAAGTGGACAATATTACATCATTTGGCCATCTCTTTTCAATACGGTAGAATGTCCTACAGAAGTGGTAAATAAAATTTGCAGCCGCTATTTCTCCAATCTCAAAATTCGGTTCACGTACTGATTGAATCCCAGCAAGTGTATTAACTATGGGATGTCCGTAAGCTTTAGCTAACCCTGATAATTCCATAGTAGCAGATATATTATCTACTGATTCACCAACGCATATCACTAAATCTGAAAATCTTACTGTTGTTTCACAAGATCATTTTTAGATAATCGCTTATTTCTACATTTTGAAACTATATAATCTGTAAAGATATGATGAATTGGTTATAAGTGTTAGTGTGTATGACCACTCAATTTGTGTGATAGATTTTTCACCATGCATAGGGAATCAAAATACTAGGGTATCGATCAGTTGGTTCTCAGTATTGGTATTTATTATTTAGACAAAACTTTCCCTTAAGAACTTGGACTTTCATACTAGGTATTGTGCTCTTTCTTATAGGCCAAAGTAAAAATAAAAATAAAATAAAAACCCGCAACCCCCTCTCACTGAGAGCCATGAGGCTATACAATATTTCGACTTTATGAGATTCGCAATTCATTTTCATCCATTTAAAGTTTATTGAGCAGCTAATTTTTGGCATGTTTATCTGCAACGAAGACCTATCGCTGTGCTAAAGTAAGGGTAGGTTTCTACATGACAATGTGTAGGCCCATGTGTGAATGATATGAGAAATGCATTGTGTAAGGTAGCCATATGAAAAAGGATGTAAGAAGCAGGTAGGTTTGGTAGGATAGCCTATAACTGATAGGAGAATAGAAATAAAATATGCAGGATAGCCTAATTGAGATAGGAAATTTTATGAAATGAAATAATAATGTCCTACAACACATCAGGGATCTTAGTGCGCAACACAGGAGATAGGAAATTTTTACATGGTGTGGTGTAGGCCTATAGACTGTGTTCAAATACATAGGCTAAGATCATAAAAAATTTAATTAATAAAATATCAGTACCGGTAACTTAATAAAGTAACGTGCAATGGTCTATTCAATTCACTTGTATTTTCTTTTTGGATTTGATTCCTTTTAAGTTGTAAATCGCACTTCTATAGTTCCATTTTTATGTTATGTTCCTCTTGCATGAGTTTCAATTTCAAAGCATGCTCTTCTTTCATCCGGTGGATCTTGAGTCTCTGCTCTTCCTCCATCAGACGAATTCTTGTTTTGTCTTTTTTTATTTTTATGCTACAATTTGCGTCTTCTGCCTGCCTTTTTCGTGGAGTTTTCTTGATACTTCCAGTCCTCGGAGTCACTTCGAAAGGCAGAGAAGCAACATCAGGAGTGGGCGAGATGGAAACACATTCAGCTGCTGTTTCAACTTCAACATTCATATCCTCAGCTGACTCCTGGGTAATTTTCAGGAGGGCTGTAACATCTTTGCATAGCTCTGTTTTTGATGTTGATACATCGTTAACTGCAGAATATATTACATGATCTGCAAAAGAGGAAAAAGTCATTAGGACTCATATAACTGACACACAAAAATCTGTTCCTGATTAAAGTGTTGGTGTAAATAAGTTACCAGGTCTATTATTTAAATGGGAAGGTGTTTATCGAGTATATAAGATGTATAGAAGATATCTGGAGCTTTTATGCAACCGGGCCATAAAACAACTGCCTTAAACGGAATGTTAGTAAACAAGGCACTAACATCATATATATATATATTAAATTGTGTACCGGCAACCTAAGTTCAGTAAAGATAATACTAGCAATACTGTAGGCACAGTGTACCGTACAGAATTAGTTTACTGACCATACTATACTATTTCCTACAATTCTACAAATGCCAATTCCCTTTCTGAATTTGTAATACATTCGATTTCCTTTTGTTTTAACTTGAGGAACAAGCAAAATATCAATTATCTGTTTGAAATTAATAAAAGCTGTTCTTTTTTTATCTATTTTGTCGTCATGTACATCGGCATCACTTTGACATACTGCTGCATACCGAAACGTAACTATACCTTTTTCTATTCTGATGGAATTTGGCAAGGACAAAACAAACATTTTTAATGTTCCCTTATGTTTGACATGTAATAGAAAATAACTTTCAGCTTCAGAGCTTGAGATGTAGACCTGACGATAAATAGAAATTCTGTGTGATATTCCAGCACTACAAGAACTTGAAGACACAGCTTCATCAGGCCTGTCTATCCTTTGTCTTTCTTCTTTCTTCCTGTTTAATTGCATTTCTTTTCCTTTCCCTCATTATAGCTAGTTCTTGCTTTTCTTTTCTTCTGAATTTTTTTATACGTTGTTTTTGCTTTTCCTTATATTCTTCACTAGCAGGTGCCCGCAGCTTCGGCCACGGTAATTAATTTCTTTTCCCTGGAGGAACATTTAATTTCTTATGGTGATTTATGATTTTGCCACTACACTCCTTTCTTTTTTGTGAGAGGTGCTCTGTAAATGTATTAGATTATATTTGCATTGACTTCTCTTCCTGGCAGGCACCTTAGAAGTTCTTCCTTGTTACAAGGAAATATGCCACATTTCCAGAAATCAAGTTCGAAGCCTTTTCTTCCAATAGTACTGCCATTAACTCTTTCAAACGAGATGGGAACACATCTTCTGTGAGTGTTGCAAACTTCCGTCCTTCAGTCCACTCCATCTTGCTTTTTAAGCCTGGGTAGAAGCATGCTGAAGAACCAATCTTCAAATGTTGCCATAGCAAACCACTCATTTTCGGTTCGATGGTATCTACAACCTAGAGGACCGTTCTCGGTCCAAGTTGTCCACAGGTGTTCTGCCCTGTAGACTACGTAGGTAGCCAACATTTCTCCTTTAGCATATCCACAAAGCATTATGGATGTGCATGTCTTAGAAGAGTCCATAATGCGATCAAGGTACTTTGATCCTCTTTTGCAGATTACTTTCACAAATCCAGGAACATCGCTGAGATTTGTTTAGTCATAATTCCAAATGTTTTCTGCTGGTACACCTTCCACACTTTTCTTAAGATTTTTGTGGTATTCAGTAATCACTGTTTCATCAATTGCAGCATGATTCTTTTTTATGTTGCTGCAAAACCGAATTGACAAAAAAGGGTGTCTTTTCAAAAATAGTTTTGCCCATTCATAGCCAGGCTCATTGTTCTTAAACAGAGTTACAGTGCGTCCCTTATTGTCAAGATAGGCGTTCATTATGAATCGCAGATCTTGTTCTGTCAAAGGAAAACCAAATTTGGCTTGTTTCTTTATAATAAAGTTGAAATGCGCACAAAATGTGCAAAAAGAGATTAAGAGTCTCTGCTATATTCAGACAGGCTCCTTGTCCTTTTCGTGCAGGTTTCCAGGTGGTATTGTCCACATTTCTGCCCGCACAGAGAACAAAGGCAATCTTCCATTGCACGGTGGAACCTTGATTTCAAACATACTTTGTGGTGGAAGCCATGTTCGGAAAAACAAGTAAGAACATGCTGTTGGCAGTGGCGGTTTCTCCTATGTGCTGCAGTGCTGCAGCACACAGCTTGTTTTCTGCTCGTCGTATAATGTTATTTTCAAACGCAATATTATATTTTCTTTTGCATAGATTTTGAACTTAGCGCGTCCACGCGAGAATTTCTTAGCTGGTAGCTTGGGAGTCAAGAGTCGGTAATCTGAATATTATCTTTTCCGCCTCGTGAATGCATTTTGCGAACAGCGCAGCGTTCGTAGAGTGTGACATCATGCTCAACCTTGACTGCTTGGCGTATATGGGAGTTTTAACCTGCTTAATGAGCTGCGGTAGCGGGCAGCCCAGAATGGGATTCTGAGGGAGGTTCACGTCTCACCGGCGGGCGCACTGTTAGTTATGTGAGAAGATCTTCCACCATCTGACGGTAGGGGGCCATGGTGTAGCGAGTAAGCAATGCTTTTCATCTTCACCGCCAAATTCAAATGTGTTAAATAAAGAAAAACCTGGATTCCACAACCCCGATTAAGTATTCTGTCGCACTGGGAACACTTACGCCCTGTCTCACCAACAGGGGTTAAAAATACACAAATCCCGGGTTTGTTAACCTAGGGCAAAATTTTTAACTCTTCCTTGTGACTCATGCGTTTCACCATGCTTTTTCGGCAGAGAGTTAACTAACACCATTTTAACACTCGCAGGAAGTACGAACAGTAGCAATCTAGTAGGCAGTGATTGAAAATTCGTTTTTATGAATGCACTTCATTACGCAGTTCTTTTGTTTTCTTTATTGGCGAATGTCATCAGCCACGAAAATTCGTAACAAATCCTGATATTCCGATCTTGGACAGAAACACTGTATGTAAACTTGTAATTAATTTTAAGGAAACACGTTATCTGTGTTGAATAAATATCGAGAAAGTACGCAGGCATGCTTTCTGAAAAGTTTGATGAAACAGGAGAAATTAGAACAGTATCTGAAAAGAATTAAACAGGATTCGTGGAATAGGAATACGTCTGTATAGGCCTAATTCTTTGCAGACTCTGCGCTCGTTCAGTTACCGGGATTTGTTGCAATAACTGCCGGGAGAAGGAGCTCTCAGGAACCCGTGAAAATAACAGATTGCCTGGTTTATTATTATTACTAATAGCCTACTTCTAATATTATTATTGATAAAACAATGCTATTATTTAACTTTTTAATTTCTTTCCGTGACAATAGGGAAATACAGCAATTCTACATCAATTACTTAATTTACAACAGTCATTTTAGCCCCGAGTTAGGCTTTTAACCCAAGGGAAGGTAGGGGTTAACCTAACCCCAGGGGTTAAAACTAACTCGTGTCGATGAAACAAAATTTTCGTCAAATCCAGAGTTTATAACTTGTAACCCAGGGTTAATTCTTAACCCCTGTCGATGAAACCGGGCGTAAGCGACTTCTTCTACCTCGATCATTAAAAATACTATTTTCTCGTCTCTTATTCCATTTCGGGGAACTCTCACGCGATTTTCCCTGCCCTAATTATTATTATTATTATTATTATTATTATTATTTATTAATATTATTATTATCATTATTAATATTATCATTATTATCATTGTTATTATTATTATTATTATTAATTTTTATTTTAATTTTTGCTATTTTCTCTCGTCACTCAACTCACACAACGTTCGACGAGACGAGAGAAATTAGCAAAAAAAAAAATTGGGGCAGAGAAAATCGTGTGAGAGTTCCCAGAGATGGATTAAGAGACAAGCAGTTTAGATAGGCCTACTAATAATTTTTTAAAAAATTTTAAGTTTGCTGTATGAAATAGTATTTGCAGCACACTTTCGTTTTGAGCCACAAGCCGCTACTGGCTGTTGGGGTTGATCTGCGCACTCCCATTTCCTATCTATCATCGTGTCCGTGGCGTAAAAGTCTTTGTCTATCTCATTACGTTTCCTCTCCCTTTCTGTCCATAGAGTCTTATAGCTGTTAATTGTCGGAAGTTGGAACGACACTCTTAGATCCTCTATGAGGATGTCAATTCGTACACAAGTCTGGATGGGGTCATTTTTATACTCCGAGAAGTCTTTTCAGATATGAAGCTTCCACTTTTTCAATAAGTTCAAGGCCCTTCTTTTTCAGATATGTCCATATTATTTGTAGTCCATATGTTAGCATTGGGATGATGGCTGTAAACGGTTGTAGTGCTGTTTTTAATGATAACCTACTGATGTAACTTTTCATTTATAGCTCTAATTGCTGCGATGCCTTTTTCTTTTATGTGTCTGCTGAAACAAGTCCCTGTTGTTTGAAATGTGACTCCCAGATATTTGTAATGGTTTGTAATTTGTAGCTTTTGTTGTCCAAAAAACACAAATTCTTGAGTTGATATTCTCCCACCTTTTCTGAATACCATTTGCATAGTTTTTTCTTTGTTTATGACGAGTCCATTTTCTTGAGCCCAGGTTGTTAAGATGTCGAAGCTTGACTGGATAAATTGATGTTCTGTAGCACAGAGTACCATATCGTCAGCATACATGTAAAGATGTGCTGGACTACTGTTTGCAGTTGCTAGTGTTTGTACAAGATCTGCTGTTGTGATGTTGAAGATCAGAGGGCTCATGGGGTCTCCCTGGAGAACACCGTTTGTCTGCAACAGGGGCTTTGATGTTGCCAGTCCATCATGTACCATGACTTTGTTATGGCCGATTTCACCGACCTCGGTTAAGGCCGTTTAAATAATACCTAGTAGTTAACCAGGCATTTTCACGAATTTCCATTTCATCGAGCCCGGTTACGAGTTAAACGACACTAACCGGGAGAAATTAGCTAACCGGCCCCGAGCGAACGTTTAAGTTGCTAACCAGGAGCACACCGCATACTTGAGCGCTTACAGCTGTATGTACTCCTATAATATCCATGAGGCGGCGTCTTCTTCTGCAGCATTCAAGATGGAGTTGGAGAATTATTTGTTGTATGCTAGGTATCTCGAACATCATGAGAGAAATCAGGAAGTAGTGAGGGAAAGGCCTGATCCATTCGAAGACCTGACTGAAGAAGTATTTCAGAGGAAATATCGTCTGAAAAAGGAGACGGTTTTATCCGTTCTGGAACTTCTTGGCGAAAGATTGGACTTCCCAACAAACAAGAATTTTCCCGTGTCTCCAAGAAATCGACTGCTGACTGCTCTACGGTTCTATGCCACTGGATCTTTCCAGGAAGTAGTTGGTGACACCACTGATATAAGTAAGAGCACAGTGTGTAGAATTATCCACCAAGTTTCTGAAGCAATAGCTTCTTTAGCTCCTCGCTTCATCAAACTGCCTTCGAGTCAGAGGGAGCAGACGGAAGTAATGGAAGATTTCTACAGGATCCGTGGCTTTCCTGGTGTCTTGGGTGCATTAGATTGTACCCATGTCCGGATCCAATCCCCTGGAGGAGAAAATGGGGAATTATTTTGGAACAGAAAAGGTTATTTCTCAATTAACGTGCAAACTGTGAGTGATTCAAACCTCCTAATCAGAGACATAGTTGCAAGGTGGCCTGGTTCGACTCACGACAGCACCATCTTCCATGAATCTCGACTGCGAGCACGTTTAGAGACCAGGGAGATACCTAATGGCTATCTTCTGGGTGATGGAGGTTATCCCTGTAAATCATATTTGCTGACACCTGTACAGAACCCTGTCACTCAACCAGAGCAGCGTTACAACAGGGTCCACATCGCAACTAGAAATGTTGTTGAGCGACAGTATGGTGTGTGGAAGAGGAGATTTCCTGCTGTTGCCTTGGGTCTCCGATGCCACATCAGAAATGGGCCTACGATTATAGTTGCAACAGCAGTGTTACACAACATCGCTATTGCAGCTAGAGAGAATGAACCTGTTGGCGGTCCTGAAGCTGTTCGTATTCAGCAACTCCTGCAGCAAGAGGACATCCCAGAAAATCCTGAGAATGTTGAGATACCAGCCGTTCACCTGAACCACAGGAATGACGACAATCCAGGCCAAGCCACCCGATTAGCCATAATTAATGGTCATTTTGGTAGGCCCAATTGAACTGATCTGTACCAGTACCTACTGCAAGTTGGCTAAGCCACCCTAAACGGCTCTTTTAAGAGCCAACAGGGACCTAAGGGGAAGTGATGTGACGTTAGCAGATTACATAATTTGCTAACTAATATAACCTCTCCTTCCCAAATCAACCTCTGCCATCACGTGGCAGGTCCTGAGTGACGCTGAAGAGGCTCTGGTGATTGTAACTCTGATTTGGTACAAGGATCGTTTTTATATTAAGTATTAATTAGCACATACTGATTTGGTACAAGGGTTGTTTTTGAGAACAGTGCAGTGTAACAGTGAGCTGCATTGCTGGCATTAAGTAGCTTCATAGCCAGGGTAAAAATTGAAAACTTGGGGAAGTGGGTCGTCACCTGGATAGTAGGCAAGAATAGGCGGAGCATCGGAGGCGACAATTTATCTTTCGCCACATGATTTCAAGATATGTCTTCTCATAAGACAGGCATTTTGCTCAGATTCTTGTGCCTGATTTGAAAATAAGTTAGGGATACTTAAGTTTCTTTTAAATCTTCAGTTTAAAACAAACATGAGTTCCCAAAAATAGGCTCTGTAGGTAAGGTAGGTCTGTTCTATCGAGGTTCGGAACCCGAGATTCATTGTGTTCCAATTCTTGTGGACATTGTTTGACTTGATTGTTGTAAGATTACATAGCAACATTTTATACCAGTACCACACTTTCTTTTTCTTTATTAACCAAGGCCTATATAGCTCATGCAATACGAAGGAAGATGGGTGGAGCTTCAGCGGGGCCCGCTTGTACAAGTAGCAAATGATAGCAAGGTAGCGTTTCCCAGTCCAGTAAGTAAATTCTTGAAGAAGTAGACTCAAAATTAACATAAAAAGGCGCTGAGAATGCTGTAATATCAGCTGGCCGAAGTTCTGTTGTTCAGCGGTCAGTCACATGGAGATAATAATGCTAGTTAAAACTGTATCAACGGCTCTGTCACTATTCAGGCCAAGGTATCTTGCGCCCACCCCTATGGGAATGTGGAAAGGAGTGCAAAGGTTACCACCCGCAGGAAAGCTAACCTAACCTTACCAGTGAGCCCGCCCAAAGGATAAATGTGAACCCAGAGTGGGGCAACTAAACTGAACAGAGCAACAGAATTCTTTTTTGTTTTAGTATATTTGCAGAGTTAGATTTGTTTTTCTTTTGTCGATTCTGCTTTAAAGTACATCATTGACAGAAATGTTTTCTTTTGGTTGACAAAACTTCAATATAAAATGAATATTACAGTTTAATGAGATCTAAAATATTGAAAGAAAACAAATTACTAAAAAGGAATTTCTAAGACCTAAGAATTACAAATTAAATAATAATTTAATTAAACTTTTGAAGATACAACATTTCATAAAATCTATTTCAATTTATAACAAAATATGCTGTTAATATGCACTAAAATAAATAATTTCTTTTTCTATTTATACATAGGTTATATTATGATCTCAAACTTGTTGGTACCAAACTAACACTAACAATTCATTTATAAATTTACATACAATGTGATGCTGACAAAAAACATGGGAAATGAGGAGGGATTCTGGAAGATAAATACAGATTAGCTAACTGGGAGGCAACACTAAATTACCGCCACATGGGCCGCCTCCATACCCACGCCACGGGATTCTTAAAAGGCAATTATGATATGTGCTAAAAATACGGAAACTAATTAAGAACAAGTGATGTGTACATAATTAGAATGAAAATGAACCCGAAACTAAACTGAATCAGTTACCAAAAACAGGGGGAGGAAAATTACATTGCGCGCAATGCAAGGGAATTAAGCTTCTGCCCCCGGCATGATGACGCCGTGGACATATTTCTTCATTTTGACAGTATTTAGTACACAAAACTACGACAAAGCAAAGTACACATCACAAACAAAACACAAAGCGATCAAATGACAGCTAAATTACAACCTAACAGGTTTTAAAACCTGCCATAGTTTGGAACACCGCCCGAAAGCAACATACCTGTATGAACGCCATTTTGAGAATGAGAAACCACGAGAACGCTTCCTCAGCCTTGCCAGAAGCCGCCGCCAGACAGCAGCACAAGACAGACTCGCGACGACGCGCGAACAAAGCCACACTACAGTCTGCCCGCGGCCCTCAGTACAGCGCACTAGCCACAGCTTGTGACACTCAGTCAAGAGCAGCACAAGCCCGCAACCAGCGCAGCCAACTGTACTGTCAGGCAGATGGCGAACTCTGGCGGGAAGAAAGGAACTAATTGCACCGGCCTCAAATACAAGTCGGTGCAATCTACCGGATAAAAAACTTAATATCTGCCCCAGATTCCCCTCCTGCTTTTTTTTCTGTACAAGAGGAGGGCTTAGCCCTTCCTCCCCTTGGACTACCTTCCTGCTTTCCACCAAGAATTTGAAGAAGGATAACTTTGTACCTGGAATTTGTTTTTATGTATTATGTTATCCATACTTCGAAGACTTAATTCCAATAATCACGTTCAGAATGGATACTTCAAATTTGTTTCTCCCTCGTAGTTTCTACAACTAATAGGCCTAAAGCAGCAAGTAGACATAGTTAATAAGTATCTTTTGGTTATGTTTGAACTACCCCAGGAAACAGAAATCACTATCCCATACTCACTCATCACATTAATAATAATAAATTACAGTAGATTCCCGCTAATCTGAACTGAACCCTATCTGAATTATCCTTAATATTCATATTCTGTGCTGTAATTCAAGTTTGAAATGGGTGAAATTTATAAGTTTTGCTACAACTTAATTTTAGTTTTAATAAGTACTAGGCCTACTGTATACATAGAATTATTAACCTGCAAACATATATAGGATTAACAAAATGAAGTGAAACATAGGCTATGTTGATTAAAATGCAATTTTTTTAGTTATTCATTGCAGGTCCTTGCTTCCCACTGTTAAATATAATCAAACAAATAAAATCAATGAATTACTCACAGTGGATATTATAAATCTTTCACAGCACGACGTTTCGGCCTTCCTCAAGTAGAATCACAATATAAACTGCCTGGGCAGTCTGCTGTGAAAGGTAAACTTGAATTAAAATTTTTGCCCCACCCATGGGTGACAAAGGAGAACAAGTATACAACCATCCAAAGGAGTGGCTGGATAAACATAGTAAATACGGATGTTCATGTTGGGTATTACTCAACATCCCGACGGCAAGGAAACCATCTCGTCACAGCAGGCTGCCCAGTATTGAAAATATTGGAGAGTATGAGCTAACCTAAAATTTAATAACCAATGACACATTTCCCACCACCATGGGAGAATCAATGAAAATGCTCTTTGCACATAAGATTGAATCGAATAGCAGTGTTTTCATGGTGTTGAATACATGCTCAATCTGATTCAATCCTACTTTTAGGTGTATCGATCTTGAGGCCCAATTCAATCTGAATTCTTTTTTTCAGATACCGATAGATCATCTAATGAAGGCTGAATTGTACTGTAAACATACATTGTATCCTTGTGCATAAGCATGGCAGGCAGGAGTGCTCAATCAAAACAAACACGACTCTATCGCCTGTTCCCCACTTTCCTTCCTGTGCAGCTCAGCAGAAAACATGGATTGGTCATTCTTGTATAACGGCCATTATTATAACAATTATATTATGTAGAAATAAATAAGATTCAAATATAATTGGCGTAATAAACTCAAATTGAAAACCTGTATATAATAATATCTTGATCATTTAGATAGATTTTGAAAATTATTAAACTGTTGGATTAAGCGGGTGAGTTTAGTGCTGCGGTCAAGACCACGTGCTTGTGCTTACATTGCAACTCAGCTTTCAGTAGATGAACTGTAGATCTAGATAATGACATAAAAAAAGCTTTACAAATGTGTTACGAGAGAGAAAGAAATTTATTTTCAAGAAAATTTAATTGCAACATAATTATAAGCAATGGATGACAGACAATTTACAAAAAAGTTTAACAGACAATGAAATCATAATAGATGAACAATGGCAAAATCTAAAAAAACAACATATTAAAGGCAGTAAAGGGAGTCATAAGACAACGGAAAATAAACATGGGAAGCAAAAAAAGAACACCTTGGTTCAATCCTGAGGTTAAGGAAATAGCAAGAAAGAAAAAGGACGCATATTTAAAATATTTAAAGGACAAAGCACCTGAAAACTGGCAAATATACACAGTAGGCTATCTTTGAACTTTGCTATTTGAACTTACTGTACATTACGCATGTGCACGTATGTGTTGAAAACTTATTTGAAAGTAGCCACGAGCTACAAATCTGTTTATAATCATATTCGTGATAGATCAAAATTCCGTTACAGATTGGCTCAAACTTTAATATCCTAATTCGATAATTGGTCATTTTGCGCAGATACTCTAACTTATGTACCAATTCTATGGTGTAGTTCAGCATTTTACTCCAAGGGTCATGCTGTAAAAAGATACCCGGATATCTACTAGAAGGTCAGAGCAAAGTTGTAGAGAACAAATATCTCCAAATTATCTTATCACGATTGCCACATACGAAAGCTTTGCGTCTGATTTGGAGCAGAGTCAACAGATTTTATCAGAAGTACGGTATACGAGTATAATTATGTAAACTGTACAATCCACTGTGCACAGTATATAGCTTAAAAGTCACGTAAACCTAAGTGACTTCTATAGACGGGTTTTCGTTAGGCTTATACATTGCTTTGTTTGTATGTGGGCCTAATTTGGTCTATTGAAGAATTAAAAATGGGAAACACAAGATTTCATATAACATGCTATGCAGATGATGCCGTACTCATATCTGAAACCGAAGATGGATTGCAAAGGCTATTACATTGTTTCAATACAACAGCAAAAAAATACAATATGGAAATAAATACACAAAAAACTATATGCCTAACAGTATCGAGAGAACCATTAAGCAAGTTAGAAGTGGAAACAAAAATAATTGAACAAGTTTCAGAATTTAACTACCTAGGAACTCTGATAACAAACACTAGAAATCTAATTCATGAAGTAAAGAAACAAGCCTACAGAGCAATGCAGATATCAGGTTGTATGAAAGACATAATTTGGAGAAACAAGTACATGGCGATAGACAGTAAAGTGCTCATTTATAAAACAATATTAAGACAAATTTTAACATATGCAGCAGAAACGAGAGCAGACACAAACAAAACTAAACAGATATTAAGCACATGTGAAATGAAGGTGCTAAGAACAATTCAGGGGAAAACTTTATTAGATAAGATACACAATACAGAAATTAGGGACAAATGCCAAATTCAGGACATAACTAAATTTACTAATGACAGAAGGCAATTTTGGAAAGAACACGTTGATAGAATGGAAAACAATCGCCTAGCAAAAAAGGCTCAAGAAAGCAGACCAGACGGAAAAAGATTAAGAGGAAGACCTGCTACGAGATGGAAAGACAGTACACATGGCTCATCTGAGGAATAAAAGGGAAATAAACAGGATGCCATCCTACATCACAAGAATAAGGAGAAGAAGATAATTATGTTTTGTTCTTATTCCGCCAGTACTTTAACTTTTCGTCGGCTATTGCTCTTTTTGTTTCAAGAAGAGCCAATTCCTCACACTTCACCTTGAGTTCCAGCCTATTCATTTCTTCTTTATGAATAAGGTCCTTTTCTATGGACTGCTGGTGAAGCTCTGCGGTTGATCTTATGGCTTCTGTTGCCGTATGATGTTTCCTTTTCCTAGAGCTGTTAACCAATGGGTGCTGTAAATAGAATTGGACGTTATTATACTTATTCTTACTGTGAATTATACTTTAAATATGTAGAAAAATGTGATACAGCAGCAGAATTACTACTACTGTATTAATTTAAATTTGAATACAATAAGTTGTATAGAAAACAAGTCTTGCTTTTGTAATCCAAGTGGAAAAACTGAGATCATATTATTACAGGGTACCGGTACCACAATAAATTAAAGCTCAAAGAAGACATAGCATCTAGGCTATCTTTGTTGATGATAATGTCATACTAGTAGGATTATATTTAAGTTTTCCTTAAATTTTATTTTAATTATGTTGTAAGTTTGTCAGCTTACCTTGCTGTAAGTGGACGTGGGTGTTGCCTCCGGAGACTGCTGTTCTCTTATGTGGCCACCCCTTTCACTACTTTCATCACAATCATCCTTGTCACTCTGGTATGAAGTAACAACATACTCTCCCTAAACACAGAAAATATTCAGAAGTGAGTTTATCTCACCTGACTGATTTATTTTATAGCTAGGCCTCCAATTGCAATTGCTAATGTCGCGATTGTTCGGTACCGTGGCAAAAATTATTTCAAATAGCCTACAGAGAGCAGTCATAGCAATTTAAAAATGTCAATCGGTCCTATTTTTGTTGCAATATGACAGTCGCAGTGCTGCAATGAGTCATACAGATAGGCACCCACTGGCGATGGTTCTGTAACAGATCTGCAAGAGTCCTGTTCTGGTGTCTGTAAAATACTGCAAATGTTTGTCAATTAATCTACTGGAGGTGATGGACTAATATTAGCACTGACTGATACTGATGTACTGTACTGAGAGAGCAGTTTTTCTTAATAAAATATTAGGCCTATTCATTTTAATAAAGTAGGCTATTATTGATGTGTAGTTGGATATAATTACCACCGTTTATACCTTCCCACCTGAAGCAGCAACGAGCGAACATGCAAGCAGTTTTAATGACATCTATAGGAAAACTACTCTTATACAAGGAATCATTACTATAGGTGTGCTCCATGCCGTGTTATTTTTTCTTCTTAGGTCGAAGAATGGCACAATTTGAGGGTGTAATTTTCTTGGAAACTCAAGAGAGTTCATACATAAACTGACTTTGCCCCTAAAAAGATGTCAAATATAAATAAGTCATGAGGTGTTTTCTTATAATACCTAACCTAAAATTGTGTATAGACCTATACTACAAGAACTTGTAGATTCCATAATCACCTTACGTTTATATGAATATTCTAAATATAAGTAAAATCATGAAGTAAACACAAATTGACCTACAATGGTACTGCCAACAGCTGTTAAATTGTGATTCCCTTGTGATGTTCTATTGTTGGGCTGGGAGGTCGCCTGGACTGTATTCAATGCTCAGAAACCAAATGGTGAAAACATGGTCTCTAGGGTTCAGTCCTTAATGAAAGCTTTCTACCAGATACAGAAATTTGACACCTGCACCGGATCCCCTTCTTATTCTTCTATACTGGAGGCTAGTTAATTATAGGTCGCATAACCAGCCAAAACATCTCATGCAGGAACAGATGAGTGTCGTACTAAACCCACTGCCTCTAACCTAAGGTTATTACCAGCTAAACTAATGTCACTCTTTACATTCTGCATGGAATTCACCCGATGTTACAGCACACGTTATGTAGTCCTTACACTATTTGCCAAGACTGATTGGCTGGGTACGATTGACTGGCTTATTTCAATTTCATCATAGGCTAAAATGTTGCCAATAGCTTTACATGTAGTAGAAAGATGTTTGGAACAAGTTTGGGAAGGTAAAGTTAGCTAAGGCTAGTTTAGCTGAGTGACAGCTCTAGTGGCAACACCATAACCACTGTCAACATCATCAGATTGCCTACGTTGTCTCATAGTAAGATTCATTGTGTATACTGTCTTGATCACCTGCCATAACCAGTACATAGGCCTATGTCTATTATGCCATTTTTAGGTTATGTAAGCACTGATAATTTTTAAAAACAAGCACATTTTAAATATGAATTCTATAAGTTCTGAAGAACATAACTTCAAATATGGCCGTTTCCCCGTTTGGCATAATGGAACTTTATGTCCCACTCTTCTCCGCTCACCTGCTCAACACCGGTAATAATATTTCACAATAAATAAAAAGCCTTGTACCAAACATATTTCACAATTATAAAATTAAAAAAACCGTATATGTAATAGAAAAGACCCTTGCACCAGTAGGAGTTGGAGTGAGATACTCACATGGGGCGTAAAGTTCCATTTTCCAGGCCTGGAAATAGGCTATTTCTTACTAAAATAGAAAATAAAGCTTGTACAGTGCCTAAGACTTTGCATTGTTGTTATCTTAACATACCCACATACCCCAGGATTCTGTTATAACCCACAGTTACCTGTCATTTAACCTAAAACTAATTTCTCTGTATTTAAAGCTGTTGGCAACATCGTAAAGGCTACAAACGAATGATCGCTGACAGAAATTGGGAGATATGCTATGGACTGCATAACTCCAAGGAATATATCAAGCAGAACTAAAGTAGACACTTTTTAATTAAAGTAACTGGCTGTATATGATCGTACTCACAATAGCTATATCATCCAACACATCAAGGGCACCTTGGCTGGTATTTGCACCTCTGCTTTGATTAGATTCTGAAAATAAAAGTGTTCAGTAAAACGCTGCAGAAAAAATACCTTCAAACATATTCTGTCACGTGAATATTTACCTGCTATCACCCCATAGCCAGCATCAGAGTCATGGGGGCTTACTAGGCACGTATTCTTGCTGGAAATAATGCCCAGCACTCTTTTCTTCACTTCGTCAATTTTAGAAGGTGGAACAGGACCACCCCCAGTTTTATAAAGCTCCACCTTCTCATTTGCACTAGCCCTCCTCGCCCTTCTTTTTATGTTCTCATATGCAGTTTTAAGATTTCCTGCATTTCTTTGTGTAACACCTGTGGATAAGCAAAAGTATATGAAAATGCGCTGTTTTATGTGGCATAAAACATAGAAGGAAACAGTACTTTGTTTTTCAATTACCTGGCACACTATTGAACTCCACAGAAAGCCTTGTCCATCTTTCTTCTTTTTGTTTCAGGGTAACCCCATCCGTCTGTTTATTTTCTATTACACCTTTGTGTTTCTCAACTAAATCTATGAGAACGGAATTCTCATAGGAGCTGAAATTTGGAGCCCGTGCTCTTTTAGTTGCCTTTCCTTCCATTTCTTCCTTCCTTCACAAAATAAAACAAATCGGTATACCAACAAATCTCCTCCGTTACGATATGACGCTGAAATAGTGAAATATCAACACATCAGTCACTGCCGTCTAAATACTACAGAGGAATCGCTCCGAAGAGGAATAATGGCAAGATGAGCAGGCGGCAGATAACCATGGATTCTTAACCAGGCCAAATTGTCGGTGAAACGGCTTTCGTCTAACCATGGTTATTGTGGTCAAGTAACCGGGTATCCTAACCGAGGTCGGTGAAATTGGGCATTAATATTCAATATGCCCTGAATAAATTTTGTCAAGTAGTTATCACCATTTATCATTTCGAGCTTCTTTATTATGATGCTTTTGTCGAGTAAGTCGAAGGCCTTAATGTAGTCGATGAATATAGCATACAGTTTCCCTTTGGGATGCCTGAGCGTCTCTTCTATGTCAGAGAGTAGATTGGACACAGCTTGCAGAGTATGCCTTCCTTTTTGAAAGCCAAACTGCTCGTCACGTATCTTTTCATCTGTTCTGTCATACAGTCTTTTTGTGAGCATCGTGGAGAACACTTTATAAAGAGTATTTCAAATGTGATGCCCCTATATGCAACAGGAGTTTTGTATTTCCTTTACCCTTATATAATACTTTTATCGTGGAGAATCTCCAATTTTCAGGGATGTCTCCGATTTCAATGCAGTTGTTGAAAAGCAGGCACCAAGTTGAAATCACAAATGAAATATGGGGAAGCTATTTTGATGTGTTCGTTGTATATTGTGTCAGGCCCTGGGGCCTTGCTGTTCTTTGTTGTTTCTATTACGGCCAGTATTTCATCTTCTGTAATTTCTGAAAAAATTGGGTGTTTCCATTTTGAACGACTACACCCACTCTGCTTTTGCCTTGATTCAGAATTTTCTGGAATGTTCCTCCCAGGTCGTTATTTCTATTGATTGTGGGAAAAGTGGTCTAGTCTTTTTTATAGCTGTGTAAGGCTCGCTGCTCGCTGATTCTACTGTATTAGTTGCTTCACTTTCTGTGATATTTCCATTTCCGGGCTGTATGGCCATGGTCTGTCCATTAATATTGCTGATGTTTCACTACAAACTGCGTCTGGCATCTTCAGTGCTCGTTACAGCTAGGTGGTCGGCCATACAGCCCAAAAATGGAAATATCATTGAAAGCCTTAGTAGTTATGCTTCACTTTCTGTTCATCTTGGTCTCTTCTTTTTTAACGTAACCATCTTTTTGTATTCTTTTCTTCTCATGCTATATTGTTTCAGGTTTTCTGAAGAGATATTGTGCTTTGCTCTATGCAGCCATTTCTTTTCGCGTTGCACTGTTCGTCGAACCATGGCTGAGCTTTTCTGTTGTTAACTTTGTCAGTGATTTGGGATTTCCATATTATCTGTTCTAGAGAAGTAACAGCGCTGTTTAGATTACCTTCTTGTTTCTTTATGTGCTGAACAAAAGTGTTCTCATCTAGTGTAAATACTGTTGGTTGTCCTGGCTTTTCATTCAGATTACCTTTCAAGTTATTTTTTATAGTACTCCGAGGAATGCCATAATATGCTTCTGCAGCTTTCTGCATCCTTAAACCAGTCCGGATATCTTGCAAATACTTTTCAAGAGTTTCTTTAATGCAATTGTCGAGTGCCCAGTAGCCTTTTGTGTTTTCTCACCATGTTTCACTGGAAACTAAAACAATCAAGACATCCACAATTAATTAAAAGTCGCCCTACTCTTTTGTTCTGTTCCATATTTGTAATATTACAATAAAATAACAGTAAAATCCACAATAATAAAAGTATTGGAGCAACTTTCTCCCAGGGCCAATGTTGCCCCATAACCCTACAAAAAATGCCTAACTTTAGTTTGTTCTAAATATAACATCTACAGATAATAATAGAATTTTAACAAATATACAACCTAATATAAACTATATTTAGAAACTTTCTGGATACCACCTATTCAGAGCTATAAAAAACCTCTGTGCGGACATAATTTTATCAACTTCCATGAATTGTCCTGTGGTGGGTGCGACAGACTCTGAAAAATTGGTTCTCAGAGGGCCTAGAGAAGTCCCACTTGTGTGGTACAAGTATGTACAACTTAATGAAGTGTTTGCTGAGAAAGTGGTTATATCTGCCAATTCATAGAGGTTCTTAGTAAATGTAAAAAATAAATAAATAAATAAAGTGTAAATCAATATGGAATTGTATTATGTGTTTTAACTTCTGCTATTTCTCTTGATATCTGTCGAGCTAATTCCAACTTCCCTCTTCGGTTTAAATGGAAGCCATGTCTATTTAGCACTCTGTACTTAGTGCATTGGTACTGATAATTTTTATATTTGTAAAATGACTTCCTAGTTTCCTTATTTGCTTATTGACTCTGTCAATATCAGCATTTACACAGGTTGATGAGATAAGTCATACCTGTGTGGAATGTCAGCTGTGATAATTTTGCAGTGGTTAAGAGCATGCAACACCTTCCTCAGACGTTGTTCCACCTTATTAGTTTCATTATTAGCTACATCAATTGTTCCATCTAGTATTACTACACAGTCATCAGTGTTGAGGCGTTTACACTTCTCCTCAGCCTCAGATAACACTTGCCTCAAAGGAGCACCTGCATCACTTGTGTTTTCTAGAATTAGATTGGAAAGTCCTCTTCCCTGGCTGTCACCGAGGATGATCGTTTCACATTTTGGTGCCATCTTGACTTTTAACTTGTCAGTAGCAGGCCTACTTTTCGCTAAAGCTTTAGGATTCGCAGGCTTACCTGTAGACTTACCATGATGCCTATTTACGTAACTGGTTTTTGGACTTAACCTAGGCCACAACTGCTGATCACTGAGCACATTGTAAGCGTTCTGTGTTGTGGTGAGGAGTCTACTCTCTGAGATGATGTCTAAGCGGTTTGAGCCAAGTAGCTTCTGAGATGGCATCCCTTGCATGTGAGCATTGTATACTGGAAAGTTCCTCTTGCAGTCTCTTGATATCTTCTTGAAGGCAGCTAATAGCCCGTTTCAATGACAGATTTTCTCTTTGTAAGTTCAAAATCACTGGTTCGTCCATTCTGGCTATCAGACAGGCACTATTTGAAGCTTTGGTTTGACCGTTAACAGTAACTGACTTTTCGCTGCAATCGTCACATGTTCGTTGTTTTTTAATACAGGATCTACTTTTCCACATCTAAAATGCACATAGTAGTCACATTGCTCACATAATATGCCATTCTTAACATTTTTGTTGCACCTTCTACAATAGTAATGCGATAAAACTGGTGTTTTGTAGACCGCAGCTTGAGCTTCCTCATGCTCGGGTGCCTTGTTGTCAGTTACAGTTGAGACAATGGAATTCCATTAAGTTCTTCATGATAGACTAACATGTGCGGGTTTCACAAATTAGACTCGCTGCAATCATATCATTTATTTGTGAAATCACGGTGGCTCTTTCATTTTCTATCTATTCTTCTCTATTCTTCTACGGTACCAATTGCAGTAATGGTTGAATAGTTCCTCCTGGGTGCATGCTCTGAACCGTATTACTAATAGTTTCAATGTCTTCTGCAAAGAATGATTATCGTCCATTTTGCTCTAAATTGTTTTAAGAACAGCCTATATAAATTACTAACAAACTTTAACCGTTCTACTATACATGATGGTCCGATTTTACACTGTTTCGTCAAGAATAAAAAGTTGAAACAACTAATAAAAATAATAATTACCAGTGGATGTGGTTTTGTTAATTCTGGAGCATTAGTTATTTCCAGGAGTGATGAACATTCAGGTTGAGAGATGTTTCCATTTTCTGAAACCATGGGATCATCCTCTGTCTGGAGTCTTCCTTCACTGCTTTCAAACAGAATATTATCTGAAAAATAATAATTTTTATCTGTAGAATTTTGCTTTCATGATGCTCATAGGACTGAAAGAATTCGCTAACACGCATTCTTATAGGCTATACTGAGAAATTAAATATTTTGCAGCCTTAATTTATCATTTCAATTTTTACATGTTGGCGTAATGTGTTTAGTGTTTGTTTTGTTTATTATAATGTTCAGAGTTAGAACTGTAGCATTAAGGCACATCACTGCCCCTTTATCGATATAAAAATAAAAATATGAATAAGTGGCGTCATCTTGTGGACTGTGTGTGAACTGTAATTTTATGTTGACCACACTGTAACCTTCCTCTTCACTTTGTGCTAGAGAGTCGGACATGTTTTGCTGTACTGTTGTGAGCATCATGGTGCTACATGAAGCTTTCTATATTCAAGTGTTATGTAATATGCTACATAAAGTTAATTAAATATCTTCAACTGGTTCTGCTATCAATAGGTTATGGGCCCAGTGTGCATATGAACTGGTGCATGAGAACTCTTGCTCGCGATTAAGATCGACGTAAATTTGCCTGTGAAAACTGGACTCCGTGTGACAAAATAGCTAACGGTAACAGTGAATACAAAATTCAAGTGGATAGACTTGAAGGTCCCGAGGACTGGGCGAAATGGAAGTGGCATGTGTCGATGTTATTACGAGCTTATGCTCTTGAAGATATTGTCGAAGGTACGCGCAAGTGTCCTGAACTTACAGAAAGTGCGACTGCAGCCGAACAAGAGGCGCAACAAAGATGGCGGAAAGACGACGCGAAGGCATCAAGCTTGTTGGCAGGTACGCTTGGAAAAGCCGTTGCTGAGCTCGTGTTGACATGCAGCCATGCAAGCGAAATGTGGGAAAAGTTGCACGCAAGATTCGAAAGAAGCAGTACACAATGATTAAACATGTTGATTGAAGCCTTCTTTTGTGTTCAACGTGATAACAAAGAGGATATTAGCATGCTTGTAGCAAAATTGCGGAAGCTTTTTGTTGATTTGAACGACAAACTGAAAAGCACAAAGAAAATGTTCTGTCGGAACGAATCTTAAATGGCCGAATTTTATCCACGCTGGGAAAAGAGTACGATCATTTTAAAGACTTGTGGGATACAATTCCTTTGGAAAACCAAAAGGTGAACTTGTTGATTGAAAAACTGTGCACAATTGAATTACGTGACCAAGCTACGGTGGAATCAGCTGCGTATATTCCACGTGGTTGTGCCCCTGTGAAGAAAAATCAGCTAAACAGTGAAAAATCGAAAAAGAATGTAGAACGTGCAAAACAGAAATTTCCATGTCGTAAATGTCAGCGGTTAGGCCACTGGGCAGCGGAGTGTCCGTTGAAAAAGACAGATGGCAGCACTAGGCAAAAACAGCATGAAGAGAATGTTTCATTTTTATCATGTGTTTTAGGTGCCTCAGTAAATAATTCTGTTGAAGCAGACAGTTGGTACTGTGACAGTGGTGCCACACATCACATCACTGGAAATAAACAATACTTTGAAACTTATACAAAATTTGCTGTACCTGAAAGGATCTCGCTTGGAAAACGAGGTGTGAGCATGTTAGCTCATGGAGAGGGAACTGTGAAAATTCAAATGCATTTGAACAACTCCTGGAAAAATGCTGAACTGAAAAATATGTTTTATGTTCCTGAAGCAAGTTCTCATTTGTTCTCTGTGAAAGCAGCTGCACGACGAGGTTTTCGTACAAAACTGGATGACAAAAGTGTCGTACTTGAAGATAAAGTCACTGGGAAAACAATGATGACTGGACATGCCAGAAATGGTTTGTATGTGCTTGATATACGTGTTGTTAAACCGGCACAGCCTGCACAAGTGAATCTAGTGACATCGACGGATATGCTGCAAGTCTATCATGAAAGATTTGGCCATCAACACAAACAACATGTGAAGAGAGTCTTGAAGCAGATGGACATCAATGTAGATGGGTGCAACGAAGGATTCTGTGATGGATGTGCATTGGGAAAAATGCATCGACTGCCATTCAAAAATCGAGTGAATCGACCAAAGGTAACTGGTGAGCAAATCCATGCTGATGTGAATGGTCCTATGACCATTGAGTCTCTTGGAAAAGCACGGTACTATGTGTGTTTTAAAGATGATTTCAGTAAGTTTCGTCGTATTTTCTGCTTGAAGCAGAAAAGTGAAGTACAGTACAGTTTTGGAACAGTTCCTGAATGAAGCTAAAACAAATGGTCATGTCATCAAGCAACTTAGGTGCGATGGAGGGAAAGAGTTTAATAATAAGAACATTTCTGAATTGCTTGCAAACAGAGGTATAGAACATTGCATTTCTACACCATATACACCGCAACAAAATGGTGTTGCAGAACGAGAAAATCGAACCATTGTGGAGTGTGCGTGTTCTATGCTAAATCCAAGTAAATTGCCAAAAGAACTGTGGGCAGAAGCCTGTAATACTGCCGCATATCTTTTGAATCACACTGGGAAGTCATCTGTTGAAGACAAATCGCCTTATGAACTATGGTATCGACGTCCAGTAGGAAATCTAACTCATTTGAAGATTTTTGGAACTGAGTGCTATGTACATGTACATTGCGTTCAAAGTTTGATGACACGGCTGTTCATGGACATATGGTTGGATATGTAAATGACAGAGATGGATACAGAGTCTGGATTCCATCTCAGAGGAAGGTTATTCTAAGCCATGATGTAAAGTTTAAGCCCGAAGTTGTCTGCAATCTGCACACCAATGTTTCTGAACTTCCAATTCCAGAAGAAAATCACGAGAGACTAGAAGATGTACGAGAAGAAGAACTCGACACAACGTCTAGCTCCGGAGGAAGTGATGAGTCAGCTGATGAAGAGGAAGAAAAGGAAAAGAAACGTGAAAGAAAGAAACCTGGGAGGACATGTTAAATGTTAAACTGCATTGGAATAAAATGGCCCTGTAGCAGACTGCACAACTACAAGTTACATATTGCTTGACTGAAGATCAATTCCTAATGCAAATACCGGTAAATAGATAAGCTTACTCTGAAAAAGGAAAGTGTGTTCATTATGTAGGCATTATAAATGAATACCGGTATACATTTTTGTTAGGCCTACTGTATAATATTTCCCTAACCTCAAAGTCAGCTGCATATTATGGGCAGCTCTCTTGTAACTTCTGAGCAGATGACTGATTACCAGGTAGGCTACCAACTTCACACAGTGGATAACCTTTGATTTCACTAAATTACGGTACAGTACTAGTATAGGCCTAAGCTGAACTTTCAGTATCTTTATACTTTAGAGGTTGCAGAGTACCAAGGTTGCTTTTTTTGGGTTAGGTCGGTAGGAGTACAAAGATCACAAGTATCTATGCATGATGACATAATAGCCTGCATAATCTAATCGACCTGATGTAATTTTGAAACACTTTTGAGTTATGGTAATAAGTATGGATAGTCTTGCTTCTCTTATTTTACTGACAAGTCATAGTGACCCATTTTTATGAGGAATACTATGGTAAGTACACTGAGGTTCTTAATACACTGGCTGATGAAGGTGAGATTATAAATCTCCTTGTATGAAGAATAGGCTTACCAGTACTAATGTTTAAAAGTGATTTAGTGATAGCTTATTAAGTGACTAGCCTACAGTGGAAAAGAATAGCAGATGATTTGTTTTACTTTATCAAATTATTGCAAAGGATAGGTTTATTTGTTTTCATAAATGTATCTACAACTTACCATGCAAAATGGGCATTTACTATTTCTACTCTCGTAGCCACAGCTCCATGGGGTCCAGCCTCTTGAATGTTCGGCACTGGCACATCCAAGAACTCCTCTCTCCGTCTGTTTAGCAGAAACTGGTGGAGAACAACATCGTCAGGTGGATCTTCATCCCTTGTTTGAATTGCTATATTGTGAAGTACCGCGGTTGCTATGATGACATCAACAGCAAGTTCAACTGATGTCCGTAATCCTAATTTGAGGGCTGGAAATCTCCTCTTCCACACCCCATACTGCCTCTCCACTGTATTTCTGGTTAAGATGTGTGCTCTGTTATAGTTATGTTCCCCTTGATTCCCAGGGTTTAGGAATGGTGTCATCAGATATGGCTTCAAAGGGTACCCGCTGTCGCCCAATAGTATTCCCCTAGGAACTCGCCCTGTTTCAAACGGCATTCTTCGCTGGGACCTCTGAAATATAGTGCTATCGTGCACAGATCCTGGCCACCTTGCAACTATATCACAGATCCTCAAATTGGCATCACTGATAGTTTGTACATTTAGAGAAAAATAGGATTTCCTATTTCTGTACAATTCCCCCATATTGCCACCAGGTGACAAAATGGGTACATGAGTACAGTCAATTGTCCCAATAACCCCAGGGAATTGCCCAATGTTGTAGAACTCCTGCATAATAGTCGGAGCCTCATCATTAGTAGGGAAATTCACATACCTGGGTCTCAGTTCAGCTATTAAATCTGACACCTTCTGGACACACCAAGAAGCAGTTGCTTTGGAGACACCATTTACATCACCAATTACTATCTGGTAGCTGCCAGTAGCGTAAAATCTTAATGCAATTAACAATTGCTCCATTGGGGTGAGAGGATTGTTCCTGTTGGTAGGGTACTCCAACCTCCCTTCAATTTCTTCCAAGAGCCTTAAAACAACTTGTTTCCTTAACCTATACCTCTCGTGGAATTTTCCCTCTTCTAAATTCTCAAAATCATTGTTTCGCTCTCTGTAGTTCTGTCTATTTCCATCATTTTCTAAATAATCGAGGTACAACAGTTCAGCATCAAACACGTCCGCCTCTTAGATAAAGCCTGCGTTACAAACTTAACGGGTCAAAATGCAGCCATTAAATAAACGGCGCGTGTAATGATTCGTTTTCACTAACGAGTGTCGACGGAACACAAAATTTAAAGAAGAAGCCTTAAAGAACGTTAACAGGTTTAACGAAGGTCGGTGTAACCGGCCATGAGTCTGCAACTACATCATCAACTAGGTTCAGGTATTAGGCTTTGTCCTAAACTGAAACTGTTTACGGGAGAAGACTTTATTTTCTTTAAAGTACTTGGACATTGGAGTATGAATTAATATTTTAAATAATTTTGATAAAGTTGGTACTTTTTTTTCGTGATGATAGTTAAATATATATAAGTAGCAGATCGCCAGCTGGACCCATGTCTTTGCAATGACATACTACATTTCATAGTGTTAAGAATTCAGTAAAATTTAAGTGTTATGCGCAGCTTATCTGCTAGAAGTAGGTATTGCTACAAGTCACTTCGTATTACCCTTAGTAAGAGATCAGAATATTTTTAAGCACACAAGGTATCTGGTTCTGATGCGCTGTACATAGGCACTCAAAAACTCTGATGTCGAGATCACCTCACACGTTGAGAATTACGTATGTAATAGTCAACTCCCGCAATAGTTCCACAGACTGCACTTTCAATATACAGTACACTATCTTGAAGCAAGAACTACTGGCAGTTTTGTTTGGAGTCCATTTCTGTTAAAACGGCAGTGCCTTCAAAAATATTGATTATTTTTGTCAAAGGGTCCTTTCCATTCTTATTTTGTATATTGTAGTACAAATAGTTTGTATCAAATTTGTAATATTGAACCCTCTTAATAAATCGATTAATGCTTTGATAGAATCTGTTAACGATTCTGTGGTCTCATCGTTGTTAGAAGGGAGTGAAGCGTTCCTTGGTATAGGGAGTGTACGAAAGTCGCTCTCTTTCCAAATCGAAATATGTCTACTAGCTTGGGCCCGTTCTTGAACATTGTTTCACAGCTTTTCTTGCAGCTCGACCTTTGTTTCATTTGTAACAGGCACTGTCCATAGCTAACAGTATGATTTCCACCACAATTAATGCATTTTGGTTCAATGCATTTTGGTTCTTGATTGAGTCCTTTTACTGGGCAATCAGTAAAGATATGATCATTGCCACATTTTACACACCGAATAGGCAAGTTGCATCTATGCGATGTATGATTGAAGCCTTGGCACTCATGGCACAGTACCACATGCGGCTTAGGTGTGTACCACTCTTATTATATGGTTGTTAATATCTTGTAATTGATAGATATCATGAATGTTCATTGTTAGGGAATGTGACAACCCATATTGGTATGGGGCATCTGACAACAATTCCTTCCTAGCTTGGGTACTTTCATTTGCTGAACATGTTCTACGTTAAAAATGAGTTTTTCCAGTTTGTCTTTTAGCACTTTAGGTTCAACAAATTAATAAGAATATCTCTTGGCCAAAATTAAATTCTTACACACAGTGGATAAATTAATACAATACAATGGCGCGACGTTTCAACTATTCCCACTAGTCTTCATCAGGCGGCATGCTGTCATTAACTGGGCCAGACGAAGAACAGTCCTCGACTTGCTCTCTCGATATATCACGATCGATCATAAATATCATGTTTCGATGAAATTCCTTCTTCCATAAATATTAATTATTACAGGAAGTTAGTAACAGTGAAGTTTTTCTAATATAGTAATATAAGAATTGAGTCAATTTTTGTGACACTTACTTCACTTGAGTTCTCTATTTGGAGACTAGTTTCGGGAGATTTTTCCTCCCATATTCATTCCATTCTGACTGCTGCTTGTTGCTGTTGCTGCTTGACTGCCCTCTGGTTTCTTTAAGATGAATTTATTGAACAGTTCATTGGAGGCTGAACTGTTCAATAAATTCATCTTAAAGAAACCAGAGGGCAGTCAAGCAGCAACAGCAACAAGCAGCAGTCAGAATGGAATGAATATGGGAGGAAAAATCTCCCGAAACTAGTCTCCAAATAGAGAACTCAAGTGAAGTAAGTGTCACAAAAATTGACTCAATTCTTATATTACTATATCCTTCTTCGATGTTTCAGGTATGTTATATGTTCTTGTTTGCAAAGTCGTCTATTATTAAGTTCAAATCATTTATTTTCGAAAATATTCCTTGGGAATTTAAGTGCATGAGCCAGTTGTCGGTCTGATTACATAACGTTCTATTGATAGGCCTAGATTTTTCTGCAACCACATTTGTCCCTAGTTTAACACTTTTGCTTTTAGAATTACCTGCTGGTTCTAGGATTAGTTTCCCTGTTCATGGTGTTTAGTTATTATGTTAACAACATTGTTTATGACCTGACTTAGTCTCCACGATCCCTTACGGTTAAGGTGGAGCCCATCTTTTCCCAAACAGGAGGAATCTACATACTGGTCTATAGTCCAGTTATTCATTGCATGGCCAGGCGGCTTCCTTTCTTTAGGAGAAAAATTTTGCCGACAGCTCAACCCATGTTCTTTATTTTTACTGCACCAATCAGCTAGTTACCCCAGCCAATCAAAATCTAAGAATGTCCTGTGATGATTTTGACAGCTACTCCTCAACTCCACGTGGAGTGAAATGCGTGATTGCAAGATCAAGTTAACAATAAACAATAACATGTGTGAATTCATTAAAGTGAAGGAAGAACTGAGGTCAGTGATAACAATGAGAGAATATTGCAAAGTTGCTTTTGTTTTGGAAATTGGAATCCAAGACCGATTTAGTCACATCAATTAACATAAAGAAACACCGACTTAATGGTTTATTCCTTTGAAGCTGCCTGGCCATGCAATGAATAACTGCACTATACATCAACATAAATAGCTTTCAGCAATTCTCAGGCCAACCTAATATTTTCATTTACTAGCTTGATGAAATCATCATTCACATCACGCCTTTTTATTATATTGTTAACAGTGACTGCCGCTTTGGGAAACTTTTGTTTTGTAGACCGAATTGCACTGTATACTTCCCCCATAACTTCATCTGGGTTTTTTTTTGCCGTTTTTAAGTCATTGGTACCCACATGTAGCACCACCACTTCAGGATTTTCTGGATATTTTTTCGAATTTGTACTGAGATTCAACTTTGTTGGACAACTGATTTGCTTTTATTCCCCTATACACATTAATGTTCGCCCCCTTACAATTCACATGTGAGATCATGGAATCACCAAGCACAAGCACGTTTTTAGTTTCTGTTGGAACTTCCTTTGTTAGTTGATTGAAAAATTTCATTTTGTTCCTCTAGTGCTGATAATACGTTTTTAATTATGAATTATTTTCCACCTTCAAGCACTAGTATTTTATATTGATATTGCAATAATAGGGTGCTGACGGAGAATTTCTAGACAGTTTTTTGTACCTGTTTATTTTATTTTATTATAATAAATACACAATAAAATCTATTAAGCATATGTTGAAGAAGAAACATCAGGTTAAAATCTATGTACAAAAGTATTCTTCTACCAACAGTCACAATATTAAAATTAATCAGATGTATTGCCAGTGGTTAAAAATGTACAAGAATATAATATGTACACTGTTTTTTATAATATTAAAATTATCGTCAATAGTTAAAAAATGTACAAGAGTCTATTCTTCCATTTTTATATGAGTTGATAACACAATGGTACGGTATATATGTTGATTTGTAGTCTGGATTTTCTAGGATTCTTCTGTCAGCAGTCATTACACAATATCAATGTATTTTACATGGAGATGCATTAATGAGAATGATAATGGAAGAATAGACTCTTGTACATTTTTTAACTATTGATGATAATTTTAATATTATTAAAAACAGTGTACATATTATTCTTGTACATTTTTAACCACTGGCAATACACCTGATTAATTTTAATATTGTGACTGTTGGTAGAAGAATACTTTTGTACATAGATTTTAACCTGACGTTTCTTCTTCAACATATGCTTAATAGATTTTATTGTGTATTTATTATAATAAAATAAAATAAACAGGTACAAAAAACTGTCTAGAAATTCTCCGTCAGCACCCTATTATTGCAATATCAATATAAAATACCAGTGCTTGAAGGTGGAAAATAATTCATAATTAAAAACGTTCCTTTGTTAGGTTAGGAACGTCCTGATGTGCTCGTGGAGAGAACCGTTGGATGGCATCTTCTTCTTGTAGCGTGGATAGACCATCGAATTTGTTTGTAATCTGAATCCCCTGTGACCGCTGTTCCACTTCTTTGTTTCCTCTGCCATTGTGTTTCCTTACAGCTCTTGACCAGTCAGCATTTTGGTATGTATAATTCCCATTTGCATAATTTTGCTCTTGTATCTGATACATTAAAGCAGATATCTCGTCAAGTAAGTCACTGACCGCTTTCTCGTATTCACTGGTCTTGTTTTCTATTTCATGTTTCTCCTTTTGTAGTGAATCCACCTTCTGACTCAGGTCTTGTTTTTCCGATCTCAATGCAGCGAATGTTGTAGATCTCTATCTAGAATTTCTATTACTTTATAGAGAGACTGAATAATCTCTGTTTCATTACGCAATGTCTGATGCGTAGGCGTGTCTATGTTCTGATCCTTGATGTGTTTCTCATTTACGGAGCTTGTAATTGTTCTATCTTTATTTTTTCTCATACCTGGATCCTTAGTGGTTCTGCTACCACTCCTTCCATCCAGTTTGACGAAGGTACTATCAATATTTTTCTGTACTTTCCGGAGCGTACTTCACGTGACAATAATACTCGGCGCCATCTTGAATTCAACAGGATATGGCAACAGTAGAGCACTGGCTACAATTTCGATATCCTCAACATAAGCGAGAAAAGCCTCCTCAAAATGCTGGTTACGATAATAATATTTACCAGTGAGTTGATGTAAAATTATATCTGGGTTTAAATATTTAATTACTGATTGCTGAAATAGCTTTAGGCCTACTTTGGTAGTAATGGCTTTCATAATCAAATCTAATAATTGCCCTGTAGTGCGTGAAAGCATAATTTGCAACACTTGTATATCACTTAATTGAAATGAGAAAGCTTGTTTTTGGAAAATAATTAACTATCTTAAGAATTGAAAAGCTTGAACTGCATTGATTACTTTAAAAACCGTACTACGTACTATGTAATTAACAAAGTTGTTGACTATTAAACACTTTAGGCCTCACTTTTCCTTACATTGTTAATTACATAACTTTGTTGCTTCACTGTATTAAGTTCCATTATCTCTTGAGTCCTCATAGGATTTGGTAGCTCCAATATTTTGAATTTTAAAGTTGGAAAAGAAACATCCTGATTTGAAATAACTTGGTTATTTTCAGGAACCGGAACAACATTTTCATTAACTGTAGAAGTAAAACCTTGTAAAGTGACATGATCAGTAATCTGCCTAACACCTTGAAATTCCAGGTTATCTTGTAAATCTAATAAATTCGGTGCTAGTAAAGTTTCACATTCTTGAGATTTCATGGTAGAATATGTAGTAACATTATCTCGCACCAACAGTGTATCGGCACAACTTGACCGCAATAGTCTTAATTTCTCAAACAATTCTAAGAAAATTGACTCTTTTCTGTTGTCCATCCAAAATATCCTGCTCTTCAGTAATATGGTTCAAAAAGGAATTCCTATGTTTCCAGTGTGCTAACCTATGTAGGATTCTATGAAACTGCTTATCGGTGATTCCTGTACTTTCAAATTCTTCCACATTTTTTACAAATTCCTTCAAGGCATTTTGTATCCTATCATTTTCATCAGTTACTGAATCTTCATTATATTTAGCAACGGAAGCCTTACTGAACAATTTGATCTCCTTACATTTAGTCAATAAAGCCTGTAGATCTAAATCTATCCCTTGATGGACGTCACGATGCAAGAATTCAGTCCTAAGTTCATCCTTCCTTAAAGCATCGGGAGAAATTACAATATCTTCCATATTGAAAAGAGAAAGCAGAATCGGAGCTCAAGAACTTGAATTGAAAAATTTCGGAAAAATTCAAACAACTTCAGTTAACTAGAACAGTTTCCATAATTCAGCAACCCCAAAGACCAAACATACTAGCAAGAGACACAATAAATCATGGCAAAAGAGCCTCAAAATGGTGACCGAGTGTGCCTGCTTCCAGAATTTGTACTGGAATTGTTATCCATGAATGTTAACTGAACCGCAGAGGGAATAACTATATTCAATTTTACAAAAAACACAAGAATCCTTAACCATGACTTTTATTAAATCTTTACGTGTTTGACATAAATAGACTGGATCAGATTAGAACTGCTGTAGCATGTTGAACACTGTAATTTATGTAACTACAGAGTGTCCCAATAGAATGTATACACTCTTTAAATGACTATAACACTAACAATTATTATAATACAGAAAATTTTCAAAAATCAAAATAATATGAACAAATGTAGAAATAAGCCAATTGTCGTAAGTGTTCAAATTGTTGGCCATTGTGGTCCATGCACAGCTGATATCGCTGACTGATTGAATCCAAAACGTTCTTAATAATTTCAATTGTTATTTCAGCACATTCTCTTTAATGGCTGCTCTCTACTCATTGATTTTAGCTGGTTTTGTGGTGTAAACATTGTGTTTAACATGCCCCCACAGAAAAAAAATCCATAGGGGCCAAATCTGGTGAGTGAGGAGGGTACTCGATACTTCTTCTTCGTCCTACCCATCTGGTTGGCAGGTGGCCTTACGTCGCGATGGTAGTGGGGATGTGCTCCATCCTGCTAGAAGTAGGCCTAGCATTCTTCATTCCTAAACATCTCTTAGATGCCTGGCATAGCGGAATCTTGTAGCAAGTTGAGGTAATTTACTCCATTCACGGTATCATCAAAAAAGAAAGGTCATATTAAACCAAATGCTGACTAACTACACCACACTGTTACCGCGGGTAAGTTCACATGGTGTTCTACTGTCACATGAGGATTGTTAGCTGGCCAGGAGGTGCAATTGTGACGATTAATTGAACCATTTAACTTGAACGTTGCCTCATCACTCCAAACAATCTTGTATGGGAATTGATTTCCTCTGCACATTTTGCTTGGTATCACTCACAAAAGTCAATTCTCTGGTCATAATCATCTTCATTGAGAGCGTGGACTAATCTAGGAATAAAACTTCTCCATTGGGCACGCTTCAAAATGCAATGGACGCTCGATTTTGGGACTCCTGTCTCACGAGCCCTTGCCGAACAGATTTTCTAGGGGATTGCTGAAATCTTTCAATGACTTCCGTTTCTTTTGTGGGGCTGGTGGATGATCGTGTCTTCCGGAATGGTTCTTATGGACATCCTTAACAGTTTTTCTTCCTCAAACTTATCTTGCAAACGAGTAATTGTGAGTCTCTTTGGTGCATCTCGATGAAACTCCATTCTAAACCTTCTTTGCACTTCACTTATGTTCTCAGTCTTCCAGTGTCACTTTAGAATGAATTTTCTTTGCTCAAAGTTTAGTCTGACTCCAGCCATTATTTTAAGCAGTCACAACGGAAAAAAGAACAAAATGTGTGGTTGTTATGAACTGTCAAAGAGTGTATACATTTTATTGGGACACACTGTATTGTTTGTACTGAAAAAGGGGTGTTTCGGGTCGTTCCATCTCAAAAAGCAATTAAACAAAATGAAAAACTAAATGATAGTATGTTAATTAACTAAACAAAAGCTGGTGGGTGTTGACCATAAATAACTTAAAGTCAAGTATATATTTAAAAAAAAAAAAAAAAAAAAAAATTCAATAATGAGACACCTTACCAGGAAAATGTGCGGAAGACACAAACTAATTAGTACATCATACCTGTAGGATAGGACCAGATTGTCCTAAACTAGAGAGTCAGTTGTTACTACTTGAAGATCCAAATGTAGACTGGCTCACAAGCACGTGAAAGCAAAGAGTAGGGAAAAAAAAGGAACAGTAATACATGAACAAACGTAAACAACAAGATGGAAGACCTGAGACAGAGTGAATACCTGAATTCAGACAATAAATACAAATTAATAACTAAATGTGACGTGGACACGGCACAGTACTGTGTATTCACTGAAAAGTTGTCCACACACTTTCCTTTTCTGCTGTAAACTACGCCTCCCTTTATATCAGCCCAGAGCAACTCGACTGGATTTAAAACCGTGTGGTAGGGTGAAAGATGGAGTACTTCATGCCCATGTCCTTTAAGGAGTTGGTCAATTACATAATTCTTTTTTACTGGTTGTGCCATGAAATTGCAGTAGATCAGGTTTGAGCATATTGGCATCATGTTGGACATTATTGTCTTTCAACCACTGAATGACTTCTTTCTTCAATGTTGTCGTAGCCTTTTGTTAATTTGCACACTGTGGTATGCAGCGTTATCCATCACGAGAATTCTCGGGCAAATTAGGCAACGCCTGAGTTTCTAACCATTTTGTGAAATTAACTGAATGCATGTCATCATGATAGTCACCACTTTTCTGCTTTGATTTAAATATTAACAAAGTCTTCGTCACAAAACCCTTCTCCTCTCCGACGTGAGCAATAATCAACCTCGGCCCTTTTCCAATTGATGTCGTAACTCTCAATTCACTAGACGACTGCCAGCATGAAGGGACAGAATGAGTTGCATGGAGATAGGTTTCATCGAGATAAACTATATTTCTTTCTTATTGCCTGAAGATACTTAGCATGCCATGCTACAATTTCCGGCTTTTCTTGCATTGCACATAGATTGTCTTCAAACACTGATTGGTGTCGAAGCATCCCCACATAAAGAATTATGATGTAGCTACATGACCACATTCTGTACATACACACATAACAAAACCAAAAACAAAAGTTTTCTACACAACGGTCTTGCCGTGGCACTGCACCCTCTCCATTAAAGTAATCTTTATGTTTGTTTTGGATGTTGAGTGGTGGTTGTGAAGTTCTGTTTCCCCCTTGCCTCTGAATTTCCCCCATCACATTTTGCCCATTTCTCCACATTCTAGAATGCACATTGCATTCCTCAGTGTTTTCTTCATCCATGCTTTGGGGTGGCATGTATGTAACTTTATTTTCTTCCAAGAGGAAGTTGTGCTGAAATTATTTTATCGTATAAACGACAAAATGAAAGAATCTGCTACACTTTGGCCGTCGCTCCACTCTCTGCTGTGGCCCGCTTTCCCCAGCCGTGCCTTCACTTCTCCTCGCAAGCTGCTCAATGCTCGCCTTGCTGCATGTTATACTGCATGGTCTGTTATTGTACCAATATGAAAAACGACCCTTGTACCAAAAAAGCTCTTTCAGAGCCAACATAATATTTCACAATTATAAAAAAACAACCTTTGCACCAAAACAGCTATTTCTCGTGTATTAAAGCTCTCTAAGCTTAAATAGATGAATTTTCCCTTCACCGCTCAGTAAACAGTTGTGGTGTACTGTTAAGGCTGTTAGCTATGATGCTAGCGGTCCTGGGTTCGAATACTGTTTAATCCGTAAAATTTATGGTTAGGGATGTGTCCCAAATAGGTAGGTAGGGTGAAGAAGAAGAGGTGAGAGAAAGGGAGGAAAAGGAAAAGAAGAAAAAAATTATTTATTGTTTTCCCAGTTTCTCCTTTTGCATAATAGATGGCATTGCTAATAGTTCAAATGTCACTGCCAGGTGCCTCCCAGAAGGGTCCCATTAGTGAGTAGGAGTGAGGAGCTAGGGTGTAGCATATTCTTCAGTTTTCCCAAATAAACATAGGCCTACATTTAAATCGGTTGTATGAAGAGAAGCAAACATAACCTCATGCCTTTCTAGTAGTGAATGTTTCATTACTTCACAAACATCAATGAGTGACTGGTCCAAATTGTTCCTTGATGTTATATGTGGTAAGAGGAACATCATCCTTTCATACCATATAAATGATGGCTTGTACATTTGATCGCTGCCCATTCCACTATGCATGCAATTTGCTAGTTTATTCCTGGGAATAAATAAAGCAATAATGTAATTTAAGTTTGTACAATTAGGTAATTAAATTTAGTCATAGTTAAAGCATAAAGCATTCAAAGATAAGGGTGTGTTTTGTATTATGCTTACCTTGCAACTCAATTGTAGACAATAATATTTAATAGAAAAATTACAATTACTAAAAATGTAATAAACAAAGAAATACAGTTTTATGTTTAACATCAGAAATAAAATATTTCTTCTAATGAAGAGGAAGGGGGAAATACCCCCATAATACCCCTATTATGGGGCAGTATTACCCCTTTGGATGGCTATGCCTATGTGCTGCCTCAGGTATTCAGTGGCGCGAGGATCGTTAGTAATGGACTGCAGATGTTTGCCCAATTCACTAATGAAGGCTTTGGATTCAGAGCACCAGGGACCAAAGGTTTCTACTGCGAAGACGACAAAGATGTAATTATCGATTATAGCACGATATTTCAAACTCTTTAGCTGGACAGCGGATTCAGCAGCAGACCCAGCAATTTTACAGGTAGAGGATAAATGGGATGGTGCTACTGTGTCTACACATGTTGCGTCCCACATCAGGGATTTGCCTTGTCTCCATGGAATTAGTGTCAAACCGTCTGGACGTTTGCCGTCAGAGCGGCTGATACCTACGGGTTCCAAGATAGCAGGCACTCCAGCAGAAGTCAAAGCTCTTTTGATGATGTCGTTCAAGGCAGAATGCCTGGAGAATCTGCCAGAGCTCTTGGAGCAGCTCAATGCATGGTGACCGTAAGAGTCAGCAGAGGCCCCACAAACACAAGTGTGCTCCTGGCAGATTTTACAGCCTAGACGTAGTGCTCCAGCAATCCGAAATGAGCAATTATCCATAAGTGTGCCAATTTGAGTAGATGGTATGGCCGAGAGCCAAGAGCTTGCTTCTTTAGCTTGAATTGCATGGAAACGTGCTTGATCCTGAAGGGAGTCCATACACGTAGTTAATGATTTCAGGACTTGAGTAGAGTTAATGATGTCCCAATGTTTTTGTATTTCTCGTTGTTCTGGAGGGTCTTGAGATTCAGTGAGCTGAGACCAATGTTGTAAAGCTTCTGTTAAATGACAGACCTCGAGATTGTCACCGTAGTTAGAGACTTGAGACGTGACAAAATCGAAGACTGAATATGCAGAAGCTATAAAAGCTGGTAAACAAATGTCAGACAACGTTCTAATACCAAGACCACCTAAATTAATGGGTAAACTAGATAAACGCCAGTTTTTATCTTCTAATGGGAAGTTGAGGATTGATTCCAAACAGTTCCGGAGTAATCCGTCTGCTTCCTTGAGAAGCGAAGGAAAGAACCAAAGTGGGGTGGTTCGCAAGTAATAGGTAAATTTTGGAATCGCAAAACAATTTTTTAGTAAGAAGTATGCTACATGTGCATGTAAGTCAAGCAAACGTTCCAGTGATCTTTTCATTTCTTCAATCTTCATATGAGCCGTTGATTCTATATTTTCAATGAAAATTGGAGATCCTAAAAGAGCTAATTCTGATTTAGAAATTACTCTTATGCCAGGGGCAATCTTCCAAAAATTGGAAACAACTGTGTCATCTACACCAGAGCAGAAATATAATTCACATTTATCTGGGTTTAATAAAAATCAAGAAAATTACCAATGTATTAAGTGGATATTCTCTCCATTTAATACATTGGTAATTTTCTTGATTTTTATTAGTTTTACACAAGTGGAAAGATTTTAGGACCTCCAACAGAATGTTAAATATCTGGGTTTATCTCCAAACCCAGAGACTGACAATCTTGCACTACTTTCTGGAAATCAGCAAGAACTTTGTCTGGCTCATCACACAGAGTACCATCATCTAAGTAAAACAAGTTAAGGCAGCTCTCCAATTCTTTAATGACAGGATGGATAGTGAGACTGAAAAGTGAAACGTGCCCTTTACCCAAAATAGCTACCCCAGAGGCGGAACGGGAAAGATATCAGAAAACTAGAAAACTAAAGGGAAAATCCACATATAAGAATCATGACTGAACAATTTTATTAGTTATATAGCTGTTACAAAACCAGAAATATACCAAATAGTACATCGTAAGAATAAATGAATATTAAAGCATGAAAACTGAATAACGGCAATCAAAAAACTCAAATAGCATGGTCATCCCTTCACGAACCTGACTGTAAGTATTAGAACAGCAAAACCCAAACTGGTGAGAAAATAAATTTAGATCAACATGATATAAAAAGAATTTAGAAAAACAAATGAAAACTCACCAGTAAATTTAAGGTAAAAATACTATGACATACCTGCAGAAAATTAGATGAATAGACGGTAGCTTATGGACTTAAGACATGACTCTACGAAGACGGACAGGCATTCTGAGACAACTCCTAATCTCACGGCATGCTGAGACAGACTCCTACACCCGACGGCATGCTGAGACCGAACCCTCACTCTAACTCAAACTCAAGAAAACGCCACCTCGAGAAGCGAGGGCAGCGACACAACCGCATGAGCGGCCAAATAAATAACTAGACAAATAGAGTAGCGAGATTAACGAGAATAAACAAAACACTAGCATCATAAAGCAAAATTAGAGGAAAGAATTCGCGAAGCGAAGACCATGCTTGTAAGTACCAGAAAAAAATAATATTAGAAATGACATACTGGGTGCCGAAAACTGAACGGCACAAAAGTAAAGGTCCTGTAGGGTCTCCTTGTTGGGCACCTCTTTGTGATGATATGACATGTGACTGAAAATATTAGTTGGGCGGAAATCTATATGTTTGCCACAGAAAAGCATAAAGTTCTGGGATCTTTTCTCTGACATTATTAAGCATCCAGTCTCTTTCTATGCAGTTAAAAGCGTTGTGAAATTCAATCTTAAGAAGCACTTTGCTACTTTTTTCATTGTTTGCTAAGAATGTGCGTACAGAGTGAATGACGGCTTCACAGCCATTACTAGTGCCGAACCCTAGCTGGTGAGGAAGAAAATACTCACTCGATTCTTTTCTAACAGATGAACAGGCTTACTTGGACACTAGCCTGCGAAAAACGTTACCAATGGCAATTGGCCGAATTCCACCTACCTTCTTCTCAAGAGCGATTAATGTTGCTCCATAGAAGAGTGGACGAATAGTGTCGATTACTTTACCTGCTGATATAAAGTTACATAAATTGGTAATAGAAAGGAGAAGTCTTCTACCAGAGTCACCAGCAGACGTTGATGTAAGGTCACTGATATGTTGTGGTCGTATTCCATCTATCCCTGAAGAAGATCCCTTAGGAAATCTGTTAATTGTTTTTGTGACCATTTCCAAACTAACAGATAAAGATGGGCTAGTAGAAGCAGGAGGTTCAGGAAATAAAAGAGGTCTTGAAGGTGCAGGGTGCTTTTCTAATAATGCTTCATATGTTGACAATGAGTGAGAAGCTAAACCTATATCAGAAGAGAGGATACGCACTGCACCACGGATGTCACCATCTGAGACTTTAGCTTTTATAAGGCGAGACATAGGAGAGTTATGTTTTTCCCAAATAGGGAAAGATGTCATTCTGAAGTCTTTTAGATTATCCTTGATAGTTGACACTAGGGATTTCTTGTATTTCTATTTGGAATTCAGAGGAACTTGGAGTGCAATATACGAAAATATAAATAGGTCTTTCCAACAGTCTACAGTATTTTGGGAAACACAGCGATCAATGATTTGAGAAAGTTTATGAGCTGCGTAAGATCTCGCACCCTTAGGAATTCTTCTCAGAACTTTTATATTATTTTTGTAAGACGCAAGGTGAGAATAGAAAGGATCGTCAGATATAACTTGCGTAGATTGATTATCTCCAAAAACAAATCAATGGTGGCACACACAGATAAATGAAGTGAAGGAAACAAAAGTACCACACGGAAGACACAGTGTTCATAAGTAACAGATCTTCTGTGTGCCTGGCAAGGCCTTTTGGGGTTCCTATGGTCTTCAAAAGTAGAAATTATAATATAAATTCACAAAGAAACCATACATAACCATACATAACCATACATAACCACCAAATCTATGCAGTTGAAAAATTCTAAAGATATTAAGAAAGTGATTCATAAAGAAAGGACACAAACGCTTCCACGAGTCCAGAATTATTAGAAGACCTCAAAAGAAGAAACATTTCACAACTTCAAAGTGGAGAACCATTTAAATATGAATAGTCCATCCTGCACCAGCCATTTTGAAAAATACGCAGGATGCTTCGCTTTGCTCAGTTATCCCAATTACCGGCAGATAGAGCAGGCGGAGGTTGCGCTAGACACTGATTGGCTGGTTCGACAAATTATTTGCTGGAATTAGAATATGACCTATTTGCCGAAACACTTAAACAAACATAATAAATAAAAATTGTAACTGGGATTCACAGTGAAGTAATCAAATATACACACTTAATTCTGTTTTCCACTCGACTTCACTTATATAAGTAATGACTTACACATAATGCATTTCACAGCTTCTTAGCTGCATCATCAGATGAGGTCAACTGCCGAGTTTGCTGGAAGACCGGTAGATGTCTCTGTTGGGCGTATCAGTGTAGTAATGAGGTCGTTTTCCTTTGGGATATCGAAATTAACCAAGTTATTCCTTTTCCTTTGAATGAAAATTTTTTCCCATACCGTTAGTTCTATCGGTTTTGTTACAGATTTTACTAATTTAATATCATCTTCAAATTCATGTCCTGTGGTCCAAAAATGATGTGCAACAGCCGACTTTTCTGTTTGTTTGTACTTTATATTTCTTAAGTGTTCCTTATGCTTTATATTTAAATTTCTCTTGGTTTTTCCAATATACAGTTTGCTGCAGTCTTTGCATTTTAATTCATAAATGCCAGAGTTTTTCTTTGGGGGAATGTTTAACTAACATAGATATATACAATCATCCAGGTCTCTGATATATCTACTGAAGTTTGTTGAAATCTATACTTTTAATGAATTTCACGAATGCTTTAAGTGTTTCTCTATGAGGTCACTATTATTCGTAGGCCATGATCCTCCTCCTGTTGTTATTTAATGCTTCAGGATATTTCTTTGGCTAGATAACAATTGGCACTCATAGATTAAGTGTTCCGATGTCTGCTCACCTGAGTTGCAGAGACACATTGGATCGCCTATGATTCTAAATCTGTGCAGGTATGATTTAGTTATCCCATGGCCGGTGACAACTGCCGTGAACTCCTGTGTGGTCGGGATTTTCTTCTTCTGTCTCAACTCTACTCTAGGGAAGAAAGATCTGCATACCCATCCCTTTTCAGTTTCCTCCCATATTTCGAAGCTCCTATCGATGTCTGATAAGACCAGCTTCACGCCGATCTTCTCGGCCATGTCCATCACAATTTTGTCTGATTTTTATCCCTTTCTTCGAGTAAGTTTTGAACCTTAGCGATTACAGCAGTGTTATTCTCAATCACCGCTTGTAACTCTTCTATAACGGAGTCCTTTATGAGGGCAGCGGGACGTTGCAACATCGCATCCTGCCACACGGCTGTTGCTACGTGACGAGCCACTTCCTCCATTGTCTCTGCATTATTTGATCTTGCCTTTGGTGACATATTCACTCACCAATTCTTACATATTTCAATTCACAGAACAACCAAGGTAGCTATAGATTAAGTTTAGACTAACTATCGATTTATCTCTGATCTTTAACATCTTCAAAAAGCTATGTACGGCACGAACGTGTTTTTGTCAGCTAGCAGCCTTTTGCCATGACACTACGTATGACTATTGGTAGGTGATTAGATTACCTGAATAGCTGCATTGACAAAGAGTGGAGATTTTATTTGTATTGCTAACAAAATTTGCAAGCAGTCAACCTCTGAATTGTGTCTTATACTGGATATCAAATGTTTGTGACATTAATCATAATCATATAAGAAACTGTCTGGGTCTATATGATTAAAATGTGGAATTCTTCTCTTCGTATCGAACACTTTCTTAGGACTTATGGGACTCATCTGACCAGCCACTGTTAGATTAAAGAGCTCGCTATCATCTTTGAAAAATTTATTTGTTTCATTTCCTGTCATATGTTTGTCTAGTTTTCCTTGACACTTTCTTTTGCACTCTTACCAACTATCCTCGACTTTTTCAGCAGAGAGACACTTTTCATGTGTGTCAGATGGCAACCATCCACTAGCATATCTGTGTATCTTTACACTCAAAGAACTCAGTTCATCCCACAGCTTATGAGTAAAGGGATAGTTACTGAATGGTTGATTTTGATATTTTACGTACAAATTTACATTGAATATTTACCGTAATGAAACTAATTTCATCCTGAAAGGTATTTACAATGAATGAGGAGCTACTATTCAACTTAATTTTCTCAAGTGACAGAAAACACGTTTTCAAGGCTGGCAAATATTTATCTAGATATATAACACTGCCAAACCACAAGTTCCATCGCGTTATAACCAGGGCTGGAAAGAGAACTGGAGCTAGACCTGGATATTCTTCACGATGGTGATTTAAATAGAGACTTTTCATTTTTCTTGAATGTAAAAAGGTTAGCTTTAACTTAGCCATGATGGTATTCAATTCTGATCTCTCTTTCAAAATTACATCACCATGAAAATTTACTTTGTGTGCAAAACACTGAAAATGCATCAAATGTTCACCAACAGCTGTTCTTAAGGTCTGAAAAGACATCATATATCTAGCTAATTCTCAGACCGTACCCAAAAGTCAGAGTCTGCTGCACTTGCCGCATGAAGAAAAGTGTTTAATTTCCTTATTATTAAACACTTGACCACTCGGTTGTATGCAGTGTGTACCCGACACGACCCTTGGATTAAATTATAAGGGCCGGCGATTTTCTTATACGCCTAGCTAAGACGGTAGAGCTGAGATTCATGGTAAAATGATACGGCTTATTGCATAAGCAGCTTTTAAATACAGTAAATAAATATTCCCATGTTATCTTAGATATAGATAATTTATTTATCAATTTGTCACAATTTCATACGGTCACAGTCACTATTATAACCTTGTGGTCTGGAGCGAATTATACTCTTCCTCGCTTTTAATCCAGCGGAATAATTACACTTTTTTCTATAGCAGTGTTATTAAATTGCACCATATCTCACAACGGATTATATTTTATAGGCCTATCTCTCGCATTACTTCTACAACAATAGACTTTTGCCTAATACACTCGTAATAATAATTTGGCTAGAAACTGACAATCCGCAGTTATTCAGGCCGCAGTCAAAAAGCCCAACAGCCAAAATGCTCCACTGCAAAAAGCCCCTTTGAGACTGGGCTTATCCCTTAGGTATATGGGTTTGATGTAACAACGTCTTAAGTACAATTTTCTAGTCTCATTGGATCATTTCTTGTCGCACTCTCTGCCGATTGGTACTTCTTTCAAATATGTGACGAGCGTTTGTACTGAAATGTAGGAAAATTTCCACTCTCTTACAGTTGAGAAACGTTAACCTCCTGCTGGGTGATGAATGTGGTGCCACCAAGTCTATATCTTATGACAGGTCCTTATTATTTCACAAACCTGTGATTATAATTAACATTAAACATTGAATTCGCGTCCGTCTCGAAAATCTAAGAATTTTGATGTATAATTTCTTATGAATTCATCTTCTTTAACTACTTTTAATCAATAAACTTTATTTTGATTTATAATTAATTACTCAATGTTTTGTTCCAATATATCAAAAGAATCGCGCTAAAATTGTCGTTTTAATGGTATGATTTCCAAGTGTCTCCAATATCTGATATTCGCGTAATAGCTTACAAAACATTGCCAATATTCGTTATTTTATATCGTATGTCATACAAACCTGTACAAGTGTAAGCCTACACTTTATGCAACAAGATTAAAAAGAGGGTATAAAGAGGAAAATACTTAAAGTTGGTTCTGACCCTTCAGTTTTTCTGATTTTTTGCTAGTTCAAATAGTGTCGGATAAACTAATTGCCTTTCTGACCACCACTTCATGGGATTTCCTTGTCTCTGTAATAGAGGTTCCATTTCTACTATTGAGGCAGTTCTCTAGCCTGGAAACAGTTTCATCGAACTCGACACAGAGACTAGATCGAGATTCTGACACTCCAGTGGCTTTGGATGTGTCTGACATATGACACTTCTCACAATGTTTTATAACATTTTGCTTTACATTTTCAACAAAATGTTTTTCTGAAAAGCCATGCATCTTGAATCAGGGATCTAGTAGGGTAGCTTTTGCGAAAATGCTGTTTTCTTCTACACCCTGAAATCGTCGGTTTAGCTCTTCCAGGAGTTTTTTGGCCATGTTCCAAACATCACTATTGATATCAGGGTTATTGATGGATCTGGTACACCATCTTTTTAGTGAGTGACTGAGGAGGATTACTTTTGAAGCAATGACTAACTTTTCGCTGCTCATTTCCACAGTGCAGTCTTTAAACACGCAATTCACATGCATCTGTCATTGCTGAAAGGTCCTCGCTCCTTAAATTTTCTGGTTCTGGATAATTTATATGTAAAGTAAAGTGATCCCTATACAGGCCATGGAGGCCCAGAGGGTTCCAGGAGGTTGAGGCTCCCAGATTTTGGATATTTGGCACATGAAGGTGGTAAGGTTGTCAGACTTACGCACCGGCCGCCTTTACCCCCAGGAATGATCCTGGTACTCATTTCTGTTGGAGGCTGAGTCAACCCCAGGGCCATAGTGCCACCAGAAGGATTAGGCCAATTGAAAAATCTCAACGACCTCATCCGGAATCAAACCTGCCACCTTCTGGTTTGTAGCGCAGCGCCTCAACCACTACGCTATGGCGTACCCCAATTTATGTGTAGTTATTACTAATAAGAGTGGATTTTTTACCTCACTAATTCTTTGCATCATATCGTAGGTCGAATTCCGCCTTGTCACTTAAGGGCAAGAGTTCCTTCCCTCAACTGCTCCTGCACCTTCTTTAGCTTAATGCAGTCCTGCGAACTTCTTTTTAAAAACTTGACAATTTTTTTTACCTTCTATTGAATGGGTTGAATGTGCTGCAACCCATTCTGAACAATCAAGTTCAATGTATGTGCAAAACATGGGCTATGAATCTTACTGCTGCCACAACGGTGACAACACACATGATTTGTCCTCAATTTCTCATTCTCGAACAACATTCCGCAGTTCCTCAGCCAGGTTTTCTGCAGTGTCGTATTTGATGCAGGGAAGATTGAATTGCAAAGTCCTTGATGTAGTGTGCTGTAACAGATAAGTAGCTGTCATTTGTGACAGAAGTCCATCCGTCCATTGTCAGTACAGTAAGCTTGTACTGAATTAACAATTGGTTTAACCCTTTCTTTAAGCATGATGTATTTCTGCATTAGCAGGATGGTGGAAATAGTTTTCCTTATAGGCATTCTGTAAGCCCCATTCAGCTTTTGTATGAAATTTTGAAACTGCTTGCTTTCTACAATACTGAATGGCAAATAATTTTTCACAGTTTTATCCAGCAACAAGAAATCCAGCTCGTGATTTCTTTTATTTGGTGGAGGCTTCGGAAAATATGATGCCAATGTATTTTGGGCCTGGGGCCGTCTAGATCACAGCCCGGCAATCTGGGTCTCGGTGGGGAAGCCTATCCTTGAACTACACCACCATCTTGGCTCACTGTAAGACACCCATTGAGCTACATGTAATTCAATAAGACACTGTTATGAGAACTTAGATTGAAGTCTATTTTCACAATTTTCTATTGGAAATATTTCATACACTGGTGAACACACTGAAACCACATTAAAAAAGCATGGCGTCTTGCACTATTCTTAAGTATTGGTTCCTATTACATGCTAAAAATTAGGTTTTTTATTGCATAAATTTTGACATTTTATCGGTCACCTAAGAAGTACACGTTACAAGAAAAACACCATAGTAAAAAAGGAATTTTTTTCATTAAAATTAGAAACACTGTAATTGGAAAGAGGACAGGAAAGAGAGTGCAATAAGAACACCTCATACTGGTTTCATAGTTTATTACTGGGCATTAAAATATTGGGCTCACCTCTACTGTTTCTGATTTTGATTAAATTTTTTAGTCCATCAAAACATATTTGAAATTTTATTTTTCAGTATCTTGTGATACAAGCGTCTGGCATTCATGGTGAACGAAAAATAAGTAATACATAGATATAAAAATATTACTTAGTGCAAAGATAACACTATTATGTAGAAAAACATATACACTACAAATTTTAATATACAGGGTGTCCGGGAAAGACCTGATGAAAAAGAAATAATTATATATCTGAAACTATTGCATATATTGATGTGATGTTTTCACGGTTACAAAGAGAAACACAGTGAGTTTTAATAACCCTCTGTGTGAGCACCATTTGTGGCCCGGGCTATGTCCAGATGATACTCAATTTCGTGCCACACACGCAAAGGCATCTCTGGTGTGACTAGTCCTATTGCATCGTTGATTCAGCCACGTAAATCTTCAGTATCGGTCACAGGCATGCAATACACTTTGTCTTTCACAAAACCCCACAGAAAGAAATCTAAGGTGCTTTACAGATGACAAGTCCTATGTCCTTCAACTGCATAGATACGCGGTCCAATCAGAGACGGCAAGACGGAGGGAAGACTCTCAAGACACGTGATTGGCGGTGAAGGAAAAGACTTCTCATTTGAAAAGTACTTTAGTGGTGTCATGTCCGGCGACCTTGGTGGCCATGGTGTAGGTCCTTCTCTCCCATGGACTGTGGATTTTGGCATTTGCAGTTGTCTTCCTGCCTAACAAATGGATTTCTTTGGGCTTCTTACAAAAGCAGCCCGTACCCTTTCAATGTCATTGTCGTTTATGCGCGATTTCTTTGCCTTTCCCTGCTGTAACTGAACATTACCTGCCTCCAGAAATTGCTTGTGCCAATGAAGGATGCTGTTTCGGATTGGAGGATTTCGGCCTTTGTCTGTTTGGAAACGACGTTGTAGCCTACACTCTTGACTGACTTCAATTCAGCAACCCATAAAACACATTCTGCTTCCTCTACTGTGGTAAACATTGCTCAACCGTAGGCTGTACACACGCACAGAACGAGCTTTTTCTCATTTCTCCTTGTGCAACAACAATGTGCATGCTCATGCACATTACAGGATGCTAGAAAACAAAACTTATTGAGTTTGTCTTTCTAACTGTGAAAATACTGAGGTAGTAACTGTAATAGTTTCAGGTATTTAATTATTTCTTTTTTTCATCAAGTATTTCCCGGACACAGTGTATTACTATGGAAAATAATATGTTATGGGAGACTTAAAATAAATATTCTGCCCTTATTAAAGGCACCAGGAAGGTGAAAAATGGCAAAAACATGAATTTTTATTTTATCTTATATTTTGAAAAGTATAGACTTTCATCTTTAAAATTACATAATTATCCCATCTTTAGCTTGCTTATAAGTATTTTAAGGTACTGGTATATGGTTTGAGCCTCAATTTCTGTAAGTTAATTTTTTACGTGTATTAGGGCATTTTTTCTAAACTATAAGAATTAGAGATTTAAAATTTTCAGAACTTGCAAAAAATGTCATTTTACATTTTGTAACATGCAGTCATTTTCATATTTCCTTAATTAAAAGTGCAATCATAGCAAAATATGGCCTACCTAACTAAAACAAAATTTAAAAAAGAAAAATCCTTCAGTTAAAAGAATAATAACTTATTGGAAAACATAAGTAGGCCTACACTAAAAATCCCAATGGTACAAGAAGTCTAAAAACATGCAATAACATCATACAGTGTAAAATAATTATTGTTCTAGTTCTAATAGTTTAGGAAAAGTGTTCACAATTCCACTCAATATGCACTCAGAATTTCAAACAGAGTTTCACTTCAGTTTTTTTTCTTCTTTTTTTTCTTTCTTTTCTTTCTTTCTTTTTTTTTCTTCTTCTTTATAAGTAAGGAATATTTCCTTCTATACTATAAGAGCTAGTGACCTAAAATATTGAGGGCTTCTATATATACGGTACCAGGATACACTTTCTATCTATCCCTTTTTGCCATAACAAATTAATTAAAGATTTTAAGTTCCACAATGCAGTGAAAAAATTGTTAAATGTTCTTCAGCTACAAAAAAAAATTAATATCTAAGATAAATAAAAGTAGACAAAAAACCTGAGGTACAATGTGTTGAAAGTAAGAAATTCAGCTCCCTAGTGCTAAGAGTGTAAGAGAAAATGTTACTTTCATTTAACATTGCAGATACGGGACCTTCCGGGTGCCCTTAACGTACTTTGACCAGTATTAACTATTTTAAATAATAGAATAATATATACATTTTGCAGTCATAACTCCAAAATGTAAAAATATTTTGACAATTTTTTAAAAATATCAAACGAATCGGTGTTCAAGTATCCCTACTCTAAATTTGCAATTGATAAACAGAATATTTACAAATGTTTGAAATTAGCCAGGCTGTGATCAATCTTATGTCTATTAATTTCCCATTTTCAAATACGACAATGAAATTTCTTGTATTAGTCTATTAACAGTAGTGTCCAATGGATTTAAATCCAATACATGAGTATTTAGGAAAGGAAATGAACCCAGTTCATTTGCTTCAGCTGTGAGTTTTCACAACTGAATTGATACCTCTGCATAAATTCTCTCTGAAACATCTTTCACTTAATTTACATACTCTAACCACATCATTTCAAGGAATAAATAACTTCTTATTACTTTTGAAAGAAATAAACGAGTGTGGACTTTCTGTCTATGTAATCGCTTTTCTGCAGTTGTCATACTCAAGAGAGCCAACTATTTTCTTAACAACATAACCTGATATGTATTCAATACCTGAAAACAATGTTAATGTTAAATACGATAAGCAGTAATCATCATCAGAAATCTAAACTGGTGACTGAAGACATAAGGGGTCATCTTCATTTTGTATAAATTAAGTGCTCTTCGCATCACGAGTACTACTTACATTAAGGATAGGTATACTGACTTGTGAAATGCATTTTAATTCATTCTGTTATACAGTCGTTTGAAGAATGATTTGAACTGCAAACATGTGGGATTAACATTACAACCTCCTCGTTGCCTTATAAGACCAAAAAATAGTTCTACATGATCCTGGCTTAGCTTGTAAGTTAGAAGGCATTTGACTTTGTGTATTTTTACAAACATGTATAAATTCTGCACAGACAATAAGCACACTTTTAGGCCCACAAATCCAACCTTCCTATTACATGTTTACATTCCTAGCAATGTATGCAATGGCATCATAAAGAAATGGACTCCGTAGATTTTCATTTTCCATTGCAAGTGGGCTTTGAATGCTTTACAAATTTGCTGGATGAATTAAGTAAATGAAATCTGTTATCCATACACAGAGTGGTCCAAAAAAATGTATCCACTGTTTAAAATTCCATAACTTGCAAACTAATTGACGGAGTTGTCTCATCTTTGGTGAAAGTGTAGCTTAAAGTCCAAATTAAAGATATCACTGTACGTGTTCGAAATGGTCACCATTAACATCCACACACAAACGATGCTGCCAAATTGCAGCACGAACTACCGACTGCAACGTGTTCAGTTGGATATTTGCACATGAATGTACGATGGATTCTCGAAGTGCATCCAATGTGCATGGCTTTTGTCGATAAACGACGTCCTTTAGTGTTCCCCACAGGTAAAAGTCCAGAGGAGTTAAGTCTGGGGAACGTGGTGGATACTCCACAGCACCTCTACGGCCTATCCATCTTCCTGGTAGAGTTTCGTCGAGATGAGCCCTAATACGATTGTGGTAGTGGGCTGGGGCACCATCGTGTTGAAAGTAAAATCTTCCGTCTCCATACACGTCTCGGATGGCAGGTAAAATGGATGTCTGAAGCTACTGAAGGTACCTGTAACTGTGCTGTCAAAGAAGAATGGCCCAATCAAGCCCCAATAAGACAACCCACACCACACATTTACTCCTGGCAAATTCACTGCTTTGTCTACATGGACGTTCGGATTTTCGGCGGCCCAGTAGATGCAATTGAGACGATTTACTGTACCATTGAGTTTGAACTGTGCCTCATCAGACCACACAATCATCTCTGCAAACTTTTCATCGTTGTGCACCATGTTAGTAAACCACTCGCTGTACTCCATTCGACGATCTGGGTCGTCCTCGTTCATTGCGTGTAGCAATCGTGGGATGTAGCACTTCCACTTTGCTGTCTTCAAAATTCTTTCAGTTTCTTCTCAATCTTTAAATTCTTGTAGCTTTAACGCCACATTACAGAAATCCAGTGCCTCTGCTACTGAATTCTTGAGTGTCTGAACTGCAGGTCTAACATGCATTTTATGTTTATGCCAGTTGATATGTTTCGAGGTTAATTTGTTTGCTAGACACAAACCCTTGGCACTTTGTAATTGGAATAAAGATTCCACATAAGACCAGCGAATTTCACTGTCTTTGCGATAAATTACTTGTTTCTCAGCAAAACAGTTGCATACAAGTTTAATCATATGACATGCATCAAGCAATACAGGATTTGATGCTCTTGAAAGAGATGGGTGAAGGAATCCTATATAAATTTTAATTTGATTTCATTCTTTACATTAAATTTTTTGTACGTGCGAGGTTTCCACATTGTAGAGCTTGAAGAGTAGAATCCAATGATATAATCTCGGTTTAGCCAATTCCACCACATAGGAGGTTTCATAAAATCAATTATGTTATATTAGTTTGTAGACCTCGGCCTTTGTTTGCTGGACTGAATGAATATGCAAGGGTCCTCTGATTAAATATTGATACATATAACTTATAATGTGCTATAATTGAGTAGAGGCTGGTGCCTTATCAGATCAGCTTCTTGGTTTGCAGCTTAAATATTTCTATGTCACCTCTGAGTGAATCTGGGACTTCAGTGAGTGTTTTATTAATTGCTGTAAGAATTGTTAAAGATGGTGTTTGTAGACTGATCTGTGATCAATCTTGTGTCTATTAATTTCCCCGACTGCATGATTACTGCAAATTTTCAAATATGACAATGAAATTACTTGTATTAGTCTATTAACATTAGTGTCTAATGAATTTAAATCCAATACATGAGCATTTAGGAAAGGACATAAACCCAGTTCATTTGCTTAAGGTGTGAGTTTTCACAACTGAATTGATACCTCTGCATAAATTCTCTCTGAAACATCTTTCAATTAATTTACATACTACTAACCACATCATTTCTTACTTTTGAAAGAAATAAACGAGTGTGGACTTTCTGTCTATGTAATTGCTTTTCTGCAGTTGTCATACTTGAGAGAACCGACGATTTTCATAACGTAACCTCATATGTATTCAACAATATTATCTGACAACGATGTTAATGTTGAATAAGATGGACAGTAACCATGATCAGAAATCTCAACTTGTGACTGAAGACATAAGGGGTCATCCTCATTTTGTATAAACTGAGTGCTTTTCGCATCACGAGTAGTCTAACTACTTACATAGGATAGGTATACCATCTTGTGAAGTGTAATTTCCTGTTTTTATGCATTTTAATTCATTCCTGTTAAGTTATACAGTCGTTTGAAGAATGATTTGAACTGCAAACATGTGGGATTAACATTCCAACCTCCTCGTTGCCTTATAAGACCAAAAAATAGTTCTACATGATCCTGGCTTAGCTTGCAAGTTAGAAGGTATTTGACTTTGTGTATTTTTACAAACGTGTATAAATTCTGCACAGACAATAAGCACACTTTTAGTCCCACAAATCCAACCTTCCTATTACATGTTTACATTCCTAGCAATGTATGCAATGGCATCATAAAGAAATGGACTCCGTAGATTTTCATTTTCCATTGCAAGTGGGCTTTGAATGCTTTACAAATTTGCTGGATGAATTAAGTAAATGAAATCTGTTATCCATACACAGAGTGGTCCAAAAAAATGTATCCACTGTTTAAAATTCCATAACTTGCAAACTAATTGACGGAGTTGTCTCATCTTTGGTGAAAGTGTAGCTTAAAGTCCAAATTAAAGATATCACTGTACGTGTTCGAAATGGTCACCATTAACATCCACACACAAACGATGCTGCCAAATTGCAGCACGAACTACCGACTGCAACGTGTTCAGTTGGATATTTGCACATGAATGTACGATGGATTCTCGAAGTGCATCCAATGTGCGTGGCTTTTGTCGATAAACGACGTCCTTTAGTGTTCCCCACAGGTAAAAGTCCAGAGGAGTTAAGTCTGGGGAACGTGGTGGATACTCCACAGCACCTCTACGGCCTATCCATCTTCCTGGTAGAGTTTCGTCGAGATGAGCCCTAATACGATTGTGGTAGTGGGCTGGGGCACCATCGTGTTGAAAGTAAAATCTTCCGTCTCCATACACGTCTCGGATGGCAGGTAAAATGGATGTCTGAAGCTACTGAAGGTACCTGTAACTGTGCTGTCAAAGAAGAATGGCCCAATCAAGCCCCAATAAGACAACCCACACCACACATTTACTCCTGGCAAATTCACTGCTTTGTCTACATGGACGTTCGGATTTTCGGCGGCCCAGTAGATGCAATTGAGACGATTTACTGTACCATTGAGTTTGAACTGTGCCTCATCAGACCACACAATCATCTCTGCAAACTTTTCATCGTTGTGCACCATGTTAGTAAACCACTCGCTGTACTCCATTCGACGATCTGGGTCGTCCTCGTTCATTGCGTGTAGCAATCGTGGGATGTAGCACTTCCACTTTGCTGTCTTCAAAATTCTTTCAGTTTCTTCTCAATCTTTAAATTCTTGTAGCTTTAACGCCACATTACAGAAATCCAGTGCCTCTGCTACTGAATTCTTGAGTGTCTGAACTGCAGGTCTAACATGCATTTTATGTTTATGCCAGTTGATATGTTTCGAGGTTAATTTGTTTGCTAGACACAAACCCTTGGCACTTTGTAATTGGAATAAAGATTCCACATAAGACCAGCGAATTTCACTGTCTTTGCGATAAATTACTTGTTTCTCAGCAAAACAGTTGCATACAAGTTTAATCATATGACATGCATCAAGCAATACAGGATTTGATGCTCTTGAAAGAGATGGGTGAAGGAATCCTATATAAATTTTAATTTGATTTCATTCTTTACATTAAATTTTTTGTACGTGCGAGGTTTCCACATTGTAGAGCTTGAAGAGTAGAATCCAATGATATAATCTCGGTTTAGCCAATTCCACCACATAGGAGGTTTCATAAAATCAATTATGTTATATTAGTTTGTAGACCTCGGCCTTTGTTTGCTGGACTGAATGAATATGCAAGGGTCCTCTGATTAAATATTGATACATATAACTTATAATGTGCTATAATTGAGTAGAGGCTGGTGCCTTATCAGATCAGCTTCTTGGTTTGCAGCTTAAATATTTCTATGTCACCTCTGAGTGAATCTGGGACTTCAGTGAGTGTTTTATTAATTGCTGTAAGAATTGTTAAAGATGGTGTTGTCATCTGTTGCGACGGTATTTTCATGACATTGGGTATATGTTTTAGTGGCTATGGTGGTAAGCCAAATGGATGGACAATTGGGTCGGTATTAGAGCTCAACCCAACATTTAATTTCAAGGCTGTTGATTGAACCAAATTCTCTAGTTTGGGAAATCCCAAGCCCCCCTCTGTACATCTTGCATAAAAGAATTCCGGCTCATTGTATTGGATCTTAGGGCGATACCAAAATAATTTTGCATTTTGTCGATCATGACTTGTGTAAGCTTACCCCTACCTCCAAGCTTCTTTTCCGTCGCTATCTTCCTTAGTCCTATGCCAAGCCTCTTCTGATAGTGGCCAATACATTCTAACTTCTGCATGGGCCTCCCTTTATATGGAGCTATATCAGTCACATGGCCGAGTGCACCAACCTCGGTATTCAGAATACCGCGGTAAAGTCGCTTAGTTTACCCCGGTAAAGTCATACTTTCGTTGCACCGTGTTCGATTTCGAGTTTTACCGTGGTAAGATGCTAACCAGCCGTGAAGGAGCTGTAAAGTGAGAAAATCGTGGTTTCGCACTTCTCAAAATGGCACTGAATATGTTGTATTTGCGATATCTAGAACTGTTTGAGCGTAATGAAAGAGTTGCTGGAGAGTTGTGGGATCCAATTGAAGAACTGGACGACGTTTCTTTTCAAAGAAGGTACCGGTTAAAGAAGGAAACGGCGACATATCTGTTGGAATTACTTAGGGAAAGATTGCAGTTCCCAAGCAGAAGAAACTACCCCATTTCGCCTCGCAATCACCTACTCGTAGTGTTGCGATTTTATGCTACTGGGACATTCCAGTGTGTCTTAGGAGATGTATGTGATATCGACAGAACTACGGCATGCCGAATAATTCATGAGGTATCAGATGCCATTGCTTCACTATCGCAGAGATTCATAAAACTTCCATTGACAGGCCTCGAACAAAGGGAGGTTATGGAGGACTTCAACAGAATGGCCAGATTCCCTGGTGTTGTGGGTGCCTTGGATTGCACACACATTAGAATCCAGTCTCCTGGAGGGGAAAATGGAGAACTCTTCAGGAACAGGAAAGGGTATTTTTCTCTGAATGTACAAACTGTCAGTGATACCAATCTCCTAATAAGAGATATTGTGGCAAGGTGGCCCGGATCAACACACGACAGTACTATTTTCCACAATTCTAGACTGAGGGCCCGTTTTGAAACAAGGGAACTAGCCAATGGGTATCTGTTGGGTGATGGTGAAATGCTCCCACATTTGCTTTTGTATTCTGAAACAATCAAGTCTTTTTCAACTCCCATGCCTTTTTCTATTTTCTTTATCCTAAGAAAGGTTTAGCTATTTCCTCGCTTCTGATTCTAGCTCTTGTAACACATAGCTTGCTCTACCAGTACCTTAACCATTAGGCCTAAATTTCCTATTACTTCTCACCTCTGATTCTAGTTCTGGGAACACTCACATGACTTTCTCTTTTGTTACTCTGTAAGAGAGATTCTATTTTCTGTAGAAAAATTGCCACATTAAAATGTTTTTGTTTTGTGTTAGAATCACAACTTGGCTGGAGTGATGGATTGACACAACCTGTACTATGTTAACTAGAGCTCTTTTTCTGTTGATAAGATTGAAGATTGAAATGCCTGGTGGTTTTGTTAAGTGTGCCTACCATGCACTCTTTCAATCACATGTTGTGTATGGGGTCACTCTGCCAAGGGTTATCAGATTTTTCTGCTGTAAAAGAAAGCATTAGACTACTGTGTGATGCAGGGTATCTTGATCTCTGCAGGCCATTGTTCTGTCAAAAGGAAATTCTGTTAAAATCTCATACATGCAAACCTGTTTTTTAGAACCGAGATTCTCTTCATAAAACACATCACATGAATTTTGTTATAGATAGTTGTGTGGAGACGAGATGTTGTCTTTGCGAATGATTCGGTCCAACCCACCCGCCCTAAATGATGCACTTTCTTTTATATCATGGTCTAGCGAAAACTTGCTTGTTCTCCGCCATTTTTCTGTCCTCGTTTTAAAAAGAAACTCTGTGATTGGACGTTGGGAGGTGTGATGTTACAGCACTAAACGAGCTATGATTGTGGATGAACGGGCTGACAAATCTTGCGGGATATAATATGGCACATTTTCGAAACCTACAAACAGTATATTGTACTTTATTCGAAAATGCAAGGGCGCTTCGCTGCGGCTGCCGCCTCCGCAACCGTGCACTTAACTATGTGGTTAGTGTTAAGTAGGCTATCTGTAGACAACTTGTCATCTGCTGCGACTATATACAAGAAGGACAGTTAGTCACCCTGCCTCGTTCAAAAACAAAAAACATCACACAGTCCGTGGAAATGTGAATATTGTGTGAACGGGTCCGCGCCATTTTATTATGCTGAAATTCTTACTGTATGTAATGTATACATTATGCAATGCTTGTTAGCCATTCAAGATAGAGAGGCTAACTTTAATATTACCAAAGAAGTACATTAGTACTCTACTAGACACTGTCAAGACCTGTATAATCGTCGTTGCCGGTGAAAAACCTCCTATGTGTCGCGATTGACGAAAATGAGGTTTTGATTCTGTTGGAAAGCTTAGATCGCTCTGCACGTTGTGACAAAAGCTCTTATGTGTATCTCTACCACAGAAAATGTTATTTACGAAAATATCAAACCTCCTATGTGTCAGTGCAGTTCTGCTGCCGTGAAAAATATCCTATGTGCTCACATTATACACATGAGAGGTTTGGTACCAATGCATTTTCGCCAGACTGCCGTGAAATAGCCACCTCTGATGTGTTCAACTATGCACATAAGAGGTTTGGTAAGATTACGCTTACATGCATAGATTTATTACAATATTCATTAATTTATAATTCACAAATATTAATAAATATTTACATGCATAGCCTTTGTGATTCGCTGTCTATGTGTTTTACTGTATAGGCTATAATGTAAATTTCAATTTGTAAATTTATTTCATGAAGTAAATGTACGAGTATATATGTCTGGCTGACAAGATACATTTGACGTATTATGGGCTTCAGAGGGGTTTATGAATAGCCAAGGAATGTGGTTTGTCAGCCCCCCTCTTTATTACTTTGTTTCAATATTTTTTGCTGGTTCTTGGCCTTCAATGTGTTGAAAAATTCCTCTGACCGCAGGGCCATAAATTTTTTAAAGTGAAGACTAGAGACAAACTCAAAGTAGTGACTGGCTTGACTTTATAGGATGTAGGTGTGCTTTTCCGTGATGGTACCGTGGTAAAAAGTAAAAAATTAGCACAATTGGCACTATCGCAAGATTCTTCAGCTGATTAACAGGACAATGGTAAGAAAAATAATTATAACATAATTTAAATAATTCAATCAAATTTATCAAAGTTTTTTTTTCATTGTGAATAGTTTTCCGGATTCTAAATAAGATATTTATAGCTATTATTATTATTATTATTATTAATATTATTATTACTGTTACTATTATTAATACATTCATCATTAACTAACGTCATTCGATTCATTTTATTTTACACAAGAGAACTTCATTATTAATGAAGTTGATAGCACCGAAGAAGTTCCTTCGTATAGTTCTGAACCTATAACAATTAATAATGAAGAGCTAATTTATCATATAGCAGGCATGCTGAGTTATCATTTTGACAAAATTAATGCTCCTTTTCTAGTAAATTTTACTACTGCTAATACTAGTACCACTATTATTATTATTGTTAGTATTATTACTACTACTTATTTACTTCCTTGCTCAATGGCAATAGACAATTCCTCAGTAAGCTAAAGGAATATTATCTATTTTATGGAACCCGAATGTTCATTGCCGCGCTTACCTGAGCCCGCCTGCTAACTCCATCCAATCATCCCTCGCAAATCCTACTTCCCCCAAATCCATCCTAATATTGTCCTCTTACCTATGTCTAGGTCTTCCATGTGGTCTTTTCCCTTCGGGTCTACTACTACTACTCTTAATGCTAGTGCTACAAATTTCTGGTTACTATTATTTTATTACGTATTATCAAATTAATATTTATCCATTTAATTATTTTACACAGAAGACTTTAATATAGGAAAAAGCTGATAGCATTAAGGAAGTTTCTTTGTATAATAATAATAATTCAAATTTAACAATTTTCAAGTGTTAAAACTAGTTATAGGTCGTGATTATCATGCTTTTTAAGACAATTTGAGGGTGAAACCAGACAAAGAGAAAAGTTGAAAAGTGTTAATCTGGAAGATGTGATTATAGATTTTGTGATCTTGTTATTGACAATGCTTTCAGACACTTTGAGGACTGAATAAAATAACGATTAAATAAATAAAGTTTATTTTAATGTATAAGTTAATTCTCCTTAAATTGTTCTGCGGAATGAACATGTTTTAATATCAGACTTGTTAACATTACATGGAACAAAATCTCCTATGTGTCACTTTCGTGGAAGGGAAAAATCTCCTATGTGCATGAAAAATAATAAAAAGTCAACAATATTCAAGTAATATACAATTACATCACAGAAGTTTTATAAATGTATATCTAATTATACATTAGAGAAAACTGTTGCAAAATATATCTAAAAAATCCAATTACCTCTGTTGAATACAGTTTTTTATCCCTCCTGTAAAATTTCATTTTTTGCACATAAGAGGTTTTTCACCGGCAACGACGATATGTTACAAGAGCAATGAGAAGTGACAAAATATCAAAATTTTTATCACTCATCATTAAGGCAGAGAGAGAGTTACAAGAGCTGGAATCAGAAGAATATATAAACATTCAGGTTTGGCAGTGATTATTTAAAACCATTTCGTGACAACCTATGGTACAGTAATGCAGTCATGGGATCTTACCTTCAGACAGTGCAACTACAAAGAAAAGACTGCAGAAACAAAGCAGAATTTGCAGTTAGTGGCATATAGGCCTATTCAAAGGTTACCAAACAACCAAATTATATCAATTTCCATGTTTTTTTCTCCATAAATTTGCATGAACATGTGATCAACACACTGTAGGCCTACAAGTTTTACTGTAATCACATGGCAGTTGTGTTGATTTTTATGTCTATGTTATTGCATTAGTATTGTCAAGTATTCCTAATAAAATGTGAACAGAACAGACAAGTTTCTCACCTTTATGCCAGATGGTTTTGGAGTGGGAGCATCAAATTGACCTTCCACAATCTCACAAAAATAGACTAAAATTTAGTAAGTGGAATAAGAAATTATAGCTAGATTACATATCTTTATAGCGGCCCTTACTGCTTAGTTCCTTATAAACTGAACTCACATTAACTATGCTCTCCAGGGTCTCAATCGGGTTTGAAGGGTACCACTTGGAGTTTGTTCTGAAACAGTTTAAATAACATGTTTTATTGACAAAACAATTTGTATGTATTCTTCAGTACGTACTTTCCTGTAGAGAAAATTGTGCAAGACATCACACTTGTAAGGTTACATGAAGCTAGCCACCTCCACACATGCGACTATTTCTATAATATAAAATTAATTACCTATGATCGTTCCATAATAATGGTCCGAGTCGTAAGGACTTTCCAGTGTTAAATTGTTCCTTGAAATCACTTGAAGAACCCTCCTATCCACATCACCTAACTTAGACGATTGAGCAGGCCCACCCCCTGTCTTATACAGTTGAACCTTGTCATCAGCGTTGGCTTTTCTTTTAAGATTTTCATATACACTTTTCAAATTCCCAGCTGTCCTTTGGGTAGTACCTGTAAGTTAAAGACAAGCTTAACGTAAGTTTACTTTTATAACATTACATATACATCTATAGGCATACATCGTCTATCATGAGTTAACTTACCAGGAACACAGCCAAATTCTTGGGCAATCTTTTCCCAAGTTTTTTCTTTGGTTTTGAGGCTCACGCCATCCGTTTTTTTGTTTTATATTATTTCCTTGTGCTTTTCCACCAAATCCAGTAAGACAAAATTTTCATGTGCACTACAATTTGGGGCCCTTGTTCATTTAGGTGCTTTGTTTTCAATTGAACTTTCCATCACAAAACCAGTTCAAAACACGATATACAAAACAAAAATGGCCGGCTGGTGATGTTCACGTGTTGTTGGAGGGGATGGTCATGGAGAAAACAAGTAATGCAACAGGAACAGTGCACAAAACAAATAACAAATTCCTCTATGGGATGACTTCGTACAAGAGTAACCGCAATATTTCCAAGCATTAGCAAACCGCAGTATTTTAGCAATGGTGCACAGAGATTTTGAGAATACCCTGGTATTTCGTTTACCGCGGTAACGAAACGGCTGAGAAAACCGGAGAATGGTGCACTCGGCCAACAGACTTGTACCTCTTTGAATCACCGTCGCCTAGATATTTTACATATTCCAAGTTCCTTAATTGTTTGGAACGTAGAAATATCCTCGCTGCCCCCACTGATTTCATATTAGGGGAAGAGGCCTCGTAATTAGCATCACACAGTTTTTTATGACCTGCTTGCCAAGACAAGAAAGCAGGGGAATTCTTGTCATCCTTTTCATGCTTTATACAAGCTGTACACTGTGCTATGGGAATTTCACAGTCCATTACTTTACCTGTCTCTAGCACTATTGCTGTTACAACACCTAAAGATGATGGAAAACCACAGCGATGCCGTGAACCATCTACAGACACCTCACATTCTCCTCCAGTAAGCCTAAAGACTTCTTGTGCTGAAGATGACATTATTTCCTCAGCAACTTCACTGACCACACTGCTAAGAGCCTTGACATGTCTCTGATATGCATTTGCAGTTGGGGGTGGAGGCATGTTCAATAAATATGAAAGTTTTTTTGCTTCAGCAAAACCACACCCAATTGAGCGCATGTCATATACTAGCCTCCTATTTATTTCAGGATTCTGACCATTTATTTTTGATGTATTGAAATCCCATGACTTATATCCACAATCCTGACACAACAAAATTAAACAAACAGCCCAGCCTCTTCGCTTTATACCTACATCACTAACAACTCATGTGCCACATGATAAACATTCTGGGCGTGCGACAGATGAAATAATTGTTTGCATACATTCTAAATCTACAATTACAATACCTGAAACAATCTAAATCGTTATTTACACTATGTACATTCTTTGTCTTGGGCCTAGACATGGAAGGTCCGCCAAGGCTTGCATCACTTGTATTTACACTATCTACATTGGATTCATTGTTATTTTCACTTTCCTTGGTGAAGTGATTCCATTGGAAAACACGTTTTTTTCCTATTTTTCTGTGTTTTAGCAGTACAACCCATGACTAGAAACCAATATTATGCACAAAAAACACGTATACAAACCACATGAATGCCTAGATACTTTCATAACAAACCTTCATTTGTTTGTTGCTTGATATGTGCTGCCGTCTAGTCCAAGGCAGCCAAACATTGCCAGAAGTATGAAAAATATAACAGTCAAACTTAATCGCGTACTTTGAACAAATGTACGAAATTTCAAAAAAATCGTGAACATATAACCTGAGTTGTCAAAGTGACAGCTCAGATGCCCACTTTCGAGCAGAGAAGGCTGCGCTGTGGTGCTGTTAAAAACTCAATTTGGCCAATCAGTAATAGAGAAAACCCAAACATGTTATAGGCCTATATATATTTGAAAACTACAGAAACCAAGCTTTTTAATGAGACAAAGAAAAAAATTCTGATTTTAGAGGTAGATGGATACTTTGTAAGGAGTTCCAACTCCATTACGGGCAACGCCCTGGCGGGAGGAGTGTTAATCAATTCATTCTCACCTTGCACCCACCTAACAGCTACATTCTTACATCATTAGTACAACATAATCTATTATTATTAATCATACTAGTAATCTAAAAAAAATACAAAACATTGACTGACACCGGGTTTCCGAAACGTAAGATATCTACTAGATGGCATTATTCAATCCGTAAGCGTTTCTGAAACGTTCGATGGCGGCTAATCGTTCAATAAAACGCCCTACAAACTATCGCACCATAAATCACTAGATATCTGTCGAAACGGTAGATAAACACGCAACATGGCGGAAATGCGAAATATTTATGTTGATGTATGTTTCGTTATTATGTTAGCATTTAATCTTACATTATGTTACTAGCTTGTTATGGTATTAAAATTAAAAGTAGTAATGAAGCTGACATTGGTTATTAATTTGTGTGTGAAATAATTCATAATACTGTACTAGAAAAATTGTATATTATCGGTTAGATGAACTTTGTTATAGCCTAGGCTATTGTATCCATCGTTTATTTGTATTAATTTCATTTTCTGTTGTAAGTTAATACTTTAAGAAAACATCGCGAATATTAATTCACATCATATTTTCTTGCTGGTCATTTTCAATGCCAGATCGTATAAGGCCTAGGTCTATACAGAAGTAAATATTCCCTGAAAGAAATACAGCAATCCTTTCAAGAAGTAGCCTACGATGATATTCAGATTCGGAAAAAATGTAGCTTAAGTATATTAATTTTATTTTGTGATGCAACACTTTATGAAGAAAATATTGCCATTTTACAGCACGAATATTAATACATAATCATCATCTTTCTCGTCATCTTCATCCTGAGGCAATAATTAGGCCTAGAGATGTGTAAAGCAAAAAGTATTCCCTGAAAGAATTAGATCTTTGACGATATTGAGTTTCGGAAAGAATCAGGCTGTCAAAGCAATGACCTATGGATAAATAGGCCATCATATTAAATAAGGAACAACTGCAAGCATGCCTTTTTCAGCGTTAAATTGCCCATCATTAGAATTGGGAACAACCATCGAAGCATTCCTTTCTGTGGTAAATTAGCTATAACTTAATTAATGTGTTACGTTTTACGCATTATGTTGTCAGATTGTGATGGGTGACATTTTTCTCTAATGCACAAGTCTCGAAATCGAAATTACCGTAGTTTATCTCACGTTTTACATTCATTTTAGCAGACAAACAGCAGACAAGGAAAAGCAGAAAGATAATTCAGCCATTTTGAATAGAATAGCAAGAAGCGCTCCGGTTGGTTGCTATTCAATCACGGCCAACTTGATATTAGAGTAAGCACCGTGTCTCCATCTATTGACAAAGTGCTCAACTCATTTATCTGACATTAGCTATTTCTTGAGCAAATTTGCTTTCGGAAATGGGAAGGTGTTTATCGAGTCTATAAATGTATAGAACGATTAGCTGTCTAGAAGATATCTGGAGCTTTTATGCAACCGGCCAGAGTACAACTAAAAGACAAAAACAACAATATTAATCTGAGTGGTCAGGCAGGTGTGGAAGTGAATTTCTCCCGACGTTTCATAGGCCCAGCTGCCTCCATTTTCAAGGGCGTTGAAGTGTCGAGTCGTCCTGCTGTAAAATATATGCAAGTTCTGGTTACGCAGATCCAACCAATGAGGTGTCGGTAACCCCTCCATCGTTCCTTTTTTGGGCCAGCCTCTCCCTGCAGTTCATCACCCGTTTGAGGCAGTGATTCCAAATAGGGCTGATGTTAATTCTCACGTCTCTGTTCAAGTTGTCTGGTTCCAACTTAATTTTAATCGCCTCTTTTATTAGTCTGTCCCAGTAACATGACGTCTTGGCCAGATTTGCGGTTTTGGAAAATTCGATTTTGTGTCCTGGGCCAGAGTTGATAGCATGTTCTGCTACCACTGATTTCTCAAGGTAGAAGAGTCTCATGTGTCGGGCATGTTCCATTCAGTGTTGATCAGTAGTGTTTGCATTCTGGCCGATGTATGCTGTACCGCATTCAGAAGGAATACGATACACGCCTGGGGTCCTGAGGCCGATTTCGTCCTTGATAGGTCGTAAAAAGCTCCTGATTTTCGGGGGTGGTTTGAATACCACCTTGATCTTCCTCTTCCGCAGTATTTAGGCTAGTCTCTGAGAGAGATTTCCAAAATGTGGCAGTAATGCGACTCCTGTAGTGTCCTCAGAGTCTGCTGTTCATGTTTCCTGGCAAACGGTCCTTTTCAGGGCCATACGAAGTTCTGCTTCACGATAGCCATTCTGTAGAAAAGTCTTCCTAAGATGGTTGAGTTTGTCAGGTAGGCTCTCTTTATCCAAAATGGAAATGGCTCTTTTGATGAGAGTGTGAAGGACACCTCTCCGTTGTGCCGGATGGTGATGGCTACCTCTTACATAACATAATCATCTGTTATCCCTTATTACATTAATCATATATATGGAGGACTTGATAATTTCTAAACAGATAGAAGTGAATTGTCTGATACAAAATCCCAAATCTAGTAGTGCATCTTTCGTGGACTCCGGGAGCGAGCCACACGACCCAAAAACTAATGGTTTCACCATACACTCTACTCCGGGCTATTTATCCTTAAATGTAGTGTCTAATTGTTGATATTTAGTCATTTTCTCTCTGGCCCCTCTCCCTAAACTGTCTCCATCTTCATAGCGTATGGTCACGTCATAAACCGTCACCTTATTGTTCTCTCTCACTACTAAGTCTGATTTGTGCAATTCGTTTGCAGAAATAGAAAATGTATGCTTTTTAAACACCTCAACATTGGTTATACTGGCAACCCTCTCAAAGACCCGGGCCACTAGTTGGTTATGACGCCTCATCCGAGGTGTTTTAGTTGCCAGACACTGACCAACCATGTGTCCAAGGGTCTCCTGGAAAGTACCTCATTCCCGACACATTATATCTACATCTGGATGGAATCTTTTCTCCAAAACTCTACAGAGTGCAGTATTAGTTCTTAATTTTAGCGTCTCAGTAAACAACCTGGTCTTCAGTAACGACTTATCAATTAGAAAGGCATTACCTATTTTATCCCTATAAAGCGAGGGCACAACCTTTCCCTGCCATCCACAACTTGCCCAATACATCCTATCTTTCTCCTTAAGGTCCAATTTGGTGTTGACCAAGGTATATAAGCTGCATGGCCATGTAATTCCCAATCTACTCGCACGATTAGCAACTTTCGCTTAATAATCAGCTTCCTCAGACACTATACGCACTATGGGATCCTCACTAGCACCTAACCGAATATTATGCTTCAATCTTGCTAGCTGCATCACATTTAGTAGTTTGGGAAATCCCAATCCCCCATCCTTGCATCTTGCATAGGAAAACCCATCGTTCACTTGAGCGGGGAGATGTAGTAGGCTACCCCCTTGATCACCTGTCGAAGGGCATCGTCAATGGCAGAGAGCGTGTTTTCACTGGGGGGATTAATTGTAAGGCCATATAGGAACTTCGGTATTAAATAAGGAAATAAGATTCAGTTTTTGTTGCGGTTTCAACGGGTATTCACTGATCTTACGCACTGTGGCTGGAAGCTTTTCACCCAGCAGCCTCCCATCAGCTTTACCCTTCCAGGGTTCTGTATTGCTCCCTAGGTAATCCAAGATCTCTCCTGGATGAGCAAAATTGAGTTTCTCGTTTTTAACCCATATAAATGGATCTGCTGTAACCCATGAATCTTTAGTGGCAACTATTTATTGATAGCTGTAGCCCAATTTTATCTAAGCCTAATAATAAAATATCCACCAATGCTTGCATGGCTGGTTTGTTATCCATTATCAGTACAAGGTCATCGGCAAAGGCTAGGACTCCCGTTCTCACCCCTCCTAACGAGAATCCTAGCCCCGCCGATTCTATTTTGCATAAGACTTCATCAATGACAAGGTTGAAGAGGACTGGGGAGAGAGAGGGTCATCCTGCCGTATTCCCCTTTTTTCCTCATTCGGGGGGCTACCCGCCTGAAGGGTAGTAGTAAAATTGGAGTAAGATGATATGATAAGCATCAGTATCTCAACTGGTAGTCCGACGTTCGCCATAGCTCTTCTTATCGCTCCATGCAGTACCAAGTCAAACGCTTTGGCAAGATCTAGGGCAGTGATACATGCTCCACTGGTCTTGTTTGCATGAGCTGTAAATTCATTAATCAAGGTACTGTTTACCTGACATCCAGGTTCCAGCACAAACCCTTTTGCCTCTGGGAGAGACTAATGACCTTTCTACATCAGCCAATCAATCAGTCTGGAGGAAATTCGTGCTAGGAGTGACATAATAGTAATTGGTCTCCAACTTCCTGGCAATTTGAGATCTCTACTATGTTTAGGTATAAATGTGGTTCTACCCATTTTTCATGCTTTAGGGTAACTCCCTGATATAACTGCATTGAATATTTTCGACAAGATCCTATCATATCCTACCAATTGAAATTTACAAATCCCATCCACCTCGGAGGCGGAAGAGACCTCGATCCTTCGGATCCTGACCCCAACCTCCTCAGGGGTAATGGCCCCAAAACTATCCAAGGAACTCCTCTCAACACCCGAAACCTCCGAAACCCGATCATTGTTAGCATTACCCCACATTTTGGAGTACAACTTGGTAAGTTCGCTATACGGGGGACTACCTGTCTGATTTCTATCTCTGAGAATATCAGTATCTAAACACGCTCTATCAACTATCACTTTAGGATTTTTCTTATACAACTTCTGCACTTCATTATATGGTATTTTGCTTTTTGGGAAAGTGGCTTGCTCACCACTCTATCTATGTTTGCAATGCTGGTTTACCTTCTCTATTAGTAATATTACCAGCAAATTTATCGACAGTGTCATCCATATCCAATTCTCCATTCCCATCGTGTAGTATGCCCGTTAGTCTTTCCACTCTCGCAAATAGGGTGCGTTTGCACTTCACCAATCGAATAGGCGCCAACCTACATAAATGTAGATAAATTTGTAGTTTCCGATCAGTTCCTTTTACGAGAATGGTCACGGACAACCCTAGCTAGTGCTTGCTCAGCGGTAGTGAGAACTCTTATCCCTTTCGTGGTTAATTGGAATTACAGGGGAGAAATATTATAACACCTACTTGATGAATAGTTTGATTTTATTAATACTTCTTTTTAAGCGACACACTGGGTTCGTTGCACAAAGGAGTCTGCGATGCCTATATTCATATATGCTGACTTATGCTTTTAAATACTGGACGTGTCTATATTCATACGTAAACTTCTATATTCAATTACTATTCTACTTATATTTTATACTCAATAATAACGCGCCCCGACGATCCATATGACTTGTATCAAACACTTCCTCTATTTTTTACGGCGCGGAGAGATTCTCAGTCTATGTTTCACAGGTAACAAATATTAAAATGTTCAATTATTACGCGCACGATAATTCTTAAAACTTGTATTTAAAACTTAACCCTCTATTTCTTTACGGCGCGGAGAAAATTCACATGGTCCTTCTTTTCGGCAACGCTTCCCAGTTAGAACAGAACAGTTTTCGTAGTTAATTTTCCCTCACTTGATTTCATTAATTCCTCTCCTTAACATCATTTCATTGGTCCACTTCTTATGCCTATTTGTCTCGCAGCCTCTTATTGGTCAGCTTGAATGGTATGGTAGTCTTGTCCCTAGCTAAAAGTCAGTTAAAACTGAGTTTCTTCCCCTAAAATCCATTTGTGAATTCTGACATAAAGGACTGGCGTCTATGTGTCCCATACAAAGCCATTAAGCATCCGGTCTTACAGTAATTGCATAATAAGTCCAAAGTCATGAGTCTGGTATAAATTTTATACGCATATTCTTATAGTATGAAATTTTCCGAATCTTTTGATATTAATCTTCTGTCTGTCCGATGATAATTACTTCTTGTAATTCATTACGATTGAATTTTGATATGAAATAATTAATTGATGGTCACATGTTATATGTCAAGTTGTAGGTCCTGTCACTGTCTTGCCGATGGTGTGATTGGTTAAGGGGTCCGACATTCCAAACGGCTTCAGTAGGAAGGTGTAGAATTTCTTTAATTAGCTGGCGTATAGAATTGTCCAGCGCCTTAAGTAAAGTTTTGCTAGAAGGGATTAGCAATAAAAAAGTACTAGAATTGGGGAATGAGATATCTGGAGATAAGTGTCAGCTTTTGATTTGCTTTCAATGGGAAAGTCGTCAGCTTTCTGGCCGCACTCAGGATTTTATCACCTAGAATTCATCCCTCATTATTCCCTTTCCAGGGATCGTTATTCAAACCAAGATATCTCAAGGCTTTACCTGGAGGGGAAAAGTTTATTTGCTTATTCCCGATTCTAATAAGGGGTCAATCGACACCCTAGAACCCTTGATTGCAACTATATTAAAGGAGCATTTTTCCACTGAAATTTCAAGGCCAACTGCATTAAGACTTTTGACTAGAATCTCAATGCTCTTCTGCATATTTTCTCTATTATCCAATAATACAACTAGATCATCTGCAAAGGCTAGTATTCCTGTCTTCTCACCCTCCCAGAAAAATCCTAGCCCAGCAGAATCTATTTCATGGATAATATCGTCCATGACCGTATTGAAAAGAATAGGCGACATTGGGTCCCCCCTGTCTAATCCCCTTTTCGAGGGCTACCTATGGCAAATGATGTTGAACAGTTCTTATAGCCATTCATAATCAATTTTATGAAGTGTGTCAGTACACCTTTTCTAGCCATAGCTCTTTGTATGGCGGGATTGTATCAAAAACTTTGGCCAAGTCTACCACCATGACACACACTCCTTTATTCTTTTTAGCACAGAAAATTGCTTCAAACATTAGCGTGCCATTGACTTGACAACCAGGCTCAAGAATAAAACCTTTTTGCCTCCGGGAGAGTGAGACAACCGTCTTAAGACAGCTGTCAATCACTCCTGAGAACAGCAGTGTAGACATCACGGTGATACGGACCTTGAAGCAAGGACGAGTCATCTGCTGCTGCAAGCGGAACCACTGATGACTCAACGATAACCACAAGAAGCCGTTCCAGATTATTAAGTTTCAAACAATAGAACTTAGCCGGGAGTTTTTCAAATAGTAACTTGTGATGAAGTGTTAATTTAAATAGATTAAAGTTCATTAAGAGTGAATTGCCAAGGAGTATAGGGAGAAAGTAGAATAGTTTAAATCATTATTGTAAGATTAGGATCAATAATAATTTAGTGTCTAGTATGACATCCATCACACGTCTCCAGCGTCCATGATAGCGTGTGCCCTATGTAGATGTACGATCGGCAGTTCAATAAAGGTAGTGTTTAAGTACGAAAACTAATGTGATTGATGACGTTGAACTATCTGCCGTGTGTTAATTATGTTTGTATATATTATCTGGAAAAGGACCTGCCAGAAACCGGAAGGTAGGTACGGCTCCTTTTCGAAAGTGTATAATTTAAGGGCCAGTGTAAAGTGTCTTAGAACAAATAAATCATATCATTATCATCATCACATCACGGTGATAGGCCACCAGCTTCCCACAAGACGAAGATCCTTACCCTTTGTAGGGATAAAGGTAGTTCTGGCAAGTCTCCATACTTGCGGGTAGCAGCCCGAGATCATAATCGCATCAAAGATTTTTGCTAACATCTTACTTACCCCCCTCTAAATACCGTTTACTAACTCCATTCAAACCTGGTGAGGAAGAGGCCTTCATCTTTCGAATCTTGGCCTCTTTCTCAGCAGGTTTGACGGCTTTAAAATCCTCCAAGGAAGGACCCAAGTTGTGAAGAAAGTCATTCTCTGTTTCACAACGGGGATCAGAGCCCAAAATTTCAGAATATAACCGTATAAGCTCATCCAAAGGAGATTTATTGTTCAAATCAGTTTCGCCTACGATGTCCATGTCGAGACAAGCCCTATCCACAATTTGTTTGGGATTTCTCATGTAGAGTTTCTGTGCCATACTATATTTTTCCGTTCTCGAAAGAGGACCCCGCAAGGGCTTTCTTGTATTATTAGGGCAATTTATCCCGTCCTCCTGATCTACTAAGCTAGTTGTAAACATATTTATTATTTCGTCAATATCTATAGAAGTATCATTATCAATGATAACTCTGTGAAAATATCTATCTAGCTTCTTTTGAACTTCTCTAAACCTAGTTAATTCATTCCTAGTAACAGAGCATCAGACTGTTTCCCGAGCTATGGCAGATTTCCATCCGTAAGTGATTCAAGAATCTCATTCACAGATCTTTGAGGAGAAAGAAAAGGGCTACCAGGCAAATCTACTAATTCCATAGACCTCTTCATCTAACCTTTCAACCAACTTGGCAAAATCCGCACTAGGTGTAGGATTATTTTCTGTATTAAGATTAATGTTACTACTTGCAACAGACCTATCTAGAGATTCATGAATTGAATCACTATTTAAAAAACCATCAATGCTCTCAATATTTTCACTAGGTGAACCAGATTGATAGAGGGGTTCACTAACTGCATTATTCCTAACATCAAGATGAGAATCTATATTATAAGTAAAATCCTCAACACTATCACTATCAGTATGAATAATAGGGAAATTGAACTGAGAGTTTAGCCCAATTGCTTGATCAATACTACCTCCAGGACTAGGGGTATTAATGCCCAAAGTTTCCTGCACTCCCTCTTGTTCTGCAACCTCTAAAATGGGTAATAAATCTTGATCTTCTGGTACTTTAGCTTCTATCAGATTCAGTTCTAAGTAAGCAGTGGTAAAGAGCAGACGCAGGTAGGAGGTGCTGTGTGGATATATGTAAAAGTGACACAAGGGTCATGGCTATCGAAATTGAAGCATACAGGATGAGGATAGGCACATTTGGGGTTAAAAAAAGAGCATGGAACAAGGGAACATTGGGAGAAGATTTAACTAATGTGGCGACCTGGCCCTGGTGATAATAGTGCTACTGGTAATTGGAGGGGTGGAATTGAACCCAGGCCCAAATAGCGGGAAAGGCTGCTCAGAAGAGGTCATAAAAAGCCTGGAAAGAATGGAAGAGAGATTAGTAAATAAAATAAATGGGGCTACAAAAGAAGTTAAACAAGAAATAAGAGAGGAGATAGCGAGAATGAAAACGGAAGTGGAACAACTGAAGACAAGAATTGAGAAAATCGAGAATGCAGACCGGCAGATGAACTTAGTTTTCCACGGAATAGAAGAAAGAAAAGGTATCAGTGCTCTTCAGGAAGTCCATGAGCTATTGGAAAACAAATTAGAAGTTCAGATAATGGGATGGGAGTTCCTTACGGCACACAGAGTCTGGAAGATTCCGGGGAAAAGAACAATTATAGCCAAATGCGCGTCCACACAAGTTGTTTTTGCTACACTTAGGAGAACAAAAAATTTGAAAGGGACTGCGATATACATTAACAGGGATCTATCTCCGACGGAGAGAGCAACAAGGAAGAAACTAGTAGAACGAATGAAGCTGGAACGTAGCAAGGGGAAGAAGGCTATTGTACGAAACCTACAACTATATGTCGATGGGAGGAAGACAGACCTAAGTAGCAGCACGGTAGCAAGCACCAGGAAAGCTATGACCTCGTCAGCAACGAACGAAGAGGATGCCGCGTGTCAGGTTAATGAACGTAGGCTTAGAACGCGTGCAGCGACGTCATCAACTGGAGTTAACCGCCAAGAAGAACAGCTGAGAGAAGCAGCTAGCACGTCATCGGCGACGCGTTTCCAGATTCCTCACGGACCTTGGAGCAAGGACGAGTCATCTGCTGCTGCAAGCGGAACCACTGATGACTCAACGATAACCACCAGAAGCTGTACCAGATTATTAAGTTTCAAACAATAGAACTTAGCCGGGAGTTTTTCAAATAGTAACTTGTGATGAAGTGTTAATTTAAATAGATTAAGGTTCATTAAGAGTGAATTGCCAAGGAGTATAGGGAGAAAGTAGAATAGTTTAAATCATTATTGTAAGATTAGGATCAATAATAATTTAGTGTCTAGTATCACATCCATCACACGTCTCCAGCGTCCATGATAGCGTGTGCCCTATGAAGATATACGATCGGCAGTTCAATAAAGGTAGTGTTTAAGTACGAAAACTAATGTGATTGATGATGTTGAACTATCTGCCGTGTGTTAATTATGTATGTATCTATTATCTGGAAAAGGGCCTGCCAGAAACCGGAAGGTAGGTACGGCTCCTTTTCGAAAGTGTATAACTTAAGGGCCAGTGTAAAGTGTCTTAGAACAAATAAATCATATCATATCTATCAGATTCAAGCCGCGACGTTTGTAAGATATTTGTTTATTGGTCTTCGTTCTTAAAATTTCTGCAATTTTTGTATTCATAAGTCTTTCACCCCGAAACCTCTCGTTAAATTCAATTAACAATTCGACCTCCTAGTCAGACCAGGTAGACTGAAGCCTGCCAGGGGCCCCTCTAGGCCTATTAAGTTCCCGGACCATTTTCTCATTACGCTTGGCTGGATGTTGGGATCTTCCATGTAAATTAAGACCTCTTTGAGAACTAAAACTATTCTCACAGTACAAACATTGAAAATCAAGGGTTTCCCGCATAACCGGGCCAAGACATAGGGCTCGATGAACTAATAGCCCATGCTTAGTTTTGAAAACAGCATCACAGACACCTCATTTGCACTCTATTTCTATCCCCGGATGCTCATCTTTAACGTGCTTGTAGGCATCCCTGAACGTGTCCAGGGAAGCAGAGCACCTTTCATAGGGACCCTTCAGAAAGGGATGAATTAAGATGAACTTAATACGCTCAATATTCTGAATATTCGCCATTACTAAAATAAGACACGAATAACACTACAAAATTCTGACACACCTCTTAACAAAGCACCAATAAGCATACAGTAAAATTGCAATAGTTGTAACCATAAGACCATTAGCAAATTAAAAGATGAGTGTCCATCTCATTCACCGCTTGGGATCAACCCACAGGCATGCCAGGGGGCTATGCGACCGACCTACCAATCCCCGGCCAAGGACCAAGGGAATTACAGGTCGCTGGTTTCGTTAGTCCAGCTGACCACCGGACTACCAAGTCCCCTTCTGTCTCAGACACACTTTGGTTTCTGGGAAGCCATCCCAACTGCGATGTCAAGTCACCCTAAGTGGAGGGGTGACTCCACTGACCTTTGCCCCCTATTTTGACCAACGAGGCACTTTGATGCAAAGGACCCACTCCTACTCAGGTGGTGGGCCCACCTTACTAAGCTTTTCAGGGGTCCGGACCTAAACGACCCCACCCCTTCACCCTCGCGGGTTCCAGGGTTAGTATGTCAACTAAGTGTTGACCTAAATAATTTAAAAAGAAAAACACAAAACAAATTAAAATTAATTAAAACACTCAGCCGGACTTGACACCGCAGTCAGAATAACCCCCGTCCTCTTCAGAGAAATCTGAGACAGGAAGCCTCCTACCTCTGTAGAAGCGAGGCTAATACCAGAAAATTGCAATAGTTGTAACCATAAGACCATTAGCAAATTGCCTGATCAATACACCTCCTAGGCAACTATAACTGTTTACCCTCAATAAACAATAATATAATCCGACAGACCGCAAAAGGAAATGCCAAAGTTTGACTAGCCAGTGCCTCAGTGCCAGTATAAATTTCCATGAGAAAAGAACATTCACAATATTACAGTTATTTACAGTTATTACAATTATGTACAAATTAGTCTATAACTTTGTGTGTACACAATAATATTTTTTTTATAAATAAAATATCAGTTTTTAGGTCATTTTTTATAATTATTAAGTAATTTTCTTTCAAATTTAGGGTCACTTTATAGGTCATTTTTAAAAAAATTTTAGGTCATCAGAGTCCAGGCCCTGCTTATAAGTATTTTAAGGTACCAGTGTACGGTTTGAGCCTCAATTTCTGTAAGTTAATTTTTTGCTTGTATTGGAATGTTTTCTAAACTATAAGAACTAGACATTTAGAATTTTCAGAACTTGCAAACAATGTCATGTTACATTTTGTAACATGTAGTCATTTTCATATTTCCTTAATTAAAAGTGCAATCATAGCAAAATATGGCCTTCCTAACTGAAAAAAATAATAATATAAATCCTTCACTTAAAAGAATAATAACTTTATGGAAAACTGTACATTAAAAATCCCAATGGTACAAGAAGTCAAAAACCATGCAATAGCATCATGCAGTAACATAATTATTGTTCTAGTTTTAATAGTTAGGAAAAATGTTCACAATTCCACTCAATATGCACTCATAACAGAGTTTCCCTTTAAGTTGATTTACTTTTTCTAAGTAAGGAATATTTCCTTCTATACTATAAGAGCTAGAGACCTAAAATATTGAGGGCTTCTATATACGGAACCAGGATACACTTTCTATCTAACCTTTTTTGCCATAACTAATTAATTAAAGATTTCAACTTGCACATTGCAGTGAAAAAATTGTTAAATGTTCTTCAGCTACAAAAAAAAAAATTAATATCTTTAAGATAAATAAAAGCGCACAAAAAACCTCAGGCACAATTTTTTTTAATGAGAAATTCAGCTCCCTCATGCTAACAGTGTAAGAGAAAATGTTACTTTCATTTAACATTGCAGAAATAGTACCTTCCGGGTGCCCTGAACATACTTTGACCAATATTAACTATTTTAAATAATAGTAGAATATATGCATTTTGTAGTCATAACTCCAAAAAGTAAAAATACTTAGTCAAAAATAAAACAAAACAAAAATCAAAGGAAAAAGTGTTAAAGTATCCTCGGTCTCCCATATTCTAAATTTGCTATTGATAAACAGAATATTTACAAATGTTTGAAATTAGCCAGGCTGTGATCAATCTTATGTCCATTAATTTCCCATTTTCAAATACGACAATGAAATTTCTTGTATTAGTCTATTAACAGTAGTGTCCAATGGATTTAAATCAATACATGAGTATTTAGGAAAGGAAATGAACCCAGTTCATTTGCTTCACCTGTGAGTTTTCACAACTGAATTGATACCTCTGCATAAATTCTCTCTGAAACATCTTTCATTTAATTTACATACTCTAACCACATCATTTCAAGGAATAAATAACTTCTTATTACTTTTGAAAGAAATAAACGAGTGTGGACTTTCTGTCTATGTAATCACTTTTCTGCAGTTGTCATACTCAAGAGAACCAACTATTTTCTTAACAACATAACCTGATATGTATTCAATACCTGAAAACAATGTTAATGTTAAATACGATAAGCAGTAATCATCATCAGAAATCTAAACTGGTGACCGAAGACATAAGGGGTCATCCTCATTTTGTATAAATTGAGTGCTCTTCGCATCACGAGTACTACTTACATTAAGGATAGGTATACTGACTTGTGAAATGCATTTTAATTCATTCCTGTTATACAGTCGTTTGAAGAATGATTTGAACTGCAAACATGTGGGATTAACATTACAACCTCCTCGTTGCCTTATAAGACCAAAAAATAGTTCTACATGATCCTGGCTTAGCTTGTAAGTTAGAAGGTATTTGACTTTGTGTATTTTTACAAACATGTATAAATTCTGCACAGACAATAAGCACACTTTTAGGCCCACAAATCCAACCTTCCTATTACATGTTTACATTCCTAGCAATGTATGCAATGGCATCATAAAGAAATGGACTCCGTAGATTTTCATTTTCCATTGCAAGTGGGCTTTGAATGCTTTACAAATTTGCTGGATGAATTAAGTAAATGAAATCTGTTATCCATACACAGAGTGGTCCAAAAAAATGTATCCACTGTTTAAAATTCCATAACTTGCAAACTAATTGACGGAGTTGTCTCATCTTTGGTGAAAGTGTAGCTTAAAGTCCAAATTAAAGATATCACTGTACGTGTTCGAAATGGTCACCATTAACATCCACACACAAACGATGCTGCCAAATTGCAGCACGAACTACCGACTGCAACGTGTTCAGTTGGATATTTGCACATGAATGTACGATGGATTCTCGAAGTGCATCCAATGTGCGTGGCTTTTGTCGATAAACGACGTCCTTTAGTGTTCCCCACAGGTAAAAGTCCAGAGGAGTTAAGTCTGGGGAACGTGGTGGATACTCCACAGCACCTCTACGGCCTATCCATCTTCCTGGTAGAGTTTCGTCGAGATGAGCCCTAATACGATTGTGGTAGTGGGCTGGGGCACCATCGTGTTGAAAGTAAAATCTTCCGTCTCCATACACGTCTCGGATGGCAGGTAAAATGGATGTCTGAAGCTACTGAAGGTACCTGTAACTGTGCTGTCAAAGAAGAATGGCCCAATCAAGCCCCAATAAGACAACCCACACCACACATTTACTCCTGGCAAATTCACTGCTTTGTCTACATGGACGTTCGGATTTTCGGCGGCCCAGTAGATGCAATTGAGACGATTTACTGTACCATTGAGTTTGAACTGTGCCTCATCAGACCACACAATCATCTCTGCAAACTTTTCATCGTTGTGCACCATGTTAGTAAACCACTCGCTGTACTCCATTCGACGATCTGGGTCGTCCTCGTTCATTGCGTGTAGCAATCGTGGGATGTAGCACTTCCACTTTGCTGTCTTCAAAATTCTTTCAGTTTCTTCTCAATCTTTAAATTCTTGTAGCTTTAACGCCACATTACAGAAATCCAGTGCCTCTGCTACTGAATTCTTGAGTGTCTGAACTGCAGGTCTAACATGCATTTTATGTTTATGCCAGTTGATATGTTTCGAGGTTAATTTGTTTGCTAGACACAAACCCTTGGCACTTTGTAATTGGAATAAAGATTCCACATAAGACCAGCGAATTTCACTGTCTTTGCGATAAATTACTTGTTTCTCAGCAAAACAGTTGCATACAAGTTTAATCATATGACATGCATCAAGCAATACAGGATTTGATGCTCTTGAAAGAGATGGGTGAAGGAATCCTATATAAATTTTAATTTGATTTCATTCTTTACATTAAATTTTTTGTACGTGCGAGGTTTCCACATTGTAGAGCTTGAAGAGTAGAATCCAATGATATAATCTCGGTTTAGCCAATTCCACCACATAGGAGGTTTCATAAAATCAATTATGTTATATTAGTTTGTAGACCTCGGCCTTTGTTTGCTGGACTGAATGAATATGCAAGGGTCCTCTGATTAAATATTGATACATATAACTTATAATGTGCTATAATTGAGTAGAGGCTGGTGCCTTATCAGATCAGCTTCTTGGTTTGCAGCTTAAATATTTCTATGTCACCTCTGAGTGAATCTGGGACTTCAGTGAGTGTTTTATTAATTGCTGTAAGAATTGTTAAAGATGGTGTTTGTAGACTGATCTGTGATCAATCTTGTGTCTATTAATTTCCCCGACTGCATGATTACTGCAAATTTTCAAATATGACAATGAAATTACTTGTATTAGTCTATTAACATTAGTGTCTAATGAATTTAAATCCAATACATGAGCATTTAGGAAAGGACATAAACCCAGTTCATTTGCTTAAGGTGTGAGTTTTCACAACTGAATTGATACCTCTGCATAAATTCTCTCTGAAACATCTTTCAATTAATTTACATACTACTAACCACATCATTTCTTACTTTTGAAAGAAATAAACGAGTGTGGACTTTCTGTCTATGTAATTGCTTTTCTGCAGTTGTCATACTTGAGAGAACCGACGATTTTCATAACGTAACCTCATATGTATTCAACAATATTATCTGACAACGATGTTAATGTTGAATAAGATGGACAGTAACCATGATCAGAAATCTCAACTTGTGACTGAAGACATAAGGGGTCATCCTCATTTTGTATAAACTGAGTGCTTTTCGCATCACGAGTAGTCTAACTACTTACATAGGATAGGTATACCATCTTGTGAAGTGTAATTTCCTGTTTTTATGCATTTTAATTCATTCCTGTTAAGTTATACAGTCGTTTGAAGAATGATTTGAACTGCAAACATGTGGGATTAACATTCCAACCTCCTCGTTGCCTTATAAGACCAAAAAATAGTTCTACATGATCCTGGCTTAGCTTGCAAGTTAGAAGGTATTTGACTTTGTGTATTTTTACAAACGTGTATAAATTCTGCACAGACAATAAGCACACTTTTAGTCCCACAAATCCAACCTTCCTATTACATGTTTACATTCCTAGCAATGTATGCAATGGCATCATAAAGAAATGGACTCCGTAGATTTTCATTTTCCATTGCAAGTGGGCTTTGAATGCTTTACAAATTTGCTGGATGAATTAAGTAAATGAAATCTGTTATCCATACACAGAGTGGTCCAAAAAAATGTATCCACTGTTTAAAATTCCATAACTTGCAAACTAATTGACGGAGTTGTCTCATCTTTGGTGAAAGTGTAGCTTAAAGTCCAAATTAAAGATATCACTGTACGTGTTCGAAATGGTCACCATTAACATCCACACACAAACGATGCTGCCAAATTGCAGCACGAACTACCGACTGCAACGTGTTCAGTTGGATATTTGCACATGAATGTACGATGGATTCTCGAAGTGCATCCAATGTGCGTGGCTTTTGTCGATAAACGACGTCCTTTAGTGTTCCCCACAGGTAAAAGTCCAGAGGAGTTAAGTCTGGGGAACGTGGTGGATACTCCACAGCACCTCTACGGCCTATCCATCTTCCTGGTAGAGTTTCGTCGAGATGAGCCCTAATACGATTGTGGTAGTGGGCTGGGGCACCATCGTGTTGAAAGTAAAATCTTCCGTCTCCATACACGTCTCGGATGGCAGGTAAAATGGATGTCTGAAGCTACTGAAGGTACCTGTAACTGTGCTGTCAAAGAAGAATGGCCCAATCAAGCCCCAATAAGACAACCCACACCACACATTTACTCCTGGCAAATTCACTGCTTTGTCTACATGGACGTTCGGATTTTCGGCGGCCCAGTAGATGCAATTGAGACGATTTACTGTACCATTGAGTTTGAACTGTGCCTCATCAGACCACACAATCATCTCTGCAAACTTTTCATCGTTGTGCACCATGTTAGTAAACCACTCGCTGTACTCCATTCGACGATCTGGGTCGTCCTCGTTCATTGCGTGTAGCAATCGTGGGATGTAGCACTTCCACTTTGCTGTCTTCAAAATTCTTTCAGTTTCTTCTCAATCTTTAAATTCTTGTAGCTTTAACGCCACATTACAGAAATCCAGTGCCTCTGCTACTGAATTCTTGAGTGTCTGAACTGCAGGTCTAACATGCATTTTATGTTTATGCCAGTTGATATGTTTCGAGGTTAATTTGTTTGCTAGACACAAACCCTTGGCACTTTGTAATTGGAATAAAGATTCCACATAAGACCAGCGAATTTCACTGTCTTTGCGATAAATTACTTGTTTCTCAGCAAAACAGTTGCATACAAGTTTAATCATATGACATGCATCAAGCAATACAGGATTTGATGCTCTTGAAAGAGATGGGTGAAGGAATCCTATATAAATTTTAATTTGATTTCATTCTTTACATTAAATTTTTTGTACGTGCGAGGTTTCCACATTGTAGAGCTTGAAGAGTAGAATCCAATGATATAATCTCGGTTTAGCCAATTCCACCACATAGGAGGTTTCATAAAATCAATTATGTTATATTAGTTTGTAGACCTCGGCCTTTGTTTGCTGGACTGAATGAATATGCAAGGGTCCTCTGATTAAATATTGATACATATAACTTATAATGTGCTATAATTGAGTAGAGGCTGGTGCCTTATCAGATCAGCTTCTTGGTTTGCAGCTTAAATATTTCTATGTCACCTCTGAGTGAATCTGGGACTTCAGTGAGTGTTTTATTAATTGCTGTAAGAATTGTTAAAGATGGTGTTTGTAGACTGATCTGTGATCAATCTTGTGTCTATTAATTTCCCCGACTGCATGATTACTGCAAATTTTCAAATATGACAATGAAATTACTTGTATTAGTCTATTAACATTAGTGTCTAATGAATTTAAATCCAATACATGAGCATTTAGGAAAGGACATAAACCCAGTTCATTTGCTTAAGGTGTGAGTTTTCACAACTGAATTGATACCTCTGCATAAATTCTCTCTGAAACATCTTTCAATTAATTTACATACTACTAACCACATCATTTCTTACTTTTGAAAGAAATAAACGAGTGTGGACTTTCTGTCTATGTAATTGCTTTTCTGCAGTTGTCATACTTGAGAGAACCGACGATTTTCATAACGTAACCTCATATGTATTCAACAATATTATCTGACAACGATGTTAATGTTGAATAAGATGGACAGTAACCATGATCAGAAATCTCAACTTGTGACTGAAGACATAAGGGGTCATCCTCATTTTGTATAAACTGAGTGCTTTTCGCATCACGAGTAGTCTAACTACTTACATAGGATAGGTATACCATCTTGTGAAGTGTAATTTCCTGTTTTTATGCATTTTAATTCATTCCTGTTAAGTTATACAGTCGTTTGAAGAATGATTTGAACTGCAAACATGTGGGATTAACATTCCAACCTCCTCGTTGCCTTATAAGACCAAAAAATAGTTCTACATGATCCTGGCTTAGCTTGCAAGTTAGAAGGTATTTGACTTTGTGTATTTTTACAAACGTGTATAAATTCTGCACAGACAATAAGCACACTTTTAGTCCCACAAATCCAACCTTCCTATTACATGTTTACATTCCTTAGCAATGTATGCAATGGCATCATAAAGAAATGGACTCCGTAGATTTTCTTTTTCCATTGCAAGTGGGCTTTGAATGCTTTACAGAACTTCAGCAGTTTTTTCACATTTTCTACTACAATCTTCTGACCTTATCCCTGACAAAGCAAAATCAAGAGCTGTACAATCATATATGTTTGTAATATTATTATTTATAGTTTCAGCAGACACACACTTTAACTTTTCATGTGTGTCAGATGGCAACCGACCACTAGCATGTCTGCGTAACTTTACACTCAAAGAACTCAGTTCATCCCACAGCTTATGAGCAAAGGGATAGTTACTGCCTTTTAATTCCATTATTAACTGACTGTTTGATTTTGATATTTTACGTACAAATTTACATAGAATATTTACCGTAATGAAACTAATTTCATCCTCAAAGGCATTTACAATGACTTTTCTCAAGTGACAGAAAAAAGGTTTTCAAGGCTGGAAAATATTTATCTAGATATGTAACACTGCCAAACCACAAGTTACATCGCGTTATAACCGAGCTGGAAAAAGAACTGGAGCTAGACCTGGATATTCTTCATGAAGGTGACTAAAATAGAGACCTTTCATTTTTCTTGAATGTAAAAAGACTAGCTTTAACTTGGCCATGATGGTATTCAATTCTGACATCTCTTTCAAAATTACATCACCAACAAAATTTGCAACAAGATTAAAAAGAGGGTATAAAATGTCGGTTCTGTCCCTTCGGTTTTTCCGCTTTTTTGCAAGTTCAAATAGTGCCGGACAAACTAACTCCCTTTCTGACCACCACTTCATGGGATTTCCTTGTTTCCGTAATAGAGCTTCCACTTCTACTATTGAGGGAGTTCTCTAGCCTGGAAACAGTTTCATGGAACTCGACACAAAGACTAGATCGAGATTCTGACTTCAGTGGCTGTGGATGTGTGCGACACATGACACTTCTCACAATGTTTTATAACATTTTGCTTTACCCTTTTAACAAAATGTTTATCCAAAAAGACATGCACTTTGAATAGGGGGTCTAATAGGGTAGCTTCTGCAAAAATTATGTTTTCTTCTACACTCCGAAATCATTGGTTTAGCTCTTCCAAGAGTTTCTTGTCCATCTTCCATACATCACTATTGATATTGGGGTTATTGATGTATCTGGTACACCATCTTTTTAGTGAGTGTCTGAGGAGGATTACTTATGAAGCAGTGACAAGCTTTTCGCTACTCATTTCCATAGTGTAGTCTTTAAGCAATTCACATGCATCTGTCATTGCTGAAAGGTCCTTGCTCCTTAAATTTTGTAGTTCTGGATAATTTATAGTTATTACCGATAAGAGTGGATTTTTTACTTCAGTAATTCTTTGCATCATATCGTAGGTCAAATTCCGCCTTGTTACTTAAGGGCAAGAGTTCCTTCCCTCAACTGCTCCTGCATCTTCTTTAGCTTAATGCAGTCCTGCGAACTTCTTTTTAAAAACTTGACAATTTTTTTTTAACCTTTTATTGAATGGGTTGAATGTGCTATAACCCATTCTGAACAATCAAGTTCAATGTATGTGCAAAACATGGGCAGTGAATCTTATTGCTGCCACACGGTGACAACACACATGATTTGTTCTCAATTTCTCATTCTCGAACAACATTCCGTAGTTTGTCAGCCAGATCTTCACAGTGTTGTGATTGATGCACTTTATTAGGAAAGAGTGAATTGCAAAGTCCTTGATGTAGTGTGCTGCAACAGATAAGTAGCTGTCATTTGTGACAGAAGTCCATTCGTCCATTGTCTGAACAATAACCTTCTACTGAATTAACAAATGGTTTAACCCTTTCTTTAAGCATGATGTATTGCTGCGTTAGCATGACGGTGGAAATAGTTTTCCTCGTAGGCATTCTGTAAGCCCCATTCAGCTTTTGTAGGAAATTTTGTAACTGTTTGTTTTCTACAATACTAAATGGCAAATCATTTTTCATAGTTGTATCCAGCAACAGGAAATCCCGCTTGTGATTTCTTTTATTTGATGGAGGGTTTGGAAAATATGATGCCAATGTATTTTGGGCCTGGGGCCGTCTATATCACAGCTCGGCAATCTGGGTCTTGGTGGTGAAGCCTAGCCTTGCACTATGCCGCCATCTTGGCTCACTGTAAGACACCCATTGAGCTACACGTAATTCAATAAGAAACTTGTTATTATAAATATAATACACCAGAGAAGAATTGCAGGTAATGGCTGCTTCATTTATATTTGCACTCATCAACAGATAGCTACACAAGGTTGAGATCACCCGTAAGGACAACATGGTCATAGTTCGGAATTAAATTAATTAGAGCAGGGGTGCTCAAACTTGAACTGCTGGCGATCTACCTCAATATTTTTAGACTACTTACGATCGACTCTGAGAGACTGCAAGTGTGTGTGATGCAGGGTTGTCGTACATACACGATACACCCTACCTACCTAGGTAGGGCGTACCGTAGCATATATAGATATTAGCTTTCTGCGCAGTATAGGTACATTATTTTAGTCAAGGTTTGGGTTAGGTTTAGTTAGGTTCTTCTCTACAATATCAATGAAAAAACTCATAGTTATTCAAAATTGCGAGTTTATTGGTTGTTACAAAACAAAAGAGTTACATATGGTGTTAAACTTAACTAAGGAGTGGCTTTGGATGTTGAAGCGTGGCACTGCATGTCCTCAGCATACTTTTCATAAGATGGTACGTAACCACTGAGTGCTAATCGCAAGCATGATGACATATGATCGTCAGTTAGTCGATTGCGATATTTTGACTTAATTATCTTCATTTCAGAAAATGCAGACTCGCACAAGTAAGTTGACCCAAAAAATGCCGTCAGTTGAAGGGCGATTTGCCTTACATTCGGATATTTATCTTCAGATATAAAACACCAGAAATTTGTATCAGATGCTGTAGCTTTGAGATGTATATCTGATATAATCTGCACCAACTCATTTTCAACAGAACATGAGTTCATATTAAACTGACTGGCTATTTCAGTAGCTAATTCCTCAATGTTTTTACATGAAAAAGGATAACTCATAAATGATGCTATATTTTCCAATTTACTGCAATCATGAAAACGCATTTCGAATTGTCCCAAAATATTTGATAATTCAGCCTCATACGTATCATAATTCAACTGAGGAATCCTTGCTTTCAAAGACGGAAAATGTTTCAGATCCTTTCTTTTCAGTTGATCTATCATAAGTTGCAATTTACTTTTGAATGCGTTTACTGCGCTAATCATCTCAATAATAGTTTTTCCTTTACCTTGAAGCTCCAAGTTAACGGTGTTTAAGTGCATTGTGATGTCAGTCAAAAATGCCAAATCATTTAGCCATTTTTCGTTTTTCAAAATCTGAGTGTCATCACCTCTTTCGTCTAGAAAAGCTGTTATTTCGGGCAATAATTCTTGAAACCTTTCTAGGAATTTTCCGCGACTCAACCACCTGACGTCCGTGTGAAGAACTAAATCAGTGTGTTCAGCTGACTCCCTATCTTCCAACTGCAACTGAAAGAGCCGCCGTTGCAAGCTACGTGCACGGATGGAATTCACAATTTTTGTCGCAATGCCCATAATTTCCTCCGTGTTTAAAACTTTTGAACACAAAACTTGTTGATGTATAATGCAATGGAATGAAAAAAATGAAGGGAATTCTTCATTAGCTCGACACAATGCCACAAAACCGTTTTTGTTTCCAGTCATTGCTGGTGCTCCATCGGTTGTAATGCACACTAATTTATATATTGGTAGCTCGTAGTTTTTTACAAAATTGAAGAAAACGTCAAATATATCTTCGCCACGGGTCTTCCCCTTCAGAGGTATGATTGTCAAAAATTCTTCCTTAGCCAACATGTCATTGAATACCATCCGAATAAAAATACACAGCTGGGCAGTGTCTGTCATATCGGTGGATTCGTCGAACTGTAAAGAAAAGTATGTACATTCCATGATATCATGTTTTAGTTTATCTGCGATGTCCTGGCTCATGACTTCAATACGCCTTGTGACAGTCGGACGAGATAACTGAAGTTCTCTAATAGCAGACATGATTTCTGTTTTATTTTTAAAATCTCCAAATAAAGTCTCACCCGCTTCAATAAATGCTTCCTTCACCACCGATCCATCTTCGAATGGTTTCTTGTGTTTCGCCAATATATGAGATATTTTAAATGACGCGATCGTAGCAGCTTTTGATTGTTTGACTGGTCTTGTGAACATGGATTGTTCTTTTTTCAAACAAGATATCAAATCACGTACCTTTAGTTTTCTTAATTCACTCTGTGGCGGAAAATCCTTTTCATAGTTTTTATGAACCGTTTTATGATGCCTCTCTAAGTTACCACGCTTAGGTATTGCAACTGACGCACGACAAATAACACAAATGCACTTATCCTTCACCATACAAAAGAAAAATTCTTCCTCCCAATCCTTATTAAAATGATACGTTTTAGATTTCTTCACTGCACTCATTTTCCACTATTTAATAATAAACTTTGTACTTATCGACGTAGTATCGCCATCAAGTTACAATTCAGAATGACTCCAATTCCTGCAGGCGCAACATTTATATCGGCGTGAACGAAAGTCTCGAATGTTCCCGTCAAACGCGCCGCCCGAAACTAGACTGTACTGTCTCTCGTTGTTTCTAGACTAGACTCCACTGTCTAGTCTAGAAACAACGCGGCTTTTCTTTGACAAGTGCCGCGCGTTCCTTTGATAAAGCCACCTTTTGCCGCAAGCAGTGTTATTTTATTAGTTACCTACCTACTTATTACAATTTTTTTTCTTCTCGAGATCTACTCAAAAAGCACTCGCGAAGTCGATCGCGATCGACCGTTTGAGCACCCCTGAATTAGAGCATCTTCTAGATTGGAAAGAAGACCATTTTTAGGGGGCCTGTAAATTATGCAGATTAGACATTTCTGCATGCTGGCAGGGATTTCAACAAACAGGAATTTTGGTATTGCTGAATACTTGGAGGGGGAGGCATGCACAACTTGTTAGTGTAGGTCATTTCATATGTAGGCAGCGACCCCTCCTCCAAGCTTACCCGTCCTGTCTTTGCGGAATAGTGAAAAACCATTCAGCTTAACAAGTGAGTAAGGGAGGGAGGGTTGGAGCCAGGATTCAGACAGAAGTAAACAGTGAAGGTCAAGACCGAAACAATAGAAGAGAATTCTTGGAAATGGGAAAGTTTGCTTTGAGAGTTGACGTGAATAAATTTGAGAGTAGTAGGATTAGGGCTGCAGGAGAGCTTTAACAGATCTGAAGTGGAGGGGGACTGGGGAGAGGGCTGGCCGCTGTTTTTATCATTGGAATTTGTACTGTCATAAAGAAATGGAGAACGGGTTTTTGTCAGAGCTGTTATCAGGGGTAGGTGGAGAAACATTCTTTGGGCTTAGCAGGTCAGTGTTACCAACACAATTTAGAAGATAGAGAAAGTTTGCCTTAGAGTAGTTATTAGAATAACTTCAAAACAGAATTAAATTATATTGTGTGAACAGTACTGTTAACAATTATAATACTCATTCTACTACTACTACTACTAAAAATTATAATACTCGTAATTATGCTTTGAAAAGGGGATAGGATACAGTGCATGTGTGTGACTCACTTCAAGTCAGTGGAGCACATTAGCCGTAGGTTGTCACTTTCACTTTTTAAACAAATGACACCGTCCAGGGTCCATACATTCGTGAAGCCATAATGGCTGATACACTCCTTTAACAGGCTATGCCTTACCTTAGATAAGTCTTCGCGAATCGTGATTCCTGTATTTTTTAGGAATCTTTTACTGCGAAATACTTCGCTCCGTTTTCTGTATCTAGTGAATTTCACTGTTACTGGATGTGGCTTTTCTGACTTTCTGCTGACCCAGTGACTTCTGTCAATGTCTTTTAAGTTGATTTCAATGCCGATTTTCTTACCAACATCGGCCCAATCTTGTCGGTATTTTCATTATCAGTTTCTGGAACACCAAAAATACGCAAACACTGGCGATGCTGGTATTGTTCCAGTTTATCAGTCTTTTTGTTGATTTTCACCTACAATTCCTTTATGGTTTCGTCTTTTATCTGAAGCACAGCTTCCAACCTTTCTATTGTTGCGGTATTTCTCTCCAGTGCTGCTTTCAGCTCAGCAACCACGGAGTCCGTTACCGTCTGCTGGATGAAGCCTGCCAGGCCTTGAAGCATGGCGGGGTCCTTCCAAGGTTCTAGAATCACACACTTTACACAGTCTTTGATATTTTCCTCCACAGCCACAGATCTATTTTTCTTGGGACCCATGATGAAGTAATATTGGTTACAGTAGCCTATATCAAGGATTAGACCTTTGCACACAAACACTTTGCAAAGTACGAATTACACCTTCTTTTACGTGTGAGACCATGAGCACAAAATAATGCACCTAGCAGCTATCCACCATGACAGGCAATTAGAACTACCTGCTGATATATTCAGAAGCAATAAACTAAATTGATTTATAATTATTTTTTTAGTTATTTACTTATTTGAGTAATGATTCATTTTTTTTTCTTCTTCTTCTTTCTTCACATCTGACAATTACCTTTCACTGTAATCCAAGATTGATTTACATTTTCCCCTGTATCACCATTCTCCTGTTGTTCATCTCGTGTATTTCCATCCGCTTTTGCATTAGAAACACTTCTATCTTCTTGAAGCCTTTTTATTTCACTTTTCAGCTTATGTATTTCGTCAGTTACTGTTACAAGATCTTTCAATAGCATCTCAATTATTAATCGTAGGGAAGAAGTACTATCCTCGCAAGAGCACAAGCTGTACCGAGACACGTGTGGTCCACTATTATTTTGCTTGTAATAAGTAGGGATGGGTCCCTGATACTTTCGATACCTCGATACTCTTGATACTTGCATGGTATCGGCATCGAGCGATACTTCAGAAAACTCACTCGGTACTTTTTCGATACTTTGGTAATTTTGCAATTTAAGGAAATGCTGTATCTCTTTCTGCTTTTAGTAGCCTAAATACTTCTATTTCTCCTTGAAATGGAGAAAACCACTCTGTGACTTTTGTCTACTCATAAATAAAGACTTTCCGACTTTTAAAGTCCAAGCAGAAGAGAATCTTAATTGTTTCGTTTCCTTGTAAAACGTTTAGTTTTAATGTAGAGTTTAAAAATAATTATAGGCTACTGATGATATTAAATTTTGTCTCTGTAAATATGCACACTTAATTAATTTAGTTGGTATTACACAGTTCTCTCAACTTTTAATTTTTAATGTACCCTATTTGTTGAAACTGGAAATGTTGACGGTATCGAGTATCGAGGAAAAAATCATGTATCGGTATTGAGTATCGAGAAAATCTGGTATCGACCCATCCCTAGTAATAAGATTGCCAGTATTATATTGGGGTTAGTGCCGAGAACCAGTCCTGTCATCTGCTGTCTTATCCAAGCCCAAGCTGATCGCACTTTCGTACATGACGATAGTCTGTGACATAGTGTATCAATGTTGCCACAAGCTGAACAGAGAAGAGAACCTGTCATTCCATGTGTAAACTTTTTGCTTCCGTCTGTATTGCTTCGTTGACAAAGACATACGCCGTTGATTTCCAGTCTGTAGGGATATTTGGGCTCCCGAAGGCCCACCAAAGGACTTTCCATTTGAAAACTGGGTATTTAATCATAATATGAGGAATACAATTATTTTGTTGTATATGTTGATACAGTGTCTTTGTTGTCCACTCAGATACATTGTTTTGCAGCTCGTCCGGCAGACATCTCATTACATTAATAGTAGGTTGAGAGTCTGAAAACTTAGTATCCACCCAACATTTGGATATATCGAGCAGCTCACGTAAGAGGGGTGGGTTTTGTTGGTTGTCTGGAGCTCCATACCAATTTCCCATAAGATTTTTCAGTAATAAGGCTTTACATTTCCACGCTACATTTATGAGTCCTAGGCCACCAGTGCGAGTGCTCATGCGCAGTTGCTGTCGGGAGATGCGATATAGATGGCCATGCCGTAAATAAAGACCAATATTCTTTTCAGTGCTTTGGGCATCTTTTGTCGAGATCGGAATTAGGCCTACCTAGGCAGCATACCACATTTTACTCAGGGCAAACTGATTAATGTGCCACACCTTTTGAAGTAAGTTTAGGTGTCTGCATAAAATGGATGATATTGACAATAGTGTTCCAGTTGTGACAAATTACTTCTTTTACTGTACGGTACATGACTAGTCCCAATACTTTCACCTTGCGCACTATCGGTATATTGACAAGGGTAATGTCTTGTGGCCAGGCCGCTAAGGGCAGTGGAGCGCTCTTGTAAAAATTTATTATTGCTCCAGTTGATCGACCATACAATGTAAGCACATGTAACAGCATATTTATTTGTTTTCGTGTCTGCAGTAAAATGGAGACATCATCTTGCATAAGCATTAGCAATGAAAAGAGGTGTGTTTTGTGGCCCAGTTTCCGATAGAACACAGTGTGTCATTTGCATTAATGGTTCAAGACATACAGTGAAAAGTACCATGGAGAGGGGGCAACCCTGTCGTACGGACTGGAGGATATGAATGAATTTGGTAAACCATCCGTTAACCTGCACTTGCGTTAAGATATAATGTCTTTATCACTGAGGTAATTTTGTCTGGAAAATTAAATTTTCGTAAAACTGCCCACAAATACTTGTGGTTAATACTATCAAATACCTTTTGAAAGTCTAGACTCAATAAGGCCGCTTGAGAATTCACATGAGTTTCATAATACATTATTGTGTCCCGTAGCGCAGCTATGGCTGGTAGTTGATGCTCTGTTGGTTAAACTGATGACGTCATTAACTGGCAGAATTTCAAAATTCATAACGTGTTGGTTTTACGTTATAAAGGTTTCCCCCCCTCCCCCCGAAGTATAGAGTTCTATTGCTCTTTTAACATGTTTGAGTAATTTGATATCTTCTTTAATGTGGTGGTTAGATGTGCAAGAATGATGTGCTACTGCTATATGAATTTTATATTTCTCAGATGTTCTTTCATTCTAGTCTCCAAATTTCTCTTTGTCTAACCAATGTAAATCTTATTGCAATCCTAGTATTCCACGTGGTAAATTCCTAATAATTTCAACATAGGTTTGCTGTTTTTAAGTGGGTGATTAAGTATATTCCTCATTTTATATTTTTTTGTGGGGCTAGTTTGATGTTGTATTCTTTAAATACTTTTTCAAATTTTTTGAACTAGTTAGGATGGAAAGTAAACTTGCTGTAGATTGGTTGGGTAACCAGTGTAGTTATTTTTTTAATTTTATTTTGTGTATTGTGTTTAGCAATCTTCTCGTCAATGAAATTGAACTTGAAACCATTTGTCACAGCCACTTCGTGTATGTGTTGGTATTCAATATTCTTTCTTTGTTAGTGGTATGTGGGTCAGTCTATGTGTTAAACTATTGAAAACTGGTGTACGTATATGGTGCATACAATAGTTTTTAATAAAAGTTTTCTAATTTTACTATTAATCAGCTCAGTTTTTCACTCATTTTCAATGATTCTGCACAAAGAAAGCAAAGATAATGGCCTATGCATGATGGTCCGGTTTTCCACTGTACGTCACAGAATAAAAAGTTAAAATGATAAATAAAAGAATAATTACCAGTGGATGCAGTTTATTAATCTCACGACGTTTCGACCCTCTCCTTCGGGTCTTCATCGGGTGACTGGACAAGACTTGGAGAAGATGTCGCCTCACCACCCCTCCACTGGGGTGCGTTGTTACCCATGAAGCTCGTGTTCCTACCACCCCTCTACTGGGGTGCGTTGTTACCCATGAAGCTCATGTTCCTATAGGAACACGAGCTTCATGGGTAACAGTGCACCCCAGTGGAGGGGTGGTGAGGCGACATCTTCTCCAAGTCTTGTCCAGTCACCCGATGAAGACCCGAAGGAGAGGGTCGAAACGTCGTGAGATTAATAAACTGCATCCACTGGTAATTATTCTTTTATTTATCGTTTTAACTTTTTATTCTGTGGAAAGATAATGGCGATTGTATCAGTAGTGCATGTTTATAAACTTCGCTTGCTGTGGATTGTTTCTTTCCTTAAAAAAAAAGTTTTAAAGACGTCGTTAAGATAATAATATTGATTAGTTAAACTAAATATATTTACATGGTAGACCAAGTCCCTCCAGGGATGTAACATCACAGAGTTTAGTTTAGTTTATATTTACATCAATTGAAATTATGCATCATTTTTATCATATTTTCTGCAACAAAAATTTATTATGCATTGTTAAAAGAAGCAATCGTACAAGCTCATCTGAAATCATTTCTTTCGACTAGTACTCATGGTCTAGGAGACTAAGCTATGGCATAGTAAGTTCATGCGTTCTTGCTCACTCCCAGTCATAAAAAATATAAACAGTTATTATTATCAAATTTATTTCTTAAATTCAAGATTTCTAAATGACAAAGGTTTACTATGCTTGTTAATAGACAATGAACAATAAAAACCTTAACATGTAAAATTGAACTTTCACTGGGAGATACAGAAGAGACATCTAGGAGTCATAGTTCCAACTAGAGGTTACCATGACAACTTCATAGCATGTTAGCAGTCCGAAAAGCAGCCAGTTTAGAGAGCGTGTTTTAAAAAGTATTGACCTAGTTTTGTTCAACTGAGTCATATGGAGCTCCCAATTTGTACCAGAATGTTGTTGCAGAGGATTTCAATGTTCATCACTCCATAGTTTGAAGCGAATAGAACAAAAACAAAAGCAGATTTCCTGATAATGTTTCCAACTCCAGCAGTGGAAATGCAAGAAACGTAAGAAAAATTGCCATCTCACTTTATGATTGCTCCCGTCATCAGTCATCTTGCTTGTACAGTGAGTCCCACGCAAGAGTTGGCCAATGATGTGGGTTTCTGCGTTGCGGCTGGCACAGCTTCAACTCCCGAGTGATCGGGTGAAATATCTACGCAAATAATGCCGCGGTTGGTGTAATGATTCAGGTTTTCACATTTACAGTTAAAATTACAACGAAAATAACCACGTACCTCATCACAAGAGATGTTGGAAATGTTCTCCTCTTGCATAAGCACAACACTGACACCTTTTTTTTAGGGAATTTTCTTTCACGCGCGTAAGTTCAGCTTCCGAGATACTCTAATTTCTCTTGTGATATTGTCTTTAAGTTCTTCTTGTGTATGGGAATTTAGAATACGGCTGACTGAGAAAATGATTGAGAGTGTCAACCTCTTAACCTAGATAACAGTCATTTCATAATTTCGGGTGGGACATTCTAGCAAATTATAACAACTTGAACTTGTTCTGCACATTCTGTAAAATCTACTATGCCTTCTCGTTCGTTCTACATGCAAAGCATTATTAAAAATTTATTTTAAATATTTTAAATTTGTTTTTCAAAATCTTTTACGGGTGGGACATAAATTGGACACTGATTTTAATGCTGCAAAACAAAAGCTCATTTTCTGTTCTGCTATTACTGTTAGGGTCTTAATGTTATTAATGAAGGTATGAGGGATTCAATACAAATTATAAACTATTTCAAGGTTGTCAGAACATTTATTTAACTCATCAATAATAATTTAACACAACTATCACTGTTACGGGTGGGACAAAAATTCCCTTGTTTGTTATTTTACATAGTAATTAACCACACATGTTTTTTAAGTTAATCTTATACCAAATTGTACCTTAAGATGTATATTTTCTCAAATGAATTTGGACATAGCTGATTACTCTTGACTACTTGGCATTAAAGAGTGTTAAAATCATGCTAAAAATGGCAAAAAAAAGTAACTCAACGCTATAAATAAGTAAATCGACAGATTCGACACATGAAACCACTTCAAATACACCCAAGTCCTTAAAAGTTAGATAATTTGAGGTTTTAAACTTATTTTTGATCACCCAATTACAATAATTTTATAACTTCTCTCTTTGAGGGAAAAATTCCCATATTTTATGAAATGGCTGATAACTTATTCCAGATTTTACATATCTATACAAGGACCTAGAGTTAGATCAAAAGTCCTTCATACATTAATTTCAAATTACAATACCTGGGTGACACCGGGTCTTTCAAGCTGGTACCACACTATTTGTGACAATGAAGAAAAGAAAATCGGTTTAGCGTAGAAAAGTTAAGAATGGAACAAAACCAATCAGTGTACACTACGTTAAAGGACAGAGAAAAATATCCTTGCAATATATGAATGTTCGGCAAAGGTATATTGTACATGAGTTATCTTGTTTTCACTGTATGTGTAATGCATAACAAACAGGGTTGGCATTTTCCCATCCAAAACTAATATATACCATCCCAGTGGGAAAAATACCAATCAAAAGTGGTAAAAACTTGAAAATATTATAATATGTTAACAATTTCCAACTTTATAGATTATGTTTTTATTCCAAAACATTCCCTTGCAATTTCTTGAGAAATAGTTTAAAAACAAATTGCAAAATTATAATATAATATCAATCAATAATTTCCATTTTGCTATAAATAAACCTTCAGAAATATTTACTTTTATTGTTTGCTTTATATAGAGGCTGTAGTAGCCAAGCCCAAAATAAATAACTGAAGTACTGAAGTTCTGACTAAGTCATCTTTTTGTAACTCATAGCGAATCCACTATGTATGGCCTAAATGGAATGTTACCTCATGCTATAAAATTGTATAACATGTTACCTGTAAGTGTGTCCAGTTCCATTAGAAATTTTAAACCAAAAGCACTATCATATTTTTTAGATGTGTTCTTTAGTCAGTAGGATAGTTATAATATATTTCCGGAAGTCGTACAAAAAAAAATGCATATTTCAAAATTGGTTGTATATTTAAAATTTTTTTGTGGTTTGTAGTATGTTTGTCACTAGTGAATTTGTTATAGCCATAAGATAATTGTAGTATGTTTTATAATTGTAAGTTAATTGTAGTATGTTTTAGAACCAATGTATTTATGTCACCCCTCCAATGAGCTTTGCTCTTTGGGGTTGTACTATATTATATATTATATATATATTTAAAAAAATTATATATATAAATAAACAGTTCAGTTTCAATCAGAAGAGGAGCCTTTTCCAAAGACATTTTTTTCATCTGATATTATTAAGGGGCTGTCACACTGGATCGATCGAGCAACAGCGACCGACCGACTGATGTAATGAATCTATACCACAAGGTGGTACCAGTCACATAGCATCGATAGCCAGCAATCAACAACGAGGGTGAGAGATCAACTGGTCTGTGAAATCAAACCTGTCCGTTTTTCAATCGCCAGTCGATGGCAAACTTCATACCCACCTGAATTTCACAATTGATGCTGGAAGGTTTAACTTACACAATAATGTCCTTTTAGACTCATATTTGAATGAAATAGAATTGCACGAATCATTTAAGGCACTTAAAACGATATCTTCTTATGTAATTTGATTTTACAAATACAAAAATAGATCGAGTTCTAGCACCTAGCAGTGGGCGATCGAACTACAACAAACAACAAACCTCTTCGCTTGGTCAACTGATGGAAGTTTGAAGTAAACAGCTGTAGCCTGAGATAGTAGGCGTAATATTTAACCCTACATCCCAACACGTGTTGTACGATATTGTGCAGGAGATAAGCAGATAATAAGGTAATATACTTTACTGTAATATACAGTGATGAGTAGACCTAGTAAAATCATATAGGTACATAACCTATAATATTTTCATTGATCAATGACGCTCGATGCAGTGTGACAAGGAACAGAAATTAAGTCGAGAGCGCAAGATGGCAGTTGGTTGGTCTTGATCGATCGAAGCTCAGTGTGACAGGCCGCTTAGTACCGGTAGTGTGTCACCTTCAGTGTGCCCCACCAAACAAGTTCTCATTTATCCCTAACAAAATTAGAAACAGATTAGGCTTACAAACAACTTCTAAATTAGTGTTTTGTAGCATGATGTTGAAGTGAAACTTTAGATCAGTAAATGTTTAGAAATTCCACTGCTGTATTTTTAAGTGCATTGTGAAGAACCTACTTTAATTTTAAAGTAATTTCACATTTTCTTGTCATACTTTTAGTAATGCAGTACAATTTTAAAAAGTTTAAAATTGCATAGTTAATTATGCTCTTGAAGTTATTGAATAAACGTGAGGCATTTCAGTTGCTTTAGTATTCATCCTCAAAGATTACTTTTAAGTATGTAGACTGCAATTTCTGAGATGTCATTGTATATGGAAATTACATATTACCAGGATTTTTCTATATTTTATAGAAGTACTCACTGGAGTCAAGTCATGGCATGACACTTTCAATTTATTCTAGCCTGTCTTTGTTTTACAGTCACATACAAATATTTCAGCAGCTGGATGGCTCTGGCATACTATGTTGTATATGTCGACATTAATTCGCAGGTGAGCGGGCAAAGAGAGTTAAGTCCACCATCCTAAAAAATTGAGATATGTCCATGGAGTTATAGATAAAGATGTTCTCTACATTTGTGTTAAGTCCAGTAAGTCATATTCAAAATGGTACGGTAGTTATGGATGTGTGCCTCATGGGTTTATCCATCTGTAAAGTGATGTTGGGCTGGTATAGTGTGTTAAGTCACTCTAATTCTCAGTAACAAGAAAGTGGACTTAGCTCTCTTTGCCTGCGCACCCCGGAATTACGATACGTTTACAATGATATTGTATAATGACAATGAAACTTAAAAAGGAAATTTTGTTACATTAAGAGTTGCAATAGCAGTATAAATTAGGTCAACTAAAAAATTTAATAACTAGAATAGTTTCAGTAATGACTTTTTCCCATGTGGAAAAACTATATATTTCCCAGGATGGCAAGAAAAATGAGAGAGAAAAATTTTGAACAGAGATTCAAACTTGGAATCTTCCGAATATTAGACCACAACCCTACCACTCAAGAAAAGTAGAAGTAATGATTTTACGCCTCTAACAGGGGAGCGTTGAAAACATTAAGGACAGAATAGATTCATTCATGCTTTGATGAAATCTTCTGGTTATTTTTTGTATTGTTTAAGGATGTACAGGTAGGGGGGAAAAAAAGCGGACCGACTAAAATATCTACATTGCTGATATGAGCCACTGCGCAAGCCTAGCGGCATTCACAGGATAGCAGGGAACGTATTGAAATTTGTTCTACAGTCGATACATTGCTTGAATTGAGAAATAATTTCACTTAATTTGCATTGCTTGTGAAAAACAAACATTTTCGTTACATCTCTTACATTTATTTACGTATCAAAATGCTCTGAAATCAGCCACAAGAGCCGGTCCACTTCCCCCCCCCCCCCCAACCTGTACACATATATAATTTGATCTCTATTCTAATTTTAATTGTAATCAAGCGACGAAGACTATTAATTGTAATCAACATATTACTGAATAACAAATAAAGGTCTTCAATTTTAAAAAATACATTGAAATGAAAAATAAAAATAAAAATAAAAATTGCGACGAGAGAGTTTTTGTCCCACTGTTTTGTATGGAATGATCCAACTGTCCTATCCATCCACGGCCCTTCACAAAGGGACCTCAACTCCTAAAGGCAACATGGAATACCGGATACCACATCTTGCTTTCCATGCTTTCACCATCTGTAACATCAGTCAAGCCTTCTACTATCAGACTATCTTGGTTGCACTGATGACCATGGGGTTTTCATAGAATTAGGGTTCATTACCCTACCATAAAGGATTGTTATGGCCGCCCTCCTTTATGGTAAGAAGAATTACATAAATAAATGCCAGTATAGTACAATAAAAACTACAACAGTCTTCCTTTACAAGTAGGAAACATTTAGCACGACGGTCAGGACTTCATTGATAATGTACCCTCTTTACAGTGTACATGAATTTTATAATTGGTAAGTAAGCTATTGTGTATTTTTTAATGTGACTTCTCTCACTTTGCGCTATCTTCCATCTCTCTCTCTCTCTCTCTCTCTCTCTCTCTCTCCGGCCGTTATATAATGGCAATTTTGAATTCTGCATCTTAAAATAGGCCTATTTTCAAAATTAGGAATTTTAAAATAGGCCTATATTAAAAATCCGAATTTCAAAATAGGTCTTTAAAAATAGGCCTATTATAAAATTTCGATTTTGAAAATAGGCCTATTTTTAAAAAGCCGATTATAAAATAGGCCTATTTTTAAAAAATTCCGATTTTGTAAAGGGTCTATTTTAAAATACCTATATTGAAAATAGGCCCATTTTAAATTCTGCATCTTAAAATAGGCCATTTTTAAAATAGACATATTTTCAAAATCAACATTTTAAAATAGGCCTATTTCCAAAGTAGTATTTTAAAATAGGCCTATTTTAAAATTTCTTTTTTGAAAATAGTCCTATTTTTAAAATGAAGATCATAAAATAGGCCTATTTTTAAGTTTCTGTTTTGAAAATAGGCCTATTTTTAAATTCCTATTTTGTAAATAGGCCTATCTTAAAATTTCTATTTTGTAAATAGGACTAATTTAAAATACCGACTTTGTAATTAGGCCTATTTTAAAATTCCGGTTTCTAAAATATGCCTATTTTTAAAATATGCATTTTAAAAATAGCCTGTTTTGGAAATCGATATTTTAAAATAAGCCTATTTAAAAATACTATTTGGAAATTGGCATATTTTTATATCCCTATTTAGAAAATAGACCTATTTTAAATTCTGCATCTTAAAATAGGCATATTTCCAAAATCAAAATTTTACAATATGCCTATTTCCAAAATAGTATTTTAAAATAAGTCATTTTTAAAATTTCAATTTTGAAAATAGGCATATTTTTAATATGTCGATCTTAAAATAGGCCTATTTCCAAAATAGAATTGAAAAAAATGGCCTATTTTTAATTTCATATTTTGAAAATAGGCCTATTCTAAACTTACGTTTTTTTAAAATTGGCCTATTTAGGAAATTAAAATTTTAAAATAAGCCTATTTTAAAATACTATTTTGAAATTAGGCCTATTTTAAAAGTTCGATTAAAAAGATCCCAATTTTGAAATTCCGGTTGTGGATATAGACCTACTTTTAAATTCCTTTTTTGAAAATGCGTCTATTTTCAGAATCAATTCAATTTCAAGTTTGATAATAGGCCTATTTTTAAATTCCGATTTTTTAAATAGGTCTATTTTTAAATTCCAATTTTGAATATAGGCATATTTTAAAAGTCCGATTTTGAAAATAGGTCTATTTTAAATTCTGCATTTTAAAATAGGTTTCTTTTCGAAATCGAACTTTTTAAACAGGCATATTTTCAAAATCGTAATTAAAAAATAGACGTACAATAGGTCTATTTACAAAATATAAATTTTAAAATAGGCCTTTTTTTCAAAATCGGAATTTAAAAATAGTCTTAATTTTAAATTCCTAGTGTCAAAATCGACATTTTAAAATACTCCTATTTTCTAAATAGGAATTTAAACATAGGCCTATATACAAAATCGGAATTTCAAAATGTCTTTAAAAATAGGCCTATTATAAAATTTTGATTTTGGAAATAGGCCTATTTATAAAATGCCGATTATAAAAATAGGCCTATTTTTAAAATGCCGATTATAAAAATAGGCCTATTTATAAAATGTTGATTATAAAAATAGGCATATTTATAAAATTCCGATTATAAAATAGGCCCATTTTAAATTCCGATTTTGTAAAGGGGTCTATTTTAAAATTCCTATTTTGAAAATTGTCCTATTTATAAAATGCCGATCTTAAAATAGGCGTATTTTCAAAATCGGCCTATTCTTAAATTACTGTTTTGAAAATAGGCCTATTTTTAAATTCGTATTTTTTAAATAGGCCTATCTTAAAATTCCTATTTTGTAAATAGGACTAATAAGATACCGATTTTGTAGTTAGCCTTAAAATAGGCATATTATAAAAATCAAAATTTTAAAATATGCCTATATCCAAAATAGTATTTTAAAATAGGCCAATTTTAAAAAGTCAATTTGAAAATAGGCCTATTTTTAAAATGTCGATCTTAAAAAGGCCTATTTTCAAAATAGGAATTTTTAAAAATCACCTATTTTTAATTTCATATTTTAAAATTAGGCCTAGCTTAAAATTCCATTTTTCTAATTAGGCCTATTTTAAATTTCCGAATTTTGAAAATAATCCTATTTTTAAAATGCCGATTGTAAAATAGACCTATTTTAAAATTCCGATTTTGTAAAGGGGTCTATTTAAAAATACCTATTTTGAAAATAGGCATATTTTAAATTCAGCATCTTAAAATAGGCCTATTTTCGAAATTCGGAATTTTAAAAAAGGCTTTATTTTCAAAATCAAAATTTTAATAGTCGGCATTTAAAAAATAGCCTATTTTGGAAAACGAATTTTAAAATAGGCCTATTTATAAATACTATTTTGAAAATAGGCTTATTTTTAATTCTGCATCTTAAAATAAACGTATTTTCAAAATTTAAAAATATGCCTATTTCCAAAATAGTATTTATAAATAAGCTTATTTTAAGGTTTCAATTTAGAAAATGGGCCTATTTTTAAAATGTCGATCTTAAAATAGGCCTATTTTCAAAATAGAATTTTTAAATGCCTAATTTTAATTTCTTATTTCGAGAATAGGCCTTGCTTAAACTTCCATTTTTCTAATTAGGCCTATTTTAAAATTCTGATCGGCATTTTAAAAATAAGACTATTTCCAAAATCGAAATAGGTCTATTTTAAAATATTATTTTGGAAATAGGCCTATTTTAAAATTTTGATTTTGAAAATATACCTATTTTAAAATTCCGAATTTTGAAAATAGGCCTGTTTTAAGATGCAGAATTTAAAATAGGAATTTTAAAATAGGCATATTTTTAAAATGCCGATTATAAAAATATACCAATTATCAAAATCGAAAAGTTGAAACCAGCAGCTAATTTTTGGAGCGTGGACTTCTTAGAGCATGTAGATGACCCAGGAAAAATATTGAGGCATGTTTCGATATGAGGGTAGAGATAGGTTCCTTGTAAGCACTGTACAATTTCTAAAGCCTGTATGTTCTATTGAAACTGTTGTAACCTTATGTAATTAACTAAGTTGTTGCCTGAACACTTCAGGATTCACTTATCCTTACATGTTTGCAGGACGTACGTTTCATGGGCTTTGCCCACATTTGTAACTGCTTGTCAACTGTCTATTTTCTGGAGGTCCGCCTGCATATATACTTGACAATATAACAAAACACACGGTGATTAATAGTTCACTTCCATTTTTTTATTTTTCTGTTCTTAGTATTATAATTATATAACTTTTCATATATCTTATAAATAATACACGATTTTTATTAGTCTTTCGCTTCATTAGTTGTTTAACTTTTATTGAGGGTTTAGGCTAAAAATTTGTCTTACAACTCCTATTATGCACTATAATATGTCGAATACCACTTCTAACGAAGTCACTGCATTTCACTTTCACCCGCCTGCACGCAGCAGATACTGACACTCCTGTTGTAGACCCCTAAAACAGTTGGCTTTTCTTTACTACGTGTTTAACCGGTGCCGCCATGCTTCTCCCTTGCACTGCAGTTTTATTAGCCGGTTCTCTACCTCCTCTTCCCCTAGCTAAGGGTTGTGCCTGCTCATTCCACTGTTTAAGTATACGTACTTTCCAAGCCCTTAAGACCAGTACTCTTTTCTGAAAGTGGAATTCTCTATAATATCCCTTTAATAATTTATCGCTGACTAAGGATCCGCCACATCCTTGGATTTTTCTTAAGTAGGGAGATCTGGAACGGTGTGCACTGAGCCTCGTGATACGAACTGAGGAGCTGCTTCATAAAGAAGTAGGAACTCCGGTTCAGTAAGCCATCAAGGGGTTTCGCCATGCTGACCATATGCCCCCAATCTTGCCATCTACCTATAATTCAAAGGTTGGATAGCAGGCCTTATGCTTCAAAGGGATGTAGCGCCATGGAGGAATATCCTCTAGTTTGGATAGAATATGAAGCAGAAACAAAATGACGGACCATGCACTCTGAGAGGGCAGGGAAAAGTAGTCATCTTGCTTAACAAGAATATATTTTTATAATGTGAAGCAATATTTTGGGTGCCTAACACATTTAAATGGACTGAATGAGAAAAAGCATTTCAACTGTTCGACACTATGCACAAGAAATGAAGCCAGGTTAAGGAATTTACTGTTGGGGCCCCCTCATGTTTAACATAAATTTATCAAGGCTACTCTACTTACCTTGTGATGCAGATATTATAATTTCCATTGATAGTTTAGTTTCACATACTATGAGCGTGTTTTTAAAGTAAGTACCGACAAAAATAACAGAACATTATTTACCAGATTCTTTTTTACCATTCATTACCTTACACTACTTCTCCACATAGTCACCGCTGTTATTCTGGCACTTGTCATAACGGGAAACCAGTTTTGTATGCCTTCATCACAGAATGATGCCGCCTGTGATGAAAGGCAAGTCTGCACTTCTTGCTATAGACGACGGTTTCTTGATCAGCATAAGTGAAGGAATGAGTGGGAGAACCACAATTTTAACAGAACGAATTTGCAACAGTTTTTTGGGGGGGATAAATTATTAATAGAAACTTTTGGAACATTTCCGTCGGTTACAGGCTGTATGCCACATTTCTTGTTACTGGCTCATCTAGAAGTGGACAAACATTATTATAGTGAATGGGTTAGCCACGCGGCTTTGTAGTATATTTGATTATTAAAAAGTAATTGACCCTTAATTTGTCATTACTCTGGTACGGGTCAACCGATTTGGTCCAAAATCAACATGGACGTTATAAGATTATATACTAAGTTTCATGAAAATCTCATAAAGCGTTTTTGAGTTATCACGCGTACAAACACACAGACGAACGGACAGACGCACACGCATTTTTTCCCGTCCACCATGTAATCTAAGAAAGTACCATTTGGCACTTAATAAAATAAAAATAACCTGCTGTTATAATTAAAATTATCACTCTAAGCAATAACAAAATGGTCAAAACTCTAATTTTCCAGAAAGCAAGTTAAGAAAATAACATTTATTTTCAGACCATCATAATCTTTAGGGAAAATATGAAGGATTTTTTGGTCATAAATACGTTGCTTGTAGAGCACTTTTTGGTAATTTATAAGTTAGGTCATCAAAATCCCACCCATTCTCGTAGGTAAGTCAGTATCAAGATCGTCTGCCTGTAATTGTGGCTAGAGTGTGGCTGATTATGTACAGGTAGGGGGGGGAAGCGTACCGACTAAAATATCTAAGTTGCCGATATGAGCCACTGCGCATGCCTAGCGGCATTCACAGGATAGCAGTGAATGTATTGAAATTTCTTCTAGTGTCGACTGTTGACTTAGCCCATTTCGAAACCCAGAATATGGTTTCTAATAGTATTGTTTTATAACTGAATATATTAATTATTAACACTATTATAAAACACAAAGAAGTTAAAAGTTATTCCTCAGGTTCGCGAGGGACCCCTGGTGATCCCGTAAGGGGATATTCTTACCGTATTTGTTACCGGGGTGCGCCAGTCCCCTACCTACTTAAACCTAAGGACACACACACCCAGTCCTGAACCCGGGAAAGGAATTTTTCACTAGTGAAAAATTTCCGACCCGGCCGGGAATCGAACAAAAAAAAACACACAAATTATATTATATTCAGCTACAAAAGTCGGCTCGCTTTTTGACCTACCTGTACCTCTAAGCTCTTGTTCCATCTCCGGCATTTTCTTGGATTTTTATGAGGTAGGGATAGGGTGGCCAGACGTCCGGCTTTTGGCCGGACTGTAAGGCTTTTTGCTAAGCAGTCCTCCATCCGGCGCAGCTTTATGCCGGACGTTGATTTGTCCCCCTTTTCGAGACTCTGATGGGCCTATTTTCCCGTAACTTATGTTCCTGCCAATCCTAAGGTTGTATTGTACAATCTCTGCAGGTTGCCGTGTTTTTCTTCAATTACCAGAATGCCAAAACGAAAAACTTCTTTTAATCCTCAGTGGGTCAAAGAATTCCAGTACTTTTCAAAAAGCAGTAGAGCAGTGTATAATAATTTATTTTATACAAATGCAGTTATTAAGTAAAATTCAGGGTTATACCATGTAATATCTGCTGTCCAGCCGCTCAGGCCCGAAGTTTTATACAATGCTAGATTACCGAAGAAGTGTCCTCCTTTCTGACATTTTACAAATGGCCACCCTAGGTAGGGAGCTGTGTGCACTCACCCTCGTGAGGACAACTGATGAGAAAAATCAGTCCTGGTTCGCGAACGACGCTCTAACATAGGCCTAAACATAAGTTATTTCTGAAAATCGCTAATTTCGGAGATCTTTTCTTAACCCCCATAACAAGTTGCTATCTCCCAATGAAATCGAAACACGGAGGGAGGTAGATGGCACAGTGATACCTACACCAGGGCCTATCTTTATAATTTCTAATAGGAGTAGGCCCAAGGACTTTACGAACGATCCGGACAACATTTCAAACACTTCCTACCAGCATAGACATGAACCACTGAGACGTTAGAACCAAAACTTCTTCTTTCTCTTAGTTTAACATCTCCCTTTGTAGGGACGTTTAAGCGGCCCACGCCACCCAAGCCTTACACGACCGCGAATTGTCGGAAAAGAATCTACCTTTGGATCACACGCACTCGTTTTTGACCAGAAAAGTACATTGGCGGGCCTCCCAGGATGGGTGATCAGCCCAATGCCGGGGCCACCTCCGAGACAACACGAGACACGCCACACTCATAGTCTACAATGCGTGGGAGTTCTCTAGGGATCATAAAGACCTCAAGTTTTTCCTGACATTCGCCTCACAGGTGAGGAAAAGTCCCCTGAAAGAACTCTACCTAGGTCATTTGCTCCCGACCAGGGTTTGAACTTGGGCCCTCTGCTGACAGGAGCGAACGCATCCCCTACGACACAGTGGTGACGTGTTAAATATAGCAGAAATTAATATACCATTAACCTTGTGTAGGCCTATTATATCAATTTATCTGTGTCCTGAAGTCTAAGCCCTCTGAAGTACGTGCTTCATCAAATTTGCATCATGGCTGTACTTTGCGACACTAGCAGCCCTATCTACGGAGCAGTGAGTTACCTGTGGAAAAAATCAGCGCGCGGCTTCGTTTTGTGTGTCGTGTATTTCTGCAATTTTCGAGTGGTTTTCTTGTAGTTGTGTTGTGTTAATTAAGTCAATTAGATGCCAGGGAATCTGCTGGACATGCATCGTGATACATTTTGGCTGAATCAGGTAAGTTCCTTTGCTATTTTATGAGTTTGTTATGATGGAGTGGGGTTAGGGATTCACTAAGCAAATGTTATGGCCACAGAAAGTAAATGGAGAATTCCTTTACGAGATATTTGATATTCAACCTATGTTCTAGCTTACATACATGTGTCAGATAGTTCATTAAATTCATTTCGGTGAATAATTATCTTGCAGAAAAGATTGTACAAGTTTGCTGCGCTGTGATTGGCCGAATGGATAATCATGTTTATTGAATCTCGGACCCCAATCCATTCTGATATAATCTCTTTATTAATTTGCTAGAATCTTATTTAATTATCAAGATGTATTGCTCATAGTGGCTGATTGATGCAGGCCATGCTAGTATTTTATATTAGAAAACAGTTGACAGCTTTGTTCCCTAGTAACTAAGCCAATAGCACAGCTCACCAAAGTGGGCTTTGGAAGCGGTCTGTAGATTCTCTGGGATGTGTGCTTCGTGTGTTATTAAACAAGTTACCAATATGAAGGAAGGTTTTTTTTTTCTGAACCAACTTAGTGTTAATGCTATATTAATTGTGTCGGTTCTGGGAACTTAAGTTCTGTAGGCCTACTCTTGCTTGGAATAGCTGTATCAAAAGTTATCCGTTCTGTCGGTAGATGGCAGTGATCAGATTCTCATGCTTAGATTTCGCATTGGGTGACTTGAATAAATGATCGTTAGGGTGATATTATAAGTACGTTTGTGTATTAGGTCTACTGCCTCGCTGTTGTTAATAATTGCTAATATACATAATATACAGCGGCTCAGCTGGTTTTCTGTAAAACTGTATCGTATATCAACGTATTCCATATAATGATTGCCCTGCTTAAAACAAAACTGACACAAGAGGGAAAAAAATGCTAATTTCATATTTATGTGAGTGCCTTGAATCCAATGGTGTCCAAAAATAATAATAATGATAAATGACATATTTATTTCGTTCTCTGAAGTGCCATTCTTGATAGAGGGTACCACAGAAAAGATGAGTCACCCAAATATTTGTTCGAACTAAAGCACTCTCTAGTCATATGAACTACTTTACTGTATACATGTCAGATGTTTCCAACTAATGGCCCGCGTGCCTTTTCTCGAGGCCAAGTCAGTTTGAAAAATATACTTATTTAGTAATATATTTTATCTTTAAAATATATTTTAAATTTTAACCTCTTTCAGAAAATACAGACTGCCAACTTGATAAAGTTTCATTTAGCCTAATTCTTGAGTATACAAATTACTACAGCCGTAATAATGGCAATAGAGAATTCCCAAGCAAGCTAAAGGAATATTACCTATTTTATGGAACCCGGAAGTTCATTGCCACACTTACCTGTGCACGCCATTCAACCCTATTCTGTGATAAACTTCCTTCGCAAACCCTACTTCCCTTAAATCTTTTCTAATATTGTCCTCCCACCTACATTTAGGAGTTCCAACTGGACTTTTCCCTTTGGGTCTCCCAATGTTTTTTTAGACAAGTCTTTCCTCCCCCATGTCGAGCCCTTTTCATCCTCCGTGATTTAATTACCCCTACTATACCCGGTGACGAGTACAGGTTATGAAGCTCGTCATTATGCAGTTTTCTCCAGTTCACATTTTCATCTCTCTTAGGCCCAAATATTATCCTAAGCACCCTGTTTTCGAACACTCAGATTATGTTCTTCCCGAAGAGTAAGCGACCATTTTGAAGTGAAACTTCTTTAGCGCGCTAATAGTAAATGGACAGCTAACTTAAAGTTGCGTTACGAACAAAATCGTCACGAAAGTACTGTATTGGGGCTGTGACGGACTGCACAGAAAACAATCATCTCAATGATTAGGCTTATCCAAAATTTAAAAATTCAATTATAAAAATCTAAAAATCCAAAATTAAAAATCTAAAAATCCAATAATCCAAAATTTAAAAATCTAAAATTAAAAATTATAAAAATCAAAAAAACTACGGAAGCGCGCGGGGGAAAAGTATCAGACATTAAGTGGGGGCTATTACTGCTTCGAGCCCTTCACCATTATAAAATATTTAAAAAATAAAAGATCCAAAATTTAAAAATCAAACAATCCAAAATTTAAAAATAATCCACGATTAAAACATTGAAAATCAAATATTTAAAAAAATTAAAAATTAAAAAACCCAAATTTAAAAAATCCAAAAATAAAAAATTCAAAAATGTAATTTTTTGAAAAGTCCAAATTTAAAAATCCAAAATTTAACAATTCAAAGATCCAAAATTAATAAATTCAAAGTTCCAAAATTTAAAAAATCAAAAGTTCAAAAAACCAAAATTGAAAAATCGAAAACCAAAATTTTAAAAATCAAAAAATTCGAAAATCCAAAGTTTAAGAATAAAAAAGAGTTCAAAGATCCAAAATTAAAAAGATTGAAAGATCCAAAATTTTAAAAAGTCCAAAAACCCAAAATTGAAAATTCCAATAATTCAAAATTGAAAAAGTCCAAAAATAAAAAAACCAAGTTTCTCTTCTATCGCGTGCCGTTCCATGCACCAGACGTTTTTTAGTTTTATGGATTGATAGAGAAAAGATAAAAGTTTCTGAATTGCATAAAAACAGGCATTTGCTGATTTTAGTGAACTGTTAACTTCATATGACTTGCATTTGTAATTATTGTTGCCACACTTGTTTGAATCCTTTATCTGCTATTCTAATATTTTGACGTTTCATGGCCATTACCTAGTTTTTTCCAATTCAACATATCTTTAGGCGTTTCTCTCGATCGTGTTTGTCATCTCCCAACAAACTATCATTGTCTTAATAAGGTAAGATCGGTTGACTGCCATTTAATTCTAGACCTACCTTATTTTCCTGAACTTATTGCATTATTATAAGGCTATGTAAGACTAAGTAACTCTATTTCACTCGAGTGAATGTTAAGGTTTCAATTTGAATACAAAGAGAAAAACTAGAAAAATACGTGATAACTTTCGGGCAGTACAAGCTAAATAAGGTAAAATGATGTCACAAAGTGCCAGATGGAGTTAATGGGCCACATTTCATAAACTATTGAGTTTTAGACCATGGTTTCGTGAGAAAGTTAGATAAGTATATGTGAAGGGATAAATGGGATAACTAGAATATTAACAGAACGAATTCCTCACGTCAAAGTAGGCCTAAATCTTTATTTTGTCAAAACATATGAAGGCGTAAAATTACACAGTATACAAATGAAAGTTTATTTTGGAGGGGAAAATATTAAATATTTGAACTTTTTGGAATTTTCCCTTTGGTTATAGGCTAGTCCACCGCTGTGGCTCAATCCTCTCACGCAGCGGGCCCGGGTTCGATTCCTGGTCGGGACAAGTTACCTAGGTGAGGTTTTTTCTGGGGTTTTTCCTCACCTTTGAGACAAATGTCGGGTAACTTTAGGCCCTTGTGGTCCCCAGATATCATCTGGCCGTCATTATCATCTTCATCCCATCCTCGCCTTGTTTGGATTGAGTGTGTGTGTGTGAATGGTGTGTCTCGTCCTATGTGTTCGTGTTGTCTCGGAGGTGGCCCCGGCATTGGGCTGATAACTCATCCGGGACGCCCTCCATGTCCTTGTTCGGTCAAAAAAGTATGTATGTGATCCAAAGATAATCCCTCTCCCGACAGGTCGCGGCGCTGTAAGGCCCGGGCGGCTTGGGTCGCTTAAATCCTAAAAGGGAGAGGTGAAACTACGGTAAAGAAAGAAAGAAAGAAAAGGTTATAGGCTAAAATTTATAAGTTTGCAAAATTTAAAGTTTCTAGCTCATCTGGAATTAAGTAAACGTCAGTGTTAATGAGTGGATTATTAGACTGTCGTTGATGAGAATGACGTCACGGCTGTCCAGCAAGTTTTTCTATAGCCTACTTATGGGCAGATAGAAACACCAAATTCTGCACCCTTATGACTGTTGTATGTGCCAACATTCCTGTCAAATTTTACTATTCTATCTGTGCTTTGTATGTAAAAAATTTCATTATGTGAAGAAAATGTACAAATTTTACTTAAAATATATTTTTAAAAACATTCTAAGGTATAACAATAATAATAATGATTTATTTGCTTATAGACTTTTACAGGAAAAGTATCCAGCATCGTCACATTTAACATATTATTAACACTCTAGGCACTTGATACATTTTCAATAATTAGTTACAAATTACACTAATTAAATATCATTAAAAGCTAATTATAAAATTACAATTTAATGTCATATTAAATTGTACTATAATTCATTATAAAATTACACCATTAAACATTAACAGCCTTACTAATAAAAGCTGCTTATACCTGCGTTGAACGGTTGTTTGGTTGTTCACCGTGCAAGTTCTGCATAAGCCGCATTACCAATAATAGGTGTGTAACTGCCGAGTTTACACCAGGTTTGTAAGTCCAACGTCATCAAATACGTCACGCTTTTCATGACGTTACTAGCCTCAGGCTATGAAGGGACTGCTGAACGCCATCTATCGGTGTAGCAGGCAAACAACGATGGATCGTCTGCAGACCAATTGTAGTTTCAGTATTTCATTATATTGTTTTCAGAAAGCTGTAATCATGGGTACAAGTATGGAAATGTGTCCCGCAAACAAGGAACAATGTTTATAATTCCGCTAAAGTAGCCCAGAATGTTTCATAACAAGTTACCTTAAGAATGGATGCATAACCTCAAAATTCAATCTCAGACATCTACGAAGCGACCGGCTGTTACGCATATCGGCCATCTTGATTATTTACATCAAGTTTAAACAAGGGGGCCAGGCTGTGTAAAGGTTGCACACATTCAGCCTTATGCAACGATTATTAGTACACTTTCTTTCCTCAGCTGTGTATATTCCTGGTATAAATGTTACAACTGTAAAACAACACTATAACCACATTTTAAAATTCTAAAACTTTATTAATATGAGTGTCAATAGTAAATTAGTTAATTAAGCTAAAATTCATCTAACCTATAAAGACATCTTTGTATCAGATAATTTTTAAGTGCAATGTTAAAATTTCCTTTCTGTTTCTTTTTTATTTCTATCGGTAACTTATTGTACAGTAAAATTCCCTTACTTAACGGATCTTTGTATGTTGAATTTTTATTTATTGTCACCCTGTGGTAGTCGGTTTCACCTCTTGTGCAGTGAGAATGTATGTCTTTATTTACTGGAGGCTGTTTTTTATTTCTAACATATAGTATCACTAAATATAAATATAAATATAAATATAATATAAATATAAATATAAATAATTCTTTACATGATTGTCTATTACTAATGCCATTTATACATCTCAGGCTCCTTTTTTGCAACACTAGTTTCTATCCATATTAGTTATTCCCGTTGCACCCATACTTCTATAATTAACGGTCAAAGCAAATCATCGCTATACAATTATATTTATTAACACTTTCACGCGAATCATTCTTAAACTAAACCATTAATAATTAATGAAACAGCTAAAATTCCGGCTTTAGAGTACATTCCACGATTAGAAATTGCCACCTGGGAAAACGATCTCAGATTCGATTATGTAGTTCCAAAGATAACTGTGATCCACTGCCTTCTAAACTGTATAGGCTAATTCTCGTGCGTAATTCTCGAGACGGCGGTGGATAATGGCGTTTTTCAACTGTTTGTTGACAGATGATTGAGATGTGAATTTTATTTGATAAATTCAGTGTAATTTTCAGAAATTATATAATTTTTCAAGAGAAGGAGTGATTGATTTGGATTATTATTATCAGCGATATTTCAAGAGTTAAATCATCAATATTTTACTGCTGGTGCCCCCTGCTTCGCCCGCCATTATTCATTGACTCCAGGATTTTTAAGAAATTTACACGGGTAGATTATTAAAAATGTTTGTGGTTCAGAGCTATGAAAATTGTAAGTAAAAATAAAATTAGAATATTTGTTCATTGAGTTCATTTCACTTAGGCCTTATATAATAAAGAAACGGTTTTCCTAATCTTGTAGTCGTCATGAAAGTTTAGACTGAGAGAGACGAACATCGCCGAGTATACCCGATGTCTCACGAAGCGGGCGAGCGAGCAAGCACGCTATTTAGGGCCGTTGAATTGTATAAGAGTAGATATTGCGATACAAGTGCCGTAACGCATGCATACGGATCGAGGAAATAGTTTGAAAAAACGAGGCGCTCGCGCCGAGTTTTTTCAATTTTCCGAGATCCGTTATGCGCTTACGGCACGAGTATTGCATTCTATTTTTTGCACGATGATTATTGATATCAATTTAATTATATTAAATTATTGTGATATTACCTGAAAATATTATGTATATACATTCTTGAAGATAGATGTTTATTTCAGAAAGTGATTCGCATTTGTTGTTGTTTATTGGAACCGATATTTGTGCTGGGGGGCCTTGTCCATAAAGGCTTGTATTATGAGGTGTGGCGTAGTATTCATAATAGCACGGAAACGCTTACCGCACATAGCAACAAGATTGCTATGCGGGAGTGTCAACTTACGATCCACGGCAAAAACATTCGTAAGTACCACTAATTAGTTAAGGAGTGCAAAAACAATATAACCACTACATACTATTGGATTCCCCACTGTGAATTATAACACGTAAACTGATGTAATCAAGTGCCAGAATGCTTCTGTTTCTATATTAATAAAAGGAAGTGTCTGTCTTTCTGTCTGTCTGTCCGCGATGCCCACCGAAATCTACTGAACGCAGAGATCTGAAATTTTAAACATAGATGGACTAAAGGGTCGGAATGTGCACCTCGAAGCCGGAATTTTAATTTTCACTTTCGTTCGTGAGTTATGAGTGAAAAACGGGCAGAAAACGTGTATTTATTTAGTTTTCGAAGCATGAGTTTTCAATAAAACAAATCAATTACACTAGGCTTTGGCTATTTTTGTCATTCCTTCGACATAAAAGCATCGCGATCTCTTGAATGTTGTAGCTCACGCTGGTCGATTCATTTGTTTTTAATGTCAAGGCACGCAAACATAATATGAAATTTTCAACCTACACCGAAGAGGATTATTATTATTATTATTATTATTATAGGGATAATCAATATTAGCCTAAATATGGTCAAACGTTGCTCGATTTGGACGAAACTCACTATACAGGGGTTTTCTGGGCCAAGGAACTCGAATCTGAGGTCGCTTTTACCAGGTGACGCTATCTAATCGTGATATATAGTCCACATGATTTAGGTGTTAATATAATGATTTAACTATTATGCTCTTAATTTTTAATTTTTTAAATAATTATCGCGGGCAAAGCCGCGGGCACATGCTATCTTAAAATAATAAAAGGACGTGTTTGTCTGTCTGTCCACGATGCCCAGCGAAATCTACTGAACGCATAGATCTGAAATTTTAAACATAGATGGTCTGAAAGGTGGGCGAATGCGCATCGAAGTCGGATTTTTAATTTTAGCTTTCGTTCGCGAGTTGTGAGTGAAAAACTGGCAGAAAACGTGATTTTAGCACTGTCGAAGCATCAGATTTCAGTAATACATTTCAATGTCAAATCAATTGCAGTTGGCTTTGGCTATTTTTGTCATACCGTGGTAATAAAAGCATCGCGATCGCTAGATTGTTGTAAGCCCACGCTGGTCGATTCATTTGTTTAGAATGTCAAGGCCCTTAGACATATGCAATTTTCAACCTACACGGAAGAGGGATAGGCCTAAATATGGTCAAACATTGTTCGATTTGGACGAAACTCACTGTACAGGGGTATTCTGGGCCAAGGAAATCGAATCTGAGGTCGCTTTTACCAGGCGACGCTATCTAATCGTGGTATGTAGTCCATGTGATTTAGGTGTTAATAAATATAATGATTTAACTATTATGCTCTTAATTTTAAATTTTTGAAATAATTATCGCGGGCGAAGCCGCGGGCACATGCTAGTAATCTATATTAATAAAAGGAAGTGTCTGTCTGTCTGTCTGTCTGTCCGCGATGCCCAGCGAAATATACTGAACGCAGAGATCTCAAATTTTAAACATTGGTGGACTGAAGGGTCGAAAAGTGCACCTCGAAGCCGGAATTTTAATGTTCGCTTTCGTTCGTGAGTTATGAGTGAAAAACCGGTAGAAAACGTGCATTTTTTTGCGTTGTCGAAGCATCACTCTTGAGTATTACATTTCAATGTCAAATCAATTACAGTTGGCTTTTGCTATTTTCGTCATACCTTCGAAATAAAAGCATCGCGATCGCTTGAATGTTGGAAGCCCATGCTGGCCGATTCATTTGTTTATAATGTCAAGGCACGCAGATATCTGAATTTTCAACATAGATGGAAGAGGTATAAACAATATAGGCGTAAATATGGTCAAACATTGTTCGATTTGGACGAAACTCACTATACTCACTCCTGGGCTAAGGAACTCGAATCTGCGGTCGCTTTTATGAGGCGACGCTATCTAATCGTGGTATGTACTCCACGTGATTTACCTGTTAATAAATATGATGTATTATGATCTTAATTTTTAATTTTTGAAAAATAATTATCGCGGTCGAAGCCGCGGGCTAGTCTATAATAATAAAAGGAAGTGTTTGTCTGTCTGTCCGCGATGCCCAGTGAAATCCACCGACGCAGAGATCTGAAATTTTAAACGTAGATGGACTGAAGGGTGGGCGAATGTACCTCAAAGCCGGATTTTTTATTTTCGCTTTCGTTTGCTAGTTATGAGTGAAAACCTGACAGGAAACGTGCTTTTAACGCTATCGAAGCATCGGTTTTAAGTAATACATTTAAATTATTGTAGATGGCCGTGCTTATTTTTGTCTTACCTTGGAAATAAAAGCATCGCGTCGCTTGAACGTTGTAAGCCCACGCTGGTCCATTCATTTGTTTATACTGTCTAGGCATGCAGACATCTGAAATTTTCAACATAGAAGGAAGAGGGCTGAATAGACTATAGGCCTAAATGAACAGACATTGATCGTTTTAGACGGAACTCAGTATGCAGGGGTTTTCTGAGCCAGGGAACTCGTATCTGAGGTCGTTTTCCCCAGACGACGCTTTCTAATCGTAGAATTCACTTCAAAATCGGATTTTTAGCTGTTTCATTAATTATATTAATCGTTTAGTTTAGGCCTATGAATGTTTCGCGTGCAATTGTTAATAAATAGGCCTATGTTTTAATTATTTTCCTCTTATTTTTGTATCTTCCAATTAATTATTGCCGTGGGCGAAGCCACGGGGATCTGCTAGTCACAGATAATTGCAATTATTATAAGCAGAAAGATGTTTATCATCTCCATCGGATTCAGCGTGAAGACGAACAAGCGAAAGCTTAAATAAAAGAAGAAGAAGAAGAAGATAAGCAGAAAATAAGTTATTTTTGTAATAGATCTCCGAGTTAAGCTCCAGATCGATTCATTAATCAGGGCTTACAGAATAACAATAGTCTAAGCATATGTGAAGGAATATGTGGGTAGTGTTATTTGTCAAAGATAACTGTATTGCAATTTCCAAAGCCGTATATGAACATTGTAAAACAATATGTTCTCATGAGAACTGCATTTGATAAATTAATCTATAATAATAAGAGGAACTGTTTGTCTGTTTGCCTGCTTGTCTGTCTTTGTGTCTGTGCGCGATGCCCAGCGAAATCTACTTCACGCAGAGAGCTGAAATTTTAACCGTAGATGAACTGAAGGGTGGCCGAATGCACCTCAAAGCCGCATTTTTAATTTTTGTTTTCATTCTTGAGTTATGAGTGAAAAGCTGGCAGAAAACGTGATATTTTACGCAGGGCCGTGGAGAGAAAGCAAGGGCACCAGGGACAAAATTTTCCCGGGCCCCCTACAAATATTAAATTCACCGCTGAAACCCGTCCGTCTGTTCGTGTGTCTATAAGCTCGATAACTCAAATACGCTTTATCGGATTTTCATAAAACTTGGTATACGCATTTGTAACGCCCATGGGACGAAACCTGTTGATTTGGGATGAAATCGGTTGACTGATGCCCGAGTAAAGCCCAATTTAGCGCCTAGTTTATGGTAGTATATAGGGCCCGGATTTTTAGGTTTTTGTAATAGGTGTTTTAGCCTTTTATTTTCGTGAAATAGCCCGTTTTAGGTTTCAAACGAAAGATTTTAGCCGCCTTAATAAAACATAACAAGCTGCTTATTGACTTGTAACAAATTTTATTTTAGAGTAAATTTAGAAGATAAAAAATAAAACCTGATCTGCCCGGGCCCCTTTCAGGGCGCTGCCCCTCCCTCTCGTCGGGCCTGATTTTACGCTATCGAAGCATCTGTTTTCGGTATTATATTTCAATTGTTAAATCAATTGCAGATTTTTTTCATTAATAAAATCAAAGCATCCTGACATTTTAAACATATCGATTGCTTCAATTTTGAAAGCCCACCTTGGTCAGTTCATTTGTTTATAATGTCAAGGCCCTCAGACATCTAATCTTTTCAACATACACGGGAGAGGGATACTGATTATAGGCCTAAATTGGCAAAAATTGATCGATTTGGACGGAATTCGCTATGCAGGGGTTTTCTGGGCCAAAAAACTCGAACCAGAAGCCTTTTTACCAGGAGGTGGATTCTAATCGTGGAATACATTCGAAAGCCGGATTTTTAGCTGATTCGTTATAATTATTGAGCGTTTAGCTAATAAATGATTCGCGTGAAAGTGTTAATAAATATAATGTTTTAATTATTTTGCTCGTATTTTTAAACTTTTTAATTAATTATCATTTGAGAAGTTGCGGGCACCTGCTAGTGATGTAATATTTTTGAAATCGGGCCCCTAATTGGTAGTTACTCCGGTACCACTCAACCAATTTGGTCAAATTTCAATGGGCTTCGTTCCATGGACGTTATAAATGCGTGTACCAAGTTTCATGAAAATCTGATAAAGTGTATTTTAGTTATCGCGCGTAGGGACACACGGACGGATAAACTTACAATCTCATGAAGTACCATTTTGGTATTTAAGAGACATGATACTATAACCGTTCGTAGCTCTCCTGAAGATTTGCCACTAAGTTGGGTAGCTATTTATAACCGTACGTCGGGGTGGAGTTGATTTATAACTGTAGGTGGGATTTTTAGATGTATAGTAGTTCTGGAGTTCTGATTAAAATAAGGGGTGCCGGGCGTAGTACTCAGGGGTAGTTGTAAGCTAGAGAACTCTTATCTAGGGAAGTGGCTAGAGAAAATCGAGATAACAGTCAAAGGGCGGTGTCAGGAATAATGGTAACTAAAAGTTGAGTCGTTCTTTTCAAATTAATATATATATTTTCCAAAGTTTAGTATTTTCTGCAATGCTGAATTAATCGATTTAGTTCTATTAGATGATGTAAGTTCTGATATTTAGTAGTATTTAGTACGTCGTTAAAGTTCGTAAGTAACACTTTGTAACTTGCTAAATTGTAATAATAATTACTTCACTTGTACGCGCCGTTGAACACTTCTATTTACTTTCACATTTACTCTCTCGTAGTTTCTATTTGTATCGCGCGGATAATAATGTTCAATCTTACGTTCACAATTAATGTTTCGTAATAATAAAATCAATGTCTTTACCAAATAATATAAATTACGCGCTTCGACGCTGCTAATAACTTCTATTTATATCGCGCGGATTATAATGGTTAAATATCAATATATTGCAAAGTTACTTGAGTTTAATAATGTTTAACGTGGTCTTTGGTCTGAAGTGTGTCTTGAAGTTCTTTAGTCTAAGCTGTCGTGTGATCAATAGATGACGAGATGTCCGTGCTTTCTGCTAATATCTTTGTAAGGGGTAGTGGGGGTAAGTAGTTCCAATTGGTTGTGTCCGTGTCTAAGTCTTCTCTGATTGGGGTAAGGTAGTTTCTTCTGCTATCCAATTTGAAATATATTCCGTTTTTCGTCGTTGAAACAGGCAAGTTGCATCGGTCATTAATTACTTGAGATGTCAAAGTTTGCTAGGCGCCAGCCAGGCGGCTCAAGAGGAAGTAGGCGGTACTAGGTTTATGTTTTTATCAATAACTCTGATAACTGAAAGTTATCATAGTTCTGGTTATTTAATCCTGATGGGCTATTTTACGGGGCTTCCAATGGTATTAATTTGTAGTGGGTGTGATAAAAATGAAAAGAGTTATTAAGGTTTTTATATTAAAATGATGGAACGGGTTAATAAAAAGTTATGTGTAATGTATCAAACTGTAGGGGCTGTTATTGGCTATTGATGGGTGTAATTGGTTTCCTTTTCGCTTTTTCCTTAATGGAGTAATTAATGTTTGAAGTTAGGTGTTATATGGGGAATGAATGTTTGAAGTTAGGTGTTATGTGTGGAAGTATAAACAGTAGGGTGCGTATTGTCAATCGTACAGGGGCTATATATGAGATTGTCGTCTGTGTTGAGTACAAAGTACGGTTACAAGATGTCCGCATAATGATTAAAAAACTCACGCGAGAAATTGATATGCATCGTCAATAAACGCGGGATTTTATGATCATTATAATACCCAATCTGGAATTTGAAGAGTGGCGGTGTTTTGTTTTGAATGAAATATGGAAATTTAATTTTTCGATTCCCTAAAATACTTTTCCATGGCTAAAAGAATTTCGTGGGATTTTCTCTATTGTGGTTTACTTTGATATTAGCTTTTCGATCAATTGTCTTTGTTTTCAATATCTGTTCTTGAAAAATTTAGATCCTTACATCATCTATACTTTTGATTAATTCTGCCGTAATTACACATACACAAATAAATTCATAATCAATAAAATACACTTTTAACATAATTTTACCTTGAATTGGTCACTTTTCTTCTTGGTCGTAGTACACATTTTGCTGAGTTCATAGTCCATTTGATTAACTAGTAAAACAAAATCATAATTATACTTTATACACAAATAAAATTATAAAATACACTCGAATTTCTTGATATTAATATTAATTTCAATAGCTTCTTGCATAACGCTGATTTTTGATGCTAATCCATATGTTGTTGATGTCAAACGTCGGAGTACGCTAATCTTCCTCATTGGTCTACTTAATACACTGATATTATATTCAGATTACACATGTTTTCTTCCTACTCCTTTTTATCTATTTACCTCATTAATAATCATTTCTTAATGTTCCTTTTTCATTCTTTCAATATTCTTTTACCTTGTTTCCATTATTCTAACCTCATAAATCATCTTTTATGTCTTACCTTCACAATTTCTTTATTAATCTCAATACTCATTATCATTCTTTTCTTTCATATTACTTTTAATACTCGTTATCATATTTCCTCATTTATTCTCATATTTCTCACTTCATAACTATCATTACTTCATATTTTCCTCGTAGATATATATTGTACCATCTTAATTATTCACTCATTTTGTTTATCATACATTTATTTCTTACCTTTTGTTATATTTCTCATTGTTTTACCTTCAAGATTCTTATTTGTTAACACACATATTTCTCAATAACTATTTCACTTTCAAATTCTTACTTAACTCGGATCATTCTTTTACTTCACTTTTGCTATACAATTCTACTTAATTAGTGTAGGGAGAGGGTTATTTCCTGTCCATATTGTTTATGTAAAATAATTTTTCTTTTTGAAAAATTAACAAAATTTAGTTATTCTTACTCTGTGTACTACTCCAATAAAATTCAAATATGTCGAAATTTCAATGTTTACTTATTTACTACTTCAAATAATAGTGTGATTACCTTTGTCAAATGAATGTTTTAACTCTTCAGTTGAATAAATAAAGGGAGTGGCCTATCTTAAAATTACATATATACAAAGGTTCACTAACAATGGCAATAAACTTATTTGTTGCACTTATATCTGTAGTGGAATGGCTGTTGTGATGTCTCACCCTATTTTATAGAATAAGAATCATCTCATCATAGTCTTTGCAACAACCACGGGGAGGCTAATTACACTCTACCTTGTAAGTATCACATTCGTTATATATAACGTCAGGTAAAACATTAATTTGAGAAGTATGAATCACTCTAATTATTTTACAATGTCAGTCTGATAAAACGTTTTCCTGAGTCCTGGTCGATAATCCTTTTTACTTCTCCTTCTGCTTTAAACTTTCTGCTGTCTTATGGTCTGTGGGCCATTACATGATAAGGCTTTAGCAAGTGTTTCCTGTACTTGCCAAGGATTTTCTTGGGGTTTTTGATGTTGGTTAGTTGGAAGGTGTCAGTTCCAAACTTTGCATTGACACGGTAGGGTCCTTTAAAAGGGAGGCTGAATTTTTTCTGGCGACTGTGAAGTGTGCTAGAAATTACATGTGCCTTTAAAAGTACGTAATCTCCAGGAGCGGGATTCCACTTTTTGCGGATGCGTCTGGGCTTCTGCTTTCTCTTAAGCCACCTGCTCTGAAGGCGTTTGAGAATGGAATTGCAGATGTCAAGATCTGATCTATGGCATGTCGGTAACACAGGAGGGGTGTTCTTGAAGAGAGGGTCTATTTTACAGTGTGTTACGACTTGCAACGGGATTTCTTTAGTGACATGGTGTGGCGTTTCATTGAGAATAGCCTGAATGGGCTTTATGTACTTGAACCAATTTTTTGTGTTGTCTATGAGTTAACAGTCGGAGGTATGAAATTACTTGTTTGATATATCTTTCTGATATGTTGCCTGATGGATTATAAGCTGAGCAGTGTAAGGTCTTTATATTTAGTTTTGACAGTCCTGAGTTCCATTTGGGGCTAGAATAGATACTGGCATTATCCGTAAGAAAAGATTCAATGCTGCCATAAATATTCACGTATTCTTCTACCTTTTTCAAGCAAATACTCGTAGATAAATTACGGAGGGGGTATAAGGCAACTAGCTTAGAAAATGTGTCCACCATAACAAAGATGAACTGGCAACCGAAGTTACTCCGCACCAAAGGACCTAAAATGTCACCACAAATCAATTGGTTAGGCTTGGTAGCTTCGATAGAATTGACTGAAACTTCGTAGGCGGTGTTTTTACTTTTGCCTACTTGACATAGATGGCATGTTTTCAGGAAAAGTCTGATTTTTCTACCAAGTTGTTTGATATAAAAATGCTCGCTAATGGAATCGATCAATTTTTCTGTTCCACTGTGGGCTAGATTTTCATGGTAACTGACAATAATGTCGTTTTCGATAGAAGAGGGGATGTATGGGCGCCAGGCGGGGTTTTCCTTTCCACAGAGTTTGTAAATGATGCCATTATGGGTAGCTAAGGTACTCTGTACATTAGTTTCATTTACTGGGCTAGGGGCTGGTGGTTGGATTTCCTGCAACTCACTCTGAATAGTGGACAAATAGGGGTCTTCAGACTGCAATTTTGATAAGTTTCCAAGTTTCTTATTCAACTGATGTCGGTCATTAACAGAAATTCTCATAATTTTCACTTCTTTTTCAACCTGACCTTCTAAACTAGACATTCCAGGGTGGTTAGGCAACCGTGAAAACAGGTCGGGAAGGTAATTTAGCGATCCTTTAATATGTTGGATTTCAATATCGTACATTGTGATGGCGCTGATCAGACGTGATACACGTGAGTTACTTAACTTACACTGTTTCAGGAAACTGAGACTCATGTGGTCGCATAATACGGTGACTCTACGGTTGTAAATGTAGTGTTTGTATTTGTTGAGGGCCTCATAGACTGCATACACTTCAAGCTCTGTGGGGTACATTCGGGACTGGGGGATAGTCAGACCTTTACTAGCAGTCGCAATAATGCGTTTTTCGCCATCTATCACCTGAAAAAGGATACTTCCTATGCCTTTTGCACTGGCGTCGGTTTGTACGTACAGCATTTCTCCTTCTTCCGGTTTCTGAAGCTTAATAGACTCCGCAAACAATTGCTTAACCCGGTTAAAGGCAGCATCTTGCTCTGGGGTCCATGTCCACTTTTGATTTTTCTTGAGGAGTGGCTTTAAGGGGCAAAGTTCCTGGGAGTAATTGATTACAAAGCGTGACTGGTATTGGCATACGCCAAGAAAAGATCTAAGTTGCTTCTGATTACGGGGGGCTGGGATTTTCAAGATGGCTTCCACTTTTTCTTCATCTATTCGGCAATCCTTCCCGGATATAATATATCCGAGAAATTTCACCTCCTTTTGAAAAAAGTGGCATTTCGAAATATTGAGGGTGAAACCTGCATGTAATAGTTTTCCCAAAGTCTGGTCTATGTGGGACAGGTGTTCAGCTTTGGTTTTGGAGGCTACCAGAATATCATCAAGGTAGGGGATAATGAAGTTATCCGTCTGCCAATCAAAGGTCAGAGCTAATGCACGCAAGAGGGCAGACGAGGAAGTGCGGCACCCGAAGGGTGTTCGAGTAAAACGGAAATTTCGTCCCTGATAATTGAAAGAAGTTAAATCGCGTGACTCTACATCCAGGGGTACTTGCCAGAAGGCGGAAACTAAGTCTGTTGTAGAGAAATAGTTTCCTTCTTTAGCACGGGTAAGAAGTTCATCTGATGTCAAAGGTCTGTAATGGTCTTCTTGGGAGTCAGAATTAATTGACCTAGCGTCAATTGTAAGACGTACTTGTCCAGAGGGCTTAAGTACTATACACAGGGGGTTGCAATGGGGGCTGGTAGAATTTTCAATGATCCCTTGTGATAACATGTCCTGTATGACAGCTGAGACTTTCTCACGCAAACTGAGTGGGATATGTCGGGGCTTGTGTCTTACTACAGTGGTAGATGGACGGATTATTTTGTGCGTGTACAAACGGCACTTTCCAATTTTATTGGAGAATAAGTCCTTATGCTTGTACAGCACATCAAATAAATCCTTCCGTGTAGCGGGGTCTAAATCGTGTGCTTCCTGTACTTTAAGTGTGATTAATTCTTTAATTTCATTTAGTGTGTTGATGTTATTTATTTGGAGTTCAGTTTGTATGTTATTTTCGCTTAAAAGTTGTGTTGTAGAGAGCGGGTCATTTCTTGTTTGTATACAAGAGGGTTCGTCTGTACTGAGGTGGAGGAGGGGTTGGTCATAAATTGACAGAGTTTCTATGAAGAATTCTTCCTGGCTCACATCTGGTTCACAGCGAGCGGTCGCAGGAGGGTGAGGTGTCTTGTCACAGAAAGGAATAACTTGTTCCTGCTGGTTCTCATCAATGAAAGCGAAACTTTCATTTCTGAAGTTAATTATTCCTTCTAACTGTTGGAATACCTCTAAGCCGACAATAATGGGCAGATTAAGTCCAGGGATTACTAGAAATAATATTTCTACTGTCTGCCCAGCTAAGGTAATAGGCACTAAACATTGTTGTTTGATCCTACACCTTTGTTTCCCTACGGCTAATAATGCTGTCATTCCGCATACAGGCAGTATTTGCGTAATCGCTTTAGTGCGCTGTAACTCTAGGAAAGTCGAGTGCGAGATGACTTGAGCATCGCTTCCAGTGTCTAATGTCACTTGATAGGCTTTTTCACCGATATTGACCTCTATGACCGGAGATCGACGTCGGGTGCTCAATAGTTCATCTCGTTGCAAAATACCAATTACAATGTCAGTTTCTTCGCTGTTTGTGTTGTTTGGCAAATGTCCCGAGATATTTACATTGTTGTATACATTATTATTAATATTCTGACTAGGATTATTACTGTTCTGAATAAGGGAGCTTTCATCTTTATCATTCACAAGAGGAGAAATAACAGTACCAACAATTAGATTGTTGTCAACAATGGGGAGGCCTTCCACACTGTTGGCACTGGCATGGTTACTCTCTATTTCTAGTTGCAGATTATTAGGAGATTTATTATTTTCCAAAAATATTATGTTTGTTTCCTGAGGTGTATTAAGTGTCAACTTGTTACTTTCACTTACTGGAATATTTTGAACATTCTTTGCTGCCTTGGGAAATTTCATCATATGAGATTCATGATTTGTTTTCCCACGGCTAGCCAGCAAGGGGTTTATGTCACAAGTTTGTGAGGTTTTGAAGCCAAGAAAATTATTTACATAGTTGCTACCACAATGTATGATATCGATATTTCCAGTATTTCCTTCATTTTGATTCATAGGAGTTGCAGGGTTGTCCACAGAAGGAGCATGTAAAACCCTTATTCGTTTAAAGTCACGGTGGGTATTGGGGATTGAGTCTGGGGTTCTGCATTGCTTTGGGGGTTGTTGTTAGGCCTATTTCTCGGACTTTCATATGAATTGTTCCTTTCATATTGACTATTGTTGTTACGGCGGGAGTACCTGAAATTATTCCAGCCTCTATAGTAGGGGCGGAAAAAACCTTGATTATACTGATTTCGGTTAAACCAGTTAGGCCTATTTCCTGCATAGCCACGTCTGTTCTGACCACGGTAACTGTTCCCTTGCCTATTATTGTAATTGCCATACGGCCTGAAACGGAAACCACGGGTTTGCCAATTATTGCGGGCGTTCCGCACGTACTCTGTTTGGGGCCAATAAGGTCTGTTGTCCCTAGAATCATTGTTTTGCTGGTCCTCATTAGAATTTCCTGTCCGCAACCCAATCTGGAAATTTTCCGGGCTGTCAGAAGTTTGTACCAGATTGATGTTTTTCCGGTGAGTTTGGTTAGCTGACACAATGGGGTGCGATGGTTTAGTGGAAGTATAAGTTAGGTCCTGCATTGACTTTAGTAATTTTAACATCTCAGTGGTGGATTGAGGAGATGCGACAACAAGGCAATTTCTTATTACAGGCGGAAAGTGAGACGGGAGTGCCTTTAGAAAATCTTGCTCCAAAATTTCTGGTTTAAGCAGTTGGCGGCTTTCACACAAAGAAATGAAATATTCTAGATAGGTTTGGCCGTGGCTACGGTCGTACTTACCTTGAAATATTCTCGAACGAAGACGACATTGTTCACTATCGCTCCAATACTCAGATAAAAACATTTCCTCAAACTGACCTATGGACAGCTGATTGTCGGGATCGATGACTTGGAGCCACCGAGCTGCGTTAGATTTCAAAGATTGATTCACAAAGATCATTTTTAGATGTTCTGGGACTCCTCGTAAAGCAAAATAAGTTTTTAGGTCCTTTAAATATCTGACAGGGTTTGTTTTCAAGGTATCTTCAAAATACGGTAATGGAAAATCTGAATTGTGCAATGAAAAACTATTGTTTACAACATGTTGGGGTGTTTGATTAGTGCTGGCAGCTCGTTGATCCAATCCATTGTTGGTTCTGGGTAATGGTGCAGGTGGTTCTGGTATTTCAGGGGCTTGGGGTAATGGATCAGGGGGGTTGGAAGAAGTAGAGGCAGATGTTGAGGGGGTATTACAAACATGAGGGATCAAAGCATTTTCCCTGGTTTGTTCGATTAGGTTTTCCTGGTCTCTAACCCTTTGCCTAAGTCGGTCTAGTTCTGATTGAAGGGATACCAATTTCGTAGAATTGCTAGCGGTTACCCTTTCTACTGAGGTGACATGATTTTCTACAGAGGAAATATGATTTGTTAACACTTGTTCTGAGGTAGCAATCTGAGCTGTGACTCTAGTGTCTAAATTTTGTAATTCAGACGTAACCTGAGTGCGGTGTTCAGTGATTAATGTAGTTAGTGTAGCATTCATTGTTGAGATTTGTTGATTTTGATTTTCAAGTGTTGAATTTATATTCGTGTTCATGTTAGCAATCTGATTTTCAAGTGTGGAGTTCATTGTAGCATTTTGTGTGGCCATTTCATTTCTCAATTGTTGGCTCTGTGTTTCTAGTGTGGAATTTAACTCGTTCACTTGTGTAGAAATTCCTACCATCATTGCCTGGATTTGTGACAAAAAATCTAAACTGAAAGAAGGAATGTTAGGGTCTAAGTTTATGGTGTTCTGAGTAGAAGTCGATGGGGTGGGTGCACTCACAGCTGGGATATTAACAGGGGTTTGTGTAACAGGCAAGCTAGCAAGGTCACTTTCGGTTTCGTGCTGAGTAATTTCTAAGTTGTCAGAAATAGGAACAGAGGCACTTTCATTGTTTTCAGAAGTAGGATTCTGTTCTGAACATAATATCTGAGTATCAGAATTTGGCTCCATGATTTGGAATATTTTATTATTCCTTAATTTCATAAACTAATACAATACAATTGAATTTACTAAAAAAAAAATTAATTAAAATGCAAAAAAAAATTTGAAATTTAAAATTGAAAAAATTTACTTTAAATTCAAATAAAAATAGGAGCAAAATTCAATTTTCAACACTTAAGTTGGATTAACGATACCCTTTTGTAGTCCAGATGTCCAGCGGTAGGCCAAAGGTGATGTCCAGGTGCCCAGGTGATGAGGGAAAATGTTGTAGATGAAGATCCAGGGGGGGGGTATTGATGAAATGATGAATAATCCAATGGTGTGCTGACTCTAGTAAAATTTCTCACAGAATTTAAAACTTGGTGGTATGTGGTTTAGTGTAATGTTCCTGAATTTTATTGTTGAAAAATTAAATTTTATTGACTGGTCCCTCGATCTTCAAATTCAAGCAATCACGATGGTCGCCATTTATAACCGTTCGTAGCTCTCCTGAAGATTTGCCACTAAGTTGGGTAGCTATTTATAACCGTACGTCGGGGTGGAGTTGATTTATAACTGTAGGTGGGATTTTTAGATGTATAGTAGTTCTGGAGTTCTGATTAAAATAAGGGGTGCCGGGCGTAGTACTCAGGGGTAGTTGTAAGCTAGAGAACTCTTATCTAGGGAAGTGGCTAGAGAAAATCGAGATAACAGTCAAAGGGCGGTGTCAGGAATAATGGTAACTAAAAGTTGAGTCGTTCTTTTCAAATTAATATATATATTTTCCAAAGTTTAGTATTTTCTGCAATGCTGAATTAATCGATTTAGTTCTATTAGATGATGTAAGTTCTGATATTTAGTAGTATTTAGTACGTCGTTAAAGTTCGTAAGTAACACTTTGTAACTTGCTAAATTGTAATAATAATTACTTCACTTGTACGCGCCGTTGAACACTTCTATTTACTTTCACATTTACTCTCTCGTAGTTTCTATTTGTATCGCGCGGATAATAATGTCCAATCTTACGTTCACAATTAATGTTTCGTAATAATAAAATCAATGTCTTTACCAAATAATATAAATTACGCGCTTCGACGCTGCTAATAACTTCTATTTATATCGCGCGGATTATAATGGTTAAATATCAATATATTGCAAAGTTACTTGAGTTTAATAATGTTTAACGTGGTCTTTGGTCTGAAGTGTGTCTTGAAGTTCTTTAGTCTAAGCTGTCGTGTGATCAATAGATGACGAGATGTCCGTGCTTTCTGCTAATATCTTTGTAAGGGGTAGTGGGGGTAAGTAGTTCCAATTGGTTGTGTCCGTGTCTAAGTCTTCTCTGATTGGGGTAAGGTAGTTTCTTCTGCTATCCAATTTGAAATATATTCCGTTTTTCGTCGTTGAAACAGGCAAGTTGCATCGGTCATTAATTACTTGAGATGTCAAAGTTTGCTAGGCGCCAGCCAGGCGGCTCAAGAGGAAGTAGGCGGTACTAGGTTTATGTTTTTATCAATAACTCTGATAACTGAAAGTTATCATAGTTCTGGTTATTTAATCCTGATGGGCTATTTTACGGGGCTTCCAATGGTATTAATTTGTAGTGGGTGTGATAAAAATGAAAAGAGTTATTAAGGTTTTTATATTAAAATGATGGAACGGGTTAATAAAAAGTTATGTGTAATGTATCAAACTGTAGGGGCTGTTATTGGCTATTGATGGGTGTAATTGGTTTCCTTTTCGCTTTTTCCTTAATGGAGTAATTAATGTTTGAAGTTAGGTGTTATATGGGGAATGAATGTTTGAAGTTAGGTGTTATGTGTGGAAGTATAAACAGTAGGGTGCGTATTGTCAATCGTACAGGGGCTATATATGAGATTGTCGTCTGTGTTGAGTACAAAGTACGGTTACAATACTTACGTAACACAAATATATCAATTGTATTACATTATCTGTGTGGATAGTTAACATTATACATGTATGTGTTCCACTTTGCAATGTTAATGAATATCACAAAGCACAGTAACACAGATATATATATATATTGTCCTGACTGACTGACTAATGAATGACTGACAGTGAATCAACGTAGAGTCTAAACTATAATAGGTAGAGACTTGGCATTATGACAGTACCTTCTTTTCATAATGTAAGTGCTCACTAAGGATGGATTATGAACAGTTTTGATTTTTAAATGCCAATAATCAAATATTTTTTAGGATACTTAATACCTTTTTACACGGAATTATCAAATCCAAATCAAATTCCACTTACAGTTCTCATGACAACATTGTATTGTTGGCAGTGGTCACAGGTAGCGTTGGAAATAAATGATACCGGACTTTGACAAATTAAAGAAGCTATCGATAGAATCCATTGGTGTAAATAAATATTTAAGAATGAAATCTACGAAAATAAAGCACAATGTGATGCAGTCCCAGACCCTTCTCTACCCTGGACATGGAGAATACCGTACGAGGTATCTCTAAAATGACAATTTTATAGGAGAGGAGAAAAACACTTCAATTCCAGCATTGTAAGAATGTAAATAGTTCAAGTACATTCCATTATAGCGCCAAAATCAATCCTTGTTCGCACACGAGGCTTCCATAAACATAGGTTATTTCTTAAAATGGCTAATTTCGGAGATCTCTTCTTAACCGGCCATCTCCCAATGAAATCGAAACACGGAGGGAGGTGGATGACAAAGTGATACCTACAAAGGACATAGTCTAGCCTAGCACCATGGAGTTGTAGTTTAATATATGCGACTGTACGGCCTATCGTTATAATTTGTATTAGGCTGTTTCTATTTAAGATAGGCCCAAGCCCTTTACGAACGATCCAGACAACATTTCACACTTCCTACCCGCATAGACATGAAACAGTAAGATGTTAGAACTAATTTTTCTTCTTTCTCTTAGCTTAGCATCTCTCGTTGTTGGGACGTTAAAGCGGCCCACGCCACCCGAACCTTACAGACCGCGAATTGTCGGAAAGGAAACTACCTTCGGATCACATGCAGTTTTTTGACCAGACAAATACATTGGCAGGCCTCCCAGGATGGGTGATCAGCCCAATGCTGGGGCCACCTCCGAGACAACACGAGACACACCACACTCATAGTCTACAATGCGTAGGAGTTGTCTAGGGACCCCAAAGACCTCAAGTTTTACCTGACATTCGCCTCAGAGGTGAGGAAAAGTCCCCTGAAAGAACTCTACCTAGGTAATTTGCGCCGACCAGGGTTTGAACTTCAACCTCTGTGTGAGAGGAGCGAACGCATCCCCTACGCCACAGTGGTGACGTGTTAAATATAGCGGAAATTAACGTACTGTAGGTCTATTATATCAATAATTTATCTGTGTAATCCTGAAGCTTAAGCCCTCTGACGTACCTACGTGATTCATCAAATTCTCATCACGACTGTACTTTGCACTACGGCGCAGTGAGTGAGTTACCTGTGGAAAAATTCTGCGCGCGCTGTTGTCTCGTGTGTTGTGTATTTCTGCACTTTTCGAGTGGTTTTCTTGTATTTGTGTTGTGGTAAATAAGTGAAATAGATGCCAGGGAATCTGCTGGACATGCATCGTGATACGTTTTGGCTGAATAAGGTAAGTTTCTGTGCTATTTTAAGAGTTTGTTATGATGGAGTGGGGTTAGGTATTCACTTAGCAAAATATGTTATGGCCACAGAAACTAAATGGAGAATTCCAAACAATGCAGATCTGCAGCTCGAGCTTGTCATTCAGCACAACTTTTAAGTTCTTTTAAGCTTTCTGCAACTGCTTGGTTTAAATTTTCTTCTTCTGCATCAATTAATCTTCTGCATGATGGACCTGGTCTTGACAAGTACTCAGGCAGATTAGGAAATATTGATGTTACTGCACCAAGTTTCAGTTTAGGGCAAGTTCTAGGAAATGTTTTTATTTCACCGTTAACTACAAATGTCTCTGTTCTTATCACACTCTCCAGGAAAATGCTTCACACAAATAACAGGCTTGCTTACCCCTGTAAATCTTAGGATACCTACCATTTATGAAACATTAGATTTTGGTGACATATTTACAAGTTTACAAAAAATGTAGAATTGTCATTACAGAAGTGACAGGCAATCTTTCATATGTAGGGCAAGTTAGTAGGTTATGTAAATATGTGACATAACTTGGCAAACTCTTTCTTGTTAATAAACTTGCTAAATTGTTTTGTTAACAATGAAAACTAGTAGTAGAGATATTGGTAGTAGTGAGTGTGATGAAAAAATAGACATGACACCACACAGGGTTTTTAGGCAACGGGTTAACCTAACTTTCAATTTCAGTAACTTTTCAAAGATAAATATAATTAAATTATTTTCGATAGTAATAATTGATTAGGTACCACATTCGATGTGGAGATCGATTATCGCACGCGTATATGAGAGCCATCTACAGTGTACTAAAGTAATCTTTAGGTTTGACATAAAATTGTCACGTTTATGAAAAGGGCTCTTTTAGTCTTGACAATTTACATTAATTTGCCTGTAATGTAAGGAAAAGTTGCAATATTTATGAAAAATAGAATTGTCATGACATATTGACAAATTTGTCAGATTTGACATAATTGTCGTATATGTCACACCTGTAGAGTTTTATGAAATAGGGCCCAGATTTTCGGATTAGCGAACAATGCTATTATATTATTTTGTAGACAGACGATGGTTTGGGAGGAGGTCTTCTTAAAATGGCACGAACAGTACAATCGAGTTTTGCTCACTTCTTCCCATAACGATTAACCAACGCCTGGATAGCTTCAAGTCTCCTGTCTTGCTAACCTGATTACCGCTGATAACGTGTCAGCAAAGTGACGTCACAATGTCAGCAGAATGATCTGAGTGTTGTGCTGTTAGTGTACACATGCCGACTACATCTTCTCCTGAAATTTCAACGTTTCATAGCAACCGAAAATATAAAAGACAGATGAGTGGTTCAGACTGAATTGTAAACCACATACTGATTACACCCACTCTGTTAGAATGCAATACAGTACAATAATCTGGGCTGGATGGGACCGGACCCAGCCCGGGTCACCGAAATTCCTTCTTAAAGGAATTTGCCTTAATGTGCACGTACTGCAAAGTAATACATGTTTTAGATGGACTATTCCACTCATACGCCGCGTGTTTGATATTTACCTATAACGTGTGTAATTCCTCGGATATAGACCAATCACGGCCGTTAATCTTACAATATTCTTGTAGGAATCGCGAGGATGGCATTTTATCGGGATAAAACGTGCTGCTCGTTACTGGACATGCAAGTATCAGTGTGCAGTGATTAATAGTCACTGCTGCCACTAAGAGGCACGAAATCAGATTATTTTATACAACATAACTTAATTGGAAATTTAAATAACAGAAATATACATCGATTAAAAACACAATTTCGATTCGGTGCAAGCCAGTTCGTGTGCTTTTATTCTGTTCTGCTGTTAGCTTACCTGAATGAAGTTAACTATGTCTTATATGCACCATTGGTAGCACTGGTTAGAACATGGTAACTTGAATCGAATCATGGATGGTTGATTCATAGTATGCCGTGATCTCGCAGCTGTTAGTTTTGTTTTTGTAGAAGAAAGCACGAAGGTAATTATTATTTGTATAATCCGTTACATTTTTATTAATGGAATTGTCTTAATAAATCCAACTCGAGTTGACTTGTCAACTCTCGTGGGATTACCTATGATAAAACCATAATGAATAGAATGATAAAACTATACAAATCGAAATACAACCTTTCCTGCTGCTTAATTCTTGTTTTAATATTACTGTATACTTACACCTAAGTAAAACACCTTTGTGGATAAAACTCTAAACGTATTGATTGTTCAGTCCTAAAAATCCGTCCGGATTAACCGGATGTCCGGACGAGCGAGGTTCGGATTAGCGGGACTCGACTGTCGGCTTTAAGATGTAAAATACAAAGCATGTGCCAAGTATCTTTGCGCAGAGACCTTTTCACCACTTAAATGTCTTTACAGTCCAATTCATACCAAATCATTAATAATAGCTAGGCCTATAGTATATTGCGATACAAGTGCCGTAAGCGGTGCTTACGGATCGGGGAAAAAGTTTGAAAAAACGAGGCGCTTGCGCCGAGTTTTTTCAATTTCCGAGATCCGTTATGCGCTTACGGCACGAGTATTGCATGCTATTTTTTGCACGATGATTATTTATATCAATTTATTTATATGAATTGAGATATTAGCTGAAAATATTATGTATATACACTATTGAAGATGGATGTTATATTTCAGAAAGTGATTAGCATGTGTTTATTGTTATGAGAACCGAATATTTGTCCTGTTAAAGTCGCCACAAACTGGGGGCCTTGGTTCCGGTTTCCGTAAAGGCTTGTATTGTGATGGTTTTACTTACGGCACTTGTGCTTTTTGTTATTTTTACCGCACGGAGATTTCTTTTGTCTTCATAGCAACCAGATTGCGTGCGGGAATGTCAAGTTACGATCCACGGCAACAATATTCGTAAGTACCACTAATTAGTTACGTCGTGCGAAAATTTATTTAGCATTGCCATTTGCAAAACGCTTCTTGCGTTACGATTTTCACTTTTGTGAACCATAATTTGTTCTGAACTTTTATAAAACATAGCATATTAACAATACTAGTTTCGGGTTTTGTTTATTTATAAAACTATCCCGAAAATTTCTATGATAAAATATAACTTTAAAATCTTTTACGCAAGGAGCATTTTATAAATAAAAAGTATATATAAAAAATTAAATTTACATTTTGTATAGTAGCACAAACAACCATTGTGGCAGACTCAGAAGTCCTTCATGGTGTGCTGCTGTTGCTTTTCTTTCGCTTCCATGTTGGTTGCTGAGTAATCGTTTCTTTTAGTAAATTACAGCCTAAAGCCTATTTGCAATACTGTGGTTTGTCTTACAAGTATCCAGTTCTTCTCTATTATATTTTGAAATTGCTTTGAAACTACTTCTACATTTTAATTTAACTGTAATTTGCACCGCTCTTTGATCTGTCTCAAGTTTTAAGTTTTAGATTACTCTGACGCCAGTAAGATGTTAACTAATATCATTATAAATATTACTATTTTATTTTTGTCATTGGGGTAGTACCAGATCCGCGTTGACTGGTGTATTTTAAGGAACATGTTAGCTTTATTTTGAAAGAGTAGAATTTTGATGGTATTTGTCTACGTGTGTGACTTTTCCAATAATTTTCTACTTAAAGTATGAGTGCTTTATTTCTGACATATTCCACTTTTCTTTCTTTTCCAGGTAAGTCGAACTCGCAAAGTTTTCTGCACTGAATAGGTTGCCCATGAGTTCAAGTAAGCAAGCAAACAAATGCCACAAGTATTAAGTTAGATATTCATGGCCAACTGTGTGTGATGCATTTATTATGAATTTTTGCGAAACTCTCAAACACATTAGAAATACTTAATTCATTAATCGTAAACTGTTACTTCATTATCAATGGTTAAGCAAAGCTTATAGTCTACTGAAAAATGAAAAATATTCAGTTTCTAAGCACATGCTAGGAGAAAGTCTAACCAGGCTATTTTCATGATCCATTTTTAACCAGTTAAAGAATTATTTGTATAAAATTATTATTAATACTAAAATATACATTACTTGTGAACACACAGAAGGCCTAGTAGAAAATTAATCACTAAGGACTTTCCCTGCTTGTCTTGAATTTTCCAGAAAATTGTGTTATTATTCTTTCTAAATATTTGTATGTAACGGTACCGGGAATTAAATATATAAACTATAAAATGATTTTCAACTATTCCATATAAATAAGTAAAGGCTAAATAGATCTCTTTGTCTACATTGCCTTCAGAACATAACGTTCTAAAGTGCGACTTGATAATAAAATTTGCCTTTCTCAGTGGCTGAGAACAATGTTGACCAATATTCTTAATATCTAGCTGCAGAAAGAATGTTGAGTTCTATGGCGCGGTTCACAAGATGTGCTGCTGTTTTAAACTCAATGTAACTTCTCCATTTTCTAGTATCGAAGATTGAGTTCGCAGAGTAAGAGCAGATGGCGCATTGCTTCTGTGTCAGCCGTCCGTGGTATACTCTGGTTATTCATTGCATGGCCAGGCGGCTTCCTTTCGTTAGGAGGAAATGTTTGTTGACAACTCAACCCATGTTCTTTGTTTTACCGCACCAATCAGCAAGTTACCCCAGCCAATCAAAATCTAAGAATGTCCTGTGGCGATTTTGACAGCAAGTCGTCTACTCCGCGTGGAGTGAAATGCCCAGTTGCAAGATCTAGTTACAGTAAACACTAACCCATGTGAATTGAATAAAGCGAAGGAAGAACTGAGGTCAGTGATAACAATGAGAGAATATTGCAACGTTGCTTTTGTTTTGGATAGCGGAAGCCCAAGACCGATTTAGTCAGATCAATTAACATAAAGAAACACCGAAACCTTTGAAGCCGACTGGCCATCCAATGAGTAACTGCACTATAGCAGTGACGCGTTCACACCAAAATGATTTTCCTTATTCCGAAAGACACGTGAATCAAACTTCGCTAAACGAATGACCACAAACTTGAAATTAAATGTTGTTACTCGGATCCGCTGAGAGGGGAACGTAAAGCCAGTGTCGCTCACTTGTTTCGTGGAACAGCGATTTATTGACCGTAGCCACTTTACTTGTTATAACTTAAACCAGCATAATAATATTAATAATAATAATAATAATAATAATAATAATAATAATAATAATAATAATAATGGTAATAGTTTTATTTAACCTGGAGAAAGTTAAGACCATAAGGTCTTTTTCTCCACTTCACCAGGGACTATGAGAAGCCTACATTAGTTGTTATAGGCTAGTATAACACAATAAATAACCCAAAATATATTAAGTGACACAACATAACACATTAAATGATTTAGGATATATTAAATTACACACTAAATGGTATAAAAGAAATTAAGTGGAACAAGTACAACTTAATTACACAATAGCATTAAGTGATATAAACTTACTTAACGTAGGACATGAAAAGGATACTCTATTAAGTACTATGTATAACTGCTGTTAACTGCGATCTGAAGGTTGACAGTGACCCATAGGCGTACCGAGGGGGGGGGGTTTGGGGGGTTTGAACCCCCCCCCCCATTGATTAAAAAAAGGAAAATTGTATAATTTTTTAAAGTCTGCCCATAAATTACTTAATACAAGTATAAAGCGTGGGAAGCTTAAAACTCGTTATTTTGCGTCTTAATTTTTAAAATTTTCCGGAGGATTACCCCCGGAAGCTTAAAACTCGTTATTTTGCATCTTAATTTTTAAAATTTTCCGTGGGTGGCCTCCCGGACCCCCCTCTCCCTCGGGGGTATTCCATACCCCCCATACCCCGCGTATGTTATAACCCCCCCCCCATACGGTCGGCCTGGTTACGCCTATGCAGTGACCGGCAGTTCTTGATGTGAGATGGTAAAGAATTCCACATTCGGATGACTGAAGTAGTGAAAGATGATGAGTAAAGAGGTGTATGGTGTGAATGTGATCGTGCCTAGACCGGCATAGGCTAATAAATGGCCATAGGATTCTTATTGTCTCCGGTAGAATTTCTACTTCTCTCATTTAATTCTTCAGATAACCTGACGTATCCACATTCGACTCTCCATTCGGTGTAACAACAAATATGAGTGTTTATTTATTTTACCTGTTGGGAATAAGGTCATTAAACCTTCTCTTCCGTTCAATCAGGATTATTACAAATAAATCCTCTAGTTTCCAAGAAGGAGACATGGAGCGAGAATGGCGCTTCCCTGTAAGATCGTGGTGACAGAGTGTTCGTACAGATAAGCAGGAATACAGGAATTGAGAGTAAATGAATGTATCAATGTATTACAAAAACGCATAATCAAAATATGTTTAAAAAACGGCTGGACTAATCTATTCCGATTTTAATGTATTTGGCATTGACCAAATCTATAGATGCTCCTTATTAAAATTGTACCTTCAAAATAAGACCAAATTCCTACCTGTTCCACATGAAAATGGCACAAGACGTACTAAAACAAGTGCATTATATTCTGAGCTATCCCAGTGTAATAATCGTTGAAAGTATTAGCTATTTTTGTTGGTTCTGTTATAAGTCCCTCATTTTGCACTATGCTGATATTCTTTACATAATTTGTTTTATGAAATAGTTCATTCCTATTGATATTCCAAAGGGCTTTTGATTTATTGTTTGAGTGTTGAATGTATTCTGCATTATATCTCTTTTTTGCCCCTACTATTACTTTGTTATAGATTTTTTTTGTATTGATGGTAATAGGTTCTAAACCTTTCTGTGACTTGACTTTTTTCGTCTGTCTACTTAAGAATCTTAATCTATGGTTTGAATTTTTTATACCTACTGTAATCCACTTATTTTTTTGGCAGACCAATTTTTATTCTTTTTTTTGGGGAGAGCAACTTGGAAACGGTAATCGAACGTCGAGAGAAATTCATTATATGAATAATTTACATTTTTTTTTATAGACATACAGTAGAACCCCGATAATTCGAGCTAATTGGGGCTGAGGCTACCTCGAATTACAAAAAACTCGGACTATACGGAAATATCACTAAATCAATGGATAAATAGCAAATAAATGTTTAATGAGCACAATAATGGTTTAAATAATAAATAATTAAACAATATAGTAGGCCTACATATACCTGTGTTACGCCTGTATGTAGGCCTATATATTGTCAAACATTTCCAATTTTCTACATCGGCATCCTTTAAGGAATAAGTCAATGTCTGACCCTTAATGGAGTGGAACAGGAAAACTTTTAATTACCTTGTCGCTGAGTAGGGATTACTGTAACAATACAGTATTCTTTTCTGAAGAATTGTACAATTGATTGACACGAGGTCCCGACAAAGAAAGATCGAACCTAACGGTTTCTGTCAATCTGTAATAGAAATGCATTAGCAGTCTGAAGCCAAGGTCATTTCTGTGTATTATGAACAAAAACCCTAAGTGGGACAGTTTTACCTTGTGACGGACTTTCTTACTTTATGCTGTAAAGTTCCCTAACTTCTTGGATTAAATCTTCGCCAAAATTCTTCGCCAAAATCTGTGACGACTAATATGTGATTATTCTCAATCGTAGTACATAAGTTTACTGAACTCCTACAAAACAAGGTTACTTATGCACCTGTTGTGTCATCATAACACGGCCTGCGTAATCCACATTCCAACGTTCAGTACAACTACCTCCTCTACCGGGTGGTTGCAAATTTCCTACACCCAGTTTACTTTCTCTTTCTGTTAACAATTTACCCAGTTTGATAATATTGATGAAAATTTATATTAACGGGCGCCATCATCAATACACTTCCTCTCTTCTTTTTGTTGTATATCAGCCCAGTCACAAATTAAATTATAGATACACAGGCTATGTACCTACATGCCTCTCGACTAGCTTTTAATTTAACAGCGGAGACGGGAATGGGTTCGGATTTATCTTTCTTTTATTATTTTACTTCTCTCTATTTCTTCTTTTTCTCCTTTTTCAATGCTCACTACCAAAGTATGTAACTTTGCCCAAAAATCAGCGACTCTCAAACCATTACAAGGATAAGGGTCAAAAATCTGAACTTCACGTTAATTTACTTTGCATAACAATAACCATAATTTATTTAATATATTTTTCTTTCTCTTTTTTTTTTCAACAATAACAATCTTATATACAATAAATTACATTTACACTACATTAACCATTCAACACTTTTATTGGTAGGATAGTATTTAATTATTCAAGGTTAGTATACCCAGTTTAACTGTATAAGTACGTTCTCTGTTCAACAATAACAAATCCCTAATTAATTACATTAATCTCCTTTCTTTCTTTATTTCCAGGTATCTACTAGAACGTCTCGTATTATCCTTCTAATTTACTACTAACTTGTGTAGTCATTTACATTTGCAACTTCAGGATATTTCAATATATATATTATACTTTCTTCCGAATAAATAAAGGTTTTCAATTCATAATCCAGTCCTTAACTCTACATATTACACTCAATAATCCCACCTATGTCTCCTATACTAGTCCACTAGTCATCTTAGTCCATGAAGAATTGTACTTAAAGATAGATAGGAAAGACAGTCTCATGAAGAAAGAAATGGAAATTTAGGCCTATACCCACAGAGTGACTGTGACGATAGACCACCGATACAGGGGCGGCGTCTAGATCTTGAGTTACAAACAATCTGACTCCTCTCCTGCAACCGGGAAAATATTAATGGGCCGCAAACAAAAATACAATTTTGAACAATCGATGTCAGAGGTCCCTGACACTCTCTCCTAGAGGCACGTGGGGCCGTTGTTCGCCTCCAACACCGACGACTTTCACAACTCTCATAAATCTCTTTAGATTCTACTAGTATAGGCTTCGCCTACTACTAGATTTATATTTATTTTATTTGGGACACTTCCGGCGTTCCCACACCTCACCCTTCCTTTTTTTTTTCTCCTGGGGTAATCTCTAGTACCTGCTAATGACCTACTTGTCATCAACTCACTACACAAAATTACCAATTCTCCTCTTTCTAATCTAACCAGTTATTGTTGATTATCTTTTAACTCCTCTCTCTTTAAGCAGTTTATACCATTGTTCTAATTTACCTATTTCCTGTTACTCTGGTTTCCATACTTTTCAGGTTACTATTCTACTCCCTGGGCACCCAATTTCCTTGTTTCTAAATTCCCTAGAATTCTAACTGAAACTAACTTACGCCCCAGATCAGTAACTCTCTCTTTATAACCCTTGAGTAATTCCTACTTCTATCCTAACATGTAAGTTTTCCAATGGTATGCGCCTAATATACTACTACTCATAGGCCTTCTTCTGCCTCTCACTGTTCACTTTCTTATCTCCCTTTACCATGATCCATACGGTTCCCACTCTTCGATAAATCTCTTAAAGAAAACAACTCAATCATTACGGGCCAGCATGAAATCTACTCATAGATAATCATCTGTCACCCAACAAAAACCAAGAGGGAGAGGCCCTCGCAAGAAATACTAAGTAAGCCCCTATTACCCTTCTTTCTTACTCCCCTCGCGTCCTGTCTTATAAAAAACAAGGTTTGTATGAGCATCACCAACTGCCTCGAGCTATGTATTCATTCGTGAGACAATCACCCATAGAAACCCAAGTATAGAGATTTATCTTTACTATCCCACGGTCACTCTCTTTACTGCTCTTTTTATATTTAGCTTAGACCAGAAATAGAAACGGGTTGGATTACTGTATTTTATTGCCTCACCCTAGATTTATCACACCTCTATTTTTCTAACCCTACTCTTAATCCTTCATTTACGGCGTCTAGTCGCCACACATTTCTTAGAAACAATGCCTCAAAATTTTAACTGTTTCCCAAAACAAAAGAAAATGTTTATGTGATACTCAACGGGTGATGACCAATTTATCCTCTGATCCCGTACTGTTTCCATCTACTTCCTGATGTCCACATCTTCCCTTAGTCCAGACTGAGCAGTCGTGACCCACTCTTCTCTCCACAGCTGATGTTCGCTGAAGCGGTCTCTCGTACCGGCGGACGTGATGTGCTTTCCCAGCTAACGACTATCTCCATATAGTCGTATCAGTGAAATTCCCATTCAGAATTTCCTTAGATGAAAGTCTGACACACCATCATGCCAGAACGCCTCTACCGCTGTCACACATCCCAGTCTCGTCTTCTCCCTTCTGCCTTTTCAACTTCTCTCTCTCGTAGTCAGGCACGTACTCTGTAACCGTCTTTCAGGTTCAACCCTCTCTCGTCGATTCCCCGTCGACGCATGCGCACCTCTCCTTTTTCTGTAATTCAAATAAATTCAGGGCAGTATCGATAGTCATGAAAATGTTCAATATCGATTAGTTGCGGTCCCCCAACCCTTCCTTTGTTTAGGAATGGTTTCCTAGGCACGTAGTCATTTGCTTCATGACAACCTGCATTTTTGTACATGGAAAAATTGAAAGAAAGCTCAAAATTTAACACATTCGGAAGTGCGTAAAACTTACATGCGGACACCGTATAAAACGGGATTTTACTCTAGTTTTATGGAAAATTTTAATTTTCTTTAGACCAGCTCGAATTACACGGAACCTCGAAATACCGGGGCTCGAATTACCGAGGCTCTACTGTATTCCCATAATTCTTTTTGAAGTAGAACATTTAAATAATCAACGTTTGTTTCATTTATTGGCCGAATTGTTCTAAAAAAATATATTATCTGTAGGTTTATTTTTATTTTTTAATTTATTCTGTAGTTTAATAATCTGAGCACAATGGTCAGAGAACCCTGTTTCAATCACACTCAGGTTGTATTCCCATACCAATCTGTTTAAAATTACCTGATCTATAGCTGACTGAGAACTAGCTCCTTTCCTTGTTGGAATATCTTCTACTGCTTGCATTCCATAAGAATTTAGCATGAATTTAATGCTACAGTATTGTTGTTTCCGGTACTTAAAAAATCGATGTTTAGATCTTTTCTATGTTTTGATAATGTTTGAATAATAACTTCTAAATTTTAAATTAGGGGTGAAATGCTACTATTTGGCGTTCGGTAGATATATATTATAACTGTATTTAGCTGTATGAGTTCTACCATACTGTCCTCAAAGCTCTCTTCAATATTGAGGTTTTCAAAATGTGTAAATGGTTTTGCAGCTGATTTTACATATATACATGAACCTCCATGATTTTTATTTTTTCTACAGAATTTGGCCATTAAAGAAAAATTATTTAAGAAAACTTCTAAGTTTAATATTTTATTTCCTATACTTTGGCTTATAGCCAATTTTGTTCATTTCTTTTTTTGAAAACAAAATAGCTGATTTGATATTATTATATATTTATTACAATAATTTTGCAATTGTTCGAGATACAATCCTTCCATGCTTTTAAGCATAAAGAGATTGGTCTGTAATTTTCTACGGACCTCTTTGAACCATTTGTTTGTATAATGGTCTTACTATTATTTTAGTCAATACTTTTGGAAATGTGCCTGTCATGAAACTATGATTTGTTAAGTGGGTAAGAAGTTTTAAGATGTCATATTTGCCATTTTTGACCATTTCATTTGAAAATTCATCTCGTCAAAGGATCTTTTGCTTTGTAATGTGCAGGGGCGGCCGGTGTTAATGTGCTACTGTGCTATAGCACACTGTTCATTTCGTTAAATAAAGTACTGTTGATTAGTTAACAAAAATTGCCAATATTCTGTTAAAAATATGTTTATAAAATTTTGTTCATCTTAGATTTCCAACCGTTATAACATATGCGCTATCCCTCACAACGTCGGGCGGTCAGATTGAGTTGCTAAGCATTATACTGCAGTGTGCTCTGTCCCCCAGTAGCGCTGCCCTGCTTGATGACCGAGGCCTGGAAAGTGCCCTCAGGCGGAGTGTATATTTGCTGCTGTTAGCATGAAAACCGCCTCATTGGAGCTATGAATCTAGTAGAACCTGGCCCCCTATAGGTATGCTGCATGCCTTACAAGAAACTGGTGGTGAGTTGATGACCTCTTGTTTGGCAATTGGGGTGGATATTTTGAAGGTTGTTCTGCAAGTAGGAACAGTCCTTGGTAACACATCTTATTGATGGCGGCTTTTCTTGACGTGCAGTTTTGTAGGCCAGGTTGGTTTCTACAATGTAATCGATTGTTTTAATACGAAATTAGTAGCAATTCAGGATACCGTGGCTTGACATTAAATTTTATGAAAATATGAGACAGCTTATCTTCAATAGCTAAATCTATAGTTAATATTAGCCTCATAGATTTGTTAGATTAATTCAATGAGTACATATAAATAGCTAGGTTTTAGCTTTGTATGTATTTACGTACAAACCTAAAACCCAGGTCCCATTCCCGCCCAGGATAAATTTTCCTCTATAGATTACACAGTGGAGTTGAATTGCGAGAACTTTTAAGAAGAAACTGAATGCTGAAAAACTACTCACAAATATTGTAATAAAATATTATTTAATGGCAGTAACGCTGTATTAGGATTAATTTATAGCGCCGAGGGAAGTTAATTTAACGCACACGCCAGCTCAGCGACTGACGAAGGGTAAGTTAGTACAATCTTATGTCTGGGGACAGAGTGACCAGACACCCTCTCAATTCTGAAACGGCATTCTAGTTTCTGTGCGAAGTGCGAACTGTTAACAGGAAAGAACCGCTAGTGGAAAGGTATTAAGTATATTTCGTGGTGCGTGTGTGTTCATGTTCAGAGTTATTGCTGTGACTGTGAAAAATGAATACAGTAGATAATTTAATTACTTATCCCTTCTCTAGAAGGAGTATGGAAGAAAAAATTGAGGTAAAACAATTAGGAAGGCCCACACCCGATTTGATTATGAGCCAAAAAGCGAAAGGCGGAAAAAACTGCATCTACAACAGAAAATTTCATAGGACGGTGTATGAAAACAGTTGGACATGCGGTTGCGAAATTAGAAATGCTCTCTTCTGTTTTCTTTGTCTTCTGTTTGGCAATAGTGATTCCAATTCGTGGAGCAGAACGGGAGTAACAGATTTAGGGCACCTTAGTAAGTTGACAAAGCAACATAAAGACAACATTAAGCACATGCATAATGTACTGAATCTTAGTTCTCTAGACAGTGTGAATATTCGAACCCAGTTAAGCCAGGCATATCACGATGAAAAATTGAAACACAATCAACAAGTGGAAAAAAACAGGTACGTACTTTCAAAAATTATTGATTGCATTAAGTTCTGTGGGGCTTTTGAACTTGCTTTGAGAGGTCACGACGAAACCGAACAATCTGAAAATCCTGGCATCTTCTTAGGACTAATAGATTTCGTTTCGAATTTGGACACTACTGTGCGGGAACACATGGAATCGAATCAGGTGTTTAAAGGGACCTCCAAAACCATACAGAATGAACTTTTGGACTGTATGCTAGAAATTTGCCGTGAAGAAATAAAGCAGGAAATGAAGGAAGCAGACTTCGTTGCATTAATGGCAGACGAAACAACTGATGTCTCCGACCAATCACAGTTAGCATTGGTATTTCGTTACGAGAACAAGGGCGAGCCTGTTGAAAGATTCTGGGGGTTCTTCAGACCAGAAGGTCACAGTGCAGGTGCTATTGCAGAATGCATCTTAAAAGAAGTAAATCCTCTCTTTAATCAGAAACCCCATAAAATAATTGCACAAACTTTTGATGGAGCCTCCGTGATGTCTGGTGCAAGTGGTGGGGTTCAAGCAAAAATTAAAATTCATTATCCTAGTGCTCACTTCATACACTGTTATGCTCATCAATTAAATTTAATCATGGAAAAAGCTGCTTCACAGAACCAATCCGCACGAGTGTTTTTCCTTGACCTGTCCGCTTTCCCTGCATATTTTTCAAGATCGCCACAACGTTTGTCAGTGCTTGAATCAGTAGTGGCTCGTAGAATTCCAAGCTGTCCTGCAACTAGGTGGAACTTTAGATCGAGAACTGTTAACGTAGTTTTTGAGAACAAGGATAAATTGAAAGAATGTTTGCTGGAATTAGAAAAAATGCCACAGAGCAAAACTTCTCATGGATCAGTTGGTTTGCGGCGATATTTGGAGGATGAAGAATTTCTGTACTGGTTAACTTTCTTCAGTAAGATAATGCCACATGTAGACATTCTTTATAACCAGCTACAAGCCAGATCAATTGATGCAATCAAAGCAAGGAATGCAGTGACTCATTTTACAGACGTAATTAGAAAGATTAGGGAATCCACAGACGACATCCATGTAGACCCTGAAGCTTCATCTACTAGTAAGCGAAGAAAAGTGGAATGCAGGCACACTGACGCTAAAGAAGTATGCGACAGAATCACGCAAGAGGCTAGTCATCGCTTCAACTCACTGAGTCATCTTGATGCTGCAAAATTGTTAAACGCTGCCAATTTCAGTGACTACTCCGGGAATTTTCCAGAAATGGAACTTGAAGCTACTGTTCTGTATTACAACACTTTGGATAAGTTCAGACTAAAGACAGAGCTCCGAGTTCTGTACGATAGGCCGGATTTCAGGAACACTTTAGGCGCCGTACCACTGCTGCAGCGTGTGTTGTCGAACAATCTGCAAGAGACTTTTTGTGAAATAACAAAGTTGCTGAAGATCCTGGTTACGACACCAATGACGACTGCAGAACCAGAAAGATGCTTCTCATCACAGCAAGGATAAAAACCTTCTTGAGAAACACATGTCCCAGGAACGTTTAACTGCCCTTGCAATGCTATCGATTGAAAAGAAAATGGTGCTGCACATAGATGGATTCAACACCAAAGTAATCGATAAATTCTGCAGTATGAAGGAGCGCCTCATGGACTTCATTTTTCGACATTAGGTGAGTGGCATGTTACATTTTATTTTCTGCATGTTCAAACTGTAGCACACACAGTGTTTTTGTCACCGGCCGCCACTGGTAATGTGTGTATTTGTTTAAGGACATCAATTTCCGAAATTTCTAAAATTACCATAGAATTACTTCATGAGCTGATTTTAATTTCCTTGTCTGATTTACGAATTCCTAAACCTTTTGTTATGTTTATATAATAATCATTAAATAATTCACCTACCAGTATTATTTTTGTATCCACAAATATAACTCCATTTTTTTCGATCACTAAATTTTCAATTTGTTTCCCATTATCTTTATGTAAATTTGTTATAATACTCCGTGTTGTTTTTATTTTGTTTTCAGAATTTAATATTAGTGATCTTAGCTTGGGTCATGACTTCTTTTAATATAGTTTCATAATTTTGAATATAATTTAGAGAATTTTCATCTATTCCTGGTGATTTTAGTTTGTTTAATATTTCCATACTTTCCTTGGATTTTTTAATTCCTTTTGTCATCCAGTCTTATTTCAGATTGAACAAGAATTCCGTTTCAAATCAATTCCGTTTAGGCTTATGAACCAATAGGTAAGCATTAGATTGTATGGTCTTTATTTCATTAATCTCTTTACATTTTATTCATTTACTTAATCACAACATATTTCATGAACCCGAAGGACTATGTCCAAAGATCACTGTAATTTACATTATTCACAAAAATAACTGACAAACTGCAGCGAATGACAAGATAGGCCTATGATCTTGTTGTTGCGTCCACATGCGATAAATACAGGTAATTACGTTTAGTTCTTACATTTGTTTCTAATCATGTAACTCTCAACTCAGGTTTCATTAATTTTTTCTTTATTTATGAGATTAAATACTGGTTGGATAATTGTTCCTAATTATGTTTAACAGCTGTATGTCGTATGCTATCGTAAGGACTTGAACCATTAATCACGGGCCACAGTCTACGAGATACTCATAACGCAGCAGTATTTTTGAGGGTATCTCGGCTCAATGCTTTGGATGGACTGAAAAATTCTTAACACTCTCGACATAGCTGCTGCTTGGAAAATAGTTTTAAATACCAAATCTTAATCTTTGTACAAATGAGGAATGTTACACCTGCAATTAAATAGTCGTGAGCTACTATTGATGTGTGTGGATTTAAAGTAAGTTACGGTTCTGTCCTGTATGTAGGTTGCCACGTCACATAATGGAGACTGTAGCAAAACTACAATATGGCGAAAATGAAATACAACAAGAAGACTTCCAATCGCAATATGTAAAACATGAACATACTGTTAAGTGTGACGATATGCCCATAACCTTAGTAGAGACACACCAAATTAAAAGTGAGGATATAGACCCAAATGTTGCAACAGTTCCAAAGTTACAGACATCGACATCCTGCGGCGAAATTTCAAATACGTTTCATGAAGGAAATATTGATCACCATGAAAGTAGGCCTGTGAACTTCGCTTTGGTAATGACATTTCCAAACAAAATTGAAAATATAGACTGGTATGAAAACAATGAGTCTCCGTTACACAACACAGTTCAAGGTTTCGAGACATTAGTTTCCGACCAAAATAATTACGAACCTTCATATGAAAGAGAATATGAAAATCAGGATATGGTTAGTGAAAAACATTTGCAGTCATATGATTCTCTTGCAAAGACGAATTCTAAAAGAAATCCTCATCATACTCATACTGCAGAGAAAATCTCTTGTGATGTTTGTAACAAAACATTTTCTCATAAGAGTACTCTCAAAACTCATCTGCTTACACATACAGGGGAAAGAGCTTTCAAGTGTGATACCTGTTACAAAACATTTTCTCAAAGAAGTACTCTCAAAACTCATCTACTTATACATACAGGGGAAAGAGCTTTCAAATGTGATATTTGTAACAAAGCATTTGCTCATGGTGGTAATCTCAAAACTCATCTGCTTACGCATACAGGCGAAAGAGCTTTCAAGTGTGATGTCTGTAACAAATCATTTTCTCGTAGAAGTATTCTGAGAACTCATCTGCTTATACATACAGGAAAAATACTTTTCCAGTGTGATGTCTGTAACAAAACATTTTCTAATGGTGGTAATCTCAAAAATCATCTCCTTACACATACAGGGGAAAGAGCTTTCAAGTGTGATGTCTGTAACAAAACATTTTCTTTTAGAGGTAGTCTCAGAACTCATCTGCTTACACACACAGGGGAAAAAGCTTTCAAATGTGATATCTGTAACAAAACTTTTTCTCGTAGTAGTATTCTGAGAACTCATCTGCTCATGCATACAGGGGAAAGAGCTTGCAAGTGTGATGTCTGTAACAAAACATTTGCTCATGGAAGTAATCTCAAAACTCATCTTCTTATACACACAGGGGAAAGGCCTTTCAAGTGTGATTTCTGTAACAAGACATTTTCTCTTAGAGGTAATCTCAGAACTCATCTGCTTATACACACAGGGGAAAAAGCTTCCAAGTGTGATGTCTGTAACAAAACATTTTTGCAAAAAAGTAATCTCAAAAATCATCTGCTTACACATACAGGGGAAAGGCCTTTCAAGTGTGATGTCTGTAACAAAATATTTTCTCGTAGAAGTATTCTGAGAACTCATCTGCTTATACATACAGGAAAAATACTTTTCCAGTGTGATGTGTGTAACAAAACATTTTCTAATGGTGGTAATCTCAAAACTCATCTGCTTACACATAGGGTGAAGGGGCAAATAAGACCGCAAAATCAAAAACTTTTACTTTGAACCTAAATACTTAAAAAGTGGTAAATTGTGTTTACATTAGAATTTGCATATATATATATATATATATATATATATATATATATATATATATTTGTCGTAAAAATTTATTGTAAAATATTACTTTGATCCCAAATGATGTATTTTATAAGTAGGCCTACTATATCATCTCCTTCTCCCAAAGATCAGCTCTGTTAAAAAATATTTGTTCAGAGTGGGCCAACTGTACTCTATCAGGAAAGTGGTAGGCTAATTACAGACAAGGTACAGGTAATAATCAAGATTATGTTCATTTGATGTTTGAAAGTTATATATTATAGTAGCTCAACCTTTAATGTTGTAATTTCTCCTTATTTCAGCTGTTCATGAATAATGCTATTTATTTTGTTCACATACAAAACACTCATAAGAACAACAAGTAGTTGAACAATATAAACTATAAAATGTAAAAAAAATTTGCCAGAAGGCAAGAATGTACCCATGACAGTAGTGATGGGTCGAACCAGTTCATTTATGTGAACTACTTCACTATCTCTCACTCTTCTCTGTGAACGCTTCAAATGAAGTAGTTCGTTCGTGAAGTACATTTTTCCTCCTGGCCGGCCTCACCCATAAGCTATTTTTTCTTTGCCACTCTTCTATATGAACACTTCAAAAATGAAGTGTTCTTTGAAGTGTTCTTTCTCATACATCGTTCACAAAGCTCACGCTCTCTCTTTCACACACATTTACCTGGGGAGAAATACTTGGGGTATCCAACGCGGTTTGCAAGCACGGTTGTTTTCAGACCGGAGGGGGACATAAAGATACGTGACTTGACATAAAACACATGACTTATTTGGTATGTAAAAAGGGAACATCGTTGTTTCCAACTTCGTGAATCAAAAATTTCTTATGGTTTTAAAAAATATATATCTATTTTTTTAATAAAACGTTACTGCAATAAAATAATTTAATTTGCAGTATATCTTAACCGGCAATTCATTAATTTTCATTTTCGTTTTAGTTTTGATAGAATCACGTACATACTGATTTGGTTATCATCTTAAGAAAAGTGTGCGTGGAACGCCACGCGACAGAAGTGAAGCTCATTTTAATTTTTTGATTTTTCAAATTTGGATTATTTGAATTTTGGATTTTTGGACTTTTTAATATTGGGTTTTTGGACATTTTTAATATTGGATTTTTTAATTTCCGATTTTTCAATTTTGGATTTTTATTTTTTTGATTATTGAATTTTGGATATTTGGATCTTTTAATTTTTAAATTTTGGATTTTTGAAATTTGGATCTTTCAATTTTTTAATTTTGGATCTTTTAATTTTGGATTTTTTAAATTTAGGGTATTTGAATTTTTATTTTTTATTTTTTTAAATGTTTTATTTTGGATCTTTTAATTTTGGAATTTCGGATGTTTTAATTTTGGATTTTTTTTAAATTTGGGTCTTTGAATTCTTTATTTCGGATTTTCGATTATTTAATTTTGAATTTTTTAAATGTTTTATTTTTATTTATTTTTATTTTTTAAACTTTGGATAAGCCTAATCATTGAGTTATTGTTTTCTGTGCAGTCACACCTCACAAATTTCGTGACGATTTTGAGCGTTACATTAATTTCGTGACGATTTTTGAGCGTTGCACAAGCTCTCGATTTACCCCTTCCACGGCTAAAGAAGCTTCACTTCAAAAATTAAATGTGTTTTTCAGCTATTGGTATTGCCTGAAAGCTCTACGGTAATCCGAAGTAAAGAATTTGAAAGTGAAGTAGAGTGACAAACAAACGAGATCGGAATGAGTAGAGCATTCACTGAAGTGTTGAAGTATACGAATGAGTGAAGTAGAAAATAAACGAACTACAATTGGCACTTCTTGAGTTGGATAACCTCGTGAACTGTTTGAACTACTAGTTCACTAAAAGTGAGTAACTCATTCACACTTCAAACGAGTGAAGTGTTCATTTTGAACTACTCACTCACAAGTTACCCATCACTACATGACAGAGACATTTCCACGCTGAATTGCTAGACTTAGTCTTTGTTTTAGGAATAACTTCGACCTTTGTTCTCCTGTCTGTAGGAGGTTTCCTAATGAATCAATAAAATTGATAGCTTCAGTGCACCAAGGACCTAAAGTTTCGACTGCAAAAGGAACTAATTTGTAGTACTGTTCTTTTGAATGAATGAATGAAATGAGAAAGGTTCGCCCGAGTGGGCATTGAGTAACTGTTTCACTCTTTGCTATACTCGGTCAGAGATTTTGTTCTGTTTGGGCACGACGTAATATGGTATTTATCGCATCTCTGTTCACAAAGGTCACACACGCATCTGTCGTTTGGGTTGTGAAACGATTTATTCTTGCATATTTTGTGGTGAAAGCCGTGGATGGCTAGCCGTGTTACCACATGTCTCTGTTCCTGAAATTCCTTTGCCCAGTTTCTTTCAATCATTGCTCCTGTTGCATAAAATTCTACTGTTCTATTAGATTCCTATATTTTGCGGATTTGTTGTTTGCTGCTCGTGAAGCCACTGTTTGTCATAGTTTTGTATTTAGATAACATTTTTTAATGCAATAAAACTGCAACCTTTTATTTAGCTGTAATTTATTTATTTATTTATTTACGTCCTGCGAGATCAATATACTTTCATATGTCAATATTGTTTGTAATATGGATAAAAGGGATAAATGCTAAGCAATACAGTGTAAATCTGAGTAATCAGCATAATACAATACAAAATAATACAATAATCTACCAAATAATACCTGTTATTATAAAATATAGAACATTAGGTATATAATTGATGAGTCTTTGATGGAGTTGTATGTGTATAGCTTAGTGACTAACACAGACATGATTGCAGTATTCCTCAATACTATAAAAACATGCATTATTAGAAAAACGTTTTAGTGATCTCTTCAATTTATTTGCACAATGTATATTTTTCAAATGGTGAGGTAGTTTGTTGAACAGGTTGATTCCAGTATATTTTACTCCTTTCTGGAATAAGGTTGTGTTATGAAAAGGGATGGACATGTTGGTTTTGTGCCTAGTATTGTAATTATGGATAGTTTCGATTTTTTTAAAGTCCTCTATGTCTTTTACTTCCTCTGCCCGTACCATAGGTACTATAGGTAGAGGAAGTATTGTTTTCGACCCCAAAATTCGAAGTTGAGTTTTTAGCATGTATACACGTTTCAAGGCCCCCTGAATCCAAAAATACTATTTTTGGAAACATGTCTGTGTGTCAGTGTGTCTGTGTGGAATATCTGTGAACAAGCTAGCTCCAAAACGGAAAATCGTATGAAAACAAAATTTCGTATTTGGTTCAGGTACCTTCTGAAGATGTGAGGATAAGATTGGCGATTATTTTCTCTTATTTTTAAGGGGACTTTACATGAAGAAATTTTCGTTTTTCGCGATTTTCTCGAAAACGGCTCTAACGATTTTCTTTAAATTTTGCACATGGGTTGCTTATACTAAGAGCTAAAACTTTTATTTGAAACATTTTTTCGAGAAAATTCTCTGAGGGTAGTTACAAGCCACCCACTGTTCACCCACTGTTTGTAGAAAGTTTGTCTTAGGCTACGTGATGAACAACTGAATTCGCGCTCTTTCACGGCCTCTTATTCTATATAAGAATGTGAAGTGAGAAAGATGTATTGTTGGCCATGCATAGAGCAAAGATGTATCTGAGGGAAATATTCGATAAATTTCGGAAATTATATTTTACGGCAGAAAGTTCAATAAACGTCTGCAGTCATTTGTTCTTTTTTTTTTTTTTTTAAAGTTTGTTATATAGACTGCGCTTTTAGTCGCATCATTGAAAGAAAAGATATTTATAGGATAATTAGCGTAAAATTGTGTCTTGCGATTCTGTACAAGGATATGTGAATACTGCTAACTTTTATTTGGGCAGAGGAAGTTATGTGACTTTCACATCAGATTTTTTTGACATGTAACAGAAGTTCATTTATGTAAACAGATAGTAGAAGGATGATACGTAGATCCTTAAATATTGGTCTGCATGAATCATTTCTGTTTGCTCCGTATATTATTCCAACGATTCTCTTTTGTAATCTAAAGACTGATGTACTGTAGGAGCTGCTGCTTCCCCAAAAGATGATTGCGTATCTTAAGATGCTCTGAACATGCGCAAAGTAGAGGGTCTTGATTGTGGGTAAGTTTGTGAATTTTTTAATGTGAAACATTGCGTAAGTAAATTTTCCTATCTTCCTAATAATTTATTCGATGTGGGGTTTCCATGTCAAATGTTCATATATGTTTATCTCTAGCAATTTTATGGATGATGTATAATTAATGGAGTTTTCAAATGCAATGATAGGTTATTTCTTTTGTGGTGAAAGGAAATAGCTGCTGATTTACTTTAATTTAAAATAAAGCCATTTGATTTAAACAAATCTACTCATTGTTGTGCCACTGTATCTATTTACTAACGTAAATATTATGCTGTGTGGGGACTTTAATGTAGATTTCTCAATTGATAGTGAGAAGAAGATCAGACTGATATCTTTATTGGGTAGCTATAATCTAGATTTCATAGTAAACTTTCCAACGAGAATTCAGAATGACTCCCAAACAACAATAGATAATATATTCATAGATATAGAAAAACATTTTAATTTTAAAGTACTTCCAATATTAAATGGATTATCAGATCATGATGCACAAATGTTAGTGCTGAACAATATTAAAGTAAATTCGAACAGTTAACATGCTCATAGTAATATGACTAGAGTAATGAACGACGATTCTATTTTAAATTTCAAACAAGATCTTGCGAATGAAAACTGGGAATCTATGTTATCCTATGACAAAGTAGATAGTAAATTAAGTGAATTCCTAAACATAGTGTCATGACATTTGAAGCAAATTTTCCAAAAAAGAAAACTGCAAATTTACCTAATTCAAGGAATAACACATGGTTAACTGCTGGTCAGTGGTGACTCCTGGTTTTTTATTTGTGTAGGATGGTGTGGAGAACGCGAATTAACCTATTCTCTGCTACTGAAGTACATATGCGTCCCCGTAAAAAATGCATAAAGGCTGAGATGTAAATTTAATACATAATGCTTTCCCTAGTAGCACACTTCGTTGGCCCAACGGAGAGATTTGGTTGGCATGGAAGGGATATGTTGGGAAAACGTTGGTTGTAATTTCCTCGGTTTTGCCAATGGATTTATTGGTTGGCGCGCCCTCTCGTCCTACTGTTGGCTTTTCCAACCAATAGGGCTGTTGGCCCAACAATACAGTTCGTTGGCCCAACAATACATTTCGTTGGCTAAGCCTCCGTTGGCGTTACCAACCAACAGGATGGCTGGCCCAACAATACATTTTGTTGGAATATAATCGCATTTATGTTAAAATTAAAAAGTGTTGAAATAACATTATAAGCGTTAAATTTTCATTTCCTATAAAATAAAACAGTTTTAATTAATTAATTATTCGAGCTCTTTGTGCGCGTTACATGCTAAAAATTTACTTCTCCACCTCTTCCTGCCAGTCTTTGGCAATTTCCGGCGTAGTTCGTAGGTCATCACGTACACGATGAAGATACAACGGTTATTCGCCATCTTGATATGTTGAAGAATCCGAATGGTGTTTTTACTTCTATTAATATTAGGGCTCTTTATTTGTTCTCTGAAAATAACGTTATCATATATTCACATCAAATATTCAAAATACAAGATGTATATCCTTCTTACTATTTATCATGTATTACACATCTCTGTAGTAAATAGGCTAGAAGAATTCTCGATTTTTATTTCAACGATCACTAATGGCGTAGTGGTTAAAGCGATAGACTATAACGCTAGCGGTCCGAGATCGAATCCCCATAGGTGCGAATTTTATACAATAGGAATAGGTAGGTAGGGTGAAGGGAAAAGAGGAGAAAAGGGATGAAAGGGAAAATAAAAATTAAAATTTGTGTGCTTCTAGTATTTCCGCCAGATGTCTCTGCGCTGCGCTGCGTAGTAGTTCCACCATTACCTAATAGATGTCTCCCAACTGTTGGGATTTTGTTGTATATTGGTTGGCTACAGTTGGGAATTGGTTGGATAAAACGCTCCTTGGCAACGGAACCCCGACAGACATTCATAACCGTTGACCAACGAAACATGGCGATCATTTCCCAACATTGGCCCAACGATCTGTGCTACTAGGGTTATCGTAAAATATGAAAATATTTAACCATGTATGAAAACTGTCGTTTAAGAAAATCAACTATTCCGCTATAATTTTCGTAGTTGATATGAAACTTGATATTACTCTAGGAATACTTATATTGAAATATAAACAGCACTGTAAAGATTAATAATAGCTAGGCCTATAATATATACCAAGAAATGAAATAAATAAATATTAATAAAAATATGATCACTCCCCCTTGGAAAACAAGCTATCAAACATGAGGAACCACAGAACACATGTGAGGAGGGAACGTAAGACGTCCTCAACTTCCTCCATATGAAACTGGCTTCTCACCACCTTTCCTCTTCCCTGCCTGCCCCTTCACATGCCCAAGAGCTTTAACATTGGCATGGACTACGTAACATCAACACTGAGGACATCCTCGCAAATACCAACCTGCTCAAAACAGAACTGCTAACTTCCTTCCCGAGTGGTCTACAATAATGCTGTTTTGTCATTTTACTGTTTTAATTTTGACAATGAATGCTAGTAAACATTTATGTAGATAAATTATGAAGTGTAGGATGATCCTCACATCCTATATGGAATAATCGCCACTGCTGCTGGTATTAAAATATCATGTGCAAACAAAAGAGAGCTCTACCTAAAATATAGAACCAGTAACAACCAATCTCATAAGGAATACTATAAAAAGTATTGCAACATACTGAAGAAAGTAATCAAAGAAGCAGAAAGTAGGCATTTTTCACAAGTAATTAATAAATCAAATAATAAAGTTAAGACTGTATGGAATATAATAAAAAAAGAAACGGGGAGAACAAAGGGAAACAATGATTGTGCATCATTAATATACCAAGACATAAAACTAGATAATTTATCAGACATTACAAATGCTTTTAATAGTCACTTTATAAATATTGCAGAGAAATGGATTCCTATAAATAATATTAGCATCAAGGCAGTAGACCTACTAACAAAATCTACAGTTTGGAACCATAGATTTCAATTGAACCTTACTTCCCACATAGAAATTGAAAATATAATCAAGTCTCTCAAAAGTAAAAACTCGTCTGGGTGGGATGAGATAAGTAATAAGTTATTAAAAAGCTGCTCATCGGAACTCAGTAAACCTCGTAGTCACATATGCAATTGTTCATTAGAAAATGGAATATTTCCAAAAAGGACTGAAGCATGCTATTTTTAAGCCCCTCTTTAAAAAAGGTGACAAAAATCTACCATCAAATTACAGACCTATATCGCTCTTAACCTCATTTTCAAAAGTTTTTGAAAAAGTCATGTACAACTGCATAATACACTATCTTAATTTGAATGACATTCTTACTTCATTTCAGTTTGGATTTAGAAGTGGCATGTCCACTGATAATGCTACATTTCAACTTACTACAGAAATACTGGAAGCGTTAGATAAAAAGAAATATGATCTGGGAATTTTCTGCAATGTACCTAAAGCATTTGACTGTATAAATCATGAAATATTACTTCAAAAATTGGATCATTATGGGTTCGATAATTTAACACTTAAGTGGTTCAAATCATATCTTTCTGATAGAACTCAAAAGGTAATAATAAATGGTAATGAATCTAACTTAGGGGTTGTTAAGAATGGGGTACCTCAGGGATCAATACTAGGACCTTTGCTCTTTTTAATTTTCATTAATGACTTGCCCTATAACTTAAGTGACGAATCAAAGGTATTGCTCTTCGCAGATGATACTAGTGTACTTGTAACAGGAACGTCACAAGAACATTTATCAAGAATAGCTACAAAGGCTTTTCACGAGTTAAACACATGGTTTCTAGCTAATAAAATGACACTTAATATTGATAAGACCCATTTTATACAATTTAGGACAAAAAACAGATGTATCTCAAGTTTTGAAATTAATTATGGAACACAAATCATACAAGAAATTAGCAATGTAAAATTTTTAGGACTGCAAACTGACCAAAATCTTGACTGGAAGACACACATAGAAATGATAAGTCCAAGACTGAGTTCAGCGTGCTTTGCTTTAAGAATTTTGAATAGTATATTAAAACAGGATGCATTACTTATGGTATATTTTGCATATTTTCACTCGGTAATGAGGTACGGGATCATATTCTGGGGTAACTCTTCCCATAGGGAGAAAATATTTAGATTACAAAAGCGGGCAATAAGAATAATATGTGGCAAGAAAAAAAGGGAATCTTGTAAACCGCTATTTGAAAAATTAAAAGTCCTCACTCTTACAGGGGAGTATATATACTCTGTTATGTGTTATGTAGTGAATAATATTGATAAATTTCAAACTAATTTTAGTGTACACGGATGTTCTACCAGAATCATGAATTATCTACACATACCAAATAACTCGTTAAAACTCTTTCAGAAGGGTGCTTATTATTCTGCAGTACAGATATATAACAAGCTTCCAAACAATATTAAATTATTATGTATTCAAAGAAAGAGCAAACCTTTCAAAACAGCTGTCAAGGATTTTTAATAACTCACACCTTTTACAATGTGGAGGAATATTTCCAGCTTGGATAAATTTGGCAGCTTGCAACTTCTGTAGGCCTATATTATTGTTATAACATGCATGTATTTTTTGATCTGACGTGTTCTATATCCTTGAGCCCCGCTCAACACAGGATCTACAGGACGAGATATTTACATCTACATCTTGCATTTAAGCTGATGTTCATTTTTACCTACAACCAAAATGTTAGTGTCATCTGCAAAGAGTGTGGTGAGTTCTGAGTCATTGTTTAAGGGTAAATCATTAATAAACAATATAAAGAGGAGGAGCAAGAATTGAGCCTTGTGAGACTCCATATTGAGCTTGTTTCTTTTCGGAAGTGTATTTTTCTAGTGTTACATTTGTTTTGTTTAAATTGGTTATTTCAACGACTTGATAGCAATTACTAGGCCTAATCTCTTTTAAAAACTGTGTTCAGGTTTCTCACTTGCCTTAGCCTATGGAGCAGGTGAGCAATAACGTCCTAAACTGCATGCTTCATTATGGCCAAATAAGTTGAAAAGAATTTCATCCCATGGAAGAATCTATTCTTGGATTTTTTTTATCTTGTTTTTTTTTCTAGATCCAAATTTACAAAATATGAATATCTTCTATTTTTATCCTAAAACCTTTTGTTTTTTGGTTACCTCCTTTAAAATATTTCGTACTTTCAAGACTTTTTAAACTGCTATTGAATGTAAAATTCATTTTTAAAAGTTCTGTGTTGGGAAATAATGAAAAACGAACTTGACACAAAACATTAATACACAGTGTTAATGTATTCAACAGAATACATGTTTTCATAAAGCCCCGCAAGATGGCACTGTCATAAGGTGGATGTAGATGTAGATGTAGTTATCTCGTTCTGTAGATCCTGTGTTGAGTGGGACTCAAGGATATAGAACACGTCAGATTACAATATACAAGCAAGTAATAAATAATGATATATAATATATTACACTATAAACTTATTCAAACTGGAAATACTCATCCATATTGTATATGGTGTGAGTCATTAAAAATTTCTTGAGAGATCCTTTGAAGGATTCACTTTTTCTTTGAATACATAATAATTTAATGTTGTTTGGAAGCTTATTGTATATCTGTATTGCGGAGTAATAAGCGCCATTCTGAAAAAGTTTTAATGCATTAACCGGTCTATGTAAATCATTCCTGTTTCTAGTAATATGTTCACGAACACTGCTATTAGTTTGGAATCTCTAAATATTATCTACCATATAACACATAACAGAGTATATATACTCCCCTGTGAGAGTGAGGACTTTTAATTTTTCAATAGAGCGGTTTGCATGATTCTCTCCTTTTCTTTCCACACATTATTCTAATTGCTTGCTTTTGTAGCTTAAATATTTTATCCCTATGGGTCGAGTTACCCCAGAATATGATTCCATACTTCATTATCGAGTGGAAATTTGCAAAATACACCATGCGTAAGGCATCCTGTTTTAATACCTGATTCAGGACTCTTAAGGTAAAGCATGCTGAACTTAGTTTTGGAATTATCATTTCAATATGTGACTTCCAGTCGAGATGTTGATCAATTTGTAATCCTAAAAATTTGATATTACTAATTTCTTCTATGCTTTGTGTTTGGTAATTAATTACAAGATTTTGGGTACATCTTTGTTTTGTTCTGAATTGAATAAAGTGGGTTTTTTCGATATTAAGCGTCATTTTATTGGCTTGGAACCATATATTTAATTCGTGAAAAGCCTTTGTAGCTACTCTTGCCAGTTGTTCTTGGGATTTTCCTGTTACAAAAACACTAGTGTCATCCGCAAAAAGCAATACCTTTGTTTCGTCACTTAAGTTATGTGGCAAGTCATTGATGAAAATTAAAAATAGCAAAGGTCCTAGTATTGATCCCTGTGGTACTCCACTTCTAACTACTCCTAGATTAGATTTGTTTCCATTTATTATGACATTTTGAGTTCTATCAGACAGGTATGATTTGAACCAATTCAGTGTTAAATTATCTATTCCATAATGTTCCAATTTTTCAATTAATAGTTCATGATTTATACAGTCGAATGCTTTAGCTAAGTCACAGAAAATTCCCAACGTATATTTATTTTTTATCTAGCGCTTCCAGTATTTCTGTGGTGAGTTTAAATGTAGCATTTTCAGTAGACATGCCACTTCTAAAACCAAGTTGTGATGGTGTAACAATATTATTCAAATTAAGATAGTAAACTATGCGGTTATATACAACTTTTTCGAATACTTTTGAAAATGAAGTTAAGAGCAATATAGGCCTGTAATTTGATGGTAAATTTTTGTCTCCTTTTTTAAACAGGGGCTTGACAATTGCATGTTTCATTCTTTCAGGAAATATTCCAGTTTCTTGTGAACAGTTAAATATATGGCTAAGGGGTTTACTAAGTTCCGAACAGCAGCTTTTTAATAGCTTATTACTTATGTCATCCCATCCAGATGAGCTTTTATTTTTAAGCAATTTTATTATATTTTCAATTTCTATAGAGGAAGTCAGTGTGTTTTCAAATTTATGGTTACAAATTGTAGATTTTGTCAGAAGGTCTATGCTGATAGGCCTTGACACTGATATTGTTAGTGGGAACACAATTCTCTGCAATATTTATGAAGTGGTTATTAAATGCATTTGTAATATCTGATAGATTGTCTAGTTTCTTATTTTTGTATATTAATGACGTAAAATCACTTTTTTCCTTTGCTTTCCCTGTTTCATTTTTTACTATATTCCATATAGTCTTAACTTTGTTGTTTGATTTATTAATTATTTATGAAAAATACCTGCTCTTTGCTTCTTTAATAACCTTTTTAAGCACATTGCAATATCTTTTATAATACAGTTTCTGAGTTTGATTGTTACTGGTTCTGTATTGTAAATAGAGCTCTCTTTTTTTAGCACATGATATTTTAATACCAGGGGTTAGCCATGCATTATTCTTTAAATTAGGTATTTTAGCAGTTGTCTTTTTCGGAGAGTTGGCCTCAAAGTGTCTTAACACAATATTTAGAAATTCATTTAATTTACTATCAACAGTGTTATAGGTAAATATAGTTTCCCAATTTTCATTTGCAAGATCTTGTTTGAAACTTAAAATCGAAACATCATTCATTACTCTGATAATATTACTATGGGTATGTTTGCTAGTCGGATATGCTTCAGTATTGTTTAACATTGCCATCTGAGCATCATGGTCTGATAACCCATTTATTATTGGGATTACTTCAAACTTCAAGTTTTTTTCTTTATTTATTTACATTCTATAATGTAAACAAATTTTTTCAGTCCTCCTTTAAAGATTTATAATTTGACTAATTTCTCCTCCGTTACAGGATATCACTCCTTCTCTCTCTCTACTCCAATTTCTCTTGTTAGTCTCTATGTATGCCTTGTGATTGTGATGCATAGTCCTAAACTGCCATGTGACTATTCAATCTCATTTCTACCTCAATTACCTTGTTTCTCGCATATTTCTTTTATTTAGTGTATGGGCAGAAAATCTTCAGGCTAGCTTAATTTTAGTTTCTTTCACAGCTGCAACATATATAACTAATTTATATTTTGTCCTGTAGTATTTTATGCTCTGTATTATAACTAGTTTTAGACTTAATCTTAGGAAATGATGACGAAACCATGTATCTTTTAAATACCAACGGTGAATAAAAAATTTATTTTTAATTTATTTTATTTTATTATCTATTGTTGTTTGAGAGTTGTTTTGAATTCTAGTTGGGAAGTTCACTATGAAGTCTAGATTATAACTACCTACTAAGGACAGAAGTCTTGCCTTATTTTCACTATCAGTTGACATGTCTACATTAAAATCACCACACAGTATCATATTTACACTATTATTATATAATGAATTAAGAACCTTTTCTAACTGATTGATAAAATAGCTGTAATTACCTGATGGTGCTCTGTAGATTGTTATTATTACAACAGGGCCGCCACATGGGGGGGGCTGCCGGGTCCAATGGACCCGGGCCCGGGCCCCAAAGGGGCCCGTCTCGGTCCCGGTGATGTAATATAATTTTAGGGAAAACTGGAAAAGTTTGATAATATGTTCTGTTACACGAGTAACGAGAAAGAAGTTCCACGGAGAAGGAAATAGTCTAAGCCAGGGCTTGAATTAATTAGGGGATGGGGGGATTTCCCTCTCTTGTCAAAAATTTTCCCTAGCTCATGAAATAAATATTTATTCCTTGCCAGGGATACGTTTTATAAACTACAGTTTAAAATTCCAGTGCAATTACTGTTTGATTTCGTGCACTTTACAAATAATAATATATTATTAGTAGGGCCCGGATTTGTATGTAAAAAAAAGGTTTTTTTTCCTGATGCGTACATTCCTAAAACAAAGTTTAATATCCAAATCGAGGTCCGACAAACGCAAATACCAAATTTTATTTAACATAAAAACACATATTTTACAAAAAAAGTTATGTGAATAAATTAAGATATTTTCTCCATAAATACATATTTCAGTACTTTTTCCGGATTTTCTATGTATTTTTTTTTCCTGATGCTCATATCTAGGTCCGACAACCGCGAATTCCAAATTTTATTTGACATAAAAACACATTTTTTACAAAAAAAGTTATGTGAATAAATAATTTCGATATATTCTCCATAAATAAATATTTTAGTACTTCTCCTCATTCTCTGTTAACATTTTACAACAAAAATTTGTATCTCGAAAGAATTCAATACAAATGCTTCAATTGCAATGAGGTGAGAGTGATTCACTTGCACTTCCTTATTCGGGGAAGAACAGAACCCAATCTCAAGTGCCCTGTTGTATTAAGCAGATCATTTTGAAGCATTTGCATCTGTAGTAAGTGAACTGGACAAAGACGATGCCTCTGCAATTGAGATTATTCAGAATTTAATATGTGATACTTTTTAAAATGTGACTTGGCTTTCATATCGGCTAATTTTGATTCACTCAATTAAGAAACTAGAAACTTCTGTAGATTTATTGAGTAATTCAGTTAAAGAAATACAATAAGTTGAAAGACAACTTAACACTATCTCAGGTTCGAAAATAGAAGTTCTAAGAACATAATTTAAATCCTCTGCAAAGTCGCTCAAGTTTTGGAAGGCTAAAACATAAGTGAACTTGATCGTGTGTGTGTTATTGATATACTCCTCTAGAAATATGCAAGGTTAACATCGTGTGAAGTAGAACGTTCCTTTTCTCATTATAAGGCATTATTCTCGGATAATAGGCAAGGATTTGTGATCCATAATCTGGAGATGACATTTATTGTGCACTGCAACTCCACTGATGTTGGTGACTTTCAATATAATTTGTTCTAGTAAGTTACGAACTTTCTGGTGTTTTTTTCTTTCTCTTTAAAGGATTTTTTTAGTTTTAGCACATTTTTTTAATTTTAGCACATATTTTTAACATTTTTAGCACATAAAAAATTAATATTTTTAAGTTTTTTAGCACATAAAAATCCGGGCCCTAATTATTAGTATTACCTAGGTATGCATTGCACGCGGTGAACGCGTTAATGATGGTTGCTTTCATTCCTTGTGTTTATTTATTGAGTATTCATCATGACCCCTCACTTGGCGGCAATCTTTAAAAGTGAAGTTGACATCCGTATGCCGCAGTCAGGCTAAGCTTCTCAATTGCTGGAAACATGCACTATGTTTATTCATAATGCCGATTTAGTTTGTGCTATATTAATTGTTTATGTTGGTATTATGTTTGTAAGAAATTTTAGCAAATAGCCCCACTTTTGTCTTCATTTTTCTACTATCGGTATAATATAATATCGCTGTAATGTTTAAGTTTTTGCTTTTTGAATATTTACGCTCCTTATTAATTTTAGTTTATGCTTGGTTCCAATAGACTAGTCCTTGAAATTATTTTGATTGTAGTAAAAAGACAATATATTCATTTTAAAGTAGTGTCGTGTTTTGTATTTAGACGTTTCAACACAATGATTTACTAATTCAGGATAAACACAATTTAGAATAATAAACAAATACTCTTATAAGGCGTATAAAAAATACTGATATATACTCATATATTTCGTATTCGCCAAATCTTGGAGAAAAAGTGGGAATATAATAAGTCTGTTCACCAGTTATACATAGATTTTAAAATACCATATGATTCAGTTAGGCGAGACAAATTGTACAATATCTTCATTGAGTTCGGGATACCAAAGAAATTAGTTGGAGTGATCGAAATGTGTCTAAATGAAACTTATAGAAGAGTCAAGGTAGGAAAATTTATATCAGATAGGTTTACCATTAGAAGCGGACTGAAGCAAGGAGATGCATTCATTATTGCCTTTACTTTTTAATTTCGCTTTGGAATATGCCATTAGGAAAGTTCAGGAAAACAAAGTAGACCTAGAATTAAATGGCAGTCACCCGATTTTAGCTTACGCAGATGATGTTTGCTTGTTGGACGATGACATAAACACAATTGAGAGAAATGCAGCAAGTCTTTTTAGTGCCTGCAAGAATGTTGGATTGGAAATTAATACAGAAAAATCAAAGTAAACTTATATGGTCACGGAACGTCAAAATAATGGTCCACAAAATATTGGAATAGCAGGTATATCGTTCGAACAAGTGGAAAAATTCAAATACCTTGGAGCAATAATTACAGACACAAATAATAGTAAGGCATTGAGTATACTCAAATAAGGATATGCTTGTTTTTATGCAGTTCAGACACTCTTTATCTTCTCGTCTTCTGTCCAGAAATCTAAAAGTAAAGATTTATAAGATTATTATTCTGCCGGTTGTATTATAAGGATGTGAGACATGGCCACTTACTGGTCAACCTGAGAGAGTTCAAAAACAGGGTACTTAGGAAAATGTTTGGGCCTAAGAGGGATGAAAATGGGGACTGGAGAAAACTTCATAACGACGAGCTTCATAACCTGTACTCTTTACCTGATATAGTAAGGGTGTTTAAATCACAGAGGATGAAATGGGCTGGACATGTTCTGCGCATGGGGGAGGAAAGACGTATCCAAAAAATATTGACTGTTAGATCTGGAAGGCAGAGCCCACTTGAAATACCTTGACGTAGGTGAGAGGACAGTATAAGACTATATTTAAGGGAAGTAGGATTTGCGGGGGATGATTGGATGGAGTTAGCACAGAAGCGGGCTCAGGTAAGCGCGGCAATGAACCATCGGGTTCCATAAAATAGATAATATTCCTTTAGCTTGCTGAGGAATTGTCTATTGCCATTGAGTAAGTAAGTAGGCCTAAGTAAGTGAGTAAATAAGTAATAAAAAATGTTGGAAATATGGTTTCTAGTATCATTTGATAACTAACCACCAACGTAACATATGTATACAGTGTTTACACCAATCAATATGGTCAGAGTAAACTATCCTTTTTTTATTTACCGTACTTAAATCAGACAACTGTATGAGGATGGTCGCCGATCGATGAGGGGCCCGCAACCAGTAAATGGTCCTGGGCCCGACCCCAAGATGTGGCGGCCCTGTAATTACAAACGTGTCATTGTCAGTTTCCACTCTTGCTGAGCAACATTCGAAATCCTGTTCCTTGCAAAAGGAACTGGTGTCTATATTACTAAAATCTAAGTTTCTTTTGATAAAAATACTCACACCTCCACATTTTTTGGAAATCTACAAAAATTTGAACATAAAGAAAAATTATCAATTTTTAATTGTTCCAGCTCTTTTTCTGCACAGTGCAGTGGTGTTCTGTCAAACAAATAACTTGAATTTCCTGTAGATTAGAATTAATTGAATCCTGAATTGCTAAGTTGAATTCTTCAATTTTATTTTCAAGTCACCTTATATTTTGATGTATTAATGTAAATGATGTATTAATTCTAGTTTTTGGCTTAACTGAAGTATTATTCTTATCTTGAGGTACACATAAAAGTTGTTTATTTCTTCGATTTAGATTTCCCCTAAAAAATGACATGATCCACCTACTATGACAGGAATAGGCCTGCTACAATTAGATACATTACTCTTTACTTCTTCAGCAACAAGTTTTGCTAGCGTCTTCTTCCCTCTGGAGTTCAGATGGAGTCCATGTCGAGTGAATTCTTCTCTTCTTAGGCTATTAACAGATACAATGTTAAAATTTACATGATTACTAGAGAGGTAAACAAACATGGCGAACGGCCTTGTAGGCACAGCTCCCTGCTTGCCTTGTAGGCCAAATAAATTATTTGCCTCCAGAAGTTCTGCTACTAATAATATAGGCCTAATATATGTGTGTGTAGCTTTCATGTTATCAAGTTTCAGAAACTTAATCACTTAAGGTGTATTTGCAGTATTTATTATGCTAACTTAATGTTAGGTATACATTAAAATGGAAGTTTGTGCAAAAATTATGTGAATGTCCGCGTTTGGCTGAAATAAATATCTCATTTACTTCCAAACAACGGTGAAGTAATGTGTTAATTCTGGTCTGTTTTATTTGAGGTTACAGTAGTACATTGTACTTTTTTATTTTTTACCCTACTTTAACAGAAAATCAGGAAAAAGTTCTGCAATTGCTTTCCAAGCTACTTAGGCTTCTGCTTGCACTTTAACAAGATCATCTGGGTTAAAAGTTTAGCTGATTGATGGTTCTCTCTCTTTCCCTTTTTCTTCTTCCGGCTTTTTCATTATTTCCTCTTTACTCCTAAAAAAATTGGTTGGCCAATGTCTAACCTTAAGCTATTTTATAGCCCAAAAACATAAATGTACAGTCTATCAGAAACAAATTAGAAATGGAAATCTTAGAAATTATAAATGTAAATTACTTTGCTGGACAACCTCTTTTCCTTCTTTCTGGTGGTGTCCATTCCATAATTTGTCATGGAAGTCAATCCTCCGTGATTCTTTTAACATGTCCGTACCATTGTAGTCTTTTCGTCTCTATTATATCTATGATGTCTGGTTCTCCATTTCCATAATTTCTTTATTTTTCTCTTCATGATTATCTTGCTAACACCCATTTCTGTAGCTAATATTTTGTTTTTATTTCTGGGGGAAATTTGCCAAACTTCTGCGCCATAGCCCATAGGTGAAGAAGCTTTGAATTACTGTTTTGTATATTTGCAATTTTCTGTTTTTTGTTATATGGGGAAGCCAAAACAAATATAACTTACTAAATTGCAAAGAAAAAATAACAAAACACCGTAAAACCTAAAAAACTGAACTTAGTTTCTTTTAATTTTTAAATTTATTTCATCCATTGAGATCAAATACATGATATTGGATTCCTCTGAAAGTTTGTTATTAACAAACTGTCAAGGTGTGCTACATTTGACATGCATGACTAAAAATAAAATTTACAAATGTCAAGCTTAGAAATAAGAAACTTGACTTACTAATAGTTATTTCCACCCAATACTATCTTATGGAATAATAGTCTTGGAAAGTGGTATGCCTAGGAAACATTTTTTAAATAAATAAAGTTATTACAGTTCGTACAAGAAAGTTCCACACTTGAAAGTACGCAAAACATTGTAGACCGAAACATGCCTAAAGCCAATAAAATAAAATGTTTTTAATAGCTATGCAAATGTTGTTTAATCCCCCAAAAGAAATCATTCAGTGGCATAGTCTGTCATGATCCTCCTGTGTGTAATAGAGGAGTAGATATCCAGGGGTGCCCACCCCCCTCAACTTCATTTCTCAACCCCCTCTCCGAATTTCATGAAAAGTCATCCCCCAAGTACAAATAGTGTTTAAACTACTTCTCTGGGAATAGGTTTTGCTGTATTAGTACAGTACTTGTAATAAAACAGTGTCAATTGAAAAAGTATATTTTATGAGGCTGCATTTACATGACAGGCCTAGTATTTAGTATTTCTCTACCACATGATCAAGGGCGCCATATGTTTTTTTGGGGGAATGGCTATATGAAGTTCGAATTTACTTCGAAACTGATTAAATTTTAAAAAAATCCTTACCCTCCTAGAAAAGGGGGATCGGGGGTTCCACTCCCCAGAAAACTTTTAGATATTGAACTAGTGAAAATCACATTTTATGCTATTTTGACAATAAAAAACTAGTTAGAAAATTTATTTACTTTATTCTAACACAGCCAAAGACATGCCAACTTAAACAAGAAATCGTTACCTGAGTTATATGTCTTATAACATTTATTATTATTTATAAGAAAGTTAACTATCAGAACAGTGAAAATCTATATTAATAAAAGGAAGTGTCTGTCTTCCTCCGTCTGTCTGTCCGCGATGCCCAGCGAAATCTACAGAACGTAGAGATCTGAGCCGGAATTTTAATTTTCGCTTTCGTTCGTGAGTTATGAGTGAAAAACGGACAGAAAACGTGTATTTTTTGCGTTTTCGAATCATTTGTTTTCGGTAATACATTTCAATTGGAGAAGGCTTTGTCTACTTTTGTTATGATTTGGAAATAAAAGAATCGCTTCATTCTGTAGCCTGGGTCGATTCATTTGTTTAAGCGCTAATATTTTTTAATGAGCAGGTGGCCTTGCTTTGTAGCTATCATGTATGTATAGGTTATTGTTTAGCGCTTCGATTTTATTTAGGCCGCTCTGTTCAATTCGTTTACTTATGATAGTGAATTATATTGTGAATTAATTGTATATAAGGTGAATTTCAGTACATTTATTGTGGTTAAGTTTATTATTTGACTTCCAGGTGTTGTGCAATGGATGTTAAAAGTGTTACATACAGCCCGTGTAGCGTAGGATCTAAGCGTTATTAAAACTGTGTTTATACGTTAGCAGGAAAGTTCATTTCATTCACAAATCAGTCGCATAGTTTTCTTCGGTAGACGAAATCCAATTAATTAAGAAATTAAAGCCGAATATTATTGAAGCCATCATTATGACTGGACATGCCGCGGGCGAGGTAGTTTTCATTCCTCGAATCCCACTCATCCCTTCAGATGTAGGCCTACCATTCCAATTCAAACGGCTGCAATTCCCCGTACGTTTGAGTTTTGCTATGAGCATCACGAAATCACAGGGTCAGACATTTGAAGTAGTTGGACTCGATCTTCGGACACCGTGCTTCTCCCATGGTCAACTGTACGTGGGTTGTTCAAGAGTTCGAAGTGGAGACAACATGTACATTTTGGCGCCAAATGGCAGGACTCTTAATGTAGTTTATGAAGAAGCTCTATAAGAAACACTACATATGTTACATTTGGACAGGGGCGTATTCAGAGAGGGGCTGTAGCCCCCCCCCCCGAAACGTTAAATAATGCTAATATGTTCCACATAAGGACATTTTAATTTGACAAATAGTAGACCGTTTTATTGCAAACCCGAGTCATGAAATAGAAATGTCGTTACTGCTTTGTCCAAGTATTTACAAAATTCAGCCTAAAATCGAAATTTTACCTGAAATTTGTAAAATATGCTCCGGAAAAATGAGGTATGCTCTATCGTTTAAGTAATTTTAATAATAGACGTTCTTTTGTTGGCTGAATTACATAATCAATTTTTTAAAAATAGTATACCAGTAAGTTGTATAAATAACATAATCAAAATTAAAAATAAAAGAAGGTTATATCAATCGAAAAATGCATTATTGCGAAGCTAACAAAATATGTAAAATTATACTATCAATTTCAATTTCCTGTTATTTCTTTGATACCTTGTACATTTCAACACTAGTATGTAATACTTTGCATTATTAAAAATATGATTTTCATGAACATCCGGGCCCAAGTGATAATAGTGTTAGACTTATATAGCCCCTCCCGAAAAAATATCTTGGATACGCCCCTGCATTTGGAAGTAACATAAGAATTTTCACAGGACAAATTAATTTGGTAATAAAAATGTTTTAAATATTCTGCTGTTAAATAAATTATTTTTTAAAAATAGCGGTCGAACTAATTTATTTGTTTAGAATGTCAAGGCCAACAGACATATGAAATTTTCAACCTACATGGAAAAGGGATAATAAATAGAGGCCTAAATATGGCTAAACATTGTTCGATTTGGACGAAACTCACTGTACATGAGTTTTCTGGACAAAGGAACTCGAATCTGAGGTCGCCTTCACCAGGCGACGCTATCTAATCGTGATATGTAGTCCACGTGATTTAGGTGTTAATAAATATAATTTAATTATTAGGCCTATGCTCTTAATTTTTAGGTAGATTTCGAAGAAAAATCTACCTATTGCAATGGATACCACTTTATGATTTTCGAAAAATTCTTTCATATCTTTACGTTTCATGCTCCCCTAAGTACGAAACCACCGCCCGTTCAAAAAATTTTTTTGTGATATTTATATATTTATATATATCTTTACACGATAGCGGCCATAATTTTGAAGATATTTGAACCAAATTTTATTATGTTATTTCTAGGCCCAATAGTTCGGACAAGTTCGTTAATGGGCAAAATTGGCCCAAGGGGGTGGTCGGGGGAGGGGGTTGAAATTTTAAAACAATTATATCTCGGCCCCTACGAAGTATAGAGGGAAACTTTGTTTGAATAAATTAGAGTACTCCCTATGGAGTTCACAGTGACACCAAAAATTCGGGGGATTTTGGGGGTACGAGTGGGGGTGGTGGTGAGGGGATGGAAATTCGAAAGTTTTGAAACTACGTCTTGTGGGGTATCGTTGAAAAGCTCTTGATGAGTACTCTACAAATCAATAACTAGTTTCTTGATAGCTCTGATATGACGCGAGATTTTAATGTTTGAAAATAATAACACTTAAAAGAATTATTATAATATCATAATTTTGTCTTGTTTAGCGGCTTTGCTAAGTTTATTCATTGCTGATCTTGCGCACGGCCTCCCAGAATATTATATCCTATTCTTGTTGTCAAAACAAATGATTGTAGGCTCTTCCTTTTTACCGAATTCAGTTCTTATTACTGCGGGTTTGCCATGCCAAGGCTAAAAAAGAAGAGTGCTGCGCAGTGATAATAAATTAAACCAAAAGCACTTTGAAATCTACCTCAGCCTGTTGGCCTGCCTAAAGGGATTTTTAATTTTTTAAGTAATTAGCCTATCGCGGGCGAAGCCGCGGGCACATGCTAGTAAATAATAAGCCTACTCAGTTTGAATGAAATCAAAATAACTTCTAGGCCTATATCATAATTGACACACCAAGAAAACTTGTAAAATTTAATATATATTTTTTTAAATATTATAAAAACAGCTTTTTTGGTTTTGATTTCTCTGAGGTCCGAACCCTATAGACCTCCCTTCCCTACGCCACTAAGACTTCTGCTTCCATCTTGTCGATTTTGTAGAACTTGTCTCTACTAACTTTTAAATAATCGTCTTAAAAGAAACACACTGACTATAATTATTAATATACATTTTTTCTCTTTCCTGAGAGCTAGGCCCACCCCCGTTCCCGTGAATGGGCGCCCATGCACCTGTACAGAGAGTTAAAGTCCTTGAAAACGGAAATTCGTTTACTAGCAGAACTCCAAAACGACCCCAAAACTTCAAAACGCTCTCACTTTTGACTGCTTGAAAATAAATTAGCATAAGTTTAATATATAATTGAAGGGAATTTAATACTCTATAATTTCCTGTAAAATGGAAGGGAAAAGAGTTGGAAGGGCAAGTTTGACGAAAAACTTAAGGTTCTACAAATTTTCCGTTTTCGCCGCCTCGTTTCTCGGGGACAGTAACACATAGAAATAAATTTGAAATTCCATTTTGTAGGTAATTTAATAAGCTTTAATTTTGAAGAGTATAAAACTTTCTGTGTGATGCACCGTTTTCAAGAAATGCGCCAAAAACTGAAAAAAAAAACTTTTGAGGTCCCCACGGCACCGAAAATCGGTGGGACTTTATTAGACATTGTTTAAGTAACCTCCCCCTACGCATTCCTTCAACAACTTGATTTGATACATTAAAACCAACTGTTTTGCAAAAGTGTTCAACCCCCCTCCCCCAGAAATTTCATAAAACACTAATATTTGCCAGCCCCCCCCCCCCCCCACAGAAATTCTAATGACACACTCTTCGTTTTAAGCACCCCTGAGATATCTGCAGGCCTATTACAAATATTCAACAAATAAAACATAACATCAGTTCTTCCCTGCACATCGTGTACTGAGAAGGAATCATCGGCGTTGCTTGCCATATTAATAAGAAATAATTATAACGTTTTATCGAATAAGCAGAACACAATGCTATTTATAGTGGCTATTATAGTCATGTCTTATGACAGTGCCATCTTGCGGTGATTTACAAAAACATGACAAAACCTATGCCATCTTGCGGCGATTTATGAAAACATGGCAAAAAGCCATGGCAAAACCTATGCTGAATTAAAAAAACTGCCTGTGAGATACTCATAACGCAGAATGTTGGAAAAATATCTGCTCTCTTTGGATAAACTGAGAAATTCTTGAGATAACATAACTGCTGATTGGAAAATAGGGTACATGTAGGGCTCTTGGGTCTACGCAGGAAAGCAGCTGGTCTCCGCTATTTCTACCGTGCATCAGTCAATGTTCATCCGAGAGGCAGTGAAACACAACAGCCAACAAAACAAATGAAATGCCACTATACAGCCAACCTATCAGAATGGAAAACGCTTAAAAAAAACACGTTCTACTCACAGGTGACGGTTTAAATTGGAATAGGGACGTGTAGTTAAAGGATTGATATCAAACGTAGTGCAACAGTCCGTTCTACTCACGGGTGACAGTTTAATTTGGAATAGGGACATGTAGTTAAAGGTTTAATACCAAAACTGGCGCAACAGCCCGTTCTACTCCCAGGTGACAGTTTAATTTGGAATAGGGACATGTAGTTAAAGGTTTAATACCAAAACTAGCGCAACACCCGTTCTACACCCAGGTGACAGTTTAATTTGGAATAGGGACGTGTAGTTAAAGGATTGATATCAAAACTAGCGCAACAGCCCGTTCTACTTACAGGTGATGGTTAAATATCCCGTTATGCTCACAGGTGAAAATTTAATTTGGCATAGGCACTTGAACATGACGGTAATAATTAGCTCCTTCCGTATTTCGAGAAATTTCCTATTTTCGAACAGTTTATGCAGAAAACGAGGCAACGATAAAAAAAAAAAGTATTTATGTAGAGGAAGAATTTTGTTCTGACTTGACATACACGTGTTACCCACAATTCCATCCTTCTGAACACGAATATAACAATAATAATAACCAGTTCCTTCGACACTTTGAGGAAATTTCGATTTTCCATTCGTGTCACACAGTTTACGCAAAAGAAGTAGGGATATTCCAAACAAAAATTCATTACATGGAGGAAAAGTTTTTTTTCGACGTAAAATACGCATGTAACCTATAATTGGATCCTTCTGAACACGAATATAACAATAATAATAACCAGATCCTTCCGCACTTCGAAAAAATTCCCATTTTCCATTACTGTCACAGAGTTTACGCTAGAAAAGTAGGACCGTTTCAAAACAAAAATTCATTAAGGAGGAAATTTTTTTTTCCGTCATGCCTTATATGTGTTATCTATAATTCGACCCTTCTGAACACGAAAATAACAATAATAATAACCAGTTCCCTTCCCACTTCGGGAAAATTCCGATTTTCCAATCGTGTCACACAGTTTACGCAATGAAAGTATGGATGTTCCAAACAAAAATTCATTACATGGAGGAAAATTTCTTTTTTGGCGTAAAATACGTTTGTAACCTATAATTGGACCCTTCTGAACACGAATATAACAATAATAATAACCAGTTCCTTCCGCCCTTCGAGAAAAAACCGATTTTCCATTACCGTCACACAGTTTACACAAGAAAACTAGGAATGTTTCAAACAAAAATTAATTACATGGAGGCAAACTTTTTCCCCGATATGAGCTATATGATTTATCAATAAATCGACCCTTCTAAACACGAATATAACAATAATCGTAACCAGTTCCTTCGACACTTTGAGGAAATTCCGATTTTCCATTAGTGTCACACAGCTTACGCAGAAAAAGTATCACCGTTTCAAAACAAAAATTCACTACACGTAAACTCTGTGACACTAATGGGAAATCGGAATTTTCTCGAAGTACGTATGGAACTGGTTATTATTATTGTTATATTCGTGTTCAGAAGGGTCGAATTATAGATAACACATGTAAGTCATGTCGGGAAAAAATTTTTACTCTTTGTAATCAATTTTTATTTAAATAGTTCTACTTTTTCTGCGAAAAATGTGTGATTTTAATGGAAAACAGGAATTTTCTCGAAGTGCGGAAGAAACTGGTTATTATTATTGTTATATTCGTGTTCAGAAGGGTTGAATTATAGATAACACATGTAACTTAGGTCGGAAAAAAATTTTCCCTCAATGTAATGAATTTTTGTTTAAAGAATACCTACCTTTTTTGCGTAAAATGTGTGGTATTAATGGAAAACCGGAATTTTCACGAAGTGCGGAAGAAACTGGTTATTATTAATGTTATATTCGTGTTCAGAAGGGTGGAATTATAGATAACACATGTAACTTAGGTCGTAAAAAAAATTTCCCTCCATGTAGTGAATTTTTGTTTTGAAACGGTGATACTTTTTCTGCGTAAGCTGTGTGACACTAATGGAAAATCGGAAATTCCTCAAAGTGTCGAAGGAACTGGTTACGATTATTGTTATATTCGTGTTCAGAAGGGTTGAATTATAGATAACACATGTAACTTAGGTCGGGAAAAAATTTTCCTTCAATGTAATGAATTTTTGTTTAAAGAGTACCTACCTTTTTTGCGTAAAATGTGTGATATTAATGGAAAACCGGAATTTTTTCGAAGTGCGGAAGAAACCGGTTATTATTATTGTTATATTCGTGTTCAGAAGGATCTAATTATAGGTAACACATGTAACTTAGGTCGGAAAAAAAAATTCCCTCAATGTAATGAATTTTTGTTTAAAGAGTACCTACCTTTTTTGCGTAAAATGTGTGATATTAATGGAAAACCGGAATTTTTTCGAAGTGCGGAAGAAACCGGTTATTATTATTGTTATATTCGTGTTCAGAAGGATCTAATTATAGGTAACACGTGTATGTCAAGTCAGAACAAAATTTTTCCTCTACATAAATACTTTTTTATTATTATCGTTGCCTCGTTTTCTGCATAAACTGTTCGAAAATCGGAAATTTCTCGAAATACGGAAGGAGCTAATTATTACCGTTGTCATATTCATGTTCAAGTGCCTATGCCAAATTAAATTTTCACCTGTGAGCAGAACGGGATTTTTTAACCATCACTTGTGAGTAGAAAGTGCCCTTGCGCTAGTTTTGATTTTAAACCTTTAACTACAAGTGCCTATTCCAAATTAAACTGTCACCCGTGAGTAGAACGGGCTGTTGCGCTAGTTTTGATATTAAACCTTTAACTACAAGTGCCTAATCTAAATTAAATTGTCACCTGTATGTAGAACGGGAATTACTCAATTTATCCTTTATTACGCTAGGGAATGCGTTTCTAGTGTAATGTATTCTGTTCCGTTGGCTATGCTGGTTAGTTCATTGCTACCTAGATCACAATATTGACTGAAAACTTGTGAAATATACGCAGACCCAAGAGCCAGACATCCAGACCTAAGAGCCCTACATGAACCGAGAAAGTCTCTTGTGATGTCTGTAACAAAACATTTCCTTATAGAAGTAGTCTCAAAAGTCATCTGGTTACACATACTGGAGAACGACCTTTCAAGTGTGATATCTGTACCAAAACATTTTCTCAAAGAGGTAGTCTCAAAGTTCATCTGGTTACACATACTGGGGAAAGAGCTTTCAAGTGTGACGTCTGTAACAAAACTTTTTCTCGAAGAAGTAATCTCAAAACTCATCTGCTTACACATACAGGAAACAGAGCTTTCAAGTGTGATATTTGTAACAGAGTATTTTCTCATGGCAGTACACAAGGATCTCAAATGCTTACACATACAGGGGAAATAGTTTCCCAGTGTGATGTCTGTAATAGAAGTACTCTCAAAACTCATTTGCTTACACATAGAAAGGAAAAAGCTTTCAAGTGTGATGTCTGCAACAGAACATTTTCTCACAAAATAAGTCTCAAATATCATCTGGTTACACATACAGGAGTAAAAGCTTTTAAGTGTGATGTTTGTAACAAAACATTTTCTCATGGTTGTAATCTCAAAACTCATTTGGTTATACATACAGGTGAAAAACCTTTTAAGTGTGATGTTTGTAACAAAACATTTTCTCTACGAAATAGTCTCAAAACTCATCTGCTTACACATAGAAAGGAAAAAGCTTTCAAGTGTGATATCTGCAACACAACATTTTCTCACAGAGTTAGTCTCAAATATCATCTGGTTACACATACAGGGGTAAAAGCTTTTAAGTGTGATGTCTGTAACAAAACTTTTTCTCGAAGAAGTAATCTCAATACTCATATGCGTATACATACAGGTGAAAAACCTTTCAAGTGTAATGTCTGCAACAAAACATTTACTGAAAAAGGTAGTCTCAAAACTCATTTGGTTATACATACAGGTGAAAAAGCTTTTAAGTGTGATGTCTGCAACAAAAAATTTTCTCTACAAAGAAATCTCAAAACTCATCTGCTTACACATAGGCTGAAGGGTGCAAATGAGACCGCAAAATCATAAACTTGTACTTAAAAATGGTTAATGGTGTTTACATGAAAATTTGCATACATTTTTTTAGCATAGTTTTGTATTTGGATACAATTTTGAAATCCAATAAAGCTGTAACTTTTTTCGTTGTAATTTGTTTAAGAAACTGAATATGTAATCAAATTGAATAAAGCTGCTTTCAGTGAATCACATGTTTCCGAACCTCCACAATGTTTCTATCCGATTCTCTGGGCCTTCCTCAGATGACTTTGGAAACCTCAACCTGTGGAGAGCAAAAATCAAATACTATAAGTAGACACCAGAATTTGAAGTAGTAGTCAACAAATTTATAATAAATAAATAAATATATATATATATATACAGTGATACCTCAAGATACGAGTTTAATTCGTTCCGTAACCTTGCTCGTATGTCAATTTGCTTGTATCTCAAAGCAATTTTCCCCATTGAAATTAATTGAAATGCCATTAATCCGTTCCAGCCCCAAAAATGCTACCCCAATTGTTTTTGTTGCGTGTTTTTGAATAAGAAAAATGTATTTATACATGACAAATATTGTATAAAAACATAATAAAAGAGAATGTAAAGCAAAAAAAAACTGGTTTTATAAAGTGTACATACATATTGGTTACACTTTCTTCGGACCCATGGTTATATAAAGAAATGTGATAAAGTATGTAAATGCACAAAAAGCGCAAAGCCCTAGAAAAACTTAGCAAAGATGCTTCAACAGCGAGGTAAACAAACACACTGGGGGAATACGTGGGATAATGCGTGAGAAACACGAGGCGCAGGCACAGTAAACTGGTGGGCCGTGTGCAGCGTCGCAGCTGGCCGTTCCTCGTATTTCAAAGCAAAACTTCGCTCGCTTGACAGCTCGTATCTCAAATAACTCGTATGTTAGGGCATTCGTATCTCGAGGTACCACTGTATATATATACACACATATTGATTAATAAAATAGTCCACCACTGTGGCTCAGTTGATGTATAGATGTAGATGTAGATATCTCGTCCTGTAGATCCTGTGTTGAGCGGGGCTCAAGGATATAGAACACGTCAGATCAAAAAATACATGCATGTTATAACAATAATATAGGTCTACAGAAACTGCAAGCTGCCAAATTTATCCAAGCTGGAAATATTCCTCCAAATTGTAGAAGGTGTGAGTTATTAAAAATTCCTTGACAGCTGTTTTGAAAGGTTTGATCTTTCTTTGAATACATAATAATTTAATGTTGTTTGAAAGCTTGTTATATATCTGTACTGCAGAATAATACGCACCCTTCTGAAAGAGTTTTAACGAGTTATTTGGTCTGTCTAGATCATTCATGTTTCTGGTAGTACGTCCATGTACACTAAAATTAGTTTGAAATTTATCAATATTATTCACTACAAAACACATAACAGAGTATATATACTCCCCTGTAAGAGTGAGGACTCTTAATTTTTCAAACAGCGGTTTACAAGATTCCCTTTTTTTCTTTCCACATATTATTCTTATTGCCCGCTTTTGAAATCTAAATATTTTCTCCCTATGGGTAGAGTTGCCCCAGAAAATTATCCCGTACCTCATTACCGAGTGAAAATATGCAAAATATACCATAAGTAATGCATCCTGTTTTAATATATTATTCAAAATTCTTAAAGCAAAGCATGCTGAACTCAGTTTTGGACTTATCATTTCTATGTGTGTTTTCCAGTCAAGATTTTGGTCAATTTGCAGTCCTAAAAATTTTACATTGCTAATTTCTTGTATGATTTGTGTTCCATAATTAATTTCAAGATTCGAGATACATCTGTTTTTTGTCCTAAATTGTATAAAATGGGTCTTATCAATATTAAGTGTCATTTTATTAGCTAGAAACCATGTGTTTAACTCGTGAAAAGCCTTTGTAGCTATTCTTGATAAATGTTCTTGTGACGTTCCTGTTACAAGTACACTAGTATCATCTGCGAAGAGCAATACCTTTGATTCGTCACTTAAGTTATAGGGCAAGTCATTAATGAAAATTAAAAAGAGCAAAGGTCCCAGTATTGATCCCTGAGGTACCCCATTCTTAACAATCCCTAGGTTAGATTCATTTCCATTTATTATTACCTTTTGAGTTCTATCAGAAAGATATGATTTGAACCACTTAAGTGTTAAGTTATCGAACCCATAATGATCCAATTTTTGAAGTAATATTTCATGATTTATACAGTCAAATGCTTTAGCTAAGTCGCAGAAAATTCCCAGAGCATATTTCTTTTTATCTAACGCTTCCAATATTTCTGTAGTAAGTTGAAATGTAGCATTCTCAGTGGACATGCCACTTCTAAATCCAAACTGAGATGAAGTAAGAATGTCATTCAAATTAAGATAGTGTATTATGCGGTTGTACATGACTTTTTCAAAAACTTTTGAAAATGAGGTTAAGAGTGATATAGGTCTGTAATTTGATGGTAGATTTTTGTCACCTTTTTTAAAGAGGGGCTTAACAATAGCATGCTTAAGTCTTTCTGGAAATATTCCATTTTCTAATGAACAATTGCATATGTGACTAAGAGGTTTACTGAGTTCCGATGAGCAGCTTTTTAATAACTTATTACTTATCTCATCCCATCCAGACGAGCTTTTACTTTTGAGAGACTTGATTATATTTTCAATTTCTATGTGGGAAGTCAGGTTCAATTGAAATCTATGGTTCCAAACTGTAGATTTTGTTAGTAGGTCTACTGCCTTAATGTTAATATTATTTATAGGAATACATTTCTCTGCAATATTTATAAAGTGACTATTAAAAGCATTTGTAATGTCTGATAAATTGTCTAGTTTTATGTTTTGGTATATTAATGATGTACAATCATTGTTTCCCTTTGTTCTCCCCGTTTCGTTTTTTATTATATTCCATACAGTCTTAACTTTATTATTTGATTTATTAATTACTTGTGAAAAATGCCTACTTTTTGCTTCTTTGATTACTTTCTTCAGTATGTTGCCCGCGAAATCAGCTGTTCACACACACTAGCCACTACTTGCTACGAACATTAATTATTGCCTTGCTTTTTTTTTATTGTGCCTTGTTATAACCTGCTTTGTATTTACTAACATTTTTCTTTTATTCTATTTCTTAGGACAATTTGGAAATGGCGATTGAAGAGTTATGTGGTAACTGTTGTACAGCTGTTTCTGATGGTATTCAGTGTGACTCATGTGATGTTTGGTATCACTTTGTTTGTTCTAGGGTATGTGCCGACGATGTTCCTGATGGCGATTGGTTCTGCAAGCTGTGTATGAAGGATAGGGAAATTAATGATTTGAAATATGTTATTGATTTATTACAGGAGGATGTCCGATCTCTGAATGAGAAACTTAATGTAACTTCTTTTTCCAAGGTAGAGTCCTTCTCAGAGGTAGTGCAGAGACCCAAAGGAAGACCGTCAAGCAGCAACGTGTCACCCTTGCAGAAGACTTATAGCCCTGTAGCTACTAATAATCGATTCTCTGTTTTAGTTGGCCTAGAGGAAGTGGAATCCCCAGCTGAGCCAACTGTAGCACCCAGGCAAGCCAAGAAGGAGCATAGGCCTAGTAGTAATAATAAGAAAAAGATCCTTGTTCTAGGTAGCAGCCACGCCAGACATATGGGAACTACCCTGCAAGATGCTGTTGGAGAGAACTTCAAAGTTGAATGTATATGTAAGCCTAATGCTGAACTTAGAGATGTGATTTCAGGTACAAAGGAGCTGTCTAAAGGCTTCTCAAAGGACGACCACATAGTGATTGTGGGAGGTGGCGGTAACAGCCTAGACAGAGACCCCAGCTTTGATATCGAGCAGGATCTACGCAGCATCTCCAGCAGCAGCTCTCACACTAATATAAATTTTGTTGAATTGTTTCACAGGTATGATAAGCCGTCGCTTCGAGACAAGGTGAAAGCTGTGAACGACAAGCTGTGGAACTTCTCTGCTAATAATGGTAATATCAATGTTTTGTCTGTTAACAGCATAAGAAGAGAAGAATACACCAGGCATGGACTCCACCTCAACTCTCGAGGGAAGAAGACTCTGGCAAAGCTGATTGCTGAAGAATTTAATTGTAACAGGCCTATTCCTGTCATAGTTGGTGGCTCCTCTCGTTTTTTAGGGAGGTTTTAGATGAAAGGGAACAACAACTTACATACTTGCCTCGAGTAAACATTGGTAATATATACAAGCCTGCAACTAGAACTAGTAAATCATTTGCATTATATCATCAAAATATAAGGGGGCTTGAATGTAAATTTGAAGAATTTAAGTTAGCTTTTCAGGATACAAATAATTCTAACAAGCAGGAAATTCAAGTTATTTGTTTAACGGAACACCACTGTGCAGAAACAGAGCTGGAACAATTAAAAATTGATAATTTTTCATTGTGCTCAAATTTCTTTAGACGTTCCATGAAAGGCGGAGGTGTGAGTATATTCATCAAAAGTAACTTAAATTTTAGTGATATAGACACCAGTTTCTACTGTAAGGAACAGGATTTTGAATGCTGCGCAGCCAGAGTGGAAACGGATAACAGTACATTTGTAATACTGACCATTTACAGAGCACCAACAGGTAATTTCAATTATTTTACAAATCAGTTAGAAAAGGTTCTTAACTATCTGTATAGTAATAATGTAAATATTATACTGTGCGGCGACTTTAATGTAGACTTCTCAATTGATAGTGAAAAAAAGATCAGACTGATATCCCTACTAGGTAGTTATAATTTAGACTCTGTAGTAAACTTTCCAACTAGAATCCAAAACAACTCTCAAACAATAATAGATAATATATTCATAGACATAGAAAAGCACCCTAACTTTAAAATATTACCAATATTAAATGGATTATCGGACCATGATGCACAAATGTTAGTGCTAAACGATAGTAAGGTAAACGCAACTAAAAAACATACCCATATGACTAGAGTAATGAATGATGCTTCAATTTTAAACTTCAAACAAGATCTGAAGAATGAAAACTGGGGATCTATATTTTCCTATGACAAAGTAGACTGTAAATTAAATGAATTCCTAAATATTGTGTTGCGGCATTTTGAAACTAACTTTCCAAAAAAGAAAACTGCTAATTTACCTAATGTAAGGAATAAAACATGGTTAACCACTGGCATTAAAATATCATGTAGAAACAAAAGAGAGCTATATTTAAAATGTAGAACCAGTAACAACCCAGCTCATAAAGAACACTATAAAATGTACTGCAATACACTGAAGAAAGTAATTAAAGAGGCAAAGAGTAGGCATTTCTCACAAATAATTAATAAATCAGACAATAAAATTAAAACTATATGGAATATAATTAAAAACGAAACAGGGAGATCAAAGGGAAACAATGATTGCATGTCACTAACATACCAGAACAAAAAGCTAGATAATGTATCAGATATCACAAATGCTTTTAATAATCACTTTATAAACATTGCAGAGAAATGTATTCCTACAACTAATATTAGCATTAATGCAGCAGACCTACTTAAAACACCTATAGTCCAGAACCATACATTTCAAATCAAATTAACTTCCTCTAGAGAAATTGAAAATATAATCAAGTCACTCAAAAGCAAAAACTCTTCGGGATGGGATGAGATAAGTAATAAGTTGTTAAAAAGCTGCTCATCTGAAATTAGTAAACCTCTTAGTCATATTTGTAATTGTTCGTTAAAAAGTGGAATATTTCCAATAAGACTAAAGCATGCTATTGTTAAGCCCCTCTTTAAGAAAGGTGACAAAAATGTTCCATCAAATTATAGACCTATATCACTCCTAACCTCATTTTCAAAAGTTTTTGAAAAAGTTATGTACAACCGCTTAATACACTATCTTAATTTGAATAACATTCTTACACCATCTCAGTTTGGATTTAGAAGTGGCATGTCCACTGATAATGCTACATTTCAACTCACTACAGAAATATTGGAAGCGTTAGATAAAAAGAAACATGCCCTAGGAATTTTTTGTGACCTAGCTAAGGCGTTTGACTGTATAAATCATGAAATTCTACTTCAAAAACTGAAACACTATAGGTTGGATAATATAACACTAAAGTGGTTCAAATCATACCTGTCTGATAGAACTCAAAAGGTAATAATAAATGGAAATGAATCAAAATTAGGGACTGTTAAAAATGGAGTACCTCAGGGATCGATACTGGGACCTTTGCTCTTTTTAATTTTCATCAATGACTTACCAGATAACTTAAGTGACGAATCAAAGGCATTGCTTTTTGCAGATGATACTAGTGTACTTGTAACAGGAAAGTCACAAGAAGATTTAGCAAGACTAGCTACAAAGACTTTTCACGAATTAAATACTTGGTTTCAAGCTAATAAAATGTCACTTAATATTGATAAGACCCACTTTATTCAATTTAGAACAAAAAATAGATATATCTCAAACATTGTAATCAATTATCAAACACAAATCATAGAGGAAATTAGCAACATAAAATTCTTAGGACTACAAATTGACCAAAATCTTGACTGGAAGAAACACATTGTAATGATAAGTTCTAAGCTAAGTTCAGCATGTTTTGCGCTACGAACTTTGAATGATATATTACAACAGGACGCATTACTCACGGTATATTTTGCATATTTTCACTCTGTTATGAGGTACGGAATCATTTTTTGGGGTAACTCGGCACATAGGGAAAAAATATTTAGATTACAGAAGCGAGCAATAAGAATAATATGTGGAAAGAAAAAACGAGAATCTTGTAAACCGCTGTTTGAAAAATTAAAAGTCCTCACTCTCACCGGAGAGTATATATACTCTGTTATGTGTTACATGGTAGATAATATTGATAAATTTCAAAGTAATCACAGTATACACGGGCGTACTACTAGAAACATGAATGATTTACATAGACCAGCTAACTCATTAAAACTTTTTCAGAAAGGTGCTTATTATTCCGCAATACAAATATACAATAACCTTCCAAAAGAGATTAAATCACTATGTATTAAAAGCAAATGCAAATCTTTCAAAAGAGCTCTGAAGCAATATTTAGTAACTCACACCTTCTACAATATGGATGATTTCTTTTCAGCTTGAGTAAGTGTGACATAACAATTCTTGTATCATGTTTTTTTTTATAACATGCATGTATGTTTTTATCTGACGTGTTCTATATCCTTGAGCCCTGCTCAACACAGGATCTACAGAACGAGACATCTACATACATCTACATCTACATCTACTTTTTATAGTATTCCTTATGAGCTTGGTTGTTACTAGTTCTATATTTTAGGTAGAGCTCTCTTTTGTTTGCACATGATATTTTAATACCAGCAGTTAACCATGTGTTATTCCTTGAATTAGGTAAATTAGCAGTTTTCTTTTTTGGAAAATTTGCCTCAAAATGTCGTGACACTATGTTTAGGAATTCACTTAATTTACTATCTACTTTGTCATAGGATAACATAGATTCCCAGTTTTCATTCGCAAGATCTTGTTTGAAATTTAAAATTGAATCGTCATTCATTACTCTAGTCATATTACTGTGAGCATGTTTACTGTTCGAATTTACTTTAATATTGTTCAGCACTAACATTTGTGCATCATGATCTGATAATCCATTTAATATTGGAAGTACTTTAAAATTAAAATGTTTTTCTATATCTATGAATATATTATCTATTGTTGTTTGGGAGTCGTTCTGAATTCTCGTTGGAAAGTTTACTATGAAATCTAGATTATAGCTACCCAATAAAGATATCAGTCTGATCTTCTTCTCACTATCAATTGAGAAATCTACATTAAAGTCCCCACACAGGATAATATTTACATTAGTACTATACAGTGAATTAAGAACCCTTTCTAACTGATTTACAAAATAATTGAAATTACCTGATGGTGCCCTGTAAATGGCTAGTATTACAAATGTATCATTGTCAAAATTCAATCTGGCTGAACAACACTCAAAATCCTGTTCTTTACAGAAGGAACTTGTGTCTATATCACTGAAATGTAAGTTTCTTTTGATAAATATACTCACACCTCCACATTTAATGGAATGTCTACAAAATTTTGAACATAGTGAAAAATTATCAATTTTTAATTGTTCCAGATCTGTTTCTGCACAGTGGTGTTCCGTTAGACAAATAACTTGAATTTCTTGTTTATTAGAATTAATTGTATCCTGAATGGCTAAGTTAAATTCTTCAATTTTATTTTCAAGCCCCCTTATGTTTTGATGAAATAGTGCAAATGATTTATTAGTTCTAGCTATAGGCCTAAGCGTATTACTATTATTGACTTGAGATATGCATATAGGCCTAAGGCGTTCAATCCTCTCATGTTCGGTTCCTGGTCGGGACAAGTTACCTAGGTGACCTTTTTTCCAGGCTTTTCCCTCACCTGTGAGACAAATGTCAGGTAACTTTAGGCCCTTGTGGTCTCCGGATATCATCTGACTGTCATTATCATCTTCATCCCCATCCTCGCCTGGTTCTGAGTGAGTTTGTGTGTGAATGGTGTGTCTCGTCCTATGTGTTTGTGTTGTCTCGGAGGTGGCCCCGGCATTGGGCTGATCACTCATCCGGGGAGGCCCTCCATGTCCTTGTCTGGTCAAAAAAAGTATGTATGTATGTGGTCCAAAGATAAAAACCCTCTCCCGACAGGTCGGCTTGGGTCACTTAAATCCTAAAAAGAATGGGAGAGGTTAAACTATGATAAAGATAGAGAGAAAGATTAATAAAACAACAATAAAAAATCTTCATTCACAAAATACAATACACTAAATTGAAGATCCCGAAATGTATTGTAATGCTACACCATATATAATTCTCCTTCACAATGATAAATTATGGTACCATTCAGCTTCGATGATATACCATTGTGCCACTAAGGTAAGTAACAACTAAAATCTATCACAAGCAACATCCTCATAAATAAAGAATTAAAAGTAGGCCTATTCACAAAAGGCTATAAGATCTGTTTCATAGTAAATTAGTACTATACAGTACTTTGTACAGAGTAGTTCTCCTAGAAGCTTGTATTACTAAGTTTTGAAAATAATGACTAGTTATAATTATAAGTTATATAAAGATAATATGTCCAAAGATAATTCAGTTTAAGTGAATGTCAAAATCTAATTAAAAACCTTAGTAGCACACTTCGTTGGCCTAACGGAGAGATTTGGTTGGCATGGTTGGGATATGTTGGGAAAACGTTCGTTGTAATTTCCTCGGTTAGCCCAATGTACGTTTCCGTTGCGTCATGCGCTAAGTCCTACCGTTGGGGTTATGACGTTGGCCCATCGTGGGCTCTCCCTACCGTTGGGATTATGATTGCTGGCCCAACAATAAATTTCGTTGTAATGTGATCGCATATATGTTAAAATTAAAAAGTGTTGAAATAACATTATAAGCGTTAAATTTTCATTTCCTATAAAATAAAACAGTTTTAATTCATTAATTATTCGAGCTCTTTGTGCGCGTTACATGCTAAATCTCCACCTCTTCCTGCCAAGTCTTCGGCAATTTCCGGCATAGTTCGGGCCATCACGAAGACATGAAGATACAACAGTTATTCGCCATCTTGATATGTTGAAGAATCCGAATGGTGTTTTTACTTCTATTAATATTAGGGCTCTTTATTTGTTCTCTGAAAATAACGTTATCATATTCACATCAAATATTCAAAATACGAGATGTATATCCTTCTTACTATTTATCATGTATTACACATCTCTGTAGTAAATAGGCTAGAAGAATTCTCGATTTTTATTTCAACGATCACTAATAGCGTTGTGGTTAAAGCGATAGACTATAACGCTAGCGGTTCCGAGATCGAATCCCCATAGGTGCGAATTTTTTACGATAGGAATAGGTAGGTAGGGTGAAGGAGAGAAGGGAGTTAATAGGGAAAAGAGGAGAAAACGGATGAAAGGGAAAATAAAAAATTAAATTTTGTGTGCTTCTAGTATTTCCGCCAGATGTCTCTGCGCTGCGCTGCGTAGTAGTTCCACCATTACCTAATAGATGTCTCTCAACTGTTGGGATTTTGTTGTATATTGGTTGGCTACAGTTGGCAGTTGGTTGGATAAAACGCTCCTTGGCAACGGAACCCCGACGGACATTCATAACCGTTGACCAACGAAACATGGCGATCATTCCCCAACATTGGCCCAACGATCTGTGCTACTAGGGAATCCAGAAACTGCACCAAAATGTGTCTTCCGCAAAAAAGTATAAATCTAATAACTAAAGGTAATTTTAACTTCACTACAAACAAATTGCAAACGTAGGTGACAGAACAGCTTATTAGTCATATTGAGACAGAGACTACACACCTAAAGAACAAAATGGATCAAGTTTGCATCTATAGAAATGTAAGACAAAATATTAATCATATCATAAGCATTGCTTTAAGAGCTAGAAAAAACATTCTCACACTAAAGACTCTGTGTCGAACCACAGTCCATGACCCATATATACAAACTTACTGAGTGAATTTTGAAAACTGGAACTTCTATCAATGCTCTCAATGAAGACTAGACATTGAACCAAGTGCACATAGAATATGTATAAAGTCTTCAAAATAAAACTTATGACAAATTATTTTATAACTCTAGTAGACCTATCAATGCTTTCGTTACAGACTAGGCATTGAATTGAAGTCCCATTTGCACTAACATCTATAATTGAAACTTAGCGGAAGGGTGGAGCAGAATTCACAACAGCTGCAGGCTGATCTTGTCACGCTTACCACCCTTTGTGAACATTCTCAAAACTGCTAGCAGATAGTCCAGGCATTATTAGCTATTTCTTGGAGTGGAGAAGTTTAGCCTTACTATAGAAACATCGTTCTGATACGATAGTTCAGTGCAGTAAAGTGAAACCAGCCAAAAGTTTGTTTTTACATCAACTAGAAAAAGAGAGTTTAAAAAAAATGTATTTACAACAGAGGAAAGAATTTAATTTTGTAAATTGTGCAAATGAAAACTACAGTACTATGTGCAAAATTTCCACGATTCTACAAGGTGAACAATTTGAAAGTGCATTTGAACTGGTGAGTGTAAGCCAGTCATGGATTTCTATTCTAGTCATCTTTTCTGCCTTGGTTTCAGTATGGAATATTAATGTTAACATTTTGGGTGCTTATATAAAACAGGCCTATCATAGCATATCCGTTCTCCAGTCTCAATATGGAATTCTTGTGGACGGAAAGGAAATAGACATTAAATCCATGTCTGGGATATTAATACAAGTAAGAATCAGCTTGAAAAATGTTATGTCATAACCGGGATTTGAACACGGATCTTCAGCTTAACGCGCTGATGCTCTAACCATTGAGCTACCATGACAACATGCCAGTATGACATCAAATTCCTCAACTGATTCAGAAGACAAGGCAGACCACAGGAGGTTTCTCCATTGTGGCGCGCCTTTAAGGCCTGCCCTCATAATTAGGTGCATTCCCAGAGCCGTGCTGAAGAAATAATGTAAATTTGACAGTGAGGATAGAATAAGGGAGCGTGATTTAAATATAAAAACAGAAATACTGAATACCAGATTGAACAATTTATTACAAAGTTTGTTAGGTTATTAAACCAAGAAACAATAAGGCCATACAATACGTAAAAGAAAATACCTAAACACCCTAACTCCATAAGAACAACGGGGGGGTGTGGCCATCTCAACTCACGGAAAGAAGTTACGACTGATAAGACTGTACAGAATAAACTAAAAATAACAGAAGAGAATAATAAATGCAATAATAATCAGAAACACTGGTGGGCAAAAACAAACTAACTTAACTAAACATAATCGGCAGTGAAATAAACGCAACAAAAGAAACCCACCAGGTAAAGATATGAAAATACTCTGAAATGAACTACCGCATACCTGAGCTTAAGGAGGAGTCCTAGGCTATGGGCTCCAAGAAGAACCGCTCGCTTCCGAAGTCTGGTCTTGAATCCTCAAAGGTTCGTGAAGCGAGACCTTAAACCCTCACGAAAAGCTACTAGCAAACCGGAACACGTGACTGCGTGACGTCAGAAAACAGCGAGATAGGAAATAAGGAGAAAAATGAAAATGAAAACAGTCCGCGAGGCGAGATGACCACCGAGATAATAGTAAGTACCTTTGGCATAAAAGAACATTATACAGTGTGCCGAAATATAGGCGGCACACCATTGAGAACACACATCCAATGGCGTCCTACATTTTGTAGGTACTTTGAAGCCAACTTGGCTTCAAAGTACCTACAAAATGTAGGACGCCATTGGATGTGTGTTCTCAATGGAGAAACCTCCTGTGGTCTGCCTTGTCTTCTGAATCAGTTGAGGAATTTGATGTCATACTGGCATGTTGTCATGGTAGCTCAATGGTTAGAGCATCAGCGCGTTAAGCTGAAGATCCGTGTTCAAATCCCGGTTATGACATAACATTTTTCAAGCTGATTCTTACTTGTATGGAATTCTTGCTGTAATTCCTGTGTCCTGATGTTCAAGTTTCTTATTTACAGTCTTGGCTGATATTTATATGTGTCTTGACCAGTGCTCCCTCCCTGTCCAGTTATGGGTTAGGACAGGGATACTTATCCATCCAGTCGTGCAGTTGAGAGCACTAGGCTGCAATGACGATGGTTCTTTCAAGTGCTTTAGACCTGAGTGCCTATGCTGGTGGACATTTGGTAGATGGTATAGTGGGATAGTGGAGTCTTTGAATCTATTTATGCAAATGGTGGGGGGGGGGGGAAAGAACGTGGCTGGCCCCCCTTTAGTCGATCCTGTGGTATAGTGGGTTACCGCCACACACAGTTGAGGGTGCCGACTGCTCTAACACCCTCTGAGGATCGTAAGGCGTGATCCTCATACTCCATCTTCTGGGGCCAGTGGTTGGGGTGTAGTTGGTCCCATAAGCTGGTTCCTGGTTTCTCATCCCCTGGATTGTGGCTTGGACGCCACTGGCTGGTCATCTGCGTTGGCTATTGATAGCAAACAAACTTGTAATGGGATGAAAGGTAGGATGACATGAAGCAAACACTTTTATAGTTTGACCAATTTACTATAGGCCTACTTATGTGACTTTACTGCTCTACATACAAAATATTGGATAAAGTAGGCCTATATAACAAATACCTCCTATATTTTCTGCCATTAAAGACAATATTTCATCAGTATATAGATTCAGTGCTTATTTTCTGTATGCTGTTATTACTTCCGCTGGTTTACAGGAATTCAGATCATGAATACAGTTGCCCCAGTGGCGTAGGAAGGGGGGTGCGGGCCGCCCCGGGTGCCATCACACGGGGGGTGACAAAATAAAAATGTGTCTCTGTAAGTAAAAAATCGCTCAAGGGAATTTAAAGAAAATAATAATATTATTTAAAACAGTGAAATAAGCTTAACAACTTTCTACGAGTCAACATGCGTATTGAAACTTCTTTTAGTTTTAAATGCAGTCAACAAAGGTAATAAAACGATGCTGAACTGGCCGCTGTGTTGATACGAACAATAATATTATTGTTAGAGGGAGGGGTGTTTATTTCTGCCGATGCTTGTCTTTGCAGTTTTATTAATTTAAATGAGGCTTCAACAATCGGTGATATTTTATATCACTCAAGACGCAACCAATTCGCTGCGGCAGTAATGACTTTGACGAAAATATACTTCGAATGTGAGTTGACTCCGAAGTCTCCGTCAATCTAGATTTTGAACTGGGATGCGCGCTTATTTAAGAATAGATTATTAATAATACAGTTCCGTAAAATAGTTACATTACTTGTTTATGAAATTTATTAGGATCAACCTGTATAAAAAAAATGATGTATAATTCACATAACTTCCTCTGCCCAAATAAACGTTAGCCTCCCCTTAAAAATAATAGAAAGTTGTCACCAATCTTCGTGTCACATCCCCAAAAGGTACCTAACCAAAATTCAAAATTTTGTTTTCGTACGATTTTCCGTTGCAAGAGGCCGTACGCAAAGAGCACGTATTCAGAGTGGGTGGCTTATAACTACCCTTCAGAGAATTATTTCGAAAAAGTGTTTCAAATAAAAGTTTTAACTCTTAGCATACGCAACCCACGTACAAAATTTAAAGAAAATCGTTACAGCCGTTTTCGAGAAAACTTTCTTTATGTAAAAAAAAAGGAAAACTTGTCTCCAATCTTCGGTTCACTTCTTGAAAAGTATCTGTCATAAATACAAAATTTTGTCTTTTCATCAAAATTCATCTTTCCAAAATTCGAGATTTCGCTGGGAAAACAAAATACAAAAATATAAAAAAATCACTCAAAAAATAATAATTTGCACAATTTCGGGAGTGTATTTTGGCCTAGATGTTCGCTTTATTAACACCCACAGTCTGTCGCTCACGAAATCAATGTATATCTGTCTGTCTATAACGTACTTTAGATTATTATTATTATTATTATTATTAATAGTAGTAATAGTAATAGTCTGTCTGGTACCCTATGATCCCCAGGTGGGGCGAAGGGGCCTCCAAGTGGAGGTTTCATTACCTATACTAATTTTTGATATGCTTATTTTCCGAGAGAGGGTAGAGGGACAGGTGGTAAGCCCATCGCCTCGCAACCCCCCTCTGGAAACTAAGTATTTTGTGGACGTGAAAGGGCCGAGAAATTTTGTCCAGAGGCTCTAATTTAGGCTTGGAGTTCTTTAACGTGCCGTAAATCTACGACACGGGACCCCCAGCTTAAAGTCCCTCCCGGAGGACTCCGTGCCCAGGATTTTTACGTCCTGAAAAATCCATCGACCGCGGCCGGGTTTGATCCCGCGCCCTGCGGATCTAGAGGCGGGCACGCTACCTCTAGACCACCGCGGCCGACAATAGTAATAGTAGGCCTAATAATAATAATGTGCTTGATATGTATGTCTTTCCTTAATCCTAACAAAATTGGCTTAATTAGGTTAACTAAGTATCTTATATGCACCATTGGTAGCACTGGTTACAACATGGCGACAACATGGTAACTCGAATCGCTTTGTGGATGGTTGATTCATAGTATACCACGATTTCGGAGCTTAGTTTTGTTTTTATATAACAAAGTAATTATTACTAATTTTGCATAATCCGTTGAGTTTACGAGCTACATAAGATAAATTCGTTGCAGCTTCATCTATCGATAAACTCTTAAACTCTCGTGGGATTACCTTTGACTATCCAAAAAATAACACTTGGAACTGTTCCATCTTTTAATAATTTAAATAGAGGGGGGGGGGGGTGACAAGAAATTTTCTGCACCGCGTACCACTTCAGCTTGCTACGCCACTGAGTTGCCCCCTAGTGATCCAATGTATGCATTAGGCCTATCCTTGTCTTGTTAACATTACATTGGAATGTGCCTACAGTCGTAACACGCCATTCTCTGTAATTCATTTATCATGATATTCTCGCATATTCTGTTTTAACTCATCCTTTATTTTTATAGTTGGTTCATAGTAAGTGGATTTCCTAATCTATATTATAAATTCTGTTGTCTTACCAAATTATAATTACTGAGTTCGCATATTGATTTGTTGCTTATTCATTTCATAGGTACTAGGTCTGTTTCGCATTTTTATATTCATTCAGTTACTATAAATTATTATATAGGCCTAGCTTCTATTCTTGCCTTCAATTACTCTTTATTGAATTATTTATTCTACATTTTGTGTGTTTAATGTGATATTTAAACCCCTTTGGGTATTATAACATTCTCTTGCTATTCTTTCATTCATTCATTCATTCATTCATTCATTCTATCCCATAATTAGATGTAGATGTAGATGTAGTTATCTCGTTCTGTAGATCCTGTGTTGATCTTATTATGCCACTTATTATGGCATCTACGTGTGACTTACTTCCTGCGTGTGTTCAGGTCAATGAATTGTACATGTGATGTGATTCATTCAAGCTATTTTGGGTTTTGCTCTCGGCATAGTTACACTTATGTCCTGTTTTTAATTATTTTCGGCCACACATTTAAATTTCTATTCTCTTCGTCACTTTGTATTACTATTTCTCCCTGTTGTATAAAATTGCATTATTCCATTGGCTCTTTCAGATATTATTTATTGTGGCCAGCTCTAAGTTCACCGATTGCTTGGTTCTGAACATTGGTTTTTCCTAACTTCAGATCTTAGTTAAGTATATGCGAGGATATACATATGACAGTTCCAATTAATTGTAATATTTAATGGCTTGGTGATCTCACATTTTGCGTAGCTTAGGGATAGGAAATAATTATCCAATTGTTACTCCATAACAAAATGAAATCAATTATTGTTGTTGTAAATTGATCTTGCAGCATTTATCTTTGGAATTATTAAGTACCGTAGTTCTTTTGAATAGTTTAAATGTGACTTGTTTTCAAATGTGATGTCTGTAACAAAGCATTTTCTCAGAGAAGGAAACTCAGAATTCATTTTCTTCCTCTCTGAGGACAAGCTTGTCTATGATCATAGGTTATTCACTGGAACTTAATTTGCCCTACCTATGTTAATAATTTTAATACTTTTCTCGGCAGCTGCAATCGAGTTTACCATGTTAGGTGCCATCTTGAAGTCCAATAATAATAATAATAATATATTTATTCACTGTAAATTTCTATACAGAAATATTGGCTTCGTCAGGGAACTAAATCTAAATCTAATAACTAACAATTCTTATAACTAACTGTAACTAATACAGAGTGAAGGTAAGATTAAGTACAATATTAGGGTTATATTTTGTTGGTGGTCCTAAATCTTTCCACTTGGGTAAAAACTAATAAAAATCAAGAAAAATTACCATATGTAGTAAGTGGATATTCTCTCCTTCTCACAACGTTTCGCCCAGTTCCTCATGGGCTTCATCAGGTGACAACTGGATAGCATGGCGCTGAGGGGCTGGATTTAAAAGCTTCCCCGGCTCGCAGATGTCACTGCTGCCGATCACGGGTTGGTTCGGAAGCTCGTCGTGCTCAGGCGTATGGTCATGGTTGTTAAATAAAAAGACCGTATACCTCTGGTGTTCATTTATCCATTTCTTTGGGATCTCGTAATCGGATTTATCATTGATGTTTGGGATTGCCGGAAATTTAACGCATGGCCTTACATTTGTCATTCTCCTAATAACATCCAGCCATTCGTCGCTTATGTCTCTGTCGTAGTTGTTAAGACATACCTCTTTTTTGCATGACCTTACCGAGAGGAAAATAAGTGAGGAATGCAACATTATACGAGGAGGCCGCACTTGGGGGGGACAGAAATTGGGAGATCCAACTGGTTGAAGTTACCAAATCAATGTGTACTGGTTTCGTAACAAGGTAGACGTACATGGCTATGTAAGCTTTGTAAGTTATTTTAGATCTACCTGAAGTGGCCTTTAAAGTAAGCAGGCCTACGAAGTCGACTGAAGTGCATTCGTAGGCTCTTCTTATTGTTACTAGGTAGGGGAAGGTTTCCCATATCTGGTTTGAAGTGGTAGGATGATGTCTGAAACATACGTAGCATCCTTTGAGTGCTGATTTCACAGTTTGGATTCCTTTGATGGGAAAATATTTTTGTCTCAGTGTATACAATAGGCCTTGTGATCCTTCATGAAGATTTTTCAAATGAACATCACGAATAATAAGTGCTGTAACAGGGTACTTGGATGGCAGCAATATTTGATGTTTGCTGTCATAGCTAAGGTCAGATTGTTGTAATCTACCTCCTACTCTCAAAATGTTTTGGCTGTCAAGATATGGATGCAGCGGCAACAATGGGCTTTGCCTAGCTACATCCTTATTTTTCTTTAAGTCTGCTATTTCTTGTTTGAATCTTTCTTGTTGAACCTTTTTGATCATTAAGTCATGTGCAGTCTGGGGCTCTATCAACACAATGGGACCAATGTGCCTATTGTTGTGATTCAAACAGTTGTGTTTAAATCTCAAGCAAAGAGCTGCAATTCTTAATAGTTTCTTGAAAGATGAATATTTGGTTAACAAGTTATCTTGAACTGGAAGTGCAGTGAATGCTTTAGCGGAAAAATCCAAAAACAGGGCACACCTTGGGATAATGGTATCCCGCCCAACCCACCCAAAATGGTGCACTTTCTTTTATACCACAATATAGCGAATTCTTCGGTCCTTGTATTATGTAGAAACTTGTGATTGAACGTTGGAGGTGTGACGTCATATCGCTAGACGACTGGTTACAGGCTGACAAACCTCGCGGGAAATATAATGAGGTGGGTACAAGGCATTTGCGACAGTATGCAAGGTCAGTGGGTACAAGGCACTTGCGACAATATACAAGGACAGTTGGTCAACCTTCTTCGCTAAGAAACAAAATACATCACACAGTCCGTGCAAATGTGAATATCGAGTGGGCGGAACTTAACGGGCCACCTGTTTTTTGGATTTCGCCACTTTAGCTGTATGTTTGATTTCCAACATTTCTTCTGGTACTGGGACATCATGGATAAATGGTCAATGTTGTTCATTGTATTTCAAGAATTGTGGTCCATGCCACCAAAGTGCATTATTATGTAGTTTCTGAGGTGTAATGGGTCTGGTAATAATGTCTGCAGGATTTTCCTGTGAAAGCACATGCTTCCATGAACAGTTCCGTGTAAGCTGTTGTATTTTAGCTATGCAATGTCCGACAAAGGCATTCAACTTGTGTGGCTCTTGGTTAAGCCAGTGCTATACAAATTGGCTGTCAGTCCAGAATAGACTTGTTTGACTGTAACTTGCAATGATTGGTTATCTTTTTCATACAATTGGGCTGCCAGAAGTGCTGTGCATAGTTCAAGTCTAGGCAGTGTTATTTGTTTAAGTGGAGCAACTTTAGATTTGCTAGTGAGGAACTGCACGTGAGTGTGATCCCTATGGTCAATCGTTTTGACATAACACAATGCAAAATGGTCCTCGTCCAGAGAAGGTTTAAAGCTATTAAAATCCCCGATGTGACGACACTAAGAAAGTTAGGGGGCTACATACAACACAATTTTATTTTCATGAAAACAATATTGTTTGCAGTGTTCACATAGGACTTTGGCAGTTGCATTTTACTAGATTTTGACAAATAATTATAATTAAAGAGGTTATCGATATACAGTAATTCATTTCTGTAAATCAATATTGGAGACTAATATCAACGTAAATAAATATCGGGTGTTGTGCAACACATAATTTCCTCTATCCTAGGCATGAAGAATATAATTTTCTCACTTCACATTTTGATTCAGAATAAGACAGCTCAATCCAGTTGTCTTAGCCTGAGTTTGTGCCAACGATGGGTAGCGAGTAATGCTAGTGTTTTATCCGTGACTTTCGCCTCGTTCCGTTACATCTGTTATTTCCCATATTTGAAAAACAAAAATAATTTTAAAAAATAAAGAAATAATAAAAAATTCCAAAAATATAAAATAAAATAATAAAATCTAATTTTAAAAATGTAATTTTAATGTTTGCCCACTTCCAGATGAGCTAGAAACTTGAAATATGGTACACATCTAGCTATTAGGCTGTAAACCACAGGAAAATTCCAAAATATATATATTTTTAAATTTTTATCTCTAAGAACTCCCGAAAAAGGGCTCGATCACTGACATTAATGTTTGCCCACTTCCAGAAGAGCTAGGAACTTGAAATTTGGTACACATATAAATTTTAGGCTGTAAACCATAGGAAAATTCCAAAAAGGTATTCTTTTTATTTTTAGCCCTATAACCCCCGAAAAAGGGCTCGCTCACTGACATTAATGTTTGCCCACTTCCAGATGATCTAGAAACTTTAAATTTGGTACACATATAGCTTATAGGCTGTAAGCCTGAGGAAAATTCCAAAAAGTACTTTTTTTTTATTTTTAGCCCTAAAAATTCCCGAAAAGAGGGCTCGCTCACTGACATTAATGTTTGCCCACTTCGAGATGAGGTAGAAACTTAGCCATATATTTAACTGTTCACTAGAAACTGGAATATTTCCTGAAAGAATGAAACATGCAATTGTCAAGCCCCTGTTTAAAAAAGGAGACAAAAATTTACCATCAAATTACAGGCCTATATCGCTCTTAACTTCATTTTCAAAAGTATTCGAAAAAGTTGTATATAACCGCATTATTTTTAATATAATGAATAATGAATAATGTATATTAATATTAATAATGTAATAATGTAATAATGTAATGATATTAATAATGTATATTAATTTGAATAATATTCTTACACCATCACAATTTGGTTTTAGAAGTGGCATGTCTACTGAAAATGCTACATTTAAACTCACGACAGAAATACTGGAAGCGCTAGATAAAAAGAAATATACGTTGGGAATTTTCTGTGACTTAGCTAAAGCATTCGAGTGTATAAATCATGAACTATTAATTGAAAAAATGGAACATTATGGAATAGATAATTTACACTGAAATGGTTCAAATCATACCTGTCTGATAGAACTCAAAATGTCGTAACAAATGGAAACAAATCTAATCTAGGAGTAGTTAGAAGTGGAGTACCACAGGGATCAATACTAGGACCTTTGCTATTTTTAATTTTCATCAATGACTTGCCACATAACTTAAGTGACGAAACAAAGGTATTGATTTTCGCGGATGACACTAGTGTTTTTGTAACAGGAAAATCCCAGTAATAACTGGCAAGAGTAGCTACAAAGGCTTTTCACGAATTAAATATATGGTTCCAAGCCAATAAAATGACGCTTAATATCGAAAAACCCCACTTTATTCAATTCAGAACAAAACAAAGATGTACCCAAAACCTTGTAATTAATTACCAAACACAAAGCATAGAAGAAATTAGTAATATCAAATTTTTAGGATTACAAATTGATCAACATCTCGACTGGAAGTCACATATTGAAATGATAATTCCAAAACTAAGTTCAGCATGCTTTACCTTAAGAGTCCTGAATCAGGTATTAAAACAGGATGCCTTACGCATGGTGTATTTTGCAAATTTCCACTCGATAATGAAGTATGGAATCATATTCTGGGGTAACTCGACCCATAGGGATAAAAAGCTACAAAAGCAAGCAATTAGAATAATGTGTGGAAAGAAAAGGAGAGAATCACGCAAACCGCTCTTTGAAAAATTAAAAGTCCTCACTCTCACAGGGGAGTATATATACTCTGTTATGTGTTATATGGTAGATAATATTGAGAGATTCCAAACTAATAGCAGTGTTTATGAACATATTACTAGAAACAGGAATGATTTACATAGACCGGTTAATGCATTAAAACTTTTTCAGAATGGCGCTTATTACTCCGCAATACAGATATACAATAAGCTTCCAAACAACATTAAATTATTATGTATTCAAAGAAAAAGCAAATCCTTCAAAGGATCTCTCAAGAAATTTGTAATGACTCACACCTTCTACAATATGGATGAGTATTTCCAGTTTGAATAAGTTTATAGTGTAGTATATTATATATCATTATTTATTACTTGCTTGTATATTGTAATCTGACGTGTTCTATATCCTTGAGTCCCGCTCAACACAGGATCTACAGAACGAGATAACTACATCCACATCTACATGGTACACATCTAGCTATTAGGCTGTAAACCACAGGAAAATTCCAAAAAGTTTATTTTCATGTCTATAATCGATGTTTTTTAGATCGATGGAAAACAACTGATGTTTTTGGTACATTGATGTTTTCGTAACAAAAGGAAGATTAATAGGCTTGGTTCTACGATATAGTTTATTTACAGGAGCTTAATTTCCCAAAACATTGATTTTTACATCGATTGTTTTCATGGAATTACTTCTGTTTATTTATGAAATTTGCCTAATTTTCTGATACCATGACATTTTTTAAATATGCATCGATTTTTTTGTCTAAATCAGCGTTTCTCAACCTTTTTGAACCCGAGGACCTCTAAAATGTCTAAAAAAGTTTACTATCCCCTAATTTTACATCCCATTTTTAAAATAAGGCCTATATTCTTAATATTTGGGGTATTAATTATAGGTCATTATCAGGGCTAGGATTTATATGTACTAAAAAATGCCAAAATATGTACATATATATGTACTTTAAAATGTTAAAATATGTACATATATATGTACTAAAAATGTCATAATACGTACATATGCAAATATATTTTGTAAAATATGGACATCAAAACAAATTTAACCACTAGACACTACATTTTGTTACTTTTAGAACCTATAAAATGCATTACAAATACTAGATTCATAAATTAAATTATTCATTTTTTTTCAGATAACTTACTTTATTTGTATTCATTCATTGATTATTTCTGCTATCATAACAGTATGCCAAAAAATGTTGTTTTAAATTTTCAAAAGTGATTTATATTGGCTGAAGCTTCGTTCTACTGCACACGAAGTGACTGGTGCGTGTTTAAAAGTCACTGATTCTAGTTTTACATTTGACGAGCTACTTAAGATTGCACTGATTTTACACATTTCTTGAAGACACATTGTCCACTTTACATTTGATAAGATCGGCTAAATGTCCACGTATACATTTGAGTTCATGAATCATGTTTTTCACAATGTCAATATTTCCAGGTCATGTCAGATTATTATTTTGTAGTTTCTGAATTATTTTTGTTATATTACAAAAATTTGATTCAATGTAACACAAATCATTTTTCACACATTCATTTCTGTACATAACTGTATACTTATCGTGTGCTGCCATATTTTCTGTCACTGAAAACGACAATTTTATATAGTTTTACTCTTAAGAATGAAATATGTACGAATATTGCATTAAAGTCACTAAATATGGACAAATATTTATTTTACATATAAATATGTACTAATGTCAGAAATATGGAAAAATATGTAAAATAAATTTGTTTAATTTGAATAGAGGACAACATAATAGATGGAGATAAGTGAAAAAAATGTGTCTATATGTGAAATTAAGAAATATGTAATTACATATAAATCCTAGCCCTGGTCATTATAAAGAGATACAGAGTGGCATACCATTTGATTATGTCATAAATAATGTAATATAGCAGTTTTGCTGTTTCTAACAGCGCTAATGTAAGCCGAAGATCATGGAAAATCCGATAGGTGTCATCACATGTCGCATTTCACCATGACAACGAACACAAACATTAGTTTGTAAAATGGCGCACAACGGGCGTTTGAATGGTGAACATAAGATGAAAGTTGTTCTGTTTTTCGCCGAAACGAAGAGTGTAGTTTTGACTCAGAGACGTTTTCGTGCTCACTTTAATACAAGATGGGCTCCTAGCAAGCAGGCAATTTACAGACTAACTGAGCAGTTTGTGTTGGAAAAAAGCGGTCACGATGGGCTGGTGTTCGTACACCTGAAAATATTGAAGTGGTTCGCGTTGCTTTGACTCGAAGTCCGTCTAATGGGCTTCTGCAGAGTTGGGAATCAGCTCAGAGCGCATGTAGTGGAGTTGTGTCATGCGTTATCTGAAGACTTGTGTCGAAAAGGGGTGACGAATGTAAGGGTTCGTGAGGCAAAACGGCTGTCATGTTGAACACACTCTGCACTAAAGACAAAATTCCATGCCCTAATGATCAATTCTATGTAAAGCTATAATAAAAATTAATATGTGTAAAATAAATGGTATGACATTTCTTGCGCCACCCTGTATGTAAAAAAATTTTACTTCTTTACTTTCCACTTGCTTTATGATATTTTTAAATTATGTCTGAGGACGATCTACACCATCTTCGCGGTCCATTGGTTGAGAAACGCTTGTCTAAATACATCGATGTTTTCAGGTCGATATCATCGTCATATCGATATTTTCAGGCTGATATTATCATCATATCGATGGTTATATCCCATTTTAACCTCGATATTTTAACTATCGATGCAAACAACAGCATACAGATTGACAACTCTGTCACCACCTCCCACCCGCTTGATCAAACGACTGGGGTACTCCAAGGAGACCCATTAAGTCCTCTATTGTTTAATATAGCTACATATGACGTTGTGCAGGCAATAAAAACAGAGACAGTAAACATCTATATATATGCTGATGACATGGCCATAGTATCTACATCAAAGGAATGCCTACAAACAGCGTTCAATCGACTTGTGAAATGGGCGAAGGACAATGACCTCTCTCTAAGCAGCTCCAAGACCGTGACAATGACATTCAAAAGAGGGGGTAAACAGGCGGCGGCTGACACAATTTTCTTAGAAGGTCAACCATTGAACAATGTAAGGAAATTCAAATACCTAGGGATAACTTTACAGCCTCAAGGAACCGTCTTCACAGCCCACATCAAAGACAGAGTAGCTGCAGCAGTCATCGCCATGAATGACATTAAGCACCTCCAACAGATTTCTCTACAGACAGCGATGAAGTTGTTTCAAGCAAAAGTAATGCCAGTAATCACATACGGACTGCACATCGTTTGGGAACATCTCAATAAAACCAACCTGAAAGATATCGAGAAAATAAAAGCCACATACCTGAAACGCACTCTCTGCCTCTCAAAGTTCACACCATCAAGGCTAGTATATGAGTTAAGCAGGGAACCTCCGTTACTAGAAGACTTACGACTACAACTTCAATTGCCATCTACACCTGCCTACGAAAATGTTATCCTTCAACACCAAAGCAAGAAGACACAAATCTGGGAAGACTTTTACACCACAGATGCCATGACTAAAGATGACTGGAAAAAAGCTAACTATACTTTGAGACACCTGGTAACTAGGTTCGCTGTACATGGCTTTCACTACAAGATATGCCGCACTGAATGCTTTCACGAACCAAATGAAAATTGCAAGTGCTCGCTATGTGAAGAAACTTGTGGAAGATACCATGTGATTGAGTGCAAAAACCGTAGTGTCTCACTAACTGAGTTCTGCACCAGAGAAAACTAGACACTCGTACTTGCACATTGTGCGCTATTCTCTATTATTATTAACTATCGATGCTCATCCCTAATAGGGATGTAGCGAACTAGAACCAACAGATGTCTCCTCTGCTCTAGCCGGTATGCGCTAGCCGTTCGTCACTTGTTTTTCGAGTTGTTGTCTGCTGGTTCCATGCTTTTAAATGGCGTTTCATCTTAGCAGACTGAAAAATACGTTCGAACTTTTCTTTTTCTGTAGCGGGTAAAACGCTACTAGGCCCATTTCTTTGTATACTGGACACTTCCAGAATATATTTACGTGAAAAAACTTAAAGAAAAATTGCAAAAGATAGACGCTATATAAGTCGAAAAGAAAGAAGAATAAGCTGACAAATACTGTGAGAAATGCCCGCTATTAACTACATTACTATGTTCCCGACGAACAAAATGTTATGCAGATATGAATATTTATATACAGTACTGCTAATTTGGCGATTGGGTATGATTCAAAATAACTAAAAGAATATACCTCTAGGGTTCAGACAGTAAAATACTAATTGATATACGTGATAAACACTTATTTATGTGGTGTGTATTCGCAGACATTTTTAATATTATTTATTTTCTATATCAAATGCATATTTAGCCTATACCGTCATATTAAAAACGTATTCAAAATCAAAATATTAAAATATGTTTACATCACGAAAACTTACCTTTCTTGTCCCTCGTAGTTAAAAAAGATGGGAACTTGGGAATCGATTAGGCCTTTTTTTTCCCTTCTTCTCATTCCTCATTCTTTCTTATTCCTTTTATTATCGGTAAGTTATGCTAGACCATCGTTACATGATTTTCATTTCTAGTTATGAAACAGAATATTTCATTGCATGACATAGCAGATTATAAAGGCAGAATTTAATAATTATCATACGTTAAGTTATGTAGCCTATTAAATTGGCAACGCTATTGTCACAATTTTTATTCGAGGCCGTCAATCTAACTTGGCTATTTAGAAATCACAGAATTTATATTTTGATATCAGATGCAATAGAAGGCTACAGTAGCCTAATATACACATATTTATACAGCAAAGTAAAATAAATAGGCCTAAAATAACTAAATAAATTAAACAGGGAAGTGGTCTTTAAATATAAAGGTGCACGAAATATACAGTTTAACAAAGGTATAAAACTAACACAATGTACTGTAATTATCATTGCGTTACTAGGTAATTTTAATTTATTTATTGTAATTTACTCTATTTTTAAATGGCCCATAACATCTTCTCGATGCTCACGGCAAATTTAATATTAATTTAAAAATTAAAGAATATCCAATCGCCGCACTGCATATAAATATTCACACATTAATAATATATTACTGCAAGTCGAGTACAAAATAATGTCGTTTGTATCGGAAATATCTCACAATATTTGTTCGTTAATCCTTCCTTTTTAGTGTTATTTAGAGCCTATCTGCTGTGATTATTCTTTCGTATTTTTGACACTTCAACATTCTAGAAGGGCCCAGTAGACAAGGAAGTACGTATAGTAGCCTCATGTCCTCTATAAAAATATAAAATTACGAACATATTTTTCGGACTGAGAAGTTGGAGCGCCATTTAAAAGCATGAAGCCAGCAGAAGAAAACTGGAAAAACAAGTGACGAACGGCTAGCGCATACCGGCTAGTACACCCACGCTATCTGTCGGAGAAGTTTGGCGAGCTACATCCCTATTGAAAGCTTAATTTTACAACGGTTATTTGATTTCGGGGGTCCCTCCCTAGAGCCCCAGCCTTGGCTAACGGAGGGGGGGAGATAAAAGAGCATTCCCCTACAAGTGGGAAGTGATCTGGCGATTAACTACGTAATATATTAAAAAAAGTAATAGGTAACTGTTATAAATAACAGTTACTTTCGAGTAACTGTAACAGTAACGTAACTGTTCCAAAAAAGTAACAGGTTCTCATCTCTAGTAGCTGTCACGTTGGTATTGTTCTCATGTCAGATTTTGGTTTAATCATCAAATAGCCGTGGTTGAGATTACTCCGACCAAGACTTCAATATTGAAGTTGGTCTTGCTCCGACTTTATATGAGGAAGATCAGGACTTTAATTACTGTTTTTGAGGCTTATGTGGCAGATAATATTGTGAATTAAGCTGTGTGTGTGATACAGAATGGAATCTGTTTTTAATCTGGAATGTGTTAAGGTTGAAATTAAGGAAGAGATGGTCGAAGAGATTTCTCAAATGAGTGAACCTTTCCCCAATAATTTTGACACAATACAGACTCAGGAAGTAAAACATGAGAATGCAGACTATATCAATTCATGCGGCATTATTCACAACTATGAAAATAATGAGCCACAGCTAATACAATCAAACACAAGTACGTCCTCTGCTACAAACAGTGAACAGGGCAGTAGTGCTGGAGATAAATATTTCTCGTGTAATGTATGTACCAGAAAATTTTCACAAAGAGGGAATCTCAACAAACACCTGCTCACTCACACTGGATACAAAGCCTTCTCGTGTGAAATATGTTTCAAGAAATTTTCACAAAGAGGGAGTCTCAAAATACATCTGCTCATTCACACTGGAGAGAAACCCTTCGAGTGTGATATATGTACCAAGAAATTTTCCAGAAGATATGATCTCCAAACACATCTTCGCACTCACACTGGACAGAAACGGGGTGAACGCTTCGCGTGTGATATATGTAGCAACACATTTTCAAAAAGAGGGAGTCTGAACTCACATCGGCTCATTCATACTGGAGAGAAACCCTTCGCATGTGATATATGTACCAAGAAATTTTCCAGGAAACATGATCTCCAAACACATCTGCTCATTCACACTGGAGCGGCTCAGAAAGCGGCCCAGAAAGCCTTCGCGTGTAATATATGTACCAAGAAATTTTCCAAAAGAAATAGTCTCCAAACACATCTTCTCATTCACACTGGTCAGAAACCCTTCACGTGTGATATATGTAGCAGGCAATTTTCACAAAGAGGGAGTCTCAAAATACATCAGCTCATTCACACTGGACAGAAACCCTTCGCGTGTGATACATGTGCCATGAAATTTTCACAAAAAGGGACTCTCAGCAGTCACCTACTCACTCACACTGGAGAGAAACCCTTCTCGTGTGATGTATGTACCAAGAAATTTTCACGAAGAGAGGGTCTCAACAAACACATTTGCTCACCCATGAGAGGGCAATTGTAGTGTGTGAACCTAGTCTTTGTCTTGTGTGAGACTGTTTGAACTGAATGCACACATTGGCAAGTTGACAAGTTGGAATTAGTCGTCCTGAGGTCTTCTTTAGCACTCTGCATGGAATTCTCCGTATGTTGTAGCACAAGTTATGCTGTCCGTAGATTGTTTCCTAACACTCTGATTTAGACTGTGTCAGACAATGCTGCCAATAGCTGTACACATGGAATGAATAAGCACAGGTTTGTGACAGGTAGAAAGAAATTTGCTACATAGTGTAGGTGTACGACAGGTTAGAATAGAATATATTTATTTGATTTATGTATAGCGTGAGTACCAGCGATAAAGCTCTATGCTATACATAAATCATTAAGATTATCGCTACAGAATGGACAAAACTCAAGAATATATTTATTAGTCCTTTGGAACATATTCAGGCGAAAGATAGATTTATGCCGCGCACCGGGGAAGCTCCATCTGCTCTCACCCGCCTGCTCGTTTTCCCTGCTGACCCTCACTTCCAAGAAAGTGCGCATGCACCTCACTATTGTACATGGCTTCCTTGACAGTTGTAACAATGTTTTAAGAAAGGTGTGGAAGGGTAAACAGCTTCTGCATTTAGTTAAATAATGATAGATAAATTCCAGGTCAGTGACAGGTTTTGTTAGTTTAGGAGTAATATACTGAATAGCGCGAGGTTTATTATGTCTCACATTGAATGTCTTCTGCGCCTTCCGAGGTGGGTCCCATTAGAGAGTTGGTGGGAGGAGCCTAGTGCGCAGCATAAAACTATTTTTTCCCTATGTTCATGTTATGGGATACGTCAAAACAGTTACAATAAGAATATAACAAAGGCTACAACAGGTTGAATAGAACATACAGGCTTTACAAATTGTACAGTGCTTAGAGTCTAGACCTAATATTATTAGAACATTTTGATATTTACACAGTGGTAAGTTACTAAGGTGTTCAGTTATTCTTTTTTTAACAATAAAAGCAATAATGTACTGAATATTAAAGGTGATAACAATATTATATTAAAATCATTGAGTTATAGGTAATGCAACAATATTGAATGATTGTAACTGTAAAGAAAGACTAAGGGTGGCGAGCACCAACCAGGAATAAACCAAACTAAAGTAGAGCCAATCAGTGACTTTCAAGCTACTCTTTTAGTAAGTGTGTTGTTGTTGTTGTTGTTTGTTTGCAAATGGTTGATGCTTGTTTTACACCGTTAGTCCTCTTGCTTCCTAATAGAGTCCTGCTAGATCTTGTTTCTTCTTTTTCTTGGGGTAAGTGTTAGAGATCAATTGATAGTTACTTCTTTAGTTGTAACTAAAGTAGTAAACGATTTTTAATAAAGAAGTAGAATTCTGTACAGAATGTTAGTGCAGCACAGCAGAACATAGGCATTTCAATTGCAAATATTAAATGTGCCAGAGAATGAAAAGGAAAGGTTTGTTGAAACAATGATGATGAATTTGTGTTGTACGAGTTATTACTAATGACAGTCATATTTTAAAATAGGCTTATTTGTAGTGTTTTATTCATTACTAATTTCAATTCCTTCAGTTGAATATTTTCAGTTTAGTACGTTAAGGTACTATGATTACAATTTTTGTGCAAACTATTTCTGTATTATAATGCAAACAATTGGAATTTCCAGTTCATTTTCATCATTGATTCACTGTCATTATTACAATTATTTGTCACAAGAATAATAAAGTTCTAAAATATATTCAAATATATCCCACACAGCACACTACGTATAATATACGCATATTAGGCCTATACGTATATACGTAGATTATTCGTATATTATACGTATATTATATGTAGTGTGCTGTGTGATATTTATATTGCCTAAGTTACATATTCTTCCCCAAAAACATTAAATCAATTATTCTACAGTTTATCATTAGGGTTAGGATTTTTAGGTGCGCACCTTTTCTCGTGGGGTAAATTAAAGCTCTTCGGAAAGATACCACAGTGTGAGATTTTATCTATAGTCTAGAATGGAGACATTTTTGTAGCACCTTTTTTCCCTTTTTTGGTACCTTTTACCCCTTTTTTCTCAACAGTGCCCATAATCCCTTATTTCCCCTTTTTCATATACTGTAGCTTATCAATATTCTTCTAGAGTGCATTTTATCATTATAAAGCGTTATGAATGACTTGTGAGTTTCATTCCATTTTACTTCCAGTAAAAGCGGGACTGAAAGCACACCTGCAACAACAGAAAATTATACGTGTGTGCATGAAACCCTCTTTCTCTCACTTTGCCGAAACAAATAGCTCCCTACAATGGAAATGCATATTTCATTCCATCAACAATAATATTGTGTGTGCGCGCAAATCCTCTTTCACTTTGCCGAAACAAATAGCTTGCTACAATGGAAATGCATATTTCATTCCACCAAATTATAATTTATTATAAAAAAAAATATTGTGTATACGCAAATCCTCTTTCTCTCACTTCCATCTTCTTGACTTCACCAGTCAGTAGTCTGTTGATCGTGAGTGCAAATCTGTGATTAAATGAGTGTATTTTTGCCATACCTAAGGTGTCCAGAGCCCGGTTATTTTCTCTGTCTCAGGAATTCAAACAAGATTCCGTAGAAACAGATGGAACTGTAATACGGTGTAGCATTTGCGATTCAGGAATTTTGTTAGATGAAAAACACCAGCGAGACCGCATCAAACAACACATTTCCACTTCTAAGCATCAAAAGAACAAGACACTTCAAGCAAATAAATCGTGACAACCTTTATTACGGAATGCGATTGAACAGTGTTCATCGAAAACTCAAAATTTGAAGAAATTCAACATTGATTTATGTGCTGCTCTTACACAAGCGGGAATTCCACTCAATAAGGTAAACCATCCGACTTTCAAAGGATTCCTTGAAAAATACACAAAGAGAGTACTATAAGAAGAAACTACATGGAGCCTGTTTACCAAGAAACCATAAAAACCATCAAGGAGAAAGTGACTGATTGTGATGTGGGAATCATATTGGATGAAACTACAGACTCAATGGAATGATATGTTTTGAACATTTTAGTTTTTCCCCTATCAGGGGAGAACGTTAAGCCCATGTTGTTTAAAATGTACGAACTGGAGAAAGCCAACGCCAGTACAGTAATGCAATCAATCATGGACTTCTGTCAAAACCTGTGGCCAAGTGGTATCGCATTTGAAAAACTTCTTCTGGTGGTTACAGACCAGGCTCCATACATGGTTTCAGCAATTAACCAATTGAAACCTTTGTTCCCTAAGTTAAAGCATGTGACATGCCTAGTCCATGCCCTTCACAGGGTTTGTGAATCCATAAGGAATGAATACGACATTGCAAATGAATACATCTCTGCCCTGAAGAAGATTCTACAAAAAGCTCCGAGTCATGTTGTTGCCTACAAGGAAATCACTGGCCTCCCCCTTCCAAAATTCCCGGTCATTACTCGCTGGGATCATGGATTCAGTGTGCTGTTATGTTGTGTGAGAATTTTGACAAGGATTTTGTGAGGATTTTGTGCTTTCATTGGATCCAGCAGACGCAGGTGCGATTTCCAAGGCCCAACAACTTCTGCTACCAGAAAAAATACAGAATTTGGAGACAGAACTATTTTGTGTCCATGGTTACAAGTACTTGACTGCAGCTATCAAACAATTGGAAGAACAAGGTCTCGAAAAGGAAAAACAATGGGATATTTTCACTTCAGTGAGGGACCAGTTAGAGGGCTTTGCTAAAGACAAACTTGAGTCTAGTCTTCAGAAAAATCCGGATGTTGAGGAATTTGCCACATGTGTAGAGTTGCCATTCCGAGTGAATACAAAGTTTGCCCCACTGGTTTCTGTGGATGTCGAAAGAAGCTTTAGCATGTACAAAGACATTCTATGTCCTAATAGAAACAGGCTTATTTTTAAAAATGTAGAGATGCTCAATGTCTTGAAGTACAACAGCTTCCTGTATTTTACTGTTTCTGGTGAGTGATGATTTGATGTGTTTTTTCGCAACTCAATAACTGTTAATAGAAGATAGATTTTTCTGAATTACTTGAGTAAAATAGCACCTTTTTGTCCCCTTTTTTACCATATTTTAGCACCTTTTCCCTCCCTTTTTTCATATAAAATTTGCACCTAAAAATCCTAACCCTGTTTATCATAAATCTCAATATGAATTATTAATACTAATTGACTGTTTAACAATATTAATAAGGAGTGTTACACAAAATCATGGAAACGAGGGAGATAAAAAGGATAACAAAACTAATAAGGGGGATTATGTTTCTGTCCTTTTTCAAATGCACAGAACACTTACTTAAAAAATATTAAAACTACTAAACTAAACTCCGTGGCGCTACATCCCTGGAGGGACTTGGCCTACCACCCGACCGCTGCGTCATCTCCCGTAGGCAGATGGCAGGATTGGGGGGCATGTGGTCAGCATGCCGACACCCACGGCCGTTAATGGTGGTTTTCTTGACCGGAGCCGCTACTTCTCTATCAAGTAGCTCCTCAATTTGGAATCACGAGGCTGAGTGCACCCCTACCAGACCTCCCTACCTCAGAAAAATCCGAGGAGGTACCGGGAATCGAACCCGGGCCGACGGATCTGTAGTACCTTATAAAAATAATAATATTACAACTGAGAAATGTAATTATTTAAACAAAAAATGGCGGTAGAATATTTAGCAAGCTTATTAATTATGCAGGCGGTTGTGTATTTAAAAATAATTTCAGTGACTATTTCTCTAGATCCTGTGCAGGTTTAACCTCCATTGCCCATCCTTAAAATTTACTTTTGGCACTTAGGTTGAGCACTTTTCTTCTCTATGGTTTATAATGCTTCCCACTTTCCTGTCCACAGGGTTCATTAAAATAGTTAGCAATATACTATAGACCTGCAGCATCTGCTATAGTTTATTCCCATACATAAATACCTCATCTCACTCCACCATTCGAGACTTGGGGAATCTTTAAGGAATGGTTTTACAATGGTTCTCTTCTCATTGTTCGCTTATCCCAGAGTCAGTCAAATTTTCTCCTGATGTGGCGTGTTTGGCCATTTTTAATCCTGGGTCAGAATTGGCTGTGACTGCGTAGTAGCAGCTTTGAAGAGGAAGGACGTGTTGTAAGAGCACTCTCATAAAACGCAATAATGGTCAGAGCTAAGAAAGGAAACAAAAATGGCAACGAAGCAGAAGGAAAAAATGAGGATGAAAATGAAATTGTAAACTTCCTCAGGAAAATGTTCGAAGATTTCAAATCTTCTCTTCAAGCTGAAGTAAAAGAACTTAAACAGGCAGTACAATTCATATCCGACAAGTTCGACACTTTCTCACAAGAACTAACTGAAACCAAAAAAGAACTTCAAGATACAAAGAATGAGGTGCGAACCCTGTCACGTGAGAATGAATTCCTGAGAAGAGAAGTGGAAGATTTGCAACAATACTCGAGACGTGACAACATGCTCATCTTCGGAGTACCTGAGTCTTCGGAAGAATCTGTATATTCAATAATATCGAACATATCAGAAGCCATTGAAGCACCAGAGCTTGTGTCCGATATCAGTGTGGCACACAGACTTCCAGCTAGACAGGGGAAAACTAAGCCAATTGTTGTAAAATTCTACAAGAGAAGCAGTCGAGACAAGTGGATGAAAAATTTCAAAGAGGAATCCAGGAAGTATGCAGAGGGTCCGGGAATACCTTCACAAAAAATCAACCCACAGCTACCGGCTTCAAGAATATCTGTAGGCGAGCATCTGACTACCTACACCCGTGATCTACTAAATGCAACCAGGGACTTTGCAAAAGAGAGGGGCTTCCAGTTTGTGTGGACTCGTGACTGCAAGGTATTTATCAGAAAAGACGAAAGAAGCCAAGCCCTTAAAATCAGTAGTCATAACAATTTCAAAAACTTGTAATTCAATTACATGTCATGAATCTGTCCCTCAAAATATTGTATAAACTGTATCCCTCAAGTATATATTTTTATTTTTGTCCCCAACAATGGATGGTTTATTAGATGAATTAAGCAACTATTCTGACAATTCAATAACGACAGTCTTGGAAAATGCCGATTGCTGCTCTAGTTTCATAAACAAAACAATCCATGATTTCAAAATTTTTCACTTAAATATTCGGAGCCTTAATAAACATTTTTTAGAATTCTGCACTGTCTTGCAAAGCCTAAAACAAGATTTTGATTTCATTATACTAACGGAAGCCTGGTTAAGTCATGATATTGGGTTTGATTTACCTGGTTATACAAAAAACGTTAAAATGTATAAGTACAGCAAATGCGATAGTTTAGTGGTCTATTGCAAGAATAATATAGACTTCACTCTCACTGACATAGAAATTTCAGAATGTAATTCTTTGCATTTAAATTTTACGTTTAGCAACAATACATTTTCATTAACAGCTATTTATAGATCACCGAACACCTGTAAATATGATTTCCTTGAAAATTTTGAACGCTTTTTAATAAATTCAAAGCAAACAGATAACCATCTAATTGTTCGGGACATAAATATTCAGATTATGGAAAATACTTGTAATTTAGATATTACTGGAAACAGGTATATGGATATGTTACATGCACATGGTTTTGTAAATTTTTTAAATGGCGTTACGAGACCAGGCTCGGAAACTTGCTTAGACCATATATTTTTTAAAACTATAAAGAAATGGAAATTTATACCAGGAATTCTCTGTAGCGCCGTAACTGACCACTATGCCGTTTTTTCTCTACTAAAAAATCCTAATGGTCACATTTCGAAATCCTCAGGTACTCAGCAATCTATGCCCATTTCAAATAACATTAACAATGAAAAATTAGTCTCGCTTATTGAGAGAGAAACCTGGGACTCTGTGTATAAATGTAAAGATCCAAATACTTCTTTCCAGTTATTTTATAATTTAATTAAGAAATACATAATAAGTAGTTCGACCAGCAATCAAAAGCTTTCTCATAAATTCAAAAAAATTAAGCCATGGATCACTGTAGGCATAATCACTGTAGTTATTATAAATTAAAATTTGAAGAATATAAGAACAACCCTAGGAAATTTTGGCAAACTGTTAATGAAGCCACAGATATAGGTACTGAAAAAAATAAATCGGTTTCAGAATTAATAAATGAAAATGGTACTCACATAACAAACAAAGAGGATATCGCCAATGAATTTAATAAATACTTCTCAAAAATAGGGCACAGTGTAACCTCAAACGTTAATAAGACATCGTCAGACTCTTCGGAGTACAATAAAACAGCCATGAATCCAATCACATCTATGTTTCTCAGTCCTGTTAATGAATGCGAAATTATTAACATTGTGAAGACCTTAAATAATAATGTAGCTCCAGGCATTGATGGAATAAAAAACATTACATTGAAATCTATCATTAAATATATTGTAAAACCTCTTGTCTATATTTTCAATCTTTGTTTCACAGAAGGTGTTTTCCCCAATACTCTAAAAAATGCTGTGATAATACCTATACATAAATCTGGGAAAATGAATGATTTAAACAATTATAGACCAATATCACTACTTCCGGCCTTTTCCAAGATACTAGAGAAATGCATAAAAGTTAGGCTACTAAACTATTTACAAAAACATGAAATTATATAAAAAAATCAATTTGGTTTCCAGAGCAATATATCTACTGACGATGCTTTTATTAACGTTACAGGTAACATTATTAAAGAATTAGACAAAGGTAATAATTGTTTAGGAATTTTCTTGGACTTACGCAAAGCTTTTGATACTGTTATTAACTCGATACTGAAGTGGTTATCGTTGTTCACGAGTATTTGTAAACATGGCTGGTTTGCGATTTTCTTTTGTCTTCACGCCGCGCGCGCAGCCCTTGCTAGTTTTTCGGAAGGGTTGCCGTGAAGCGAGAGTGGCAAGGTTAGTATGTTGCCTGGAGTCCAACGATGTAGTGCTTTGAAGTTTGTTCTGCCGTTTCACCATTTGCTGTTCGAGGTGAGTTATGCTTTATTGCGAGTACATTTTCGGTAGTTAATGCATTTTACCATGCCAGTCAAATATCAGTCTGTGGTTTTCTCACAAACCATGTTTCGCGATTTATATAGTTAAAGTTCATTCGGCCATGTTGAGAATGCCGTGATATTTTACTTAATTCAGATTATGATGCTTTGAATTAGAATCAGTTCTAGCCAACTCCAGTTTTCCCATTATTTGTATTTACATTGAAGTAAGGATGTTTCTAAGCTAATACAGTAACATATAAGCAAGCTTACTATTTTTCATTCTACGTAACTTTCCCCTGGTTTCTTGCGTGCATTTTTCCTGTACAGAAATATGTACGATTCAGTATGCCGTGATTCAGGCCGTTGCTACGTAAGAATTCCCTTTAATGTTTGCTCGCGTGTATATATATAGACATTCACAGTTCTTTGTGTATTTAATTGAAATCTCTTTTCCCTGTCTATGAATAAAGATTTTGAGAATTATATTCTTATTATACTGTAGTTAATATTTCAGCATTTCCGTATTATAACTGCCATTGCGTTTTTCGTGTGAGGCTAGTTCTCATTTTCCTTTTTTTTCTTAGTGAAGTTTTCTTAAGTACAGTTCCGGATGTTATGCTCATAATTAACTGTGGACATATTTACGCCTTTATATTGTAAATCTGAGATTTCTATTTCTGTCTTTACTTGACGTCACGCGGCGTGTTCTAGATTTTTCCTGTCTCCATTTAACTTATGCTTGTACCTTTCCGTTAGGAATTCTCTGTGAAACAGTTATTGCTATTATCAAATATTTTCCTAACCAGTATTTCTCTGTTCCTTTTCTTAACTTGAAATTTTTCTTATATTTAAATTTTGTATAATTATTACCCAGTCTATATCTCACATTTATATTTTCTTATTTGGAGTATTACATATTTAGCTATTTCTTATTTATTTTTTGTGACTTTTCCAATTTAGATTTCTGCTACGTTAAATATTTTTCATAGTAAGTATTTAGTAAGCTCAAGTAAATGTATCTAAATTTCCCCTTTTATTTTACTTTGCTATTATTTCAGATATTACATGTATTTAATTCTCTGTTAGGTTATTCAGGTTCATAATCCAGATGGTTTGGAAGGTCGTGAAATAGTTTTCTGTACTTAGGATTGTAGTTCAACATTTTGGGGTTTGACTAGAACTGAATCTTTGGCATCGCTGCTTGTAAATAGTGTGTAAATATATATTTTATTTCATATATGTAAAATTGTGATTGGTATTTATTTAAATGATATATATACACTTATTATATTCAAATATATTCAGTATACATCACTAGTGACTTTAATTAGTATTTTACGCATTCCTTCTCTTGATCCCTGAATGAGACGATCTATGTTCTCCTTGGGGAAATGATCCCAGTGGTTGCTTCCAGTTTGTTCTACTTTGATTTGATTATTTTCTATCCAGTTTAGTTGCTGGTTGTAATGTTAATATTATGCTTAATTATTGCTATTCTGAGTTTTAACCTAACCTTCAAGTTTTATAAGTATATTGGAATTTATAGTTACAAATTATTCTTGATATGATAAATAATTTCACCCAGTATTACAAGTAATGAAGTCAAGTTATTACAAGTACATTCAAGTGTTATTTAATTTATGAAAGCAATTATTCTATTCCACTTCAAGAGTTATTCAGAAATAAATAATAACTTATATTACAATCCATTATCAAATTAAAACCGTTACAAGTGGTAGCAGACAGCTACCAACATTCTTTAATATCGGCCTTGTGCTGATCCCCTTACTTTCATGTTGTTAGCTGATCTCATTCTGGCTGACAGGGGAGGAATGCGCTCTTCGATCGCATGGTGTTAATTAGAGGATCAATTTTTTTTGTCCTTCTTATTGGAATTATTGAATTTTGATTAAATATTTAACATGGATTTACATTACCCTCTTTCGTGGGATCTTTTAAGAAAAGATGAGTTGCTTTTTGAACTTAGGATTCGTGGTGTCCCTGTTAGTGAGACTTTAGATTTGCCCTCTTTATTGTCCTTAATGAAACAAGTTGCTACTACAATTCCCGTTAAACAAATTATTTCTGAGGAAGCAGCATTGGCTGAACTTTCTTCACTTAAATTAAAGGTAGCTGAGTTAGTTAATTTAGCCACTGATCTGTTTGCTGACCCAGAGGCTACGGTTAAACAAAAGAGACGTTTCCGTCATCGCTTATGGCATGTAGAGAATCGTCTGTTCATGTTAAGCGATATGCCTAATACTCAGACGTTTTCTATGGATTTAGATAAACTGTTTCAGGATTTACGTCCCCTTCTTTCTACTCCTGAGGTAGAGTTAATTAATTTGGCAGATGATAATATTATGCAGACTTCTCCTCATGTTTTAAATAGAGTTAATGATCAGCGAGAAGTCTTAGTTCAGACTACCCCGCAGTTGCTAGATAGGCCTAATGTGGTTCAGGATACGTCTGACCAAATAGCTAATGATTCTACATTTATTTCTTCGCCGATGACGAGGAATCTGGAAGCGCCTCTTTCAACTGACTTAGTATCTGCCTTTGCGCCACTTAAAGTTCCTCATCCTCTGCAAAGATTAATAGATAGACAAACCATGTTTGTTGTGTCCCAGATTTCTGATGTTCTGGTCTTTTTGACTTTTTTAGTGAAGTTCTATCAACAAGCCCTTTACTTTAAGGTTAGGGATAGTGTGGTGTTACAATTATTATTGGGTATAGTTTCAGATAGTGTTCTTGACATTCTTTGTAAGACTGTTTGTCTTAATCAATCTGTAGCTTCTTTCCATGCTCAAATATTAACACAGTTTATTCCCTCTCGTATTAGATATGACTTGTTGAATGAATATTACTATAGACCGCAGAGAGTAGGCGAATCCTTATCAGAATTTATACAAGATATTAGGCTTCAGGCTGCCGTCTTTCAGATAACAGATTCTGAGTTACAAATTATACAAGTTATTCTTTCGGGTCTCGAACCTAATACGAGATCTTGTCTTACGTTTGCTCGAAGACCTACTAATTTTGATGAGTTGTCTGATCTTATTTCTCAAGCTGCTGAAGTTGCCTGTTCTGATAGTCGTAGGCCTAATTCTTTTGCCGGTCCTGGGGTTTTGAGGGGAAATTCTAGTAATTTCAGTAATCAAAAATTTTCTGTTCCTCGTTCTCTTAACTCACGTTCTAATGTGAGGGATGTTTCTAGTAATAGGCATAGGAATGATGCCCTTCGTGGAGACAGGGTGCATCGTGAATATTCTAACAGTAACTTTGCTAATAATAGTTTTCCAGTTCAAAGATCTATTAATAGGGGTTTTCCCCGTTTTCATTCTGATAGTAGGCCGGTTAATGATATTCGCAACACTACTGTGTTGGGTAGAAGTAATGATCGTTCTGAAGCTAGAACGTGCTATTTTTGTCATCAAGTAGGACATTTAGTTAAAGATTGTCATCAGCGTAGGATTTCTCAAGGAAACACTCCTATGGTAGCTTCAATTTCTATGGTGCATCCTTCAAATAATAATAATAATAATGAGAGTTCTGGATTAGAGTTACCATTGAATTTTTTGCAGAAACATGATAGTCAGCGTAATTCTGTGTTATATAGTAGCATGGGCTGTAAGGCCAGACGTCCTCTTTATTTACCCATGATAGATATTTTGCTTAATAAGTATCACTCGGTAGCATTGTTGGATTCGGGTGCTGTGAGTTCGTGTATTGATTTGAAGACCTTGCTTACTTTAGGTATATCTGTTGAAGATATTGATCCATATCTGTGTTCTGTGGTGGCTGCCGATGGCTCACCTCTTTCAATTTTGGGTCGAGTCTCCCTTTATTTGAAGATTAGTAAGTTTTCGTGGAAGTTTTCTTTCATTGTGATTTCTAATCTCGTATGTCCAGTAATTTTGGGAGTGGACTTTGCTCGTTTTACTGGCTTAGTTTTGGACTTGCAAAGAGCGCTTATACATTTTCGTTTTGCTCCTGATTATAAAATTAAAATTCACTTTCCTAGACCTTCTGTCAGTAATAGTCATAGTGAGATTCAACGGCCATTAAATGCTGTTACAGATAAAGTTTCTGATGTCAGTTTGGATCATTTGTCCGTAGAGCAAAGGAATGAAATTCAGAATTTAATCTCTAGTTTCCCTCAAGTATTAACTGATAAACTTGGCCAGACAAACGTTCTAGAATATGAGATATTGCTGAAGGACCGAGCTCCAGTTCGGTTAGCCCCATATCGTATGTCCCCACCTAAGCTTAAAGTCATGAGACAGAAAATTGATGAAATGCTGAAGCAGGGCATTATCCGTCCGTCAGTGTCATCGTATGCTAGCCCCATTTTCCTCGTGCCTAAAGGGACAGATGACTTCCGTCCTGTTATTGACTATCGTGCTCTGAATCAGAAAATCCATATTGAAGCCATGCCGCTACCCGATATACACTCTGCCGCTCATTGGTTTGCTGGTGCCACTGTTTTTTCTTCGCTAGATCTGAATAGCGCGTACTATCAAATTCCTTTAAAAGAGTCATCTAGACACATTACTGCCTTCTCGACCGAGTGGAATCATTTCGAGTTTTGCCGCCTACCATTTGGCCTTGCCACCGGTGCTCAAGTGTTGACACGCCTCCTGGATTCCATCTTTTCTGATATCAAGTTCGAGTATGTATACAATTATTTGGATGATTTGGTCATTTATAGTAAGGATTTCACATCTCATATCCAGCATCTTCATGAAGTTTTTCGTAGGTTGAGGGATGCGGGTCTTACTGTTAAACCAGCAAAGGTTCAATTTGCCAGGCCCCAATTGTCATTTATTGGTCATCTTATATCACCTCAAGGTGTAGCGATTGATCCCGAGCGTACTGTAGCCATCAGGAATTTTCCTAAGCCTATTAATGTGAAGGGTGTAGCTCGCTTTATCGGGATGCTTAATTTCTTTTCCAAATTCATCCCTAAGTTCTCAGCCCGTGCAGCACCATTGAACCGTCTTCGAGCTAAATCTGCTCAATTTGTATGGTCGGATGAGCAACAAGCCGCTTTTGAAGACCTTAAGAGCGCCATTATGAATCCGCCAATTCTGGCGATGGCTGATTTTTCGAGGCCCTTCATCGTGCAGACTGATGCGTCAGCCTTAGGGTTAGGTGCTGTACTATTACAGGAATTTCCGGAGGGACGTAAGCCCATCGCTTACGCTTCGAGATCTCTCACCAGGCAAGAGCAAGCCTTCTCCATATACGAAATGGAAGCTCTAGCTGTCCTCTTTGCTCTTGAAAAATTCAAGATGTATGTTGAACATGTGAATTTTACTCTTGAATGCGACAATCAAGCTCTATCTTGGTGTCTTGGTAGGCCCCGAAAGACTGGACGGTTGGCTCGGTGGGCAGTCCGCCTTTCTGCTTTCAAGTTCACTTGTGTCCATATTAAGAGTACTGAGAATGTTCTGGCCGATACGCTTTCGCGTATGTTTGAAGGTTATCCTTCGGAGCCAGAAGAACCTGTTGACTCTGTTGCGACTCCTGCTTCTCTTCTTCAGCATGATGTCTTGGCCCCTCTTCTTTCTAATGTTCCGCTGGCTTTTTCTGATATATCGTATTATCAGGGTTTGGATCCTGATCTTGCTCCTCTTATTACCAGGTTAAAGGCTGGTGAAATTATTGGTAACTATCGTTTGGTAGGTGACACTCTTCAGATTCTTGTAGGTAGGCAAAAGTCGCCTAAGGTAGTTCTTCCTCCTAGTCTCCAACCGATGGTATTTAAGTATTTCCATGCGTCGTCTTTTGGAGCTCACCTGGGAATAAAGAAAACCCTGGCTAAAATTCAGGTTGCCTTTTGGTGGCATGGCATGCCACAAGACATCCGGCATTGGATAAAGGCTTGTCAAATTTGTGCCATGGCCAAACCCGCTTTGAATACTCGGGTTGGTGAGCTTGCTTCTTCTGTACCACAGAAACCATTCGAGAAATTCTTTATCGATTTCTTAGGTAAGTTGCCCAGATCTAAGAAGGGGAATGCTTTCATTCTAGTTGTGGTTGACGCCTTCTCTAAGTTTACATGGTTATTTCCTTTGCGGGATTCCCGTGCGGAGAAGGTTATTTCATCCCTTGGTTCCATCTTTCAGAATTTTGGTGTGTGCCAGTCTCTGGTGTCGGACAATGCTCCGCAGTTCCTGTCGCATGTATTTAAGAACTTCTGCTTTCGTTTGGGTGTGCAACATATTACGACTACACCTTTTTACCCCAACCCCTCACACGCAGAGAGAGTGATGAGGAATCTGAAAAATGCCTTGATTGCCTTTCATCATCAGGATCATACCTTATGGGACAGAGACCTATCGTGGTTGCAGTTTGCTTTTAACACTGCCAAACATGAAAGTCATGGCCACACTCCGTTCTCCTTATTGTTTACTTTCCCACCGAACAATCCTTTAAGTAATTTATGGAAATTGTCCGACCTTCTTCCTGATACCTTTTCTTCAGAACACATAGTTAAAACTTGGAAGTCTGCTGCCCGAAATTTGAAGTTAGCTCATCGCAGAAGGGCTATGAGATATAATAAGGGTAGGGGTCCCTGTTCATTCAAGGTGGGAGACATTGTTATGTGTAAAAACTACCCTATAAGTAAGGCTGCGGCCCATTTTGCTAAGAAACTGGCACCTCGTTTCTTGGGTCCCTATCGAATTATTGAAGTGTTACATAATGGAGTTTCTTTCTTGTTGCAGCATTGTTCTGATCAATCCATTCGTCGATGCCATGCGACTCAACTTAAATATTTTCATAATGATTCCCTTGCAGGAATTCAGTAAGCAGCTGTTGGTATAGCTGTTTGGTAAGAAATTCTAGTGATGTAAAGAATTTTTTGAGTGTATATTGTTTTAAATTGTGTGCGTAAAGATATCATTTATGTCTTGGTTTGTGTGGATTGCCCCGAGACTATTTCATGTTATTGTCCAATTTTGAAACTTAAATTCCTGTTACTCGCACTAAATGACATAACTCTTCCTCATATTTTGGTGGCAGTAAATATTTTCTTGGCAACATACTCCTTTTTATGAGAACTATTTAAATTATATAAATATGTAAATTGAATTTTAAAGTGTTGTAGAAGATATATGTTGAAATATATGCTGAAAGATTGTAAATTTTGTAAATGTAATATGAAAGTTGACCAACATCAAAAATATTGTATTAATTATTCTGCAGTATTCAGAATAAACCTTGACGCTTAGGCTTTGATAAAAAAAAGCTGAACTTGAAAAAAAAGACAAAATCTTCTTGGCCAGGAAGTAACATAATTTAATTAAGAAGAATAAGAAGAAATGGAAACCCAATTTAACAAGAAATTATATAAATCATTGATTCAATATGATTTCATCCCAAGAAGTAACTACTTTAATACAATCAAAGGAACTATTGTCAAGCCACAATGTAATTTAACCTGAATTACGCAGTTTCGGAGGAGCTATTCACACACCTTCCCCCTTTCCTCACAAGAAAATGGATACTGTGTGGTTCTGTTGGTGTTTCAGTGTGACATATGGACATGTGGAGTTTGTGCCTGTTCTGGATGTGCATGAGTGCACCATGCTTGTCTGGACGTCTTGTGGACTGTATCATCGGGCGACGGCCCGAAATTGATATTTGCCATCTTGTGTGGCCGGATCTGCCACTATCTTCTGTGCCCGCCTGTCTTCTCTGTGGCGCACCTTCTTCGCTTGCTAGATTTCTTCACTGAATATTTCAAGATGGAACATCTGATCTGTATGCTCTCCGTTTGATCATGTGATGGGTGAAAGTTTGGACTCACCTAATATATTCAAGTAAACGAAATTTGGACCGCAAGAATTTTTCTTGTGTTTTTCTGTTCTGTCCCATTCTTGGGCAGGTTAATTGTTATATGCATACTCTCTGTTAAGAAGAATAGACTCTTCAAACAAACTAAATAAGCATGTTTCATTACATCTAGTGTATAGACACTGTTTCATTGTGGGATTGAACTAATGCCTAAATTTATATCGTCATGTCCTCATATCAAGATTATAATTACAAAGGACTCTTGTCAAGGAATAATCATGTTTTGACTGTGGAATTAGAGAACGCTTAGTTGGTCAATTTATAATATTGAGATGTGTTTGCATATGAATGCGTCTCATGTTGAATGCCTTTTATATATCTGTATTTATGTCTTGTTTAATTCAAGAAAAAGTTTTCAATATAGTTCTCATAATAAGTAATTATTTTACCTTTTAATTATTTAAAGAAATCAGAGATTTGATAGCCAGATTGCTGGTTAATATAAAGGTGTATATTCTGAAGTCTATTTATCAATCTTATCAATTTTTATGCTGGTATATGAAACTTAAAAAAGAAGTTGTTTACCTCTATGTCATTAGCTAAACTTCGGAGTTAAACAAAAAGTTACTTTATCTGGATTAATATTGAGTCTTAGCTTGGTATTATTTTTTTGCCATAGCCTTTCATTCCTTTCTGGCTGGACGGGGAGGATTGAAGTGGTTATCGTTGTTCACGAGTATTTGTAAACATGGCTGGTTTGCGATTTTCTTTTGTCTTCACGCTGCGCGCGCAGCCCTTGCTAGTTTTTCGGAAGGGTTGCCGTGAAGCGAGAGTGGCAAAGTTAGTATGTTGCCTGGAGTCCAACGATGTAGTGCTTTGAAGTTTGTTCTGCCGTTTCACCATTTGCTGTTCGAGGTGAGTTATGCTTTATTGCGAGTACATTTTCGGTAGTTAATGCATTTTACCATGCCAGTCAAATATCAGTCTGTGGTTTTCTCACAAACCATGTTTCGCGATTTATATAGTTAAAGTTCATTCGGCCATGTTGAGAATGCCGTGATATTTTACTTAATTCAGATTATGATGCTTTGAATTAGAATCAGTTCTAGCCAACTCCAGTTTTCCCATTATTTGTATTTACATTGAAGTAAGGATGTTTCTAAGCTAATACAGTAACATATAAGCAAGCTTACTATTTTTCATTCTACGTAACTTTCCCCTGGTTTCTTGCGTGCATTTTTCCTGTACAGAAATATGTACGATTCAGTATGCCGTGATTCAGGCCGTTGCTACGTAAGAATTCCCTTTAATGTTTGCTCGCGTGTATATATATAGACATTCACAGTTCTTTGTGTATTTAATTGAAATCTCTTTTCCCTGTCTATGAATAAAGATTTTGAGAATTATATTCTTATTATACTGTAGTTAATATTTCAGCATTTCCGTATTATAACTGCCATTGCGTTTTTCGTGTGAGGCTAGTTCTCATTTTCCTTTTTTTTCTTAGTGAAGTTTTCTTAAGTACAGTTCCGGATGTTATGCTCATAATTAACTGTGGACATATTTACGCCTTTATATTGTAAATCTGAGATTTCTATTTCTGTCTTTACTTGACGTCACGCGGCGTGTTCTAGATTTTTCCTGTCTCCATTTAACTTATGCTTGTACCTTTCCGTTAGGAATTCTCTGTGAAACAGTTATTGCTATTATCAAATATTTTCCTAACCAGTATTTCTCTGTTCCTTTTCTTAACTTGAAATTTTTCTTATATTTAAATTTTGTATAATTATTACCCAGTCTATATCTCACATTTATATTTTCTTATTTGGAGTATTACATATTTAGCTATTTCTTATTTATTTTTTGTGACTTTTCCAATTTAGATTTCTGCTACGTTAAATATTTTTCATAGTAAGTATTTAGTAAGCTCAAGTAAATGTATCTAAATTTCCCCTTTTATTTTACTTTGCTATTATTTCAGATATTACATGTATTTAATTCTCTGTTAGGTTATTCAGGTTCATAATCCAGATGGTTTGGAAGGTCGTGAAATAGTTTTCTGTACTTAGGATTGTAGTTCAACATTTTGGGGTTTGACTAGAACTGAATCTTTGGCATCGCTGCTTGTAAATAGTGTGTAAATATATATTTTATTTCATATATGTAAAATTGTGATTGGTATTTATTTAAATGATATATATACACTTATTATATTCAAATATATTCAGTATACATCACTAGTGACTTTAATTAGTATTTTACGCATTCCTTCTCTTGATCCCTGAATGAGACGATCTATGTTCTCCTTGGGGAAATGATCCCAGTGGTTGCTTCCAGTTTGTTCTACTTTGATTTGATTATTTTCTATCCAGTTTAGTTGCTGGTTGTAATGTTAATATTATGCTTAATTATTGCTATTCTGAGTTTTAACCTAACCTTCAAGTTTTATAAGTATATTGGAATTTATAGTTACAAATTATTCTTGATATGATAAATAATTTCACCCAGTATTACAAGTAATGAAGTCAAGTTATTACAAGTACATTCAAGTGTTATTTAATTTATGAAAGCAATTATTCTATTCCACTTCAAGAGTTATTCAGAAATAAATAATAACTTATATTACAATCCATTATCAAATTAAAACCGTTACAATACTATTAGATAAACTGAATAAGATAGGAATTAGAGGAACAGTTTACAAATTATTTGAATCATATCTGAGCAATAGATGTATAATGACAAAAGTATACAGCCATATAAGTGAAATATCAAATATTGATATTGGTGTGCCACAAGGAACGATATTAGGACCAATCTTATACTTAATATATGTAAATGATTTGCTAAATTTAAACCTAGATCAAATAAATGCCTCCATATTTTCATACGCAGATGACACTGTTGTGATTTTCAGTGGTCATTCATGGGAAGTAACATATAAATACGCTAATACAGGCATGAAAATTGTAAAAAAATGGTTCGATTCTAACCTTCTGTCACTAAACGTGGATAAATCAACATTAGTTCCTTTCTCATTAACATCTACTGGTCAGATAGCGCGGAAAAAATGTACAAATTTAAATTTAATAATACATAATTGTAATTTTGATTTTTTTAAAAAATGATAAAAGAAAATTTACTTAGTGAATAAAATACCTTAAAAATTAAGCACAACGTTTCAGCTCTTCCACCGAGCCTTCATCAGGTGCGCTCCGCTCAACGACTGACTCTCTGGATGAAGAAGACTCCACTCGTTCCGCCGTCCTGTCACTATCGATCATGAAAATCGTGCATCTCGAATGTTTATCGATCCATTCAGGTGGAATGCTGAAATCCATGCCTGCCAACACGTTTCCTGGTAATGCTGGAAATGCAACTGTTGTTTTTTCTTCTTTTCTCATTTTCTTAACTAAATCCAGCCACTCATCCCCCAAATCCCCGTCAGTAGTAACAAGGGAGGTTTAATCCAAAATGGCCGCCAACCGACGCCGGTACAGACGCCACGTCACGTCTAAGACCACGTGACGCTATTATAGTCGTTTCGAAAAAGCAAGACAAGCCCGTTCGTCCTATGCTAGTCCCAACCCGCCCCAAGCCCCGTCAAAGAGCTAGGCCCCAAAACAAAACCGACGCCACCCCCGACGCCGCCCCCCAACCCCCGTACTATGGTTCGGTATGACATGATGGTATTCGTTTCGAACAAAGCAGACGTGGGCAGTAAGCCAGTGGTACCCCCACCCCAATCAGACCCACTTCGAAAACCGACGCTTGTTCGATGGGCTGGTTACGCCCCTGGATACGAAACCAGGGCAGACGTTATATGCAAATGCATACTAAGAAACATGCATTGTTTATAACATAGTTGTCTAGAAACATGTCCCACGTTTATTCCCTGTTACCCTTAGGCCCGTTGGCTAGATAGTACAACATGGCGCAAGGAGGCATGAATACCATATTATTTCCCACCTCTCCCTAGTTATGAAAAGATGAAATAGGTTTATACTTACATAACCAATTCTTCTTCCTTTCAGCATCCTTTCTTCTTCCAGATGAACACTGTTACTATTTTGATAAATTTCATTTTTCAACTAGTGCTAAAATAGTAATATTGTAGGTTAAAATTTTTCCACCTACAAGAAACAGTAAATATCATTAATCAACGGTTGACTAAAAATGGAGATAGTCACCTCTATGCTGAACAAATAACCAATATACTCAATACTATACTAAATCAAAATTATTTTGAATTCAATGGGAAAATATATCTCCAAAAAGAAGGCCTAGCTATGGGCTCTCCCTTATCAGGTATTCTCTCTGAAACATTTTTACAGAACATTGAAGAAAACCTAATACACAATATCATGTCAAAATACAAAATTAAATTCTACGGAAGATATGTTGATGACTTGCTTTTAATCTGCGATTCCAAAAATACGCTAGATATCCTGAAACATTTTAACTCGTTACATAAAAACCTAACTTTCACATTAGAAGAAGCTAACAATAGAACAATCCATTTTCTAGACCTAAATATCAAATTCAATAACAAAAAACTAAATTTTAGCATCTACAGAAAGCCCACTTTCTCAGATAATATAATCAACAACTCTTCTAATCACCCCCATTCTCAAAAACTTGCAACCTTTAGAAATATGATTCATAGACTAGTACAAATACCAATGAATAAAAAAGACTATAATCAAGAATTACAAACTATAATCCAAATCGCAGTTAACAACGGCTACAAAAAATCTCTTATATATAAATTACTTAACAATAAAAAGAAACAATTACATAAAAATAAAAACATCATCTCTAGGCTAACTCCCGCTAATGAAAATAATAACAATAAAAATAAAAAGTATATTACATTTACCTATACAGACCCAAAAATACATAAAATCATTAAACCCCTAAAATCTGAAAAAATTCAAATTGCTTATAGAACCAATAACAATATCAAATCTTTTTTACATAACACAACAAACAAAATAAAAAATCAATATGAACAATGTGGAGTATACAAATTGAAATGCTCAGAATGTGACGCTATATATATAGGCCAAACAGGAAGGACTTTTAAACAAAGATTTTCTGAACACATTAGTGATTTTAAGTATAACCGCAATAAATCAGCATTCGCAAAACATCTTATTAATAATACACACACATTCAATACAATTGAAAATACCATGGAAATTTTACATAGACACAAAAAAAGTTCAAAATTAAACACCCTCGAACAACTTGAAATATACAGACATAAACAACATACAGTTAATGAAAACACTATTGACCACAATCAACTTTTCGAAACATACCTCGAATTAACTACAGATACACGATATACTAATCAAGTTAGTAGTGAGCCTACTCATGCAACGAACACAACATCCACAAGTTCATAGAAAACTGTAAGTAAAACTCTGACATTTTATAATTAACTAAATAAACACACCTTTTAACGAAACTTTAATTAACTCTGCTTTATAAATATTTATACTACATTCTTCAACTTTCATTTCTAGTGTGTGAAATTTGGACTGAAGATGATGCAAAGCCTGCATTGAAATGCATATCCATTGACATAATTCCCAGATATTGTTTAGATGCATGGTGACATAGGAATCCATATAAAGGAACTTCACATCTCCACGGCTCTATATATAGCCTAACGACAACATACAGCTCCACATCCAAACATCAATGCTAAATAGCAGAATGTTATTTTAACTTACTGTGACTTACATTTTTACGTATAATATCTTAATGATAGAAGATAAGAATCTGTATATACTATTTTAAGTTGACGTGTCTTCTAGTTTCAAAAAAAAAAAAAAAAAATTTGTACATACAACTAATTGTGATTTTTTATAATTTACTTGTAATTTTAATAATTGTATATCATTTTTAGCTTACCATAATAGGACTATTGTAAATTATTGCTACACAAGATACTTGAAAATACTTGTATAATTAACAACACATCTAAACATCAATGCTAAATAGCAGAATGTTATTTTAACATACTGTGACTTACATTTTTATGTATAATATTTTAATGATAGATGATAAGAATCTGTATATACTATTTTAAGTTGACGTGTCTTCTAGTTTTCAAAAATTTGTACATACAACTAATTGTGAATTCTTATAATTTACTTGTAATTTTAATAATTGTATATCTTTTTAGCTTACCATAATAGGACTATTGTAAATTATTGCTACACAAGATACTTGCAAATACTTGTATAAATAAACTACAGATACTAACTATAGATTCCTGTCATCACTCATTCAAATCAATATCTGAGATATACTAGTGCCTAAGGTGGAAAAATTTTAACCTACAATATTACTGTTACTATTACTATCAACTAAGTGAAAATGACTATGTAAGGAATAGGGAATGGTTAAGGTTATAGTTTCATTTTCAGAACGTCACAACCTTATTCTCTTTCATAAGGTTGTCACGTTCCTATGAAATAATATGTATATACAAATGGCTTCACAGTAATAGAGCTGGATGATTTATTTCATCGGTAACCATGTCTAATAATGACAGAATTTCACAACTTGCAGGAACACTTTGTTTGTTGTTTATATAGTTAAACACTTCGCTTTGCGTTAGTACAAACTTATTCATAATGTCATTTATTATGATAGAATTCATAACGAGGTAAGTAATGTCATCATTACGTAAAACAATACGAGCACTATCGTATTGCATCACACATTCTTTCAAGTCTTTACGTGTCTGTAATTTGAAAGAGTCTTCTTTAAACAGATAAGGTTTAGAATAACACATATTTTCACACATTTTAGGTAAATGCAACAAGAACGAAGAGAGGAGGTAGGGCGACAAAATAACACAAGCACCGTTACAAGTTCCAATCTCGGCACAACCAGTGTAATTCACATTGGAGTAGAATCCAAAACTGATGTATCGGTCCTTTCTGTTGTTGAGGAAATAGGTTCTGCGTGCTAATACCGAAGGAGCAACTCTTGTTGTTGTCACAGCTTCCTTCACCACCTTGTCGATCGCCTTCTGTTTCTTTACAGAGCCTGATGCACCCTGAAACAAACAAACAAACAATACTCGTAAGAAATCTAATTTTATACAGAGCCCAATGATGAAAACCTGAAACAAACATACAATACTTGTAAGAAACCTAATTATATTAGAGTAATGAATAATATAATACAAACCTTTTTACATTTGGATTTGTTCCTTCCCGTCTCTGACGAAGACATCTCGTTGGATCTAGGATGTGAGGACCTCTCTTTCCAGACACTGCAACGAAACTGAGCTAGTCCGATGAAATCGAGCTGCTTTATATATCTTTTCGTTCTGAAATCAGAAAGTAAAGGTTTTAACCTAAGCTCAACCTACTTTTCTAAGCTAACAATAAATCCATGTAGATAAATACTTACAATGCACATGTCCTGGAAAACATCTCTGACCTCGACCCTTCCTCGTCCCACACAGAGATCCAAGGAATTTGTGGAAGATGCGGACGACCTCTATGTCCGGTGATGTAGTAAACATGTTTACAAACTCCTGCATCATCCATCCTTTACTCATGAAGTATGTGAACAAGCAGACATAATGTCCACATACAGCTGTTGTCAGTCCTTGTAGTCTTTGAGTGTTGTATAGCCATTGAATTGAGTTTTGATTTATAAATTTAGATATCCCAGGAATGATGGGTGGTAGACCATAAGAATCAAAGTAGTAGGCAAAATATTGATTTTTGAAAAACACGGCAACCCAATGAGAACCAGGTGACGAATGAGGATCAAAGTTAATGATATATATCTTAGGTTTATGCGTTACAACACGAGGTAACATATCGCTAGGGTAAACCCCATCGAATGTTTGTACATGACGTAATGCATGGTTTATTTGATTACTGTTCATGATTCTAAAAATCCGTAATCACCTTTCTATCTTTAGTGATTTCTATACAATTATCGTATTCAGAGTAGAGGATACAAGTGATGGCTTGTTCTAAAGCCTTATCGAACTTTGCTTCTATTCTAATGTTCCCACTACCTGGCAAACTTCTATGACCATGCGATGCCGACACATCAGGTGTAAGATCATACATCAGTGTGAAATACCCATTTATATACATGTCGTGAGTGATTAGCATCCCGCTATTGCTATGATGGATCCCCGAACCTTTAAATAATGTATCGTAAGCTAGAGTAGTAGTCTTTTCATGATCAGTGGAAATGTGTAATCCCTCCGAGGGAACCTGTTGACCGTTGACATACAAAGCAAAAGAACTCAAAGCAAAATGTCGAAACTCGTAGGGATTGGTCTCCACTGTGCCGGAGAAAGAAGAGTTTTTTCACCATCGAGAAGAGAAGACGCTTAGGTAGAGTACCAATGTATGCGTTATCTATAGAAATAGAACTAGCACCTGAACTAAACGTAAAGGTTTTCAAATCCACTCTTGTGATAGGATAGTGAGCATTATGACCTTTCTCCAGAGTTTTGATGTGTGCTAGCAGAATGCTAGGCGAAGCTTTAATTTTCCTCACGTACAGACCTGCATCGAGAAACTTAAAGAACTGTCGTTTTCACCCAAGAGATAAAACTCTCTCTTTGCTTTGGTAAGTCTTATATGCATGTTTACACCAGGTAGTAAAAGTTTAGACAGATTGAAAATATCACCGTGTAGTTTACCTATCATGACTAATACTTTAGAATTCTTGGACTTGTTGTATCGTCATTCTTAACGTTGGCCCCTAAAGTTCCGTTTAATGCCGCCAATTCTTTAGGTTCTGTCAAACCTTCGATAGCTTTATCGGCATACCAAAATGTACAAGGAGTGATTGATGTCCCGTTCAGGGAAACGCTGAGATGACTGAAAAGCGAATGAAGCAAGTTGTTTACTCCTGTAACCTTATCGCCTTCACCTATATCTGCCCCGTCGCTTTTAATGAATTTTCCCTCCACCATGAGTTGTACGTTTAAATCTGTATAGTGTTCGCTGTCTGCAGCAACTACGAATTCGAGAACGCTCTGTTCCACGGGAGTAATAGCTTTGCATAATGTAGTAACATTTCCCACCACCGCTGTTTGAATAGGGGTCTTCTCGAAAAGGTCAAACTCTGACTTTGTCACGGCAAACATCTTTACTCGACTGACTACTTTCTCCTCTTTACATCGTTAAATATATCTCGCATCTTAGGAGATGGCTTTCGTCTTCTCTTTCTACCCCTACCCTTCATTTTATTCACGAGTTTCTGAGTTGATTCGTTTACTCTATTAGCAATAATATCTTTTACCTTATCCCCCTCCCTTCTACTTGCTATATCGGTTAAAATATTTGCTCCTGCCGAAAGAGTTTCACGACCTACTGCTTTAGCACCCGAAAAGAGAATCGGTTTTATCATTCTAAATAATCCTCCCAAGAAACTACCTATTCCACCACCGTGTTGAACATAAGGGCTGCCTGTGTAGAAAGGACCCAAGTTGCCTAGCCGCCCACCCGACTGATTTACGTAGTATGTCGTAAGGTGGTCCATAGCAAACTAATCCGTAAAACCGTCTACCTTCTCTTTTTAAAATGTAAAACAAGCATAGTAGGCTTTGTGCTAGTCGTTATGTTAGCTAATCCTCCTAGTTTTGTTGTGAGTTCTATACTTATCACCTGAAATTCGGAAGATTCTACAGGAACATAATAAACCACGGGAAAGACATGAGTTGATGTACTTAAAGGAAACTGAATTATCCTAAAACATTTCACGTACGCATCTCCTATAAGCTGCGGTTTTATTATATTACAGTATATAAAAACAAGTTCCTTCCTACTTGTATTTGATTTCAAAGGTGTTTCTGTTGCTATGGTTTTCGTATCTACCGTTTCCGATACAATCCCCTGAGAGTAACTAATTTCGCACAAGCCCACATCCCATTGATTCCTCTCTAGCTTTATGCTCTGTGCCAACTGCACCTGGAAACTAGCAAGAGTGTTACTAGGATAAGATTTGTACGATGCATCGCTCAGGAGAGTAACGTAAAATCCTTCATCCATTACGCCAAATCCTTAGCTTTAACCCAAGAATCAAACTCTGGACCGTAACCTCTCCAACGAACGAGATGTTCGCTACTACCCTTTACTTTACGAGTGCGTAGAATTTTATCTATTTTGTAAACAGTGTCTTTCCCTATAGTTACAGGTGTGAGCTCGTAACTGTAAAACTGACCGTAGATAGGCGTGTTCTTGAGATCTTCCAGTTCGTATACGGGTTGAGGAGAATGTTTAATGACCTTGACGATTCTGAATATTTCGGTAGAATAGTTTTGCTCGAAACCTTAAGCGAATTTCATTTTCTCTCTACCTATTCTTACCGTTTGCCCTACCGAAAACCGTACAGGTCTCGGTTTCACACGAATCTGTTTCGTTGCCATACGTCGCCATATTTTCAAAACATCCTGATCGGTAACCATACTTGGGGCCATTCCTGTTGTATTGTGTACGCTATCATTATAACCCTTCACAAACTTATCCAACACGTCGAGATACCTGTAACTGTTCTTGAAAGTAAAATATTTGTACATTTTAGTTTTTAGAGTTCTATTAAACCTTTCCACGACGGAACATTTAACATCCAGATTCCTACACACTTGAAACTCTATTTCCTCTTTCTTTAACAAGTCTTGAAAAGATTTGTTTAGAAATTCTTTACCCCTATCGGTTCTTACAGCAACAGGATTCCTATCGGACTTCTCCAACACCTTTTTGAATCCCTCTGTCACATCGTTAGCTCTTTTAGATTTTAAAGGTACAACCCATACGTATTTGGAAAACACATCTATAGCAACAAGTAAATATCTTGCATTGTCATTATGTTTTGCAATGCTTTGTACGTCTGCTAGATCAAGTTCAAACACGTCGTAAAGATTATTTACAGAATACGGATTCCTAGGAAACTTTCTCCTGATGGGCTTATGTAAGGAGTAAACATCTTGCTCAATTAACCATTGCTCAATATGTTTATCTGTAATGGTACACGTTTGTGAAAGTTTAGCAATAGTGGAAAAACCCGTAGAGGCCTCAGGGTCGTAATACAACTTGTGTAATGTTTCCTTCATCATCTCCGTTGTTCATAGGTACTCCACCTAAGCTCTCTCGAGGGAAATAATTTAGAAATGATTTGCTTGTATTTAACTGTTCTAGCGGTTTTATTATGTCCTTCGGTCCTAGTTAAAATGTCTTTGTAGGTGTCAAGGTCTTCCTGCGTAACAAGATTCATATTCAACTTCTTCCTAGTAAGCAACTCCCATAAACCTGCACTCGCATCGTATTTTATACCGTTAATGATCAAATTATTGTTTAGCAATTGTATTTTAGAATTACCTATCATGTACTCTCCCATCTCCTTATTTTTATAGATTCCAAACTGAGAGTCTACAATCCTTGGCGATGTTACATAAGCCGATAAATATTTACCTGCTACATCACCTATAACGTTACGATTAGCTTCGTCATCGGAGATAGGTTTTTTCTCGGCTGATAAATCCCTAACTCTTTTCTTCGATTCAGCTACTTCCTGTTCAAGTATTCTGTTCTGTTTCCTCCTGACTATAGGATCTTCACTCTCGAGTATTTTAGACCACTCTTTGTAAGGATCCGTAACAACAACTGCCGGGTTTGAACCTTTGACACTACGTTTTAAACGCTTGTACTCTTTAGCACTAAGCAGAAACATTTTCTGTAACATTATGTTAATGATCCCAAGACGGATAACACGGACGACAAGAGAGGAATTAAAAATCCTCCTTTCTGTACCAAAGTTTTTCTTTTCCTAGACAAGGATACGTTCCTATCTACAAGATGTCTTAAGGAATGTTTATGTTTAAATAGTTTACGTTTGGAACACGAAGATAATTTACACTGACCGTTCAAAACATTAAGAACACAATCGATAATAGCAAGTATCAGATCTTTGTTTGCACTCTTTAGAATAACGTTTCGTACCTTGGGAGTTGCCTTTTTAAGAACTTGTAACATATGATAATTGGATTTTAACCTTTTCATCCTTCACAGGGACGTAAACCTTTGTAACCTCCGAGGGAAATATTCTAGTTCTAAATCTAAGTAAATCGTTGGTTCTTTGACAAAAGTCTATTAGTAGATACCCGTGAGGTTTCTTTGTTGCGTCTAGGAAAGCTTTGTAGAAAGACCTCCAATCTTCGGGATACACCTGTCTTGCTAGAAAGGTAATTTGATTTTTATATCTCAGGTTTCTAAACAACACCATGTACTTTGTGTTCAAAGAGATATCTCTGCTGTGAGCAGACTGGTGAAACAGGTTTTGCGTTATGAGAATAACAGAAATGTTTCTATGATGGCATCCTTTTGTAAATATCGAACTCACTTCTGTCGAATAAGCTTTGTCTAGCAAATCGTCTAAAATAACAAGTCTAGGTTTAGTGCATTGTTCCTGTTTAAAGTCAGGAAGACCTTCGTGGTACGTCACGTTAGTATTGAATTTTGTCTGGGGAGGCACAGCGTTACTTTCACTAAAACACCACAGAATAGTTTCGTACTTAGTCACGTTACACAATTGTTGCAAATTATTAATAAGCTTAACACAGAATGTTGTTTTCCCAGAAAACGATGGTCCTGATACTATCAAAGAGAAAGGGTGGTCAAATTGAATTACAACCATAACAATGTTTAATCATAGGTGAAGGTCAATCCAAGCAGTCGTGATGAGAATAGCTATACACACTCCAAAGACGAGGACGAGTCCATACTGGCACGGTGTTCTCGTCACGTCCCTATTTATACCCGAAGGGCATGGAATCGTACCCTCCGCTGACTCTGCGTCTTTTTCGAAAACAGAGTCGGTATGTCTTATCCTCGGGTTCAGAGATGATCTGTGGGCCGGGCTTTCTCTTAATTTTCTCCTCCGTTCTCACAGAGATAGTCGCTGTAGGATCACCATTTAAAACCATGGTTTTAATGGCGTTGAAATTGACATCCTTCAGCGTTTTATAATTAAGAGTGATACCCCTGACTTTACATACAGAGGTATCGGAGGTGTTGCTTGAGGGAACGGTAACCCTAAACCCATAGTTTTTAGGACCCCCGCTAGCAAATTCTGAAATGTAAGCGTCCTCCCCATAATCGATGAGTTCACTAGTCATATCTCCTAAATAATCACCTAATGGAACAGTGTACTTTTTAGCGTCATCATCTGTCTGTGTGTATATTACGCTGTCCGTGTCGCAGTACAAGGCTCTACGTTGCAGATTGTTCAGGTAGCCATACAGGGCCATTCTACCACCCGTTGTTACATAGGCACCGTGAACTACACTAGTATGAGGAAGAGAGACCTGTTCTTCTTCTATAGCGATCCAATTAACCCACACGACTTCATCATTAGCAAAAAGCAGTCTTTGAATTTCTATTCCCGGTGTCGTGAGGAACCTGTACAGCTCTTTTGGTTCTTTAATAAGCTTTGTTTTGCTTCTGTTTGGATCTTCAATGAGCTTACCCCAGAAAGAATTCAAACAAAGCTTGCTTAAGGTCCTTTTCCCAGCGTTCTTCACGATTTGTTGGGGGTCTAGCTTTACACCTTCGTGTTTATAAAACAAATCGATATATTCCTGTTTCTGGGCCTCGGTTTTCACCCAAGCAGGGTATCCGCTGGATTCCGTCTTAATCTTCAGGAATAAATTGATATAATCAACGAATAACCCTCCCTCATGGGTGTCACGCGAGTACTGCGTAACACCGTACTCGAGAAATTCGTGGATTTCAATCACTCTATATCCTTTTTCTACTGCTAGTCTCACTTCATCAACTACCCATGTACCAGTGAGAACTCTCTCTTCCTCTTTCGCATGTTTGCAGCTACCTTGTTCCATAGTCATAACACAGGTGCGGCAAAGGGGAAACAAGAGCCTACCATTCCACCTGAAAGGCAAAACGGGATGGTAGAGCCCTTGCGGTGGCAGGACAGTACATTTAACGAGGCCCTCTTTCTTTAACATGCTATCCGTATCTGTGCACTGGTCGCTAACGTGAACAGTGGGGTGACCTACAGGAAACTTGTTATATTTACATACGGATGGATATAATGACATGATGTCGCTGTACAGGATTTTTTCGTTTTTCGTCACATCCGCCTTATGATAAAGACGCATGGCTTCGGTACGTCCTCCGTAGACAGAGTCCCTAAGGACCAACGGGACATCTCCGATCAAAGGATCGTCTCTGAGAGCGGGGAAGCGTTCGAGAACAACGTCGAACTTGCATTCCCACATCACGTGGACGGTATAACCCTTTGATCGGATCATCTCCAGTCGGCCCATGGTGTTTTCGTACCTCTCGGCAAGGGATTCTAAAGAATCCATCACGGGTACGTCTCTGTTTGGCTGACAGAGACAGCCGTGAAAATAACAGCCGAGAAACTCGAAAACCTCTCCTGTTTCTTCGCAGAAACCGTCCACCTTCCATTGGGGAAGTTCGGGAAGGCGTACCTCGCGTCCGTTACCTGCATGACGTATGATGACGTTCCTCTCCCGGGCTTCGTGGATAAGCCACATCAAGGATTTACGGGAATGCTTGTCTGCTTTTCTATAGCCACAGGAGGGAGCAATGCCAATGGTCTGAGGCTGAAGAAACATGAATCTAAAGATTCTATTACAGGCCGATGCAATAGTGATTGCCTCAAGGAAAATCTCAATGTTGGCAATCTGTTTGAAAAGGGATTTAAAGAGAGTGCAGGCTTCTCTCAACACCGTAACATCGGCCTGGCAATACCTCTCAAGCTCTACACGTGTATTGAAAGGAAGATCCTTAACGGTCTCGTACCATGTCATAAAAGCCTCTCTGTCTTTCACAGACATGGTGTCGGGCCCGTAAAGAGCTTGATCAGGATGACGGGGGTAAACCTTGTCCAAGTTCTCGGCCGTGTTGTGAAGATGAGGAAAATACCCCTTAACGGCATCTTTGAGATCGAAGGTCTTGGGGAAACTACGCAGAGGCAGCGGAATGAAATTCAAGCTATCTAGAAAGACGAGATGCTCGAGCTTCATGCAAAGAATCTTGCACCCAGACATAACCAAGTCGGGAACCCACTTTTGCCTAATTGCGTACTCGAGAATGAATTGGAGATCGAAAGCTCTGGCATTATGAGCAATGACGATAATCTTATCGAAAGGTCTATCCATTCTCAGATAGTCCATGAAACCACGGACGGGATTTTCCCAGAAGGAATGACTGCGTTTTCCGCATCTTGCACACTCTTCGTCCTTGGACGTCTCGCAGAGAGAGCAAGATTGTTGTGCACAAATCAGATTAGGGACGTGTAGAAAGGTATTGTCTTTAATACGGGTATCTTGTGTTGTCTCCGCGTCGTACTGGACATACATCACGCTGTTTGAACTCCTAGTCTCTTTCAGAGGCGCCATGTAACAATCGTGTCCTGTCTCTGCTTGAAAACTCTTACACGTATTACAATAAATTTTGAAACATTCATGTTTCTGCTGAAATGTTTTAAACTTTCCACAGTCTAAACATTTCTGCAGACCCATGCATACAGTGCGCCCTTGAATCTTGCTGCGCTTATGATTCTCGAAACATGCCTGTCCGCGGAAATCTCTACGGCATTCATTACAAATCACCACGTCCTTAGTAGGATCGCAAGGAGGTACCGATCTACAGCAAAAGCAGACGTAATGACAGGAATGCTGCGCCCCGTTACTGAACCCAATATGACATCCTCGACAAACGAAACGCTTAGCCATAGCACCTGTTAAGTTTATTATGGTGTGGTAGTGCAGGCTGTCTGGGTCGTATAGTAAATAAAGTATTTGTTTACCTACATTACCACCGTCGTAAATAATAGCGTCAAGATTAAATCCGCTATACACAACTAGTCTATATGAATCCTTAAGATAGGCTTGAATCTTCTCTAGCTCAGGGATACCTCCCCCTTGCGAGAGATCGACACCTGAATCTCTGATCAAGTCATCCACCTCTGCTTGGAGTTTTTTGCTCGTCATGCGTTTAATGTAGGATGTATACTTTTTACGATCACTAGCTCTAGCAATAGCGATTATTATAGCGAATGCTAAACACTTCACGACTGCCATAACCTCCACTACGCTTGTCTTCAAATGGGCAAGTACGCCAACCGTACGCCCCTTCGTGGGTATACCCCTATTTCGCCCGTTTCCGTTAGGCATATGGACAATGTCCACAACCAAACGCAGACGGTCGGTGGCATTAAAACGGGCGTTCGATTGGCATACTTTCTGGACAACGCTGCTAATGACTTCCAGACTGACTTGATCTTTACGCCTGTACGAGAGACCGATAGGCTTATCCATTTCGTTTTCCTGGTTGGAAATCGAAATGCCAACCATATCATGGTCTCTCGCTTCTACTAAAGCATGATCTATTGCCTGTTTGAGAGAACGTTCAAATGGGTTGGGTCCTGCATTCGCACCTGGTTCTTTGAGCTGTATCACTAGCTGCAGACCAACGGAATTAAATCGCTTATAGTCTTTACGACTACTTTCGAGGATTGAAAACAAGGTAGGGACGTTTCCCGTAGCGTTTTCGCCAGTATTACGTGACGTCGACGCTACAGGTTCCTGTTCCTCCTCGATTTCATTCAATACATCTAATTCATTGGCTGAAGCTAGTTCATCTTCATCGGATTCAAGTGCGTCAGAATCTGACAACGTGACAGTTTCTATACCGTTATCCGATTCCGAACTTGACACCGTGTAAATCTCATGTTCGGAATCGTCTATCGTAATAGTGTCCATCTCGTTTTCTGATTCCGACGAGATAGTATACACAGGGGCAGACATTTCTATTTTTTCAAATCTTTTACAACACTACAAATATTGAATCTGTAAAATAAAAAACAAAGTAGAAATAATCGTGTATGTTACAATGTAATATATGCTAATTTAAAAACACACTATCACTTACCTTATCTGTAGAATGCGGTATGCAAGACTGTGAAGAGAAAGCAAGGTGGGGTCTATTTATACTAGCCTTTGAAATGATTGTTTTAAAGGTATGTAACGTATTTTTGCTCTGTTCGTCTTACTTGTTTACCTACTTATCGATATCTCAAGGTCTTTGTTACATCATCCTAATGGGAAAAACCCAGATACCAAACCTACGTCATAGTATTGCTAGGAGAGTTTTGTTTGCTGTGTTAGTCTTACTTGTTTACTTACTTAACGATATCTCAAGGTCTTTTTTACATCATCCTAATGGGAAAAAAACCCAGATACCAAACCTACGTCATAGTGTTGCTAGGAGGTTTTGTATAAAAGACATGTATTTTACAGGGTCATGTTAATTGTGTAATAGTTTCTACAGTTGTTCAGTCGTCGACCTTCACTGCTTTAAAACCTTATGAGGTAAGACTATATCTAATGTATTTGATTTCATAATCTTTACGGCTTTGTGTGGAACCATTATTATTATTATTATTATTATTATTATTATTATTATTATTATTAAAGTATTTAATCAGACTTCGTTCTTGTTTTTTTACAGATGACCAGTCTAGTTGAGAGGTTTTCTTCCGCATCGTCCTTGCCTAGGTGCGTAGGTATTTCTGAACTTGTACAGAACGTCCCTTACAATATTTTATATGGAGTTATAAAGGAAACAAAATATGGACGGTGTGTGTTGTTACATATTCGAAAAAGTGAGAGTATGGATCTGTTATCGGTATTCCTGCCCAGAAAGTATACAGCTGTGTTTGAGGATAAAGACATCAGTGGAATAAACAGTGGTGAAACTACCGTTAATCTAATTTATAAAGGGACTTTCCCTAATTCGAAGGCATATAACCTATCATTGGTTAATGCCTAGTTACATGTTTCTACATCAAATGTTTATTACTTTTTTCATTAGGTAATATACTCAAGTGAATGTGTTGATGTAAGGTTCAGTTATTTCATACGCTAATACACTGCTTATAAATATATATATATATTTAGGAGTACACTGTAATGAATATATTGAAGGTATGATTCCTGAGACCTATATGTAATTAATTATTGTTTTGCTTTCATCAGGGACTGTTGCATAGTAGATTTGCAAGGATATTATGAACAGAGTACAAACACCTTCATACTGAAAGAATATGCTTCAGTTGATCTTACTACTACTAATACTATGTCTCGTGTGCTTCATCTGTTATTCGAACCTCCGACAGACTGTGTTGTGGACAATGGTATTAAACATTTTCTTGAACAATATTATCATGGACTGCACTACGAGTTAGGTGTAGAGAAATACGATAATATGCCATGTATAATACAAAATGATTTGGGAAACTATATGTTTGTATTTGTAAAGGGCATTGAAAAAAAAGCGTTTTTTACAGACTCTAGTTTCAGATGATGTTCAAATCGTAGATCTTATGAACTACGAATGTCCAAACTTAAAATGTTTACCTAAAACTAACATAAGTTGTAACTATCATAGTTTTCCAGAGGGAATGTGTTCATATAGGAATGTATTAGCTTTACAAACATGGCTGATGAAGGACAACAACATGTTTAGCTTTTATGCATAAAGGACAGTGTTTCGATGTGTTTTAGGAACACTCGTGGTAAAAAAAAAACATAATAATTGTTAAGTATCTGTATATTAATAATAATAATAAAAAAAAAGGATTTAATTTGTATCGTAATGTTATTTATTTATTTATTGTATTCCCTTTCTCTTTTCTTACCTAGTCCTACTCATATTATTTATGTTCACAATATTAGTTATGTAATGTCAGGATTAATTTAATTTTATTATTATTATTACTGACTTAAAGAGACATTTAATCTATATTCCCGATAAATCTTAGCTATATGGTATCTATATTATATATATATATATATACCTATTAAAAAGTGTTCCCTATTATAGACCATGGAGGCATTAAAGGTTCCAGAGGTTGAGGCTCCATGTTCTAGACATTCGGCACATAAAGCTGTTAATGTTGTCAGCCATACGCATATTTATGAGCTATTAGACTTCTAAATATTCCCTTCCTACCACCACATAAGTAAGGTTTTTGTGAAATATATAAATATATATATATATATATATGTTATGCTGCTACCTTTCTGTAATATTATATTTGCCGAAGTCGGCATTAAACGATATAGAACTGTGCTATATCTTAAAAGCAAAGGGTGAAATACTTATATTCAATAAGTTACATAGTCAGCCTTTTCGCTAAGACATAGATGTAAACTATTACCTAATTATTCTCGGTAAACATGGCTACATAGTGAACATAGGCTTGATACACACGCAGATATTATCCTGGGTAATTCATATTCATTGCGGGACTGTGCATTGTTTTAAACTAATATTAATTCGTTTCTATGCTACATGCATTGATTCCCTGAATGAAACACAACCCTTACGGATATTGTATTATGAAGTCACTAATAATCGGCATCCTTACATAGATGTGTAATGTCATGATTAAATTTATTATTATTAGACGTTGCTATATGGTATCTGAAACAGTCATCTCCTACGTTTGCAGAATATTATATTTATTTATTGAAGTCAACTTAAATTCATACTCATAGTAAAACACAGAAATAAACCTATGCTTCACATATTAAATAGGCCTAATAGTAGTAGTCCCTCATTACTTTGGTATGTCTAGATTTCGTTAAATAACGATATTATAGTATTACATTCTTTCATTACGTTAACACACCAGGTATTTCACATTGCAGTGAATACTCCTTAAGTGTCACACTAACTGTTATGCTATGCACAGATTGATAAATAGTTGAGATATAATTGTACATACCATGGATCAGCAGAGCAGTCTTCGTCAGCACAGTATTCACACACACACACTGAATGGTTTAATTAATATTTGATGTACAGGGTATTTATAGAAGGTACTATCTGGAAAAATTGTAAACATCAGCATTCTTTGAACGCACTCTCTAGATGTGATCAGTATGGAATGTTTTTATGTTTTTGTAGAAATATAAAGTACATATTTGAATGTTGTTTCGCTGAGTGAATCGCATTAACATCTAACTTGTTATTCTAACAGAGTTGTTTTCACATGACTTTGTTATTGTGTTTATCTTAAATTCACTGTCATTGTATTGCACAAGTAATAATTCTGTCATATGGCAATACACTCACATCTTCCAATAGGTTTTATTCCCATGGATATTACAACGTATCAGAGTTACCTAATATTTGTATCTCATTAAGGGCATTAGTTTAATACACTAGGGCTTTATGATATCATTACGATGTATCTAAGGATATGGATAACATAGGTTTTTGTTTCTTAGTATGCATTTCCATATAACGTCTGCCCTGGTCTCGTATCCAGGGGCGTAACCAGCCCATCGAACAAGCGTCGGTTTTCGAAGTGGGTCTGATTGGGGTGGGGGTACCACTGGCTTACTGCCCACGTCTGCTTTGTTCGAAACGAATACCATCATGTCATACCGAACCATAGTACGGGGGTTGGGGGGCGGCGTCGGGGGTGGCGTCGGTTTTGTTTTGGGGCCTAGCTCTTTGACGGGGCTTGGGGGCGGGTTGGGACTAGCATAGGACGAACGGGCTTGTCTTGCTTTTTCGAAACGACTATAATAGCGTCACGTGGCGTCTGTACCGGCGTCGGTACCGGCGTCGGTTGGCGGCCATTTTGGATTAAACCTCCCTTGTTACTACTACCAAATCCCCGTCGTATCTATTCAAACTTGCAACCCTATTTCCCACAATATTCCACGCCTCACACACTTTTCTCCTAACCTTGTTTGGCTCAATTTTCACAATACTGACTTCTCCAATGTGATGGTTGTGTTGTATCATGTGTTCACTTAAACCTGTTGCGGGTTTGCTGTACTTTATGTCCCTTTCATGTTCTTTTAACCTAACCCTGAAACTTCTTCCAGTTTCCCCAATATACAAAGCCTTACAGTCACTACAAGAAACAGAGTATACCCCGGGCATCTCCATAACATCGTCCTCTGTTTTTCCAATTCGTTTGTACTGAGAAAAGTTTTCCCCTATTTTTCTACTTCTGTAAGCTGGAGTGATCCCGTGCTTACGAAATACCTTTGCTAACCTTTCGCTAGTTTTAGGGACGTACAAAAGACTTGCATATTTTGCATCACTGTTTTTTTCCCCTTTTTTCATATCATGTATTTATTTACTTGCTTTACTCCAAATTTCATTAATCCTTCTTTCTTCAAAACCATTCACCTTGGCTAGTCTTAGTATCTCTTTCCTTTCGATTTCCAAATCTTCTGCGTTATTACACAACCTAAAAGCCCCTTGGGCGAAATTTCGCCAAATGTTATTTTTAATTATCCGGTGGTGTGCCGACTCGTTATGAATGTACAAGTCCCCTTTGTTTTGTTTTCTGAACACTCCCAATTTAACGCCAGGTTGTTGTAACTTTATTTTCAAATCCAAGTAATTTATTTGGTTATTCACAGATTGCTCCATGGTCAATTTTACCCTACCATGTTGTTCGTTAAACTCATCCAGTAATTCTCTTGAAATATCTTTCTTGGCTATCACCAAAATATCATCGACGTACCTCATATACACCACAATGTCCTCCATTCGTTTCGGTAGGATTTGTTTCTCCAGGAAATACACAAACACATCCGCCACAAAGCCAGACACGGGGTTTCCCATCGCCAGTCCTTCAACTTGTTGGTAAATCTTATGGTGATAGTTTTGTTAGATTATTATTGAGTTGAATAAATGTTCTGACAACCTGGAAACAGTTTATAATTTGTATTTAATCCCTCATTAAGACCCTAACAATAATAGCAGAACAGCAAATGAACTTTTGTTTTGCATCATAAAATCAGTGTCCAATAGATTTTAAAATACAAATTTAAAATATATAAAATAAATTTAAAATAATGCTTTGCATGTAGTGTGGAGGAGAAGGCATTGTATATTGTACAGAATGTGAAGAACCAATTCTAGTTTATTATTTATGATATGTAATAAACAAAAATAGTTTTTATAATCTGCTAGAATATCCCACCCATAATTATGAAATGGCTGAACTATTCAATTTTTAGCTCTAATAATTATTATTATTATAATTGTGCAATGTAGTGCTTTAACTTAAGCTACTGAAGTGTAATATAATAAAATTATAATAATTACAATAAATTGTTGAACAAAAAATAATAAATGTCCTTAAATACGGTTTTATGTATTAGGGTAATGCATTATATAATTTGAGACCATTGCGTGTGAAACTCTTTTCATACTGTGTGTGTTCTTTTGGAATGCATTAATGTTGCCTTTACAAAATTATGTAGGTGTCTCTAAGATGTAAATACTAGGTAAGGGTGAAATCCTTAATTCCTTGAACAATTTCTGCAGCTTGTTTGCTTATTTTCTCGCATGATTATTCGCAATGCCCTCTTCTGAAGTTTAAATGAGTTTCCCCTGAACATTATACCGTATGTTAAGGGAATGAAAATGGGCATCATGAAGATTACGAGCAGAGTTTAGATTTTATATTCTTTCTATTGACTGTAGGGAAAAACATGTTTTGCTCAATTTTTTTGACAGTGTTTCTATGTGTTTATGCCAGTTCAGATATTGATCTACCCAAACACCTAGAAATTTGGTTTCATTTACGTAACTAATTGAACTATCCTGGCATAGGATTCTGGGAAAATCCACATTTTTGCTGTGAACTAGTTTAAAGGGGATTGCTACAGTTTTTTCTCTTTTAACAATTAGTTTATTTGTATCAAACCACTTAATTAATTTATCTATTGCCTCTTTTATGTTTTGTTCTGTGGCAGCGATTATTCTCTCCTGTTGCAAAGATGCTCATATCATCAGCAAATAAAGTTGACTTTGTATGAGTGGAGTGAATTTTTAGGTCATTAATATAAAGTAGAAACAAAACTGGTGGGACGCCATATTTTTTTTGAAGTAAAACTTCTTTTCTCGCGGTTGGGGTATATCTGGAAAATCAGTCACGAAATCAGTCATAAAATCAGTCACACTCAAAACTTCGTGTTTCGGAGCGGACTGCACAGAAAACAATCAACTCAATGATTAGGAGTAATCAAAGGAAATTTTTCAGACATTACTTCCTCAATGGCAATAGACAATTCCTAAGCAATCTAAAGGTATATTATCTATTTTATGGAACCCGGAGGTTCATTACCGCGCAAATCCAAAATTAAAAATCCAAAATTTAAAAATACAAATTTCGAAAATTAAAAAAAACAAAATTAAATCTTAAAACATCCATAAATCCAAAATTTAATACATAATAAATTCCAAAATTTAAAAATAAAAATCGAAAATACCAAAATTGAAAAAATCCAAAATTAAAAAAAAATAAATTACAAAATTAAAAAATACAAAAAATAAAAAATTCAAAGAATCAAAATTTAAAAAATACAAAATTTAAAAAATCAAAGATCCAAAATTTAAAAATCCAAAATTAAAAAATACAAATTTCCAAAATTAAAAAAAAAAACAAAATTAAAATTATAACATCAAAAAATCCAAAATTTAATAAATAATAAAAAATAAAAAAAATAAACAATTCAAAGATCGAAAATTTAAAAAATCCTAAAATAAAAATTCAAAGATCCAAAATTAAAAAGTCCAAAATCCAAAATTAAAAAAGTCCAAAAACATCTCTTAAAAAATCCAGGAATCCGAAATTGAAAAAATCCAATAATAAAAAATTGAAAAATAAATAGATAAATAAAGTTTTACTTCTGTCGCGCGGCGTTCCACGCACTCTTTTTTTTTCACTAGACAATTTATTGCATATTATATTCTTTTCTTTACCTATGTATGTGATTTCACTACTTCTTTACGATGTTGTAGATAAGATTTGAACCAATTTAATTCTATATCACGTACGCCATACCGTTCTAGTTTTTAAAATAGTATTCTGTGGTCTATTACATCGAATGCTCTTGATAAATCCAGAAACAATCCTATATTTATTTCTTTCCTGTCAAGTGAATCATTTACATTTTTTAAGAAAATTTAATATTGCTGTGTTTGTAGATTTTCCTTTACAAAACCCATGTTGAGTATCTGTTAGAATATCGTATTTCCTCATGATTGATGTCAGTCTGGAATTCATAATTTTCTCCAGTATTTTTGAGAAACTTGACAGTAAGGATACTATAATTTTCTACTTCTTCTTCTGATCCTTTTCTGAAGTGAAAGTTCTTTAGCCGCGGTGGGGGTAAATCCAGAGCTTGTGTCACGCTCAAAAATCGTCACGAAATTAGTGTCATGCTAAAAATTGTCACAAAATTAGTGAGGTGTGACGGAATGGACTGCACAGAAAACAGTCAACTCAATGATTAGGAGTAATCAACTGCTATACGATTTAAAGGACAAAATAAAATACTCAAAGGGAAAACTAATGATAGAAGGTGATGGAAAGGACATTTTTCAGACCTAGTACGAGGACCTGCAAATAGTAGTAGTAGTAGTAGTAGTAGTAGTAGTAGTAGTAATAATAATAATAGTAATAATAATAATAATAATAATAATAATAATAATAATAATAATAATAATAATCTACTCTTATACAATTCAATGGCCCTAAATAGCGTGCTTACTCACTCGCCCGCTTCGTGAGACATCGGCTATACTCAGCGATGTTTGTCTCTCGCAGTCTAAACTTTCATGAAGACTACAAAATTAGGAAAACCGTTTCTTTATTATATAAGGCCTAAGTGAAATGAACACAATGAACAAATATTCTACTTTTATTTTTACTTCACATTTTCGTAGCTCTGAACCACAAACATTTTTAATAAACTGCCAGTGTAAATTTCTTAAAAATCCTGGATTCAATTAATATTAGCGGGCGAAGCCGCAGACACCAGCCATAATATTATTGATAGTTTAATCATGGAAGTATCGCGGACAGTAAAAATCCAAACAAACCATTCCTTCCCTTGAAAAATTATATGGGTGATTCTTCAAATACGGGAAAATTTGGAGTGTGTAAAATCCAAATTTTTTATTTTGTTTAAAAAATCTCAAAAAAATTACTAAACTACTTCAGGGGTTACTTGATTATAATATCACACCAGCAGAGCTTAAATGTTTATATTTTTATTTATATTAATTTTTTAAGTTTTTTAAAGCCATGTGAATGACATCCGTGTATATGTGGGTGAAAGAAGGCCACATGAATGACTAACTTTGGCAACAATATGATTTTCTTTATGTGGTTTCATATTTTTCTCAGTGTGCTTCAGTTGATTTTGCACCAAATTTGTGTGCATACTCCGGAATTAATGTAATTTTTACTAGGCTGCATTTTTATGGTTTTGGGGGGGGGGAATCAAGCAGAAATTCAGTTAATCAGTTTTAGGATTTTAAGTACAGGTCACAGACACCGTAGACACAATAGTACCCTACATTTATCATCTACATGACTTGAGAGTCATCCACATACCCCTTCATGAGGCATGTGGATGACGCAAAAATCAGGCATGTGGATGACAAAAAATAAGTTTTAGTGGTCTCAGCAAGCCATTTCTAAACCTCTGTAGGCTCAACTTCAGTCTGGTACTTGGAATTGGAAGGTTTATCATAGTGCATAATCAAAATTAATTAATATTCACTTTCTGCCTACTTTCTACAAGTCATGTCAATGACGGGGAATAAAAACGCTTTCCTTGAAAATGATGCAAAGTCCTTTGTTAATCCCAAACTGTTTGTAAGCAAGCAAAATTCAACCTTACAATTCAACCACAAGCTGCCCTGTTGGCTTTCTACCACTGTTGCCAGTTATACAAATTTCTCATTTCTGCAGAAAAAAATTCTATTCTTTTCAGCCATGTGGATGACCAAAAACCCCTGGGACATTCTTTAAGTTCGTTAGGTGGGGTGACAATTTTATTTAATTTTATTTTTTAGGGGTTAATATTCTTCACACATTCATACTCATTGACAGGAAAAAAGTTGAAAAGGAAATAACATTTTGTTTTGTGGAAAAATGCATTAGAATATACAAAACCGGTGTATGGGACAGGGCATGTGGATGACATTTCATTGAATTAAATTTGATTTTGGAATATCAGAATTTAAAGTTAGTGACATTGCAAAGTGATAGTTGTAGTATGGATGTAGTAGAAACAAACTTTTATTTTAATTTTTCTTTAAAGTTGAATTTGAAGGGAAATATCACTCCGGAACACAAATTTTCCCGTATTTGAAGAATCACCCATATAATTTCTGAAAATTACACTGAATTTATCAAATAAAATTCACATCATATTCATCTGTCAACAAACAGTTGAGAAACAATACGTATTATGTGTTCACAGTTAGCTTTGGAACTGCATAATCAAATGTGAGATCATTTTTCCAGGCGGCGCTTTCTGATCGTGGAATGTACTCTGAAGCCAGAATTTTAGCTGTTTCATTAATTATTATTAATGGTTTAGTTTATGAATGATTCGCATGCAAGTTTTAAAAATCTAATGCTTTAATAATTATTATACTCTTCATTTTTAATTTTTCAATTAATTATCGTGGGCGAAGCCACGGGCACTTGCTAGTAATAATACATACTTGCTCAATGGCAATAGACAATTCCTAAGCAAGCTAAAGGAATATTACCTATTTTATAGAACCCGGAGGTTCATTACCGCGCTTAAAATATCCAAACAATGAAAAAAATTAAATATCCAAAATTTTAAAAATCCAAAATTAAAAAAATCAAAGATCCAAAATTTAAAAGTCTTAAAATCCAAAACTTAATAAATCCAAATATCTAAAATTTGAAACATAAAAAATAAAAAATGCAAAATTAAAAAATCTAAAATTTAAAAAATAAAAAATCCAAAATTTAAAATCTGAAATTTATAAATTAAAAAATCCAAAATTAAAAAAAAAACAGAAATACAAAATTAAAAAACAAAAATACAAAACTAAAAAATTCAAAGAATCAAAATTTAAAAAGTCCAAAATTTAAAAATTCAAATATCCAAAATTTAAAAAATGAGAAAATTTAAAAATCCAAAATTTAAAAAATTGAAATTCCAGAATTAAAAAATTTGGGAAAAATACAATACGCGACCCACCCGAGTCCCCCACCACTACTACTCTAACGGGACCCACGTGGAAAGTAGGGGTTTTGGGTGGGGAGAAAAATAATTTATTTCTCCTTTATTCTCTTCTTCTCTTTCTTTCCCGTCTCTTTCCTCTCACCTCCTCTTCACCCTCCCATCTATCGGAAACTCTAGCGTTATAGCTAGGAGTCTTAACCCACTACGCCAAGAATAACAGTTGAGCAGTGAAGAAAGATTTCATGTATATATAGGTACTAAGGGTGACTTCATGCATTCGCGAGTGATAACGCAAGAATCGCTTTTTCAAATTTTGAAATGTTTTGTTTGTTACGAAAAGAGTACTGTTGGTGCAAGGGAATTTGTCTGCATCGATTGAGCCATGTTTTATATCATAACACGGCGTTTTTAAAAATTGGGAAATATTATGTAAATTTCGATTTTTTATATTATCAAATCGGTGTTTAAAGATCGTGAAATATGATGTTTTGTACAAGGGTATTTTTTCTATAATTCGTGAAATTTTATTTTGTTTTTTTTTATAATGGTAATTGCAATTATTAGAGCAAGCTGCGGGCTTATGCGCGCGGGATGATGCGCTAGGCGGAGGGGAAGCGAGCACGCAGGCAGGCTGGCTGGCGGAGAAGGCGACCAGGCCGATGGAAAGGGGAGCCGGGTGGGTCGGATATTGTAATCTTGCCAAAAATTTAAAGATCCAAAATTTAGAAATTCCAAAAATCCAAAATTTAAACAATAAAAAATCCCAAATTAAAGTTTTAAATATCCGAAATTTAAAAAAAACTAAAAAATCCAAAATTAAAAAATTTAAAATCCAAAAATCTAAAAAATCCAAAAATAAAAAATTCAAAGATCGAAAATAAAAAAAAAACCAAAAACTAAAAAATTCATAGATCCAAAATTTAAAAAGTACAGAAACGTAACATTAAAAAGTCCAATAATGCAAATTGAAAAAATCCAATAAAATAATTTAAAAAATTAAAACAAGTTTCACTTCTGTCGCGTGGCGTTCCATGCTCACTTTTTTATATAGTGGCTTAAACTTAGCAGTTTTTTATGCATCAGGAAAGATACCTGTGCTAAGGGATAAATTTGCTATCGAACTAGACCCAGTCAAGAGGAAAAAGAAAACAAACAAGAAGTTTATATCCGGATCAAAGCAGGTATGAGTCATCCCTATCAAGGTCTAGTACTCCTATAATTAGGCCAATTATTGATAATGAACAACATTCGGATACAAAAAAGAGTCAGTCCACATCTAAGTTACCTCAACAAAAGAATAAAATTAAGGTGTATCATTACGCAGATAGCCAGGGAAGAAATCTATATAAGGAATTAACGAAGGAATGTAACCTTACTATCACCTCAATGGTGAAGCCGGGAGCTAAAACTAAAGATATAATACCAGAGGATTGTAGAGATCTCTGCAAAAATGACTATCTGGTGTTACAAGCTGGATCCAACGATATTTGTACGAATGATGCAAGGGAGGCATTGGTAACCCTAAAAAGAAAGCTAGGGATCTTCTATAACACCAATGTTATCGTATTTTCAATTCCACGCCGGTACGATCTGGCAAACTGGTCCTGTATTAATAAACTAATTGACAAAACCAACAAAGACATGCAAAAAATATGTAATTTGTTTCCTCACTGTAATTTTATTGATCTAAGCAAGATAGGAAGAAGATTCCATACTATACACGGCCTACACTTAAATAAACTTGGGAAAAGGTATGTCAGTGATAGAATAGTGGAGTGCATAGCAAGTAATCTTTCAAATTCTGAACCGCTTTCTACTATCCCACTTAAAGGACCTTTTTTAGAATAAATAAGAACTTAAATGGGCATAATTTTAATATAAAGATTGGTTACATAAACATACAAGGACTAAATAATAAGCATGTTGTTTTAAACAACTATGGTATAGATAATAACTTTGATGTTCTCTGTGTGTGTGAGCACTGGTGCTCGGATGACCACATACCTTTTATTAAACTCGATGATTATGCATTAAAAAGCAGTTTTAATAGAACGCAGCATATACATGGGGGTGTGTGCATTTTTGTGAAGTATGATCTTTTATTAAAATGTAGTATTTTAAATCTTGACAATTTTTGTAAGGACATGGACTTCGAAGCAACAGGCATTGTATTTAATGATCCAGAATTAGTGGTAATTTCCTTATATAGATCACCCAATGCCAGTGCTCAAATATTTTTAGATAAGCTTGATGAAATGCTTGTTTATATTACAGGGCCCAAATTTTGTAAGTTTAAATGTGTTCTTGGGGGGATCTTAATTCTGATTTTGATATTACAACTGATAAAAATACAGTACAAGACTTAATAATGTTTTGAGGCAACACAATCTAATTGCTCACAATACTAAACCTACTAGAAATAGGGCATGTTTAGATAATATTTTCTCAAACATTGAACTAACAAATATTACATGTGACGTAACAGTATTTCCCTTCTCTGACCATGAGTGTGTATGGGTACATGCAAAAGATTGGTGTATGAGAAGAAACTTACCTTTAGAAGTAAAAACCGTTGTAACCAGGCCAATTACTGTTGATAAATTACTTTTATTTAGAAATTCTCTTTTAAGTGTTGAGTGGGATAAATTTATTAAGGAAACTGATCTTTTGAATTCTGGAGAAGCTTTTAAGACATTTTTTAATATAATACTTCAACATTTTAACACTTGTGTTCCGGAAAAAACATATGTAGTAAAAAGCAATACTAAGGGTAAAAATAGGTTTAATTCAAAAATATGGTACACATCTGATCTAGCACAAATGAAAAAAATGCTTCTGGTATTTCATGATATTAATAGGGTAAAAAAAACAGAAGCGTCAAGGAAAGTTTATATTGACACTCTGAAGGCGTACAAGCAAGCAGTTAATAATGCTAAGATGGAACACAACTCCTTGATAATTGAGTCCTCTAATAATAAATGTAAAGGGGCTTGGCAAATAATAAAATCTGTTCGGATGCAAAAGCATAAGGAGCCCTTATCAATATCTCCTGATGTAATGAATAACTTTTTTTTGGATTCAGTATCCAAGGTCCATGAAGATATCATGGTGCCAAACGTAACAGCCTTGGACCTTATGAAACAAAACTGTAACAATCTCTTGGACCATGAGACGCTTGAATTTGTGTTCCGTCATGTAACTCCACAAGATGTACATTATATTGTAAATAGCTTCAAAACATCAACTAGCTCAGATACTTATGGTTTTACTTGTAATATATTGAAACATTGCATTGATTGCATCTTAGATCCACTCACCTACTGTTTAAATAAATGTATAACTGATGGTAAATTTCCGGATGTGCTAAAGGTATCAAGAGTCGTCCCGGTTTATAAAAAGGGTTCTAAAGACTGTCCATCAAGTTATCGACCAATTTCACTGGTTCCCTGTCTCTCGAAAATTCTTGAAAGCATAATGCACAAGCAATTGTATGAATATCTCCATCAATTCAATCTATTTAATGAATCACAGTACGGTTTTGTAAAGGGAAGATCTACCATTGGTGCAATGGATGCATTGGTAAAAAAATTCTTTGTGCCTATGAAAATAAAGACTTTGCACAGGCTACATTTTGCGATCTCAGTAAAGCCTTTGACTGTGTAAAGCACTCTATCTTACTAGATAAACTGAAATATTATGGTGTATGTAAAGAAGCTCTCAGCTTAACTGAAAGCTATTTAATAGGTCGCAAGCAAGCTGTATGGGTTGATGGTGTAAGATCGAGTGAGATGGATGTGAAGTTTGGTGTGCCACAGGGATCAATACTTGGGCCGCTTTTATTTTTAGTTATGATAAATGATCTTCCATATGCAGTAAAATGTGACTCCATACTGTATGCAGACGATACAACCTTTTTCCATACTAGCTCTGATATTCAATTGCTCAAAGCTCTATCTCAATCTACACTATCGCAAGCATCGCTATGGTTCAGGGCAAACGGTTTTCTATTAAACGAAAACAAAACTCAAACCTTAAATTTCAGTCTTAGGGACGGTTTTACCAATATTGATACATCAAGCATAAAGTTTTTAGGTATATATGTGGATAGAAACTTGTCTTGGGAAGACCATATTAATTATATTTCGGGTAAACTATCAAGAGTTATTTACTTATTGAAGCAGCTCAAAAATCACGTCCCGGCAATGTATATAAGATCTTCATATTATGCGTTTTTTCATAGCATTATCTCTTATGGCATTCTATTGTGGGGAAATAGTAAGCATATTAAAAAGATCCTTCTATTACAAAAAAAGGCCATTAGAATAATATCAAACTCCAATCAAATGGAACACTGTAAGCCACTTTTTGTTAATTTCAAAATAATGACAATAATAAATTTATATATATATACAGTAGTAATGTACACAAAAGAGTCTATAACCAATACACAGTTAAGGCAAGATATTCATCAGTATAATACGAGGAATTGCAACAAAATAGATCTACCATATTGTAGATTAACTAAATCCCTAAATAGCTATGAAATAATCGGAATGACTCTATACAATAAATTACCTATGCAAATAACAAGTGCACCACCCAAGAAACTTCAAAATTGGCTCTTTAATTGGCTTATATCAAACCCCTTTTATAGCTTAGATGAACTTCCTGAAGTGATCTCAATTTAAGGAATGCTATAAATTACTATGCCTGTGATATTAAATAAAAAATGTTGATCATCTGGTGATAAATGTTGTGCATATTTATGTTTTTAAAGTTTTTATGGTTAATAATATTACTTATGTGTATGCTAATAATGACTTTGTATCTTCTTTAATATGTGACTTTGTCTATTGTTCTTTGAACCCAATGACAATAAAATTTGATTTGATTTGATTTGATTTAAAGTTGACTAGAAATTCCATGACCAAAGTAGACCTACTGACAAAATTCAGAGCCTGCTGAGAACTTTAGAAGAGACTGTTTTCTTTACTTTCACATGACTATATCACTCACTGATTTCAATGAGGGAAAGTATGTCTCAAGTAACCTGGGTTTGTGAGACTCGCGCACACGCAGGAAAACACAAACGACGTTCTAAAAATGATTAAATATGTGACAGCACTGGGGGTGGCTAGCGGCCACCGTTACATAATTATTAAATTGAAGTAAATAACGCAATTAATTAAACACGGTAGCTATTCCAGCATTCTTATTATAAAGGCTTATTTACGAATGTATTGAAATATCTTCTTTTTCTTATTTCTTTCTGTTGCATTATTAAAATTACACCCGAATACCACACACATATTCACCATTAAAAAAAAAGTATTTATATTCCATAGTCCAATTAGATTATCAGCTAAAATCTTACCACTGTAACCCTCGTGTGACTTGTATTCGATCAGCTGTAGTATAGCAATATGGTGGTCCGAGCACCAATAATACAGCATACACTATACTATGTATCTGTGGTTCCTGTTCCTACATGGGTTTCAGCATCACACTCTGCTGAGAGATGTTGGTCATGATGCTTGAGATACTCATGATAAAACTTTTAAATAAAGAAGAAATGTTCACTAGCTTAGATTTTGCTATACTCTGTTAATGTCATTGCTCTTTTGTTGTATGCTGTTAAATGGTATCTGTCACAACTCACACACACAAGGGAGGTGGTAAAATTTGTCTATGCATATCCTATGATGAAAACCGTCAATGGCATATCGTGTTACTACGTGTCTTAATTCTTGGTTTGCTTCCCTCCAATTTCTCTCCATCATGGCGAAGATGCACCTTTCCCCAAATCCGAAGAGAATGCTGAATCAATTCAACAATTTTCATAGAATCTCAAATTGTATATAACATGAATATAATCTTTGTATAATACTAGATCAATGAGTAAAAACCCTTGAGGAGGTAATAGATCTGTACATATATAACAAAAAACTAACACATCTATATCCAGGCTCTAAATCCTGTTACGTAGAGCAAAAACTCATATAAATTGAATTTAAGTTTGTCACTAAAATTATCAGACCTCAAAAAACTCATAAGGACAATAGTCCCCAAATAGATCAGTAACTGATATGGATGTCAATTTTCATTTATTTAAATCACAACCTAAGACAAGGCTCATGCAACATTATAGTTGAACCTCTATACTATAAAAAATGCATTATGTCACTCAAAATATTTACACCTAACAGAACAAGGAACTGAGCCTAAATTAAGTGAATGGCTAATATGATTATTTCAATTACCAAAAATAATCAATACAACTTGATGCCTACAAATATTATCTAAGTTTGAAGTAGAAAGTTATTGATTTTAACACTTAATTTTATAACAGGTCAAAATCTTATACTTAATACCTAAGCACTACCGACTAATGTATTAATCAATGCTTAGTAATATTCATTTTTAGTTTCATAAATGATACCAAGGTATAGGCCGAAATGAACTATGTTGAGATCCATTACTAAAAAACTAAAAAAACTGTTACTAAAAACTGTTACTAAAAAACGAGGGAAAAACAGGTCGTCCCTTTAGCTCATCCAACTCGAGACATCTAGATGTGAATGGTGGAACTACTAGCAGTATCGAGAGTTACACCCGTTACATTATTCTCATCTGCTTCAGTTACCGGACCTGTTACTGTTACTCTCACCTGCTCCAGTTACTCGATCTGTTACTGTTACTTTCACCTGGTCCAGTTACACGATCTGTTACTGTTACTCTCACCTGCTCCAGTTACTCGATCTGTTACTGTTACTCTCTACTGCTCCAGTTACTCGATCTGTTACTATTACTCTCTCCTGTTCCAGTTACTCTCACATGTTACAGTTAATTCTAATATTTCTGTTACAAGTGTTTTATCCGTGACTTTCGCCTCGTTCCGTTACATCTGTTATTTCCAATATTTGAAAAACAAAAATAATTAAAAAAGAAATAAATAATAAAAAATTCCAAAACTAATTTTAAAAAATAAAAAATTCCAAAAATATAAAATAATAAAAATAAAAAATAACAGAAAATATAAATAATAAAAACTAATTTTAAAAATGTAATTTTAATGTTTGCCCACTTCCAGATGAGCTAGAAACTTGAAATTTAGTACACATATAGCTTTTAGGCTGTAAACCACAGGAAAATTCCAAAAAAGTTTTTTTTTTTTTTTTTTTACTTTTAGCCCTAACCCCCCCCCCCCCCCGAAAAAGAGCTCGCTCACTGACATTAATGTTTCCCCACTTCGAGATGATTTTTAAATTTTTATCTCTAAGAACTCCCGAAAAAGGGCTCGATCACTGACATTAATGTTTGGCCACTTCCAGAAGAGCTAGGAACTTGAAATTTGGTACACATATAACTTTTAGGCTGTAAACCATAGGAAAATTCCAAAAAGGTAATTTTTTTAATTTTTAGCCCTATAACCCCCGAAAAAGGGCTCGCTCACTGACATTAATGTTTGCCCACTTCCAGATGATCTAGAAACTTTAAATTTGGTACATTTATATCTTTTAGGCTGTAAACCACAGGAAAATTCCAAAAAGTTTATTTTCATGTCGATAATCGATGTTTTTAAGATCGATGAAAAACAACTGATGTTTTTGCTACATTGATGTTTTTGTAACAAAAAGAAGATTAGTAGGCTTGGTTCTACGATATAATTTTATTTACAGGAGCTTAATTTCCCAAAACATTGATTTTTACATCGATTGTTTTCATGGAATTACTTCTGTTTATTTATGAAATTTGCCTAATTATCTGATACCATGTCATTTTTTAAATATGCATCCATTTTTGTTGTCTAAATCAGCGTTTCTCAACCTTTTTGAACCCGAGGACCTCTAAAATGTCTAAAAAAATTTACGGACCCCTAATTTTACATTCCATTTTTAAAAGAAGGCCTATATTCTTAATATTTGGGGTATGTGAAAAAATTTTACTTCTTTACTTTCCACTTGCTTTATGATATTTTTTAATTATGTTAGGTCCATCTACACCATCTTCGCGGACCATTAGTTGAGAAACGCTTGTCTAAATACATCGATGTTTTCAGGTCGATATTATCGTCATATCGATATTTTCAGGCTGATATTTTAATCATATCGATGGTTATATCCGATTTTAACCTCGATATTTTAATTATCGATGCTCATCCCTAATTGAAAGCTTAATTTTACAACGGTTATTTGATTTCGGGGGTCCCTCCCTAGAGCCCCAGCCTTGGCTACGTCCCTAAGGGGGGGGGGGAGATAAAAGGGCATTCCCCTACAAGTGGGAAGTGATCTGGCGATTAACTATGTAATATATTAAAAAAGTAACAGGTAACGGATATAAATAACAATTACTTTCGTGTAACTGTAACAGTAACGTAACTGTTCCCAAAAAAGTAATAGGTTCCCATCTCTAACCTAGCTGTCACGTTGGTATTGCCCTCATGTCAGATTTTGGTCTAATCATCAAATAGCCGTGGTTGAGATTACTCCGACCAAGACTTCAATATTGAAGTTGGTCTTGCTCCGACTTTATATGAGGAAGATCAGGACTTTAATTACTGTTTTTGAGGCTTATGTGACAGATAATATTGTGAATTAAGCTGTGTGTGTGATACAGAATGGAATCTGTTTTTAATCTGGAATGTGTTAAGGTTGAAATTAAGGAAGAGATGGTCGAAGAGATTTCTCAAATGAGTGAACCTTTCCCCAATAATTTTGACACAATACAGACTCAGGAAGTAAAACATGAGAATGCAGACTATATCAATTCATGCGGCATTATTCACAACTATGAAAATAACGAACCTCAGCTAATACAATCAAACACAAGTACGTCCTCTGCTACAAACAGTGAACAGGGCAGTAGTGCTGGAGATAAATATTTCTCGTGTAATGTATGTACCAGAAAATTTTCACAAAGAGGGAATCTCAACAAACACCTGCTCACTCACACTGGATACAAAGCCTTCTCGTGTGAAATATGTTCCAAGAAATTTTCACAAAGAGGGAGTCTGAAAATACATCTGCTCATTCATACTGGAGAGAAACCCTTCGCGTGTGATATATGTACCAAGAAATTTTCCAGAAAAGATGGCCTCCAAACACATCTTCGCATTCACACTGGACAGAAACGGGGTAAACGCTTCGCGTGTGATATATGTAGCAACAAATTTTCAAAAAGAGGGAGTCTGAACACACATCGGCTCATTCATACTGGAGAGAAACCCTTCGAATGTGATATATGTACCAATAAATTTTCCAGAAAACATGATCTCCAAACACATCTGCTCATTCACACTGGACAGAAACCCTTCGCGTGTAATATATGTACCAAGAAATTTTCCAGAAAAAATAGTCTCCAAACACATCTTCTCATTCACACTGGTCAGAAACCCTTCACGTGTGATATATGTAGCATGCAATTTTCACAAAGAGGGAGTCTCAAAACACATCAGCTCATTCACACTGGACAGAAACCCTTCGCGTGTGATACATGTGCCATGAAATTTTCACAAAGAGGGACTCTCAGCAGTCACCTACTCACTCACACTGGAGAGAAACCCTTCTCGTGTGATGTATGTACCAAGAAATTTTCACGAAGAGAGGGTCTCAACAAACACATTTGCTCACCCATGAGAGGGCAATGTAGTGTGTGAACCTAGTCTTTGTCTTGTGTGAGACTGTTTCAACTGACTGCACACATTGGCAAGTTGACAAGTTGGAAATAGTCGTCCTGAGGTCTTCTTTAGCACTCTGCATGGAATTCTCCGTATGTTGTAGCACAGGTTTTGCTGTCCGTAGATTGTTTCCTAAGACTCTGATTTCGACTGTGTCAGACAATGCTGCCAATAGCTGTACACATGGAATGAATAAGCACAGGTTTGTGACAGGTAGAAAGAAATTTGCTACATAGTGTAGGTGTACGACAGGTTAGAATAGAATAGATTTATTAGTCGATTGGAACATATTCAGGTGAAAGATAGATTTATGCCGCGTACTGGGGAAGCTCCATCCGCTCTCACCTGCCTGCTCATTTTCCCTGCTGACCCTCACTTCCAAGAAAATGCGTATGCACCTCACTATTGTACATGGCTTCCTTGACAGTTGTAACATATTTTAAGAAAGTTGTGGAAGGGTAAACAGCTTCTGCATTTAGTTAAATAATGATAGATAAATTCTAGGTCAGTGACAGGTTTTGTTAGTTTAGGAGTAATATACTGAATAGCGCGAGGTTTATTATGTCTCACATTGAATGTCTTCTGCGCCTTCCGAGGTGGGTCCCATTAGAGAGTTGGTGGGAGGAGCCTAGTGCGCAGCATAAAACTATTTTTTCCCTATGTTCATGTTATGGGATACGTCAAAACAGTTACAATAAGAATATAACAAAGGCTACAACAGGTTGAATAGAACATACAGGCTTTACAAATTGTACAGTGCTTAGAGTCTAGACCTAATATTATTAGAACATTTTGATATTTACACAGTTGTAAGTTACTAAGGTGTTCAGTTATTCTTTTTTTAACAATAAAAGCAATTCATTCATTCATTCATAGTGTTCTGCCCAAGGGCAGGTCTTTCACTGCAAACTAAGCATTCTCCACTCTTTCCTGCTCTCAGCCTTCCTTTTTGTATCGGCATACAATCCATTTATTTTAATGTTATCTATCATCTGATATCTTCTTCTGCCTCGAACCTTCTTTCCATTTATCATTCCTTCTAAAGCATCCTTCAGCAGACAATTTCTTCTTAGCCAATGTCCCAGCCAATTTCTTTTCCTCTTCTTTAGGAGCTCCAACAATGTTCTTCTTTCTCCCACTCTTTCTAGCACGTCTTTGTTTTTAATTTTGTCTGCCCATTGTATACGCTCCATCCTTCTCCAAATCCACATCTCAAATGATTCCAGTCGTTTTTCTTCACTCTTCCGTAGCGTCCAAGTCTCTGCTCCATACAGTGCTACACTCCACACAAAGCACTTTACTAGCCTCTTCCTAAGATCTTTTGCCATGGGCCCACAAAAAATTCTTCTTTTTCTATTAAAGGCCTCTTTTGCCATGGCTATCCTCTGTTTTACTTCCTGACAGCAGTTCATGTTGCTATTTATAGTACAACCCAGATATTTAAAACTATCCACTTGTTTCACTGCTTCATTTTTGATTCGCGTGTCTATCCTCTTAGGTTCTCTTCTGATAACCATGGTCTTCGTCTTATTTATATTTATCTTCATTCCATACTCCTCACATCTGCCATTTAGCTCCATCAGCATGTTTTTCAGTGTTGTTTCATCCTCTGCTAGCAAAGCCATATCATCGGCAAATCTTATGCACTTTATTCTTCTTCCTCCTATGTTTGCTCCTCCCTTGTTCAGGAAGCAGTTCTTTATTAAATCTTCCAAGTATATGTTGAAGAGAGTAGGCGATAAAGGGCATCCTTGCCTTACCCCTCTTCCCATTACTCTGCCCTCTGTCATTTCTTCTCCTATCCTTACTTTCATTTGCTGTTTCATATATAGATTGCATAAAAGTCTCCTCTCCTTCCAGTCCACACCAATTTTCTTCAGGATCTCTATAAGTTTAATCCAATCTACTCTGTCAAAGGCCTTTTCCAGATCAACAAATGCTACATACACTTCTTTACCTCTTCCTATATATCTTTCTCCGATTATTCGTATCAATCCAATCGCATCTCTCGTACCTTTTCCCTTCCTGAAGCCAAACTGTTCTTCCTCCAATTCACCTTCCATCTTAGAACGTAAACGTCGGTTCAATATTCTCAGGAGAATCTTAGCGGAATGAGGTATCAGGCTGATAGTCCTGTACTCCTTGCATTTCTTCGCATTATTTTTCTTCGGTATTGGTATTAGCACCGTCTCTGTAAATTCTTCAGGCCATTCACCTTCTTCATATATCTTGTTGCACAAGGAATGAATTTTTTTCTTCCCTTCACCTAAGCATTTAACCATCTCAATGGGGATTCCATCTATTCCTGCTGCTTTTCCAATTTTCATTTCTTTAATTGCTAGCTCAACTTCTTCTATCAAAATGGTAAATCCTTTTTCATCTTCAGATACATCTGTTTCTTTTTCCACATCCAAGATAGCTGGGCGATTCCTTGTCTCGTATAATTCTTCTACATAATTTTGCCATGTGTTCAATATTCCCTGTTTGTCTGTTATTTCTTCTTTATTTTCATTCTCAATCAGCCATATTTCTTTTCTTGTATTCTTTCCATAATCCAAACACTTAACTTCGTGGTACATGAGATCATATCTTCCTTTTTTCTCTAAGTCCTCTATTTCTTCACATCTTTGCTTCCACCATTCTTCCTTCGCCTTCATGGTTTCCCTTTTTAGTTCGTTGTTTAGTCTCCTGTAGTTTCTTTTGGCTTCCTCTGTATTAACATTTTTCCATTTTCTCCTTTCCTCCATCTTCTGTAACATGTTTCCGGTGACCCAAGGTTTCTTGATATTCCTGCTCTCTTTGCGTCCTATTGTTTCTTCTGCAGCTGTCTGTATACAAATTTTCAGATGAATCCATTGCTCATTACTATTTCCATATGGGATTTCTAGATTAGAGGCCTTTTCTTGAAAATTTTCTTGGAATCTTCTCCTTTCCTCTTCAATTTTAAGTTTCCCCACGTCGTACTTCATTGTCTTCTCCCCTCTTCTTATCTTCTTCAAGCAGATTTCTATTTCTCCTATTAGTAAGATATGGTCTGAATTTATATCAGCTCCTGGTAGGGTCTTCACATTTTTTAAACAATTCCGAAATCTTTCCTGTATCATTATGTAGTCGATCTGGTAACGCTTCTTGTCCACAGGGCTTATCCATGTATATCTTCTTCTTTTATGTTGTTGAAACATTGTATTTCCAATTATCATTGAATTTCTTTTACAGAAATTCATTAGGGATTCTCCTCTTCTATTCCTTTTTCCCAATCCATATCTTCCGACTGTTCTTCCTTCTTGGCCTTCTCCCACTACAGCATTCCAGTCGCCCATTAGAATTATACATGCCCCTTTCTTCTCCTTTTCAATTAATTCTTCTATTCTGTCGTATCTTTCTTCCACTTCATCATCTGCTATCCCACTATGTGGCATGTAGTTTTGCACTATCACTAAGTCCATTTTCCTACCTTTTATCCTCACCATTATCGTCCGATGGTCCACATAGCGGACTGATATCACTTTATCTTTCACACGTGGGCCTAATACTACACCTACACCATGATTTCCTTTAGACTCACCATTAGAATAAAACATTCTAAATTCCTCACTTATTAATTCACCATTTTGTTCCCACCTTACTTCTGATACTCCCATCACATCCACTCTGTTTCTTCTCATAATGTACTGAATATTAAAGGTGATAACAATATTATATTAAAATCATTGAGTTATAGGTAATGCAACAATATTGAATGATTGTAACTGTAAAGAAAGACTAAGGGTGGCGAGCACCAACCAGGAATAAACCAAACTAAAGTAGAGCCAATCAGTGACTTTCAAGCTACTCTTTTAGTAAGTGTGTTGTTGTTGTTGTTTGTTTGCAAATGGTTGATGCTTGTTTTACACCGTTAGTCCTCTTGCTTCCTAATAGAGTCCTGCTAGATCTTGTTTCTTCTTTTTCTTGGGGTAAGTGTTAGAGATCAATTGATAGTTACTTCTTTAGTTGTTACTAAAGTAGTAAGCGATTTTTACTAAAGTAGTCGAATTCTGCGCAGAACAGAGCAGAAACGTTAGTGCAGCGCAGCAGGACACGTGCATTTCAATTGCAAATATTAAATGTGCCAGGGAATGAAAAGGAAAGGTTTGTTGAATCAATGAAGATGAATTTGTGTTGTACGAGTTATTACTAATGGCACTCATATTTTAAAATAGGCTTATTTGTAGTGTTTTATTCATTACTAATTTCAATTCCTTCAGTTGAATATTTTCAGTTTAGTACGTTAGGGTACTATGATTACAATTGTTGTGCAAACTATTTCTGTATTATAATGCAAACAATTGGAATTTCCAGTTCATTTTCATCGTTGATTCACTGTCATTATTACAATTATTTGTCACAAGAATAATAAAGTTCTAAAATATATTCAAATATTTATATTGCCTAAAGTTAGATATTCTTCCCCAAAACATTAAATCAATTATTCTACAGTTTATCATAAATCTCAATATAAATAATTATTAATACTAATTGACTGTTTAACAATATTAATAAGGAGTGTTACACAAAATCATGGAAACGAGGGAGATAAAAAGGATAACAAAACTAATAAGGGGGATTATGTTTCTGTCCTTTTTCAAATGCACAGAACACTTACTTAAAAAATATTACCTTATAAAAATAATAATATTACAACTGAGAAATGTAATATCTAAACAAAAAATGGCGGTACAATATTTAGCAAGCTTATTAATTATGCAGGCGGTTGTGTATTTAAAAATAATTTCAGTGACTATTTCTCTAGATCCTGTGTAGCTTTAACTTCCAGTGCCCATCCTTAAAATTTACTTTCGGCACTTAAGTTGCGCACTTTTCTTCTCTATAGTTTATAATGCTTCCCACTTTCCTGTCCACAGGGTTAATTAAAATAGTTAGCAATATACTATAGACCTGCAGCATCTGCTATAGTTTATTCCAATACATAAATACCTCATCGTACTCCACCATTCGAGACTTGGGGAGTCTTTAAGGAATGGTTTTACAATGGTTCTCTTCTCATTGTTCGCTTATCCCAGAGTCAGTCAAATTTTCTCCTGATGTGGCGTGTTTGGCCATTTTTAATCCTGGGTCAGAAAAAAGGACATTATACATTAACACTGCGGGGCAACTCAGCCATTTCATAAAATATGGGAATTTTTCCCTCAAAGAGAGAAGTTATAAAATTTCTGTAATTGGGTGGTAAAAAGTAAGTTTAAAACCTCAAATTCTCTTAATATTAAGGACTTAGGTGTATCTGAAGTGGTTTCATGTGTAAAATCTGTCGATTTTCTTATTTATTGCGTTGAGTTACTTTTTTTTTTTTTTTTTTGCCATTTTTAGCATGATATTAACACTCTTTAATACCAAGTAGCCTAGTCAAGAGTAATCAGCTATGTCCCTTTTCATTTGAGAAAATATAGGTACATCTTAAGGTAGAATTTGGTATAAGATTAACTTAAAAAAATATGTGTGGTTAATTACTATGTAAAATAACAAACAAATGACTTTCTGCCCCGCCCGTAATGGTGATAGTTTTGTTAGATTATTATTGAGTTGAATAAAATAATGTTCTGACAACCTGGAAACAGTTTATAATTTGTATTTAATCCCTCATTAAGACCCTAACAATAATAGCAGAACAGCAAATGAACTTTTGTTTTGCATCATAAAATCAGTGTCCAATGGATTTTAAAAAACAAATTTAAAATATTTAAAATAAATTTAAAATAATGCTTTGCAAGTAGTGTGTATATTGTACAGACGGCTCCTTTAGCTGTGTTGTTCCACTCTCTCTGCCATTTTGTAGTTCCTTCTTCTTTTATCTCAGTAATAACTGTTGATTAAGGTTTTCTATCATACTGGATGGTTCCACCAGTTCCTTTCGCAGCTTCCTTCGCCATTCTATCTGCCACTCAGTGGCGATTATTCCATATAGGATGTGAGGATCATCCTACACTTCATAATTCATCTACATAAATATTTACTAGCATTCATTGTCAAAATTAAAACAATAAAATGACAAAACAGCGTTATTGTAGATCACTCGGGAAGGAAGTTAAAGTGGTTCTGTTTTGAGCAGGTTGGTATTTGTGAGGACGTCCTCAGTGTATCCATGCCGTTCTCTATATATCTGTGATGCCGTTGTTAAAGCTCTGGCAAGTGAAGGGGTCGGAGGGGAAGAGAAAGGCGGTGAGAAGCCAGTTTCATATGGAGGAAGTTGAGGACGTCTTACAGCACAGTCCTTCCTCACGTTCGATAGCTTGTTTTCTAAGAGGGGAGTGATCATATTTGTATTAATATTTATTTATTTCATTTCTTGGTATATATTATAGGCCTAGCTATTATTAAACTTTACAGTGCTGTTTATATTTCAATATAAGTATTCCTGGAGTAATATCAAGTTTGATATCAACTGCGAAAATTATAGCGGAAAGCTGATTTCCATAAACGACAGTTTTCATACGTGGTTAAATATTTTCATATTTTACGATAAAGCATTTTTGCATTAAATTTACATCTCAGCCTTTATGTATTTTTTACGGCGACGTATATGTACATCAATAGCAGTGAATGGGTTAATTCGATCTCTCCAAACCATCCTACACAACTAAAAAACCAGGAGTCGCCACTGCTGCCACTTCATTGCCATAATTACCAGCATGGGCTTTTATCCATCCGAAGTGCACTATCCACTTTTGTTCCCGAAGTTTACTTATGATCTTTCTTATTTCTAATATTAAGTGTCCTTGCTTAAAATTGTTTTTGAGGAGACTGAGAGTGACTTGACTAACTGTGTAAATAGCGACTATTCTTTCTTCAGGTCTGATTTTGTCTGTGGAGGCTATGGTTTCTAGAGCTTTTAGAATTCCAATCTGCTCAGCCTGATTGTTTGAACAGTGATCAGATAATTTGGCCTTCATTGTGTGTAGTATCTCTCCATTCTTTAGGATGACAGCAGCAGCCCCTACCATTCCCTGGAGTTTACTGCCATCAGTGAATATTTCTATTTGGTAATTTTTTGATTCGTCAACTTCGTCTACAACAATTCTTTCTGCAGGATGTGGCCATTCTTCCTTTTTCACCGGTACATCAATTTCTACAGGGTCATTGGTGAGTATGTGTGTTGCTCTATATATTTGAACTGCTTCATGGATACTGATAGCTATTGGTTTAACGCCAGCTAAGACACAAGATGCCTCATATGACAGTGTTTTGTATGCTTTTGCTTTCGTGATGTTGATTATTCTCTGTACTCTCTTTAATTTGTTTAAGTTTTTCTGTTTTCTCAAAGCCTGCTCCCATACTGGGGCCCCGTATGTTAGCCTAGCATGGGCATTATTGCTCCGTTATACATAGTTTTTAGTGCTGTATGGCCTAGTCCCCACCGGAGTCTAGCTGCTCTTCTGAGCATGTTCATAAGGCTCATGGTCTTGTTTGCTGTAACCTCTATGTGTTTATCAAAGAGAAGTTTGCAGTTAAAATATATTCCTAAGTACTTCATCTCATGGACTTGCTTGATACGTTCATAATTTATGTATATATTAATATTCTTGGCTGCAGATGTACGTTTCCTAGATATTAACATAGATGTAGACTTGGATTCATTGAACGTGATTTTATTGTTTTTGGCCCATTCTTCTATTTTCCTCATATCTGTGTTGGCATAATTTTCTGCCTCAATGTCGCTATCACCTATTGAGAGAAGTATGAGGTCATCTGCGAACGCAATGATGTGAGAATGTTTTGAAAAATTGAGGTTCAACAGAGAGTTATACATTACGTTCCAAAAACCAGGCCCGCTACAGGATCCCTGAGGACATCCTTTAGTTACTTCTTTTGTTGCTCTAAGTGAATTCACCGAGAATGTCGCTGATCTGTCACTAAAGTAATTTTGTGCTAAGATGTACAGATTACAAGTAAGAATCAGCTTGAAAAATTTCATGTCATAACCGGGATTTGAACACGGATCTTCAGCTTAACGCGCTGATGCTCTACCATGGGCGTTCGCAGAAATTTTGTCAAGGGGGGGCCAATGAACAAATTACTGCCACCACCACCGTCACTATCCTACTACGACCACTTTATTATTATTATTAATATTATTATTATTATTGTTGCTATTTTATTACTATTCACATTATTATTATTATTATTATTATTATTATTATTATTATTATTATATAATCAACATCCTTCATTTACTGTAACTGGACTATGGCCATGGATACAAAGAAAACATCTGATGTATGCACTCACATCACTTTTCTTACACCTTACAATTTCATACGTACAATTCATATCAAATATAAAATGCGATATTTTCTTGCCTTATCTTCATTATAACAAAATATTTGGGTATAAATGGTTTCAAGTTTAGGGGAAGTAATTATTCCTACAAGCTAATATCTAGTCAGCTGTTACAGCTTGTTTTCATCCAAACAACGCGAACATACAACAGTATTTGGAGATTTAAACCTCATTTCACATTAGTTGCTTATAGTTATTCAATTTAGAGGTTTATGTGTAAACAATTTCCAGGGAGGGGCAGCGGCCCTACCCTGCCCCCCCCCCTTCCGGACGGCCATGTGCTCTACCATTGAGCTACCATGACAACATGCCAGTCTGACATCAAATTCCTCAACTGATTCAGAAGGCAAGGCAAACCACGGGAGGTCTCTCTCCATTGAGAACACACATCCAAATGGCGTCCTACCCTACAAGGGTAGGACGCCATTTGGATGTGTGTTCTCAATGGAGAGAGACCTCCCGTGGTTTGCCTCCCGCGTTAAGCTGAAAATCGGTGTTCAAATCCCGGTTATGACATGAAATTTTTCAAGCTGATTCTTACTTGTATTAATATCCCTACAAGGGTAGGACGCCATTTGGATGTGTGTTCTCAATGGAGAGAGACCTCCCGTGGTTTGCCTTGCCTTCTGAATCAGTTGAGGAATTTGATGTCAGACTGGCATGTTGTCATGGTAGCTCAATGGTAGAGCATCAGCGCGTTAAGCTGAAAATCGGTGTTCAAATCCCGGTTATGACATGAAATTTTTCAAGCTGATTCTTACTTGTATTAATATCCCAGACATGGATTTAATGTCTATTTCCTTTCCTTCCACTTAATTAATAGATGTACAGATTTTTTGGGCATCTAAGCAATTTCAGATTGTACAGTATGCTTGGCCACCAAGCTGCATCGAATGCTCCTTTAACATCCAGGCTTACAAGAACAACACTCTGTTTTTTATTTAGGCTCTGTTCAATTAAATTTTTAACCTTCATTACTGCTTCTATCGTTCCTACTTGTGGGGTGAATCCAAATTGGTTACTACTTAGCAATTTGTTTTTATATAAATGGTGAAAAATTCTGTCAATTAGTAACTTCTCCAGCACTTTAAGGCCCGGTTGCATAAAAGCTCCAGATATCTTCTAGACAGTTAATCGTTCTATACATTTATAGACTCGATAAACACCTTCCCATTTCCGAAAGCGAATTTGCTCAAGAAATAGCTAATGCCAGATAAATGAGTTGAGCACTTTGTCAATAGATGGAGACACGGTGCTTACTCTAATATCAAGTTGGCCGTGATTGAGTAGCAACCAATCGGAGCGCTTCTTGCTATTCTATTCAAAATGGCTGAATTATCTTTCTGCTTTTTCTTGTCTGCTGTTTCTCTGCTAAAATGAATGTAAAACGTGAGATAAACTACGGTAATTTCGATTTCGAGACTTGTGCATTACAGAAAATGTCAATCTGACAACATAATGCGTAAAACGTAATACATTAATTAAGTTATAGCTAATTTACCACAGAAAGGATTGCTTCGATGGTTGTTCCCAATTCTAATGATGGGCAATTTAACGCTGAAAAAGGCATGCTTGCAGTTGTTCCTTATTTAATATGATGGCCTATTTATCCATAGGTCATTGCTTTGACAGCCTGATTCTTTCCGAAACTCAATATCGTCAAACATCTAATTCTTTCAGGGAATACTTTTGCTTTACACATCTCTAGGCCTAATTATTGCCTCAGGATGAAGATGACGAGAAAGATGATGATTATGTATTAATATTCGTGCTGTAAAAAGGCAATATTTTCTTCATAAAGTGTTGCATCAGAAAATAAAATTAATATACTTAAGCTACATTTTTTCCGAATCTGAATATCATCGTAGGCTACTTCTTGAAAGGATTGCTGTATTTCTTTCAGGGAATATTTACTTCTGTATAGACCTAGGGCTTATACGATCTGGCATTGAAGATGACCAGCAAGAAAATATGATGTGAATTAATAACTTATTCGCGATGTTTTCCTAAAAGTATTAACTTACAACAGAAAATGAAATTAATACAAATAAACGATGGATACATTAATAGCCTAGGCTATAACAAAGTTCATCGATAATATACAATTTTTCTAGTACAGTATTATGAATTATTTCACACACAAATTAATAACCAATGCCAGCTTCATTACTACTTTTCAGTTTAATACCATAACAAGCTAGTAACATAATGTAAGATAAAATGCTAACATAATAACGAAACATACATCAACATAAATGTTTCGCATTTCCGCCATGTTGAGTGTTTGTCTACCGTTTCGCCAGATATCTAGTGATTTGTGGTGCGATAGTTTGTCGGGCGTTTTATCGAACGATTAGCCGCCATCGAACGTTTCAAAAACGCTTACGGATTGAATAATGCCATTTAGTAGATATCTTACGTTTCGGAAACCCGGCATTATTGGCCTGTATTTAGACACGTCTTTGGTGTGTTTCTGTGATAGGAACTATTATAGATTTTTTCCACTGTTTTGGGAAACAACCTCTTCTCAAACATGCATTATATATTTCTGTAATGAAGTTTGGTGTGAGTTTAAATACCCGTAGAAGAATGTCACTCGTTATCCCATCTTCCCCAGGCGATTTTTTTAGGATCAAATTTCTTAAGCACAGCAAGGACTTCTTCCTTTGTGAATTCTTTATCATCTGCTTCCTTGGGTGGCTCCATTGATAATTTTCTAATTTCTGAGTGGTATTCATTGTCGCTTGCTTCATTGTCCTCTGGTACAAAATGATCAACAATGTGATTTATCGTACTTTCCATATCCTTGGTGTAAGATCCTTCTGGCGTCTGAAGCGTAGATAAAGAAATTTTGTTTTTAGTTTTCCAGATAAACGTTTGTACACTATGATTATTATTATTATTATTATTATTATTATTATTATTATTATTATTATTATCATTATTATTATTATTATTATTATTATTATTATTGCTTCCTTGCTTAAATATAACAGATTTGGAGGTTACCCTCTACTACAAGGATGGTGAGAGTAGGCCTACCTACGATTGTGGTAAGTGCACTCAACTAAGGAAAGCCCTCAGGAATGATGAAACTCCTGTTAGATCTAGATCTAATTCAGTTCCTGATGAGAGCAGTTCTGCAATTCATATTCAGCCAGGGAGGTGTAATATTTCTATGACCTTGGACGGCAAACTTGAAGCCATTCTTGAGTCTAATAAATCATCAGCAGCAGTGTCAGCAATTACTGAACTGCTGACAAAAATTCTCTCTGAGGTCTCCGACCTAAGAGAGGAAAATAAAAGTCTACGAAAAGAGATCAATGGCCTCCGAGATCTCCTAAACGTGTCTTCACCACGAGTTCAACAAGGAGCTGGTACAAGTGGTACTAACATTCCCCAGCAGCACATTAAGAAAGTCGCAAATATCATCCAACCGACCAAATATTCCGAAGTGGTGGCTGCCATTAATAGAGAGACCACCTCTACCAACAGTGGAAGTGCTACCAGTACCAGTAATGGTTCAAGTGGTGGCAACAGAGTTCCAGCCTCCTCAAGTGGCAGTGTTAAACTGCCAGTGCCCAGCCGGGCCACTACAAGTGCCAGTACCAGTGCGCCTAGTGCCATTAATCTTAATCACCCAGTGCCCACCACACTTAGTGCCCCGGAATCTGATAGAGGTGACACCAACGACGGCTTCACAGTTGTCACTAAAAAACAAAGGGTTAAGAAGGCCCCACTAATAGGAGTTAGGAATTCTTCCTCACTACCAGTAGTTGCCAAACCGACCAAACGTAAAGCTTTATTCGTGTCACGATATGGTAACACTGTGAAGGCAGAAGATATAGCAGAATCCTTAAGTACTCAGATAAAGCTTAAAACATTTGCAGTCACAAGGCTGAAAACCAAATTTAATTCTTATGCCAGCTTTCATATTTCTGTTTGTGAGGAGGATTTCCCTCTTATTAATAATGTAGATATCTGGCCAAGCGGGGTGTTGTTTTTTCCATTCCGTGGCCGCCTACAGGAGGACCAGACTTATTCAGAAACTTTTGAACAAATCGCGCCCACCAGTTTGGTAGGTAGCCCTACAACAAAATCACAGGGTAAAACTCCCGAAAAATCCATTAGATCTTCCCCTAGGAAAATTATGGATACGCTGCTAGCCAGAACATCTTCTAAAAGCAGCCTTGGAGGGGGCTCTCCTTAACCCTAAATGGCAAATAGTTGTGATTATATGGATCAGTCTATGTTTAGTAACAGTAATTTAGACACTGAAACTTATTACCAAAATGTTCGTGGTTTAAGAACTAAATCCACGGACCTTTTCGACAATATAAACACAAATGAACCCAACATCATTTGTCTTACTGAAACATGGTTAAATGATGATCATTATGATCACAATTATTTTCCTGAAACATATCAGGTGTACAGATCTGACAGAAAATATTCACTAGTTAGCCAAATTCGCGGAGGAGGGTCCCTAATTGCCATCAGTAACAGTGTCAGGCATAAACGTAGACCTGAATTTGAACAGACAGATGAATGTGTGTGGATTGAGTTAACTCTTAAAAATGCACAGCCTATTCTTATTGGATGCCATTATTTTGCGCCCAATACGAGTATCGCTGTATTTCAGCAATACTTTAACTTTCTTGAAAATAATCTAGATTGTAATAATTTTCAGGTCATTTTACTCGGTGATTTTAATATCCCTGGCTTCAATTGACTGGCAGGTGTTGCACCTAATTTATATCATTATCATAAAATTGAAGGTGAAATAGTACACCAAACATGCTCGTTTCTAAATTTATCTCAAATCAATGACATTGTCCCTAGTAATAATTTATTAGACGTAGTTTTTACTAGTCTGGATGAGATCACTGTATCAATATCAGATTATGCACTGGTGAATATCGATAATTTTCATCCCCCTATTGCTATAAACCTAATAAGCCAAGTGAGCGAAGGTACTCAGTTCCCAACAGAAAGTTTATGCTATCACAAAGGTGACTATTATAAACTATACAACACATTAGCCTCATCTGACTGGTCTACAGTGTATAATCAAAAATCACCTGACACTGCTGTTGAAAATCTTACATACTTAGTTAATGATGCAATTAATAAGTCAATCCCTAAAACATTTGTTGTTAAATCAAAATATCCGGCTTGGTTTTCAAGGGAGCTCAAATTATATATAAGGAAAAAGAAACACTATTATGGACTTTTTAAAAAACACTCGACTGATTTTTATTATCAATGTTTTTCAGATTATCGAAGATTAGTAAAAGTAACTATTAAAATTGATAGACAACAATGGTACAAATCAATCGATCAAGACTTAAAGTCAAACCCTACTAAATTTTGGAGCTATGTTTCGAAGCTACGAAATAAAAATGATTCCGTGTTGCACGTTAAAATGAACAATTACATTTTTTCAGAACCCACAAAGCTAGTGAATATTTTCGCAGAGCATTTTGAGTTTATAAACAAGCCCACTAATGCTGTACCGGGGCCCTATGCTCAAACTGTCATATCTGAATGCCTACATGTTCCAACTATCATAAATTCTGATGTCTTGTTAGCTATTCAACATTTGAAACAATCCAAGAGTTCGGGACTTGACCAGATACCAAGCTTTATTGTTAAGGGGTGTGCCCCAATACTGACAACCGTTCTTACATATGTGTATAACCTTTCGCTAGAAACAGAAACTTTTCCATCAATGTGGAAAATCTCTGCTATCAGGCCGGTACATAAGAAAGGCAAAAGCAAAGAAGTGGCGAATTTTAGGCCCATAGCCATACTAAATACATTTTCAAAAATCTTTGAAACCATCATTCATAAACATATTTCTTTCTTCAGTAAAAATAAACTAAATGACTTTCAGCATGGTTTTACCAAGAACATGTCTACTGCAACCAATATTGTCACTCTTCTCAATGACATATTTAAAGTAAACTGCTCACAATCGCAATCAGACGCCATATTTTTTTACCTGAGCAGAGCATTTGATGTAGTTAATCACGATCTACTTGTTGAAAAGTTGAGTAATTTAGGTCTACATAACAAGTATGTTAATTGGTTAATTGGTTAATTGGTTCAGTAGCAGTAGCAGCTTTGAAGAGGAAGGACGTGTTGTAAGAGCGCTCTCATAAAACGCAATAATGGTCAGAACTAAGAAAGGAAACAAAAATGGCAACGAAGCAGAAGGGAAAAATGAGGATGAAAATGAAATTGTAAACTTCCTCAGGAAAATGTTCGAAGATTTCAAATCTTCTCTTCAAGCTGAAGTAAAAGAACTTAAACAGGCAGTGCAATTCATATCCGACAAGTTCGACACTTTCTCACAAGAACTAACTGAAACAAAAAAAGAACTTCAAGATACAAAGAATGAGGTGCGAACCCTGTCACGTGAGAATGAAATCCTGAGAAGAGAAGTGGAAGATTTGCAACAATACTCGAGACGTGACAACATGCTCATCTTCGGTGTACCTGAGTCTTCGGAAGAATCTGTATATTCAATAATATCGAACATATCAGAAGCCATTGAAGCACCAGAGCTTGTGTCCGATATCAGTGTGGCACACAGACTTCCAGCTAGACAGGGGAAAACTAAGCCAATTGTTGTGAAATTCTACAAGAGAAGCAGTCGAGACAAGTGGATGAAAAATTTCAAAGAGGAATCCAGGAAGTATGCAGAGGGTCCGGGAATACCTTCACAAAAAATCAACCCGCAGCTACCGGCTTCAAGAATATCTGTAGGCGAGCACCTGACTAGCTACACCCGTGATCTACTAAATGCAACCAGGGACTTTGCAAAAGAGAGAGGCTTCCAGTTTGTGTGGACTCGTGACTGCAAGGTATTTATTAGAAAAGACGAAAGAAGCCAAGTCCTTAAAATCAGTAGTCATAACAATCTCAAAAACTTGTAATTCAATCACATGTCATGAATCTGTCTCTCAAAATATTGTATAAACTGTATCCCTCAAGTATATATTTTTATTTTTGTCCCCAACAATGGATGGTTTATTAGATGAATTAAGCAACTATTCCGACAATTCAATAACGACAGTCTTGGAAAATGCCGATTCCTGCTCTAGTTTCATAAACAAAACAATCCATGATTTCAAAATTTTTCACTTAAATATTCGGAGCCTTAATAAACATTTTTTAGAATTCTGCACTGTCTTGCAAAGCCTAAAACAAGATTTTGATTTCATTATACTAACGGAAGCCTGGTTAAGTCATGATATTGGGTTTGATTTACCCGGTTATGCAAAAAACGTTAAAATGAATAAGTACAGCAAATGCGATAGTTTAGTGGTCTATTGCAAGAATAATATAGACTTCACTCTCACTGACATAGAAATCTCAGAATGTAATTCTTTGCATTTAAATTTTACGTTTGGCAACAATACATTTTCATTAACAGCTATTTATAGATCACCGAACACCTGTAAATATGATTTCCTTGATAATTTTGAACGCTTTTTAATAAATTCAAAGCAAACAGATAACCATCTAATTGTTGGCGACATAAATATTCAGATTATGGAAAATAATTTAGATATTACTGGTAACAGGTATATGGATATGTTACATGCACATGGTTTTGTAAATTTTTTAAATGGCGTTACGAGACCAGGCTCGGAAACTTGCTTAGACCATATATTTTTTAAAACTATAAAGAAATGGAAATTTATACCAGGAATTTTCTGTAGCGCCGTAACTGACCACTATGCCGTGTTTTCTCTACTAAAAAATCCTAATGGTCACATTTCGAAATCCCCAGGTACTCAACAATCTATGCCCATTTCAAATAACATTAACAATGAAAAATTAATCTCGCTTATTGAGAGAGAAACCTGGGACTCTGTGTATAAATGTAAAGATCCAAATACTTCTTTCCAGTTATTTTATAATTTAATTAAGAAATACATAATAAGTAGTTCGATCAGCAATCAAAAGCTTTCTCATAAATTCAAGAAAATTAAGCCATGGATCACTGTAGGCATAATCAAATCTATTCGTACTAGAGACAAGATTGCGAGAAAAGTAATTCATGACCCAAACAATGAAAATTTGAAAAAATATTATAAAAATTATAGAAATATGCTGACTCTTGTTATAAGAAATATGAAGATTAGTTATTATAAATTAAAATTTGAAGAATATAAGAACAACCCTAGGAAATTTTGGCAAACTGTTAATGAAGCCACAGATATAGGTACTGAAAAAAATAAAACGGTTTCAGAATTAATAAATGAAAATGGTACTCACATAACAAACAAAGAGGATATCGCAAATGAATTTAATAAATACTTCTCAAAAATAGGGCACAGTGTAACCTCAAACGTTAATAAGACATCGTCAGACTCTTCGGAGTACAATAAAACAGCCATGAATCCAATCACATCTATGTTTCTCAGTCCTGTTAATGAATGCGAAATTATTAACATTGTGAAGACCTTAAATAATAATGTATCTCCAGGCATTGATGGAATAAAAAACATTACATTGAAATCTATCATTAAATATATTGTTAAACCTCTTGTCTATATTTTCAATCTTTGTTTCACAGAAGGTGTTTTCCCCAATACTCTAAAAAATGCTGTGATAATACCTATACATAAATCCGGGAAAATGAATGATTTAAACAATTATAGACCAATATCACTACTTCCGGCCTTTTCCAAGATACTAGAGAAATGCATAAAAGTTAGGCTACTAAACTATTTACAAAAACATGAAATTATATCAAAAAATCAATTTGGTTTCCAGAGCAACATATCTACTGACGATGCTTTTATTAACGTTACAGGTAACATTATTAAAGAATTAGACAAAGGTAATAATTGTTTAGGAATTTTCTTGGACTTACGCAAAGCTTTTGATACTGTTATTCACTCGATACTATTAGATAAACTGAATAAGATAGGAATTAGAGGAACAGTTTACAAATTATTTGAATCATATCTGAGCAATAGATGTATAATGACAAAAGTAGACAACCATATAAGTGAAATATCAAATATTGATATTGGTGTGCCACAAGGAACGATATTAGGACCAATCTTATACTTAATATATGTAAATGATTTGCTAAATTTAAACCTAGATCAAATAAATGGCTCCATATTTTCATACGCAGATGACACTGTTGTGATTTTCAGTGGTCATTCATGGGAAGTAGCATATAAATACGCTAATACAGGCATGAAAATTGTAAAAAAATGGTTCGATTCTAACCTTCTATCACTAAACGTGGATAAATCAACATTAGTTCCTTTCTCATTAACATCTACTGGTCAGATAGCGCGGAAAAAACGTACAAATTTAAATTTAATAATACATAATTGTAATTTTGATGTGAATTGTAAATGCTTACCACTGAAAGAATCAGCCGTTGTGAAATATTTGGGTATTTTTATTGATCAACATCTTAAATGGTTTCACCATGTTAACTACATCTGTAATAGACTACGCAGAACAATTCATAAATTTGTCATTTTACGCCACTGTATGCCCATTACTGCTTTACGTTCCGTTTATCTAGCACTTTTCCAGTCCATTATTCAATATGGCATTCTCGCCTGGGGAGGATTAGCGAAAACTACCCTTAAGCCCCTCTGCCTTTTACAAAAAAGAATAATAAAAATCTGTCTAAGAAAACACATTGATTACCCAACTAGCCTAATATTTTCGGAATTTAATGTTTTAAGTTTGGACCAAATTTACAAATTTTCTATATTAAAATATTTTCACAAACATCGTATAAAATACTCTTCCAGTGAACATATCTACAAAACTAGACGAAATACTAATTTACTCCTATTAGAACCCAAATGTCTCACATCGGCAGGATTAAAGCATAGCATTAATTTTGGACCGCGCTTCTATAACTCAATTATCAGAAAATATCCTGATCTCTCAGCATACTCCACTGTTAAATTTAATAGATATGTAAAGAATTTTTTGTAATTTTTTAGCTTTTAAGTAATTTTTGTTTCACTCCTTTTATGTATTTACGTTTTTATGTTTAATGTTTTTTAACTTTCTTTTTTTTAGTTAAGCACATTATACACTCTATTTCTTTGTCTCTCCTCTTTCTTCACTTTGATATTTTTGAAACGGCACCCGAGCACGAGCAGTCTTGCTCATTCGGGTGTTTTACTAAATGTAATACTTCTTGTGAAGATATTGCCTATATTTCTTTTCCTCTTTTTAAATAGTTGTAGTTAATTTTGAATTTTGAAAATTGTTTTATTTTACTTGTATAAATATGTATTTGTACTTGTATTTGTTTTTGCAATTCTATGTAATAATGTAATATTGTAATGTAATAAATAATAAAAATAAATAAATAAAAATTAACAAAATTAACAAAAAAATGCAGCGATAGGATATAACCTAGGTCTATGTAAGTTGCATATGAATAAAGGAAGATATGAAAATAAAAAAAAAATATGAAAGTTATTTAAGAAACAGATCTGCTCGAGTTAGAATATCTAACTATCTTTCTGAGCCCTTTCACATACCACAAGGTGTACCCCAGGGGTCAGTATTAGGTCCCTTCTTGTTCTTAGTTTTCATTAATGATTTATCTAACATATTAACATGTAACAAAATAGCATATGCTGACGACCTATGTATATGGAATAGAATATCTACAGCTTCTGACTGTAAACTATTGCAAAGGAATATCGATCGCATAAAACAATGGTGCAGCTCAAATCTTATGCTAATTAACAGCAGTAAGACTCAGAGTATGATATTTAGTAGAAAAACTAACCAAATAATATACAACTATCGTCTTGGCCAAAATATAATAGCACGCTCAGAAAATATGAAATACCTGGGTGTCTACTTAGATTCGAAATTATACTTCCATGTCCATATCGACCATATTTTTACACAGGCTTTAAAAACTCTTGGATTAGTTCGCTTAATTTCTCATAATTTAAAAAGCATAGAGTCACTAATTACTCTTTACAAATCTTTAATTCGTAGTGGCTTAGAATATTGCAGTGTTGCATTTAATAGCATTACTGTATCTGACAGTAACAAGCTGGAACGAATACAAAGAAAATTTGTTTCCCTTATACGTAGTAAGTTCAGCAGAAATCTGGACTAGGATGAAATACTCAAGTTATTAAATCTGGAAACATTACATAATAGGCGTATTTCAGCAGATGCTAATTTCATAGCTAAAGTCTTTCGTGGGGAAATACACTGCAAATCAATTTTAGATGACAGAGGGCTCTCTGTCCCTCATACAAGAGGAACAAGAAATCGAACAATTTTTGTTGTACAACAACCTTATGTAATTCCTAGTAATAGACTGGCCATTGCTTGCAATGCCTTTAACAAAAATTCTGATATATTCCACAAGCAATGATGATGATGATGATGATTATTATTATTATTATTATTATTATTATTTTGTTGTACAACAACTTTACACAGTTTCTTGTTTCATATTGGTCATTGTTTTTAATACGTTGTTTAGAAATTCAGATATATTCCACAAGCAGTGATTCCAAAATGCTAAAATATTTTTAAATATGTGTCTGACCTAGTTTCTTTAAGCCAGAATGGTTTCATATCAAATCTGTAACATATAAACAGAGACATTCCATCACTTGGAATGTGACGACTAGTCTAAACATGCTGACCTCACAAAATTGATCAATGAGGCATACAAAGCTGACTAGACATACTTACAAGTCAAATGTCATGAATCGTTATGTAATTATGTTATTCCTGTTTGTATGTCTTCTATTATTATTGTATATCATCATCATTGTTATCATCATCATCATCAATATCATCATTCCTGTATCATCAATCATTATTATATAAGAAGCCTACTGTTTAAAATTTGTATGTAGCTTCTCTAAATAAATAATTGAAATAATAATAATAATTATTATTATTATTATTATTATTATTATTAATGGCGGCCTCAAGTAAGCGCGGCAATGAACCCTTGGGAACAGTCCTAATCACGCCCTCAAGCGCCATGTGAATTTTGGTGACATCCCTAATGGCGAAAATCATGGCTACTCAATGGCATGCATAGCTGGTCTGTTGCAAATTGTGTGTAGGACCATAGCCTACTAGATCTTTTATAATAATAGAGAGAAAAGCGCACATTCGTGCGAGGATATGAGTATTTTTAAGGCTTAGCCCTGCGGGCACCGTTCTCACTAATGCTACTAATAGTGATGTTGTTCTTGCGGTACACCCACGGAGGAAAGAATCCGTGGGTACACCACAGGATGTGGTATCTTCCACACGTTTTCCCAAGGGGTGCTCATTTGCCATGCGCAGTTACCTAATATCGTTCGGCGCGCATGATGACGTCGCCCACGAGGGAAATGGTGTAAACAGTAACCGTAGTACGTGCATTTCATAGTGTTTCCGTGTGAAGTTTTATGTATTAGGCCTATTAGTTTCTTTTATAGCATTATTCGCCAGTCGGTTTCCTCACTATTTGTATGGTCCTTAAATATTTAAAGTTCATATCTTGTGCTATGGCTGCGTGATAATCAGGGCCCGGATTCTGATGACCTAAAATTGTTTGAACAATTACCTATAAAATGACCCTAAATTTTAAGGAAAATGATTTAATAACTGTAAAGAATGACCTAAAAACTATTATTTTATTTATAAAAATTATTATTGTACACACAAAGTTGTACATAATTGTAAAAACTGTAAACGCAGAAAGGATGTTGTAGGTCAAGAAACGTAAGAAAATAGTTTTTAAAACAGATGCTACAAAAAATGTTGCATTATACTAACCAAGTAATTTATTTAAATATTACCCTATGGGAAAATAAGACGACAAAAAGTTAATAAACTCGATGTAAATGCATGAAAATGACTAAATAATTAACGAAATGACATGAAAATGACAAAATAATGACCTAAAATTGAAATAAATGCCCTAAAAATGCAAAAATGCATGAAATGACAAAAAATGACCTAATAAAAATGCATTTCTATAATCTAGAGGCCATGATTAGGGTTTATCTACAAGTTGACAATGTCTATGCAGCTTCAATAAAAATATGACACGTCATTAGAATTCGGGCCCTGGTGATAATCATAATCACGTAGAAGTTTCCAAGTATGATTTAGTGTTTTAGGTTATTAATGAATTAGGAAATTTTAGCTTTCTTGTGAACATTCTTTGCTCAAATAGAGTTCTTTCGTTATGGGCAGGTAATAAGTTTTGTCAAATGCATAATTTACGTAGACAAACAAAATTTATTGACTGATGTGTAAACCCAGTCAAAATATCCACACTCCGCCATTGATTACACTGGTCAACATGATTTTTGTCTCATGAGTATCAATAGTTGTACTTAATGCAGTTTTTTATTATGTTTTCAAATATGTATTCGGAATTTCTCCATCACCCACAGTTTTTTTTTTAATTTCAATTAATGGATTTTAATATATTTTTTTAATAAACGGTCATTTGTACATTGTAAAATAAAAACTCCTAGAGCATTGTAAATGTGATGGAACCAAATGAGCTAACTCAAATGGTACCGTTGCTACTGTTGTGCAAGTTCAGACTGTACAGACAGGCACAAACATGATCATGCATGCATTCATTACAACGATGTCAGTTGTGAGAGAGCAGTGAACCAGTAAACACATAATTGTGAGTGCATTGTGTCTGGATGTATATTGTATATTACATATTTACAAATTTATTTCTTTTAATTTGTTGTTAGTTACAAAATGCCTAGAGCTTGTTTAAATCATCCTAACAACTTTTGTTATATATGTGGTGAAGTGACGCTCAACTCCCAAAGGCGAAACCTTACTCCATTAGTAAAAAAGTGTTATGAACTTTATTTTGGGTGTAAAGTGGGGACCAAACAAGGACCTGGGCCCCATATATCTGTTGTTTATCGTGTAGTAGGCTTCTCACTGCATGGAAGAATGGCACACGCCACATGCCATTTGCTATCCCTATGATTTGGAGGGAACCCAAAGATCACTCCTCTGACTGTTATTTCTGCTTAACAAATATTAAAGGGATTACGTCAAAATCAAAACATACAGTGGTGTACCCCGACCTGCAATCTGCAATGAGAACAGTTCCACACAGCGAAGAATTGCCCATACCAAAGCCACCAAAGCCTCCAGAACATGTGACATTAGATGAAGAGAACTCAGATTCCGATGGAAGTAAGGAAGAAGAAGAAACAGATTTTGGTGATACAACTTTTGAACAAAGCTGTTCATCTGAGCCTCATTTATTGACTCAAGAAGATCTTAACGATCTCATACGAGATTTAAAATCATCCAAAAACCAATCTGAAATGCTTGGTTGCCGGCTAAAAGGATGGAATCTTCTTCAAAAGAATACAAAGATATGTACTTATCGTAGTCGTCATTCTCAATTTAAAGGCTATTTTCTGAAGAAAATGGCTTAGTGTTTTGTAATGACATTTCTTCTCTTATGGAGACATTTTGTAATGAAAATAACCCAACAGAATGGCGCTTGTTGATTGATTCCTCCAAAGCAAGTTTAAAAGCAGTGCTTCTGCATAATGGAAATAAATTCCCATCAATACCTGTGGCTCACTCTGCTAGTATGAAATAAACATATGAAAACTTTCAATTTATATTGGCAAAACTTCAATATGCAGTGTATGAATGGAATATTTGTGGTGATTTGAAGGTAATTTCACTTATTCTTGGCCTGCAGCTTGGTTACACAAAGTGCTGTTGCTTTTTGTGTCTTTGGGATAGTAGGGACAGAAAAAACCATTACATCAGAAAAGAATGGCCTAAACGCAAATCATTCATTCCTGGACAGAAAAATGTGAAACATGATGCATTGTGTAATCCTAAAAATGTGTATCTACCTCCCTTACATATCAAACAAGGATTGATGAAGAATTTCGTGAAAGCCATGGGCAATACTCCTGGTTTCATGAACTTAAAACAGAAGTTTCCTAAAATTAGTGAAGCAAAAATTAAAGAAGGGATATTTGTGGGTCCACAAATACGATCACTAATGCATGATGAGAAGTTTGAGGAACTATTGAATCCACTGGAGAAAGCAGCTTGGCAAGCATTCAAAAAAGTAACTCACAGTTTTTTGGGAAATCGAAAGGCGGAAAATTACCGTGATATTGTCAATGATCTTATAACATCTTATACAAATTTGGGCTGTATTATGTCCTTAAAAATTCACTTCCTGCACTCGCACCTAGATTTCTTCCCGGAAAATCTTGGCGCAGTGAGCGATGAGCACGGGGAACGCTTTCATAAGGAGATTTCAGCTATAGAAAAGAGATATCAAGGCAAATGGAATCCTAATATGTTGGCCGATTATTGTTGGACCATCAAGAGGGATGCTCCACAGGCGAAATATAGCAGAAAATCGTCATTTCTTACTTTCTAGGTGAGTCCGAATGTTCGGATATTGTGTATTTAAGAATGTAGAAAATATTAAAGTGTTTGAAATTATAAATCCCTGTATCTCGGAAACCTTGCGTGATGGAGAAAAACCGATATCATATTTGAATTCAGGAGAAGAATTGCTATCAGAATCACATATTTTTCTTTCTGAGACAAAAAAAAGTTTCTTTTTTGTTGCCCAGTGTTATTATTGTTATTAGTATTTCTATTATTATTTCACGTTAAAAGCATTGTACATAAAGATCGGCCATGATGCTTTCCGTTCTATATACATGTTAGTTTATTAAAAAATGTATTAAGTCAAATTTATTTTCTAATTTACTTTTTTCTGCGCTAGCTTTTAACTCGTATATGCGAGAAAGTTTGTGCAATATATTTTGCACCATTTGTATATTTTTAGTAAATGTTGTATATTTTCCTCACATTATGTAATTTTGGACCCACTTACAGGATAGATAAAATCGTAAAATTTGGCAAAAATATTGGCACATACAACAGCCATAAGTGTAAAACAATTGGTGATTCTACCTGCCCCATAAGTAGGCTATGGGAAAACTGGCCAGATAACCCTAACATCTTTCACATCTACGACAGTCTAATCAACCACTTATTAACATTGATGTATACTCACTTCCAGTTGAGCTAGAATCTTGAAATTTGACAAACTTATAGCTTTTAGCCTATAACCGATGGAAAAATTCCAGGAAGTTAATTTTTTTTATCTTCTCCCCTCCAAAATAAACTTTGAAATTTTAAAACAGTAGAACAGCATATTCTTTTGTAGTAAAGGTAGGCCTATTAGTTTGTTTTGATTGCAATAGTGTTTAAAAGTAATTTTGAATTAATAGTACCTATAGCTATAGCTATTATGATATATATATATATATATATATATATATATATATATATATTAGGCTTGATTTATCACCTTTACTTTTGGTTTGACCGTCACATCATCACTTTAAATCATGTATATAGTGTACGTCTTTACTGCATTAAAATTCCCGCCTATATTCAGAATTTTGAGCCTTCTTAAAGTCCAGTCAATAAAGGTCGTAAAACACCAAATAGAAAAAAAAATCGTGTAGCTTTGAAATTTTGCAGAGTTGTCGGAGGGAATGTCCTGAACAACATACTAAAAGTCCCCGAAGGTGGGGGGTGAGCGGGGGGCCCGCAGAAGGTCCCGTTTTTAGGTTTTTCGCTTATATCTAAACAATGGTGCATCATAGAGAAAATTTTGCTATATACAAAAATCAATCTGATAAAATTTCCTAGAAGTTTCATCCTAAAGATTTCTTTCTATTCCCAGTAGTTTTCGAGCTATCTGCCAGCAAAAATAATAAATTTTCTAAAAAAGCTCTTTCGCCTCACGCTTTTCGACACACTTTGCCTTCTAGCGCCTCAGCCCTTAGATATACCGCAATGTTCTCATGAAAGAAGTTGTAGGGAAATAAATTAACTTTAAAATGAGTTGTCATTTGTTATTTTGTTTTCAAATTTTCAAAAGTTATAACAATTTAAAGTTTCGGTCAAATTTCGAGATTTCTAAAGAAAACCATATGTCGCACTTTCTCTATATTTAGGGTTTATATCTTTGTATATAAGCTGTATATTGTGTACTTACATCATGGAACTTACACAACCACTGAAGTTGAATTTATTAAATATCCGATCACGTTAAAAGCACAGTACATGTAATGGAAAATACATTATATTCCATGCAAGAAAGAAAAAAAAAATAGGCACAAAAAATTATGTAGTTTTGAAAATTGGCAGAGATGTGGGGGAAAGTGTCCTAAACATATTAAAAGCCCCCATGGATAGGGGGTGAGCGGGGGGTGGGAGGCACTTTTAAATATTTCCCCCCAGTTTTCCCTAAATACGCAAAAAAATCTATGGTTTCTAGCAAAAAACAGTTTATGCGCAATATTAAACTACATAAAAGTTCTTATAAAATGGATCTGAATGATATTTCATAGAATTAATAGTTCAGGATATAGAAGGATATGAAGCAAACCAGTTCTTAGAATAATATTCGTAACAAAGGTAAACATCACACATAAAGCTAATTATTATGATTATTGTTATAAAGCTTATAAAAATCACATGGTATGAGTGCACGTTAAAAGAAATATAAATCAGGCCTATTAGCTGTTATATTTTTCGTTTAAAATATAATTTGGAAAAATTGTAATATTTAGAAATTATACAACCTAGTAGGCCTACATAGTACTTTAAATAAATGTTTAGTTGTCTATTTTTTTCAGTCTCCAATACTGCAATCCTAGTCCATCGTATGATAAGTTAGGGTTATATCTTTCTATCTACCGAACACTCTGTATTTATACACATATAGCCTACAACATTGATTAAAGAGTGCCTAAACAACTTATTTTGCTTGGACGTCATCAATTTTAAGCTCATCTTCTTCTAATGGTATACTGTTTGTGGATGAACATTTGATATCAGCTTTTCGGCATCCGTATCTTCCACCACACCGAGTTGCACAGTAACAAAATATGATGTGCAAATATTCCCAGGAGCCACATAGACAAGTCAACATTTATTTAAAGTAATAGGTGGGCCTACTATTCTTACAATTTCAAAATATATCTAATTCCTTACCATCTTTTAAAATACCGATTATTTTTTTAACGAAACATAAAACGGTTAAGCATTGCAACAAGAACAATAATAATAATAACTATAATGGTAATGAGTTTTATGTGTAACATTAACCATTAGTAAGTATATTTTCCTAAGAACTAGTTTGCCTTTGGCATCATGCTAATTTAATTATCGTTTGCTTTCTTTTTTCTTAAAAAATATAATACATAGGTGTATGTAAAACAGAATTTCGATAACTGTCATACTTCATATCCTTCTATTTCCTGAACTATTAATTCTACAGAAATATCAGTCAGATCAATTTTATAAGAACTTTATGTAGTTTAATTTTGTGCATAAACTGTTTTTTGGTAGAACCCATAGCTTTTTGTGTATTTAGAGAAAACTGAGAGAAACGGCATTTAAAAGTGCCCCCATCCCCCACTCCCGCTCTCCCTCTATCCATGGGGACTTTTACTATGTTGTTTAGGACACTTTCCCCCACATCTCTGCCAAATTTCAAAACTACATGATATTTTGTGTGCCTATTTTTCCTTTCTTGCCTGGACTCTAATGTATTTTCCATTACATGTACTGTGCTTGTACCGTGATCGGATTTTTAATAAATTCAACTTTAATTGTTGTGTGATATTTCTTCACTTGTTCCATGATGTAAATACACAATATACAGCTTATATTCAAAGATATAACCCCTAAATATAGAGACAGTGTGATGTACGGTTTTCTTTCGAAATCTCGAAATTTGACCGAAATTTTAAATTGTTATAACGTTTGAACATTTCAAGACAAAATAACAAATGACAACTCATTTTAAAGTAAATTTATATCCCTACTACTTCTTTCATGAGAATATTGCTGTATACCTAAGGGCTGAAGCGCTAGAAAGCAAAGTGTGTCGAAAAGCGTGAGGCGAAAGAGCTTTTTTCGAAAATTTGTTATTTTTTCTGGCTGATAACTCGAAAACTATTGGGAATAGAAAGAAATGTTTAGAATGAAACTTGTAGGAAATGTCATCAGCTTGAGTTTTGTATATAGCAAAATTTTCTCTACGATGCACCATTGTTTAGATATAAGCGAAAAACCTAACGGGACTAGGACACTCCCTCCGACAACTACTACACGATTTTTTGTTCTATTTTTAGTTCGTTGCCTGGACTATAAGGTTTCAGCTTAATTCGCACGTAGAGGTTACTGTTTTTATAGAGGCAAATGACAAAAATAATACACAAAAATTGTCCTTGTAATATGTTTAATATCGTCACAAATCTACGTACTGACTATGCAACTGCTATGTAATAGCAGCCATATGCTCGATCGTACCCTCGTGACGTCACACGCGGATGAAGCAGTCCGCCGCTACAAATGGCGCTACCTTAGTAGCTTTATATACCTTGGTAGGGGTCTGTAGAGGGTAGTAAGTGTTGAAGGCGTATGTCTTCCACGAAGTAGGACTCTCTCATCAGTATGTATACAAGTCTAGCTGGCGTTGCTTTGCTCACTCCCATTACTTTCCTCATGTAGCATACTTTAACTTTTTCTATTCTGGTTAGGTCACTTAATGTAAGTTTTTCCCAGATGACGTCTACTCCATATGTGGCAATTGGTGCTATGGTTGTGTTAAATAGTGACATTGCTGTACTGATGGATAGCTTGGTTATATGCTTGATGTTATAGATGGCTCTGATGGCTGCTGCTGATCTTTCTTGAATATGGACACTGAAGGACGACGCTGTTGTTTGCAGAGTGACTCCAAGATATCTAACTTTATTTACTATCTCCAGAGGGTTTCCTGATAGTTCTATGTTTTCGCCAGCCGCTAGTCTTCCACCTTTCCTGAATGTCATCTGTACGGTTTTCTCTTTGTTCACTGTGAGATGATTTTCCATGGCCCATTTCTCTAACTCGCCTATTGCTTCCTGAACTTCTGCTTTGCTTGAAGATCCGACTACCATGTCATCTGCATACAAGACTAATGTTACCTTTGAGCCGGCTTTTATTATTTTCGTGATGTCTGACGTGTATGAACTGAATAATGTGGGACTTATTGGATCGCCCTGGAGAACACCGTTCGTTTGTTTCACTTTCCTTGAGGTAGTCACATTGTTATTTATTTGGATGAAATTATATTTGAGAGAATCTTCTATTATTTTTGTCAAAGTATGTTCGTTTCCTATCATTTCCTTGAGTTTTTCCATCAGTCTCTCTCTGCTTATCAAATCGAAAGCCTTCCTAAAGTCGACGAAAACTGCATAGAATTTTCCTCTTGGGCATGTCAGGGCATCATCTATTTGATTTAGAAGATATGAAATTGCTTGCAGTGTGCTTCTCTCTTTCCTGAAGCCAAACTGGCATTCTGGAATGAATTGGTCAGTTATATTCAAAAGCCTCTCATTCAGGATCTTTGTAAAGATTTTGAATATATTATTTTCTAATACTACACCTCTGTACGAGTCCGGGTTTGATTCGTCTCCTTTTCCCTTATACAATATTTTCATTGTGGCTGATCTCCAGCTTTCGGGTATTTTCCCCTGTTCAATGCACTTGTTCATTAGATCTGTCCAGAAATCCTTCAGTATATCTATGGATTCTTTCAGGTGTTCTATGTAGATACTATCAGGTCCTGCAGCTTTCTTGTTTTTTCCTTGTTGTATTGCCCTCTTTACTTCTGTCCTGGTTATTGGGTTTTGCATGTGGTTGTGTTCTGTTGGTGTTGTATCGTACGCCTCCTCTTTCTGTTGTTGATTTAGTATTTTCGTGAAATGATTTTCCCATGTCTGCATAGTGATTTCTCCTGTTGTGGGCGAGACTCTTTTTTTCAGTGCAATATATGGATTAGCCTTTGCGTCTTCTGCTAGTTTCCTGGCCTCTTTTTCTAAGTGTTCTGCTCTCTTTTCTTTAAGTAGTTGTTTGTACTTCTTTCTCTTCTCTGCATAATATTGTAGATCTGTCTGTTGTTTGTGAGTTTTTGCCTTGTAGAGAGCTTGCAGTGTTTCCTTCCTCTCCCTGTAGCAGGCCTTATCGAACCATATTTGAGCGTGTCTGCTCCTACTAGTCTTGACCGCTCCTTGCATTAGTGTTGTGGTTATATCTAACGCCTCGTTGATATTTCCCTTGCCTATCAATTCACTTGCTTTCTTTAGCTCTTTGTCATTTTGTTTTAGAAATTCTATATCTAATTTTCTCGATACTTTGATTTTCATCTCTGTGTTACTTATTGCCTTTTCGACGGTAAAATTTGTTTCTATTGGTATGTGCTTTCTTATTGGGGCTGCCCCTGAAGACCAAAGCCCATCTTGGTTTATCAACTTTATCTGGTTTCCTCTGTAAAACACGAGGTCTATTGAGCTGGTTCCGTTTGGTGCAATGTATGTTGGTTCATCTCTTTTGTTTGCTAGTCTAAAACCTTCTTCTTGTAGAGTTTCAAGGAGTAGTTCCGTTTTTATGTTAGGTTTGTCAATTCGTGAGTTAAAGTCTCCGGCGAATATTACATTGTTGTCATTCCTAGTTTGTTCAATGGCCTTTGACACTATTTCTATTGTGTTTTCTGTTGGTAGCCATGGTGGAATATACGTCCCTATCAAGGTGATTGATGTAGTTTTAGCTATCACTGAGTTTTCCTCCTTTTGCACTTCCTTCAGCTCACCTAGTGTTTCTCTAAGAAAACACGAGACTCCTCCTGTCGGTCTTCCTGCTGTTGGAGTTGCATACGTATGTATTGCGTGGAATCCTTGTAGTTCTAGTGGTTCTGTTAGGAATGTCTCGGTCAGTATTATTGCATCGAGTTTTTCTATTATCATTTGTGGTACATATGGTAGCGCGTTCTTTATTCCTTCAATATTCCATAGTAATACTTTTATTGTCTTATTCGAGGGAGCCTCCTTCCTCTTGTCCTCTTTGGGAGTATCTTCGAAAAAATTTGAATCTTCTTACTAATACTCCGGTTGGCCAAAACTCTGGGTTTTCCGTATCTGTCAGGTTTCTGAAAGGGATTCCGACTTTGAAAGCTTTGTTACTACCTCTGGTTCCGAGTTCTTCGCATATAATTTCCCCTTCAATTCCATTTTTGTTCAAGAAGCTGGTCATCGTTTCTCTTGTAGTGCTCTGCTTCAGTCTGCCTACGTAGAGCCAGGCTGTCTTTTCCCCAGCTTGTAGGTCTTCATCTTTCTTCGAACCGATCAATACATTAGGTTTTGATATCTGCTGCTGTCTTCTCCCCCCTCTTCTTACTACTTCAGTCCAAGTATCGGGGCCTGGTTCTTCTTCATTGTATTCCATTTCTCTTCTCCTGCCTGCATTTCCTTCAGGTGTTCTATGTTGTGTGTGCACCTTCTCCTTATTGTGTGTTTCTTCCTCTTCCCCCCCGTTGGTCTCTGTTGGTCTTGTTCTTTCTTTTGTGTTTTCCTGCACCTGTATTCCTGGTCTTTCTTTGCCTAATGATGCCTTAATTTTCTCTTCAATTGCTGCACCTAGCTGGTTTTTGAGGAAATCTACAATTGAATCCACTTTTGTGGATAGATCGTCCATTTTTTTGTCGTTCGTTTCTTTTTTTCTTATCAGCTCATGTTTACATCCTTCGCACATCCAGAGTAGCTTGCAGTTCCTGCGTTTCAGTATGTCAAACTCCCCAGTTGTCATTCCTGTGCACTCCTTGTGGTGCCATTTTTCACAGATTCCATCGCATTGTATGGATACGTCATCGTCATTGACCTGTTTGTCACAAGCTCCACAGTTCGCCATTTTTTTTTTTTTTTATATTTTTTCTTCTTTGTGGCGAATAAGTATCTGTTGGGCTTTGTAATTGAAGTTTCTCTCGGGCGATATCAAAGATGGCGTCCGCTCTGAATCTACACGTGCGGTATGATTATGCTAGTTAAGTGTAGAGACAGAAAACGAGAAGAGATAGATCAGGAGTTCTATAGTACAAGCGCAATGTTAGACAGGACATGGACAAGGGAGTGTCAAGAGCAAAGACATGTTACCACCAGGCTGGCGATTCACGGATTTCATCATAAAATCTGCCAGAACACAAAATTTCACAAGCCCACCACAGAATGTATATGTATGCTATGCAAACAGAGATGTGATACATATCACATTACGAAGTGCTCTAAAAGGACTAAGTCTATAAGTGACTACAGCAAAGAATAGCCGTGTGCTCTGTAGTAATGCTCAGCTTGAGTGCACCTTCCTCACTTTATTATATTTATATACCTTGCGTTTTCCCGCAGTCTCCATCTGATGTACTAGATCTTTAAACATCCAGTAGGCTATGATAGGACTTGGCTCAATTTCCAGCGTCAATGGTGAATGGTCCCACCTGCTCAATCAGTCCAACTGCAAGTGTTCTTTGTGTGTGATACAGAATGGAAACGTTACTGAAGTCTGAGGATATTAAGATTGAAATTAAGGAAGAAGAGATTTCTCCAACACAATCAAAGTGTGAACCTGTGCCTATTGTATTTGACACGATACAGTCAAACGAAATCAAAAGTGAGAATACAGATTCCATAGCATGCGACTCCATTCACAAGTTAGCGCAAGTTTCAGGAATTTCTGGAAGGAATAATGAAGAAGAGGACCAGCTAATGCAATCACACTCGCCAGGTGTATGTACAAGCACTTCCTCTGTTATAAATAGTAAACACCGTACTCGGCCGATAGACAAGCATTTCCCGTGTGATATATGTACTAAGGAATTTACCCGAAAAGACAATTTGAAAACACATGAGCTCACTCACACTGGACTGAAAGCATTTTCGTGTGATGTCTGTGACAAGAAATTCGCCCATAGAGGGAGTCTCAAGTCACATCTACTCACTCACACTGGAGAGAAAGCATTTTCATGTCATGTCTGTAACAAGAAATTTACCTACAGACGGAGTCTCTACTCGCATCTCCTCACTCACACTGGAGAGAAAGCATTTTCATGTGATGTGTGTAACAAGAAATTTGCCCGTAGGTGGAGTCTCAAGTCACATCTACTCAATCACACTGGAGAGACAGCATTTTCATGTGATGTCTGTAACAAGAAGTTTACCCAGAGGGGAAATCTCAAGTCACATCTACTCACTCACACAGGAGAGAAAGCATTTTCATGTGATGTCTGTAACAAGAAATTTACCTACAGAGGGAATCTGGACTCACATCTTCTCACTCACACTAAAGAGAAAGCATTTTCGTGTGATGTGTGTAACAAGAAATTTACCCATAGAGGGAACCTCAAGACACATCTATTCACTCACACTGGAGAGAAAGCATTTTCATGTGATGTCTGTAAAAAGAAATTTATCTACAGATGGAGTCTCAACTCCCATCTCCTTACTCACAGTGGACAGAAAGCATTTTCGTGTGATGTGTGTAACAAGAAATTTACCCAGAAAGGTCATCTTAGATTACATCTACTCATTCACACTGGACAGAAATTATTTTCGTGTGATATCTGTAACAAGAAATTTGCCCGTAGAGGGATTCTCAAGTCACATCTACTCACTCACACTGGAGAGAAAGCATTTTCATGTAATGTCTGTAGCAAGAAATTTACCTACAGAGGAAGTCTCAACTCACATCTCCTCACTCACACTAGAGAGAAAGCATTTTCGTGTGATATGTGTAGCAAGAAATTTACCCATAAAGGGAGCCTCAAGGTACATCTACTCACTCACACTGGACAGAAAGCATTTTCATGTAATTTCTGTAACAAGAAATTTACCCATAGAGGGAACCTCAAGACACATCTACTCACACATCTACAGAAAGCATTTTCATGTAATTTCTGTAACAAGAAATTTACCCAGAGAAGGAGTCTGAAAAGACACCTGCCTACTCATGAGAGGAGCATCCTTCCGTAATGTAATGTAATGTAATATCCTCAGTATCTACAGAACGAGATATCTACGTCACCTACATGTACATGCTTTGTCTTGTATGAAGCTATTACAATTGAATGTGTAGTTACAGTTTGGCCACCAGACTGTGACACACAAGAGAATGAGAAGGTCCATGTTTAGGATGGAGAAACTCTTGTAATTTGGCCTGTAGTTTCTCATTGAAATTGTATGCATCCTGATATTGAGAAGTGGATTCTTTTTTATACACGTCATAATAATAGTAGTTGAAGATAGTGTCGTTATTTATATCAGTGTAGAATATACAGGGGTCAGCCCTATATCCTTAGCCATACAGTTTTAGTTTTTACCAAACGGAACAGCATTAAAAATGAGTCCTTAGGTACAAGGATTATAATTAGGTGCAAAATTGGTTCATTTATAAGAATATATTCTGTATTTCTCGTACCTTAAAATACGAAATTCATGATAGTAACATATAACTGACAGCCATCTTATGTGGGTAAACAGGTTAACCAACATGACAATTAGCAATGTAAAATTTTTAGGACTGCAAATTGACCAAAATCTTGACTGGAAGACACACATAGAAATGATAAGTCCAAAACTGAGTTCAGCATGCTTTGCTTTAAGAATTTTGAATAATATATTAAAACAGGATGCATTACTTATGGTATATTTTGCATATTTTCACTCGGTAATGAGGTACGGGATCATTTTCTGGGGCAACTCTACCCATAGGGAGAAAATATTTAGATTACAAAAGCGGGCAATGAGAATAATATGTGGAAAGAAAAAAAGGGAATCTTGTAAACCGCTGTTTGAAAAATTAAGAGTCCTCACTCTTACAGGGGAGTATATATACTCTGTTATGTGTTTTGTAGTGAATAATATTAATAAATTTCAAACTAATTTTAGTGTACATGGACGTACTACCAGAAACATGAATGATCTACACAGACCAAATAACACGTTAAAACTCTTTCAGAAGGGTGCGTATTATTCTGCAGTACAGATATATAACAAGCTTCCAAACAACATTAAATTATTATGTATTAAAAGAAAGATTAAACCTTTCAAAACAGCTGTCAAGGAATTTTTAATAACTCACACCTTCTACAATTTGGAGGAATATTTCCAGCTTGGATAAATTTGGCAGCTTGCAGTTTCTGTAGACCTATATTATTGTTATAACATGCATGTATTTTTTGATCTGACGTGTTCTATATCCTTGAGCCCCGCTCAACACAGGATCTACAGGACGAGATATCTACATCTACATCTACATCTACAAACCTCACTGGAGATATAATATGGCACATTTTCAAAAAGCATGACTTCGGTATGCCTTAGAAAACTAATATCGCTGTTCATAACCTAACCAACCTAACCTAACCAAACAAACCTCACCTAACCTAACTGTCACTAAAATAGAGTCTACCTGCCACTACTTAGCTTATTGCAAGAAGATTATTTGGCCATCCTGCTTCGCAGTTGCTCATCCTACTAAACTCAGTACCATAATAAGGCTGTTGTGTTTTATGCATAATAAAAATGAACTGATTGCAAGGGGTAAGAATACAACATAAAGTTCTAAAAACTACTAATTTCACCCCTGAATCAATTCCTTCAACAAAAGTAAATACATTAAATTCTTCAGTGTAAGGAAGAAGAACTATATGGCTAAGGATATAGTGCTCTACCCGAATGTACATCTACATCTACGCTTGTTTGTGTTATCTTAGGAAGAGGTAAAAAATGATGATCCGTAGTCTTGCTCTCTGTTTTAATTACGTTGGTTTATATTTGCAACAGAAAAGAAACCAATACAATAGTGCTCGTCATAATGTATAGAACTTGAGAAGTGTGATCACTTGTGCTGCCATACATGTTGTTATGGAGACAGCTGTGGCACTGTGGCGATCTGTTGAAATAAAGATGATATTGCGAGCTATGGACATTGTAGTAGTTAAGTGCATGTAGTGTGTGTTTCAAAAAATTGAATAACATCGTGTGTTAATGTGAAGGGTTAATTCATGCCAGTTTCTGAATCAAGTTTTGTTTTGTAGCATTGTACAAGTTACCTCTAACTTTCAAAGGATGGCAAGTTGAAACTTTATGTCTCACTCTCGTCCCCTTTCCACTCGGCATGCCGCCATGACTGTAACCACCCGCCGGCCGCTAGTCAACACCGGTAATGCAGCTCGCTGTGTTATACTGTGCTTTACTTGTAATAATTTAATGCAATTGAGATGTCACCAGAGCCTCTTTAGCATTACTCAGGACCCGCCATGTGATGGCAGAGGTAGATTTGGGTAGGAGAGGTTATATTGGACACATCACTTCCCCTAGGGTCCCTGTTGGCTCTCAAAAGAGCCGTTTTATGGTGGCCTAGCTCCCCCAACTTGCAATAAAGAAATGCGGAGATTCATAATCACAATTCTTAGGTTTGTACACAGACACTGTATCCAACAGGAAGTCTTTGAATGTATGTTCTGGCCCTTTCCATTTGTGGTACATAAAAGCAGCTGAAATGTAAGCCTCTTTTTCAATTGGGGCAAGGCAAACTGCATTCCGGCTGTGCCCACAAACCCACTGTAGTGTTCGTGTTGCACACCATCTCCCAGTGATTTACAGTTATATGACAATAACCCTCCTCGTTCAGACAATTATATGCCTTCAAACAGTCGGTTCTGATCTCTCTGGAGTTGTGCCCTACCATGCTTCCTAATCTCCTATTATGTCAACGCTTTTGTATGCTGAAGTGGTGTAGGCGTCCAGGGCCGTAGCAAGGTCCTTCTGCGCCCTCCAATAAAGGGGGTTCTGAATAATTGTTTTAAATTTCTGTAAAAGCACTGTTATTATCAAAGAAAACCTAAATCTCAATTTGAAAATGAACTAAGTGTTGGACTTTCAAGGTACTAAAACCTTATTTTCAGACGATTGAACTACGTACTTAAAAAATGATTAAATCATAAAATCTAGTATCCAAAGTAAAGTACATAATAGACCTGAGGCCTACTAAAATGTTTAACACATTAATATAGGTAAAAGTATTTTTTTCGAAGAGGAACCACTTTCATCTCAATAATAACGTACATTTTAATTTGTATTGTCGTTATATATTTCCATACTGTTCATGATTTATGTTATCATACTCCGTCAATAAGAAACGTGTTAATTAAATAACATCTTCTTCTTCTTCCAATGGTCTTCCATTGGGTCATCTAGCCCATTTGGAATCTGGCATCCCAGTAGAGATGTGAGATTAGTTGTCTCTCTTGTTTGGACTTGTCCAGTTTGTTGCAGAGTAGGAGGTGGTGCCTATTCATGGGGTCCATGCTATTGCAGTGTGCAGCTGTCTGAGTTGAGGATTCCTATTCTGTGTCTAGCCGAAACAGAGCTACTGCCTCCTTTCTTGGTTTTTTACTGTTGATTGTCCAGTTTTTTTGTATGTTATCCCTTGTTTTCCTTCTCATAGCCTCAGTACAGGAACTTTCAGGTCTTGTTTTTACTGACCGTATTGAGCTCTTCCAGCGTTTCCTATCAATTATATAATCAATTTGATTTCTGTACTTTCTATCTGGTGATGTCCACGTATAAAGCCTGCGATCTGGCATTTCAAAATATGTATTCGCCAAGAATAGAGAATTTTCTTCACATAGTTCCAGCAGTTGTTCCCTAGCTTCATTTCTTGTTCCCAGACCGAATTTCCCAACTGTTCCTGCTACTTCTCCTTTCCCAATTTTAGCATTCCAGTTGCCCATGATGATAAGCAAGTCTTTAGCTGGTATCTCCTTTATAGTGTCATTTACTATACTGTAAAAGTTTTCTCTTATTGTTTTGTCTGTGACAGCTGTCGGAGCATATATCTGCATACAAGTTATGTTAATTCCTTTGGTTCATTCTTCCCAGATATATCCATGCTTTTTTCCCTTCAGCCTTGATGTCAATATCTGAACCTGTTCCTACTATAACATTTTGTTCTCTTTGACGGCGGCGTCGCCTTGTGTCTTACCTCTTCATATCCTTCTTCATCTGCTGTTCCTTCTTCTTCATCATCACTTACTGATTCGTCGTGTTGCGATGTATGGTTCTCACCATCATCTATTCCCATCTGTGGCTACTTCATTGTTTGTGCTGCCGTCATATCCTCCCCATTTTCTCCCTCCTCGGTTTGAATGTCAGGTTCTGTGTTTCTTAATTCTTCATTGTTTGTGTTGCTAACAACTAACTTTTTAGGTTGCATATTTACATCATCGACTTACACATACCACGTGTGAATACTTTTTCTCTGTTTATCCGCGTTAATATTAACATTATAAATAATTTCTGAAGCCTAATAATAATATATGCTGCAATTTAACATCGTGTGGACTTGGGCCTAACTATTTTAAACATTACTGATGACTGTCAAGTTTCTACTGTTTATCCCGACCGAAAATTATACAAAACAAAACCTTACATTTTAATAACAACATAAGCTGCAATTGAACTTCATATGCGCTTGATGATGATGATGTGTTCGGCCCAGAGGCGGGTCTGCTCTGGGACAGCCGTGGGGGTTGACCCACCGGCCCGACCGAAGGACGCTAGGCCGAATGAAACCGCGTAGGGTACTAGGGTGGACAGTTCCTTTAGTAGGATGGGAATGAGGACACAACACTTCCTGACCCAGGAAGGAAAATTTACGTCTCTGTAAAATCCCTGACACGGCCGGGAATCGAACCCGGACCGCTCAAGTGACTGGCACTGCATGGGCGCCCGCCCCCTAGTTCTTAGGAAAAAGGGAAAAATGAAAAGTCGGGTGTTTTTCTTCTAGTTAGTAGAGGCATAAAAAGTTTGCAGAAGTTTTACCAAATCGACAACATGGAAGCAGAATCCACAGTGGATTAAGAAAGGTGGGTGCGGACCCCTAAAAATTTAAACCTAAAATTCTATTTTTGTATTTTTTTAAATATTCATTAAATTATACAAGTTTTGTTGGTGTGTCAAATATGACAGAGCAGTTATTAAGTGCCAGTATGGTACTTTATGAGATTGTGTGTGGGGGATGGAAAAATGTCTGTCCGTCTGTTATTGTGTCTGTACGCGCCATAACTCAAATACGCTTTATCGTATTTTCATGAAACCTGTTATACACATTTATAATGTCCATGGGAAGAACCCTATTGATATTGAACCAAATCGGTTCACCGGTACCGGAGTAAAACCCAATTTAGTGTTTTTATTTAAAAGTGCCATAACTGAAATACGCTTTATCGGATTTTCATGAAACTTGGTTTACATATTTATAATATCCATGGGAAGATGTCTGTTGATATTGGATCAAAATCAGTTGACCGATACCGGAATAATGTCCAATTTAGTGCATTTTTATGGTTTTATATAACAAAAGGCCCCATAACTCAAATATACTTTACCGGATTTTCATGAAACTTGGTATAAGCATTTATAACGTTTATGGCACGAAGCCTATTAATTTTGGACCTAATCGTTTGACCGGTACTAGAGTAACAACTAATTAAAGGTCACATGTTTTTTAAATTGTCTACCGGTATACTACATGTCGCATTTTTAATCATTTGAGGGCTTTGTTTGCAGTGCAGTCAGATGTTTGTTTACTTCGTTCATGTATTTGAAATTGAGTAGGCTTACTACATGAATACTGTTATATACGGTAGGTACATTACTGTGAAATAATTAGCGGAGTTATATGTCACTGAATTTTGTGAATTGACATAGGCCTATTTTAGGATTTTCAAGTTGCAATACATTGAGATTTGACAATTAACACTATTCCTTCACATATGCTTATCAAACTATACCGTCAAACTCACTGAGTTGGCCAAATTCTTATTCTGGAGGTCCCTGGATTAAATCGCGGAGCTGTCAAATATCCCTTCTAGACCTTAATTTCATGAAATTAAAAATGAAGTGTCAGCTTTTGGGGATGTGTCAGCTAATGGTGCCTTCACCTAATTATAACCTAGGTAACGATTGCTTGTTTTCGTTGGCATGTCTTATCGAGTATGGTCAATAAATTTGCTACCTAGTTTTCTGTGCTAAAATATTGTAAAATGTGATTTGCGTTAGCTCGATATTTAAAAATTTTCCCACCAACTTAAGTAACAATATCTTGTTTACATTGACATATCTTGGAATATGGTAAACAAATTTGCTAACTAGTTTTTCAGTGCTAGAATATCATAAAATGTGATTTCCATTAGTTCGATATTTAAAAATTTTCCGGGGGTGGACCTCCAAACCCTCCATCACACCCTCACCGAAATTACTTTCTGGATACGTCATTTTTGCACTTATTATATTATTAATATAGACTAATGTTACAAAGAGGTCTAAGAAGTTAAAGCGACGAAACATTAATTAATTAAAAAATTGCTTCCCCCCCTTAAAAAATATCATATGGTCGCCCTTGGCTGGCAGTCACGCTACCAACTCACCCACGGCGGCTGACCATATGCGCATTTTAAACATAACTCATGATTAGGGACCGGATTCTTAGGTTTTTACCTATTTTTTTTCCTTGCTTCCAAAACAAAAAGCGCTCATACACTTTTTTGAATCAAGTCCATAGGATTCACCCACATTAATTCTGTGGTACCTAAAAATACCTAAATGGGGTATAAAAACCTAATTATACCTAAACGGGATATAAAACCTAAAATATATAATTTGGGCTACTTTTTTTGTCTCTTTTGTTTGTCTGTTGAGGAATCGATATTTTGCGGAGAGATAATTTTTGTCGGGATGAAATTAATATCACCAGCGTTTCGTCCAACCCATTGTCGTCTAGGATGGACAGTATCAAGAGAGGAAGTGTAGAGTACCGGCGTATTCCTTTTGAAATATTCGTACGAACAACCAGTGCTGCCGTGTATGAACAAGGATATAGAATTCTGTGTTTTTTAAGCGTTTGTTTGCATTTAGTACTGTCTTGTTATAGACACTGAGTGGTCACAGTGTTTTAAGAAGACGTGTTAATTATGTATTGAATCCTATGTAGCACATTCAAATTCATTAAACCAATTATTCTACCCGAAAACGATATTTCACCTAATGGAAAACCTAAAACAGTGTTTTTAAAAACCTAAAAATCCGGTCCCTACTCATGATTGTGGAAGCTTACATTCTAATTTGTGTAGCTAGTGTGTTACTAGCTGTCACGTTGGTATCGCTCTCATGTCAGATTTTGGTTTAAGCATCAAATAGCCGTGGCTGAGATTACTCCGACTTTATATGGGGAAGATCAGAACTTTAATTGATGTTTTTTGAGGCTTATGTGACAGATATTGTGAATTAAGGGTGTGTGATACAGAATGGAAGCTGTATTTAATTTGGAATGTGTTAAGATTGAAATTAAGGAAGAGATTTCTCAAATACAGTCAATGAGTGAACCTGAACCTTTTCCCAATATGTTTGACACAATACAGACTCAAGAAGTAAAACATGAGAATGCAGACTATATAAATTCGTACGACATTATTCACAACTATGAAAATAATGAACCTCAGCTAATACAATCACACACAAGCACGTCCCCTGCTAGAAACAGTGAACAGGGCACTAGTGCTCGAGACAAATATTTCTCGTGTAATGTATGTACAAGAAAATTTTCACAAAGAGGGAATCTCAACAAACACCTGCTCACTCACACTGGATACAAAGCCTTCTCGTGTGAAATATGTTCCAAGAAATTTTCACAAAGAGGGAGTCTCAAAACACATTTGCTCATTCACACTGGAGAGAAACCCTTCGCGTGTGATATATGTACAAGTCATTTTTCAAGAAAAGATGATCTCCAAACACATCTCCGCACTCACACTGGACAGAAACGCTTCGCATGTGATATATGTAGCAACAAATTTTCACAAAGAGGGAGTCTCAGCACGCATCGGCTCATTCACACTGGAGAGAAACCCTTCGCGTGTGATATATGTACCAAGAAATTTTCCAGAAAACATGATCTCCAAACACATCTCCTCAGTCACACCGGACAGAAACCCTTCGCGTGTAATATATGTACCAAGAAATTTTCCAGAAAAACTAATCTCCAAACACATCTGCTCATTCACAGTGGTCAGAAACCCTTCGCGTGTGATATATGTAGCATGCAATTTTCACAAAGAGGGAGTCTCAAAACACATCAGCTCATTCACACTGGACAGAAACCCTTCTCGTGTGATATATGTGCCATGAAATTTTCACAAAGAGGGAATCTCAACAATCACCTACTCACTCACACTGGAGAGAAACCCTTCTCGTGTGATATATGTACCAAGAAATTTTCACGAAGAGGGTATCTCAACAAACATATTTGCTCATCATGAGAGGGCAATTGTAGTGTGTGAACCTAGTTTTTGTCTTGTGTGAGACTGTTTCAACCCAATGCACACATTGGCAAGTTGGAAATAGTCGTCCTGAGGTCTTCTTTAGCACTCTCCATGGAATTCTCCGTATGTTGTAGCACAGGTTATGCTGTCCGTAGATTGTTTCCTAAGACTCTGATTGACCGACTGTAATTGACATTTCGACTGTGTCAGACTATGCTGTACACATGGAATGAATAAGCACAGGTAGAACGAGATTTGCTACCTAATCTAGGTATGTGACAGGTTAGAATACAATAGATTTATTAGCTCATTGGAACATATTCATGTTATGGGACACGTCAAAACCGTTACAATAAGAATATAACAATGGTTACAAGAAGTTGATCGAGAAGTTTGTTAAACCAAAAGGCGCCAGTGTTCTCCAAGCAGAAAATAGACAGTTGACAAGCAGTTGAAAATGTGGGCAAAGCCCATGAAACGTACGTCCTGCAAAAATGTAAGGATAAGTGAATCCTAAAGTGTTCAGTTAACAACTTAGTTACAACAGTTTCAATAGAACATACAGGCTTTAGAAATTGTACAGTGCTTACAAGGAACCTATCACTCCCCTCATATCGAAACATGCCTCAATATTTTTCCTGGGTCATCTACATGCTGTAAGAAGTCCACGCTCCAAAAATTAGCTGCTGGTTTCAACTGCAAGTACCCTAAAATGCTTTGCAAATATCTCGGAACGTATAGGGATTATAACACGGTAATCTAGAGATGGGACTGGACAACCCTGACTGGCAAATGTATTACGTCATCCATTCATTTTGAGAACGAAAAATTTCTAGTAGGCCGTGTCTCCTTCCATAACAAATATCTACGAGGGCTACTTTTAGTTGTCATATGCGTTAAAATCAGAGATGGTTATTTGCATATTTCGTTGTTCAAGCTAAAATGAGTGCTAAATGAATAATGTTATATACAGAATTATATTACTGTGAAATAATTAGGCCTACGTACATTAATCAGTTCTCCAGAAGTGGCGTAACTCTCAAATCAGAAACATATCGGAACAAGCCTCCGAACTTTCACCTAATTATTCACAACAATGCCTCTTGCACACTGAAGACAATATTACAAATGCCACGTTTCGCAATACGCTGAAAAATTTGTAGTAAGTTAATACTGTTATCTTAATAATTTTTGTCACATATTATGAGTTTTTAATGTTTATTTATTTAATTTAATGCCCAGACACTTGACATAAAGTCATTCGTCTTCGTACTTCCCAATAGAGTTCACCTGTTATTGTATACTGGAAGTCTTTCAAAACACTACATTTCAAAATATGGTCCCAGTTCACGATACTGTCATTATCTTTGCACAACACACATACTGTTGATGTCATTATGGAGATCTTGTGGAGGTGTTCAGCCAGGAGGTCGTAAAGTAGATCGCCTCCCCGTGGTGCACCCTGGATAACGCTAAATGATCTACATACTAGCCCATGATGGTGCCTCTCAATGGAATTCAATCCGGAGGTAAAAATGTCCCCCAATCGGATCTCCGGGCGGGGACAACTGTGAGTTTTTAATGTTATAAAAATCAAATGTAGTACCGCAGTATATTGTCTTGTAACATGATGAGTGCTGTGGTTCAAATCACATGCATTTATTTACATGGGCTTGGATTCGCAAATGAAAGGATCAAACTTTTAACCTAGCTTCTGTTGTCTGTCTAGTTGCCTTGTCTTTCTCTAATGAATCAGAAATGAATCCGGGTAATGTGCTGAAGAGTTGACAGCTAATGAAAATAATTATTTCGTGGTTTTTTCAACAGGACAGTATTTTGAAAATGCAATTATTTATTCATTATCAGATTTCTTCCCCGCGGTTCCGAGACATGATTAAATATTCATGTTTTGCAACCAAATATACAACGCAGCGAACCCCCGAGTTCATTGCACCTGTCAAATTCTGTCTACAGACAAAAGTGAAAACATGTGAAGAAGAATGTGATAATGACGCGATTATTTGCTGTGCATGGTGCCGAATGAACTTGTGTTTTACTCACTGCATCAACACCAGTCACTTCTGTTTTGTTTTCGACTCTGCAAGACAATAACAGGGACGGTCAATCGTCTCCATACATCCGGAACTTTGAACTGCAAATAAGGGTTGTCCAACTTCTCCCACTGCACTGCTTCGACCCGACATTTTCCAGGTTTGATTTAGGGTCTTGCATTTGAAAACAGCAGCTCATTCTTGGAGCGTAGACTTCTTACAGCATCTAGATGTTGGAAAAATATTGAGGCATGTTTCGATATGAGGGTAGTGATAGGTTCCTTGTTAGAGTCTAGATCTAATATTAATAGAACATTTTGATGTTCACACTGTTGTAAGCTACTAAGGTGTTGAGTTATTCTGTTTTTCAATGATAAAAGCAATAATGTACTAAGTATTAAAAGCGATAACAATATTCATATTAAAATCTGCAAAGTCGCCATGTAGGGGGGCCCATCTCACGATGTTCGCAGGTTTTCACGGACGGGTGATATGTTTTGTTTCTCAGCGAGCAAGTTGACCAACATGATGCTTCTTGTACACTGCTTGTCCGATATCATTAGTGAGAGGTTCTGTTAGGTTATGAACAGTGATATTAATTTAGTAGGGCATTTTGTAATGTACCACATTGTATCTCCTGCGAGGTTCGTTGCGTTGGTGAACCAGATTCCCAGAATTTTACGTGTTCAGCTGGTTTGACGTCACTCTAACATCCAATTAGGAGTTTTTTCAGCTTACTGGATGTCAAAAAATGGTGGAATTTATGGTACTTTTCGCTAGATCGCTACCACATACATATTCACCATTAAAAAAAGTATGTAGGCCTATATTCCCTAGTCCAATAGGAATGTAGCTAGCCAAACTTCTCCAACAGATAGCGTGGGTGTACTCGGTGGTATGCGCTACCTCTCCGCCACTTGTTTTTTCAGTTGTAGTCCGCTGAAACATGCTCTTTAATGGTGTTCCATCTTCCCTGTCCGAAAAATATGTTCGTAATTTTATATTTTTATAGAGGACACGAGGCTACTATACATACTTCCTTGTCTACTGGGCCCTTCTAGAATGTTTACGTGTCAAAAAGACACAGATAGGCTCTAAATAAAACTATAAAGGAAGGATTAACTAACAAATATTGTGAGATATTTCCGATATAGACATTATTTTGTACTCGACTTGCAGTAATAAAAATTTTGGTATTGAAAATAGGTCTATTTTAAAATACTATTTTGGAAATAGGCATATTTTAAAAGTCCGATTTTGAAAATAGGCCTATTTTAAATTCTGCATTTTAAAATAGGCCTCTTTTCAAAATCGGAAATTTTAAACAGGCCTATTTTCAAAATCGGAATTAAAGAATAGACCTACAATAGGCCTATTTAAAAAATAGGAATATTGAAATAGGCCTTTTTTTCAAAATAGTCCTTATTTTCAAAACCTAGTGTCAAAATCAACATTTCAAAATATTCCTATTTTCTAAATAGGAATTTAAACATAGGCCTATATTCAAAATTGGAATTTCAAAATAGGTCTTTAAAAATAGGCCTATTATATAATTTCGATTTTGAAAATAGGCCTATTTTTATAATGCCGATTATAAAATAGGCCTATTTTAAATTCAGCGTCTTAAAATAGGCCTATTTTCAAAATTCGGAATTTTTAAATAGGCATATTTTCATAATAATTTTTAAAAAATAGGCCTATTTCCAAAATAGTATTTAAAAATAGGCCTATTTTAAAATTTCTATTTTGAAAATAGTCCTGTTTTTAAGATATCGATCTTAAAGTAGGCCTATTTTTAGATTCCTGTTTTCAAAATAGGCCTATTTTTAAATTCCTATTTTGTAAATAGGCCTATCTTAAAATACCAATTTTGTAAATAGGACTAATTTTAAATACTGATTTTGTAATTGGACCTAAGTTATTATAAATTTCTATTTCTAAAATAGGCATTTTAAAAAAAGCCTATTTTGGAAATCGAAATTTTATAATAGGCCTATTTAAAAATAATATTTTCAAAATAGGCATATTTTTATATTCCAATTTTGAAAATAGGCATATTTTAAATTCTGCATCTTAAAATAGGCGTATTTTCAAAATTTTAAATTATGCCTATTTCCAAAATAGTATTTTAAAATAAGCCTATTTTAAAGTTTCAATTTTGAAAATAGGCATATTTTTAAAATGTCGATCTTAAAATAGGACTATTTTCAAAATAGATTTTTTAAAAGGCCTATTTTTAATTTCCTATTTTGAGAATAGGCCTAGCTTAAACTTCCATTTTTCTAAATAGGCCTATTTTAAAATTTTGAAAATAGGCGTATTTTAAGATCGGCATTTTAAAAATAGGACTATTTTCAAAATCGAAATTTTTAAATAGGCTTATTTTAAAATACTATTTTGGAAATAGGCCTCTTTTAAAATTTTGATTTTGAAAATATGCCTATTTTAAAATTCCGAATTTTGAAAATAGGCCGATTTTAAAATTTCGATTTTGATAATTGGTATATTTTTATAATCGGCATTTTAAAAACATGCCTATTTTAAAATTCCGATTTTGTAGAGGTCTATTTTAATATTTTTATTTTAAATTCTGCATCTTAATTTGTCAAAGTCCGGTATCAATTATTTCCAACGCTACCTGTGACCACTCCCAACAATACAATGTTGTCATGAGAACTACGTGGAAATTGATTTGGATTTGATAATTCTGTGTAAAATATTTTTGGCATTTAAAAATCAAAATTGTTCATAATCCTTCCTTGAGCACTTACATTATGAAACGAAGATACTGTCATAAAGCCAAGTCTCTACCTATTATAGTTTAAAGGAGAATATATATATATACCAGCTTAAAAGACCCGGCGTCGCCTGGGTTTTTTATTTTGTAATTGGAAATGAACTTATGAAGGTCTTTCGATTTTTAAATTCTAGGTCCTTGTATAGGTATTTATAATCTGAAATAGGATGAACGACTTATTACACTAAAACTATTCCCTCAGAAAACGCTTTATATAGTTTTTTATGGCTCATAGAGGATGTAGAATTCTGCATCGCATCGCTTGTACACAGCAAGCCTGGTAAGGGTTCAAATAAGAAGAAACAGTAATTCCTGTAACATAAAATTGTAATACCGAGGCGGAAAATTTTATTTCTCCATCTCATGTTACCATAAAACGGTTTTGGGGATGAAATTAAACAGAAAGCAATATCACTTTCATACTTCTCTCTCCAAAAACCTGCGATATAATAATATACCATATTACCATACCTCGTATTGTTTTCCCTGTGTCCAGGGTAGAGAAAAGTTATGTGACTGCATTATTTTCGTGGATTACATTCTTTAATATTTCTTTATAACACGAATTATAAATTGATACCTTCTTTTATTTGTCAAACTTGCATTTTTTTTTTTTTTTTTCCAAAGCCATCTGATACCATTAGCAACAATATGTTCTGTGATTTGGGTTTTATAATTCTGTGTAAAAAGAGATTAAGTATTCTCAAAAACATTTAATTTTTGGCATTTAAAATAAAATTAAAAAAAAAATCCTTTCTTAGTGAGCACCTACATTATGAAACGAAGGTACTGTCAAAATTCCAAGTCTCTACCTGTTATAGTTTAGGCTCTACGTTGAATCCTGTCAGTCAGTCAGTCAGGACAAAGCCTTTTATACGAGTATATATAGAGATAGTGTTACTGTGCTTTGTGATATTCATTAACGTTGCAAAGTGGAACACATAGGGTAAGGTGGTACTTTTCGAACATGGTACAGTTCTGAACGGACTAAGATTTTTATCCAGTTTTGGGTTTCAAATGTTAGCCAACCACTTTTTAAAAATATAGCGTCCTTACTGAATGTTTTGTTGATCTGTATCCGCGAGAATTATGTTTTAAGTTGACTCATTCGGCCATAAAATATTATTTTCCAATCGAAGGTAAGAACTCCATGCTGGAAAAATGGCACGTTATAAAATTCCTTATAATCCCACGTTGTGTTACTGGAATACATTGTTGAGGACCAATTTTTAACTCATACCAACAAATAGCTTAGTCTTTAATACGTAAGTCATTGGCACAACAATGGTCATTCGTGAGCGGAATTTGCAACTATGTATAATTTACAAAAACTAGCTCGAGGTACAAATACGAACGTACAATTTCGAACAGTATTTTAACCCGCGATCGCTTGCATGGGAAAGCTGTTTTGCCATCACAGCATTCTGCATGTTTATTATTATTAACTGTGCCAGTCAAATATTTAAAGGATAGCATTCACATAGCTTTCAACAGTGGTATTATTTCAACGAAGATTTATGAACTGCACTTCCTCTGGATTGCTATTACATCTCAGCAATTATGCAATACAGAATAGCAAACAGAAATCGTTCTGGAGTTGTTAAGTATTTTTTATTATTGCTCTTGATGTTATGACAGACCCGCCTTCATGGTCTAGTGGTTGCTGACTACGGACCCGCAAGTCTGGGTTCGATCCCCGGTACCTCCTCGAATTTTTCTGAGGTAGGGCGATTTGGAACGGGGTGCATTCAGCCTCCTGACACCAACCGAAGAGCTAATTCATAAAGAAGTAGCGGCTCCGGTACAGTAAGCCATCAATAACTGACGTAGGAGTCGGCATGCTGACCACATGCCCCAAACCTGTCATCTGCCTATTCAAAACGTGACAGTTCATTATTACGCTCATATTATTGATAAATAATAATAATAAAATATAATATTTGGAAGAAAGCAATTCGTTCGTTAAAAATGCCACTTTTCGAAATAGTACCCACTGGTGTTTAGAATTGTACCTACTGTGGTACATTTTCGAACGATATTCTGGAAATGAAAGATTGATTGCCATGACCAATTTTACAGCTGTTTGACTACCATATTTTTTTGAAGGGTCAACTACATTGCCAACTTTGTGATTACGATACAGTTGAACTTGTCTTAAGTTTACTGTGTTCATAAAATAAGAATATTTGTTAAGTGTTCGAAAATGTACAGTCGGTCAAATAAAAAATGTCGGGCGGTATTTGATTAAGTATCACGAACGAGCATATGCGCATGTACAGGAAGACTTAAGGTTAGGTTCACACACGCCTCTTGTCTATCGATGTATTTTCTTGATTATTTAGTCAGTTTTGTTCCAAAACAAACATGTATAGAAGGATGTGGCTATATGCCTCAAATCCGCCATATTCTTGGTTGCAAATTTTTATAATATTAATAATATATTATAATATTTATATAATTATATATTTATATAATTTTATAATTTATATAATTATATATAATATATAATGTATATATTTATATAATTATAATATTAATAATAATATATTAATAATATATGGTATTTTACTGTGGGGCAATTGTAGCCACGTCAAGGATGTTTTAATATTACAGAAAAAAGCAATCAGAGTAACAATTGGATCATCCAATAGAACCAGTTGTAGACCTTTATTTGTTCAGTGTAAAATTATGACGGTGATCAACTTGTATATTTATTCTGTTCTATTACACACAAAAAAGAAGTTACCAGAACTGAAACTCAGAGAAGATGTACACAATTACAAGACTAGAAACAATAAACATATTTATATACAACACCATAGATTAGCTAAATCAATCAATAGTTATGAAGTAATTGGACCAAAATTGTTTAATAAACTTCCATTGTGTATGCAAGACTTTAACATCTCGTTGAAAGTGTTCACAGAAAAACTCTATAATTATTTACTGCTTAATCCGTTTTATAGTATTACAGAATATCTTGAAGCCAGAATTGTGTTTTAAAATTTTAAATTTATTCTATGCCCCTTTGTATACTTTGTAAAAATATTTTGTTGAACTTATTGTTGTATATACTGTACTTAGTTTTAAGATCCATTTGACGTTGTCTATTGCTTTAATTGCTCAATGACAATAAAATTTCATTTATTTATTTATTTTATTTATTTATTTATTAATAGATTCGCGAGGAATATGTTTATTCAAGGAGCATTTTTTAAAGATTTTATTTTATAATACCGGTACTTCTAGTGCAAAATCAATAACTTACGCTCAACATCTGCAACCAATCTTAGCATCGAAATATGCGTCCGGCCAGATCAACGTTTGCTATAAAAACTTCCGGTCGCATTATAGTAAAGTTCCCACCTCTTAGCTGCTCTTTCATAAATATGGAACCTTCTCGCTGCTTCAGAGACCGAAAAATGCAGGTCAATTACAGCCCTAACTACACTTTCTCTCACGTTAGCATTTGTATGTGGCGATGACACAAAGCAAAATGAATGATGACAATGCATTAAGTTGAATATCGTGTGTTGCGCTTTCCGCGTTGTTCATTTTTTCCCTCCGTGTTCATATTTTCCCTCCTGCCGCATGGCCTCATATGTTCCGAAAATGACCTGTATTTTGTGTTTTTTATAGGAAACTTGTGAACTAATGCGTCAAAACTTTAATTTTAACAGCATACGAGTCCCGACGTTTTTTATTTGACCGACTGTACCACCTTACCCTACATATATAATGTTAACTACCCACACAGATAATGTAAGTATCACGTCTCGTAAATACCAAAATGGTACTTCATGAGATCGTATGTTTATTCGTCCGTGTGTCTGTACGCGCGATAACTAAAATACACTTTATCAGATTTTCATGAAACTTGGTATACATATTTATAACGTCCATGGAAGGAAGCCCATTGAATTTTGACTAAATTGGTTTAGTGGTACCGGAGTAACTCCCAATTAGGGGCCCGATTTCAAAAATATTACTTCACTAGCAGGTGCCCGCGACTTCTCAAATGATAAGTAATTACAAAGTTAAAAAATACGAGCAAAATAATTAAAACATTATATTTATTAACACTTTCACGCGAATCATTTATTAGCTAAACGATCAATAATTATAACGAATCAGCTAAAAATCCGGCTTTCGAATGTATTCCACGATTAGAATCCACCGCCTGGTAAAAAGTCTTCAGGTACGAGTTCTTTGGCCCAGAAATACCCTGCATAGCAAATTCCGTCCAAATCGATCAATTTTTGCCAATTTAGGCCTATAATCAGTATCCCTCTCCCGTATATGTTGAAAAGATTAGATGTCTGAGGGCCTTGACATTATAAACAAATGAACTGACCAAGGTGGGCTTTCAAAATTGAAGCAATCGATAGTTACATTCGATATGTTTAAAATGTCAGGATGCTTTGATTTTAATTAATGAAAAAAAAATCTGGAATTGATTTAACAATTGAAATATAATACCGAAAACAGATGCTTCGATAGCGTAAAATATCACGTTTTCTGCCAGCTTTTCACTCATAACTCGAGAACGAAAACAAAAATTAAAAATGCGGCTTTGAGGTGAATTCGGCCACCCTTCAGTTCATCTACGGTTAAAATTTCAGCTCTCTGGGTGAAGTAGATTTCGCTGGGCATCGTGCACAGACACAAAGACAGACAAACAGGCAAACAGACAGACACTTCCTCTTACTATTATAGATTAATTAATCAAATGCATTTCTCATGAGAACATATTGTTTCACAATGTTCATATACGGGTTTGGAAATTGCAATACAGTTAGCTTTGACAAATAAAACTACCCACATATTCCTTCACATATGCTTAGACTATTGTTATTCTGTAAGCCCTGATTAATGAATCGATCTGGAGCTTAACTCGGAGATCTATTACAAAAATAACTTATTTTCTGCTTATCATAATTGAAATTATCTGTGACTAGCGGATCCCCATGGCTTCGCCCACGGTAATAATTAATTGGAAGATAGAAAATTAAGAGGCCTATTTATTAACACTTGCACGCGAAACTTCATAGGCCTAAACTAAACGATTAATATAATTAATGAAACAGCTAAAAATACGATTTTGAAGTGAATTCTACGATTAGAAAGCGTCGCCTGGGGAAAAGACTTCAGATTCGAGTTCCCTGGCTCAGAAAACCCCTGCATACTGAGTTCCGTCTAAACCGATCAATGTCTGTCCATTTAGGCCTATAGGCTATTCATCCCTCTTTCTTCTATGTTGAAAATTTCAGGTGTCTGCGTGCCTAGACAGTATAAACAAATGAATCGAATCATTAGATTCTTTCATTTTTAAATTTTGGATTGTTTGATTTTTTCATTTTGGATTTTTTATTTTTTTAATTTTGGATATTTTATAATGGTGAAAGGCTCACCACGCACTAGCTCGAAACAGTAATAGCCCCCACTCAATGCCTGATACCTTTCCCCCGCGCGCATCCGTAATTTTTTTAAATTTTTGGATTTTTTATTTTGGATTATTATAATTTTTAATTTTAGATTTTTAAATTTTGGATTATTGGATTTTTTAATTTTGGATTTTTAGATTTTTAATTTTGGATTTTATAGATTTTTAAAATTGACTTTTTAAATGTTGGATAAGCCTAATCATTGAGTTGATTGTTTTCTGTGCAGTCCGTCACAGCCCCACTACAGTACTTGCGTGACGATTTTGTTCGTAACGCAACTTTAAGTTAGCTATCTATTTACTATTAGCGCGCTGAAGAAGTTTCACTTCAAAAAGGTCGCTTACTCTTCGGGAAGAACATAATCTGAGTGTTCGAAAACAGGGGGCTAAGGAAAATATTTGGACCTAAGAGAGATGAAAATAGGGACTGGAGAAAACTGCATAACGAGCTTCATAACCTGTACTCGTCACCGGGTATAGTGAGGGTAATTAAATCACGGAGGATGAAATGGGCTGGACATGGGGGAGGAAAGACTTGTCTAAAAAAACACTGGGTGACCCAAAGGGAAAAGTCCACTAAGCATGAGACTCTGATCACTGCCATCTACCGACAGAACGGATAACGTTTGATACAGCTATTCCAAGCAAGAGTACAGAACCTAAGTTCCCAGAACCGACATGATTAATTTAGCATTAACAATAAGTTGGTTCAGATATAAAAACCTGCCTACATATTGGTAACTTGTTTAATAAAACACGAAGCACAACATTTCACCGCTTCTAAAGCCCACTGTGGTGAGCTGTGCTATTGGCTTAGTTGCTATGTGGTTGCTATTGAACAAAGAAGCTCTCAACTGTTTTCTAGTATAAAATACTAGCATGGCCTGCATCAATCAGCCACTATGAGCACTACATCTTCTTGTTAATTAAATAAGATATCAACAAATTAATAACTTAAAGAATGGATTGGGGTCACAAATTCAATAAACATGATCATCTATTCAGCCAATCACAGCCAGCAAACTTGTACGATCTTTTCTGCAAGATAATTATTCGCTGAAATGAATGTAATGAACTATAAGACACACTTATGTAAGCCATAACTTAGACCGAACATCAAATATGTCGTAAAGGAATTCTCCATTTAGTTTCTGTAGCCATAACATTTGCTTAGTGAATACCTAACCCCACTCCACCGCAATAAACTCTTAACTCTTAAGGAACTTACATGATTCAGCCAAAACGTATCACGATGTATGTCCAGCAGATTCCTTGGCATCTAATTGACTTATTTAACACAACCATAGGCGTAACCAGGCCGACCATATGGGGGGGTTATAACATCCGCGGGGTCTGGGGGGTATGGAATACCCCCCAGGGAGAGGGGGGTCCGGGTCCCCCGGAAAACTTTTAAAATTAAGACGCAAAATAACGAGTTTTAAGCTTCCCACGCTTTATAGTTGTATTAAGTAATTTATGGGCAGACTTAAAAAAAATTATAAAATTTTCCTTTTTTTAATCAATGGGGGGGGGGGGGTTCAAACCCCCAACCCCCCCCCCCTCGGTACGCCTATGAACACAACACAAATACAAGAAAATCACTCGAAAAGTGCATAAATACACGACACACGAAAGAACACCGCGCGCGGAATTTTCCCACAGGTAACTCACTGCCTCGTAGATAGCGCTGCTGCTGTCGCAAAGTACAGTGCTAGTGAAAATTTGATGAAACACGTACTTCAGAGGGCTTAGACTTCAGGAGGTCACAGATAAATTATTGATATAATAGACTTACAATAGGTTAATGGTATTTTAATTTTCGCTATATTTAACACGTCACCACTGTGGCGTAGGGGATGCGTTCGCTCCTCTCAGCAGAGGGCCCAAGTTCAAACCCTGGTCGGCGCAAATTACCTACAGTGTTTTGCACATGACAAGCCGTTTCTTCCTTCTCCTGCTTAGATACGCGGTCCAATCAGAGACGGCGAGACGGAGGGAAGACCCTTACTGATAGCGGCACCTCATTAGCTCGTACACGTGATTGGCGGTGTAGGAATTGGCTTCTCATTTGAAAAATACTGTAGGTTAAGTTCTTTAAGGGGACTTTTCCTCACCTGTGAGGCGAATTTCAGGAAAAACTTGAGGTCTTTATGATCCCTAGAGAACTCCCACGCATTGTAGACTATGAGTGTGGCGTGTCTCGTGTTGTCTCGGAGGTGGCCCCGGCATTGGGCTGATCACCCATCCTGGGAGGCCCGCCAATGTACTTTTCTGGTCAAAAACGAGGGCGTGTGATCCAAAGGTAGATTCTTTTCCGACAATTCGCGGTCGTGTAAGGCTTGGGTGGCGTGGGCCGCTTAAACGTCCCTACAAAGGGAGATGTTAAACTAAGAGAAAGAAGAAGTTTTGGTTCTAACGTCTCAGTGGTTCATGTCTATGCTGGTAGGAAGTGTTTGAAATGTTGTCCGGATCGTTCGTAAAGTCCTTGGGCCTACTCCTAATACAAATTATAAAGATAGGCCCTGGTGTAGGTATCACTGTGCCATCTACCTCCCTCCGTGTTTCGATTTCATTGGGAGATAGCAACTTGTTATGGGGGTTAAGAAAAGATCTCCGAAATTAGCGATTTTCAGAAATGACTTATGTATAGGCCTCGTATAGGACTGATTTTACTCATCAGTTATCCTCACGAGGCTGAGAGCACACAATTCTTTATCTCATAAAAATCCAAGAAAATGCCGAAGGTACAGGTAGGGAAAAAAAGTGAACCGACTTTTGTAGCTGAATATATTATAATTTGTGTTAGTACTTTATAATAATACTAGCTGAAAAGGCCCGGCGTCGCCCGGGCTTTGTATTTTGTAATTTGAAATTAACTTATGGAGGACTTTCGATGTTGAAACTCTAGGTCCTGATATAATAATGTATGTAGAATTCGAAATGAGGAAGAACAACATATGGCACTCAGACTATTCCCTCAGAAAACGCTAGATATAGCTTTTTATGGCTCATAGAGGATGTCGAATGCTGCATTCCGTTGCTTCTACACATCATGCCTGGGAGGGGTTGAAATAAGAAGAAACATAAATTACATAAGATTGTATTGACTTGACGGAAAATTTTATTTCTCATTCTCATGTTAAACCGTTTCGGGCCTGAAATAAAATAGAAATGCAGTATCACTTTCATACTTTCCTCCCCTAAAACCCGGGACATAATATACTGCGAGTATAGGACTCAAAATGTTCCATCCCATGCTTAGGGCCTGTGATAAATCTCAACTAATACAAAGCCTACAGCTATGGATTACTGACTATTTACCGACTTCTGATATAGCATACTCACACAAATATTTCTTATGTCGAGGGCAGAGAAAGTTATGTGACTGCATCACACTGTGCTTTATTTTCGTGTAATTCATTTTTCAGTAATTATTTTCGCCAAAATATATTACATGGAATCATAATTCGTTAAAGTCCAGCATTAGGCTATATAGTTGCCAAGGCCCTATGCAATCACAGTAAACAATTCACTGTTGCCATGTGAACTGAACAGCATTTCATTGTTTTCAGTATAATATTCACAGAAATTATATAATTTTCAAGGGAAGGACTGATTTGTTTCAATTTTAATGTTGACAGCTATACTTCCCGGGCTTAACTGGGTATGTGTGCAAAATGTGTAAATTGGTAAAGAAATGTAGATTTGTATAAGGAACAAACATACATACATACATACATACATACACACTTTCGATTTTATATATTAGATTAATAATTAATAAATTCAGTTATAAAACAATACAATTATATACCATATTCTGGGCTTCGAAATGGGCTAAGTCAACAGTCGACACTTGAACAAATTTCAATACATTCCCTGCTATCCTGTGAATGCCGCTAGGCATGCGCAGTGGCTCATATCGGTAACTTACATATTTTAGTCGGTCCGCTCTTTTTTTCCTACCTCTACAATACTCTCAATACCTCTACTTATAAATTACCAAAAAGTGCTCTACAAGCAACGTATTTATGACCAAAAAATCCTTCATATTTTCCCTAAAGATTATGATTAGGGGGCGGATTTCTTTGACTTAAAAAATAGGATACATGCATGAATTTTATGACCTAAAAAACATTAAAATATGACCAATAAAATCTAAAATATGACTTTACCACTTACACATTGTGTATATTTTTTTAAGTTTCATTACAATTTATTTTATTAAAATATAATGTTAATTATTTTAATTATCTGTAAATTTTCAAAAAGTATCATCATAATGCAAAATTTACAAAATATGATACGAAACTTCAAAATTTCTTTAATATGCACACAAATATGCAAAAAATATGACCTAAATATGCATATTCATACTAAATATGCTAGAATAGTTGAATATTTCCTAAATATGCAGTTATATGCACAATAAAATCCGTTCCATTTTCACCAGGATGCTTGGAATCGGGTTTAAATTAGTCGGAAACCTGAAATAATGCAAAGGGGAAAAATATGACATGTCATAGAAATCCGCCCCCTAATTATGATGGTCTGAAAATAAATGTTATTTTCTTAACTTGCTTTCTGGAAAATGAAAGTTTTGACCATTTTGTTATTACTTAGAGTGATAATTTTAATTATAACAGCAAGTTATTTTTATTTTATTAAGTGCCAAAATGGTACTTTCTTAGATTACATGGCGGACGGGAAAAAATGCTTGTGCGTCTGTCCGTTCGTCAGTGTGTCTGTGTGTCTGTACGCGTGATAACTCAAAAACGCTTTATCAGATTTTCATGAAACTTAGTATATAACCTTATAACGTCCATGTTCATTTTGGACCAAATCGGTTGACCCGTAACAGAGTAATGACAAATTGAGGGACAAATACGTTTTAATAATCAAATATACTACAAAGCCGCGTGGCTAACCCATTCACTAAAATAATGTTTGTTTACTTCCAGATGAGCCAGTAACAATAAATGTGGTATACAGCTTGTAACCGACGGAAATGTTCCAAAAGTTTCGATTAATAGTTTAGATTAGTTTATTATCGCAGTTAACAGCACATATACATAGTACTTAATAGTGTATCTTTTTTTCTTATCAGTAGTGTATCTTTTTTTGTGTGTATCTTAATAGTGTATCTTGTTAATTAAGTTTCTATAATTTAATACTATTGTGTAACTAAGTTATTTTTGTACCACTTAATTTCTTTCATATCATTTGTGTGTCATTTAATGTATCCTAAATAATTTAATGTGTTATGTAATGTCATTTAACGTATTTTATGTTATTTATTATGCCGTAATGTAAGAACTAATGTACTTTTAGTCCCTGGTGAAGTGGAAGAAAAGACCTTACGGTCTTAACTTTCTCCAGGTTAAATAAACTATTATTATTATTATTATCCCTGAAAAAACTGTTATTATTATTATTATTATCCCTGAAAAAACTGTTGTAAATTCGTGCTGTTAATGTTCTAGTTGTCCCAGTCATTCCTTCATTTATGCTGATTAAAATTTCTCAAGAAACCGTCGTCTATTACAAGAAGTGCAGACTTGGCTTTCATCACAGGCGGCATCATTCTTTGATGAAGGCATAAAAAACTGGTTTCCAATTATGACAAGTGCCTGAACAACGGCGGTGACTATGTGGAAAAGTTATTAATTATAAAGTATTTGCAAAATAATGTTATGTTATTTTTGTCAATACTCACACGTCTCGTAGTATGTGAAACTAAACTAACGAAGGAAATTATAATATCTGCATCACAAAGTAAATGGAGTAGACTTGATAAATTTATGTTAAACATGAGAGGGCCCAACAGTAAATTCCTTAAGCCTTCTTGTGCGTGGTGTTGACCAGTTGAAATGCTTTCTCTCATTCAGTCCATTCAAACGTATTAGGCACCCAAAATATTGCTTCACATTATAAAAATATATCCTTTGTTAAGCAAGATACACAGTACTTTTCCCTGCCATCTCAGAGTAGGCCTACATGGTCCGTCATTTTGTTTCTGTTTCATATTCTATCCAAACTAGGTGATATTCCTCCATGGCGCTACATCCCTTTGAAGCATAAGGCCTGCTATCCAACCTTTGAATTATAGGTAGATGGCAAGATTGGGGGCATATGGTCAGCATGGCGAACCCCCTTTATGAAGCAGCTCCTCAGTTCGTATCACGAGGCTCAGTGCACCCCGTTCCAGATCTCTCTACTTAAGAAAAATCCAAGGATGTGGCGGGGTTTGAACCCAGACCAGCGGATCCGTAGTCAGCGATAAATTATTAAAGGAATATTACAGAGAATTCCACTTTCAGAAAAGAGTACTGGTCTTAAGGGCTTGGAAAGTACGTATTCTTAAACACTGGAATGGGCAGGCACAATCCTTAGCCAAAGCTAGGGGAAGAGGAGGTACAGAACCGGCTAACAAAACTGCAGTGCAAGGGAGAAGCATGTTGGCACCGGCTAAACACGTAGCAAAGAAAAGCCAACTGTTTTACGGGTCTACAACAGGAGTGTCAGTATCTGCTTTGTGCAGGCGTGTGAAAAGTGAAATGCAGTGACTTCGTTAGAAGTGGTATTCGACATATTATAGTGCATAGTTTCTTCTTCGAAAATCGATCGCCGACTCTAAGACAGTTTGGAATGCTGTAAACCATGACCCAGATCTTCCTAATTTTTAAAGAACATGTGTGTGTGTGTGTGTGTGTGCCCACCCTTGCCCCCGGAGTGCCAAGCAATTAAGCCTAAACCTCCGATCAAACCAAATTTTGGTAACCATATGTGATGTGTGTATACCTATTGTGCCCTTATGTACATCCGTAGGGGATGTTGATGGTGTGACGTGTTTGGGCTGTGTACTTGTGTCTTTATATTTTGGCGCAGGATTGAGATAAGTGCGGATAGGTCTTATGTGCAATATTTCCCGAGTGTGTCTTTTTAGTGACTTGTAGTTATGTATTCTAGAGATTTGTAGTGCGTGTATCTGTTTGAGGGGATGATTGACCAGTCCGGCATTCGCCTAAGAACGAAAAACCTCGTTCGGACTGGAGTAGTGGCCAAATGACCGTCTGCTTTGGTGTGTTAATTTACTATAGACTTTTCGAGAAGTGCTGTTTTTGCAAAGGTTTTAAGTGCTGGGAAGGTGTTTTTACGCGTCCAGAACTTGAGGTCCGGTGCCCAGGCTTCCTCCTCTGCCCTGGCGGATTCGTGGAGGAGTAGTCGAGCTTCTCGATATCGAGGACAAGTATACAGCATATGATACATGGTGTCTGGTTCGCTGCTGCACAGAATATGACGAGACATGGGCTTCGTTTATTGGATAAAAAAAATCGTTTCTAATTGAGAGAGATGGTATAATATTCTGGCGCCACAGATATTTGTCAGAAATTCGAAATATGATACGTTGCCTACTGAGGTAATCATCATTTCTTGTTCCCTTTAACTCCAACTAACTCCGTGGTGCTAACATCCCAGAAGGGACAAGGCCTACCACCCGACCGCTGCGTCATCCACCATAGGCAGACGGCTGGATTGGGGGCATGTTGTCAGCATGCCGACACCCACGGCCGTTAATGGTGGTTTCCATGACCGGAGCCGCTACTTCCCTATCAAGTAGCTCCTCAATTTGAATCACGAGGCTGAGTGCACCCCTTTCCAGACCTCCCTACCCCAAAAAATCCGAGGTACTGGGGATCGAACCAGGGCCTACGGATCTGTAGTCAGCGACGCTAACCACAAGACCACGCCAGCGGTCTTTGTTGTCTTTAACCCCTCTTTTATTATCTCTTGTGCTTATTGTTAATGTTATGACATTACTCTCAGGATGTATATTTTTTTTATGTTACAGAGTTTTTTTTTTAAGAAAATCGTGACCTCCTCTACCCTTTAGTCCGATTGAGTACATTAATGAAGTTTATATTTTATTATTATATAGTCTGGAAGTAATTTGTGCAAACTAGGGCGCGCTGACTATGGTTTTGGAGTCTAGAGACCATAAAACGAAATACTAGGAAGTCGCACCATGGTAATAACGAAGAAATGTAAGAAACACCTTCTCAATAAACAACTCATGTCCATAAAAACAGTACTAGTTTGAGTAATTGAAGCAAAAGCTCTTAATATGCTGGAAGTATATTATTTCTATTATTTATATTTTGTGCCGTTAACTTATTATTCGCCTGTACTTGGTTAGGAAGAGAGCAGCGTGTCCCTACACCCAGGTCATATACCTATCTCTGTCTAACTCCTGCCTGCAACCCTGTCGCCATAAGAACAATACTCTTTTCTAAAAGTGGAATTATATATTTTAGTAAAATATAATGAAATTCGTCCTTAAAGTAATTATTTCAAGTCTATAACCAGTGTAAGAGTCAAGCACGAAATGACGCCATTAAAATAGTTTCTGTTATGACTCGTGTGGTTGGGGTGGCAGCCCTGTTTGATATGGAACAAGACGTCTGAAGTGCGCGGCCAATGTTAAGTTTCGAGTGCGTGTCTGTGTGCTTAAATTAGTGACTGTGTTAGTCCGTGTGTGTGTAGACTTTACTGTAGCAAGATTATGAAGACCACAGGACTGGAAGAAGGGCTAAGTCGACTCCAGGTGAGTGAAAAGAGTAGATTTTAACTACAGTAGTGGTCCATGTAAACTAGGTTATACTCGGCTTGACGTAGGAACAGGTACACCATAGCTCATCCGACCGTGGGGAGGTTACGTCAGCTATTAGCAACTAAACTGCTCAAACGTGTCTCGATATTTTGAGGGGGCTTTAGTCCCTTCCAAATGATAAGATTTCGTGGTACATGTCTGCGTTTATTGGAAGACTCTCTGGCATATATTTTACCAACTGACAGTCAATGTTGTGATCTAGGCAGCAATGAACTAAACAACACAGCCAACCACACAGAATACATTATACTAGAAACTCATTCCCTTGCGTAATAGAGGATAAGTTGTGTACTTGGTAATACATCACAATTTAAAAAGGGTTTGTGTGAGTCATTGAGCTGAAACAGAACTGGAGTTAGCACTGCAGCACTAAAAGTGAGGCCGGCTGTTGCCAAGGTTTCCAGGCGGAACTAGTCAAGAAACTATTTGTCTGCTCAACACGAAATTTCAAGTAGGCGTAGCCTATATACGTGGAAGTTAATCACAATAGAGTGAACATTACCCTACCTTTAACTCCAAATAATTTACTTTTATCAATACGAATGGTTTTGCCCGTGACTTCTCTTTTCATTATGTAGGTCAAACCGATCAAATCTCGTGTATTCAATACAACATTTATTACTAGGGCCTATTTTATTCCTTGCTAGCTAACTGTGATATTTGAGCATAATTATCCGTTTCACTGTCAAGAGTTACATTAAATTAATGTACGTTGAAATATTTAGAAATTGAAATATATTTGATATTTGATAACACTTTTAGGCAGTACCAACTGCAATAAGTCACATTAGCTATTTACATTAATACATATATTTAAGAACCTAAGCTATGAATATTTACAATCTTACAAAGTTAATTAAAGTAGTCAAAATTATTATTCTAAGTTATACTAATGCCATAACCCAAGTGACACTAAATGAACAAAATATACTTACAGATTACACATGTAATTACTTACACGAAGTTGCTCTATTCTATTTGTGTATCTGATAGTACGTATTCTTTAACATTATAAAAAAGGATTTTTTACAGCTAGCAATATAGTTTTTTGTGAAAACAAATTTGGGGACATTTCTTGAAGTTTATATGGCAATTTGTTACATAATGTTGTCCCAATAATGTTATGGTATCCTTTTGTTTTGTTTAGCCTACACCTAGCCAGATCTAGTTTATTTTGATTGCTGGTCTGATATGTATGAACTTGACTAAGTATTTGATAGCTTTTTATGTTATATTTTACTAATGACAAGACATCAAAAACGTACAAATTTATTATTGTTAGTATGCCTGTAGTTGTTTGCAATGCTCTAATTTTTTTTAGCATTGGTTATTATTCTAAATGTTTTTTTCTGAATAACTAATACTTGATTAATTCCTACACCATTTCCCAAATGCTATTACTAGGTCATATGTTATTAGGCTCTGAAAAAATGCATATTAGGCAGTCTTTACATAATTTGAAGATACTTTCTTACTCAATGGCAATGGGCAATTCCTCAGCAAGCTAAATAATGCAAATGTAATTCTCATTACTTTTTAAAATAAAATATTGCGCATGCATCACATGTGCTAATTTAAGTTAATCAGTTTCAATCTTTACCTACCTCAGCTCATCCTTTTATGCAAAACTAGTTGTTGTTTTTTTTTAAGTGAAACTTCTTTAGCCGCGGTAGGGGGTGAAACGAGAAATGTGTCACGCTCAAAAATCGGAAAATTGGAATCGAATTGAGAATATCTGCAACGTACTTTTGATACGTGGCTCCTTCCTCTTTTATGCCCACTACTATGTAGTAGGCAATGGGTACCTAGGCAAAGCCCATTTGCCCCATGATTTTGAGTATGATTTGGAAGTGGTGTCATAGCTGTAAAGTAGGGGAGATTAGGAATGTTCGATTCTATTGTTGTAGCCGAAAAGACAGTCTATTGTAATTTTGTATATCCAATTTCTTGCTCTAAAATTTTGTTTTACGCGGTCAGAGGGTCCTTTTATTTAACAATTTTGAAGTTTGGGGGGGGGGGGTTGTTATTATGCGGTCTTTTGCAAGGGAACTATTCCAACATTCGTTGCGAAAACCGCAAAAAACCTTGGCAGAATAGCTTGACTTTAGTGATTTAGCAACAGGACCAGATTTTATTTAGTGTAGGCTTAATGCATGGTGACTTCTAGCCTGGAGATCCATTTCCTGAAATCACACAAAATGCATATTATCGTCACGAAATTAATGAGGTGTGATGGAACGGACTGCACAGAAAACAGTCAACTCAATGATTGGGAGCAATCAGCTGCTATACGATTTAAAGGACAAAATAAAATACTTAAAGGGGAATCAAAAATTAAAAAATCCAAAATTTAAAAATATAAACATCCAATATTAAAAAATCGATAATCCAAAATTTAAAAAATAAAAAAATAAAAAAATTCATAAATCCAAAATTAAAAAATCCAAAATTCCAAAATTAAAAAATTCAAAGATCCAAAAATACAAAGTTTAAAAAATAAAAAATTCAGAATAAAAATCCAAATATTCAAAATTTAAAAAACAAGAAGTTTAAAATTTAAAATACAAAAATCCAAAATTTGAAAAATAATAAAATTTAAAAAAATCCAAAATTAAAATAATCCAAAAAATAAAAAACTCAAAGATCCAAAATTTTAAAAATCCAAAATTTAAAAATTCAAAGATTAAAATTAAAAATCCAAAAATCCAAAATTAAAAAAGTCCAAAACTCAATATTAAAAAGTCCAATAATCCAAAATTTAAATCCAATAATCAAAAATTGTAAAAGAAAAAAGTTGGAAAAAGAAAAAAAATGAAAAAACAAGTTTCAATTTTGTCGCGTGGCGTTCCACGCACACTTTTTTTTACTAGCTCTTTGATTTTACTTGCATTGCCATCCTACCTGTGCATCTGATGGGAGTTTAAATACTCTGAATTATGATATAGGCCTTTCCTAAAAATTGCTACCATCTGGATAAAGGATTAATTAATAAATACGATATTAAGTGTTATTATCACAATAAAATACATTTAAAATGAATGATAACGATTTTGAAGTAGGACAATATATTTCAATTTCCAAAGATTTCAACGTAATAGTAATTTAATGTAAGCTTAATAAGTGTAGTATTGAATACATGCGATTTTGTCGGTTAGGCCTACATGTATGGAAACGACAGAAGTCACGGGTAAAAACATTTATATTAATTATAATAGACATACTTTAAATTATTAATATTAATTATTCTTATAATATATGCAAGAAGAACTGTCTTACAATCATTCATCAATAACATCCTTAATTTCCAAACCAAACGTGTGATCAATTCCATACAAGAAAGGCGATTTGGCGTTTCGTATTGAGCAGACAAATAGTTTCTTGCCATAGTTTCCGGGCGAGACTAGTCGAAAAAGTGGCCTCAGTTCTTTACAGGTATAATACAGGCCAATGGTGTGAGTCAACCGCCACAGCCTACGTCATAACGACGGCCGTTAGTACTTCCTACTCAGGCATTTGAGGGCAGAGTCCTTGTTTTGAAAAAAATTAGCACATAACCCTGTTCTACTCACAAGTGACACTTTAATTTGGCATAGGAACTTGTAGAGAAAAAATTATTATCAAAACTAGTGCAATAAACCCCCCCCCCCTATTTCACAGGAGATCGTTTAATAACCATTGTATTTGAGCCATTCGCCCTTAACCCTATAGTATTCCTATTCGAACAATGAGAATACGACTGTACATATTTTAATTAAATAGAACGGGGTTATCAGACAGTCACCCCTGCTATTATTTTCTGTACTAAATATATTCTTAGGGCAGAGAAAGTATGATCAAAAATAGATCTACAGAATCATAGGCGAGAAAATAGTAAAAAATACGGTAAAATATAGATTTATGCCGCGCACCAGCCAAACTCCGCCGTTTTGTTAGGTTAGGAACATTTGTGTTAGTTATTAGTAGGGACCGGATTCTTAGGTTTTTACCTATTTTTTTCCTTACTTCCAAAACAAAAAGCGCTCATACACTTTTTCGAATCATGTCCATAGGATTCACCCACATTAATTCTGTGGAACCTAAAAATACCTAAATGGGGTATAAAAACCTAAATATACCCAAACGGGATATAAAACCTAAAATATCTAATTTAGGCAATTTTTTGGTCTTTTTTGTTTGTCAGTTGAGGAATTTTTGTCGGGTTGAAATTAATACCACCAGCGTTTCGTTCAACCCATTGTCGTCTAGGATGGACAGTATAAAGAGAGGAAGTGTAGAGTACCGGCGTATTCCTTTTAAAATATTCGTACGAACAACCATTGTTGCCGTGTATGAACAAGGATATAGATTTCTGTGTTTTAAAGCGTTTGTTTGCCTTAAGCCTTTAGTACCGTCTTGTTGTTCACACTAAGTGGTCACACTGTGTTTTAAAAAGAGGTGTTAATTATGTATTGAATCTTATGTAGCGCATTCAAATTCATTAAACCAATTATTCTACCCGAAAACGATATTTTGGACAAAAACCTAAAAAAAACTATTTCCCCTAATGGAAAACCTAAAACAGTGTTTTTAAAAACCTAAAAATCCGGTCCCTAGTTATTAGCAATATACTGAATAGCACGAGGTTTATTATGCCTCACATTGAATCTCTTCTGCGACGAAACCCTAAGGCTACGGCTCCATTAGCAGTATTCGACTGCTGCCGCGAGCAGTATTCTACTGCCTGAAAATGGAACACACGAAAACAAGTCTACTGTCTGACTGCGAGCTGAAGGCCGAGCTAGCGTTCCCCCACTACCTTACCATGCGCTTGCATTTACTGCCTATGTCTTTCCCCCACTATGCCACCAGCTCGGCCTTCAGCTTACAGTGGCGGCTATTCGGGTGAAGTAGGTGAAGTAGCACTTCACCAGTATTTTTCCTTTACAATACGTATTTTTAAAGTTTATTTCCCATATCTCGAATGTTGGTTTTTACTATAAATGCATTTATGTAATTTTGTATTGCCCGCCACGAGTGATGTTAAAGGAGGAGGCGCCAGAGAGCTCTCGAGTCTTGCAAAGAAGCACGAAGCAGCCTTGATTCACTTCCCCTGTTCCATGGGTAGTCTGGTCCACTAAAAATGATGCTAGCTGATGCTGCAAGCAGCATTTTTCTCGCTTATCCCACGTCCATTCTGAAGGGATCAGACTACCCACGAAGGTGTCGTCCTGCGGCCACATGATGCGCGCGCTTCCCACAGCAAGCTGAAGCTACTACAATGACAGAGTGTGGCGGGTTTCATACCTACTCCTCTTCTGCTAACAGCACCAATTTCACTTCCTCTACCCGTACCAAAGGTAATAAATGTTCGAAATCAATGTTTTTAACATAAATACCTGTTTTGAATTCTCCTCTGTCCAATAATATTTTCAGGAACGTGTCTGTGTGGCTTGAGAACTAAACATCGTGTATAAATAAAACTTATTTGGATTAGATATCTTCTGGGGAGATTGACGACTTTTTCTTACTTTTATACGGTATCCTTATACTTTGAAGGGTAGTTATAAGCCAGCTATCGTTTGTACAAACTCAGGCTTTTAAGTCTTACATCTTTGGGCGAGGCTAGAACAGACTTTCATTCTTCACGATTTTATAAAAAAAAAAACTAACAATTTTGTTTAAATTTTCCACACGATTTGCATAGACGCTAAAGAGCTAGAATTTTTATTTTTAACAATTTTCAATTAATTATTTAAAAGGTGTTTATAAACAACCATATACTTCATTGAAGTATGAACGGTAGAGGAGCTTGGATTCTTTCTCATAAAATTAAATATCATTAACGGAAAAAAAATCATAGGCGTTCGATTCTATAGCACAAAAGTGGGGCATAGGGATGAGACTAGAAGTTAATTTATTTAATGTGTGTCACCATATACCAAGACTACTGTGTACTGTGATGAAAGCCCACTGTTAGGTGTCACAACACTGAACCTTCTTCGGAGATCGTCGCCGATAGGACGCCATAGGACGACAACGTTGAATCACGACGTTTCATTCCTACAATGCATATTTTTTCATAGGCAATCATACGACATGTGACATATTAATCACTGCATATTAATGCCTTGAAGTATCCAGTAACGAGCTGAAGTTTATCAGATAAAATTGCATCTTTCCGACCCTTGCAAGCATATTAACTTCTAAGATAAACAACAGTCATTGGTCGATATCCGAGGCATTGCTAAAGATTATTAGTCAATTTCAAGTCCGCTTCGCACGAATGGAATATTCTGAATAATCTGATTAGGAGAATAATAATTACGATAAACATCAATAGATTCGCGGCGGAAAAGCAGGATCGAATTTATCTAATGAAACTCATAATCCCGATTGGGATTTATTAAGAGTATTCCATGAATAAAATGTATCACATTTTATAAATAATAACTATATTCTTACCCGCATTGTTTAAAATCAAATTATCATTGTGCCAGCTGTCAGATCACGACGTAGGCCTACTAAATGAAGGATCAAAAATGTTGCCAGACAAGTATCTTGTTTAGCGAATATTTCAATTCAGAAAGAACCTTTACTGCAGCTAGAAGAAATGCAGCCGTCCTATGATGATATCACCGACAAATTTGCAGCCATAAAGGACTATCGAAGGATTGATTTGCTATACAAGACATAGGTGAGTTCGGTTATTAACGTAAGCATGTGGCATTTTTTTCCTCTTCACCTAATTTTCCGGTCACGAGCCGCCACTGTCAGCTTACAGTCAGACAGTAGGTGGCTATACTATATGGGCAGTAATTGTACTGCTCTTAACACAATTACTGCGGCAGTAAAAATTTCTACTGCCGCGGAATAGGACATGTTCCATTTTGGCGCAGTAATCTGCCGCGGCAACCTGGCTTCACTCGCTGTAGAAATCTGCTGGCAGCGGCGACGAATGTCTCGAGCACCCTACGCAATTCTGCCTGAAACCAAAGAGAGAAGATAATCAAAGGAACCCTCAGACATCCGGTAGAATTAAAAAAATATATATTTCTGGATATTCCCTAAATTTGTGATGCATTGTAGCAAACACGCCTTCACGTTTCCTGTGACTTAATATTGGATGAATCCACCATTTTCTTTTATGCAATCTTTAGCGATGGCGAAGCAATAGAAAACATACAATTACTTTTAAGATATACAATGCAGTGGCGTAACTAGACCACTTGGGGCCAGGGGCGGATTTATATTTGAGGCTCCCTCCCCAAGTAAAAGCTACCACACGGCTATTTTTAACTTATTTTTCTATGGCTAGCTTTTTTGTCTTTCAGATCATTTCCACGGGCTAATCTATACGAAAAAATAATAGACAGAATAAAGAGCCACGTTTATACTGTAATTGTCTTTTTATAGCTTTTACAACAGAAAACTGTCTAATTGCCTCATTATTTTCATAGCCAAATTGTTCTCGATGAATAACGTTGCTAGTCCATTTAGTCTGATTTGGCTCATTGTTGAGCGCAAATAGTTTTTTTTTTATTGATTTCAGTTCTGAAAATCTTCTTTCACAAGTTGCAACTGGAATGCAAATAGTTAAAATCAACTTTAGTGCTAAACATAAGTTTGGAATTTATTCTTGAACGCCTTTGAACTATTATAGACCATCGCATACATTAAGTGTTTTCTTAAGTTAATTTATAAATTAAGACTTGCTCTATTTTCTTCAATTAAATTATACATCTTCTGCGCATCTTCTAGAGGCCTCTCGCGGTCAACTCGTCAACTCGTTAAATTTTTCGTCAATGTTAAGTGAAATTACATGTTTTATTTTTCATCAGTTAAATGATACATTTCAGCGCAGTATCCAACTGCGCATCTCCTAGTGATCTCTCGCGACAGACTCATGAGCCTGAGACCAAAAACAATGGTAATTAGTAAAGCCCGGATTTTCATGCACTATCAAACTTAAAAACATGCATGCATTCATGCACTATCGTATCTCTAAATATGCTCAATGAAGGGCGAAACATGCACTATCAAAAATCCGCACTGTACTGCAATATATTTCAATTTCTCTTAAAAAGTATACGACAACGAATTTTTTACAAATTCTCCTCACTTAAACTCGTGTGTTTATCAGTTAGGACATTCTTGAACGCAGAAAAATATATTTCTACTTCACAAGAAGTAACAGGGACATAATTACGGGAAGAAATTTGACTGAGGGTGAGATCGAATTATATGTCTCTTACATTTTTTCCACATAATGGGTCTTTCACTGTTGTCAGAAGTTTAAGATCAGGATTTGAACTAAGTACCTTCTTAAGTTTTTCCCTAACTGTCACACCCATTTCTCAACAACACGATTCCAAAGGTAATTCAACGTCTTCAACAATGGCTAGTGACTGACAAATTTGATCAGTGAACATTCTGTTTAGCAGTTATCTTTCAATGGAAGGTGGTGGGGGTCGGCGAGTCGGCATTTTCCTTTGTAGCCTAGAGATCATATTACTATTTATTTAGAGTAAACAGTAGTTTGCACTCTCAAATTGATGCAGGTGGCAGACTCTGTTGCCAAGTCAATCAAATAACAATGGTAATACAATACAACATTTTTATGTTTCTTTGAAAAGTCGAGATTTTAGGGAGGCACATTCATAATGTGCACAGTTATGCATGGTAACTTGATATTATGCACTAAAACCAGAAAATGGGGGTTTATATGCATTAAAAACGTCTGAATATGCTGTGTTAATCCAACAAAATCCAGAACATGCATTATGCATGAATTTTGCCATAAAAAGGCCGAAATATGCAAACATGCACGGAAAAAATATGGTTATTTGGAATCCATAAGGCATGTCATGAGTAACTACGAAGTTTAAGAAGTGTAACCAAAGTATATAAAAACATACATTTGCATGGAAATCCGGGCTCTAGTAATTAGAGTCAATTTTTTTTGGTAACACGTCAAATACTCTATATTTTTATTTAATACAAAAATTCCGATGAGTGAAAAAAGAGGTGGAACATTAATTTTTATATTAGGATGGGGCATCAATGGGGGCCCCCATAGTAAATGGGACCGCCCCATCCTAGGAACGCCACTGATACAACACACTCATGTCCACCATTTATCACATCTATATTCTATATTCTATGCATTTAAAGAACCCAACAACACCAACAAAACTGCTAGTGAAGCCGGGCTGAGCAGAGCAGAGCAGTAAACTACAGCTTTTTTCGCAGAAAATTTACAGCAAGTGAAGCCACCTTCTTGCGGTAAAAATCTAGGCAGTAGAATGCTGCTCGCGGCAGCAGTCAAATACAGCTAGTGGAGCCCTAGCCTAGTTTTATTTTACGGGCTGGGCTGTAGAAAAAGTGCAAGGCTGTTAGTGTAAAGAAATAGGCGAAAACACGTTGAAGCGATTATCATCACCCTTTCCATTTCCTTAATTTTAACCACTACAAATAGGCTACTATTATTCCTACTACTACTATTATCGTGGGTTACGCCGTAGAGTAGTGGTTGAGGCGCTACGCTACCAACCGACAGGTCGCGGGTTCGATTTCCGTTGGAGTTTTTCAATTGGCCTAATCCTTCTAGTGGTACTATGGCCCTGGGGTCGACTCAGCCTCTAATAGAAATGAGTACCTGGGGTAAAGGCGCCGGTGCGTAAGGCTGACAACCTTACCACCTTCACGTGCCGAAATGTCTAACATCTGGGTGCCTCAACCTCCTGGAACCCTCTGGGCCTCTATGGCCTATAGAGGGATCACTTTACTATTATCGTGTATCTAATAATCAAAATAACATAAATAACTATTTCGGCTTTGATAATTTGGTCATAAACTAGCACAAACGCAAGCCAACACAATACTTAATTTCTCTCAAAACATTACTCATAACCAGGTCTAGGTACTGTACCCACCTCAATCACCTGGCAAGTCACCACGACGCTAAAATCTTTTACTCTCCGCTACCGTGGGTCCATTCTCCAGAAGGACTGAAAAGGTGACTATTAGGAGACCAGGAAAGACGGGAACATATTTAACGAAGGGCTTTGAAACAAGTTTTAATGCCCTTCGCATATAATATGTTTTCCAAGAACTTAGAAAACATAAAGAGGAAGCTTAAAACAGAAAGGGTTTATTTAACCAATAAAATAGGCTGAAGGCCATTAAGACATACATGAAATTACAGCAAGATTAAGGAAAATAACCCTTTTAAAATACAATTTCTTACGTATAACAGTTTCTCCAAAGGACTGACACAATAAAATTTTAGAATGAGAAAACACTAGAATTTACGACATAAAAAGTTATTTACTTAAGTTTCAATTAAATGAGTTTAAGACCAATATATATATATATATATATATATATATATATATATATATATATATATTAACTTTACCTTAATAGAGCCTGTACTATTCTGGAAAGGCTAATTACGGCTTTCCCATCCACTGCATCGTGGTTGAAGAAGGCTCACTCAGCTCGCACAATGGACATAAACACTTTTACCGGAAAGAATAAAATACTACAAGGCAAGAAAACGGAGGTTTACATAGCAGAAGATTACAAATTAAGAGCCTAAGTAATCCTTAAAATCTCCAAAAACGCACAGACATAATCTCAAATCAGAGATAGAAACACCGGCAAGCTATCCTGAATCACAAGCCAGAATGGCCCTCTCATGCTTATAACACTTCATAATTAAGTCAAAAATCCCCGGAAACACATATCAAAAGACGTGGTACACACCTGTCTGAATAGACAAGCCTAGCCGAGACTGAAGTATCCTTCCTCAGATCCGTTGTGAACTAGGTGCATGTCCATTGCCCGAAAGATAAAAAACAAATGAGAGCGAGGAACCATTTTCCTCGCTAATTTATACCTGAAGACTCTTTTGTTACGTCAACTACTTGCTACACAATAGGGAAACTAAAGAATCTAGCCACAGCCAAAGTCTCCCTATGGCACTTGCAATAATAGTATATTGCGATACAAGTGCCGTAAGTGGTGCTTACGGATCGAGGAAAGAGTTTGAAAAAACGAGGCGCTCGCGCCGAGTTTTTTCAATTTCCGAGATCCGTTATGCACTTACGGCACGAGTGTTGCATGCTATTTTTTGCATGATGATTATTTATGTCAATTTATTTATATTAATTGAGATATTAGCTGAAAATATTATGTTTATACACTATTAAAGATGGATGTTATATTTCAGAAAGTGATTCGCATGTGTTTGTTGTTATGGGAACCGAATATTTGTAAATAAGTATGGAGGAATTTCTTTAAATAATTGTACAAATTGTAGTATTACGATAAATATATCAAAATAAAGGCATAATTATTATTTATATCAATTTAATTATATTAATTGTGATATTACCTGAAAATAGGCTATTATGTATATACATTCTTGAAGATAGATGTTTATTTCAGAAAGTGATTCGCATGTGTTTGTTGTTATGCGAACCTAATATTTGTCCTGGGGGCCTTGTCCATAAAGGCTTGTATTATGAGGTGTGGCGTAAGTAAATTCATAACAGCACGGAAACTCTTACCGCACATAGCAACAAGATATCTATGCGGGATTGTCAACTTACGATCCACGGCAACAACATTCGTAAGTACCACTAATTAGTTAAGGAGTTCAAAAACGAAATGACGTAACACTATTACCAACAATTTGTCAGTACATGGCTGACCATATATGAAAAAGGCTAAATGACGCAACACAGTACGTTAACAATTTGTAAGTTCGGGGCTGACTAAAATCCTTTTACGTAACAATTTCTTCTCCAAATTTATTCAAATAAAATTCCGTGCGCCAATTGATTTAAGACAATGATTAAAAAAAAAAGGTGCAGTACCCAAGTCGAGAAAGTTAAGAACGTCCGGACCATTGCTTTGTGTAGGTTGAGATGGAGCGTGGCCACAACATGTAAACATACAGTCAGAGCAGGGCACAAAATAATTGTATATGCGTTACACTTCTAGTTTAGAAATGATTTGCCTAGCATTATGTGTTATAAGCTACATGTTTTAATGGAAAGGAAATATACACAAAACATATTTTCTGGTCTTGCACTGCTTTTCTAATCTGATTTAGTGATCGTCATAACAAGATCTTAAGGAATTTTTCCTTGGGTGTCGACTCCCATATGTTCTTAGCCATATGTCTTTCAAGAAACTCTTTACACTATTTATTTTCCACTTTGTTGAAAGTGATGTTGGTATACACCAATATTATACGAAAATGTCGATAACGTTCGGTTTCATCTTCAATGTCTGGTTTCCATATTGAATGAGTAATTTAATATTTCCCATCTGCATCTTGTTATTACAGTGTTTCTCAAACAGTGGAGTTCTACCTGTCTGTATGTATTTTGCAAAATGCGGTGTTCTTTCCTTTCACATCCGAATCTCCCTCAGTTTCTTCTTGCGCTTAACTTTTTGTTTCTGTACTGTGTATTATAAAAAAAAGCAGAATTAATACTAATATGATTCTTGATATAATTAATTTAGTAAAAGAAATAGGATACGATGGATTCTTTGCTTAAAGCATCCCAAGTAAAGTATGTAGAGTTGGATTATTCCCACAAAGTCTCTGGCCTTGAAGACTAACCCAGCCAGCGAGCTTCTCGTTACGTCTCGTTACCAAGATGCGCGAATTCGGTGCGCGTAAGATCAGTAAGCTACCGCTGGGCAGAGAGTGAACATCATGCAGCTTGTCGTCAGTCGTAGAAAATACAATAATAGTTGAGTGGAGGGATGATGCCCCTGCGAGAGAGACAGACAACACGTGGAGTGGGATAGGAGAGCTGAGCCAATCAGGGTGCAGCTACCTCCCCTAGCCAGGAACTCTACGAGCGGTGAGACTCGCTCCTAAGGTATATACGTAAAACCCCAGAGACGTTGTGGAGGTAATCCTACTCTACGGACCCAATCGAAGCAGTAAAGAGGAAGCAATGAACTTTGGTATGAAACACACTGCACGCTCTCACGCCACGAGCCATGACGTAATTTATACTCCGTGCATTCCAAACGTTTGTCTCTTAGGTTTTATTTATTTATTTATTTATTTATTTAACCTGACGGAGTTAAGGCCATAAGGCCTTCTCTACCACTACCAGGTTTGTGACCCAAGGGTGACCTTCTTTCCTCTCGATGCAACTCCTTATCATAGTAAAGGATTTTCTATATTAGTTTCTTCTTTGCTTTTCTATAACTTCAACAGAAATATACATTTCTTTATGAATAGATCATGACTCAGTATTCTCAGCAAATGTTTCTGGTATGTTCAACTGTTTTCATACCGTACGTGATTTGTTTAAAAATAATTGTGCCAACCAAAAGAGCCTGAATTTGCTACACACGAATTCACCAAAACTTTTTTTTATTATTCTAAAAAAAACCATGTCAAATTGGCCGGCCATGGGATTTGAACGCAGGACCTCCGGAATGCGAGTCCAAGACGTTACCATCTCGGCCACCTTGCTCGGTTTTATTAATTTGTTTTACGTAATAAACATAAATATTTAATAGTATATTGCGATACAAGTGCCGTAAGGCACGTTTACGGGTCGAGGAAACAGATTGAAAACCCTCGGCTGCGCCTCGGGTTTTTAAGTTTTCGAGACCCGTAAATGCCTTTACGGCTCGTGTGTTGCATGCTATTTTTTGCACGACGGTTACTTATATCAATTTAATTATATTAATTGTGATATTACCTGAAAATATTATGTAAATACATTCTTGAAAATGGATGTTTATTTCAGTAAGTGATTCGCATGTGTTTGTTGTTATGGGAACCGAATATTTATCCTGGGGGCTTTGGCCATAAAGGCTTGTATTATGAAGTGTATCGTAATGAATTATGACGTAGCGCTTGGACCGTAAGTAATTTAACCTCATCGCAACGGACATAGCAACAAGACTGTGTGGGAATGTCAACTTACGATCCATGTAAACAATTTTCGTAAGTAACACTTACTAGCTAAGGAGTGCAAAAACGAATAAAACGAATCTTGTGATGTCATATGCAGATTCGAAATAAAGCGATTAAAACGTAGCCTACCACAGATTCTTGAACCTTACCAAATCATACATAAACAATTAAAACTATTGTTAATAATAATCTGGCTTCGAGGTGCATTTCACAATTAAAGTGTGAGGAGCTATTTGATAGAGAAGTAGCGGCTCCGGTCATTTCGTTTTCGGCCGTGGGTGTCGGCATGCTGACCACAAGCCCCCAATCCTGCCATCTGTTTATGGCAGATGACAGTGGCGGACGCAGAAATTTTTTTCGGGGGGGGGGATTTGAATAGGTAGAAAGAATACAAAAAAAAAATTAATCAACTTACATATACAATTAGTTTATAAAACTGGCCAATTAGAGTACTTTTTTCAAATTTCGGGGGGGATGTAACCCCCCTATCTCCCCCCCTGCGTCCGCCACTGGTAGATGACGCAGCAGTCGGGTGGCAGTCATGCAGGGATATAGTGCCACAGAGTATTTTATTACTATTATTATCATTATCACTTTTATTGCCTTTACCATTATTACTATTATCGTCATTATCATTATTATTACTATTATTATCAGTGGCGGACGCAGAATTTTTTTCGGGGGGGGGGGGATTTGAATAGGTAGAAAGAATACTAAATAAAATTATTTACTTACCAGTTTTTTAAACTGGCCACTTAGAGTGCATATATAGCCTTTTTTTCAAATTTCGCCACCCCCCAGTGCGTCCGCCACTGATTATTATTATAATAAGCAAGTACGATCAGTCATTTTCTTTAGCTGTGACTTCATGGGAGCACACTCTTGCCTGCCCAGAAGCTTTTGTATTTGAAGGAGTCACTGCCTCTCAGAAAACATATAGCAGTGATTCAATTTCAGTAACAAATAGCAATACATAATGGATCCTGTACTTAAATCTGAGTGTATTAAGATTGAAATTAAAGAAGAGATTTCTGAAATAGAACAGAAAACTGAAATACTGCCTGTTAGATTTGACACAATACACACACAAATAATCAAATGTGAAAATACGGACGATTCTACAGCATGCAGCGCCATTCAGAAGTGTGAGCCTGTGGCGATTACATTTGACACAATACAGTCTCAGCAAATAAAATATGAAAACACAGAAAACAAGGACGTTGGAGTTAATCAGAGAAATAATGAAGAGCAGCAAATTCAATTACACTCAACTGCTGTATGTACAAGCACATCCTCTGCCCTTACCTCTACTAGAGTCAAACATCTCTCATGTGACATATGTGCCAAGAAATTTTACCAAAAACCGGATCTCAAACAACATCTGCTTACTCACACTGGACAGATATGTGATATATGTGCCAAGAAATTTTCCCAAAGTGGGACTCTCAAAACTCATCTGCGTACACACACTGGACAGAAACCGTTCTCATGTGATGTATGTGCCAAGAAATTTTCCCAAAGAGGGACTCTCAAAAATCATCTGCTAACACACACTGGACAGAAACCGTTCTCATGTGATATATGTGCCAAGAAGTTTTCCCAAAGAGGGAGTCTCAAAAATCATCTGTCTACTCATGAGAGGAACAATCTACAATCTTTCCTAATGTAATGTGTGCACCGAGCCTTTGTCCTGTGTGAGGCTCTTCAACTAATACAGACTATCACAGGTTGACCTCGTACTATGAGAAGTGATAGAAATAGTCATTTGAGAGTTTTATTTATTTATTTTTTTTTTTTAAATGAATGAAAATGGAATATCGCACAATGTGCATTAATATCTTTCCCTTTGCATTTAGTCTTGTAGACAGAATTGTTTTAGCGATTCGCTTCTTGATCCACAGAACATGGCATGGTACCTATCACAGGGTTTGCCACATCGGCTACATCTACAGTCTGAACCAGGTTCATGAAATCTCTGAATGGTGCACAACTTGTGATGGAAGCCGTGCACCGCAAATCTAACCACTATGTGACGCAGCTCATATCCTCCATGTTTCCATTCGTCTGTAGTCATGGCATCTGTCGAGTAGAACTCCCACCAGATGTCTCTTTTCTTTGACTGAAGCTCTTGAAGAAGGTCTACATAAGGCGGAGACGATGGTAGTAGCAACTGTAATCTTATTTCCTCTATGAAGAATGGCTCTCTCGCTAGCTCATACACCAATCTAGAGCATGTAAACTTTGATAGGCCCAGAGCTTTCTTGATGAAGATGGCTTTCACTTCCTCAATCTGTTCCAGATGTTTTTTCTTTAGATAGGGCCAAATGACTTCTAGTCCGTATGTTATGACAGGTGTGACTTTGAGGTTGAACAGTTTCAAGGCTGTGGGCAAAGATAAGTTTCGTATTTGTTTGATGTCGTTCATGGATCTTATTGCTGCGTTTATGCATTCTGTCACGTGTTGTGTGAATGTGGGGCCTGTCGTCTGAAAAGTAACTCTGAGGTACCTGAAGCTCAACACTGCTGCTAGGGGCTTATGCCGTATATGGAACTCAACTTTATGGCCTCCTCTTCTGAAACTCATAGATACTGTTTCTCCTCGTTTATTCGGAGTTCGTTTTCGTCTGCCCACTTGACAAGGAGGCCCAAAGCAGTTTGGAGGTCTTCCTGGCATCGTGAGACCATCACAATATCGTCTGCATAGATCAGCATTCTAATGTTCTCAGAGGTCTCTATGCTGGCTACGTCCGCTGTCGCTATTATAAAGAGAAGGGGACTGAGTGGGTCCCCCTGCAGGACTCCATTTGTTTGCTCGATCAGGTTCGATCTGTCGATACCGTCGTTGATTTCAATGACGTTGGAAGCCATTATACTTCTGATAAGCCATGAGAGGTGATTCTCCCCTATCAGGCGTTCTAATTTCGAAATGAGCATCGATCTATTGATGGTATCGAATGCTTTGGAAAAACCTATGAAAACAGCATGGAGTTTTTCTTTCGGTTCTTCCAGGGCGTCTATTATTTCCGCCTGTAAACATTGGATGGCCTGTATCGTTGATCTGTCCCTCCTAAAACCGAACTCCATTTCGGGGAGTTGTCCGTCTACTAGATTGCTCAGTCGCACACTCATAATTTTAGTCAGCGCTTTGAACATTGTACATTCTAGGGCGATCCCCCTATATGCATTAGGATCCCCTGTATTCCCCTTCCCTTTGTACAGCATCTTAACGGTTGATTTTCTCCAGCTGTTCGGTATATTGCCTTGCTTCAGGCATTCATTAAATAGGTTCTTTATTGTGCCCCTTAAGACGTGCAGCATGCCTTTTAGATGTTCGTTGTATATTAGATCGGGTCTGCACGCCTTCTTATTCTTTAATGCCCTCACTGCTGACTCAACTTCTTCCTCACTGAACAATTCTAGATCTCCTATAGCCTCTAAATCCTGGGTATGTTCGATTGTGGGGCGAGTCTCTCGTTCTTGGAGGACGGCGCTTAGGTGGTTCTCCCATACTTCCAATGGGATATTTCGCGGAAACTTGGGTTCAGCGCTCTGTATGGGTTCTGCTCTGCCTCATCAATCAGTCACGCTTCTTCTTCTTCTTCTTCCTGGTGTTTGTTTTTGGCATCCCTTATCAGTTCTTTATAATTTTTCCTTTCGCTAGCGTAAGTTTGTAGATGCTGTGGGCTCGGGTTCTCCATGGCTGTGTGTAAGGCTTCTAAGGCAGCTCGTCGGGCATGGTAGCATTCCTGGTTGAACCATGGTTTTGCTCTCCTGTTTCTCTCTTTAACGGGTGGTGTCAAACCATGCATAGTCCGTTCAAGTCTTGACGTTGCCTCGTTCAAGTCACCATTTGCGACGAGTTCATTTATTGTCTCATGGTCTGCTTGGCTCAGCGCTCCTGGGATGACTCTCCTCGACATCTTAGTGGAGTGGGGGCGGTTCTTTGTGATGTTAAACTCTGTACTCAGCTCTACCTCAACTGGGAGGTGTTTCCGTAGGACTGTGTCTTTAAGCAGTTTGGGAGTCGATGCTTTTAATTTTTCATTAATTAGAAAAAGATCTATGGTGCTACTGCCGTTTGGTCCTATATATGTCTTGGCGTTTTTGTCGTTCAGCAATGTTAGGCCCTCTGCTTCTAAGTATTCAAGGACAGCAGTGGCTTTCCCATTCACTACATCTATTCGGCAGTTTAAGTCACCTGCTAAGATCAGAGGTTCGTTGTTGTCTAGGTCTGCCATGACAGTGCTCAGAGCATCGATTATTTCATAAGATGTCCATTCTGGTTGGAAATACACACCCAGAATATTACAAAATGCAGTCTTCACCACTAGTACGTTGTCGGTGCTATGAACGAGCTTGAATGGGGGCATCCTCAAGGATAGTAGACATGTGATTCCTCCTCTCGGTCTGCCTCTTTCACCTTGTGATGCCAGCACATGAATTGCATACGAGTTCGGCGAGTACCAGTCTGATAATAAGAATGTTTCCGTAAGTATCACTAAAAAGTATTCCTCAAATGTATTCGTAGTCATCATACTTATTGCAGATTTCAGTCCCTCCGCATTCAACAGTAAACACTGCATGTCCTCAATTGATTTCTTAGTATGGCTGTCGAAATCGAAATTCCCGAAAGATTACACCCTTTGGCCAGAAGGCCTTGTTGTTTAACCTCTCATACTGATCTGAGGTTACGCCTAGGCAGAACGCCTTGTTGCAGTTCCTGGTTCGGAGTTCGATGCATGCTTTTGTTTCACAGCCACTGTTATCTCTTACATAGTCGGTAACATCTTCTGCCGTTATATTCTCATCCAGCCTGCTTACGTACAGCCATGACAGGATTTCCGCGGCTCGCAGTCTGCCCTTGTTTGCGGTCGCCACTCCTGTCTGAGAATTATCCCATCGTTCCATGCTTGGTTGTGCTGCTCTGATCTGACCTGTCGACCGTTTCGTGCCTACGGTCCTCCACTCTTGTTCATCTTGCTCCTTCTGCACTTGGTCCTCTGAGAGTGTCACGTTGTTCTCCGTTTGATCTGTTTCTTTCTGTGCTTCTTGTTTCTTATCATCCGTTTTTACTCTTCTGTCACCTCGATCTGGTCCTTTTTTTTTAATGGGAAGCAGAGAAACACAGCCAGCAGTTGGTTTATAAAGGAATAAGTTTTGATATAAGAGGTGTATTACTTGTTACTTATTTATTACTTGTGTGATGCATGGAGCTGCCATCACATGTTCTGCTGAATAAAAATGACCGCCCTCTCTTGAGTCCATTGCCGTGGTGACATGCTGCTCACTGTTATATTGCACTATTAACTCTGCTTATTGTTTGTTAAAACAAACCTTGTACCCTTTTTCATTACATATTATAATCCCATTAACAAAAATACTTCACAATTAAGAAACAATACCCTTTCTGCACTTCTGCAGATGATGTTTACGTTATCACCCAGCAGACAAAACATCATCTGCATAAGCTAAAATTCTAGGCCTACCTTGTATTCCCGAACTTTCCTAATGGCATATTCCAAAGTGAAATAAAAAAGTAATGATGGTAACAGTAATGAACAAAACCTTGCGAATACAATATCCTTAACACTTTCAACACCATGTCCGTACGTGATACATTCTGCGTTTTATTCCTGCATGAACCAAGCCCATATCCCTTACGTTGCACACTTTTCTATGCTCAAAAATGGAAGACATGTGTATTTGAGGTTTCAAACAGATAAACGTGAAGGTTAGTTTATGTACTTCCCAACAGAGTGTGCTTCATACACTTTTATCGAACCTTGCATCAATTTATGTCAACTTTTCTAACATCGAAAAATCTGTGATTACCTTAGCATCAACAACATGATAACGTTCATCAACAATGTCGGATTCCGATGAAGTGAGTTTTTGAGGCTTTTCTCCCACTAATGAAAATGTTTCTTCTTGATCAGATGAGGATATTTCTACTAACGAAGAAGATAATTATGAACCTTCTGAAACGTCTAGTAATGATTCTGGTAAGTTGATAAAGATTTTGCTTACGTAAAATACAACCTTAGTTAGTGACTACTTAAAGTAATCGTATGAAGCTAGAAATGTGATACTAAGAAGTTCCTTGTTATAATTCAAGTTTATTTATTTTCAGATGATCATATGGAGACCAATGGTGATTTACGCCCATCAACAAGCCATGGTGGATCTAACTGGAGCCTAGACGATGATCAGCCTAACCTGCCTAGATTTCAGAGTTTGTGTGGTGTCAACATACAATTGGACAAGAATCATATTGAACTGGACTATTTTTCAACGTTTTTTGGTCGTGAAGTGGTGAAACACATGAAAGTTCAAACTAATAGGTACGCAGGAGTAAAAATAACAGACATGAACCCTAAAGAAAAACTCTTTGTGGCACAAGTGGTCAGGGGTGAAGATGCATGAAATGTACTTTTTCTTTTCTATCATCTTGCATATGTGCATTGTAAAACTGCCCATGATAAGTGACTATTGGTCTATTGATCCATTCTGTAGTACTTCTCTGGTCAGCAAACTAATGAGCAGGAACAGTTTCACTGTCATTCTGTACATGTTGCACCTGAACGATAACGCGACGTTTATCAAGATAGGAGAACAAGGACATGACCCTTTACACAAAATTAGGCCCTACTTTGACTCTCTTTTGGAAACATGTAAATCCAGCTTCAATCCATATGTCAATCTCACAATAGATGAGGGTATTTGCGCTTTTTGAGGCAGGCTTGGATTTAGGGTTTACATGACGAACAAACCAAAGAAGTAACTTATGGCATGAAACTCTATTTGTTGTGTGATGTCCTGAACTGTGAAATATACACTAGCAAAGCTTCTGGAATGGACAATAGTATTATGTTCCTGTTTCAAAGACTGTGCCATAATTATTTTCATAAGGGTCACTGCATTTTCATGGACCGGTTCTATACAAGCCTTTCTTTGCTGGATTTCCTTTGGCAAAATAAAACATTAGGAGAGGTCTGCCTGAGAATATGAAGACTGCCAAACTGCAGAAAGGAGAAAGCAAGTATTGGAGGCAGGAACATTTACTTGCAGTGAAATAAAAGTCAACTAGGGAAGTGTACTGCCTATCGATGAAACATATTTCAACTTCCACAGTGGTCAACACCAGGACCAAACAAGTGGATATTAGAAAACCAGATGTCATATTGGACTACATCTTGATCAAAACAGGTGTAGATAGAGTGGACCAATTATCTAGCTACTACCCGTTTTGCAAGAAAATGCTTAAGTGGTGGAAAAAAAATTTCTTCCATCTGTTCATCATATCCATTGTAAACGGTGGGTCATCTACAAGGAAGTGACAGGGAAGAAAAAACCGCTGGTGGATTTCATGAAGGCCATGGGGAAGCAGTGGCTGATCTTGGTGGCATGGAGCGTTTGGAAGAAGAAAACTCCATACAGCGACTAGTGTTGATAGGACTTTTGGTCGCCATTTCCCGGAGAAGGCCCCTACGACAGCTGGTAAAACAAATGCAACAAGGTGTTGTAAAGTGGAAAGAGAATGAGAAGGGAATCAAGATGGTGGTGCAGTGTGTGTAATGTAGACAGGCCTGACGAGAGGGAGGGGCAGCCGGGGCTGTAGCCCCGGGGCCCGGCCGACCAGGTTTTATTTTTTACCTTCTAAATTTACTCTAAAATAAAATTGTTTATAAGTCAATAAACAGCTTAAGTTATGTTTTATGCGTTTATTTTATCTGCATTGTCCTGTCGTATAACGGTGACACGGAATTAATCAGTTAATCTGAAATGGATTATTCTTGAAGAAAAATTGCTATTTTGGAAAGTAGAAGCAGAAAGCTTTTTGATAATTTTCAAAAGATTAAACTGCTTCATACAGATAAAAGTGTTCCTAATTAGAACATTTTAATGCATTTTTCCATTTCCTGCCCGGCATCAGTTAATCGATTTAGTCCAAAATCAATAAGCTTCGTCCCATGGGCGTTATAGCCTAAATGGTATACCAAGTTTTATGAAAATCCGATAAAGCGTATTTGAGTTATCGCGCTTACAGATACATGGACAGACAGACAGACAGTTCCTGTCTACCAACCGGTACCATTCTGGAACTTAATAATTATATAATATCATTACATAATCTTTTTGTTGCATACATTATAAAGGGCGAGTTGGGTAGTGAATTTAATATTTGACGGGGGCCCAGGAAAATTTGTCCCTGGGGCCCTTGCTCTCTTTCCATGGCCCTGAATGTAGGACTGTGTATGCCAGATTGTTGAAAGGAATATCATACGCATGTAAATTACTAGCCTGTGTGCTAAAAAAAGTTATCTTTCTACATTAAGTATTATTTTAGTATTTCAGTATTTCAGTTAGTATTTTTCCAATAAATCTGTTTTTAATCCTCTATACCTTAGAAAAAATTATTTACAAAAAAAAAATCCTCAAACAGCCTGTGAAATGTTTATATGAGAGTGAATACAGAAAGAATATCATTAAAAGAAAGATGAAGTTTCAGTCTTCAAGGTTTAGTAATTGAATATTTTGTAATATATTTGGAAATATTTTTTAAAAAGTCACAAAAACAGATGAAAACAACTGGTTCACAAGGTGATCATGCTGAAAAATGACATGGTGTGGAAAGTGTTAACAGATCCCCATAAAAAAGAAATACTTTTATGTTTTATTGTTAATTGAATAAAATGAATCTTTTTAATATTAAGTGCCATTTTATTAGCTAGAAATCATGTAATTAATTCATAAAATGCCTTTGTAGCTATTCTTGATAACTGTTCTTGTGACGTTCCTGTTAAAAGTGCAGTATTGTAGTATCATCTGCAAAAAGCAAGTTACATAGCAAGTCATTGATGAAAATTTAAAGAAGAAAAAAAAAATCCCAGTATCGATCTCTGAGGTACTCCATATTTAAAACAATCCCTAACTTAGACTCATATCCATTTCTTATTAGGCCTACCTTTTTAAGTTCTATCCGACAGGTATGATTTGAACCACTTTATGTTAAATTATACAACCCATAATGATCCAATTTCTGAAGTAGGATTTCATGATTTATACAGTCAAACGCTTCAGCTAAGTCCCAGAAAATTCCAGAGCATACTTTTTTATTCTAACACTTCTAATATTTCTGTATTATGTTGAAATGTAGCATTCTCAGTGGACATGCCACTTCTAAATTCAAATTAAGATGATGTAAGAATGTTATTCAAATTAAGATAGTGTATTATGCGGTTGTAAATAGATTTTCAAAACCTTTTGAAAATTAGGTTAAGAGCGATATAGGTCTATACTTTAGTGGTGGGTTTTTGTCCCTTTTTTAAAAGAGGGGCTGTTTCAGTCTTTCTGGAAATATTCTACTTTTGAATGAACTTAAATGAACAATTTCATATATGCCTGAGAGGCTTACTAAGTTCAGATGAGGAACTTTTTAATAACATATTACTTATCTCATCCCATCCAGATGAGTTTTTACTTTTGAGCAACTTGATTTTATCTGTAGCAAGATTGAGATCGGAAATATACACACTAAACTTCACTAAAAAGGTATATTTACCCGGGTAAATATATCTTTTTAGTGAAGTTTAGTGTGTATATTTCCGATCTCAATCTTGCTAAAATATACACACTAAACTTTACTAAAAAGGTATATTTACCCGGGTAAATATATCTTTTTAGTGAAGTTTAGTGTGTATATTTCCGATCTCAATCTTGCTACAGATTTCAACACTTCACTGTAAATTTCCATCTAATATTTATATTGAACTTGATTATATTTTCAATTTCTATAGAGGAAGTCAGTTCAATTTGAAAATTATGGTTCAAAACCAGTAGATTTTGTTAGTAGGGCCTAGGTCTTTTGCCAATATTATATTTTGTAGGAATACATTTCTCTACAATATTTATAAAGTGACTATTAAAAGCATTTGCAACATCTGATAAATGATCTAGTTTTCTGGTTTTGTATGTTAGGGACATACAATCATTGTTTCCCTGTGGATATGATGGTATTGTACTCTAGGTCATATTCAGATTTACTGAGTGGGGTGTTTACTTTTCTGTGAGCCAGTGAATTTATTACTGCATGTTTATGCATGATTGGGCTTATGCTATTAGCTTTGATGTAACAATCTGCGTGTGCTTTGCTGTATAATGTCTAAGTAGGATAAAATTGGAAATCATCTTTCACATCTCTGTTCTTTTTGTACATATTTAATTACCGTTGTCTTTGAGAGTGATTTAGTCAGATCCCATTTGCCCTAAATAATAGGGGAGAGCATGGAGGGATGGGACTTTCGATATAATACAAAAACTACGTTAGAAATTGGTATCAGAAGTTTGCAACAGCAATAGTCTGCTATATTAGAAAGTATAGTGGATGTTATGCTGTAACTTTCAGAGAAATGAACTTCCTTCATTTTTTGTCAACAAATTATAAATTTTCAGAATTTCTAAATAGCCTTGTAATTTTTAAAATTGGGAAATTACCATAAATATTTTGTAAGTGATGAAAACATCTGACTTTTGAGTAATGTAGAGCAACTGAAAGCAAGGCATAGGTCTGATAGTTTGGGTGATAACTGCAATGCAGGAAGGATGGGACATTTATATGCACATTTCCTGCAAAATTGGAAATGTATTTTAAGGTGAGAGAAGGAATACATTATCTTGCAACATGGAAATATGCGAGCTTTGAACCAGTTTTTAAAAATGGTTGTGTTTGTCTTTCCTCTCAAGTTCAATATAAAACATCGCTATGTGGGGCATTGTGTGAGACCCACTCGTAGATTGTTGACTTTCCTATAAACAAGAAATAAACTATATTTTACCATAAAAAATTTCCATCTCGAATGATTATTTCTTTTGTCTGACCTTACTATAATATCCTTATTATATGTGACTTAACTGTACCTTAATAAATAGTAATACTTACTTACTTGCTCAATGGCAATAGATAATTCCTAAGCAAGCTAAAGGAATATTATATATTTTATGGAACCCAAAGGTTCATTGCCGTGCTTACCTGAGTCCGCCATTCAACCCCATTCTGTGCTAACTTCATCCAATCATCCCCCATAAATCTGTTCTAAGATTGTCCTCCCACCTATGTCTTCCACTTGGTCTTTTCCCTTAATAATAATTTTCCTTAGGGTTTTTCCACAATGTTGTGGTTTCGCTCAACCAAACAATACATAATAATAATGATTACATACCAATGTTAACTAATTTTGCTCCAGTCGGCCTTCAAGTTCCCATTTCGTCACCACCTTGGGCAAACTTTCATCGTCATTCTTTTCACATCACCATCCCATCTTACTCAAAAAAACTATTTCTACATCTTTATGCACATTCATTACTTGTTCTATTACAGTATTTGTCCTTCACTTTCTTGCTGATCGTTTCTTTGTTATTAGGCCTCCATATACTTAATACACATCGCTTATATTCAGCTACACTCTTTGTCGTTACTTTCTCAGTATTGGTTACGAAATGTATATTCACTTTGTGTACACCGTGTTTATGTGTAAGCTATGTACATACAAGAAACAAAAAAACAAAAAAAATCCGAATAATTGCAGTTTTGGAAATGGCTTATTTATATAGTTTGCATCTCTTTCATATTTATTTTTAAATTCTGGCTGCTAGTTCCTTAGATAGAGCCCTTTTTCTAAAAGCTTCATTTTGGCATGCCACTTGCTTAGCTATCTCCTCTCTGCTAAAACTTATAATATTAGCTATTAATTGTCACTAATACACTAGTAAGTAAGTGGAATAATGTGCTGAGTAAGTACGACCTGTTTGAACTTCCCTTTTTCTCTTTTATCCCTACATCATAATAATGATATATTGCCTACCAGTTTGCTCTTACCTTGCTTTATCCTCTAAAAATGATTCAGCCTTTTCTCAACTAATTCAAAGGCTACCACAAAGAATAAAGATCGGTGGATAATATTTTTTACTCACTACTGAAATGACATTCACTCACTACCTTTCATTTGTACAAACTTCGGCCTGCCTGAGGCTGAGAAAATTGAATAAGCACTTTTTGCAATACGTCCTCTTATTCTATATGAACTTCTAAAATGAGGAAATGATGTTGTCCATGCCCAGGGTATAGAAAGTTATGCAAGTACATCATATAAGTATATTTACGTGGATTTTTATCCCTGTTATTGATTTATAGGAACGACTTCTATTGATATCTTCTGTAATTCGATCCCTGGTCGTGCAATTTCTCAAGACTTCTTATTTCACTGCAAACAATAGTGTTTTCGTGGATGCTGCTTTTTGGCTTCATTACCATGCATTGTTTTCCATTTGGTGAGTTCAGTGTAAGGTCAGTAAAATCAGTGTATTTTTTATGTATGACTTTTTTAAACGAATGATAAGATTTGTTATTTTGAGTCATAAACATTTCTTAACAGAACTCTCTCAGTTTATGTACAGTTTCATTTTACGGGCCAAGCCCATTATAGAGATTACACAGGATATGACCAGACGTCACTGTTGTTCTTTCCCCTTTCGTACAAATTAATAATTCTCAAATCCTTCATTTTAACCACAACAAATACTATTATTCCTACTATTACTATTATCGTGTATCTAATAATCATTTACAATTCCAAATAACATAAATAACTATCTCAGCACTAACAATTTAGTCCGTAAACTAGCTGGTTTTTGACAATGCACAATCGTAAGCCAACACAATATAATGATAATAGTGTCGCTCAAAACAATACTTATAACCTACATTTCTCCCCCATGTATTCAACGGCTGTAAAACCACATCAAACCAAACGATCTTTCTAGATTACTTCTTTATTTGCGTATTCTATAACTTGAAGAGAGTTTATAAATAAATTTCTATACGAATGAATCATGCTTTATTATTTTCAGCAAATTAAGCTATGTTCATTTGTCTTCATATGTCATTTCTTCCAACAAATGGTTGTTATTGCTGATTGTGCTTTTAGGGGAAATTGGTACATTGCGACTCACCCAAGTCCCCCACTCCTACTCTCAATCCCTCCCCTAGCGGTGACATTTGAATTACCAGAAGCGACGGTAGCGCCATCTCTTAATGAACTGATGAAACAGAAAAAATAATTTTTTTCTTCTTTATTCTCTTCTTTTCCCGGCTCCTTCCTCCCTTCCTCTCACCTCCTCTTCACCCTACCTACCTATTTGAGACCTATTCCTAATAGTAAATTTTGGATCGACCGGGATTCGATCCCGGGACCCCTAGCATTATAGCTAGGAGTCTTGACCACTACGCTACGAGTGAATGTTGAGCACTGAAGGATTTCATGAATTTTAACGCAAGAATCGGTTTTTATAAGTATTGTTGGTACAAGGGGGTGCATCAATTAAGCCGCATTTTATGTTATAATACGGCGTTTTTTATAATTATGAAATATTATGTATGGTACAAGGGTATTTTTTGTGTTGTGAAATAACCTATTTTGTTTGGAAGGGTCGTTTTTATAATTGTGGAATATTATGTGGAGGTGCAAGGGGCTTTCTTTATTGTGAAATATTAGGTGACATATCAATTGCAATTATGCATTACCGGCGTTGAGCAACGGCTACAGGCATGAAGGTATGCGTTGCGGCCGCGGGAAGCAGCCAGGCGAGTGGCGAGTGGAAAGGGGAGCAGGGTGAGTCGCAAAGTACTAACTTGCCGCTTTTAGTTGTTTATGATTCTGTTTACTTATTTTCATGTCCTCAATTGTTGCCAATGCTCTAAGGATCGCAGCTTGTTCTGCATTTAGCTTTGATTCTACGTATAACCTCTCCTTCCTTAAATATTATTGCTGCTGCACGAACTTTTGCTTGGATTTTGCTTCCATCCGTGTAGATTTTTGTATCATAATATTTGCCTTCATGTCTCCATCAAGAGGATGCTAATGTAAAGGTGCTTCATATTCAGTAGATTCAGGTGTCATTCCATTTGCTATTACTATTATTGGTATTCCTATTATTATTATTATTATTATTATTATTATTATTATTATTATTATTATTGTTGTTGTTGTTCTTGTTACTGACCGCCTGCTTGGTCTAGTGGTTAGCATCGCTGGCTACAGATAGGCCCGGGTTCAATCAACGGTTGTAGCTCTCACTTCTGAGGTAGGGATGAATGGAACGGAGTGCACTCAGCTCCGTGATATAAAAAACATCGATTATCGACATGAAAATAAACGTTTTGGAATTTTCCTGTGGTTTCTAGCTGATCTGGAAGTGGGCAAATATTAATGTCAATGAGCGAGCCCTTTTTCGGGGGTTATAGGGCTAAAAATAAAAATAAAAATTACTTTTTTTGGAATTTTCCTGTGGTTTACAGCCTAAAAGCTATATGTGTACCAAATTTCTAGTTTCTAGCTCATCTGGAAGTGGGCAAACATTAATGTCAGTGAGTGAGTGAGTTAGCCGTGTGGCTTTATATTATAGGGATTTTATTAGTATTAGTGAAATTATCAATATTATTATTTTGAATAATTTACTAGAGTTATATAATTCATATTTCATGCTATGTATCCACATTCTAAGTTTAAATTATCCAGTAAAGGCAATATCGTATTTTGATAAATTTTTAAGTGGTATGTAAGGCAAGAAATAATTATGAGATCAGACAGCATGAATTCTATGCATTAACTCTTTACGGCCATTAATAATTAAGAAAATAACTTTTTAAAATTTATTTTATATTATTTTTATTTTTTGTTTCTGGAGAATCCGATACAACAATGAACTTTATGAGAAATATGGTAATCTGGATCTGGTTACATACATCAAGCTGAGGGGGCTAGAATGGGCCGGACATGTATACAGGATGGAGGAGCATAGAATACCGAGAAGGGTTATGGAAGGAAGATTATATGGAGTAAGACCAGTAGAAAGACCCAAGGACAGATGGGTAGATGCAGTAACAGCGGATGCTAGGAAATTCATTGATACGGCGGCATGGAGAAGAAAGTCTATGGACAGGGAAGGGTGGAGGAAGAAGATAAAGGAGGCTAAGGCCCGACTTTGGGCTGTGACGCCAGTGTGATGATGTGATGTTATTTTTAATTTTAAATTTTGTGTTTTTTTATTTTTATTTTATTTATTTTATTTTTATTTTTATTTTATTTATTTTATTTTTATTTTATTACAATTTTTGTTTTTCAAATATTGGAAATAACATGTAACGGAACGAGGCGAAAGTCACTGATAAAACACTTATAACAGAAATATTAGAATTAACTAACAGGTGAGAGTAACAGTAACAGGTCAGAGTAACTAGAGCAGATGAGAGTAACAGTAACGAGTCAGGTAACTGGAGCAGCTGAGAATAATGTTAACGGGTGTAACTCTCAACACGTTAATTTGTTCCAGATCAGTTACATTCGCTCGACACCGACAAATTTCTCAACAAAACTAATAATAATAATAATAATAATAATAATAATAATAATAATAAATAAGTAAATAAATAAAATCAAAATCAAAACGAAAAATAAAAGTATTAAAAAAACCCTGAGAAAAAGGAGAGCTGCTGAGAAATTTGGAGTTAAACCATACAGAATTCTTATATATTTATACATCTTTACACGCTAGCGGCCGTAATTTTGAATATATTTGAACCAAATTTGATTATGTTATTTCTAGGCCCAATAGTTAATGAGCAAAATTGGCCCAAGGGGGGAGGGGTCGTGGGAGAGGATTGAAATTTAAACAAATATATCTCGGCCCCTATGAAGTATAGAGAGAAACTTGGTTGGAATAAATTAGAGTACTCCCTATGGAGTTCACAGTGACACTAACGATTCGAGGGTTTTGGGGGTACGAGTAGGGGTGGGGGATGGACATTCGAAAATTTTGAAATCGCGTCTTGTGGGGTATCGTTGAAAAACTCTTGATGAGTACTCTACAAATCAATAACTAGTTTCTCGATAGCCCTCATATAAGGCGAGATTTGAATGTTTGAAAAAGTGCTCTTTCCTCTTTTTTGCAGTTATTATTGCGGGTTTATCATGCCAAGGCTAAAGAAGAAGAGAACTGCGCAGTGACAATAAATTAAACCAAAAGCACTTCGAAATCTACTTCAGCCTGTAGGCCTGCCTAAAGGGATTTTATTTCACTTCACACAAATCCACTTAATAGGAAATTATCAATCTCCGCCATTTCATGCAGATCTCTAACCTTAAATGGATGAATTTTCGCTTCTCATCGTAGGCCTAATGATTACGCGATGGCGTAGTGGGTAAGATGAAGGGCTAATATGCTAGTGGTCCCGTGTTCGGATCTCCTTAGGTCGAAAATTTAAAGATAGGAATAGATAGGTGGGGTAAAGGAGAAAAGGGATTGAATAGTAGAAAGGTGAAAAGAAGTGGTGAAGGGGGAGTCAGAATTTTCAACACTGCTAGTAGTTCCAACATTCACATCTAGATGTCTCGAGTGGGAGGAGCTAAAGGGACGACCTGTTTTTCCCTCGTTTTTTAATAAAAATCGCGGACTCAGTGCTACTATAATAAACAACAACAACAACAAACCCCTATTTTTGGGATTTCCATACCCCACACCCCAAATAATAGCAAACTTTCGTCTGTTCGGTCACTCCTTTCTGTATTTTCTGGTTCCGCCTTTGGTAGAGACGAAAATAAGATATCCTAGGAGGAGCTTTGGTAACGGTTACTTTTGATTTTTTGTAACAGGTCGTTACCGTTACATACATGTAACAGATACAAAGTAACAGTTACAAGAAATATTCCCCATCAATAATAATTTATTGGTCACAGTCTAGATTTACTCACAAGACAAGCCGCCAGCCCAGCCAGGGAGCAACATGATGAAAGGGAGGAGTGAAAGGCCAACGACTGTCCATGCAGCACTAGACACCGGAAGACCTTCTAGGGCAGCAAGCGGAAAGGACAAGTTGTCATTACTTCTATGGAATGTAGAAGGTCTCTGCAATGTACTCAGACTAAGTCCACCAAATGTTTTTGAAGCTGATATTGTAATTCTTGTTGAAACGCTCTTAACCAAGGACATCGCCATACAAGGGTACTACAATACCCACAATCTGGCAACACAAGGGGAACGTGGACGTCCAAGCGGGGGCATATCATGTTTAATAAAGCCATGGCTTTCACCTCACGAAGTATCTTATAGATCCGAGAACCTACTCGCAATCAAAGGAAACGGCATGTATATTGCCTGTGCCTACTTCCAGCCACACCACACACCGCAGGAAATCATAGAAAGCCTACTATATATGATAACTCAGGTTGATCAATCCATGCCAGCTATTCTAGCAGGAGACTTCAACTGTCGTATAGACAAAATGGATAAGAAGTGCGCGCTAGTACTGGAATTCCTAGAAAAAGAAGGCTTCTCACTAGCAAACTCGAGAGTCACTCCAACGTACATTTGCCATAATGGCGCAAGCTCCATCGATCTAATATTAATTAACACACATGCCGCAGCATCAGGTTTCAGAACTCTCTCAAACTCTAGTATGGCCCCATTAAGGAAGCATCTTCCAGTGACACTTGACATAAAACTCAACGCCAAACGGCCAAAGAAAGAAAAGCCAGAAAGAGTGAAGATAAGTCACACACTCAACACCCATGTTCTTGAGGAATCAGAATCCGCAATAAGACACATTAAAGAACAAGTACAGGTAGGAGAAATAGAAGCCGCAGCACTACGCTTGGAAGACGGTCTGAAGAAAGCACAAATCAGAGTAGTCAGGAAAGAAAGACACTCTCAGCCATGGTTTGATGTGTCCTGCTATCGGAAACGGAGTCAGGTACTGGAATTCCTACATACAATAAAACCGTTCGCCACAGGCAGAGAATTAGAAGAGTACGGTGCCTTAAGACGCAACTACAAGTGTCTGATTGAGGAAAAGAGAGCGGCCTGGGTAGAAGAGGAAGAAAAGAAATAGTGATGAGCAAATGCAAGACCAAGACCAAGACCAAGGCGGTCTTGGTCTTGGTCTTGGTATTGCACTCTCAGTCTTGGTCTTGGTCTTGCATAGGTAACCCTGGTCTTGGTCTTGGTCTCGGTCTTGCATCAGTAGTCTTGGTCTTGGTCTCGGTCTTGCATACTCGGTCTTGGTCTTGTTGCAAGAGTCTTGCAGTTTTCTTTTACGCATCTTTCTGTGATCATTGGCGTTTGCATGATTTAAAGTTACACCTATTACATGTGTGTTATTGCTTGCGAAAGTAACGAAAGCTAATTGCTTTTAGTTCCTTTGACCATGTAAACAGTAATGTGACGTCATGCTGTTTGCCGAAACGTCCATGGTGATATAGGCTAGAACAGTAAACTTTGAGTGTTCATTTAAATATTCTCTGTTATCCTATTGCAGAACTTTAAACTCAAAATCCAAGAGATGCTATACACTATTTGAGAGTGTAAAATTATGAATATTATATTGTAAAATTTCAAATTGAAAGGCTGCGGAGACAAGAAGTAAAATTAACAGGATGTGTATGAAATGTTTTAAAGATTTCCGCATAGGAGAGAGGTTCTATCTGACATGTTTAAAACTGTATAATATAGTAACAAAACATAACGGCATTGAAGCAGATGCTTTAGAAATTGTGCAAACTATAGGAAATCACACAATGTCCATTCGAAACCCAAACCATAGGCTGCAATAAATAATATTTCTCTTTGCATATACCCTAGTTCTAATTTATAACACATTGTGAACAGATCATTTCTGCACTTTAAAGATTTCCGCTACCCCCTATAAATTACTTTCTACTTGCTTTCAAGTTTCGGGCCTTCAACTAATTGGGTCATAATTAATCATAACTATTCTTCATGCAAGCAAATATTTCTAGACCAGCCATTTTCTACTTTTAGTATCTTTTCCCATTCCATATGCATCCTTAATATAAATCAGCAGCAATAACTAAAACATCGCCACTGTTGTGTCAATAACAAAATTGTAGTAGTAAAAAAGATTTTCAGTGGATGTCCTACCTATCATCAGCAAAATGTAGGCCTGTATAGCTACAGTACAATCAGATACGTAACTGTAAAGTAATAACTAGCAAATACCCGTCAAATAAGTTCCTGTTTTAATTAATCTATGGTTTAATTGTGTTTAATTGAATAATTATGAAGAATGCCGGGTGTATAACCTGATTTTTTTAGACTTCACTTTATTTTGAAATTTTCTGCAAGGAGAATGGAATGAGCTGAATAGCTGTGTTATATTTTGTTCAAGTAGACAGGAAAGATTCTAAAAGTGAGAGTAGGCTATGAATATTAATGTTAGGTGTAAAAAAGGATGTCATCGTTAATGAAATAGGGTACTGAACATGTTAATAGGCGTTTTAAGTTACGGGGATACTGTTTAAAGTTTCAAATCCTCAGTCATAGGCCGCCCCATGGCTGAGTGGTTAGACCGCTCGCCCTCCACCGCATACACAACGAAGCTTTATAAAAAAAATTCAAGTAGCAAGACTGCAAGAGTCTTGCAGCTTGGTCTTGTTCTTGCCAGAGTCTTGCAGGGTTGGTCTTGGTCTTGGTCTCGGTCTTGCTTGGTCGGTCTTGGTCTTGGTCTTGCTAACGCTGATGCGGTCTTGGTCTTGGTCTCGGTCTTGCATTTTCTGCAAGACCAAGACCAAGACTGCAAGACCAAGACTGGTCTCGCTCATCACTAAAAAGAAACTGGTAGACAAGGCAAGTGTAAACCCGTTCGCAGCTTTGAAGCCGAGCACTCCGAGGTTTTCTCAAGCAATCTCAATGCAATCATGGGAGGAACATTTCCAGCGCATCCTCAATCAGGACAGATCTCCCAGGACCTTCCCGCCACAAAGCTCAGCAGAATTCCCGCGAATCACAGTGGAAGAAGTCTTCAACACTGTATCGAAATTAAAAGAACACAAAGCTGCCGGCCCGGACGGGATTTTCAATGAACATCTCCAACAGGCTCTCCCGTTCGTGGGAGAGGTATGGACCGCGCTCTTCAACAAGTGCTTAGAAACAAACAGCATTCCAAGCAGCTGGAGGAAATCGAAGCTCAAACTACTCTACAAGGGAAAAGGTCATGCCGATTCACCAGACTCTTATCGAGGAATTGCTCTGGAGAACACAGTCTTCAAAGTCTTTACCAAGATCCTGACGGACAGGCTCAGCGAGGCGACTGTTGGCATCATCCCAGAACACCAGTATGGGTTCCGTAAAGGCAGGTCAACCCTACATGCCCTTGAAAGGTTACTGGGTGATTTCGAGCAGGCACTAAGACAGCAGAGAGGAAAATTCCATGTCATTTTCGTCGATTTTAAGAAAGCGTTCGACCTCCTGGACCGTAGGATGTTGACAGACAAACTTGCCTCGCTACTAGGGGAAGGACACTATCTGACTCAAATAATTGCCACAGTACTGGAGTACAATGAAGTGATAGTAGAGGATGAGCTTCAGTTCTCAAATCCTATAAAACAGAAGATCGGCGTCCTCCAGGGCGATCCAGCTAGTCCCCTGTTGTTCAACCTCGCAACAGCAGACATAGGAAACAGCATGCCTGAGCGAGTATCGCTCTATATGTACGCGGACGATTTGGCCATGGGCTCAGCCAATCTGGAAGAGTTACAGCATGAATCACCTGACTGTATGGGCAGAACAAAACAAGCTCCAGATTAATGAAGTCAAAACTGTTCATATGACCTTCCAGAAAGGTACTAGGACTTCTGGAAAGGACAGAATTGCCTCCGGAGGAGTACAACTACACCGTGTACAACATTTCAAATACCTTGGAATAACCCTCCAGATGAGTGGAAAGAACTTCAGCCTGCATGCCCAAGAAAGAACCATTTCCGCAATCCAGGCCATGAGCGACATAAAACACATGAGATCTCTGTCACTGGAAACAGCAAGCATACTATTTAGAAGTAAGATAAGACCAATACTTACATACGGCATACACCAAATCTGGCAGCACCTTAAAAAACGAGATCTGCGGAGATGGGAATCGGTCAAAGCCACCTTCCTAAAGAGAGTTCTTGGTGTTTCAAAGTACACTTCTTCCAGACTGGTCTATGAGCTGGCAAAGGAACCATTCCTCATAGAAGAGCTGAGACTTGAATTGCTACTCCCGTCTACAGAACCTCTGGAGGCACTCCTCGCAGAGAGGTCAAGGAAGAGAGAAGAAATACCCCTGGAATTTTACACTTCAAGTGCCATCTTAGACCGCAGCTGGACCCGACCCAACCAGAAATTGCGTCACGTAGTTGTCACGTAGCGAATGGCTACGTGCATAATAGACGATAGCAAACCATTTCTAAACAAAGGAAGGGTTTGGGAGACTTCGATTAATCGATATTGAACCCTGTTATGACTATCGATACTGCCCTGAATTTATTTTGAATTACAGAAAAAAGAGAAGTGCGCATGCGCCGACGGTGAGTCGACGGGAGAAGAGCTGATCCCAAAAAGACAGTAGGAGTACGTGCCTGACTACGAGAGAGAGAAGTTGAAAAGACAGCAGGGAGAAGACGAGATTGGGATGTGTGACAGCGGTAGAGGCGTTCTGGCATGATGGTGTGTCAGACTTCCATCTAAGGAAATTCTGGTTGTGAACTTCCTTGACACGACTATATGGAGATAGTCATTAATCAGAAGAATACACCAAGTCGGCCAGTACGAGACACCGCTACAGCGAACATCGGCTGTGAGAGTGAGTCGTGACTGCTCGCTCTGAAGAAGAGCAGATATGGACATCAGGAAGTAATGGAAGACAACTCAGGATCGGAGGATAAGTTGGACATCACTGGTTGAGTATAATCGTCTAGACTTTTCTTATTGTTTGGGGAGTGAGAAAACTGAGATATTCCTTTTTTTTTAAGGATGGTTTCTAAGTCATGTATGGCGATTAGACGCCGTATGGTATGATAGAAGAATAGAATAGAAATATAGAAGTGAGAATTCTAGAAGTAAAGTGGTGAAATCCAGTAATCCAACTATTTTCTATTTCTGGTCTAAGTTAATTATAAAAGAGCAGTCAAGAGCCTAACCGTTGAATGCCACAGATAGATCTCTTCACTTTGGGGTTTTATGGGTGATTGTCCCACGAATGAATACATAGCTAGGGGTAATTGGTGATGCTCATAGAAACTTTGTTATTTTTGAGACAGGACGCGAGGGGAGTAAGGAAGAAAGGTAATTAAGGGGCATGCTTAGTACTTCTTACGAGGGCCCCTCCCACTTGGGTTTCTTTCAGGTGACGGGTGACTATCTATAAATAGATTTCATGCTGGCCTGTAATGTTAAGTTATGTTTTTTTATAGAGATTTATCTACAAGCGAAGGTGTATGGAATATGGTAGAGGGGGATAAGAAGTAGAAAGATTGAAGGGCAAAAGAAGGCCTACGAGTGGTAGTGCATTAGGTGTGTACCATTGGAAAATTTACATGTTAGGGTAGAAGTAGAAGTCACTAAAGGGGTTATAGAGAAGCTTACTAATCTGGGCGTGAATTAGTTTCAGTTAGAATTCTAGGGAATTTAGAAACAAAAGAAGATTGGGTGCCCATGCTAAAGAGTAGTAACGTAAGAAGTAGGAAAACTAGAATAACCACCGAGTGAATTAAATCAATGGTATAAGCTGAAGGGAACTCTACTTAAAGAAAGAAAGGGGTTAAAAGATAATAGCTGATGACTGGTCAGGTTAGAAAGAGGAGAGTAAGTTGAAAGATAACAACAAATGATTGGTTAGGTTAGAAAGAGGAGAATAGGTAATTGCGAGTAGTGTACTGATGATAAGTAGTTTATTAACAAGTACTAGAGATTGTAAGGGTGAGGTGAGGGAACGCCGGAAGTATCCCGAATCAAACAAATAAAATCTGGTAGTAGGCAAGGCCTATACCAGTAACATATAAAGAAAAGAAATTTATGAGAGATTGTGAAAGCCATCGATGTTGGAGGCGAACAACGGCCCCACGTGCCTCTAGGAGAGAGTGTCAGGGACCTCTGACATCGATTTACAAAATTTTATTTTTGTTTGCGGCCCATTAATATTTTCCCGGTTGCAGGAGAGGAGTCAGATTGTTTGTAACTCAAGATCTAGACGCCGCTCCTGTATCGGTGGTCTATCGCCACAGTCACTCTGTGGGTATAGGCCTAAACTTCTATTTCTTTCTTCGTGAGACTGTCTTTTCTATCTATCTTTAAATACAATTCTTCATGGACTAAGCTGACTAGTAGACTAATATAGGAGACATAGGTGGGATTATTGAGTGTAATCTGTAGAGTAAGGACTGGATTATGAATTGAAAACCTTTATTTATTCAAGAGAAAAAAAAAACCCAGTATAATATATATATTGAACTATCCTGAAGTTGCAAATGTAAATGACTACACAAGTCAGTAGTAAATTAGAAGAATAATACAAGACGTTCTAGTAGATACCTGAAAAATAAAGAAAGAAAATTAAAGTAATTAATTAAGGATTTGTTATTGTTGAACAGAGAACGTACTTATATAGTTAAAATTGGGTATACTAACCTTGAATAATCAAATATTATCCTACCAATAAAAGTGTTGAATGGTTAATGTAGTGTAAATGTAATTTATTGTATATAAGATTGTTATTGTTGAAAAAAAAAAAGAAAAAAAAATAATATATTAAATAAAATACGGTCGTTGTTAACTTAAAGCAAAGTTAACGTGAAGTCCACGTAAAAGATTTTGGCGCCCATATCGTGGGGCTAAGTAGTGTTAACACAAAACAGTATTGCTAATTGTTGCAACTTAATTTAGTTAAAATTGTTGAATAAAAAGTATGGCCGTGTGTTGTGCTGCATAAAGTTATCGTGAAGTTCCATATTTTGGTCGTCCATAGCGTGAGGCTGTGCTAGTTTCATAGTAGGATAATTTTGATAGTAATTTTGACCCATAGCGTGGGGCGAGTTGTGTTAAATTTACAAAAGTTTGGCTTGATATAAGAAAAGAAAATAAACATTAATCAGTTAGAATTGGAAACTTGAAATACGAGTCGTCATATATTTTGGAGCCCATAGTGTGGGTTGAGTTGTGTTGAAATCACATATTTTGATAGCCCATAGCGTGAGGCAGAGATAGTTTTAAAAGAATTTTGGGAGTTAGGTTAGTATAGCTGCAATTTATTCTCAAAAAAAAAAAATAATAATAATAATAACATATTTTTGGGAAAAGAATAATGACTATTGACAAAGTAAGGACTTTTATAGATGACTAAGACAGACGACTGAACTATTGTGTTCTAATCTTTTTTTTTCCAGTGGTATTGTTAATATATAAATATGGCTACTTATGTTGATCCGTATGCACAAATAAGAGCAGCTGAGTTAACCCAAGCTATTAGGAAGTTGAGGAAGGCGGATTTAGAGGCAGAATGTGATAGAGTAAAGTTACCGACCACAGGTACAAGGGATGAGTTAAGACAACGCTTGTTAGATTATGCCCGCAAGAACCCTCAGTCATTTCAAGTGTTAATTACGGCTTTTGCTCTGAGTCAAGAAGTTTTGGAAGAAGATTTAGTTGAACATAATATAACGGTTCCACAAGATTCATATGGAGATGTAGTGTATACATGGGTTAAGTTAATGCGTAGGAAGGCCATGGCTGTAGCTGATTCAGAAGAAGTTGTACCAGTAGTACCATCGTTTACAATTCAGTTAGAGCCGCATAAACCAAATACTTTGGATCTGGTTCGTAAATGGAACATTAAATTCAAACCTGGGGATAGTATTTACTTATTTTTGGAGAGATTGGAAGATTTAAAACAAAGTTCTAAGTTACAGGGTGTAGAGTTATTGTCAGTATTACCCGAAATTTTACAAGATTCAGCTTTACTTTGGTACAGGAACAGATTAACAGATTGGCCTACATGGGAAGCTTTTTTGAAAGAATTTAGAGAATATTACTTGCCTATTGATGAGGAAGACTCGCTTTTGGATGAGATTAGACAGAGAACGCAAGGTCCTAAAGAATCGATTTTTGATTATGTTAATGCTATTCAAACGTTAATGAGGAGGCTAAGTACTCCAATGAGTCCTCAACAAATGATGAAGACTGTTATCAAAAATTTGCGTCCTGATGTAAAATTGTACCTTAGACCTGCAGAGATTCAAACTATAACAGATTTAATACGTGTAGGTAGACAGTATGAACAAATATTGTTAGATTCTGAGAGATATATTCCTCCTCCAACGCAGGTTAGAGCTACAATTAAAGAAACGGCTTATAAACCCCAGAGACAAGTTGTTATACCTTCAGTTCATACAGCGTTAGGAATTCAGGGAAAACAGGAACTTCCATCGTCTGAATTACAAAAGAAACCTAGTGTTAGTTTTTCTGCAAAGACTTGGGATAAGGAACGAAATTCAAGTCCTGTAAATAATTCTAGAATGGTTAAAGTAACAGAAAATAAAGAGAGACAGGATGAGTCGAGGGAAAATGGTAAAAACACCACTTTGCATTTTTCAAATAACCAGCGATGTTGGAACTGTGATAAAACAGGACATAGGCAGTTCGAGTGTAAGGCACCTCGTAGAGTTACTCCACGCACTACGATTAAATGTTTTAATTGTAATAAGCTTGGACATAGGTCTATTGATTGTAGGATGCCCCAAGAAAGAAAAGTTAGGCCTACAAATTCTTTACGACAATTAACTAAAAATCAGGCTTGTGTGATGTTAAATATAAATCCTACAGATTTAGTTAATGGAGATAGATGTTTTGTTGAAATTTTGCTGGAGGATATTACATTTATTGCTTTAATAGATTCAGGTTCAGATAAAACTTATGTGGGAGAGAAAGGTGACTTTTTATGTAAAATGTTAGATTTAGCAGTAGAAGAATCTGAAGTTAGGGTGGTGCAATTAGCAGATAAAACTTATAGTTCTATAACAGGAGAGAGAACTTTTGAGATGAAATTGCAGGACAGGATCTTTCAGATAAAATGTAAAATTATGCCAAATTTAGCAGTAGATATGATTCTGGGCATGGACGTTTTGAAACAAATTGGGTTAGTAGTAGATTTGCAAGATGGGACTTGGTATTTCAAAGATGAACCAGCAAAAATTTTTCAATTTGTTAAGGCTATAGATTTAAAAGAAGAAGATCAACTACATAATATTCTTACTTTACCTACACCTCAGGAAAGGGACAGATTGAATATGTTTTTGGAAAATCAGTTACAGAAATTTGATCAGTGTACTGGACTTACAGACTTGATTTCTCATGTTATTGATACAGGCGATGCAAAACCTATAAAACAAAGATATTATCCAGTATCACCCATTTTGGAAAAAGTTATACACGCGGAAATAGATAAAATGTTATTGGAAAAAGTTATAGAGCCTTCAAATTCACCTTGGTCGTCTCCGGTAGTTATGGTAAAGAAACCAGATAGAACATGGAGGTTCTGCGTAGATTTCAGAAAAGTAAACAATTGTACTAAAAGAGATAGTTATCCTTTGCCATACATTGAACATGTTTTGAGTAAATTACGACATGCTAGGTATATCAGTACAATAGATTTGAAAAATGGGTATTGGCAAGTTCCATTAGATGAAGCAAGTAAAGAAAAAACAGCATTTACCGTACCTGGTAGAGGATTGTATCAGTTTCGAGTTATGCCTTTTGGAATCCATAACGCACCAGCCTCGTTTCAAAGATTAGTTGATACTATATTAAGAGAAGAGATAGGAGAGAAATGCTTTTGTTATTTGGATGATATAGTACTTATTAGCGAGACATTTGAAGAACATTTGTCCTTGTTAGAAAACGTCTTAGAGAAATTAAGAAAAGCTAACCTGAAAATTAATAGGGAAAAATCAAAGTTTTGCAGAAGTGAATTAAAATATTTGGGTCATATCATTACTCCATTAGGAATTGCTGTAGATTCAGATAAAATCTCGTGTATCCTTGAGTATCCAGCCCCTACAAAAGTCAAGGAAGTACGAGCATTTTTAGGATTGGCTTCTTGGTACCGACGATTCATTCCATTTTTTTCTGAAGTTGTAAAGCCCCTCACTGCACTTCTGAAAAAGAATCAGAAATGGCGTTGGACTAAGGAATGTCAGGAATCTTTTGATGAATTGAAATCGAAATTATCTAGTAGTCCTATATTAACTTGTCCAGATTATACTAAACCCCTAGTGCTACAGACCGACGCTAGTTTTTCAGGACTAGGAGCAGCATTAATTCAGACAGGAGAGGAAGGAGAGGAAAAAGTAATAGCTTATGCTAGTAGAACTTTAACGGTAGGCGAGCAAAAGTGGGCAATAGTTGAGAAGGAATTGTTAGCTATATTGTGGGCAGTTCAAAAGTTTCGTCCTTATTTGGAAGGTTATCATTTTAAAGTATATACTGATCATTTTGCTCTGAAATGGTTAAATACATTACAGAATCCGACCGGACGATTAGCTAGGTGGAGTTTATTGCTCCAGGAGTATGATTTTGAAGTAATACATAGGCCTGGTAGATTACAAAAAGTTCCGGATGCTTTATCTAGAATACACGAAGGGAAAGTTCAAGAGAAAACGGTAGAGGAAGAATTTTGCCTTTTGTTAACTAATAACTCTGGAGTAGTGGAATGGGAAAATATACAAGATGCTTGGTATATTAAGCGGAAGGAGCAAGTACAAAGTAAACCTAAATTTTGGCCAGATTGGAAGGTCGTAGATGAGAAGTTGTACCATTTAAGATTAGATCAGTTAGAACAAACTTTAGAGGGAACAGTGAATAGGTGGAAATTAGTTATTCCGCAAGATTTTAGGATTAAAGTATTGCAGGAATGTCATGATGCACCTACTGCAGGACATATGGGGATAGCTAAAACTTTCTTTAGAATAGCAAACAAGTATTATTGGCCGGGAATGTTTAGAGATGTTGCTAAGTATGTTACTGCTTGTGAAATATGTCAGAAACAGAAGGTGTTACAAACGGCTCAAGCAGGACCAATGCATTTTTACCAGAAAGAGAAACCTTGGATGACTGTAGCTACTGATTTGTTGGGACCTTACCCACGTTCCAAAAAAGGGAACAGATATGTGATTGTATTTCAGGACACCTTTACCAAGTATGTAGAATGTAAAGCGTTAAGGAAAGCAACCAGTAGAGCAGTTACGGAAGCATTTTATGAATTGATTATCCTTAAATGGGGAATTCCGGGATATTTGCTGATGGATAATGGACCGCAATACACTAGTAAATTAATGCGAGAGATAGCTAAAGCTTTTAATATAACTCCTTGTTATTTACCTGTATATTCGCCACAAGGAAATCCAGTAGAAAGAGTCAATAGAGTATTGAAAACAATGATTTCTAGTTACATTCAAAAGGATCAAACAGTTTGGGACGTGTATTTGAGAGAATTTAATTTTGCTATAAATACGGCTAAGCATAGTTCCACTGGATGCACTCCTTATATGCTAAATTATGGGAAGGAGCCTGAAATTATCAGTAGGATTGAAAAGGTGGAAAACCAACCGATTCATAAAGAAATTCCAAAAATTTGGGTGGAGAGACTCAATAAATTGAAAACGGTACGTTTAATGGTTAGACATAACTTAGAAACCGCCTATAAGAATTCGAGTCATTATTATAATCTTCGCAGGAGAGAGATGAGATTTCGTCCAGGAGATCTAGTGTTAAGAAGAAACTTTAAATTAAGTGATGCCTCACAAGCTTATACAGCAGGTTTAAGTGCAAAGTTTGTCGGGCCCTATATTATAAAGAAAAAGTTCAGTGAAAATAGTTACGAACTGACAAACCGTTTTGGTAAAAAGTTGGGGAAGTGGCACGTCAAAGACTTGAAACCCTTTGTTCCTGGATAAACATTCTTTAAGGCTGGTAAACTAAACAAAAAAAAAAAAAAAAAAAATGTGAACAGTGTTAACATTATTTTTTTTTATGGTGAGTGGGGGAAGAATGTCACGTAGCGAATGGCTACGTGCATAATAGACGATAGCAAACCATTTCTAAACAAAGGAAGGGTTTGGGAGACTTCGATTAATCGATATTGAACCCTGTTATGACTATCGATACTGCCCTGAATTTATTTTGAATTACAGAAAAAAGAGAAGTGCGCATGCGCCGACGGTGAGTCGACGGGAGAAGAGCTGATCCCAAAAAGACAGTAGGAGTACGTGCCTGACTACGAGAGAGAGAAGTTGAAAAGGCAGCAGGGAGAAGACGAGATTGGGATGTGTGACAGCGGTAGAGGCGTTCTGGCATGATGGTGTGTCAGACTTCCATCTAAGGAAATTCTGGTTGTGAACTTCCTTGACACGACTATATGGAGATAGTCATTAATCAGAAGAATACACCAAGTCGGCCAGTACGAGACACCGCTACAGCGAACATCGGCTGTGAGAGTGAGTCGTGACTGCTCGCTCTGAAGAAGAGCAGATATGGACATCAGGAAGTAATGGAAGACAACTCAGGATCGGAGGATAAGTTGGACATCACTGGTTGAGTATAATCGTCTAGACTTTTCTTATTGTTTGGGGAGTGAGAAAACTGAGATATTCCTTTTTTTTTAAGGATGGTTTCTAAGTCATGTATGGCGATTAGACGCCGTATGGTATGATAGAAGAATAGAATAGAAATATAGAAGTGAGAATTCTAGAAGTAAAGTGGTGAAATCCAGTAATCCAACTATTTTCTATTTCTGGTCTAAGTTAATTATAAAAGAGCAGTCAAGAGCCTAACCGTTGAATGCCACAGATAGATCTCTTCACTTTGGGGTTTTATGGGTGATTGTCCCACGAATGAATACATAGCTAGGGGTAATTGGTGATGCTCATAGAAACTTTGTTATTTTTGAGACAGGACGCGAGGGGAGTAAGGAAGAAAGGTAATTAAGGGGCATGCTTAGTACTTCTTACGAGGGCCCCTCCCACTTGGGTTTCTTTCAGGTGACGGGTGACTATCTATAAATAGATTTCATGCTGGCCTGTAATGTTAAGTTATGTTTTTTTATAGAGATTTATCTACAAGCGAAGGTGTATGGAATATGGTAGAGGGGGATAAGAAGTAGAAAGATTGAAGGGCAAAAGAAGGCCTACGAGTGGTAGTGCATTAGGTGTGTACCATTGGAAAATTTACATGTTAGGGTAGAAGTAGAAGTCACTAAAGGGGTTATAGAGAAGCTTACTAATCTGGGCGTGAATTAGTTTCAGTTAGAATTCTAGGGAATTTAGAAACAAAAGAAGATTGGGTGCCCATGCTAAAGAGTAGTAACGTAAGAAGTAGGAAAACTAGAATAACCACCGAGTGAATTAAATCAATGGTATAAGCTGAAGGGAACTCTACTTAAAGAAAGAAAGGGGTTAAAAGATAATAGCTGATGACTGGTCAGGTTAGAAAGAGGAGAGTAAGTTGAAAGATAACAACAAATGATTGGTTAGGTTAGAAAGAGGAGAATAGGTAATTGCGAGTAGTGTACTGATGATAAGTAGTTTATTAACAAGTACTAGAGATTGTAAGGGTGAGGTGAGGGAACGCCGGAAGTATCCCGAATCAAACAAATAAAATCTGGTAGTAGGCAAGGCCTATACCAGTAACATATAAAGAAAAGAAATTTATGAGAGATTGTGAAAGCCATCGATGTTGGAGGCGAACAACGGCCCCACGTGCCTCTAGGAGAGAGTGTCAGGGACCTCTGACATCGATTTACAAAATTTTATTTTTGTTTGCGGCCCATTAATATTTTCCCGGTTGCAGGAGAGGAGTCAGATTGTTTGTAACTCAAGATCTAGACGCCGCTCCTGTATCGGTGGTCTATCGCCACAGTCACTCTGTGGGTATAGGCCTAAACTTCTATTTCTTTCTTCGTGAGACTGTCTTTTCTATCTATCTTTAAATACAATTCTTCATGGACTAAGCTGACTAGTAGACTAATATAGGAGACATAGGTGGGATTATTGAGTGTAATCTGTAGAGTAAGGACTGGATTATGAATTGAAAACCTTTATTTATTCAAGAGAAAAAAAAACCCAGTATAATATATATATTGAACTATCCTGAAGTTGCAAATGTAAATGACTACACAAGTCAGTAGTAAATTAGAAGAATAATACAAGACGTTCTAGTAGATACCTGAAAAATAAAGAAAGAAAATTAAAGTAATTAATTAAGGATTTGTTATTGTTGAACAGAGAACGTACTTATATAGTTAAAATTGGGTATACTAACCTTGAATAATCAAATATTATCCTACCAATAAAAGTGTTGAATGGTTAATGTAGTGTAAATGTAATTTATTGTATATAAGATTGTTATTGTTGAAAAAAAAAAGAAAAAAAAATAATATATTAAATAAATTATGGTTATTGTTATGCAAAGTAAATTAACGTGAAGTTCAGATTTTTGACCCTTGTCCTTGTAATGGTTTGAGAGTCGCTGATTTTTGTGCTAAGTTACATACTTTGGTAGTGAGTATTGAAAAAGGAGAAAAAGAAGAAGCAGAATAAAAAAAAACGAAAGGTAAATCCGAACCCAACTCCCGTCTCCACTGTTAATTTAAAAGCTAGTCGAGGGGCATGTAGGTACATAGCCTGTGTATCTATAATTTAATTTGTGACTGGGCTGATACATAACAAAAAAAGAAAAGAGGAAGCGTATTGATGATGGCGCCCGTTAATAGAAATTTTCATCAATATTATCAAAACTGGGTAATTTGTTAAAAGAGAGAGAAAGTAGACTGAGAGTAGGAAATTTGCAATCACCCGGTGACAAAGGTAGTCGTACTGAATGTTGGAATGTGGACTATGCAGGCAGTGTTATGATGACACGACAGGTGTATGAGTGACCTTGTTTTGTAGGAGTTCAGTAAACTTATATACTACGATTGAGAATAATCACATATTAGTCGTCACAGGTTTTGGCGAAGAATTTCGGCGAAGATTTAATCCAAGAAGTTAGGGAACTTTATAGTATAAAGTAAGAAAAGCCCATCACATAGTGACACGCCTGGCAGTGCATGGCTTTCATCACAAAGTCTGTGCAACTAGCAGTTTTCACGAACCCAATAGCACATGCCGGTGTAAATTCTGTAAAGATGAATGTCCCTTGTATCACATCCTGCAGTGCAAAGGAATCTCGAAATCCATCACAGAAATTGCCAAAGAGGATAGTGAACTTTGATCTAGTTACAACAGTGCACCTCAGAGGGTTTTTGAACACACACACTACATGCATACTTATGCGCAATTCATCTATTATTATTTACTCATAACGCAGCAGTATGGCTGCGTTCGGGGAGCTCGCTTTCAGCGCTAAAAGCGTGCTTTGGTCGTTCGGGGAGCTCGCTCACAGTGCTGTGAGCGCGTATGTGACGTCACGGTTTGAAAGCGTTTGACGTCACTGCTCGTGCTAACAACGCTTTTTCTGGAGAGGTGAGGCACGAGATGCTGCGAACGCTATTAGCGATTTCATTGGTCCCCGAACGTCGTCTGCAGGTTTAGTTTAGTTTATTGTACAAAACATACATGAACATTGTTAATATAATGCATACATGTACGAAAACATGTAATACATACATGTACATTGAACATTGTTAATATTTATAAAATATATACCTTAGAATACATACATAAAATAATGCATACCATACAAATTAATGTTACAAAGAAAAATAACAAATACAAAGATAGATAAAGGATAAGCTTTTTTCACGTTAGCTTTAGGTCCGGCAGGATTTATTATGAAGTTAAGAAGTCTAAAGGTTTAAAAGGTCCAGACTGAAAACAGAAACGGTAAAATCTGGTCATGTTGTTTAATGATTTTCAGTTGGGTGTTTTATGTCATCTAGTGAGTATGGGCAAAGTTTTATAAGCCAAGATTTTAAGGTCGTCTGCTGAAGGTATTATTCTCATCCCGTGTAAAGTTTGGACCGTGGCAGAAAAATGTAATGTTCGCGTTTCCTTAAGCTGCCCAGATGGAAGGGTTTGCGAGATAATATTCAATCTCTTCTTTTATAATTAGCGCAATAGCGGTCAAAAAACTTTCCTTCGACCGTCTGCTGCCATATTCACCGCCATTGTTTTCGTTGCTGTTAGCGTTCGGGGAGCTTCGTAGCGCGAGATGCTAATAGTCTCCCCGAACGGCACTCTGAGCGTTTCGTACTCACAGCGCGAAAGCGAGCTCCCCGAACGCAGCCTATGTTGGAAAGTATCTCGGCTCAATTAGAGATGGGAACCTGTTACTTTTTTTGGAACAGTTACGTTACTGTTACAGTTACACGAAAGTAACTGTTATTTATAACCGTTACCTGTTACTTTTTTTTATATTACGTAGTTAATCGCCAGATCACTTCCCACTTGTAGGGGAATGCCCTTTTATCTCCCCCCCCCAGTTAGGGCCGTAGCCAAGGCTGGGGCTCTAGGTAGGGACCCTCGAAATAAAATAACAGTTGTAAAATTAAGCTTTCAATTAGGGATGAGCATCGATAGTTAAAATATCGAGGTTAAAATCGGAGATAACCATCGATATGATGATAATATCGACCTGAAAACATCGATATGACAATAATATCGACCTGAAATCATCGATGTATTTAGACCAAAAAAAAAAAAATGTGCAATTTTGGTCCACCTCTCTACTTTAAGTGATATTTTCATTTTAAAAGCACGGAAAACGACCAAATTTGATGTTATATTATCCTTAAAAACCCATACATTCCATTTATAAGCGCCATTTATTTGTTCAAAGGTCCTAAATATAAGTAAAAACGTGAAGAAGTAGGGACAAAATTAACCTAAAATGGCGCAGGGAACTGCTGTCAAAACACGAATCTCCAGGCGCTGGCCGATGTTCTGTTTTCATGCAATCGGTCACGTGCTGATAATCCAATACTGGAAACCTAACGGTAAAAAACCGGTCTCAATGGCTCAGTCGGTATCGAGGCCGAGGTACCTATGGTATACGCACAGATATAGAGGAATATCTGTGGGTATACGTAACTTCATATCTACCCCAGATTTCCCTGTATTGGGGGCTGCCCCTGGACCCCCTTCCTGCTTTCCACCAGACCCCTTCAACCGAGGACGGTAACTTTGCATTAGCCCCGGATCCCTTTCTTGTTTTGCCCCCAAGCCCCACCAGGGGGACCCCCTTCCAAGCTTCCATCAGACCCCCTTCACACCGGGAGCTTGGAGTGCGGTATAATACTTATCATAAACTAACGGGGGAACCTAACCATATAACTCAAATGGAAAGCATGAGAATATAGAACTATTGGTAGCACTGGAGAAGCCTTTGGGAAAATGGCCGCTGGCCAATGGGAGTGTTGGTTCCCAACCGAGGGCCCGCATAACGATTGCAGCACGGCGCGTGGAATTCTAGTAGAGTCGTGGACCATACCCTTTAAAAATTCCATGGTACTAGAAAATTAGGCAAAATTCACAAACTAACAGAAATATTTCCATGAAAACCATCGTTGTAAAAAATCATTCTTTTGGGAAATTAAGCTCCTGTAATTTAAATTATATCGTAGAACCAAGGTAGCCCATTAATTTTTTTTGTTACAAAAACATCGATGTCGGGGACAAACATCGATGTAGCAAAAACATCGGTTATTTTCCAGGGATGTAAAAAAAACATCGATTATCGACATGAAAATAAACTGTTTGGAATTTTCCAGTGGTTTACAGCCTAATGATATAAGTGTACCAAATTTCAAGTTTCTAGCTCATCTGGAAGTGGGCAAACATTAATGTCAGTGAGCGTGCCCTTTTTCGGGGGTTATAGGGCTAAAACTTAAAAAAATACTTTTTTTGGAATTTTTCTATGGTTTACAGCCTAAAAGCTATGTGTGAAGGGCTACCAAATTTCAAGTTTCTAGCTCTTCTGGAAGTGAGCAAACATTAATGTAAGTGAGCGAGCTCTTTATCGGGAGTTTTTAGAGCTAAAAATTAAAAAAAAAGTACATTTTGGAACTTTCCTGTGGTTTTATAGCCTAATAGATTTATGTGTACCAAAATTCAAGTTTCTAGCTCATCTCGAAGTGAGCAAATATTAATGTCAGTGAGCGAGCTCTTTTACGGGGGGTTTCAGGGCTAAAAATTAAAAAAAAAAACTTTCTGGAATTCTCCTGTGGTTTACAGCCTAAAAGCTATATGTGTGCCAAATTTAAAGTTTCTAGCTCATCCGGAAGTGGGCAAACATTAATGTCAGTGAGCGAGCCCTTTTTCGGGAGTTTTTAGAGCTAAAGACTTAAAAAAAATACATTTTGAATTTTCCTGTGGTTTTGTAGCCTAATAAATATATGTGTACCAAAATTCAAGTTTCTAGCTCATCTCGAAGTGAGCAAATATTAATGTCAGTGAGCGAGCTCTTTTTCGGGGGGTTTCAGGGCTAAAAATTAAAAAAAAAATACTTTCTGGAATTCTCCTGTGGTTTACAGCCTAAAAGCTATATGTGTGCCAAATTTAAAGTTTCTAGCTCATCCGGAAGTGGGCAAACATTAATGTCAGTGAGCGAGCCCTTTTTCGGGAGTTTTTAGAACTAAAGACTTAAAAAAAATACATTTTGGAATTTTCCTGTGGTTTTATAGCCTAATAAATATATGTGTACCAAAATTCAAATTTCTAGCTTATCTCGAAGTGAGCAAACATTAATGTCAGTGAGCGAGCTCTTTTTCGGGGGGTTTCAGGGCTAAAAAATTTAAAAAATACTTTTTGGAACTCTCCTGTGGTTTACAGCCTAAAAGCTATATGTGTGCCAAATTTAAAGTTTCTAGCTCATCCGGAAGTGGGCAAACATTAATGTCAGTGAGCGAGCCCCTTTTCGGGGGTTATAGGGCTAAAAAAAAAATACTTTTTTGAAATTTTCCTGTGGTTTACAGCCTAAAAGCTATATGTGTACCAAATTTCAAGTTTCTAGCTCATCTGGAAGTGAGCAAACATCAATGTCAATGAGTGAGTGAGTCAGCCGTGTGGCTTTATATTATAGGGATTTTATTAGTAGTAGTAAAATTATCAATATTATTATTTCGAATCCATATATATCCATATTTTAAGTTTAAATTATCCAATAAAGGCAATATCGTATTTTAATACATTTTTAAGTGGCATGAAAAGCTTATAATTACGATAATTACATGTATTTTTTAAATTAATTTTTTTTTTATTATTTTTTATTATCATGTTTTTATTTTATTTTTTCAAATATTGTAAATAACAGATGTAACAGAACAAGGCCAAAGTCACGGATAAAACACTTGTAACAGAAATATTAGAAGTAACTGTAACGGGTCAAAGTAACTGTAACTGGTCAGAGTAACTGTAACGGGTGAGAGTATCTGTCACTGCCGCTGTCACTGTAACTGTCCCTGTCACTGTAACTGCTCCTGTCACTGTTACTGCCGCTGTCACTGTAACCGCCGCTGTCACTGTCACTGCCGCTGTCACTGTAACTGGCGAGAATAACTGTCACTGTCAGAGTAGCTGTAACGGGTGAGAGTAATTGTAACGGGTCAGAGTTACTGTAACGGGTGAGAATAATGGTAGCGGGTGTAACTCTCGTCACGTTACGACCAGTTACATTCGCTCGACACTGACATATATCATCTCAACACAACTAAAAATAATTATAATAATAATAATAATAAATAAGTAAATAAATAAATAAAATAAGAACCAAAAATAAATGTATTTAAATAAATCCTGAGAAAAAGGAGAGTTGCTGAGAAATTTTGAAAATCCATACAGAATTCCTGGGATCGGTACCATGTCATGACTTTCGAAAAAATTATTTTATATCTTTGTGTTTCATGCCTCCCTAAGTACGAAACCACCGCCCGTTAATTTTTTTTTGTATATATATATATATCTCTACATGCTAACGGCCGTAATTTTGAAGATATTTGAACCAAATTTTATTATGTTATTTCTAGGCCCAATAGTTCGGACAAGTTCGTTAATGAGCAAAATTGGCCCAAGGGGAGGGGGGTTGAAATTTTGAAATATTTATATCTCGGCCCCTATGAAGTATAGAGAGAAACTTTGTTTGAATAAATTAGAGTACTTCCTATGGAGTTCACAGTGACACCAACGATTCGGGGGTTTTGGGGTAAGAGTGGGGGTGGGGGATGGAAATTTGAAATTTTTGAAACCACGTCTTATGGGGTATCCTTGAAAAGCTCTTGATGAGTACTCTGCTAATCAATAACTAGTTTCTCGATAGCTCATATAAAGCGAGATTTGAATGTTTGAAAATGTGCTCTTTCCTCTTTTTTGCAGTTATTATTGTGGGTTTGTCGTTTTTCCCCCATTTTTTTAACAAAAATCCCGGGGGAGGACTCCGGACCCCCATTTTTGGGATATTCCATACCCCCACACCCCCAATAACAGCAAAATTTCGTCTGTGTCGGCCCCTCCTTTCAGTATTTTCTGATTCCGCCTTTGGTTGAGACGAAAATAAGATATCCTAGGAGGAGCTTTGGTAACCGTTACTTTTGATTTTTTGTAACAGGTCGTTACCGTTACATACATGTAACAGTTACAAAGTAACAGTTACAAGAAATATTCCCCATCTCTAGGCTCAATGCTTTGGACGGACTGCGCAATTCTTAACACACAGGACACAACTGCTGTTTGGAAAATATTTTTAAATACCAAATCTTAATCATTGTACAAATGTGGAATCTTACACCTGCAATTAAATAGCCGTGAGTTACTACTGATGTGTGTGGGTTTAAAGTAAGTCAACACGTCACATAATGGAGACTGTAGCAAAACTACAATATGATGCAACAGAAATAAAACAAGACTTCCAATCGCAATGTGTAAAATACGAACATACTGTTAGGTGTGAGGATGTACCCATAACCTTCAATTTCGTAGCGACGCACCAAATTAAAAGTGAGGATATAGACCCAAATGTTGCAACAGTTTCAAAGTTACAGACATCGACCTGCGAAATATCAGAAACGTTTCTTGAAGGAAATAATGAACACCATGAAAGTAGGCCAGTGACCTTTGATTTGGCAAAGAACTTTCCAAACAAAATTGAGAATATAGACCGGTATGAAAACAATGAGTCTCCGTTATTCAACACAGTTCAAGGTTTGGAGACATTGGTTTCCGAACAAAATAATTACGAATCTTCATATGAAAGAGAACATGGAAATCAGGGTGTGCATAGTGAAAAACAAATCCAGTCATATGATTCTCGGTAATGTTCAACATTAGAGTTAGTTGTGATGAGGCGTTCACTGCCTCCCAAATACTACGTCAGATGGAGGAGGCACTACGGAAGTCAAGATGCGTGCTGAATGTAATATTTTCGGGCTGCCAATACTGTAAAAATATAATGTTTTCCATCTTCACCGCCAAATTCGAATGTGTTAAATTCACAACCCACAACCGCATCCTAACTTACGTTAAGGTTAAGATTACCAATGAGCAGATGAACACGAAACTAAAATATATTACCTGGGTGGTGCAGTCAGTAAGGCAGAGTTTCAAAATTGGCAGGAACAGTTCAGAAGATGTACACATAATAAATGAGCGAAAGTCCCATGGCTGTAGATGCACACGAAACTAAAATGTATTTCCTGGGTGGTGCAGTCAGTAAGGCAGAGTTTCAAAATTGGCAGGAACAGTTCAGAAGATGTACACATAATAAACGAGCGACAGTCCCATGGCTGTAGATGCACACGAAACTAAAATATGTTTCCTTGGTGGTGCAGTCAGTAAGGCAGAGTTTCAAAATTGACAGGAACAGTTCAGAAGATGTAGTCATAAATGAGCGACGGTCCTATGGCTGAAGATACACATTTTAGTTGATATGATTTTATTCTGCTGGATTATTCAGAACTGTATTAAACACACATATTTTGTTACTAAAGAAGTAAGTACTACTTGGACACCCTTAGCGAAAAAGAATTCTTTCTGAACTGGCATGACCATAAAATTGCCCCTAGAAAATATGTGCTATTTAAAAAAGAAAGAAAAAAATAATTCTCTATTGCTACAAGCAAACTGCGATGTTTACAATTAACCTGTAATAAAAATAACTATGAACACTTGGTGGAGATTCTCAAATAAGAACGATTGTCTGTTGTCTGAAAATAACGATTTGCACATGAAAAGCTCCTCTCTACCCAAGGGTGTAGCCAATTGTGGACAAGATATGGAAGAAATGAATATTGTTTATAGGCCTATTACTTGTTGAAGTTTGCCTTCTTAAATATAACTAACTCCGCGGCGCTAACATCTCTGAAGGGACAAGGTCTACAACTCGTCCACCAACATCTACCATAGGCAGATGGCAGGATTAGGGGCATGTGGTCTGAATGCCGACACCCACGGCCGTTAATGGTGGTATCCATGACCGGAGCCGTTAGTTCTCTATCAAGTAGCTCCTCCATTTGAATCACGATACTGAGTGCACCCCTGCCAGAGCTCCCTACCTCAGGAAAATCCGAGGAGGTACCGGGGATCGAACCCGGGCCGACGGATCTGTAGTCAGCGACGCTAACCAGGAGACCACACCGGTGGTCTTAATTAAATATACTCGTATAATAGTGTATTATAATTGGGATGTTTAAGAGAAAATACCAACTTCAATGAAATTAACGATTTTTAATAGATCATTTAGATCATTTTTGAAATTTTTAATCCTATTTCATAATTATTTAGAAATTACTTTAGGCACCTAATATTGCATTTTAGCAACCTATAAGTCCGAAAGCTAATAATAATATTTGTGGGCTGGCGAACAAGAAAACCGTTACAGTCAGACGTTAGGGATGTGTGCAGTGTTCTACTCACAGAAAACGCGGGAACGATATCAATAAATATTTATTATATGGAGAATTTTTTTTCCGGTTTGAGTTATATGTGTTATTCATAATTCGACCCTTCTAAACACGAATATAACAATAATAATAAACAGTTTCTTCCGCACGTCGAGAAAATTCCGATTTTCCAATAGTGTCACACATTTCTCGCAGGAAAAGAGGGAACTAATCAAAGAAAAATTCATTCTGTCTAGGGTAAATTTTTTTCCAACCTGAAATCCGTGTGTTATCTATAATTCGACCCTTCTAAACACGAATATAACAATAATAATAAGCAGTTTCTTCCGCACTTCGAGAAAATTCCGATTTTCCATTAGTGTCACACATTTCTCGCAGAAAAAGAGGGAACTATTGAAAGAAAAGTTCCATTGATGGAAAATCGAGATTTTCTCGAAGTATATAAGGAACTTGTTGTTATTATTGTTATATTCGTGTTCAAAATGGTCGAATTATAGGTTACACATGTATCTCAAGTCGGAAGAAAATTTTTTTCTCCATGTAATGAATTTTTGTGTGAAACTTTCCTATTTTGTTTGCGTAAACTGTGCGACACTAATGGATAATCGGCATTTTCTCTAAGTGCGGAAGAAACTGCTTATTATTATTGTTATATTCGTGATTAGAAGGGTCGAATTATAGATAACACATGTAACTCAAGTCGGAAAAAAAATTTTCCTACACTGAATGAATTTTTCTTTGAATAGTTCTCTCTTTTTCTGCGAGAAATGTGTGACACTAATGGAAAATCAGAATTTTTCTCGAAGTGTGGAAGGAACTGCTTATTATTATTGTTATATTCGTGTTCAGAAGGGTCGAATTATAGATAACACACGGATTTCAAGTTGGAAAAAAATTTATCCTACACAGAATTAATTTTTCTTTGAATAGTTTCCTCTTTTTCTGCGAGAAATGTGTGACACTAATGGAAAATCGGAATTTTCTCGAAGTGCGGAAGGAAGTGCTTATTATTATTGTTATATTCGTGTTCAGAAGGGTCGAATTATAGATAACACACGGATTTTAAGTTGGAAAAAAATTTATCCTACACAGAATGAATTTTTCTTTGAATAGTTCCCTCTTTTTCTGCGAGAAATGTGTGACACTAATGGAAAATCAGATTTTTCTCGATGTGCGGAAGGAAGTGCTTATTATTATTGTTATATTCGTGTTCAGAAGGGTCGAAATATAGATAACACATATAACTCAAGTCGGAAAAATATTTATCCTACACAAAATGATTTTTTCTTGAATAGTTCCCTCTTTTTCTGCGAGAAATGTGTGACACTAATGGAAAATCGGAATTTTCTCGAAGTGCGGAAGAAACTGCTTATTATTATTGTTATATTCGTGTTCAGAAGGGTCGAATTATAGATAACACATGTAACTCATGTCGGAAAAATATTTATCCTACACAGAATGATTTTTTCTTGAATAGTTCCCTCTTTTTCTGCGAGAAATGTGTGACACTAATGGAAAATCGGCATTTTCTCGAAGTGCGGATGAAACTGCTTATTATTATTGTTATATTCGTGTTCAGAAGGGTCGAATTATAGATAACACATGTAACTCAAGTGGGAAAAAAATTTATCCTACACAAAATGAATTTTTCTTTGAATAGTTCCCTCTTTTTCTGCGAGAAATGTGTGACACTAATGGATATTCGGAATTTTCTCGAAGTGCGGAAGGAACTGCTTATTATTATTGTTATATTCGTGTTCAGAAGATTCGAATTATAGATAACACATGTAACTCAAGTCGGAAAAATATTTATCCTACACAGAATGAATTTTTCTTTGAATAGTTCCCTCTTTTTCTGCGAGAAATGTGTGACACTAATGGAAAATCGGAATTTTCTCGAAGTGCGGAAGGAACTGCTTATTAATATTCTTGTGCATCTACCGCCATGGGAATGTCGCTCATTTATTATGTGTACATCTTCTGAACTGTACCTGCCAATTTTGAAACTCTGCCTTACTGACTGCACCACCCAGGAAATATATTTTAGTTTCGTGTGCATCTGCTCATTGGTAATCTCAACTTTAACGTAAGTTATGATACTGTTGTGGATTGTGAATTTAACACATTCGAATTTGGCGGTGAAGATGGAAAACATTATATTTTTACAGTATTGGCAGCCCAATAATATTACATTCAGCACGCGTTTTGACTTCCATAGTGCCTCCTCCATCTGACGTAGTATTTGGGAGGCAGTGACCGCCTCATCACAACTAACTCTAATGTTGAAGTTTACCTGATTCTCTTACAAAGACGAGTTCCAAAAGAAGTCCTCATCGTACTCGTACAGCAGAGAAAGTCTTTTGTGATGTCTGTAACAAAATATTTTGTAACGGAAGTTATCTCAAAATTCATCTCCTTGCACATACAGGGGAAATACCTTTTATGTGTGATGTCTGTAACAAAACATTTCCTCTAAGAAGTAATCTCAAAACTCATCTGCTTACACATACAGGGGAAAGAGCTTTCCAGTGTGAAGTTTGTAACAAAACTTTTTCACAAAGAAGTAATCTCAAAACTCATTTGCGTATACATACAGGGGAAAGAGCTTTCCAGTGTGAAGTTTGTAACAAAACTTTTTCTCAAAGAAGTAATCTCAAAACTCATATGCTCACACATACAGGGGAAAGAGCTTTCAAGTGTGATGTCTGTAATAAAACGTTTTCTCTAAGAGGTCATCTCAAAGATCATGTGGTTACACATACAGGGGAAAAACCTTACAAGTGTGATGTCTGTAATAAAACATTTTCTGTAAGAGGTAGTCTCAAAGATCATATAGTTACCCATACAGGGGAAGGAGTTTTCAATTGTGATGTCTGTAACAAAACTTTTTCTCGAAGACATAAACTGAAAACTCATCTGCTTACACATTCAGGGGAAAAAGCTTTCAAGTGTGAAGTCTGTAATAAAACATTTTCTCTAAGAGGTTATCTCAAAGATCATGTGGTTACACATACACGGGAAAAAGCTTACAAGTGTGATATCTGCAACAAAACACTTTCTTATAGAAGTACTCTGAGAACTCATATGCTTACACATACAGAGGAAAGAGCTTTCCAGTGTGATGTCTGTAACAAAACATTTTCTCAAAGAAGTAATCTCAAAACTCATCTACTTACACATACAGGGGAAAGAAATATTAAGTGTGGTGTCTGTAACAAAACATTTTCTTATAGAAGTAGACTCAAAACTCATCTGCTTACACATAGGGTGAAAGGGGCAAATGAGACTTCAAAATCATAAAAGTGGTTAATGGTGTTTTTTGCTGTAATTTGTATTAAAAACTTGCCCCAGCCTATGTAGCAAGTGAGAACTCGGGTCCTAAAATGTGTGCTTACATATGGCCAAATAAATGAGGCAATGAGAAGACAGAGAATTTCATCCTGTAGAAGGAGCTTCATAACTTCCAAATTTACAAAATATGGATGTTTACTAAATTCATCCTAAACCCTTTGTTTTCATTCTTTGGTTGTTTCATTCTTTGATGTTTCTAGCTGCCCCATAACTATAAAAAAACTTGTTGGATAGCTGTGATGTCATTCACGTCTATGACAGTCCAATCTTCCACTTAACATTAATGTTTATTCACTTCCAGATGAGCTATAAATTTGTAATTTAGCAGACTTATAGATTTTAGCCTAAAACCAATGGAAAAATACAGAAAAGTTCAAATCCTTAATATTTTCCGCTCCAAAATAAACTTTGATCTTTTTGTCACTGTGTTTGTACGGCTTCAGATGATTTGACAAAAATAAAGGAATAGGCGTATTGTGGACATGAGGAATTTGCTATAATAAATGTTTTCTGTTAATATGCTAGTTGTCCCACGTATTCCTTCTCATATGCTTATGAATTTATCCTGATTTTTCAGTTCTTTTTATCCTATAGGCTAGTGTACGCAATAACTTAAATCTCTCATTGTGATGTACTTATTGCAAGAAAATGTGACGTGATACGTAGAAGTGGTTTACGGATTCATGTGCATAGGCCAAAAATTAGTTAAGATCACCTATCTCACCACTTATCGAAAAAAATGTTTCAAAATGCAGTATCAAAAATGGCATAGCCTACAGTTGTTTTATTATACAAAATTTCAAAATAAAATTTTTCACAATTGTCAATTAACCAAATGTGATAGAGGGAACACTCCTAATTTCGTTTTTACTTCAGAAAATTTTGTCTTTTTTGCAGGCTAGTGTAATTTAAAGCCTGCCTTATTCTGCACTGCAGTATACAACCATGGCCATTCGTAGATTTTCCATTATAAAGTTTCTGCATTTATGTGTCAGAATATTCCTGTACATAGAAAAACTTCTTTCTACGTCTACTGTTGTGACAGGTGCAAATTTGAAGTCACAAGATCACTTGGTGAAAATTTTTGTTCAAATACACTTTCTTCAAATACACTCTTCATAGAATTGTGGAAATTTTGCACATAGTACTGTAGTTATCATTTGCACAAATTACAAAATAAACTACTTCCACCTGTTGTAAATACATTTTCCCAAATTCTCTTACTAGTTGAAATAAAAACACACTTTTGGCTGGTTCACTTTCAGTGTTTTGCTGCACTGAACTAGTGTTATTAGAACAATATTTCTATACTGAAGCTGAACTTCTCCACGCCAAGAAATAGCTAACGGTGCCACGACTGTCCGCTAGCAGTTCCGATAGTTTCACAAAGGGTGGTTGCAAAAATACAATACCGCTAAGTTCGACCTTTAATTGAATTGAAAAACAAAGTTTCTGACTCCTGGAAATGTGTCTTACTATTTTTATAACTAAAGGGAAGCCTACTGCTGGTGGCTTTATTCAGCTAAGAAAAATATTCTAAAATATTGTGTAGTATAAGCCTACATTTAAAATTATTGCAAAATTCATAAAGTAGAAAAAATGTCCAAAAAGTGTTGAATAACTTGAAATAATGTCTTATCAAGTCAAAAAAGGGAAACTGCAATATAAAAATCCACGATTCTGCTTTTTTAAAACTTACAATCTATGTTTATAGCCCTGGGTATTGTTCTAATGAGAAAAGGGAACAGGTGACATTTCATGAATGTCCTCCCCTACTTATGATTTTATTTCAAGGAAAGTTAAAATGCAAATATTTATTAAGTTATATTGAAAAGTTTTTACATATAAATTTTTCTGTACAAAAATATATGAATACTTAAAGAGCAAGAATTTGCTTACAGAAAAAATCTGAAACAAAGGAGAAAAATTGTATATTTTGGGGTTTTATAACCCTGATTCTCACTTACCCCACTTCACCCTACAGAGGAAAAAGCTTTCAAGTGTGATGTCTATAACAAAATATTTTCCCAAAGAATATTCTCCTTCTTCCTCATAGAGCAAAGCACTGTGGACAAGCATGTCTATGGTCATAGGCAGTGAGGGAAGTGAGGCGGTATGCGCCGGTATGGAATACCGTCACTGGTTTTAAAGGTTCAATGGCATACCATCACTGGTTTCAATGGTGAAATAGCATACCGTCACTGAAAATCAATGGCTATTTAATACAAACTGTTAATGTTCCTTTGAGTTGTAATATAATAATTAATTTTCATGATTATTCACCAACTCGTACGCTTTCATTGGTAGCCATTGCCACTATTACTTGTGATGGTCTTTGTTGCCATCTTAACGACTACACCACTAGATTCTATGTTTGAAAAAAATTTCTCGGTAACAAAATGTTGTGACTTTTATATTGTTTAAATAGGTCTTAAATACGTTTAAAATACCTTTATTGAAGTAAATAAACTAAACTCAATGGCTCTACATCTCTGGCCGTGGTAGGCTCATATACCATAGATGGCAGGATTGGGGGCATGTGGTCAGCATGACGACAGCTGTTATTGATGGTTTCCGTGATTGAAATAAATAAAGGCCTGTCAATCGACAGTACATGATTTTCTAGTCTTGTGTTGTTCTCCTACTTGGCAGGGTTGGTTACTCATGAAGGAAGTTAATTAAAAACATCATCTGGATATAACATATCCTGCTTCCCACATAATTATTATATTGTAAAGGAGGGAGTGTGCTTTTTTAAATTGAGGTATGTTAGGGAAAAATTTTGAGGTAGCATACCGCCTCTGGATTTTTCTCACTTCCTTCACTGGAACTTGATTTGCAGTACATATGTTCATAATTATTTAACACCTAAATGTATAACAGTTTCCTTGAAATTTATAATAAGATAAGTCAAAAGTTGTTTTATAATCCATGGAAATGTTCAGAGTAGGTTACAAGAAATAGACTTTGAGCCTAATCAGTGTGTGTCAATTTTTTTTCTTATAAACAAGGTTTATAAATCATGTTCAAGACTAATGGCCGAGTGCAACAACCTCATATTCAGAATACGGCGGTCAAGTTTCTTAGTTTGGACTTTTATCACAGGAAAATGCTAACAGGCCGTGAGGGAGCTGAAAGGTGAGAAAACCGCGGTTTTCTTTCCAAGATGGAGATCAGGCCAAAAGCTAATTGAACTTAATAACGAGAGACAGATGTCATCGATTTGAAGAATAAACAATGGTACATAGCCTATCTTTGCAAATACTGTGCTGTAACATCGATTGGAATAAGCTTCCTTTCTTACCTCAACCAAACCATCATAATAGGCATAACCAACTCATTTTCTCGATTAGTACAGTATCTATGGTGTTTGAATTCAGACATATACACTTAATATAATATTCCAATAAGGCAACAAATAAATGAATAATGGAAAACCAGTGAACCTAGGCCCAATTTACAGTGAAGGGTTGCATGCATCACGATATAGCCTGTATATCGGTATATATGGTATTTAATGAATTTATCATATTTGCACATACACGAACATAATTATAACAGCCCTTTCATGGCTATATACATGAGTTTGCACCTAAAACTTCCACTAAGTTAGTCATATGGGAAAAAAACGAGGTTATGTCAAATTCAGAAAAGAGATGTTGTGGTGTTGCTTTTCCTTGGATTGCACACATGTGAGAATTATTCTTTAAAACATAAATGTTAGAGAGGATTACATTAACACAAATAATGAACAGGAACGCTGTAAACATTGCATTTTATTCCTACCAAGAATAGATAAGAGAGTCACCTTCACCCGCAGACAAGCAGAGAGAGAGAGAGAGAGCGAAACTAGCGGCCATGGAATGCGTTGGTAACAGCATTCAAATTTTCAATTATATGTAATTATGTAAATTGAACTGATTTAGTTTACATTTAACAAGTAATTATAATATTCAAGTACTGGTATGTTGACTCAAAAGAGAAAAGAATAAAATACTGTTTCATTACATTCAGTACATGAAACTGTAAGTACAAGTGGAAATACAGTTGCCTCAAGATTTTTCACTTTTAATGCACTTTGACCTTCGTTGAGACCAAGCATATTTCTCTGTAGGTCTGTTCACCAAAGGTTTCTTACTTAAGACATAGGCATGGAATTCCTTAGAAGTGAAATGCTTTTAATTATATTGAACTAGCAATAACCTCTGCTCGGCTCGTTAGGTTCGAGGACTGTTGGCTCATGTAAAATAATTCATTCAAGTTATAGTCTGATAATGTCATCTATTCAGAAAACCCCGGACATTTTTCCGAAATTAAAATTTCCACCCGGACAGAAATTATAACCCTAAAAAAAAGGACATGTCCGGGAAAACCCGGGCATATGGCAACCCTAATTCAGTGAAGTTCGACAAACCCCCAACCTCTAATGATCGCAAAGAAGTTACGCTGGAATGGCTGCAAGAGATGAATATTCCCACAGTATGAGCATGACAAAGCTGCTTTATATTCGCTGGTAAAAGAAAATAAACCTCCCACACCTACGTACATAGCTGATGAAGTAGCTGGAGAACAGGGTCATACGGTGATAAGATTGCCGCCTTATCATTGTCATCTAAATGGTATCGAGTGATGTAAAATCGTATGTGAGGAAAAATAACAAGTCATTCACAATTAATGAGGTGGAAAGACTTTTGCGTGAAGGAATCGAGACCGCCGATGCTGCTTCCTGAAGGAAGAAAGTAGAACACGTCGAAAAATTAATTAAAGAAGGGCAGATAATGGACGGAATTATTAGTAATCATGAACAACTGATGATCTTTCTTGGTGAAGATGACGACGATGTTGGTGATGATGGGTTTGGTGCCGATTCTGATGAAATTCTTTATGGTATTGTGCCATTGCACTTGTGAACCGGTCAATACAAATACTTAATTGTAATCCTGTGAGGACATGCTCATGTCGTGACTTCGTTTGCAGTTGTGAAGAATGTGAGATGGCTGCTCAGAAAACGGTGCTGATGATAAGTTGTCCTGGTTTTGGTTTGCCAACACAATTAAGCGATAGGCCGACAAGAGCCAAGATACACTTAAGAAAATAAAGGAAAGAAAACATCCAGTGTGAAAGAACATGAGTCAACACATCCTGATTGGTGGATGACTGGGTGAAACTCGAAATTGCAGTCACCTCCTCGTGGTGAGTTTTGCGTCATTTTGTTAAAAAAATGGGAAATGGGCGAAGAGCTGTACTCTTATCAAAAGTCGTGGCGATATGCAAAAGGCCTTGCGCATGACCTCGCCATGTTTTTTGAAAGTCTTCTATCAGCTGTTCTTATGAATACCAGTGTTCAAGGCAATTAATTATCAACAAATGGTATCAAACAATTACAGGAGCATGGGATTTTTGCTAGAAGTACTGAAGAGAACAATTATTAATTGCAACCTATAAACGGCATCCCTATATATCCCACGCAGCACGATATGTATAATATACGTATATTTTAGAGCTACATATATATCTTACGATTGGTCAAAGTCAAAACGTAAATTATACGTATATTTTATGTCCAATATATACACGTATAAAAACTGTTGTAATTTAATCCTGCTTTATATTTATAATATATCAAAATTAAAGTTACTGTTACATAAGTAAGATTAAATATAAAACAAAATCGATTTGATTGTTCATTTGTAACATCAAATTTACGTACCAACTATACGTAAATTTTACGTCTAGAATTGGACATTGTAAACACCGGTTTATTGTGTTTTACTCTAGTAAATCGATTTGGTTAAATTAAGGGAACGCAATAAAATTTACTCACGCTAATCAGAAATTAATTTTAAAAATGGTTTAAAATGATTACATCCGTACATTCATGGACTATTTTTTATAACTGGCGGCCATCTTGTCTGTGACGTCAGCAATGTAGATCTCCTGGTTCATGGCTGACTGTTGGGTGGTTGTGTGGCGTATAAGTTTCTCTTTTATAGTGTTTTATTAACAAGAAATTGTGTGTGGAGAGAATTGCACTGCTCTGTTGCAACTACTCCCTATGTATATAACATAGAAACGAAGAATAAATGTACATGTGTGTGTATTTAAAGATGACGAAATATTACGCAACGTGCAGTGAATACCCTAGAATAAGTTTCCTAATGTAGGCCTACCTGAATGTTTGTGAAGATCTGGTCCTTCATGTAGAAGATTAAATGAGGCAGAAGAAAAACATTTACACAGAAAACAGTACTGGTAAGTCCCTGTGCAAGACTTGTTTCACACACATAAATAGGCCTATCATAACCTCAACGACTTGCAAACTGATTTATAATACAGATGCTGTGGTAATTAGCTCTGATCATAATAATTTACGATAACGCTGCTAAAGTATTTCTTAATTGTTTCAGGAATTCACAATGCCTAGGTGCTGTAGTGTTGCTGGCTGTAAAAGTAACTACAAGTCACAACATGAAAGTGTTAGTACATTTTCTTTACCAAAAGATGAAGAACTTAAGAAGACATGGCATAGAAAGATTCCTACAGACTTTACAGGGGTAAGCAAGCCTGTTATTTGTGTGAAGTATTTTCCTGAAGAGAGTGTGATAAGAACAGAGACATTTGTAGTTAACGGTGAAATAAAAACATTTCCTAGAACTTGCCCTAAACTGAAACTTGGTGCAGTACCATCAATATTTCCTAATCTGCCTGAGTACTTGTCAAGACCAGGTCCATCATGCAGAAGATTAATTGATGCAGAAGAAGAAAATTTAAACCAAGCAGTTGCAGAAAGCTTAAAAGAACTTAAAAGTTATGCTGAATGACAAGTTCTGCATTGTTTGGAAGATGTGATGCAGTACTTCCTAAGTGTAACAGAAGGACTTAAAGGGCAGTGGATTAGCATAATGGTAGTAGAAAGGCTAGTGCTGTGCTTAATGGATGTTAATGATGATGTTCCGAAGATTCTTGATTCAGTGTGTGTTATGAGCGATCTCAGTGTTTTGCTTACAATAAATAATTGCAAAATACCTCAGCAAGAAGTCCCAAAAAATTGCAAGATAGTAAGCACGAAAAGTGTTCTTGATGACATTTTTAGTTATTGATATCTCATGTATTGATAGTATATGTGAAATGTATGTGAGCAGTGTACATTTATGAACCAAATGCCCTATATAGGCTACATAAATTATATATAAAATATACGTTTGATAGATCATCTTGACATATTTTTTACGTATAGATATTGTACATCAATAGTATGTATGCGATTGTAGGTATAATTGATATATATTATATGTCTGTATTGACATGAATAGACGTACAATATACATCAAAAAGTGGGACATTTGAGCGTATATTATACGTAGATTTTATTTAACCAATATGTGTGATATACATTAACTAGATCTAGGGATAACGCAATTTTTACATATATTTTACGTATGTGTGCTGAGTGGGATTATAGGCCCTGATTTATAAATTGGCAGACTGGGCATTTGCCCAGGGTGGCAAAACTAAAACAGGAGGCACAGTTTGAGGGGAAAATGTTATATATAGGCTATATATATATATAAACTTTTATTACATAACAACAGTGTTCCTAAAGTGTTCCTGAAAATAATAAACTCACTTATGGCCATTTTGTCAAGAAGAATATGGTGTCTTGAAGATTTGTTGAATAGATCGTCAGAATTATCAGAAGTTGAGAGAGCTGCTTCAAAGTTTTATCCACAAGATATCAGTTGTGACTTTTCCAATGAGTGTGTACGTTTAAAAATGTCTGTTCTTAAAATATAATAAAAATACCTGAAATGTATATTTATTTGAAGGACAATAATTTAGAAAAACAAACTTGAAAAACTAGAAAAAAATTTAAATTGTTACTAGAATGTTTTTGACTTTACCACAAACCAACAGTAGGCCTATTGTTTAAGGAATGTTTTCGAGAGCCTAAAATATTAAGTGATCGGCCCTCCTGAATAAGTTGAACTCATTAGATTTAATATGCATTTAAAAATATATTATATATTTGAAAACAAACTTCTCAGAAATTGTAGACGAGTGTGCAAAGAGAAAATCCAGAAAAAAAAAATCTCAAAACAAACTTCATACCCATTGAATTTAAAATAATCAGGTAAACTGATGTAACGAAGTGCAGTATGTTTTTGTTTAATCAGTTATGACTCCAATTATGATACGCAGAATATGTTTTTTTAATTGATTTCCAAGTTGAGCTCCAGATTTATGCATTAAGCAGGGCTTACGGAAGAACAATGGTCTAGTTTTTTTAAACTGATTAAAATCTTCCAGCATCAGCTGAACTGTACAGATTTGTGATATCATGACAATCGCACACTCACATGAAAATAGAAAAAAAAGTGAAATTGGCCGGTTTCGGATTTGAACCATGGAACTCCAGAATGTGAGGGCAAGATGTTACCATCTCGGCCACCTGGGTCAATTTAACGGTCTAGTTGGATAGGCGCATGTAAAGCAATAGTGTCATTTGTCATAGCTAACTGTATTTCAATTTCCAAAGCCTTATAAGATCACAGTTTTTTCAATATGTTGTCATGATAACTGATTTGCATTTTATAGTGGCGTAGGATCACAAGAGCACGTGAACCCCCTAATAATTCTTATCTTACCTAATTTTGTCAGTATTATTGAATAAATAATAATTCTTGTGTGGTTTGCCGTCTCGCTGTATAGAAAGATGAGTATTTAGTTCCCTTTTGCGGGCTTCCTCGAGGTGGTTCACTAGCTAAGGGGTGAACCTCTTAGTATTGCGTTTTGCATTACCTAAAGTTAGCAGGGGCTCCGCAGCTAGCAAGTGTGACAGGATCACACGTCATTCGTGCACCCGACCTTAAGAGGGCAGCATCGAGCAACGCATCTGATATTTCCCCCTTCAACTGAAGACGGCAACATCGGTAAACGCGGGTAAACGCTAGAGTTCTCCCACGTGTTTTCTTACAACCCCTTGCGAGCTGCCAGAAGGAACTTGTTTTATGACCCATCCATCTTCCCTTATTATATAGGTGTGCACAGTGTTGTCGCAATTCACAGTGAAGCTTTGATTTCCTGTTTATTTCCTCTTCATTCCGTCGTTTATGTCACAATTACCTACATCGATATGCCATTATTATAATTATTCGTAAATAAATAAATATTTACTTTAGTACATTGATACATAGCCGAACAGTGATTTCTCTTTCATCCTCAGCTGGAAGGTATAAGTTGCAACCATGTGTTTTGCTCAAAACTTCAAAATATAATTTTTTTTCTGGCCAGCAAAGATTAACCAGCGGGTGGTAGGTGGTCTGCTGTTCCTGTTTGTAGTAAGGGGTGCGAAGTTTACAGTTACATTCTCTCCCAAACAGGAATTCTGTATCAGTTCAATTGGAATTCTCACAGCGTGAAGTAGTAGTTTCTTTGTGATGTCGCGATTGTTTGTTTAGTTTAGTAGTGTATATAATATTAATAATTCTAGCGTAGTTTAAAGAATAGTTATAGTAGTTAAAGAGTAGAACAGTATATATAGTTCACTACTATACCATTTGGGAAATGCATTCAATAGGCTAGTTCGTTTTCTACCAGTGAACTTAAAAGTAATTTTGTTTATTAATGTGTGAATATCGTGCAGCACTTGCAATGCTGGCAATAGAGAAACGTCTAGTGCGCGAGAAGAAAGACTTCAACTTTAAAGTTGTCGAGAAGTTCGCTGCACAGAAAGAAAGAAGAGTACATTTTCTCTACAAGCGATGAGATTCGTAAGTCCTGTATTTTGTTTTTCTATTTTTGGGCCCATGTGAACACCCAAATAGTTTACCCACGTGACGCCACTGCCTTTCAAATACGTATATTACCATAAAATAGGCACTAAATTGAACATTACTCCGAAAAAAGTCAACCGATTTTATCCAATAGCAATAGAAGTCTTCCCATGGACATTATAAACGTGTATACCAAGTTTCATGAAAATCCGGTAAAGCGTATTTGAGTTACCGCGTCTTTAAAATAGACACTAAATTGGGTTTTACTCCTGTACCGGTCTATCAATTTGGTCCAATATCAGTAGACGTCTTCCCATGCACATAAATGGGTATACAAAGTTTCAGCAAAATCCAATAAAGCTTATTTGAGTTATCGCGACTTCTTATATATTCACATAGAAGGCACTAAATTGGGCATTATTCCGGTACCGGACAACCGATTTGGTCGAATACCAATAGACATCTTCCCATGGACATTATAAAAGCGTATACGAAGTTTCAAAAAATCCGATAAAGCGTATTTGAGTTATTGCGCCTTTAAAATAGACACTAAATTGGGTTTTACTCCGGTACCGGTCAACAGATTAGGTTCAAATTCAATAGGGTACTTCTCATGGACGTCGTAAATGCGTAGGCCTATATCAAGTTTCATGAAAATCCGATACAGCATATTTAGTTATGACGCCTTTCTAATATAATACGATTAAAATAGGCACTAAATTGGGCATTACTCCGGTACCGGTGAACCGATTTGGTTCAATATCAATAGGTTTCTTCCCATGGACATTATAAATGTTTCAAGTTTCATGAAAATCCGATAAAGCGTATTTGAGTTATGGCACGTACAGGCACACGGACAGACAGGCAGACGGACAGACATTTTTTCATCCCCCACACAATCTCATAAAGTGCCATACTGGCACTTAATAATTACATTTGAAACAATGAAAAACATGTTAGATTGAGTTTTAGATTCTCATAGGAAAGTAGAAACAAGGTAATTTTTTTAGAGAATTGAAGGTAAAAGAAGCACTTTTAATCTTAAAAGATAGGAATTAAAAGGAGAAAAGTATGCTACTGGGTGGTATGAAATAAAATCTCGTTTTAACATTTGGATCAAAAATAACTATTTTGTTCTAAAATATTTGTTCTAATATATACAACCTTGAATACATAAATGTTTTATAAACATAACTAAATTAGCATATATTTGATAATTATTAAATAACCTATATTAAATATTTTTGAAAATTTCAAAGATTGATTAAATTATATACTGCAATATTTTCAGAGGTTTTAGGTAATCGTTTTTCAAATTAAACTCAAATAGCAATCATGCATTTTTTTTGTAATAAATGTTATGAAGCCTGGGATTACTTGCAATAATAAAATGCTATCGGGTAAAACTCAAACTTAACACCAAAACGATAACTTCGGGGTAGGTCGTATAAGTAAAAAATGAAATGGGTGATTAACAAAGCTTTGCCCAGGATGCAAAGTACGTGAAATCGGGATCTGCCCTTATAGATTTGACAAAAAGTATAAGGCATGTAATTTTAAAAATTAAAAATTGAACACTGCATTTAAATCTTTAAAATATAATGAACGCAAAGATAATGTTACAACATGGGGATTTGAACCCAGAACCTCCAGAGCCACGATCAAGCATCTTAACCGTTGCGCCACTTCCAACTTTGTCGAACGAGCGAGAATATTTTGGATGTGAACCATTATGCTTTCTCCTATATACTCATAAACTTTTGTAAAGGAACGATACTTTTTTATTAATAGTGTATTTGTATTTGTATTTGTATGAATATTATTAATATTGAGACATAATACATTAAAGAATGGGATAATGAGAGAGACGCGACTAATACAAGCATGCAATGTTTGAAGCCGAATGGCTTCTGTCTGTCAGTCACTAGAATCTCAGTGCAGCCAACATAAGTAGGCATATAGTTGGAACTGGAAAGTGAAAAGTTACAACGGCCCAGGTATATGGGCTATGTCGTTGGTACTATTGAAGCCTCCTGTCAACATCACTTCACATTACTGTCACTTCAACATCTCGAGAATCGGTAGAATTCCTAATGTTTTCAATAGATTTCTACAGGATGTACAGGTATGTTGATTTACTCCACAAATTATCCTCACCGCTCATCTTTTGATTTTGAAGGCTATTTAGTCTTCTGGAGAAGAACCCCAGAAAATGACTCTGTAACTCATATGACTATGGAAATATGCATATAGCAGCCTGTACTCAGTTTATTGGTTAGTGCTTCCATATGTGTTTTCCACTTTAGTTCTTCAGCTATATGTATGCCTAGAATTTTTGTGTCATTTTTGTATTGAATTATTTTATTATCTAATTTTACTTGAGGTTTCATTACATGTTGATTTTGGGTTATATGAAAGCTCATGGATACTGTCTGTTCTGCATTCATCAAAAGTTTATTTGCTTCAAACCAAGAAAATATTTTTGTCAAACTGGAATCTAGTTTTTGAGTAAGATCTATTTCTTTTGTTCCTTTTATAAGAAGATTTGTAACGTCGGCAAATAGTACAACTTCAGCTTCTTGAATATTCAAGGGGAGTTCATTTACATATAGCAGGAATAGAAGCGGCCCAAAAATCGATCCCTGTGGTACCCATTGTGTTAATACTGTACTGGTGGATTTACTTCTTTCAAGGATTAGACTATTTTTGTCTATATTGGTTCTCTCAACGATTTGAGATTTTTGGGAAAGGCAAGATTTGAACCATGAGTTAGCCACTCCCCTAATACCGTGTGTGTATAATTTTTTAAATATGATATCAATATTTATAACGCCATACGCTTTAGTTAGATCAAGGTATAACCCTACTGTACTCTCTTTCTTTTCTAGTGAATTTTAAACAATTTGTAATAGAGATTGAGTTGCTGAGTCTGTTGATCTATTTTTTCTGAAACCATGTTGTTTATCTGTGAAAATTCCATTTTCATCTAAGAACGTGATGACTCTACTATATATAAGTTTTTCCAGAGTTTTTTAAAACACTGATGGTATGGATATCGGTCTATAATTTTGTGTATCCCTTTTTAAAACAATGGTTTTACTTTTGCTGTTTTTAATTTTTCTGGGAATATCCCACTCTGAAAGGAGATATTGGATGTGTTAAAGGTGCTGTTATGTAATTAATACCTTATTTCACTACTGAGATTGGTATTTCATCTACTCCAGTCGACGCCTTATTCTTTAATGTATTTATCATATTCTTTACCACAACTTCACTTACCTGCTGTATGAACAATGATTCACCGCAGCTGTTATTTTTTTCATTATAATTATTTTGCCTAAGTGGTTGACCATACTGTGATTGTATAAGTGTATTTGATATTTCTGTAAAATGTAAATTAAATAGTTCTGCAGCCTGCAGTGGATATATGATTCTATTACCGTGTGTTAATTCAACATGTTGGTTGCTGAAATTCGATTTGCCTGTCCCCTTTTTTATTACGTGCCACATAGCCTTGCTCATATTTGCTGACTCTGGTATGTGTTTATGATTATCTGTTCTCTTTGGCTGCCTAATAACTTTTTGTATATTCTTTTATACAGTGCTTTTTTTCTATCTAAAAAGGTGGCGGTACTTATTAGAAATGTTTTAACTGAATCTCACGGGAGCTCCCACACTTCTCTCAGAAGACATTTTTCTGAGTTAATGTCCAACAATCGAGCCTATCATGGCCAGAAATGTTTCTCCCTTGAATCGCAGTAAAATTACCGGTACTTGCGACGTACTTTTGAGATTCAGTTTATTTAGTGTTGGCAGGTTTTTGAGATACTTCAAAAACATCGTCATGCTTTCTTTTATTACGCACCGGACCACCGGTACAAAACAATTAATTTACTCATTTTACTCATTTCAATTCTCTACCTGTGAACCACGTGCACCCCCTGTTCCTACAACCGTACTAAACAATTATTAATTCACTTGCCTGTGATACACAAACCAAGGGTTTTCTTTTTAAATTACGTATAATATGTAAGCAACGAATGCAGTTAAATTTAAACACGCACTAACCCCTGATTAACTACGGTGGTTTGTCTCTACGTTAGCATTAACTGCACTTGGTGCAATTCTTATACCGTTAGAATGGCCCTGACCCCACCCCCAACCTTCTTACAGTCCAGTAGCCACGGCATTTGCTCGTATGTAGGATATTATGTATGTAGAAATCTGACAAAACCAACAAACAAGCTTGATTTTAAATAAAACATAACTTTATGGGAATTGTGATAGAAATATTCCGAGTTATCGAAACTTTATTTTTAAAAAAGGTGCCGGTACTGTGTACCGTTGCATACCGCCACAAAAAAAGCACTGCTTTTATAGTTCATTATGTAATTGTGTAATTCATCTGAAATTTGCCTGACCTTTTTAATACAGTTTAAAAGTCTTATTTTATTTGAGGATATCATAAATAGAACAACCACGATGTTCCCTCAGACGCGTGAGATGCAATCTATTCTCTCGCTAATGTTAAGTATCATCTTCGGAGCAGTGAATTGGAATTGCTCAGCACACTTGTCTGTACAGCCGCTACGGTTATTCGTCAGCACTGGGCTATGACATCACTTACCGCATCACGCCACCAAATTCGAATCTCGTTAAATTCACATGTTCTGCCGCTCTTGGAACACTCATGCGATTTTCTCTACCTTAATAAAATTTGTCCAATTTTCTCTCATCTTATTTTTCTCGTGTAAAACTCACACCATAAGCATTGGAATTACTACTTTCTCGCATCTTATTCTATCTCGGAGTCTCACACGACTTACTCTGCCCTAATTAATTTTTTTTGCTCTTTTCTCTCGTCTTAATTCATCCAGCTCTTTGAAAACTCATATAACTTTCTTTACCTTCAAAATTGAAATTACAATTTTCCCACGTCTTAATCCATCTCTGCGAAATCTCATACGACTTTTTCTACCCTGTTAATTTTTCTTTTTCATCTTGTTCTTCCTCTTGGTAAAGTACACAATGTTCTCTATCTTAAGCATTGAAATAATTATTTTACAGAGTTTCTGAAGTGAATCGTCTTTAGCCGCGCTAGGAGTAAATCGAGAGCTAACCCAAAATTGCGTTTCGAACAAAATCGTCAACAAATTAGTGGGGCTGTGATGGAACGGACTGCACAGAAAACAATCAACTCAATGATTAGGCTTATCCAAAATTTTAAAAATAAAAAATCCCAAATTAAAAAATCCAAAATACCAAAATTTAAATAACCAAAAATTAAATATCCAAAATCCAAAATTTTTAAATCTAAAATTAAAATCGAAAATAAAGAATTTAAAATTTAAAGAGCCAAAATTTAAAAAATTTTAAAATCCAAAATCCCAAAATAAAAAAAATCAAGGATCCAAAATTTAAAAAATCCAAAAATGCAATATTAAAAAATAAAAAAATTTAAAAAATCCAAAATTTAAAAAACAAAACATTGAAAATAAAAAAAAATAAAAATTCATATTTAAAAAATCTAAAAACACAAAATTAAAAAATCCAAAATTAAAATATCCAAAAATTAAAAATTTTAAAAATCCAGAATAAAAAGATCCAACATTCCAAAATTAAAAAATTCAAAGATCCAAAATTTAAAAAACAAAAAAATCCCAAATTAAAAAATAAGATCAAAAGTTTAAAAAAAATAATAAAAAAATCCAAAATTTAAAAATACAAAAATCTCAAATTTAAAAATCTAAAAATTAAAAATCCCAAATTCAAAAATACAAAAATTGAAACATGTTTTACTTCTGTCGCGACGTCGCGTGGCATTCTACGCACACGTTTCTTTTCATCTTTTAGAACAGTGGTCTGTGAAATAAAGTTTTTACTTTTTAAGTCTAAGATACATAAGACAAAATTAAAAACAGTTAAACAGTCACCTCCAAACACACCCTGTAAAACTTGTGTATTTCGGAAACACATAACTTCTTTCACTTGATTAAACATAAGCAGGAACTGTGTTTCTCATAAGGGATACAACCAGCTTCAACATACAGTGAGAGAAAAATGTCATAGTCAAAAATTCGACAAGAATTGTTTAGGATCAAATATGTAAACTTGTACATATCAGGGTGCCTTACATTTTATTACCTGTAAAGCAATTTATTCAATGCTTTTCTACGATATTCGACCTTATTTAATTATCGTATTAAATATTTAAAACCATTATTGTATTTACGTGTTCTAATCCAAGGAAGAAAGTAAATAAAGGAAGTATTGTGATTGACAATAAACCTGAATATTGAGGTTTTATAGTTAATGCGAGATTTGCGCTAAGAACTGTATCAAATATCTTGTGGGGATGTGATATGACTTTCTCTCACTTTACAATTTTACATGATGGTTTCTCAAACCACTCCTACGATTCTCATTAAATACTTTTCACTAAGTCTGTATCTGGACATAAAACAATCATTTAATCATTTCTGCATAAATTTCCTGAAAGGTAAAAACTTGAACATAAGCAAAAAGTGAATCTGAATTGATGTTTAGCGTTCAAAGAAAGGTTACCAACAAATATCAGATGAACTAACCCTGTTTCTACGACATTACCCATGTCAATTAATCTCTCTTTTCACTACGCTATTAACTATTTTGAAAATTACAAAACGAAATAGCACATTCCTGTATATAGCATCTGACTCATCCACTTAAGAAACTGTTTTTACCCTAAGCATGGCCAACATTACATTTTTCTCTTTTCAAATTCTGATACACAATAAGAGGCAGTTGTTTCTAACCTGATGCAAAGCTTTATTGTTCACCAGGCAAAATAACAGTGGGTCCCTTATAACTACCCTTCTGAGATTTTTTCGAAACTATTTTCAATTAAGTACCTCACGTAAAAAATGTAAAGAAAACACCTTCACACGTGGTGGTTGCCGCATCCGGTGAGGACAGACATTGAAGACAACAATGAATGCAGATGAATACTGGGAGGATTTCGTTTTTAGAGATATGAGACATTAGAGCCTATTTGCAATGCAACAACTAAGAATAGGAGAGAAAACTTTCCAACAAGTGGAGAAACTCAATAATTACAGATACACAAAATTTTAAGGCAGAAGTTTATCAGGAAAAGCATGTTTTAATGCAGTATTTCAGAAACTCTCATCTTCTCGTATTCTGTCCAGGAAATTAAAAAATAATGTATAAGACAAATATCCTGCCGGTTGTATTACATGGATGTGAGATATGGTCGCTTACTCTTCGGCAAAAACACGGGGGCTTTAGGAAAATATTTGGGCCTAAGAGAGATGAAAATGGGGACTGGAGAAAACTGCATAACGACGAGCTTCATAACCTGTACTCGTCACCGGATATAGTAAGGATAATTAAATCACGTTGGATGAAATGGGGGAGGAAAGACATATCTCAAAAGTAGCCTATTGGCTGCGAGACCCGGAGGAAAGAGACCGCTTGGAAGACCTAGACTCAGGTGGGAGGACAATATTATATAATAGAGTAGCATTTGCGAGAGATGGGTAGATGAAGTTAGCACCGAATGGAGTTGAATGGTGGCCAGTGGCGTACGAAGGCTGCTTGGCGCCTGGGGCTAATTAGATGGTAGTCGCCCCCATAACACTAAAAGGTTCAATGAGTTTAATTTTTACTTCCTCTGCCCGTACCATAGGTACTATAGGTAGAGGAAGTATTGTTTTCGACCCCAAAATTCGAAGTTGAGTTTTTAGCATATATACACGTTTCAAGGCCCCCTGAATCCAAAAATACTATTTTTGGAAACATGTCTGTGTGTCTGTGTGTCTGTGTGGAAAATATCTGTGAACAAGCTAGCTCCAAAACGGAAAATCGTATGAAAACAAAATTTCGTATTTGGGTCAGGTACCTTCTGAAGATGTGAGGATAAGATTGGCGACTATTTTCTCTTATTTTTAAGGGGACTTTACATGAAGAAATTTTCGTTTTTCGCGATTTTCTCGAAAACGGCTCTAACGATTTTCTTTAAATTTTGCACATAGGTTGCTTATACTAAGAGCTAAAACTTTTATTTGAAACCTTTTTTCGAGAAAATTCTCTGAGGGTAGTTACAAGCCACCCACTGTTCACCCACTGTTTGTAGAAAGTTTGTCTTACGTGATGAACAACTGAATTCGCGCTCTTTCACGGCCTCTTATTTTATATAAGAATGTGAAGTGAGAAAGATGTATTGTTGGCCATGCATAGAGTAAAGATGTATCTGAGGGAAATATTCGATAAATTTCGGAAATTATATTTTACGGCAGAAAGTTCAATAAACGTCTGCAGTCATTTTTTTTTTTTTTTTTTAAAGTTTGTTATATAGACTGCGCTTTTAGTCGCATCATTGAAAGAAGAGGTATTTATAGGATAATTAGCGTAAAATTGTGTCTTGGGATTCTGTACAAGGATATGTGAATACTGCTAACTTATATTTGGGCAGAGGAAGTTATGTGACTTTCACATCAGATTTTTTTAAATGTGCCTTCCTAGCCTTGATGGATGCAAACTTATTTATAATAGAATTGAAGTCTATAGTAGGGGAGACCGGACTTGGTTGTCACACTTTTCAATCAAATTCATTTTTAATTATTCCTATCAGTTTTTTTATTTAACTAATTATCAAATCCGTCCTTTCAACTCTTTGGCATATTGTAAAACAAAGTTCAAAACAAACAATGAAACAGAAAGTATTTAAATATCATCTTTAAAAAAAAAAAGCAAAATGTGACAACCAACCCCAGCTCAGGGTTGGTTGTCACAGTCATTGGGGTTGGTTGTCACATTGCAAAAAAAATAACCGGAATAAAAATGTTGTAAGTTCAATGGTGTGGTATTTAATACTCATGAAAGCAGGGAAAGCATTCCCATAATATAACGTCAATATTATTAAACTGTTGACAAAAACAAAGTGTTGTGTCATGTGACAGATTAAACTTTCGACTAATACATGGGGTTGAGGCTAACAAGGAACTTTTTGTTTCTTCAAAATTGATAGAAAAATGAATAAACACATTATTATAGCTTAGAAATCTTGCATCACCCTCAGTCTCTTATGTTAGGCTTCTAATTTGATCTGCCTCAGAATATTCATAATGAAATGAAAAATTGGATTCATTTTGAATGACTTAGTTCAAACAAACTGAATGAAATCGGAAATACATCAATCAATTATGGCATACATATATACCATGAAGTCCTTGAGTACAGGCTTCATGAGCCCAACCTTTATGATCTTGTGTTTATACCCTGACGGTATATTTTGCATAGCCATTGCATGAGGAAATGCAATTATCAGAATCCCAGGATGTCTTATATTGTCAAGCTCTTCTAGGATTGTTTATCATTCAAGAGTCGCTAGCTCTATTTACTGCTTTCTTCATCTGAAACAATACATAAAATCCTACTGTATTAACCATATTTAAGTTGGGCTGGGTTGGTTGTCACATGAGACAACCAATCCGGACGGGGATGGAAGTCACATGTGACAACCAACCCCTTGACGCCATTTTGGAATTCCATTGCTCTAGCGAGGTTTTCTACCAAGCAAAAGCCGAAAAGAATAAAGCAATATACTCCTAAATAAATGTATTGTTTGACATAATATAGAAGATATTTGTAAACTTATCCGTTTACGATGAAGTAGAAGTAAACTTCAGAGCAAAAATTTTATTTTCAACACAGCAAATCACAAATCTTTCAACAATGGACACAAAACTAACACCTGCTTCGCGGGAAACTGCAAGAGGTGCTAATGGTCAAGGGAGCATCTTTCCCACTTGAAACCAATCACTCCTGCCAACTGCGTATCCAGTTTCTTACTAGTGAGACAACCATCCCGTGTGACAACCAAGTCCGGTCTCCCCTACTCAGCCACATCACGTTCAGTTGATAAAATTGCTAAATTACACTGTAATCTTTTCCTGTGTGCTCGACGCCCACGACCTATTTCGTATTGTCTATAAATAGTTTAAAACTAAATGTTTATTTCATTTCTAAATGATATTACTGCAGTATTTAACGAAGTAATAAAGAAAACCAATAAAACCTTATGTTTTGCCTGAAAAAAATATTTTTTCTTAAACTAAAAATATCCTTTTTCAATTTTGGCGCCCTCTTCCATACGGCGCCCGGTGCGGCCGCCCCGTTCGCACCCCCCTTGATACGCCACTGATGGTGGGATAAAGTAAGCGCGGCAATGAACCACCGGGAACAGCCATAATCAAGCACTCAAGCTCCTTGTGAACAGTGGAGACACTAATGGCGTCAATCACGGCTACTCGATGGCATGCATAGCCAGTCAGTTGCAAATTGTGTTTAGGACTATTCCCAGCGTCCAACTTTAACTGTTCTTTGTGTGTTACAGAATGGAAACTAAACTGAAGTCTGAGGATATTAAGATTGAAATTAAGGAAGAGATTTCTCTAATACAACCAAAGTGTGAAACTGGTCCTATTGTATTTGACGCGATAGATTCAAACGCAATCAAAAGTGAGAATGCAGATTCCATAGCATGCGACTCCATTCACAAGTTAACGCAAGTCCCAGGAGTTTCTGGAAGGAATAATGAAGAAGAGAACCAGCTAATGCAATCACACTCACCTGATGTATGTACAAGCAACGCTGCTGGAAACAGTAAACACCACACTCTGACTCGAGACAAACATTACTCGTGTGATATATGTGCAAAGCATTATACGCGGAGAGACAATCTGAAAACTCATGTGCTCACGCACACTGGACAGAAATCATTTTCATGTGATGTCTGTAACAAGAAATTTACCCGGAGAGGGTATCTCAACACACATCTACTCACTCACACTGGACAGAAATCATTTTCGTGTGATGTCTGTAACAAGAAATTTACCCAGAGAGGTAGTGTCACATTACATCTGCTCACTCACACTGCACAGAAATCATTTTCGTGTGATGTCTGTAACAAGAAATTTATCCATAGAGGGAATCTCAATACACATCTGCTCATGCATACAGGACAGAAAGCATTTTCGTGTGATGTCTGTAACAAGACATTTACCCAGAAAGGCTCTCTCAAATTACATCTGCTCACTCACACTGGACAGAAATCATTCACATGTGATGTCTGTAAGAAGAAATTTACCCAGAGAGGGAGTCTAAAATTACATCTGCTCACTCACACTGGACAGAAAGCATTTTCGTGTGAAGTCTGTAACAAAAAATGTATCCATGGAGGGAATCTCAATAGACATCTGCTCACGCATACAGGACAGAAAGCATTTTCGTGTGATGTCTGTAACAAGAAATTTACCCACAAAGGCCATCTGAAATTACATCTGCTCACTCACACTGGACAGAAATCATTCACATGTGATGTCTGTAAGAAGAAATTTACCCAGGGAGGAAACCTCAAATTACATCTACTCACTCACACTGGACAGAAAGCATTTTCATGTGATGTCTGTAACAAGAAATTTGCCCGGAGAGGGTATCTCAACACACATCTACTCACTCACACTGGACAGAAGGAATTTTCGTGTGATGTCTGTAACAAGAAATTTACCCAGAGAGGTAGTGTCACATTACATCTGCTCACTCACACTGCACAGAAATCATTTTCGTGTGATGTCTGTAAGAAGAAATTTACCCAGAGAGGTAGTCTCACATTACATCTGCTCACTCACACTGGACAGAAATCATTTTCATGTGATGTCTGTAACAAGAAATTTACCCAGAGAGGGAATCTCAAAAGACATCTGCTTACTCATGAGAGGAACCTTCTGTAATGTGCGTGCTTTATCTTGTATGAATGTGTACAATCTCAGTTTGGCCACTGGACTATGACACACATGAGAATGGGAAGGTCCATGTATAGGATGCAGAAACTCTTGTAATTTGGCCTATAGTTTCTCATTGAAATTGTATATATCCTGATATTGTGAAGTGTACCTTTTTTGTACAGGTCATAAAAGTAAAAGTTGGAGATATCGTTATTTATATCAGATTAGCATGTACATAAGATCACTTGTGCTTGTTTGTGTTATCTTAGGAAGAGGACATACGCCATGATCCATAGCTTTCTTCTCTATTCTAATTGCGTTGATTTGCATTTGCAACAGAACAGAAACTAATACAGTATTGCTCGTCATAACGTATAGAACTTGAGAAGTGTGATCACTTGCACCACCATACCATTGTTGATGTGGAGACCTCTGTGACGATCTGTTGATGTACACTATTAACTTTTTTGAAAAAGCACATTAATGTATATAGCATCAGAATCATCCACTCAGGTAACTTTTCACCCTAAGGATGGCCAACATCACATTCTGATACAGAATAAGAGGCCGTGAAAGAGCGCGTATTCAGTTGTTTCAATCTGATGCAAAGCTTTATTGTTCACCAGCAAAACAACAGTGTATGCCTTATAACTACCCTTCTGAGATTATTCAATGTTTCAATGTTTTATGGTTTTTATTAAAGTATTATATTAAAGATGATTTGTAATTTTGTTACAAAGTTATAAAACAAAATTCTCCTTCTCCCCCAAAATCTAACAATTATTCATCTGCAACTGTTCTTTGTGTGTGATAAAGGATGGAATCTTTACTGAAGTCTGAGGATATTAAGATTGAAATTAAGGAAGAGATTTCTCCAAAACAACCAAAGTGGGAACCTGTGCATATTGTATTTGACACAGTTATAGAAACTCAGAAAGTGACAGTACAATAAGGACTCTCTTATGGAACATAGAAGGGTTGAAAAACGCAGTAAATATGATACCAGAAAACGCTTTCGACGAATACGATATAATTTCACTCACAGAAACCTTCTTGACAGCACAATGGAGCAAGGAAAATTTCTATGCTATCCATTCTTTTGCCAGCAAAGGGGAAAGAGGAAGACCTAAGGGAGGCATAACCATGCTGTTAAAACCAAAACTAGCCCCATTCGAGATACTGCTCAACTCGAACAACATTCTGTTAGTAAAAACCAAACTATGCACAATCATGAACGTATATTTCCAGCCAGAATATAAAGCAGATGAAATACTAGAGATAACGGATGCCCTCAGCAAAACTAACGAAAAAGACACCATGATTATAATGGGAGACTTAAACTGCAGGATCGACGCCCCCACTCAGAAAACGAAGACCGTGATAAGCTTCATAGAAAAAGAGGGCCTAACGCTGTTAAACGACAGAAAAGAAAAAACCTATTTTGGCCCAAATGGAGCCAGCACTATAGATCTAGTGTTTACAAATAGTAAGGAGGTTTATCAAGAGATCCGCCAGGATTTACCAGTAAGGAAACACTTACCAGTATACACACTTATATATACAGGTAACTCGTCCCAAGAAAAATTTCCCCAAAAAGCAACCTATCGAGAGAAATCGATCAGGAAAAGCTTAATATCGAAGAGATAAGACTTGTATCGACAGAAATCAAAAAAGGAAATATTGATGAAGCTTTAAAGAAAATAGAGGAACAGTTAACACAAGCAGTGGTAAAAAAAGAGAGAAAACAAAGGAAGGCAAAGCCCTGGTTTACCCAAGAATGCCACAAAGCAAGAAAAGACGCGCTAACAGCACTGCACAGAGCAAGAAGAACGCAAGCTCAGGAAGACCTGATGGAATATAACAAAGCCAGGAAACACTACAAACAAATCATAGACAGACACAAGGACATACACCAAGCAGAAGAAGAAAAGAAACTCATTGAACGAGCTGAACAGAGATGGTACAAAGCCATAATACCGGAGCAGCCTATGTTCCCGAGGGATTTACCACTCGAAACATGGGAAGAACACTTCAGAAAAGTCCTCCAAGCTAGAGAAACACGACCAGCTGCAGCTGATCAGGAAAAAGAAATAGAATCAGCACATTCATTCTCCAGAGATGAAGTCCGAAAACAGATCACGGAAACATAGAATAACAAAGCCTGCGGACCTGACGGAATTTTCTTCGAACACCTGAAAGAGACACTACCTATACTCACGGAGACTTGGACAGATCTATTCAATGAATGCCTTCAGCAAGGAAGAATCCCAGACAAATGGAGGCTATCCGCACTAAAGGTATTATACAAGGGAAAAGGCGACTCGAAGGACCCGAACTCATATAGGGGGATAGCTCTGGAATGCTCTCCACTGAAAATTCTGACAGGCCTACTAACCAAAAGACTTAGTAAAATGACATCACACGCAATCCCAGAACAACAATTTGGATTCATCAAAGGGAGATCAACAATACAGGAAGTAAAGTGTATTCAAGAGGAAATCGAGGCGGCGCTAGAACTTCCCAGTAGAAAACTTCATGCCGTATTCATAGATTACACAAAGGCCTTCGACTCCCTGAACAGACAGCTTATATTAGAGAAGATTGAAGGAATCACTGGAAGAAATAAAGTAACAAGGTTGATACAAAACATTCTGTCCAAAAACCAAGTCGAGATAGACAACAGGGTATCTAAGACCACACAAACGGAGTACTCCAGGGTGATCCCCTAAGTCCCCTGATGTTTATAATAGCAACCGCAGAAGTGCCTGAAGAAATAGCCACAGAAAACGTTAAAATATTCGCCTATGCAGATGACATGGTCATTACCTCGCAAAACTTGGGAAACCTTCAAACAGCCTTCGACAAACTCAATACATGGGCCGAAAAAAACGAGTTGACGATAAATGCAAAAAAGACAGTCAAGATGACGTTCAGAAGGGGAGGAAGGCTTTCAGGAAATGACAAGATACTGTACAAGAACACTCCGCTACAGAACGTACCAAATTTCAAGTACCTAGGGATCACGCTTCAAACTCGTGGAGATGCCTATGACCTACACATCAGCGAGCGTGTCACCGCAGCCAAAACGGCAACAAATAGCATAAAGAATCTAAGACAACTGTCCTTGACCACAGCCATCACCCTGTTCCGCCTGAAAATTGGCCCAATTATAACTTACGGGCTAGAGATCATTTGGACTCACTTAAAGAAGAAAAACCTAGAAGACATAGAAAAGGTGAAAGCCACATTTCTGAAAAAAGCGTTATGCCTGTCCAAGTATACGCCATCTCGCCTCACCTATGTGCTAGCAAGAGAACAATTTTTCATTGAGGAACTACGAATTGACCTATTACTACCGAACACCAGAGCCTATACGGAACTTCTGCAGGAACTCTACATGAAAAGAAATGAGATATGGCCAACTTTCTACGCAACAGACGCGATGACCCACAGGGAGTGGACTCAAGCCAGATATGACCTACGACATGTGGTCACAAGATACGCCGTACACGGATTTCATCATCGAATATGCCAGCCGGAGAAGTTCCACGACCCAAACGTTGACTGCAGGTGCAAACTGTGCGGAGTAATATGTGACCGATACCACCTGCAATGGTGCAAAAAAAGGGAAAACTCTATGACAAACTTCTGTACTACATAATGCACATTGTGCGATATCCATCATATTATTATTATTTGACACGATACAGTCAAACGAAATCAAAAGTGAGAATACAGATTCCATAGCATGCAGCTCCATTCACAAAGTAGCGCAAGTATCAGGAATTTCTGGAAGGAATAATGAAGAAGAGGATCAGCTAATGCAATCACACTCACCTGATGTATGTACAAGCACATCCTTTGCTAGAAACAGTAAACATCGTACTCGGACTTGAGACAAACATTACTCGTGTGATATCTGTAACAAGAAATTTACCCAGAGATGGCATCTTAACATGCATCTGCTCACTCATACTGGACAGAAATCATTTTCGTGTGATGTCTGTTACAAGAAATTTACCCAGAGAGGGAGTCTCAACATACATCTGCTCACTCATACAGGGCAGAAATCATTTTCATGTGATGTCTGTAACAAGAAATTTACCCGGAAAGATTATCTCAAATCACATCTGCTCACTCATACAGGACAGAAATTATTTTCATGTGATGTCTGTAACAAGAAATTTACCCGGAGATCATCTCAAATTACATCTGCTCACTCACACTGGACAGAAAACATTTTCGTGTGATGTCTGTAACAAGAAATTTACCCAGAGAGGGCATCTCAACACACATCTGTTTACTCATACAGGACAGAAGTCATTTTCATGTGATGTATGTAACAAGAAATTTGCCGAGAGAGGGAGTCTCAACACACATCTGCTCACTCATACAGGACAGAAATCATTTTCACGTGATGTCTGTAACAAGAAATTTTCCCGGAAAGATCATCTCAAATTACATCTGCTCACTCACACTGGACAGAAAGCATTTTCGTGTGATGTGTGTAATAAGAAATTTGCCGGGAAAGATCATCTCAAATTACATCTGCTCACTCACACCGGACAGAAAGCATTTTCGTGTGATGTGTATAACAAGAAATTTACCTGGAGAGGAAGTCTCAAATTACATCTACTCACCCACACTGGACAGAAAGAATTTTCGTGTGAGGTCTGTAACAAGAAATTTATCCATAGAGGGAATCTACACAGACATCTGCTCACTCACACTGGACAAAAAGCATATTCGTGTGATGTCTGTAACAAGAATTTTACACAGAGAGGCATGCTAAAAAAACATCTGCTTACTCATGAGAGGAAGAACGTTCTGTAATATGCATGATGCTATTACAATTGAATGTGTACAATCCCAGTTTGGCCACCTGACTGTGACACACAAAGAGAATGGGAAGGTCCATGGTTGGGATGAAGAAACTCTTGTAATTCGACCTGTAGTTTCTCATTGAAATTGTATTGAGAAGTGTATTTTTTATTACAGGTCATAGAAGTAAAAGTTGGAGATGTCATCATTATTTATATTGGATTAGAATGTACATAAGACCACTCGTGCTTGTTTGTGTTATCTTAGGAAGAGGACATACACCATGATCCATAGCTTTGTTCTCTATTCTAATTGTGTTGGCTTATATTTGCAGCAGAACAGAAACTAATATTTATTTATTTACGTCCACATGATCATTAAAATCATATGAGACTTGGTATGTACAAAATATGTGACGGTATATACAATACATATAGGATACAAATTGTACACAGGAAAAGATCTAACAATATAGGTTGCACATAAATCAAATAGATACAATGTAGATAACACATCAATTATAAAACATTCAGTGTACATTCAAGTAATTTACATTATTATAATTAACTTATTATTTCCTCTCCAAGCATTTAAGACAATTTTAAATTGAGTATAGGTTAATATTTAAAAATTCTTCAATTTCATACATTGGATTAGATGTATCTGTAAGCCAGTTTTTTAGTCTGTGTTTAAAACATTTAGAAGGTAAGTTGATGGTATTTTCTGGTAAGGCATTGAACAGTATGATGCCTACATATTCAAAATTTGCTGCTGTCTTACTTAATCTATGTTGAGGAAGATCTATTAGATATGCGTAACGAGTCGAATGTATATTCAATCTTGATATTACCCTATTGTGATTATTTTTTACATGTATAAGTAGTTCAAAAATGTAGAGGTTAACAACTGCTTTAACTTTAACTCTTTAAATAATGGTTTACATGGTGTATATGTGTCGGCATTATATATAACTCTTACAGCTCTCTTTTGAAGTTTTAGAATTTGGTCAATTTGATTACTGTTTCCCCATAATATGATCTCATAATTTATTATAGGCCTACTATGAAAGTAGGAAAAGTATGACATTCGTACGTACTGAACCGGTAATATAAATTTCAAGTTACTCAGTAAGAAAATGACTCTACTGAGTCGTTTGCTGAGATTAGCAATATGATTTTCCCAAGATAGAGTACTGTCGAGATTTATACCTAAGAGTTTTACACTGTTAGAGCTAGCAATACATTTATTTAGACTGAATGTAATTGTTTGTGTTGTATCTGAATTTAGAAATAAGTTGTGAAGGAATCTGTTAGATTTTCAAGTTCAATCATAGAGCTATTATTGTTCAACAAACAGGTATCATCTGCATAGACTATTGATTTGCATGTTAAGTTACAAGGAAGATCATTTATATATATTAAAAATAATATTGGTCCCAGAACGGAACCTTGAGGAACTCCGAATTTTACCACTTTAATATCAGAGATGTTGTTTCTAACCTGAACTACCTGTTTGCGACCAGTCAAGTAAGATTTTAGAATATCTATTTCATTATCGTTTATTCCATAATGACACAGTTTTCTTACTAAATTGTTATGGCTTACTGTGTCAGATGCTTTACTCAGGTCACATAGGACAGCATTTGTATGTTCTTTATTTTCAAATGCATTTAGTACATATTTAGCCCAGTCAAATGTTACATCGGAACTTACATTAAATGGAGTATTAATGATTTTTGGAGGGGAGTTTAGGACCATTACTGGGATCACAAATCCAGATTTGCAACCCTCATAAACCTGTGCTCGCTGAATGGCGGTCGAAATAAACCGGTTTTTTCGGATTTTTTCGGTTTTTCGACAGTATCTCCTAAACTATGCGTTTGTTGGAAAGAATCTCTCTTAGCTTTTTTAAAGTAAATTAAATTTTCTAAAATATGAAACCAAAATCGTTTTTGTAAGTTATATAGTTATTAAGATACGGCTTTTTGAAGATTGGCCTTTTTTTTCAAAAAGTTAAAATTTTAAGTTTTCTTCGTGTTTCGAACTGAATACCGGCAAAATGTCACGTCCTACAGAAAAGTCAAGACAACAAAAGTTGTAGGTAATTTAATAAGCTTTAATTTGAGCTATAGCTGGTTCTTGTAGCTTAGACAGTCTCGTCATAAATGACAAAAACCGAAAAGATGAAAAAATGCTTTTTTGGGTGAAAGTTGAGTAACATCGTTTCCTCCACCAACACCTCGATTTTGTTTTGTAACATGTTGGCGGATAATGTGTTACAACTGTGTATAGAAACTATTTGTGTGTATATGTGTCTATGGGAGGTGGATCTTGCCAGAAAAAAATATTTAAGCAGAATATTTCATGAAAATGTATTTACTTTTAAACCAACAGGCATATTTAAACCATGTGTGAGGTGTATGGGATGGTATGGGACCTGGGAAGTCGACCGTGGGGTGATGTCTTTATCCTCACTTGAAGAACTCTTATTCTGGGGTGTGGGAACATTGCGGCAGAATTTTTCCCTTGCAGAAAGTGCACAAAACTGAGCATTTCAGCTCAGTTTTGCGGCAGCTTCAGCTCCCAGCGCAGCCCATCTTGCATTTGCACGAGATCAGTTCCCCGTTATTGACTAAATAGTTTCTATTAACAGTGGGATTGTTGGAGGCTATGAAGTCAATTGTTAAATTGCGAAGGAACTGGGAACAGAAGGAGTGGTTAACATAGAAAACCAGCCATTTGGGAAAGTTGGATTCAAACGTAAAGACAAAGTTGTTACCTTGGTTGCAATTTGTTACCTTGGCAAGCGTCAATAATTCCATACAAGTCTCTAATAAGAAGATTGAAGTTGACCCTTTCACAATATTTCAGCGAGTTAGCATCACCATAAAAATCCGACGCAGAGTTGAATTGCCGCCTTACCCAATGTCTATTCTCAACGAAGCTGGAGTGAGAAAGGGAACTAAGGCAGCTCTATATAGGTGTTTTACATCCCTCACTACCAACATCTCCCGAGACGCCAATATCGACATCGTGCTCAATGGTGGCTACTTGCTCCACAAATGTGTGTGGCATCAAAACGCATCAGTGAAGACCATCATTGACGGCTACATTCATTTTGTGAAAAACAATTTTGGGACAGATGTAACCATTGTCTTCGATGGATATCCGGAGGATGCCTCTCAAAAATGTACCAAAAGCACCGAACGTCTCAGACGATACTCCACCCTCAACTGCAGTGACATTGTCCTATCAGCTTCAACTACCAGCATCACGCAATAGAAGTTCTTATCGAACGACACTAATAAGCATAGGCTGATAGAGCTACTGAAAACTGGATTTGAACAGCACGGTGTTGAGGTGACAGAAGAGGACGCTGATGCTGACATTGTTAGAGCTGCCATCACCAATGCTGACTTTTCTGAGAAGGTTGTAATCATCATGGAAGATGTGAACCTGCTTGTGTTATTAGTTGGTTTGAGTTCCAAAAAATGCATCTACTTCCAGAAGAGGGGAGCCAGACGTCCATCTCGTTCACCACCGGGACCTCTGATTACTCTCCTGGGCCCCTTTCAGGCAGGGGAAAACCAAATTTGTCAAACCTTCCTCAAGAACCCAGCACTATTCAGGCAAGCAGAAGTCTTCCTCCACCCAGATGTGAGTCACGATGAAATAACTGCAGCTGGGGACAAGTACCTCGTTGCAGTTTATGAAGGAGCGACTGACACTACCCTCAACGACCTGACAGACAAAGTCAACCTCGCCCCTTTGTCACCAACCACAGATGCTGCAAAATACCATGCTTATTGTTTGCATCACCAGGTATGTCTATGCACATTTCCTATCATTATGTTTGTAAATTTCGTTGTTCACTATTTCGTTGAAATATTATACAATAACTAATTTTCGTTCTACTTTTTCGCAGGTACAAAAGTGGTTGAGGTGGGAAAAACTCACGGATTGGGGTGGAAGATGGACGAGTTGGGCTTACTCAAATTGCAATGGAAGTTGATCCAGCCCCTCAAACCCTTCTGCAACTGATCTCGTGCAAATGCAAGATGGTCTGCGCTGGGGGCTGCAGCTGCCGCAAAACTGGGCTGAAATGCAATGTTCCCACACCTCAGAATGAGAGTTCTTCAAGTGAGGATGAAGACATCACCCCACCCTCGACTTCCCAGGTCCCATAAAATCCCATACCAGGAACCTCACACATGGTTTAAATATACCTGTTGGTTTAAAAGTAAATACATTTTTATGAAATATTCTGCTTAAATATTATTTCTGGAAAAATCCATCTCCCATAGACACATACACACACAAATAGTTTCTATACACAGTTATAAGACATTACCTGCCAACATGTTACCAAAAAAATTAAGGTGTTGGTGGAGGAAACGGTGTTACTCAACTTTCACCCAAAAAAGCATTTTTTCATCTTTTCGACTTTTGTCATTTATGACGAGACTATCTAAGCTACAAGAACAAGCTATAGTTAAATTAAAGCTTATTAAATTACCTACAACTTTTGTCCTCTTGACTTTTCTGTAGGATGTGTAAGTTTGCCGGTATTCCGTTCGAAACACGAAGAAAACCTAAAATTTTAAATTTTTGGAAATAAAGGCCAATCTTTGAAAAGCCGTATCTTAGTAAATATATAACTTAATTGCATACATATATTTATACAATATGTAATCGGTTCAAGAATGCGAACAATGATATCTTTCAAGAAGGAATTAGACAGGGCATAGTAGTCAAAGCTATGAGATCTTTTCATTTTTTGTACCACTTCAGAATAAGTTATTGGTTGCCATTTGAAATAAGAATTTACCTTTGGATTATTATCCAATAATTCTTCCACACCAACATTTGTTCCGTGTATGTTATTAACAACATCTCCCGGGGCTACTATAAAGTAGTTATTAAACGTGTTAGGATCAATAGAAATGTCTTGTTTAGTGTTACCTGCACATTTATTATTCTTGATTAGAGACCAAGCCGCTTTTGTTTTCTTTGTGGAGTTTTTAATGTAACGTTCATTTGCTTCTTTTTTTGCATCATTTAAAGCTTTTCTGTATAGGTGTCGGCTGCTCTTATACGATTGTTTATCAGCATCTGAGAGAATGTATTTTGTTAAGTGAGACATCATGGTAACCTTCATTTCTTTTAGATCTTTGTTGTACCATATAATGCTTTTTGATGCATTGCCATTTATTGACCTCTTGTGGAATTTGATTGGAAAGGACATATTAAACAATATGTAAAATCAATCTAGAAAACAATCAAATGGATTGTTATAAAAACCTTGAGATTCATTGCTATTTTTAAAAAACACTGTATTCCAGTTCATATTGTTCAATAATGATAAAAACTGTTGTATACCATGGGAGCTGATAACTCTTTTTTGAATATACATTGTAGTGGGATCGCAATTTTTTGTTGGGCCTATATCATTACTAGTCTCTATGTACACACCAGCATGGTCGGATAGACCGGGCTCAATTGTATCAGAAACGTAAGTGTTAACAGATAGGTTAGTCATGATATTGTCAGACATTTCATATTTCTTGTGGGTTTATCTATTGATAGGTAGTAGTCAAAGCGTCTTAACAGATTTTTAACGTTTAATACTGTGTTATTTGTTTTTAGAACGTTAATGTTTATATCACCACATATTATCGATTTATAATGGGAATATTTGTTACTTAATTTTAACAGAACATGCTCTAGATTGGTAAGGAAGATATTAACATCACTATTGGGTGTTCTATATAAGACTGTGATACAGAATTGTAAGTCCTCAAGTAATATAGATGTTACTTCAAAGTCACTTTCAACACTTAATTCTTCAAAAGATAAAGTGGCCCATTTTATTTTTCTCAGACACAAAAACACACACACCACCATGAGTAAGGGTCGTTCTGCAGAATTTATTAGCTAAAGTGAAACCATTAATTTTCAGAATCTCCAATTGATCATTTGAACACTAAAGCATAACACATTATACCTATTGGTGCTAGAGAAAGCTTCTATTTCGATAATCTTGTTCTTTAGGCATTGTATATTTATGTAGAAAACGGATAGTTTATTTGATTCTTCTTTATTGCCCGTTTCCACCCCATCACTTTCAGACCCATTAACGTTTACTTCTGGTTTATTTACAGTGTCTGTCCTTCCATTATATGTATTGTTAGTAGTGTCAACTTCATTAGGCCTAATGTTTTTTACATGGGTACATGCTACAAGGCACCTTTCAATACTATCTACATTAGTGCCATTTGTTAGTTTCCCTCTACTGAAGCATATTGAAGTGGAATTGTTCGAAGTTTGACTATTAGTTGTTTTAAGTGCACACTTATTTAATTTGTTAGCCATTTCTTGCCCTCACCATTTAAGTGCATACCATGCCTAGTGAACTGGTTTCTTCCTATGTTGTTGTTTATGTTTACAAAATGCACTCGTTGAAAGTGTTTGCATATGTTTCTGATTTTCATATTTGTGTTCAAAATAACTCTGTTTACCTCTGAGAAGAAAGGCAGGTCATATCTGTGTGGAATTTCCAAAACAAGAACGTTTGTATTAGTTAGTTTGCTTAATGACGATTTCAAGTTAGAAAGTACACTACTGGAAACATTCAGATTTTTCCCCAAATCATTGGTACCTGTCAGGGCCGTCGCTTGGGCAGGGCGACCGGGACGATCGCCCTGGGCGCCGCGACCAGGGGGGCGCCGTGGCAACGGCAAAAATAAAATAACAAAATTTGAAATAATATGTTAGATGTAGGCCTACATAACGTATTTTTTAATGTTAAGTATAACTGAATTTTGAATATTACGTTGTTTGTATTTATTGAACAAATAAATATTTGACACCAATAACTTTATATTTTCTAAGTTACCCCAAAATAAATATTTGCTCAAAATTGAACAGCTGTATTTGCTTGTATACTGTTAATAATAATAACCTAATAATAATGCGTGTTTAACCCCATTATGTTTATATGTATTTGATAGTGTCGCGTCACGTCGCTCGCTGTGTGTTTGTGTTTGAATCCTTACAGTAAGGTGGAATGTCGGGTGGGTGCACGTGGGATTAATTTTTTTTTGGGGGGGGGCGCCTGACGAAATCTTGCCCCGGGCGCCAAAAAATCACGCGACGGCCCTGGTACCTGTACACAGGATTACACAGTCAATTTGTGTCATTTCACGGCATCCTACTTCTACACTTTTAAGCACAGCTGATGTACAAGCACCTGGTTTTACGTTTCCAATTACAGCCCATTCTGTTGATTTATCACCTAGTTTTTCTGCTAGCCCACGCCCATGACTATCACTATGGATGGCTATTTTGTGTTTAGTTTTTTTGCAGGTGTTGTTTGAGTAGTATCTGACTTCTTGTTGGCTTTTTTCGGCAACGATTTCTTTGTTGGAGGCTTTTCGATTTTGGGGTTATAGGGTTCTTCCTCTTTTTCTTGTAGTTCCTGTAGCATATGAAAGCGGTTAGTCAATGAAATATTGAGGCCAGGTTCTCCTTTATTTGCATGTTCCACTTTCCTTTCCGTAGATACACAATTGTTTCTTCGAACTGACTGGCATTGGGATGTCCCCTGTGTGTCCACTTCCCGTGCATTTAGTTTAGCTTCAAGTTTTGACATTTCTGTCCTCAGTATGTCAATTACAGTTTTGAGAGAAGCATTTTCTTCTGTCAAAGCATTCATTTTACTAATTAGTGTTTCTAACTTAAGTTCCTGGTTGTCTTCTTGATCAAAGGTTTCTGTACACACATCGTCATTTGGCGCGTTTTCACAGCAACCATCACAACGCCATTTGCTTAAATCACTGGTTACTAAAAGAGGATCAATTTTACTACAGCGAAAATGGTATGCGCTATCACATTTATTGCACCGAATACCATTTTTAACAGGTTTTTTACAGTTCACACAGTTTTTACCACAGACAGTTACATTATTTTCTATGTTGTTTACCAACGAACTTTTTGCTGGCGCCATCTTGGATGCAAGATCAAAAGAGAATGTATATTCTGTACATAATACAGTATTGCTTGTCATAACGTATAGAACTTGAGAAGTGTGATCACTCTTGCCGCCATACCATTGTTGATGTGGAGACAGCTGTTGCACTGTGGCGATCTGTTGAAGTACTGGCGCTGCGATCAGTCAAGATGATGTTGCAAGCTATGGACATTGTAGTTAGGTGCTTGGGATGTGTGTTTCAAATAATCGAATAACATTGTGTGATAATGTGAAGGGTTAATTAATGCCACTTTCTGAATCAAGTGTTTTCTGTTTCTGTTTTCATGCAACATGAAGTTATCTCTAACTTCCAAAGGATATGTTTTTAATTTCTACTTTTCCCCCCCAGAACCATTGTCTGAAGCCAACCAAAAGATAAAGTATGTTTTAAAAATGGGGTAGAGCAATACCAAGGACAGACGGCTTACTGATAAGGATGACGTATGTTCGTTACTTTTTTGTGATGACATAATTATTACATAAAATATTGTGTCGATGTCATTATGGTCCATATTCCACAGCTTAGGTGGCGTTTCAAGATGGAGCCTGACCCATATTTTTCCGAATTTCCAGAATATTTCACAAAGCACTGAACAGTTTGGAGGAGTCCTACCCAATAAGAGGATAATAAGTCACAAAACAAGAGAGCTTGTAAAATAGTTGACTCTCGAACCTTTTCCATTAAGTTCTGATGAGGGTAGTTTGTTATATGTATCATATGAACAAAGCTTATTATCATCACTACAATACAATACAATATTTATTGGCCTTTAAGCATAATTACAATCGTCTTCGTCAATATTTTGTTAATACATGCACATACTCACACATAGACACACATTAAAGTAAAATATCAGAATCAGGCTTATTAAAGAATTCGTCAAGTGTATAAAATGGATTGCATAGTAACCAGAGATAAAATCTATGTTTTAGTCTCTCAACTGGCAAGTCGTAGTACCTCTTCGGGATTTTATTATATATTTTCATGCCAATGAGTTTATAACTATTGTGTGTACTATTTAACCTGCAATAAGGTATCATTATATTATCATTATGACGTGTCTTATGTCCATGAGTATAAGAAACCAAATTGTAGTTATCTAAACGATTCAAAGTGTATACTAAAACATCAAATATGTACAAGTTAATTACAGTTAAAATTTCTAATTTAGTAAACAGAGGCATACAATGATCTAAAAAGCCAGCATGTGATAAAATACGAATTGCTTTCTTCTGCAATATTAAAATATCAGAAACTCTACTGCAATTACCCCAAAATAAAAGTCCATATCTGAATACTGACTGAAAAAAGAAAAATATGCACATCTAGCATATGAAGGAGTGATAAAATTATTCAGATTACTTAATAAAAATAAAACCCTCGACAATTTTGAACTAATGTGATGAACATGTTTTGTCCATGTTAAGTTGCAATCCAACACAACTCCTAAAAATCTTACTGGTTCCATGAAATTTAAATCTTTACAACTTTTCTTATTACTAAAAATCATATGTTTTGTTTTTTGTTCATTGAGTAAAATGGCATTTGCATTGAACCACTCAGATGCTGTCAAACAAGTCAAGTTGCTAAATTCATTAAATAAGTTCAGATCGTCATGTTTACAGAGAAATGTGGTGTCATCAGCATACATTATAGATTGCGACAACATATTACACGGAAGATCATTTACCATAATTAAGAATAATAGGGGTCCTAACACAGATCCCTGAGGCACCCCATAATTCAAAAACATATCATCCGACCATTCACCATTAACATATACTCTCTGTCGTCTGAAACTTAAGTAAGACCTAAAAAGCTGTAACGCATTACCTTGAATGCCGTAATACATAAGTTGTTTAAAATCAAATTATGTTCAACCAGATGGAAAGCTTTACTTAAGTCACAGAAGGAAACTTTAGATGAAAGTTTGGTTTCTAAGACTTCTGTAATTTCACTTAGTAACATCAATTACATGAATGGTTGATTTCCCCTTCCTGAAACCAAATTGATTTATATCAAAATAGTTATTAATTTCAAAATATTCATATACCTGTGTATGAATTATATATTCAAAGATCTTAGAAATTACGGGGATGATAGATATCGGTCTATAATTTCCAGGATTCTTTTGGTCACCTTTCTTATAAATTGGACAGACTTTTGATAATTTTAATTGATAATAATAATAATAATAATAATAATTTATTGTTCATTGATTGTACATGTACAATTTTGAACATGGTCAAGTCTTAAAACTAGGTTAGCCTATAATAAATTACAAATCACATTTTACTAGTATCCAAATATTCTTTTATACTATAAAGTCCCAGTTTGCTCAGATACTCCTTGAGTTTCCTTGCAAATATTTTTCGTTTCCCTCTTAGTCCTTTCAGTTCATTTGGTAACCTGTTAGCTTCGCTCCATTGATGTATGGACTTCTCTCGGTGAGCTTTTAGTTGTACCTATTTCTATAGTAGTATTTTTTGTGTCTAGTTTCATGTACATAATGTTCTTCTCTTAAACAATTGTGTTTGGGGTGTGTCATTACGAGTAAAATAGTTCGGTATATATATAGACTGTATATTGTCAGCAACTGATTTGTGATGAAGCTATTTCTACAAGATTCCAATTTTTTTAGTTTATATACTATCCGTACCACTTTCTTTTGTAAGATAAAGAGTCTGTCTAGTTGTTGGACAGCTGCACTTCCCCAAATTTCTATACCACATACAAGATGCGGATATATAATTCCATAGTATACCTTCTTTAGATAGTTCAGGTCCAATACTGTACTAACCTGCTTCAGTAAGAATATTCCAGAACTAACTTTATTACACCCTTTATCAATATGTCCGTCACACTTAAACCCACTATCAACAATTATCCCCAGGAAGTTTACCTCACTAGCCAGTTCCAACTCTATATTGCTGATCTTAATTATCTCTTTTGGATTAGACTTTACTTTAGTTGTGAATTTTACTACAGTAGTTTTATTTGTATTTATTTTCAGATTGTTTGCGGTGAAGTACTTATATATATTGTCCCATTGCTGTGTGGCATTCTGTAGCATATCATTTTGGGCTTTACCCCAACTTCCTATTGTAGTGTCGTCTGCATAGGCAACTACGATTCCATTATTCATTGAAGGCATATCGTTAATATAGATTAGAAACAGCAACGGTCCGAGCACAGACCCCTGTGGTACTCCGACTTGCATTACTTCCTCACTTGATAAGTAACTACCCACTCAGCACACATACGTAAAATATATGTAAAAATTACGTTACCTCTAGATCTAAGTAATGTACATCACACATATTGGTTAAATAAAATCTACGTATAATATACGCTCAAATGTCCCACTTTTTTATGTATATTTTACGTCAATTCATGTCAATGCAGACATTTAATATATATCAATTATACGTACAATCGCATACATACTATTGCTGTACAATATCTATACGTAAAATATATGTAAAGATGATCTATCAAATGTATATTTTATATATAATTTATTTATTGTTTATTTATTGGTTCATAAATGTACACTGCTCACATACATTTTACGTATACTATCAATACATGAGAGATCCACCAAATGTATATTTGATATACAGGGACATTCTTTCTCAGTGCCTCGTGTAATGGGCAGCCGCGTGCACAGCCCCTCATGCTGCAATGGCAGATACATGGATCCTTCATAGAACCTGTATCCTTAAATGTGTTTGCAAGACTTATTATGGTACTGAGGTCGAATAAGGCCTATCTGGAAACTTCTGATGAGCCTCATAGTCATAACACAACAGTAACAAACACACTCCACTCTGCCAGCCACATGAACACCGCTATAGTACTGTATGTGGCAGCAAATTTGAAACAATTACAGCATCTTCTATATGAGCATAGCAAGTACAAATTCTGAGACTTTGGTTAATGCAGGGGGGCATAAAGGATCCATGCATTGGCCGTTGCAGCATGAGGTGCAGTGCGTGCGACAGCCAGTTACGCAAGGTGCTGAGAAAGAATGTCCCTGTATAATTTATGTAAACAATGTTTCTAAAATTGCATCTCCCATATTGTTTCTGCATTTTGAAGCAGTAGCCTTTTTGGAATTACTAAAAACAAGCTAGCTGTGAATAATTGACAAAAAAGACCCCAACATTGCATTTAATACAGATTGCTGGTAAGAAATTAAATAATAGCATCATAACAATATGTATTATAATATTTTATTCTTAACAGATTACAAAAACTTAAAGAAAATACAAATAAATATTCAAAACCGCAAAAGTTTGCCCTGTATTTAAAAAAGGTGACTTTAGTAGCATCGAAAATTACAGACCTATCTCACTATTACCAGTTTTCTCAAAAACTTAGAAAAAGCAATGTATAAAAGGCTCTTATCATTCATAGTAAAAAACAATATCCTTTCCAAAGAACAGTTCGGTTTCCAAAAGTGTAAAACTATAGCAGAACAGTATTTACCTAACTTATTGGCAAACATTTTACATGAATTGAAAACCAACATCAGCTGATGAACATACATGATAATAGTAAGTGATAGTAAGTAATAGTAAGTGAGTATAATTCCGAGCTCAATCTTGCTACAATGTTATTGATCTCGTTTCTCTTTTTTCCCATTTATTCTGGTCTTTGCCTGGCGAAACCATTCCCTTCGACGAAATTTGAAGACCTTGTACGTGAAGGCGTCCTTATGAGGACCATTATTCAAAACACCTGAAACATTACGAAAATATCAATAACTGGAAATAATTTATCACCATTAGAGCATAAATTAATATTAAGCAAGTGATTGTCTTTAATCTGCCACAACATATAAGTTACACAAGACTAGGTTCTAAAAGTTAATGCAGAAAATCCCTCCCATCATGTATGGGGGTAAACAATGTTCTATGTCAGAGCGCCACAGAATTTATATAATCATACATTAATACCAAGATTAGTGATGGTGTTTAAGCTGCCACAAGATCTATTTGTAATTGATTAGCATTTTATACAAGATTAGCTTCATGCTTCAGAGTTAACTGAAAATAAAAAATGAAATTGTGGTCTAAGTCTGAGAGTAACAGAACTGTTGGCACATGAGGTGTACCGCTCATTTTCGACTACGTGTTTTGAGACTCCCTCTCAGAGAAAATTCCTTAGTGCATCTATCACACGAGAATTGCTTGTATCCAGTGTGAGTGAACAGATGTCTATTGAGATCACTTCTTCGCGAAAATTTCTTGGTACATATATCACACGAAAACGACATCTGACCAGTGTGAGTCAGCAGATGTGTTTTGAGATGCCCACTTCGGGAAAATTTCTTGGAACATACATCACACGATAAATTCTTGTCTGGAGTACGTATTAGCTGTTTATTGTTTGAAACAGAGGATGTGCTTATACATACAGCAAGTGAGTGTGATTGTATTAGCTGATCCTCTTCGTTATTTCGTTCTAAGTCGTGAAGTATGCTCAATGGGGTAGAACGAATGAAATCTGTATTCTCACATTTGATTTGTTGAGTCTGTATTGAGTCACATGTAATGAATACGGGTTCACTTTTTGTTTGAGTTAGCAGAATCTCTTCCTTAATTTCAACCTTATTACATCCGATTTAAGTTCAGGCTCCATTCTGTAACACACGCAATGGCCTGTTATAGAACAACCATGATGTTCCCTCAGACGCGTGAGATGCAATCTATTAATAATGAGAGAAAGGTGCACTCAAGTGAGCATTTATGAATAAATTATTCTTTGCTGATTTCCGTTATTGATTTTTGTCTATTCTTGCATTTTGTTATGTGATAAGTATCACAGTTTTCGCCGCACAGCATGCAAACACAGTTATTATCGGGTTTGTGGTATCTCGTATTTACACAATTTTGTGATGAAAACCGTGTATAGCCAGTCTGGTTATCACATGTCTTTGGTCTTGACATTCTTTGGTCCACATTCTCTCTAGCTTTGCAGATGTGCCGTAGAAATCCAGTTCGATCTCGTCTTTTTTCTGTTTCTGATCTCTATGTGCTTCTGGTATGGCTCTGTGGACGGTAGATGGTGTTGCGCTCTTATATCCTCCACGAAGTATGATTCCCTCATGAGTTCATATGCTAGTCTCGAAAGCGCTGTTTTCCCCACCCCCATTGTCTTCTTCATGAACATCGCTTTGATTTTTTTTCAATTTTGGTTAGATCGCCTACTGTGAGGTTTTCCCATATGATCTGGATCCCATAGGTTATTATAGGAGCTATCGCTGTGATTGTTGAGAGACTGGTTATGTTCTTTATATTGTACATCGCTCTGATAGCTGCTGCTGACCTGTCTTGTATGTGGATGTTGAAGGATGTTGCTCTCGTCTGCAACGTTATGCCCAAGTACTTATATTAATTTACGTTGGTTAGTGGGTTGCCTAGGAGTGACATGCTATCTCCAGCTGCAATCTTTCCTCCCTTCCTGAACGTCATCTGCACTGTCTTCTCCTCGTTGATCGTTAGGTCATTTTCCTCTGCCCATTTCTCTAATTCGTCGATTGCCACCTGTACCTCCATCTTGTTTTTCGACCCGATCACCATGTCGTCTGCGTACAAAAGTATCGTCGCCTTCGAATCTGCTGTTATTATTTTCATGACATCTGCGGTGTAAATATTGAATAGTGTAGGGCTGATTGGATCACCCTGCAGCACGCCATTTGTTTGGGTGATTTTCTTTGACGTTGCGACATTGTTGTCAATTTGGACATAGTTATATGCCAGAACATTCTCCAATATTTTTGATATAGGGTGATCGTTCCCAATCATTCCTTTTAGCTTTCCCATCAATATTTGCCTGTTGATCAGGTCAAATGCCTTCTTGAAGTGTACAAAGACCACATAATACTTCCCTTTAGGGTGTCTTAGAGCTTCGGCTACTTGGTCCAATAGGCATGCAACTGCTTGTAGGGTGTTTCTCCCCTTCATAATTCCAAACTGGCATTCTGGGATATATTCATCTGTCATTGTTAGGAGTCTCGTGTTGAGGATCTTGGTGAACAGTTTAAATGTGGTGTTTTCCAGTACTACTCCTCTAAATGAGTCTAAGTTTGTGGTGTCTCCTTTCCCCTTGTACAATATCTTCAGGGTAGCCGTTCTCCAACTTGCCGGTATCTCCCCTACTTCGAGGCATTTGTTCATCACATCCAACCAGAGATCTTGCATTATGTTTGCTGATTCCTTTAGGTGTTCCACGTAGACATTGTCTGGTCCTGCTGCCTTCTTGTTTTTCCTTGTTGTATTGCTGTCTGCAGTTCTTCTTTAGTTATTTGGGCGTGCCTATGGATGCTTGTTGTGGAGGTGTCGTATGCCTTATCTCTCTGTTGCTTGTTCAAGATGTTTGTGAAATGTTCCTCCCATTTTTCCACACTTATTTCTCCTGTAGTGAGTGGGGCTTTCTTCTTGAGTGCTAGGAAGGGGTCGACCTTAGCTTCCTCAGTCAGCTTCTTTGCCTCGTTCTCTAGATTTTCTGCTCGTCTTCTCTTTATTAGCTGCTTATATTTTTTTCTCTTCTCTGCGTAGTAGGCTAGATCTTCCTGTCTCTTAAGTGTTCTTGCTTTCTCCAGAGCTCGCAGTACTTCTTTCCTCTCTTCGTAGCATTTCGCGTCGAACCATAGTTGTGCATGTCTCTTTCTCCTTGGCTTGGTGGCTGTGTTTATTAACTCTATTGATATGCGCATGGCTTCGTCGATGTTTCCTTTCCCCACCAGTTCTCTTGTTTTTCCAATTTGTCCGGTGGCTTGTTCTAGGATTTTTTGATCCACTTTCCTGGAGGATCGATTCTCCTTGCTAACGGTTCGTTCTGCTTGGGATGGTTTTGTGATGAACTCTGTGACTATTGGGATGTGCTTTCTTATGGGTGCGGCGCTAGACGTCCATAGTCCTTCTTGTATGCTAGCTCGCAGTCCGTCTCCTCTGTGAAATATGAGGTCGATAGCACTGGTTCCATTTGGAGCTATGTATGTCCCGTGCTGGGATGACCCGGGGGCTGGGTGCCCCGGTGACCAGGGCTCTGGGATGACACAGAGTCGCCTCCTCTTAGGCTATCGGGCGGGTCCTGTAAGTTGCGAATGCAGGCCCCACACTGTGATGGTGTGGGGGGAGGAGGAATAAGCGTTTACGTGAATACTCCTTCCCGGACAGTTAGGGGCGCCATGTGTCGTACTTCAGGGACATGGTGGTGGAGGGGTGTACTTTAGCCTTATCCCCGGTTTTCGGGGTAACGGGCGGGACCCCCTTTGTAGACTGAAGTACCAGTGAGGGTGATGCGTACTGGGGCATCTAGGATTCGGATGGGCGTGCTAAGCGATGTTATGGCGGGCAGGTTGCGTCGCCACTTAGCCTCTAGCCGTCAAAGGGTCATCTCCACCTACAAGTGGTGTTTCCCCGTTTTTGCAGACGGAGCGCTGGCCTAGTCGACTGTTGCTGAAACAGTAGTCGGGACGGTATTGAGCCGGTCTGGGTTCCCTTAGGGGTCGTTCTCTTCGGAGGCGCCCGACCGGGGCCCAGATTTTACCGTGCTTGGTGTTGGATTCGACGTGGCAGTGGTTCCCGTACTCAGGGTACGAGGAGGGGGGTCGTCGTGTGTGCGTGACCGGTACCATAGCAGGGGGAGGCATAGTCCAACGATCCCTGCCATGACTGGACGTCGGTGGCGTTACTACGGCGATGCTCCCGACCTAGAGGGCGGGGAGGCCTAGGTGGTGCTGGGTCCACCGAACGGTTCCTACCCTCCCCAAAACGCCCATCCTTAATCTCCGTGTCACATGGGCTATGCGTGAATCGCGAGGCGGCCTCGACAGGTGGATATCCCTACCAGGGAATTTACTCTGAATCTCTCTCTCTCTCTGGAGCTATGTATGTTGGATTTTCTTTCTTATTCACCAGTCTGAACCCTTCCTCTTCTAGGATTTCCATTACTAAGTCTGTTTTTATGCTTCGCTTGTCTATTCGGCAGTTGAAATCACCTGCAAGGATCACGTTTTTATCATACCTGGTTTGTTCAATTACCTTAGAGAGTATGTCTATTACTTCGTTTGTTGGTGTGTCTGGGGGGATGTAAATGCCGATCAAGGTGGCTGATTCCGTTCTGATAATTATCGTGTTTTCCTCCTTGAGCTTTGCCTCAAAACCTCCTAGTGTTCCTCTTGTGAAGCAAGTGACGCCTCCTGCAGGCCTCCCTTCCGTTGGTCTGGCGTATGCATGCGTTGCGTAGAATCCTTGTAGGTCCAGTGGTTCCATGAGAAATGTTTCAGTGAGAATTATTGCGTCGGCGTTTTGTAATGTCTCTTATGGTACGTATGGCAGTGCATTTTTTATTCCCTCAATGTTCCAAAGCAGGACCCTAATGGTCTTACATGAGATATCCTCCTTATTCTTGTCTTCCTTGGCAGTGGCTTCTCCGATATCGAAATCTCCGTACAGTTACTCCCTCTGGCCAGAACTCGGCGTTCTCCGTGACCTTAAGATCCTTGAAAGGAATTCCAACTTTGAACGCTTTGAGATTGCCTCTGGTATTGAGTTCCTCACATGTGGTGTCCTCCCCGATACCATTTTTTGTCAGGAAACGGATCACGGTTTCTGTCGTGGTATTCTGGTTCAGTCGGCCGACGTACAGCCAAGCAGTCTTGTTTCCAGCGTGTAGTTCTTCGTCTTGTTTCGTGCCAATTATTACTGGCGGCCTCGATGCGTGTTGCTTATTCTTCTGTCTTCTTCCTATTACTTGTGTCCATTGGGTGTGATCTGCTACTTCCTCTTGATGGTCTGCTTCGTTCTCCTCCTCCACTTCGGTATGGATAGAGGAATCGTTGCCTTGTGAGCTTAGTGCCGGGGGATTAATTCGGCTGTTTATTTCTTCTACCTTAGAGTTATCTGGTTGCCTGCCATTTGTCTCCTTCATATTGTTTGGTTGATTGATGACCGTTTGCCTATTTTGTTGTAGCGATGCTATTATTTCGGTTTGTTGCAGCTGCGTCTCCAGCAAAAGGCTCATTTTCTGCATTAAATTTTCGCTTAGGCCATCCATTTTCTTCCTCAGTTCCTCACAAGCCTGTATGGGGACTTCCTGAGTTGTCTTGCCCTTCTTGAGCATGAGTTGCGGTTTGCATTTCGCACATAGCCTAGATAGCTTGCACCTGCTTCTCTTCAACATTTGAAATTCGCCGACGGTGAGGTCGGCGCACCTGCTGTGTTTCCAGGTCTCACAATATTCACATTCCACTGCGTCCTCATCCTCACGGACCGTTGTCGTGCATATGCTGCATTGTTCGTCTTCTCTCCCGCTTCTCTCTGTGAGGTCCCTGCTCTCTTGAGAAGTCATGGCTACTTATTTATCGCTTGCTTGGTCACTGTTGTATCTACGCGGTTACGGTTGCGTTTCCTATCTCCTTGGCTTGGTTCGCAACATGGCGTCACCTCCTGAGGTCCGCGTGTGAATATATTTTGTGTGCGATTCTTTCTGATTTTGCTATCGCGGCGGCCTACCAACCTCTTTGCTTCCGGTTTCTACTGTCGGAATCTGGTGGTGAGTTCTCGAACTTCCTTCCCCGTGATGCTGGGTACTTAATTGTTATCTGCCTTGAGATATATTCTCCTAATACTTGCACTTGTATTTGATGATTTATACTTTCTACTGACCTTGTTTGTCGCTTCTTGCTTTCGTTTTTCTCGCTTTTACGTTTGATTATTTTCACCCGGATTCTCACGCGCGTCTACTCTAAACGGAACCGGAACCGTCATACCCATCAGATGCAATCTATTCTCTCGCTAATGTTAAGTATCATCTTCGGAGCAGTGAATTGGAATTGCTCAGCACCATACAGGATGCATAGTACACTTGTCTGTACAGCCGCTACGGTTATTCGTCAGCACTGGGCTATGACATCACTTACCGCATCACGCCACCAAATTCGAATCTCGTTAAATTCACATGTTCTGCCGCTCTTGGAACACTCACGCGATTTTCTCTACCTTAATAAAATTTGTCCAATTTTCTCTCATCTTATTTTTCTCGTGTAAAACTCACACCATAAGCATTGGAATTACTATTTTCTCGCATCTTATTCTATCTCGGAGTTCTCACACGACTTACTCTGCCCTAATTAAATTTTTGCTATTTTCTCTGGGCCAACATTACATTTTTCTCACTTCAAATTCTGATACAGAATAAGAGGCCGTGAAAGAGCACGTATTCAGTTGCTTCAATCTGATGCAAAGCTTTATTGTTCACCAGGCAAAACAACAGTGGGTGCCTTATAACTACTCTTCTGAGATTATTCTCTCACGCAAAAAAATGTAAAGAAAATCGTGAGACGTTTTCGAGAAAATCGCAAAAAACGAAACTTCCATATAAAGTCCCTTTAAAAATAAGAGGAAGTTGTTGCCAAACCTCATGACACATTATCAGAAGGTACCTAACCGAAATTAAAAATTTTGTTATACGGTTTTCCGTTTTGGAACTAGGCACAGACATGTTTGCGAAAACAGCATTTTTGGATCCAGGGGACCTCAAAACGTGTATTTATGTAAAAAAATCAACTTTTGAGTTTGGGGGTGTAAAACAAGACCTCCTCTACCTGTAGTACCTGCCCACGCAGCACGATATGTATAATATACGTATATTTTAGAGCTACATATATACCTTACGTTTGGTCAAAGTCAAAACGTAAATTATACGTATATTTTATGTCCAATATATACATGTATAAAAACTGTTGTAATTTAATCCTGCTTTACATTCATAATATATCAAAATTAAAGTTACTGTTACATAAGTAGGATTAAATATAAAACAAAATCGATTTGATTGTTCATTTGCTATATCAAAATAACGTACTAACTATACGTAAATTTTACGTCTAGAATTGGACATTGTAAACACCGGTTTATTGTGTTGTACTCTAGTAAATCGATTTACTTAAATTAAGGGAACGCAATACAATTTACTCACGCTAATCAGAAATTAATTAAAGAAATGGTTTAAAGTGATTACATCCGTACATTCAGAAAGGACTATTTTCTGACTGGCGGCCATCTTTTCTGTGACGTCAGCAATGAAGATCTGTTGTTTCATGGCTGTATCTGTACAAGTGGTGCTTGTGTATAAGTTCCTCTTTTATAGTGTTTTATTAACAAGAAATTGTGTGTGGAGAGAATTGCACTGTTCTGTTGCAACTACTCCCTATGTCTATAACATAGAAACGAAGAATAAACGTACATGTGTGTGCATTTAAAGCTGACGAAGTATTATGCAAAGTGCAGTGATGTGTAATACCCTAGAATACATTTTCTAATTTAGGCCTACCTGAATGTTTGTCACAGTCACAGTCAAGATTAGACGATCACAAAGACTTCGCGACCGAACATCTCGTCGCTAATATTCACTTGAAAACGCGAGTCGTTTTTCTGGTCTCGTGAAACGTTGTGATGTGATTCCTGTTGTGAAGTTGCAATTTTTAGTGTTTACGTTTTATATAATGTGTGTGTTTTATTATTTTATTAAGAAGACGAAGGCTTCACGCAAGATTAAGCAACTATTGACAACGGCTTCACAAAGGGATCAACAAACATTGGTGAGTGTTGCCCAATAATCTATTTACAGTACATATCATTCCTCACCATAAGAAGAAGAATGTCATTCAGGAATATGATGTATTTGTAAACCCTTGGACTCACACCAAGTATGAAGTGTATCCATGGCCTGTTGTAGGTCCTGCAGATAGGAACGTCGAGTATATATCAATATATCGTCTACATATTGGAGTATGCGGCAAAAATGAGTTATGTTGGACTCTAAGGTATGCGTGTAAATAAGATATAGTAAGGGGCTGAGGCTGGAGCCTTGTGGAAGACCAATGGAGGTTCTACGGGAGCAGCAATAGCCAATTGAATTTTCAATATAAATAACCCTATCCGTAAATAATACACTAATGAGCCGAATCAAATTTTGGGGGAACTGTAAATATAGTAATGTGTCCAAAAGGATGGGAATTTGCACCGAATCGTACGCTTTAGAAATATCAATAAATACTGCGTCCAAAATGGACAGAGTGGAGAAAGCGAGTAATATGTCAATAACCAGTATCGCGAGGTTATCCGAAGTGGACCTCCCTTTCCTGAATCCTGCTTGAGATCGTCCCACTATTTTCCGATGTTCGAGAAACCATAAAATCCTGTGTTGTAGCAGGGACTCAAATACCTTACGAAAGCAAGAAAGCAGAGTAATCGGTCTAAGGTGAGAATGGACATTAACCGGATTTGTTTTAGGAACCGGTATCACAAGACAGTCTTTCCAAGAAGGCGGAATGAAAGGATGTTTATAAATTAAATTATACCATTTCAGAAGGAACTCGTGAATAGTCCGCGGTAAAGATTTAATCATTTGGTAAGAGAAGCCATCTAAGCCAGGAGCAGTATTCCTTTTCTTCTTGATTATCGCGTAATATTCCCCAATCTGAAAATCTGAATTAAATGGTGCAGGTGGGGAAGCTTCCACCTGAATGGGCTTGAATTCTAATGGATCCACAGAAGGTGGAGCTAATACCTCATGGAATGTTTTCAAAATTTCAAGGGGGATTTGAACCACTCGTGGTTGTGCATGTCCATGTAATGCTCGAACTGTAGCCCAAATGGAAGAATATGAGGTATGGGTATGCAATTTCGAAAAAAAATTTTCCATGCGGAACGTTTAGTGAATTTAAGAAATTTCGATGTGAGCGCACTTTGGCGTTTCACTCGAAGGTAATTATCACCGGTTGGCAAGCGTTTGTAGTGGGCACGGAGGAAAGAATACACGGAGACGCCGTGCTTGCGGTGTTGTATGGGAAACAGATGAAGCCAATGACCACGCCCCCTTAAGGGACCAAAAAGGAGGCTTGCTATATACAATAGCACACAAATACTCCGAAGTTTCACGGGTTATAACAACGTAACGGTAGGGAAAATATGTAATATCCCAATTTCATATATTAACTACATACTCTGACATCATAATAATCCCGGTAGTAAGCATTAACCTATCTCAGAAGAGCCAAAAATGTAACTTTCAAATGAGCAACTTGACATGTGCGAGTATAAATACTGAGTCAGAAAATGATTAAGTGACCATGTGACTATGATAATTCAGAACGAGAAAAATATTCTTGACAGTTATATACCTACAAATGCACTTTATTTGATTAATTACAATTAGCCTAATGCTATATAAATAAAATACATCAATAATTAGCAGCCTAGTGTAAAATACAAGTAAATTATGCTTAGCAATTATACCCATATTCATTCATCCCAAAAATTGATTATTTTCAGTACCTAAATTTTACAAAATTATTAATTTTTAAGGTAAGTTCATAGCATAGAATTTAAGTATTTTTGTTTACCTTAAATTTAATTTCTTCAATATTGTTCAATATGTACTTGTCAAAATTCATTACCTAGAAATTAAGTATAATGTACCTAACATTTATTTTGTACAAATTGTTCAACTCATGTACTTGACAAAGCCATGTTAACCTCTTACATTAGGCTAATAAATCTAAATCTAAATTCTCTACATGAAACTTATCTACTTGTCTAGTTTTGTCTTTATGTACATCACTTAACCACTTAGGCCTAAACAACATGAATTTCGGAGATACAATAGTTTATGTTAGGCCTACTATGATTTTTCTATTCAAAGTATTAAATAAAATAAGACTAAATGAATAGTCAAACTGTCGGAACTCTAAATATATCGGAAATATATTAGATAGACCTACTTCAGTCTGTTCTATTATTGAATTAAAAACAAGACAAAAAATGCACACCAAATTCACCAGTGAAACACACAACCTCAATTCACAGAACTATTTTAAATATAATTAGGCCTAATTCAGTCTAATCTGTTAATGAATTTCACGATACCAAGCTTGTTTCTTTCTGAATATTCATAACTGTGCCGGTAATCTAAAGATGACTTTTCGGAGATAAAAATTCTCTCTTCTTCATAGATCTATAGGCCTATATAATATATCCCCATCGCAGTGCCGCATTTAAGCCTAGGCAGACGCCTAGGGCGGCAGATTTGAAGGGGCGGCTTTTAGGCTCTTACTTTTTTTAACATTAAACATTTTGTTCATAACTCTTCAAAATAGTAAACTAATGTAACACACAATGAAATAGAAATGAAAAACAATGACACCAATACACTCAAACCACTCGTTGCCTGACTTCAGTTTGGTGAGTTCAACATGCACCTGTTTATTTATTTACTTATTTGTCTGTAGGCTTCAGTCGTATTTACTTATTTATTATTATTATTATTATTATTATTATTATTATTATTATTATTATTATTACTACTACTATTATTATTATTAGCCTACTATTTCAGTTACAATATGCACAACATGCACTCATTTTTACTTCTGAATTGTTCAAACAAAGAAACAAAGACGAGTAACCACGCTATCCGTGCAAGCTATAAACATAAACACGTGAAACAGTGACACGCCCCCTTAAGGGCCAAACGCTCGGACAGTTGGCTTCACGCTTGCGGTCTCAGGGCATCTCCATGTATTCTTTCCTCCGTGGTAGTGGGCCATTGCCTGGCGTCGTAGCGCAACTGCACGCGAGCATTCTGGGGTCCACCAAAACTTACTATATAATGTTCTCTTTATGTTATAGTGCGTAAGGAGAGGGTGAAACTGGTTCAGATATTCTGTAATCGGTTGAGTGATTCTGTGAGAGCTCTATGTCGGAGAATCCAGTGACCAAGAAGAATGGAAATTGCGGTTGAGATATGTTTGAAAATCCTTGGATTGGAAGTGGGATAGTCTACTCCTCCTCGGCCTAATCCCCATTCTACCCATCAACCCATCTCCACCCCGAAGGGTCCCTGGAAGAGAATATTGTATTAGAACTGGGAAATGGTCGCTTCCCAAGGCATCAGAATGAACTGACCACTCTACGTGTGGGGCTATACTAGGGGTTACAAAAGTAAGGTCCAGAATCGACCTTGTATGAGTGGAAGGGTGGATAGTTGTCGGACTGTTCGAATTTAAACAGAGAAAATGACTATTACTAATGGCCCTATGTAAATTTAACCCATGTTGCGAAATTCTCGAACTATGCCAGGCGGTATGATGGGCATTGAAATCTCCCCCTAAAATCGTGGGATCCGGAAAGTAGGAAAATAATTAGGTCCAAGCTTCCGATCTTATGGTAATATGAGGGGGTCTGTAAATAACCACCAACAAAATACCCTGAATTCGAACTGCAGTTAAACTAATCGCTTCATGAGGAGAAGGTATATATTCGACGGAGTAATTGTAGCTAGAATGAACCAGAACAGCCGTTCCCCCGCGACCGTCCGGGCGATCTGAACGAACTATATTGTACTTGTTAAGATAGAACGACGTCTCTGGGTGTAACCATGTTTCAGATATTAATAAGATGTCAATAGCTAAGATGTCCAATACTCGTTGTAGCTCAGGCAGCTTACTGCGTATACTACGTGCATTCCACTGAAATATCCGCATTCTGACTACGTAAAATGAGTCTGAACTAATTGGGAAACATGTCTCATCATATGATATTTAAGATCTATATACCCTGGCTTACGTAAATTTCTCCCCATAGTATAAAAGAGACTAATCAGTCTTGTTTTGAACTGATCCGCCTCTTTTTGAAATTCTTCCGGTATCGGAGGTGCTTCTTTCGGAATGTATACAGTGGGAGACTTCGCCTTCTCTTGGGCAGGTTGCGTTCTCGGGACGGCCCCCGATTCTGTGGCCTGCCATTAGGATAGACCAAGCTACTGGCAGTGTCCGGGTAAGCCGGCGTCGCCTGTTTTTTCATTTTTTTTGTAGTGTCCTCTTGGGAGGAAGTTAACCTCTTTCCCCTCTCCTGTGTGTGATCTACCCGTTGGACTGAAGCAGGTGACTGTTTGTTAACACTATTGGGTGTTGCCATATCGGCGGATCGACTAACCGTCTGCCTAGTAGTCTGACTATATTGCAGAACCGGAAAAGCTCCTGCATCAGGGACATATGTCCTTTTCTCGTGATATAAATGTAAACCATCAAAATAGTCCAGATTATTATTCGTCATGATGTCATTTATCTTATGCTGCTTAAGACGTACGGGACATTCCTGTTCATAGGCTTTGTGTCTTCCCCTGCAATTGCAGCAACGCAAGACAGGAGAAAGACACACGTCCTCTTTATGTTCCTCCGTACAGGAGGGGCATCGGATCTTACCCCTACACTGCTGCGTTCGGTACCCGAACCGCCAGCAGTGTCCACATTGCGTGACCCTGTACTGAAACTTGTCTACCCTTAATTGCATCTTGTATAATTGTACATACGCCGGAACTGATTTGCCTCTAAAGGAGGCAATCACAGATTGCGTAGGCTTTACCTCTGTGGATTCACCAGTATTTATCTTTCTCGTGATACGATGTAGCTCCACCACCTGCCCATAGGGGGAGGAAATATGTGGTGCAATTTCCATCAAATTTAACGTAGTATCAATTCCTCTAATAATTCCTTTTACAAATAACGCTTTGTATGGAATGTAGGCTCTCAGTTGATGTTTTTTTCAATAGTGAATGAGATAACAACTTATTGGCGGACTGCGCATCCTGAAAAACTACTTTTAATCTATTTCTGCCCATCCTAGAGATTGAAGCAATTTTCTCTATAGACTCCTCAAACAGCATTTTACCTAATGCAAGCGGGTGGTAAGTGCCCACCTTTTGATTGTTAGATTCTAAGTAGATTTGGTAAGGACCTAGATCGTTAGAAGAGTATGTATGATAAATCAGTGAGTCTGTTTCTGTGTCCATGGTCTGTTTATCCTGTCCTGGGGCAGTATGGGTTTCTTCCTTTTCTTTTTTCTCCCCATCTTGCAGAGCACTGGAGACCGAGATGGTTTCTTCCGGTTACAACCCGAACAAGGCGAAGCAAAGCAAGAAGGTGATATCTACTACGAACCCAACCAAAGTTTTTCCTCACTAACTCCAAAGGAATTGTACTGTCACACTAAACCACAAAAAACCCCTAAAGGTTTGTACAATATCGTCCAACCACCTAACAACGCCGAGAAACACGAGATAGATACGATCGCTCAATGAGCTTAGCAGCACTGAAAATTCGCAACCGTTCACTATGACTCGCAACGACACACGGTCCTGCACTGGCCTGAATCCATTGTGTGTATAATGGGAACCTTTCTGTCAGCGACTCCCGATAGGTGGCAGCAGGGTCAAAAGAGGTCCAAGCATGTCGTCTGCTGTCCATTGAACATAATGGAACAGACTATTTAAACATCAGTCAGAATGCCAGAAAACATGTTGTGGCGATCCTCTGTGTAAAACAGAGGTGTACACAAATGCTTTACGAAATATATTGTTATAAAATATAAGGAAGATTAAACGGATGCTAATAGTTAATAGTCTATGAGTTCCTTCAAATCTCCTCGCTCAACACTTTCAGATCCTCAGAATTGACTCATTATCTTAATCATTTTTACAAAGAATAAAACTTAACAAGAAGTAGTATTCTCATTATTTACAACAGAAGGTCATGTTTCCAATATCTTCATCAAATGGACAAGATTCACATATGTACTGTTGCTATAAACGGGAAGTTCGCCCAGCAGGAAACTCAACCATTTATTCTCTTTAAAACTATGATACAAAATTACTTCTTAAAAAGGTATGGACAGCATTTGATAAATACAACTTACTTAATTTATTAACTTCATAACAAAAATTCACATATTTCTGTGTCACATTTATTATAATTTGTATAATAAAATTATGAATATTTTGTTGAAACGGAATTTGTAAGTTTTTTCATTGCAAAAATTAAAAAAAATCGTAAAATTGAAACACTTGCAAAACTAAATTATTCTTACAGGCATTGGTGGTTCTTGTAAATTGAAGATTTAAAAAAAATATTATAAAGAAGACGTCAAAGCATATGTTTCCTTTCTATACTGGCAATTGACACTGGCTATTTTCGCCCTCTAAATACAAAAAATAAAAAGATAAATAAATCAACTATACTGTTATGATATACAACTCACTTTTATAATGCACATTAATGATATTAAAACACTATATTAGAACTGGAATTCCGATGCACGTAGATATTTTAACTCGAATCGAAGAGAACATAGTATTTTGACTTATTAGCATATAGAGAACCCAGTACGATGAATAACAATTCCCTGCGAGCCATAATTCTGAAACTTATGCAATATAATTCTAAAACAAAAAGTATGAACCTATATTATGGATGGGCGTTGACGTTAAAAATATTACGCATTTAGGCCTATAGTAATAACCACAAGAAAACCATTCCCTTATTACCTTATTTTGACATTCCAACTTCTTTCAAATTACGTTGATTTCATGAAAAGAACATTCTACTACTAATATGATACACTATTCAAATACTATTATTTGTATTTATTTTCCACACAAACACTTAATGACAGCTATAATTCTGGAGCATGTCTTATTCGTAAGCCTCTAAAGGATATTATTTAGAAGCAAGCAAACGTAACCTAAATTTATTTATAAAATATTAATGATAATAGGAACAAAATATTTACACATTTATATCCAAGTTCTTTACTTTCTATAACTACTGTGTTATTTTAATCAAATACTAGGATCTGTTTACCACACAGTAAATTCATAACCGAAAGCTGAAATATATTCAGAATATTGTGAAAGCAAACAACCATGAACCTAAATTACTTTTTAAAAATTATTTACAGTATAAAGAATTTTTTTAACACATTTACGACTATGGTTATAAATCTAAAGAAGATGGGATGTTTTCTTTGTGAAGTACTGTACAACAAGTTTTAAATGTTTCATAAAATTTGAATTATTTCTTCACCATTTAACGAATACAAATGTCATCGCGATATAAGGAATAACTTTAATATTTTGAATTATTTGTCACTAAGCTACACATGTCTATGCCACTGCAAAATAATTATTGTTCCTGTTTTTGCTGACTAGCCCCACGGGTTCTTTTCAACATAATAATTACAACCAATTATTACTTCAGACAGACATTAATTCTTTTAACAAATCAATACTTTTTCTGGGGATCTCACACTCTCCTAGGCAGAATATAGGTTTCTGATTTCTGGAATATAACTTAAACGTTATTAATCGTCAGTTTTTATAGGAAAGCAAACATTATTCACATCTATTGATACGCATAAGCATATGGCAGAACGAGATGGCAGGACTTCCTCTGACCCTGCTGCGCTCTTGTGGACAAATTTTTAACTGCACGCAAAAGGTTCCCATTATTTGAGAGGAGTGAAGTGAGAGGTGACGAGGTGACGTATTCAAAGCGATGGTGATTAAAGTGGAAGTGTGACACCGACTGGAGGAAAGAAGTGACGAAAATACGACCGTGGAGATTAGTAATTGCGTAAGTATTAGTAGGTGAACAAGCACAAGATCAAATAACAAAAGCGTGTATCTCAAAAGGCACGTGGAAGGCAGGAGGGCGCCGCCATATTGAATAACAGGAACTGAAATATCAGAAACCATCAGAGAGGCAAACATAGGAGTGTTAGTGCCAAAATCGCAGGATAGAGGTGGACAAGTAGAAGGCCGACACAACACGTGGGATATAAAGTGAGGCTAGGACACATTACCACAAACACGCATAAAAACAGGTGGCCACACTGAATCAGTGGAAACCGGAAGTGACGCACCGGAAAGAGCAAACAAATAAGCCGCTCCCATCTAAACAGGAAGTGATTGTCCAGTATAGCAGCCAAGAGATGGCAACCAAGGAGAACACACAAGCGACAGCACCATGCGGAGAATGCAAAGAGGAATGCGATGGAGAAGAAAAGGCAGTACTATGCGACGGAAAGTGCAACCTATGGTTCCACACAAAATGCGTAGGGATAACCACAAGCGAATACAATGTTCTTGGGAACAAAAAAAGTAGAGTGAAATGGCTATGCAGTAAATGCGAAGGCATGATTGCAGATCTACGAATAAAAGAAGACATTAGAGACATGAAAGAAATGCAGAAGCTATTACAACAATAAATCGTCAGTATAAAAGAAATGCTCATAGCGGCATTGAGAGGCAGCCAAAACAATATAGTAGCACAAGAAATTGCGGAGATAAAGGAACTACTACAATCCACAAGGGAAAGACAAACCGTAATTATAGAAACTAAGAATAAAACAAGGGTGGCCAAAGAAGGAGGGATAGAAGTAACCGCAGAAAACGATAGGGACAGCAGACAAACGAACCAGAAAATAAGAGAAGAGGACAACGAGAATAGCAAATAAACGAACGTCAAGGGAAATGAGAATATCCTGCAGACAACAGGAGAAAGAGAACAAAATAACATGAGAAACAGAGCTACAGAACAGGCCAAGGGAAAGGAGAACATACCTCAAATAACAGAAGAGAGAGAAAAAAAATAACACAAGAAACAGAGCCACAGAGAGGACAGAAAAAGACAAAGGCAAAGATAATAGCAGAGAAGAAGCTGATAACCGTAACGATATGGAAAGAAGAACAAACACAAGAATAGAGAGACACACAGGACAATACAGGACACAGCTGGAAAAACCAGAAGACGATGAAAGGAAAAGGCAGGAAGAGACATCGAAACACACACAGGACAGAACACAGGAGGAAGAATTATACCCAAGCGACGAACAAACACAATGGAAAACCGTCGCAAGAGGACGAAACGGAGGAAGAAATATAATTCAAGCCATAGAGAGGAAAATATGGATCCACATCTCGAGATTACAAGCAGGCACAAAAGAAGAACAAGTGGTGACATACCTAAAAGAGAACGGAGTCACCGGAGACATAAGCTGCCAAGAACTAGGAAACCGATACGCAGACAAAGCCTTCAAAGTAGGCGTACCAACACAATATGAACACCTCGTATATGACGAAGAATTCTGGCCTGCAGGCATCAAATTTCGCCCCTTTCGTGCCCCATGGAGGTACAGAGGACCGTACAGAGATAATCAATAGAACAAGAGTTAAATTACTTACATGGAACGTAGAAGGCCTGAAGACAATAGTTAAGATAATGCCAGAAGATATATTCGGAAAATTCGACATATGTATGTTGACAGAGACATTCGAGACAGAAGAATCAATAAACATACAAGGCCACTACAACATAAGTACGCCCGCAAAACAAGGAGAAAGAGGAAGACCAATGGGTGGGATAACCTGCCTCATAAAACCACACCTAGGCCCGTTCAAGGTCATTAGTAAAGGTGAAAACATACTAGTAATCGAAATAAAACACTGCTACATCATAGCCGTATACTTCACACCAGACTGCCAGATAGTAGACATCGTAGACAGCCAATCAGAAGCCATCAACATGGTACCAACGCAGAAGAAACTAATCATAAGCGGAGACCTCAACTGCCCCATAGACAAAGATAAGAGGAAAACTAAGGAGGTAGTAGAATTCCTAAAAGGAGAAGGACTCAAACTAATAAACGATAGGACAATGCCAACGTACATATGCCACAACGGAACAAGCGCTATAGACCTAGTATTCACAAGAGGACTAAAACCAATAAATCAAAGATAACTGTGGAACAAGGATGGTACCACAATGAGAAAACATATCCCAATAGACACTACATTGGAAGCCATAGAACCAACAAGAATAAACAGGAAACTGGACACAGAGACACTAGAATACACCAAAAAGCAGAAAGACGATATAGAAAAGCTGATAGAAGAAAATAAACTGGATGAGGCATCGAAAGCAATAACAACAATAATGAAGGACGCAATCAGACCGAAGGAGGCGAGAAAAGCGAAGATATGGTTTGATGCAGAATGCTATAACCAGAGGAAAGCAACACTAGCGGCCCTAAACAAGGTAAAAGCATCAAACTACAAGGAAGGACTACAAAAATACCAGTCTGAGAGAATGAAGTACAAAGAACTACTGAAGCAGAAGAAAACACAACACATGGAAACGGAGGCCTACCTTAACGTACGGACTGGAAACCATTTGGGAACAACTAACAGAACAGCAACTCCACAGTATCGAAAGCCTGAAGGCTAGATTCTTGAAACGAGCGATGGGCGTATCGAAGTATACGCCCTCCAGACTAACGTATGTGATGGCACGAGAGACGTACCTATTAGAGGATCTCAGGCTGAAACACCTGTTGCCGACAACGCAAGCGGTGAAAGACGCACTGCAAGAGCGCCAAAGAAAAGAAAACGAGATCTGGGAAGAATTCTACCTGACAGAAGCAGTGACAACGACCCAATGGCAGAAGTCAAACTATGAATACGGCACGTAGTGACTAGGCTCGCGGTGCATGGTTTCCACGCCAAGATGTGTAATAACAGGAAATATCACAATCCAACAGACACATGTACGTGTGAACTGTGCGGAGAGAAGTGTGGAAGATACCACATACTAGAATGCAGAAACAGAAACCGAAGCCTGAACGAATATGTCCGAACATAAGTGAACTAAAGAAAAACCCAATACACAATGTGTGAACATTCCCAAATTTATTTATTTAAAAGGTTCCCATAGGGATGTAGCTCGCCAAACTCCTCCGACAGATAGCCTGGGTGTACTAGCCGGTATGCGCTAGCCGTTCGTCACTTGTTTTTCCAGTTTTCTTCTGCTGGCTTCATGATTTTAAATGGCGCTCAAACTTCTCAGTCCGAAAAATATGTTCGTAATTTTATATATTTATAGAGGACACGAGGCTACTATACGCACTTCCTTGTCTACTGGGCCCTTCTAGAATGTTGAAGTGTCAAAAATACGAAAGAAAAATCACAGCAGATAGGCTCTAAATAACACTAAAAAGGAAGGATTAACGAACAAATATTGTGAGATATTTCCGATACAGAAGACATTATTTTGTACTCGACTTGCAGTAATATGTTATCAATGTATGAATATTTATATGCAGTGCGGGGATTAGATATTCTTTAATTTTTAAATTAATATTAAATTTGCCGTGAACATCGAGATGATGTTATGGGCCATTTAAAAATAGAGTAAATTACAATAAATAAATTAAAATTACCTGATAATTGATAATTACAGTACATTGTGTTAGTTTTATACCTTTGTTAAACTGTATCTTTAGTGCACCTTTATATTTAAAGACCACTTCCCTGTTTAATTTATTTAGTTATTTTAGGTTTATTTATTTTACTTTGCTGTATAAATATGTGTATATTAGGCTACTGTAGCCTTCTATTGCATCTGATATTAAAATATAAATTCTGTGATTTCTCTATAGCCAAGTTAGATTGACGGCCTCGAATAAAAATTGTGACAATAGCGTTGCCAATTTAATAGGCTACATAACTTAACGTATGATAATTATTAAATTCTGCCTTTATATTCTGCTACGTCATGCAATGAAATATTCTTAACAATATTCAAACAGGTTAGCCTACGTACATTAGAGTGCTTTCAGTATCTCGATCGAAGTAGCGTAGAAGCTTCTCGAGACTTCTATCTTGAAATACAGCGTATTTATAGCATCTTAATATTTCAAAAGATCTGTAAAACTGACAAAAACTATTTAGCAAATTGTTGTAAATTAATGTTTCAAGAATATCTGAAAACTTTACAAAACATTAAGTTTCGAGTTATCGATACAGACATCGATTCACTCACGAAATGTATAATTAATTGTGTTTTAAGAGTGCGTTCATCGCATTACAGTATTCCAAAGAGAATATTAACAAAGTGCTTTCAGTAAAGTTTAACAAACAAATGTATAGAAAGGAAAGTGCACAATATAAAATGCTTAACATTTCTCCTGAAATGTTACATAGTCCCCAGGGGAACTTGAATTTTCAAAACTTTCCTGCTGGGGCAATGGACAAACTTTTGATAGGGGCCTCTTAAATGTAGAGGTAGTTGTTTTGAGAGTAAGTACTCTAACATGACCATCAGGGCCTGAATGAAGTTCAACAACCCTGGCTAAAGACCACAATAAAGGGGGAGAATTATCTACAACAAGGATGACTAGGTCATTTATCTTTATGTCTGGTGTCTCAATTTGCCACTTCTGCCTTTGCTGCAGAGTGTTCAAATATTCTTTTGTCCATCGATCCCAGAGGATTTGGTTAATCTTTTCACACAGCTGGTAGCGTCACAGTCGGGAGTCAGGGATAGCTTGCAGAGAAGGGGTAGGAATAGCATTGAGAGGAGCACCTATGAGAAAATGTCCTGGTGTGAGCGCAGAGAAATCATCAACATCACTACTCATTGGAGTGAGTGGTCTACTGTTTATAATGGATTCCACTTTGCACAACACTGTATAACACTCTTCGTATGTGAACACTGTATTACGCATAGTCTTGTATAACAGGGTTTTCATACTACGGTTGCTTCTCTCTACTAGACCTGCCATATTTGAGGCTCCGGGCGGCAAAAAATGAAAGTCTATACCCAAGCCTGAGGTACACTGCACTATCTCTTGCTGCACTTGTTCCAACTGAAACATACTGTGTAACTGTTGGAGTTCATTGCCAGCTCCAACGAAATTTCTACCATTGTCCAGGTATAGATGTGCTGGAAGTCCTCTCATGGAAGTAAATCTTTGGAGTGATGCAATGAATGCTTCAGAACTGGCTGAAGTCACTAAATCAATGTGTACTGCTTTCGTAACTAAGCAGACGTACATAGCTACATAAGCTTTGTAAGTTACCTTAGATCTGCCTGTAATGGCTTTTAAAGTACCGTAAGCGGGCCTACAAACAGAATTGAGAAAGACCAAAAGGCTACAGAAGATTGTCTATCGCAAGAACAAGAAGATAAATAGCATGGCTAATTAATTTCAGATTTGAAGAAAAAGGAACTTCTAAGAAGGCCTACTGACTTAAAATATTTTGAAATTTCATTTCAGTAGCTCCCCTTTGCGCTAGTCTACAGGAATTATTTAAAAAATAAAATAAATAATGTGAATTGTATCCAGTACAGTAACGGTGCAGTTGAAGGTCACGGTTTATACATTTCCAAAGCACTTAGAACAGATTTCGTCTATTCTCTTTATATATCGAAATCAAGCATAATATCGCAAAATGAAGGCCTATTGTGAAGTTATTTTAATATTTAAAATGCGAGTGTTTGCAACTGTTTACCAATGTACATTCACGCCTGAATGAGATTTAAGAAATATTTTTACCAAACCATTACGATATGAAATTAGTTTTGTTATGTACATAAAAAGCATCAAGTAGTTTATATTGAAACGTTTCATTCATAAAAGTGTTTTAAAAACGCCAATACATCTTCATAATTCCATTAATACACATGAGTTTGTTAGAAGGAGATACGGGATAGGAGCTAAAGTATACGTTCACTTTCATGGCGGACCGCGAACCCTGCCGTCACGATTTTCCATCATGCAGTGCTACCTCCAGTATGTAATAGAGCTCAATGGGTTAATCGCACTCCGGATGATCACGGTTCGTGAGATAACCGTTTGGCAGTTTGAAGAAGGTTTCGAACCAATGATGCATTTTAAAACCAAGGTTTGAGCGGTCCACAGATATAGAGGAATAGATCGGCAGCGTCGTATCCTTAACTGCAGGTAGCAATGAAGCCGAGTCAGGGGTGAAGAGGGGCAAGGGAAGCAGTGCCGACGCCATATTGGTATCACCAACGTGCCCGCTTAAGTACAACGTATTCATTACGGAAAATTGTTTTTCTTCCTACTTAATCCCGAATTTATAGTGAAATGGTGAACCACAGTGTTGTTTTGGAATCCCTGTAATTTGAAATACATACTATACCACTATATTGGAGGTCAAATTAACATTCACTTATAAATTTGCCAAATTATTATTGCTTAAACTGGGTCTATTACCGCTATTTTTATTCAATACTGGTTTTCGGAATAATTGTCTGAGGAAACTGCAGCGAATTGGGGGGGGGGGAATTATGACCCATTCATCCTACAGGGAATCATGAAGGCCACTCGTTAGAAATGTACAAATATTAACATTTCCTTCAATATATTTACTAGAGCTTCAAACTCATGTACACATTAATTTTGACCAATACAACACCCAACATACTCACGAATACAACACCAGAAACAGAGTTGTTAAAATTCTGTTCCCATAGATTAACCCACCTAGAGCATACACCACAATACACGGACATAAAAACATACAATAAAATTTCAAACGAAACAAAAACATTAAATAGCTGACTATTCAAGATTAAAAATAAAAACCGGTTTTTGCAAAGAACATATTACTCAATCAGAGAATTCTTTGAATATGAGGTTAACATATAATTATAATAAATAAAAAAAGTGTCCGTGGAACGCCACGCGACAGAACTGAATCAAGTTTTAATTTTTGGATATTTTAAATTTTGGATTATTACATTTTTGAATTTTGGATTGTTGGACTTTTTTAATATTGGGTTTTTTTACTTTTAAATTTTAATTTTGAACTTTTTAAATTTTGGATCTTTGAATTTATGAATTTTGTAATTTTGGTTTTTTAAATTTTAAATTTTGGATTTTTAATTTTTGAATTTTGGATTTTTTATTTTTTAAACTTTGGATTTTTAGATTTTTAATTTTGGATTTTCTAAATTTTGGATAAGCCTAATCATTGAGTTGATTGTTTTCTGTGCAGTCAGTTCCGTCACAGACCCATTAATTTCGTGACGATTTTGAGCGTAACAATTTCGTGACGATTTTGTCCGTAACGCAACTTTACTCCTACCGCGGCTAAAGAAGTTTCACTGCAAGAAATAGTAAAAGAAATCATTCCATTTTCAAGCACTCATTATAGCATTAGAAAAATAATTACATTAGTGTTAGAGTTTCCTTATTTTTAATCGTGATTTACAAGTAATATAGTGTAGGCCTAAGCTAGAATATTCCTAGTTAGTAACTTAAAATTAACATTAACAACATTAACATTAATCCTATAGAAGCATCTTCTGTATACATAGGTATAGACTTTAGACCAGGTACTACATGCAATTTGGCACTTTTCTTATAACAGTGTACCTGATTTTCTTATAAGTTAGTACATAAGTGTGACGTCTGCTGTAATGGCCGAATGACATTAAACTGTATTTATTAATTTATTTACTGGATTGTGTTATTCCAATTTAAACTGCTTTAAAAAAAGTTTCTTGTTTGATTCCCGCGCCCGCTTCCCTTCCTTTCGTCAGATTGTTGGTGATCGCAATATGGCGACGCAGCGAACGCGTTGGCTTCAGTCCCTCCCCTTACGCTGCCGATCTATTCCTCTATATCTGTGGAGCGGTCACACCTGCATATAAAAAGTAGGGAGTTTTGGTGACGTGTCTGGATTTGAAGTAAGTCGTGGTTTCGTCCTGTATGCAGGGCAACACATAACATAATGAAGTCTGTGACAACGGTGGCAACATTAGAATATGGCGAAACAGAAATAAAACAAGAAGACTTCCAATCGCAATGTGTAAAAGAAGAACACACTGTTAAGTGTGAGGATACACCCATAACCTTCAATGTAGTAGCGACACGCCCAATTAAAAGTGAGGATATAGATGCAAATGTTGCAACAATTCCAAAGTTAGAGACATTGAAGTCGTGCGGCGAAATTTCAGATACGTTTCATAAAGGAAATAATGAATACCATAAAATTAGGCCTGTGACCTTTGATTTGGTAAAGAAGTATTCAAGCAAATTTGAGAATTTAGACTTGTGTGAACACAATGAGTCTTCGTTATCCAACACAGTTCAAGGTTTTGAAATATTGGTTTCCGACCAATATAATTCCGAAAATACTTATCATAAAGAAAATGAAAAACAGTTCCAGTCATATGATTCTCTTACAAAGACGAATTCTACAAGAAGTCATCGTCGTACTCGTACAGCAGAGAAAATTTCTTGTGATTTCTGCAACAAAACATTTTCTTATAGAAGTCATCTCAAAACTCATATGCGTAAACATACAGGAGAAAAACCTTTCAATTGTGATATCTGTAACAAAGGATTTTCTCAAGGATGTGGTCTCAAAACTCATCTGCTTACACATACAGGGAAAAGACCTTTCAAGTGTGATGTCTGTAACAAAACATTTGCTCATGGTAGTAATCTCAAAACTCATTTGGTTACACATACAGGGAAAAGACCTTTCAAGTGTGATGTCTGTAACAAAACATTTGCTCATGGTAGTAATCTCAAAACTCATCTGGTTACACATACAGGGGAAAGACCTTTCAAGTGTGACGTCTGTAACAAAACTTTTTTTCAAAGAGGTAATCTCAAAATTCATCTTATTACACATACAGGGGAAAGATCATTTAAGTGTGATATATGTAACAAAACATTATCTCAAAGAAGTAATCTTAAAACTCATCTACGTACACATATAGAAGAAAAACCTTTCAATTGTGATGTCTGTAACAAAGGATTTTCTCAACGATTTGCTCTCAAAACTCATCTGCTTACACATACAGGGGAAAGATGTTTTAAGTGTGATGTCTGTAACAAAACATTTTCTCGAAGTGGTCATCTCAAAAATCATCTGTTTACACATACAGGGGAAAGAGCTTTTAAGTGTGACGTCTGTAACAAAACGTTTTCTCAAAGAGGTAATTTCAAGATTCATCTTATTACACATACAGGGGAAAGATCTTTTAAGTGTGATATATGTTACAAAACATATTCTCAAAGAAGTATTCTCAAAACTCATCTACGTACACATACAGGAGAAAAACCTTTCAGTTGTGATGTCTGTAAGAAAAGATTTTCTCAAAGATGTGCTCTGAAAACTCATCTGCGTACACATACAGGAGAAAACCCTTTCAATTGTGATGTCTGTAACAAAGGATTTTCTCATGGATTTGCTCTGAAAACTCATATGCGTACACATACAGGAGAAAAACCTTTCAATTGTGATGTTTGTAACAAAGGATTTTCTCATGGATCTGCTCTGAAAACTCATATGCGTACACATACAGGAGAAAAACCTTTCAATTGTGATGTCTGTAACAAAGGATTTTCTCAAGGATTTGCTCTGAAAACTCATATGCGTACACATACAGGAGAAAAACCTTTCAATTGTGATGTCTGTAACAAAGGATTTTCTCAACGATGTGCTCTCAAAACTCATCTGCTTACACATACAGGAGAAAAACCTTTCAAGTGTGATGACTGTAACAAAACATTTTCTCGAAGAAGTCATCTCAGAAGTCATTTGCGTACACATATAGGCGAAAGAGCATTCAAGTGTGATGTTTAACAAAAAAGAAAGAAAGAAAAAGTAATGTTAAAACTCATTCTGCTTGTAAATACAGGAGAAAGGTTTAACAAAAGTTTTCCAAAAGAAGTAAAGTAAAAATTAATTTTCTTTCCCATAGAGGAAAGCAGTGTTGACAAGCTTCACTGTGATCATAATTTAATCACTGGAACTTGATGTGTTGCATGTAAACTAATAATTTCTAATCTTTAAATGCATAACAGGTTTTTCCTTAAATCAAATGAAGGAAACAACTCAAAATAGTACATTATGCAACAAGCCTATACCGGTAATAGCGTTAGTTAAGATGCTAGTAGGTTATGCCTATTAATTTTGATCATTTTCATCCGAGTATCTTAATTACAGTTATAGGCAAGTTGCATAAAATCGTTTTTGTTCAACCATAATTAGTCTAAATGTTTAAATTTTTTTAATACGGTATTTTTTTTTTATTCACTCAAACAAATGATAAGCCCTCCATGCCCTTCACATCAGCGGGTTGTTGCAGTCTTTGTCTTGTACAGTCGGTCAAATAAAAAACCTCGGGACTCGTATGCAGTTAAAATTAAATTTTTAATGTATTAGTTCACAAGTTTCCTATAAAAAAAACATAAAATACAGGTAATTCTCGGAACATATGAGGCCATGCGACAGGAGGGGAAAAATAAACGAGGGAAAAAATGAACAATGCTGAAAGCGCAACACACGATATTCAACTTAATGTATTGTCATAATTCATTTTGATATGTGTCATCGCTACATACAAATGTAGCTTGAGAGGAAGTGTAGTTAGGGCTATAATTGGCCTGCATTTTTCAGCCTCTGAAGCAGCGAGAAGGTTCCATATTTCTTCAAGAACAGCTCAGATGTTGGTACTTCACTATAATGCGACCGGAAGTTTCATAACAAACGTGGATCTGGCTGGCCGCGTATTTCGATGCTAGATTGGTTGCAGAAGTTGAAGTTATTGATTTTGCACTACAAGTACCGGTATTATAAAATAAAATTTTTAAAAAATGCTCCTTGAATAAACATATTCCTCGCGAATTTATTCATTATTATTATAAGAATTTCCATGCAAGAATATGGCGGATTTCAGGCATATAGCCACTGCCTTCTATACATGTTTGTTTTGGAACAAAACTGACTAAATAATCAAGAAAATACATGGACAGAGAAGAGGCGTGTGTGAACCTAACCTTAAGTCTTCCTGTACATGCGCATATACTCGTTCGTGATACTTTATGAAATATCGCCCGTTTTTTATTTGACCGACTGTACAAGGCTGTTGCAGGTCATAACATCAGTCAAATCAAAGCTGCCTTATGGCTGATTTCTTGAAACCAAAGGATTTTGACAGCACGAATTGAATTCATTTTACAGCCATTTCATAAAATATGGGAATTTTTCCTCAATTTTTTTAATTATTGTAATTTGGTGGTCAAAAATAAGTTTAATGCCTCAAATTCTCTGAATATTAATGACTTAGGTGCATCTGAAGTAGTTTCATGTGTAACTTATTTATTGCGTTGAGTTACTTTTTTTGGGGGGGGCCATTTTTAGCATGACTTTAACACTCTTTAATACCAAATATACAAGAGTAATCAGCTATGTCCATTTTCATTTGAGAAAATATGCATCTTAAGGTACAACTTGGTATAAGATTAACTTCAAAAAGTATGTGTGGTTAACTTCTATGTACAATAACAAACAAGTGGCTAATAGCCCACATCTGTTTACTAAACTCAAATGTGAGTAGGTCCACAAGCTGTGACAATATTTCTATGATATTCTTAAAAAAAACTGACAGTCACAGGAATAGAACCTGCAACCTTTCGCATAAAGGTCATGCGGCCCAAGCACCTGAGCTATTAACTCAGACAAAAGCAGTAACCAGCTGCGTGGCTGTTGTCCAACTACACAGGTCTAAGGATGGACACTGGTGTGAATAAGGCCCTCAAATCAGCTACAACAGTCAGTCTGCTCCCCCCCCCCCCCCCATACCTGTACACTCAGGGCTGTCTTTAATTTTAAATTTATGAAAATAGGAGTTAGTTCAACCATGGCCAGTTAGGAATGTTCTTACATTGGTTGTTAAGCCCACCTTTAACACTTAGGAAGAACAATTTAGTCACTGCCACTTTCGTTGACCTGTTCTACTCAGTTTCCCACTTTTGTATGCTCTTCTCCTGTAGCTCTTCTAACTTCACATGTACTCGCAAGACACTGCCTCAACATCAGGCACAGAAAGGAGATCCTGTCCGCACAACGCCAGGCGTTATTACTTATCACCCACCTCATCGTTATCTGATATATATGCACTCATTGCTTCTGATTTATATTCACCCTTCGCTAATTATTCATCGCCCACATCATCATCATGCTTTATATACCGAAGTCAAACTGTACACAAATATTAGTCCATACATTATTTGCATTCTACCCAGTAGTGTAGCCTCCGGCTGTGAGACTCTGGGTCAACTATGGTAAAATAAAATTAAAAATCCTGTCACTAAGTTTTGCAATCTGTTACACCCGATATTGCCCACAGGCTTCGTTGCAATGTTTACACGTACAATTTGTATCAGTCGTATGGAAGTATATCCTCATGCAGGGCTTACGGTGATATTCTGTTTATTACAATACAAGCTTGAGTTGGTACTTTGTTTCTCTCGTTGCAATGGTATCTTGCATTGTCCATTATTATAACACTCGGTCGCGACAATGCAGGAAGCAGTTGAGATTCAAGCCATTTCCGGAAGTTGTCGAAGTTCATGAAAGTGTGATAATCGCCAGTTTTTCGTCCTGACTTAAAAATCAGTAAGACGCCTTCCACCCCACCCCACCTATGCTCGAAGTGGCTCCGATTTCTTCCTCCGACTGCCAGCATTTCCCCACCTTATGAGCCTGCTGAATGCATGTCTCATCAATATACACTATATTCCACCCTTCATGCCTAAACTGTGTGATCTGATGCAGATATCTTAACCTCCACACAAATATGTCTGAGCGTTCTATAAGCAACTTCCTTTTGGACTGGCACGTTTTCCACAAAAACCCTAGTTTCTTTATTCGTTGCCTTAAGAACTCTCTTTCGCAGTCAATCACACCATCTTCCTTCAGGTCAGAAATAAGATCCCGATGGTGGGAATTTCTTTCTTTACTACATAAAAAATGGATATTCTGTCTTATGGAGTAGTCTGTGAGGTCATCGACTTCGATTATCTTTTTTCTTGGCGCTTTCTTTCCCGTTAATGTTGAAAACGTTAAAATACTCCTTGCAGTGGCTTCTTTTCCTTCTTTCAGAATTTTTGTTACGGTACTCACAGACATGCCAGTGGCATGACTTGTCATAAATAAAATATTTGCATTTTGTAAATTGTGTTGTTCTTTCAATTTTATAAAATACTGTGCTACATTATACACAATTTTTTGTGCTTAACCCCTGAGAGGTCTGCCGGAAACACTTGACGATTTTGAGTTTGTCAGAGACACTATAATCTAATACAGTACGTTTAGAACTTATTATATTTGAGGAACACTTGTTAAAAAATTGACAATTTTGTATAAACAAACACTCAACTTGTGATTTTTTTAAAAAATATATACTTAACATTCCAGCGGCAGGGTAAACACCCCTAATAGATTGTCGTCACTGCGCAAGATCAAAGGCTATTTTTGCCAAGAAGACAAAGAGCGAGAATAGTTGTTTTAGAGTAGGGGAATAGTCTATCTCTTTCTACTGCCGCGCATGCGTAAATGAACATTTTTTTACAACGTGGTAGCCCTATAGTCAGAGTTTGTTTATTTCGTTGATCAAGTTGAAATGAATACTGTTATACACAGAAGGTATTTTACTCTGAAATAATTAGGCCTATGTACATTAAGCGGAGTTCCTTGCCAGTCCATTTTGTGAAACGTTGACGTATTTTAAGAATTTCCTATATCAGTGTATACGAGTTTGTATTAAGGTTAAATATGAAAGTTTAGACTTTCGTTCTTCCGTAAGTCCTGCTTAATGAATCGATCTGGAGCTTAACTCGGAGATAGATTACAAAAATAACTTATTCTCTGCATATCATAATTTCAATTAACTTTTCACTGATTAAACAAAAGCATTCTGGCACTTCGTTACATCAGTTTACCTGATTTTATTTCTATATGCATACATACAACCGGATCCATAATGATGGCACTATACTCACGGCTCCAAATAATATTTTGAATAGGTGGAAAAATTTCTTTAATCACTTATTAAATGTACATGAAGATGTCCGAAGTGTAGAAAGTGAAATATTCACAGCAGAGCTGTTGGTTGCTGAACCAACTTTAACAGAAGTAGATACAGCTATAGGTAAACTAAAAACACACAAGTCTCCAGGAGTTGACCAAATTCCAGCAGAATTAATTAAGGCAGGTGGGGATAGATTAAACTCAGAGATCCATAGGCTCATTCTTATGATTTGGGGAAAGGAGGAATTGCCGATGGAATGGAAAGAATCTATTATTATACCGATCCATAAAAAGGAGATAGGGCCGAATGTAATAACTATCGAGGCATTTCTCTCTTATCAACATCATACAAAATTCTATCTAATATACTGCTATCAAGATTAACCCCATATGCAGACGAAATCATAGGAGATCACCAATGTGGATTTAGGCAAAATAGATCAACCATTGATCATATATTTTGTATTCGCCAAATCATGGAGAAAAAGTGGGAATATAATAAGTCTGTTCACCAGCTATACATAGATTTTTAAAAAGCATATGATTCAGTTAGGCGAGAAAAACTTTACAATATCCTCATTGAGTTTGGGATACCAAAGAAGTTAGTTACGGTGATCAAAATGTGTCTAAATGAAACCTATAGCAGAGTCAGGGTAGGAAAATTTATATCAGATAGGTTTGCCATTAGAAGCGGCTTGAAGCAAGGAGAAGCTTTGGAATATGCCATTAGGAAAGTTGAGAAAAACAACGTAGACCTGGAATTAAATGGTAGTCATCCGATTCTAGCTTATGCAGATGATGTTTGCTTGTTGGGCGATGACGTAAACACAATCGAGAGAAACGCAGAAAGTCTTTTGGATGCCTGCAGGAATGTTGGATTAGAAATTAATACAGAAAAAACTAAGTATATGGTCATGGGACGACAAAATAATGCTCCACAAAATATTAGAATAGCCGGTAAATCGTTCGAACAAGTGGAGGAATACAAATATTTGGGAACAGTAATTACAGACACAAATAATATTAAGGCAGAAGTTAAGAGTAGACTCAAATCGGGAAATGCTTGTTTTATGCAGTTCAGAAACTCTTATCGTCTCGTCTTCTGTCCAGAAACCTAAAAATTAATATTTATAAGACTATTATCCTGCCGGTTGTATATATGGATGTGGGACATGGCCACTAACTGAGCTAAAGAACATAGTCTGAGAGTGTTTGAAAATAGGGTACTTAGAAAAATATTTGGGCCCAAGAGGGATGAAAATGGAGACTGGAGAAAATTGCATAACATCGAGCTTGTGGACCTGTACGCTTCACCGGATATAGTAAAGGTAATTAAGTCGCGAAGGGTGAAATGGGCTGGACATGCTGCACGCATGGGGCAAGAAAGACATATCTCAAAAGTATTGACTTAGAGACCTGAAGGGAAAAGACCACGTGGATGACCTAGACGTAGGTGGGAGGACAATCTTAGAACGGATTTATGGGAAGTAGGATTTGTGGGGGATGATTGGATGGAGTTAGCACAAAATAGGTTTGAATGGCGGACTCAGGTAAGCGCGGCAATGAACCTTCGGGTTCCATAAAATAGATAATTTCCTTTAGCTTGCTTGGAATTATCTATTGTCATTGAGAAAGTAAGTAAGTGTACATACAACCTTTGAGTACAGTCAAGACGTGTGACGCGCGGCTCTGCTACTGCTCCACGCGTCTGTCGTTTCACGCGATTCGCGTCGCGTTGTCAGTATGCGCTGACCCATTCATTTTAAGCAGTGTTGGGCGTTAATCAATTAATTTTTCAACCAACTCGTTAATTGACTAAAAAAGTAATTGCGATTAAATTAATTTCATCAGATCAATTGCAATTAAACGTTTAATTGCACATTGCAATTAAATTATTTGGATTAATGTATGTTAATTGTAGCTCACAATTAAAATAATTGCAATTAACTTGTTTAATTGTTCTATGAAACAATTCAAACTAACAGTTAACTTATTTACCTCTACCGAAATTAATTGAAAGTATTAGCCTACAAGATTTCGAAAATTTTACCTACACAAATTAAAATCAATACTACTTATTGATAGAAAAACGAATATCATCCTTAATTATACCCATTATTTATATTTTAATCTATGTTTTTCATTTGTGCAATGTTTTAACATCGTACATAACAAAAAGTTGCAAGTTGTTCATTTTGTAAGGCTCTTGCCTCTCGCTTTCACGCACGTTCTGTCTTACGCATTTTGTTATGTCCATGCACCAGGCGCGTATAATAGTCCTTTTTAATTGTTAGTTTTTATTTAAATTCACAAAACAATTGGAAATTAATTAATTGTTAAGTGTAGGAAATCACGATTGACAATTGATTAATTGTTAATTGCTACCACTACAATTAACAATTAATAATTCTTCTTATTCTTGTGATGTAGGATGGCATCCTGTTTTTCCCCTTTATTCCTCAGATGAATCATGTGTACTGTCTTTCCATCTTGTAGTAGGTCTTTCTCTTAATCTTTTTCCGTCTGGTCTGCTTTCTTGAGCCTTTTTTGCTAGACGATTGTTTTACATTCTATCAACGTGTTCTTTCCAAAAATTTTCTTCTGTCATTGGTAAATTTAGTTATGTCCTGAATTTGGCATTTGTACCTAATTTCTGTATTGTGTATCTTATCTAATAAAATTTTCCCCTGAATTGTTCTTAGCACCTTCATTTCACATGTGCTTTATAATTTTTAATTGTAATTTTCCATTTTGTATATAGCCCTTAAGGTGAGCTTTGCTCGTTGGGGTTTAAGTATTACAATAAATTAATTAAACTAATTACAGTTGATTAATTGTTAGTTGTTATGGTGATGATTAACAATTAATAAATTGTTAATCTTTAGCTGTCTTTACAATTAAAATGTGCCCAACACTAATTTTAAGTATGTTACAAAAACTCGCGCTGTACCACGTCGCGCGACACGCGTTAAGCGCGCCCCAATATGCGCCTAGCCTGAGCTAGCCTGGTTTGAGGCAAATGGCTTTAAGCTAAATAACAATAAGACCCAAAGTATATTATTTTCACTGAAGAATGAACCTGAACCTGAGCAAGTGAACCTGTCTCAAGTAAAACTTCTAGGTATCATACTTGATCAAAAACTTACTTGGTCTGATCACATTAATTATGTTTGTGTGAGACTGTCTCGTGTTCTCTATTTACGGTATTGCGTCACTTGAAGCCAATAATATCAAGAACATATTTAAAGCAAGCGTACTATGCATTTTTCCATAGTATATTAATTTATGGTATTCACATATGGGGGAATGGAACTGGAATTGATAAAGTCCTCATTTTGCAAAAGAAAGCTATTCGCATATTATCAGGTGCTTGCCATGATGCCCATTGCAAACCATTGTTTATAGAAGAAGGTATTTTAACTATTATAAATCAATACATTTTTAACTGTCTAAGCAATATAAAAATGAATCTGAATAAGTTGACCACTAGGCAAGTTGTACATAATCACTCTACTAGATTCAATTATTTTATTGTCAAGCCCTCTGTTAGACTCACTAAAAGCAAAGATTGGTTTAGTGTAACTGCAATCGACATGTTCAACAAACTGCCATTTGAAGCTCACACTGTGAGTCTTAATAAATTTAAGAACGACTTGAAAAAGTGGCTTACACTACATCCATTTTACAATATCAGTTTCCGAAGACAGTGTTTTGCAAGCAATAAGAAGTTTCCCGTCTGGTTCTGCTGCTGGGTTAGATGGCATACGGCCTCAACATCTGAAAGATCTTACCTCTCTATCCGCAGGGGATACGGTAGACGGCTATTGCACAGCATAACAAAACTATGTAACCTCATCTTAGAAGGCATTGTTCCTGAAGCCATTACACCTTATTTATTTGGAGCTTCACTTATATCGCTTCAGAAGAAAGATGGTGGCATCCGTCCAATTGCAATTGGAAATACTTTCCGGAGGCTTGTGGCTAAATTGGCTTGTACATCTACAAGGGAGGTCCTAGGGGAATATTTTCGCCCTCATCAACTAGGATTTGGAACTCCAAAGGGATGCGAGAAAATTATTCACACCGTTCGCACATACCTTAGCCAGAACGCAGGTAGTAATAAGGTTCTCCTTAAAATTGATTTCAGAAATGCATTCAATTGTATCGAACGAGATTCTTTGTTAGCAATGGTTAAGGAGAAAGTTCCCAACCTATTCCCCTTTCTATGGCAAGCATATAGGACACCATCACACCTTTTCTTCAATTCCGAAACTATTCCATCTCAGCGAGGAGCACAACAAGGTGATCCCACGGGCCCTATGGTTTTTAGTCTTGCAATTCATCCCATAATTTCACACTTACAGAGTAAGTTAAATTTTTTCTATCTGGACGATGGAACTCTAGGAGACGAACCTAATATTGTACTTGAGGATCTTCAGAAGATCATTGATGAATGTGGGGCAATTGGATTGGAAATTAATCCAAATAAATGTGAGCTATACTTCTGCTCTGCCAGAGATGAAGACGTTGTTTCTGCTTTTCAGAAAATTACACCAGGAATTAAAATAGTATCTAGTTCTGAGTTAAACCTACTTGGATCTCCCTTCATGCTTGACGCTGTGGAACATACTGCAAGGCAGAACTTGGAGTTGATGAAGAAAATGTTTGAATGTTTGAATTTGCTTCATTCTCACACGGCGTATTTTCTCCTAAAAAGTAGTTTTTTTGTTCCCAAATTAACATACTTTCTTCGCACCACCCCTTTGTGGTTATATCCATCTATTGTCAATGAAGCTGATGATACTGTGAGAAATTGCTTAGGCTACAATCCATACTTAATCTGACTCTTGATGATAAAAGCTGGTTACTGGCAAGTTTACCTATTAAGTTTGGAGGAGTTGGTGTGCGCAAGATCAACGATATTTGTATTCCTGCTTTCTTGGCTTCGGCCCATGGCGTTTCTGATTTTGTCAAATCTGTTCTTTTAAATCATGGTGATGAAATTGAGATCTGCCATTTGTCGGAGGCTCTTGCAAGTTGGAGACTTTTAAACTCTGAACAGGATTTTCCGACTCATCCTGAGGTACAGAAGGAGTGAGATCATATAAACACCATACGTATACACCAACTTCTCGTTTCTTCTTCTCCTTCTGACCTTGATCAAGCACGTTTTCTTGCCATTCGTGAATACGAAGCTGGCTCCTGGCTGAGAGCTTTACCTTCATATAACTTAGGTACCCTAATGGATGATGTGCCTTTCAGGATCGCTGTAGGCTTGCGGCTTGGTAGTAAAATCTGTCATCCACACCTATGCCAGTGCGGCGCCAGAGTTGACCCTTACGGCCATCATGGGTTAAGCTGTCCGAAGAACGCAGGAAGGTTTTCCAGGCATTCCATGATCAACGACCTCATTAAAAGAGCCTTAGTCTCTGCTGGTGTCCCGACTATCTTGGAGCCAGTTGGCCTTAGTCGATCTGATGGCAAGAGACCCGACGGATTGACCTTGATCCCTTGGGTCAGGGGTAAATCATTTTTATGGGATGCAACCTGTGTCGACACACTAGCTTCATCACATTTGCCGGTCACCTGCAAAAATCCTGGCTCGGCTGCGATTTCTGCTGTATCTTTGAAGTTAAAGAAGTACTCTCACATAATTGACCAGTATCATTTTGTTGTGTTTGCTGTCGAGACACTTGGTACTTGGTGTGCAGAAGCGAAGGAGTTAACTTCAGAGATAGGTAGAAGACTTGCTACTGCAACAGGGGATCCTAGGGCAGGCGAATATTTGAGGCAACGTATCAGCATTGCCATACAAAGGGGGAATGCCACCAGTATCATGGGAACCTTTCCTCCATCTTCAGCCCTTGAGGAAATGTATTTCTTTTAATTATTGTTATTGTTATTGTAGTTCATAATTCATTGTATTTTTTTTCTCCTTGAATAATTCACCTGCTGTGTATTTCTGTTAAATAAATATTTATTATTACTACAAAAAAAAAATGAATATTATATTGCCAATGTTGATCCTCAAAGAGAGAAGTTATATAATTATTGTAATTGGGTGGTCAAAAATAAGTTTAATGCCTCAAATTCTCTGAATATTAATGACTTAGGTGCATCTGAAGTAGTTTCATATGTAACTTATTTATTGCGTTGAGTTACTTTTTTTTGCCATTTTTAGCATGATTTTAACACTCTTTAATACCATGTAGTCATGAGTAATCAGCTATGTCCATTTTCATTTGAGAAAATATACATCTTAAGGTACAATTTGGTATAAGATTAACTTCAAAAAGTATGTGTGGTTAACTTCTATGTACAATAACAAACAAGTGGCTATTAGCAGTGGCGGTTTCTCCTATGTGCTGCAGTGCTGCAGCACACAGCTTGTTTTCTGCTCGTCGTATAATGTTATTTTCAAACGCAATATTATATTTTCTTTTGCATAGATTTTGAACTTGGCGTGTCCACACGAGAATTTCTTAGCTGGTAGCTTCGGAGTCAAGAGTCGGTAATGTGAATATTATCTTTTCCGCCTCGTGAATGCATTTTTCGAACAGCGCAGCTCTTGTAGGGTGTGACGTCATGCTCAACCTTGACTGCTTGGCGTATTTGGGAGTTGTGTCATGGGTGCTGGATGTATTTGAATCAGAACAGAATGCAATGGCCTGCATGTGTGATCTTAGCAAAGCATTTGACTGCCTACCTCACGATGTACTGCTCAAGAAACTTAGATTTTATGGTGTGAGAGAAAACGAGATTTCTTTAATTCACTCCTTCTTCTTCTTCCTTTCAGGGTTTAGGTCAATGCGACCTGTTCCGGTCTCAAGTCCATCGCTTTCTTGGTCGTCCTGGCGTTCTTTTCCCGTATGGCTTATAAGAAGTGATTATTTTAGGTAATCTCGTTTTTTCCATCCTGTCCAAATGTTCTTTCCATTGGTTATTATATTCCTCTATTTTGTCTTGTATAGGGAATATTTCTAGTTCACGTCTTATTGAATCATTGTGTAGTCTGTCCATACGTATGCAACCTTTCACCGATCTTAAAAATTTCATTTCAGTGGCTTGAATATGTGTTATATCTTTTTTTGTTAATACCCAAAATTCAGATCCATACAATAGAACAGGAACTGCCATTATCTGATAAAATCTGAGATGTGTTTCTTTCCGAGTTTTCTTGAGAATTCTTCTTATAGTACCACACATCATTTGATAGTGGTTTAATTTATTTTGTATGTCCCAGTCATAACTATAAGTTATATCAAATCCAAGGTAATTGAAATGTGATGTCTGTTCTATTATTTCCTTGTTTATTACTATTTTTGCTCTGACTAGGAATTTGCCTTGAAAAGCCATCACTTTTGTTTTTGAGGTTGATATTTTAATATTAGAATCACGTCCTAATTGACTCAATTTGTAAAGAGCTCTTTGCAAATCATCCTCTGACTCCTGAATAGATTAGATTAGATTAGATTTATTTGCCACAGACATTGTACAATGTATTAGCAATAACAATAAACACAAATGAGATAAAATATACAAGTACACATTTCACCAGATAATGTCATTGAAGTCCTTGACACTGTACAGGGTATTTGACAACAGGTTAGATTTAATTGACCTTTTAAATGGAACATATGATAACTCTTTAATTTTGTTTGGCAATGAATTAAATAGTCTGAGGGCAACATATTCAAAACTTTTCTGGGTGGTGCTGAATTTACATTTATTTATATATAAGTTTTCATTGTTTCTGGTAGAGTAGCTATGGATAGTAGAGCATTTATTATACAAGTGTGCATTCTTTTTTATATAGAGAAGACAGCTCAAAACAAACACTGATGGTAATGTAAGTACATTAAGTTCTGTAAAGAGTGGTTTGCAGGATGTTGTAGGCGATGCTCTAGAGATAATTCTTATTGCTCTTTTTTGCAAGATGAATATTTTGTTGGCATAAGGATGTCCTCCCCACAATAGGACTCCATAACTGAGATGGCTGTGTATATGGGCATGATACACTAGTAAGAGTGACTTAGCATGTATGTTATGAGTTAGTACTCTCAACATAAATATACCTCTACTTATTTTCTTGGCAACATAGTCAATGTGAGAATTCCACTCCAAATTGGTTTGGATATATAATCCTAAAAATTTTACAGGATTCCTTAGTAGGCTATTGGAGCGTTGAAGATTAATTGTCAATTCAACAGTCTTACTAGCATTAAGACTTAGGTTATTAGCATCACACCATTTAGTAATGTCAGAAGAAGCATTGTCAATACAGATAGAGTCATTTCTGTCACATGATACAAGTGCTATATCATCAGCAAAAAGATAGGTAATGAGACAGTTCTCCCGTACTGTAGAGGGAAGATCGTTAATATATATTATAAAAAGGACAGGACCCATGACAGAGCCTTGAGGTACACCATACTCTACCAGCTTATAATCTGATACATTATCATTAAAGAGAACAGATTGATACCTATTACTCAAATATGAACGCATAAGTTCTAAGCTAGATTCGCTGAAACCTTAATAAACAAGTTTATGAATTAATATGTCATGGGAAACTGTATGAAAAGCCTTGGATAGATCAAAAAAATGGCTTACAACATGATCACCCTTCTCGATGCCTTCAAAACATTTTTTATTAAATGCAAGTACAGCTTCAATAGTACTATGTCCCATTCTAAATCCATATTGTGAGGGTGTAAATATAGAGTTGCTTTCAAAATACATGGTTATTTGTTTGTTTAGTAATATTTCAAAGACCTTTGATAGCACTGGTATTATACTTATAGGCCTATAGTTTCCATAATCGGATTTACTCCCTTTCTTATGAACAGGGATAACTTTGACAACTTTAAAAGTATTGGGAAAGTACCCCTTCTCAATGCAGTTGTTAAATATATGGGTAACAGGCTCACAAATATACACAGATGCTAATTTCAAGATTTTAGAGTTTAAGCCATATATATCAAGACATGAACTATTACTTAAATTTAGTATGACAGAGTAAACATCTTCAACACTTACATGTTTAAATAGGAAACTGATCTGAGGCTTGGATAAGTTGTTCATGAGATTCATTGGATCTAAATCACTTGGTATGTTGTTGACTAATAATCACCAGATCGTCTGCATACATTAAAATATTCATATAAATTTCCTTTTCTATTTTTATTCCTTTTGGGTTTCCCTCTTTCCATTTCCTTATCAGGTCGTCGAAATATATATTAAACAATGTAGGTGATAATGTACACCCTTGTCATACACCTTGGTTTGTTAAAATTTCATCTCCGATATTATCCGAGTTAAGGATAATTTTCGTGCCATTATAAAGACTCTTTATTCCCTCTATAGAGCTCTGGGCTTTTGTAGTTTTTCCTCCTGCCACTTGAGCGCGCTGCTCTCCACATTCAGGTATTGTCAACTTCCGGTTTCCTCATTCTTGTGTGTTTTCAATATGAGTTCGGGACGGTTCGCCAATTTTACAGTGAAGGGGTTAAAAAGGATGTTATCCGAAGATGGTGCAACAAATATTTCATAGTTAACAAAGCAAGAGTTGATTGCAAGGTGAGAAATGAAAGCTACCTGCCTTCTGAAACGTTCGCTAACTGTTCTAATATGGTGCAATATGCCTGCGGTCTCAAATATTTTTGTATACGTTGCACGATTTATTTTCATGTTTTTTTACAAATATGCATGAACTTTTTCGTATCATAACTTATTGAACACACAGTCTAATATACGACGCTGTTTGTTTTGGTTGCAGGTTGCTCAGGCGAGAGAAAAATCCGGATAGGAACTTTGCCTTATTCGAAGTTGAGGTTCTAGATCAGAAAGTACCCACGACTTTCCTTTGACAAATTTCTTCAAGATAAATTCATTCAAGAAAGAACGGTTCAAACTTTTGACGAAGACTCCATAACCATTTGGTTCGAAAAGCGTAGGGCAGGCAGCAGTATGAAAGCTGGCCGGACTCTAGCAATTAGAAAATTCATCAAGTTCAAGTTAGTGAATAAGAAATATTATGCACAAGTACAGGCACAGATGTTACTGACTGATATTCACAGGTGTGACTTTGTTATTTGGACTAAGAAGGGCATCATTATTCAACACATCAAATTTAACAAAGCATTTTCTGAGGGGCTACTTCATAATGTAAATGCTTATTATCAAGCAGTATTTTTGCCTCTTCTGCAAAATACCAATAAAAATTATTAGTTGTACAGTTGCTATTGTCTTTTGATTTGTTTTAAATAAAAGTAGCTGAACCACCATGCTTTTTATGACTACGACAAAAATAAGAGGCTACTTTAAAATTTTGAGTATTTGACAAATTTATATTTTCTGGGCTCAGCCAGTGTTCCGCCATCCCAATTGCCTCCAAATTATTGTCTGATGACATGATACATAACATATCTGATTTACCTAGAAAACCTTGAATGTTAAGAAACATGACATTTACAAAATTAGTGTTATAATTAACTATAGGCCTATTATGATTGCATTTTTCTTGTAACAAGTAGATCAAAACCTGATATCAGGTTTTGATCTACTTGTTACAAGAGTTTCTATTACAGGCATACAACAAATCTGGAATTTTCAGATACATTTAAGCTATCCTTAGGCCTAGGCCCACATTCTACTCTAAAAAATCATCAAGTCCGGACCCATGTTTTCCTAAAAATTTGTATGTAGTTTGTTTTTTACTCAATTACAATACAGAATGACCATTTTATCGGTTACGGGAGAAATTTCGATTGACATATACATTCTTAAATGTCAAAATAAATGACCAAATAAATTGGCAACAAAAATTACACTGAAAAGATGAAATACTAATTTAACATAGAAATGAAACTTGATTATGAGCCTAAACGAGGTTAAGTTGGTCAGGTAGGCCTATACTTATTAAGTGCCAGTATGGTACTTTATGAGATTGTGTGTGGGGAGGGAAAATGTCTGTCCTTCTGTCTGTCTGTCCGTCCGTGTGTCTGTACGCGCGATAACTTAAATACGCTTAATCGGATTTTAATGAAACTTGGTATATGCATTCGTAATGTTCATGGGAAGAACTCTATTGATAATGGACCGAATCGGTTGACCGGTACCGGAGTAAAACTCAATTTAGTGTCTATTTTAAAGACGCGATAACTCAAATACGCTTTATCAGATTTGTATGAAACTTGGTATACGAATTTATAATGCCCCTGGGAAGAAGTCTATTGATATTGGACCAAATCGGTTGGCCGGTAGCGGAATAATGCCCACTTTAGTGCCTTTTTATGGTAATATATCACAAAGGCGCGGATAACTCAAATACGCTTTATCGGATTTTCTTGAAACTTGTTATACGAATTTATGACGTTCTTGGGTACAAGCCTATTGAATTAGGGCCAAATCGGTTGACCGGTACCGAAATAACGAGTATATCAATATTAATTTTGTAATGAATATTCTTTCATGGCCCACGATATATTAATAAACGTAACAAATGGCCAATCGTATATTGATATTGCTAGCAACCTTGATTGATTTGTTTCTTCATAACGATGTCAGTGTGGGCTAAATAATAATTTAAATAATGGAAATAAACGATTTATAACAGCTAGCCGTTGAATATTGATATTATATTGTGTATTCTATGGTTATGTAGCTACCGATATTTACTTTAGGCTATATTTTAATGTGAGTATTTTTTATATTCGTTTCTGTGCAGCAATATACCTAATGTAATTCCTGACAGATTTCACATTGACTCTTTATTCATTCATAACTTTTAAGGCTGCTTTAAACTTGAAACTGACATATCAGCGAATCGTAGGTCTATTGCATCATTATTATTATTGCCAGCACATTTTGTTTTTGGAGTTTAACTCTGAGATTTATTACAAAAATACATTTCTGCATGGGCCTATCATAATTGCGTTTATCACTGATTAAAAAGAAAACATACTGGCACTTGGTTATATCAGTTTACCTGATTTTATTATTTCATAGGCTTATATTTTTCTCAACATCTACTATTTCAAAAATATCTTAATCACTCTAAAAAAACATGAAATACTCGCCAAAACTGCTCAAAGGAACATTAAAATCATCTTCTGTGAAGTGACAGCTGCAAACACGAGAATACTGGGAAGGTGTTTTTCCATGGCGTAATTTTATCATCCATTCTTGAAAAACAGCCCTTTCTTTTGTAAAATTAAGACCTAAATTTTTGTTTGCAACGGCTGAACAGCCGAAAACATAGCTGTTAATCGGCATAATCACTTCCAAAACAAGACACAAGCACAGAACTGTATTGTAAACACAGGCATCTGAGATAACCGGAAGTGGATAATACCTCATTCTCGGCGGCCATCTTAAAAGCGCAGACCTCTATAAGTTGGATAGGGTATCCTCTTGTATTCATTATATCCCACAATCTCCTTCTTATAACCCTATCGAAGGCTTTTTCAAGGTCTACAAATGCCAGATATGTAAGTAAATTAAATTCTCGCCTTTTTTCTATTATCTGTCTCATAATGAATATACTGTCCGAGCATGACCTTCCTTGTCTAAAGCCATTCTGTTCTTCTGAAAGCAATGTGTCAGCTATAGGTTTTAATCTGTTATTTAATATTCCAGCATATACTGTATATGTAGAGTTGAGTATACTAACTCCTCTATAATTGCTTGTTTTATCCCTGTATCCTTTTTTGAAAATGGATATCACATTTGCTATAAGCCATAATTTGGGTATTTCTTTGTTTATCCAACACATGTTAAAAATATGTAGTAACCTTAATTTTAACAATAAGCCTCCATGCTTCAATAGTTCTGCATTTATATTATCGGGACCGGGAGCTTTTCTGCACTTCAGTTTTCTTATTGATGTTTCTAATTCATCCATTGTGATTAGATCAAATCCTTCAATTGCTTTGTTTGTTGGGGTATGAACCTGTTCATTCTCATCAAACCATAGCTGTGTATAATGTTTCCTCCATACTTCTGGTTCAATAACATTTATATTGGCAGTATCTTTCTCTGTCTTATTTAAATTCCCTAATATCTTAAATGCAAAATCCTGCCTTCCATATACATCATATTCAACATCCCCTATAAATTTATCCCAGCTCTCTCGATGTGCTCTCTGAACTATCGATTTTGCATAATTCCTGGCCTGTATGTAGTTTTCCTTTGATTCTTCATCGTTTTTTTGTAGGTATATTCTGTATGTTTTTTGCTTTTCTCGGATTGCATTTTCTATATCTGAGTTCCAAATGTTTAACCCTCTTTTTCTTTTCCACTTCTTTTGTTTTCCAATCGCTTCTTGTGCCGCTTTAAGAATGCAATTTTTTATGTTTTCCCATTCTGTATTTATTTCAGTTACAGTCTCAGTTCTTATTAAGTGCTGATTAAGTCTCTGCTGGTACAAATCTTTAATAGATTGATTTCTTAACAATCCTATTTTAAATCTTGTATTATCCACTTTACTTGATTAATTAACTTTATTTGTAACATTTTTCCATCTTGCAATCAAGCCTACTTTTGCCATGACTAAATAATGGTCACTGTTTATGTCACTTCCTCTATAAACCCGTATATCCTGAGTAAATTTAGCTGCCTTTACATTGCCGATTACATAATCTATAATTGATCGATGGCCTCTATTACTCCAAGTATATTTATGTATTTCTTTCTTCCGAAAAAAGGTGTTCATTACTTTTAACTTATTATATGTACAGTATTGCCTTAACAGAGTACCATTACTATTGAGGGTCTCTTCTCCACATGTACCAATTACATCTTTTATGGGCAATTTGCCTACCCTTGCGTTTAAATCTCCTGCTATATATATATCATATCCGTTTTGTTGATTTGGTTATAGGTTTCTTGTAGTTTTTCATAAAATTCTTCCGTCTCTTTTGTTCTTCCGTCTTCAGGGCTATAGACTCCTATAACTGTGAGATGCCCTCTTGGTATTTTAAATCTTGTTACCATTATTCTTTCATTTATGTGTCGGTATGACATTATTTTCTTTCTCCATTTCTGATCAACCATTATAGCTACCCCGGCTTGCCCATGTACATGTTGCTCTACCCCACTATAAAGAATTGTGTATTCTTCTAGATCTTTAGTTCTTCGCAACTTTTTTTTTGTTTCTGTTAAAACTGCTATGTTAATTCTTTTATGTTTTAGTTCTGACTGTATTTCCTGTTCTTTTGTATGAAGCCCTCTTACATTCCAAGTCGCAATATTAACCATATCCGTTAATCCGAATCGCTTAGCCTTTTCATTGCTTAGGTCGTATCCATTAAATCTGTCCGGGTTACGCATTTTCACTTGAGACTTCTGAGTAATTTATTTTTACTTGGGTGGGTTACCAGCCCAACCGCACAACCCCCAACCTGGAGGACCAGAGTTTTATTTTGGAGTCACCTTCTCCTAGACAGACTGCTTTACAAGGCTACGGAGTTCTGTCTACCCCTGTTTCTTTGGTTGAAGCCGCCCATTCTGGGTCAGACGCTTCAGGATTTTCTGTCAGGGTTTTCATCCCTTAGATGGTTGCCTTTGCCACGGCTAACGAGAGCCCTCTTCCCGGTTTTATTTCGGAGTTTTCTCTCCTAGATGAGTTGTCTTCCTGACTACCGAACCCCATCCGCCCGTTGTGGATTGTTCTTCGCGTCCCCTCTCCTCTTGCATGTCAGCAGCTACGCTCCCTGAACGTCTGGATCATTGGGTACTGAGCCCCTCCGCCACGACAAGGCGACAATCCCCGGGGGGATTTAATTCAATCCTACCTCTCAAATAGACAACAGGTCGTAGAATTTTCAGGAACTGTATCAACCTCAAATGTCATTAATACTGGAGTGCCTCAGGGCTCAATTTTAGGTCCGTTTCTTTTTATTGTTGCAGTAAATGACTTACCAGCTGTGATTGAAGAAAAAATTATTACATATGCAGATGACACCACGGTTTTAAAAGCTGCTCAAGATAATATTGATTTGAGTAACACTCTGGAGATGATGGAAAAATGGTTTCAAGCCAATGGGTTATGTTTAAATAATAATTAGACTCAGACTTTAACTTTTAGTCTTAGAAATAATGTGGATGCAGAATTAGCTGTGAAATTGCTAGGCTTTTGGCTAGACAGTAAACTTAACTGGAAATTTCATACACAAGAATTGTGTAAAAAGTTGTCTAAAGTATTATTTTTATTGAGAAGATTGAAGCAGCTTGTTCCAGCAACAGCGCTTTTAAATTCGTATTACAGTCTCTTCCATTCACACTTGAATTATGGCATTTTACTATGGGGCAACAGTACAGGGGCACAAGATGTTTTTAAACTGCAAAAAAAAGCTGTGAGAATTTTGAAAGGTTGTGACCCATATGAGCATTGCAAACCTATTTTTATTGAATTAAGTATTTTAACCATGGCCTCACTTTATGTTCTTTCAACTATTTTATTCGTTCATGAAAATGATTTTAATCCTGTGTGTTTTAATGATGTACATGACTATAACACTAGAGGGAGATATAATTTTGTTGCTCCACAGTGTAGACTGCAAAAGTCCCTTAACAGTCATAATGTTTTAGGAATTAAGTTTTACAACAAATTGCCTCTAGAAATTATAAATATCAGGAATTTTAGAATTTTCAAGCATAGAGTTAAGACTTTGCTTTTGCAAAAAAACTTTTACGCTGTTGGAGAATATCTAGCGACTGATTTTATGTAATTAGGCTACTTCTTTTTTAACATCCTGACTACTCCTATTGCATATACATGCTTAATGGTGTAAAAAAATAAAAAAATAAAAAAAATAACCTGCAGAATGAGCTGCGGTAGCGGGCAGCCCAGAGTGGGATTCTGAGGGAGGTTCACGTCTCACCGGCGGGCGCGCTGTTAGTTATGTGAGAAGATCTTCCACCATCTGAAGGTAGGGGGCCGTGATGTAGCGAGTAAGCAATGCTTTTCATCTTCACCGCCAAATTCGAATGTGTTAAATTCAGAAAAACCCGGATTCCACAACCCCGATTAAGTATTCTGTCGCACTGGGAACACTAAGCGACTTCCTCTACCTCGATCATTAAAAATACTATTTTCAAAATGAGGTTAAGAGCGATATAGGTCTGTAATTTGATGGTAGATTTTTGTCACCTTTTTTAAAGAGGGGCTTAACAATAGCATGCTTCAGTCTTTCTGGAAATATTCCATTTTCTAATGAACAATTGCATATGTGACTAAGAGGTTTACTGAGTTCCGATGAGCAGATTTTTAATAACTTATTACTTATCTCATCCCATCCAGACGAGCTTTTACTTTTGAGAGACTTGATTATATTTTCAATTTCTATGTGGGAAGTCAGGTTCAATTGAAATCTATGGTTCCAAACTGTAGATTTTGTTAGTAGGTCTACTGCCTTAATGCTAATATTATTTATAGGAATACATTTCTCTGCAATATTTATAAAGTGACTATTAAAAGCATTTGTAATGTCTGATAAATTATCTAGTTTTATGTCTTGGTATATTAATGATGCACAATCATTGTTTCCCTTTGTTCTCCCCGTTTCTTTTTTTATTATATTCCATACAGTCTTAACTTTATTATTTGATTTATTAATTACTTGTGAAAAATGCCTACTTTTTGCTTCTTTGATTACTTTTTTCAGTATGTTGCAATACTTTTTATAGTATTCCTTATGAGTTTGGTTGTTACTGGTTCTATATTTTAGGTAGAGCTCTCTTTTGTTCGCACAAGATATTTTAATACCAGCAGTTAACCATGTGTTATTCCTTGAATTAGGTAAATTAGCAGTTTTCTTTTTTGGAAAATACGTCTACTTTTTGATTGCCCACTCTTTGAAAGGAAAAGATTTTCTTTAACAGGACACTTAAACTATTGTGGTGTTAAATATGATAAACCACTCTTAAAATGTTTTAGCAAGGATTGTTGTTGTAGAGAATTCCACAATTTCATATGTTCTATATTTAAGAGTTTACGATAATTTTATTTAAACTTTAGCAAAACAGGCTACTCTAGTATACAAGAAAACAACTACTTTATAAATTGTAATTGACATAAAACTACAGCCCTAATGTACCTTATGGTGAAATAGGGCTAAAAGAAATTGTATATTAAATAAATAAATAAATATATGCAAGAAAGTAAAGAAGTCTTAATCAAAGTTATAAGCCTTTTATATAAATTTTCCTTCGTTCAACCAAACTCCTGCCCTCGGAGCTCTTGAGGGTGGGAAGCCCTGGTATGTATGCATTTAGTAGGCTACCATGAGAATTAATTCTAAATATAACTTACAAACAATTAAGTATTCCGACATTATTCAGCGTTGTGTTTTGGACTCGGGATACTAATTCACTAGTGAGTTATTCACATCTTTCTCTGTCACAAAAGCGAATTCCGGTTTGGATCATCATTTAAATATGCTGGGACTTTAGTAATAAGTTCGAATGTGTGTCTCGCTGTTCAAATAACCTGTTATAGTCATTATGCCGCAGCAATTCATCTATATAATCAATTCATCTGTATAATCTAACATAATAATAATAATAATAATAATAATAATAATAATAATCTTTATTGGTCCAAGATCAAAATAAATTTGAATAGGACTTCATCATAAATACAAGTAAATTAGACACAATATAGCATCAATTGGTACAATATAATATAATAAGATTGTGTGAATTAAAAATTAAAAGTTAAAATTGTATATTTACATTGGTTTCAAGAAACTCGTCAACAGAATAAAAAGGATTCAATAAGAACCAATAGCCAGATGCCAACTGTCATTTGAGGAGGCTATAAGGAAAGATCCTTGATGAAGGGAGGTTTGAGGAGGGGCTAAAGGAATTATACAAAATTCCACCTTAGGATATAACTACTATGTAAACCAAATATCTGTGTTTCTATCCAGTGTGTCCCCATCTACTCGATCCTCTCGCGGATGCAGGGGAGTCGTTGGGGCCGCGCCCCATTTGGTTCTAGAATTAAATTGATTCGACTTTTTTATATTTGTCTAAAATAATTACCTAGTGAAATATAATTCAAATTTATTTAAGTACAAAACAAAAATAAGAATATTATTTTATGAATTTGCCATATTTCAACCTGAAGATTGTAATATGCAAGGTGAACAAGACAGCAGAGTTCTTTATGTTTAATAATAATAATTATTATTATTATTATAATCATCACTTTTATTATTATTATCATTATTATTATTATTATTATTATAAACAAGCATAGCCTATGCCCGAGGCTCCGTCCGCAATTATTTACTCAACTGCTAGATGTTTATTTTAAATAATTTGTTATTATAACGTTATATGTATTACCGCTTACATAGTTTTTACCTAAATTACATGAATTACATAATTTTATTTTTAATTATACCCATAAAAATTCGTAATGAAACGATTAAAACGTACCACAGACTCATGATGCTTAAACAATTAAAACAATTGATAATGAAAAAGTAAAATCCTGGTTTAGATGTACAATTAAAGTGCGGTTCCTAGCCCTCCACCCAAAAAAACTCTCATAGTGAATTTCGTCATTGCTCTTTTTTCTTCCTGGTTGCTGTGGCAATTAATCTCATAATTGAATACTCTCTTGTTAATAGGTGGCGTTAGCTGAGCGTTATTCACACATACAAGAAGGAAGGTTTTTATACAAGACTTAAAAGGCTCGGCGTCACCTAGGTTTTGTGTTTTGTAATTCGAAATTAACTTATGAAGTACTTTCGATTTCATACTCTAGATCCTTATTAGGTATGTAGAATTTGAAGTGAGGGAGAACAACTTAAGACACTCAAACAATTCCCTCAGAAAACGACTGATATAGATTTTTATGGCTCATTTGAGGACTTAGAATTTTGCACCCCATTGCTTCTACACACCATGCTTGGTAGGGGTAGTGCCATATAAACTAAGTAGACACAGGAAGCTATTTTTTACCCCCAGGGTAAATACTGATATTCATAAAAATTCACCTTTAAATAAAGTAACCATTTTGTATAGTAAAATTCACATTTTAAATTTTGATATTTATTTATTTATTTATTGTACTAAGAATATTACAGGCTAATGCCCAATTACAATATTCTCGCTTACATAATACACCAGATTCAAAACTTCAAGTGATATTCAAAATAATTAAGCTAATGCTACAGCAATAAGAAAAAAAACACACAGAAATGAAAAACACAAACACAAAACAATATGACAATTACACAAGGGAACATAATATGAAAAACAAATAATAATATAAATAATAATGTAATAGTTTTGGAGGAAAATATACATGTCAGAAAGATTCAAGCAAAGAAAATGACATGGAGCAAAATTTATTAATTAATATTTTAAAATTTTAAATTTTTTTCACATATATTTTTAAACCGCTTATTGTTAGTATTAAAAATATCTATATTGTCCATTTTGTGCAACTGATTGTATAGTCGGAGTACATTATAAAGAGGAGAATTATTATGAGAGTCAGTGTTTACTTTTGGGATGAAAAAAAGATTATGCAATTTATGAGATCTATAACGTGGAACATAAAAATATATTTCTTTGAGAATATTAATATCATCTATTTCATTATTAATTAATTTGTATAAAAACAACAATGCACGAATGTTTCGTCTGTGTGATAATTCAGGGATATTGAAATACTGTAACATAGTTGAAGATGATTCAAATTTAGGATAATAGTTAAACTGTCTGAAATACGTATATTTTAGAAATTTATTTTGAATGGACTCTATCAATTTCTTGTATTTAATGGTAGTAGGATTCCAAATTAATGAGCAATATTCTAATTTTGGTCTGACAATGGTTCTGTATAGTCTAAATAATGTACTTATACTACAATATTTTGAGTTTCTGATAATAAATCCAAGATTTCTAAGAGTTTTACAAATAATATTATTAATATGATTCGAGAAAGTTAAATTATTGTTAAATAATATACCTAAATCATTCATAGTTGTAATTTTGTTCAACTGAATACCATTAATACAATATTGCCATGCAATATTATTTTTAGATCTAGAGAAAGTCATAATTTTGCATTTCTTAATGTTTAAAGGTAATTTATTATGTCCACTCCATTCACTTAATTTATTTAAATCATTCTGAAGTTCCATACAATCATTAGGACTCAAAATTATTTTAAATAATTTTATATCATCAGCAAATGCAGTAATATTTGAAAAACAGACTTGATCAAAGATGTCATTAATAAATAGGAGAAAAAATAAAATCAGGTAAACTGATGTAAAAAAGTGCCAGTATGTTTTTGTTTAATCAGTTATGACTGCAATTATGATATGCAGAATATGTTTTTTTTTTTTTAAATTGATTTCCAAGTTAAGCTCCAGATTTATTCATTAAGCAGGGCTTACGGAAGAACAAAGGTCTAGTTTTTTTTTTAATCAGATTAAAATCTTCCAGCATCAGCTGAACTGTACAGATTTCTGATATCTTGACAATCGCTCACTCACATAAAAATACAAAAAAAAGTGAAATTGGCCGGTTTCGGGATTTGAACCATGGAACTCCAGAATATGAGGCCAAGACGCTACCATCTAGGCCACCTGGGTCAGTTTAACGGTGTAGTTGGATAAGCGCATGTAAAACAATAGTGTTTTTGGTCATAGCTACCTGTATTTTAATTTCCAAAGCCTCATAATATCACAGTAAAACAATTGACTATGTTGTCAAGATAACTGATTTGCTTTTTTTTGTTTATAAATTCTTTCGAATACGTATATTATCATAAAATAGGCACTAAATTGAGCATTACTCCGAAACAGGTCAACCGATTTCATCCAATATCAATATACATATTCCCATGAACATTATAAATGTGTATACCAAGTTTCATAAAAATCCGGTAAAGCGTATTTGAGTTATTGCGCCTTTAAAATAGACACTAAATTGGGTTTTACTCCGGTACCGGTCAACACATTAGGTTCAGGTTCAATAGGTCACTTCTCATGGACGTCATAAATGCGTATACCAAGTTTCATGTAAATCCGATAGAAAGGTGCCATAATATATTAAAATAGGCACTAAATTGGTCATTATTCCGGTACCGGTGAACCGATTTGGTTCAATATCAATAGGGTTCTTCCCATAGACATTATAAATGTGTTTTCCAAGTTTCATGAAAATCCGAAAAAGCGTACTTGAGTTATGCCGCGTACAGACACACGGACGGACGGACAGACAGACGGACAGACATTTTTCGTCCCCACACACAATCTCATAAAGTACCATACTGGCACTTAATAAAGGACCTAGATTTTATCCCTGAGGAACACCAGAATTGACAGTTATTTTTTTTGATAAATGGCATTTATATGTCACAACCTGTTTTCTGTTGCTTAAATATGAAACAATAAGTGTTAGCAAGGGTGAGGCAAAATTATAGTCCGTTAGTTTGTTAATTAAAATGTCATGATCTACTTTATCGAACGCTTTTTGAAAGTCAGTATATATCACATCGACTTGTTTTCTTTTATCTAATCCTGATGAAACATAGTGTGTAAAATTCAAAATATTTGTGAGCGTTGATCTTCTAGGCATGAATCCATGTTGATTTGTAGAAATATTAATTTTTACGTGATTGAAGATATGGATATATATGCTTTCAAATATTTTAGCAGGTGCTGATAATAAAGATATTGGTCTGTAGTTTTCCACTAATTTTGGGTTACCCGATTTATAGATAGGTGTAATTTTAGTAAGTTTCCAAACATTAGGTAATATATTCTGTTTAATCACAAGATTAAATAATATTTGCAAGGGTTTAATTAAATATTCTCTACAGCCTTTAATTATATATGGTGGTATTTCATCCGGTCCTGTAGATTTTTTGGGTTTCAATTTTTTTATTGCTAATTCTACTTCTTCTGAATACTTCTGATATACTTAGCATGTCCGAAAATGAATTCGAAAAAGCTTTAGTTGAAGTTCATTTAATACTGAATTAAAATCACTAAACGTAGTTACAATCAATTGTAGTTAGTGTATTGGATTAATGTATCATGCCAAACATTCTCCTCACTCTTTCTTTCTTTCTTATCTAAATTCTCAAAGGTATTATGCACTGTGATTATAACCTGGCAACTGCTGGAACCCAGAAATAGTAAGGAATTTCTTTTTCTGCTTGTAATATTTTTTTGTGTTCTTTTTACTTTTATCTTTTGTGTATTCTTATCTTTTGTACCTTATGTTTTAATTATTTTGTATGTATGCATTGTATTTTTGGCATGGACATTGTAATTGGGTTTTATACCTGTAATGTTCGTTATTATTAAATAAATAAATAAAAATAAATAAATAAAATAAGAATCTCGAATCTCAGGTCTTTTTTCGCACGCCATTGCACTTAAATCATAATGGAAACCGGGATTTTAGTTTTTTTTAAATTATAAATTGTTTTAATTGTTTATGCATGATTTGGTACGTTTTAATAGTTTAATTTCGAGTCTTTAGGCCCACACAAATGCAGAAGATTTCTTATATTCGTTTACCATGTAAGTGTTAATAAATGTAATATTATACCGGTACTTATTTTTCTGTTAAATTATTTAAATAAAACATCCAGCAGTTGGGTAAATAATTATATAATTTATAATATCGCTCGTGGGCTGCAATAGTGGCACAACTCAAAATTTACGAATTTTGAGTTAATGCACTCTTCAGAATTGCAGATTGGTCTACTTTCCAGCAGCAACAGCAGCATATTTTATAGTACAGTCTTCTACAAACAGATGACAGAAGTGTCGCTGTTGCATGCTCTGCTTTGTTATTTACTCTGGCTGCAATAGTGGCACTTTTTCAAGTTGTGCCAGTGTTGCAGAAGTATTGAATTGTTTTCTGCGGGACATCTCTGGTGTACTTCACGAATTGTGCCGTTGTTGCAACTTAACATGACTATGGTTTTGGTGTTGCAACTTGGTTACTCGTTACACTTTTTTAATAATTTGTTTACATCATTAATAAAGCTTACTTTTTTTGCCTGTACATTCGTTTCATAAGCCACAAACTTCCAAGATAGGCCAACGTAATGTATTAGAAACATTCAGCAATAGTGGCACATCTCAAAACATCAGTCCTGAAAACAACAAGGAGGGTGAGGGGGTAAAGTTTTTATGATGTTATTATTAATTGAACCCTTACGGAGCCATTTAGTACCGTTTGCCACTTATTCCATCAGTGAATCCTATGAATGATGCATTTCAATACAAGGTGAAACTTCAAACTCATTTATCTCAGCTTATGATTTTTTTAGTTGTGCCACTATTGCAGCCCACGAACGATATGACAGTAGGATTTTGAAGAGTTAACTAGTGGCACTAGTCTGCTAGTGAGATGAGTTATGATTAGACCTGGAATTTCAAGGAAAATGCCTATTTTGTTCCTTATGAAATAACATGAAAATTTTAAACATGTGGACATTTCATAATAAATCACTTACATTTATAGAGTTTTATAGTGCCCTAAAGTGCCTATTTGGACCATCAGAGCCTATTTTACTATTTTGGTGCCTAGAATGCCTGTTTTGTTCATTTAAAATAAAATTCAACTTCTGTAAAAAAGCATAACAGCAGAGGTGGGTTTTTCATAGAAACTTGATTATTCCAAACAATTGTCGCTAAAGGAATGCTGACTGACAGGGGAGGGGGAAGGACTACTATGTCAAGTCACCAGTGAAAGAACGTCTGTTTAAGTGAATATAGTTCGTGATGCCTAATTTTGCAGTTATTTCTGTTAAGAATAGGTATACCACGTTTCTTGCAGTAAAAAAGAAAATATTGCAGTTTAACTGTATATTGTAATATTTCAAAGTCTATTTCCTACCTATTTTCACATTTTAAAGCATATTTTATGTGCCTCTCTTTTAAAAGCCTATTTACTTGTTCTAAAAGCCTATTTTAGGTGCCTAAAACTAATTTTTGAAGTAAAACTTCTTTAGTGGCGGTAGAGGGTAAATCTGGAAAATCAGTCACACTAAAACCGTCACGAAATCAGTCACAATCAGTCACACTCTTTCTTGTTTCGGTGCGGACTGCACAGAAAACAATCAACTCAATGATTAGGAGTAATCAAAGGAAATTTTTCAGACCTTACTTCCTCAATGGCAATAGACAATTCCTAAGCAATCTAAAGGTATATTATCTATTTTATGGAACCCGGAGGTTCATTACCGCGCAAATCCAAAATTAAAATATTCAAATTTCCCAAATTTAAAAAAAAAAACAGAATTAAAAATTAAAACATCAAAAAATCCAAAATTTAATAAATAATAAAATAAAAAATTTAAAAATAATAAAATAAAAAATTTAAAAAATAAACAATTCAAAGATCAAAAATTAAAAATTCAAAAATCCAAAATTAAAAGAGTCCAAAACCCAATATTAAAAAATCCACTAATGCAAAATTGAAAAAATCCAATAATCAAAAATTGAAAAAATAAAAAAATAAAATAAAGTTTAACTTCTGTCGCGTGGCGTTCCACGCACTCTTTTTTTTAGAGCCTAAAATCCCAGATCTAGTTATATGTTGGGATGTTTTCCTTGTTGGGCTCCAGGAACAATCTCATTAGCGTCATTGTGTAAAGTGATGGTTCCGGTTGTACAGTCGGTCAAATAAAAAACGTCGGGACTCGTATGCAGTTAAAATTAAAGTTTTAGCGCATTAGTTCACAAGTTTCCAAAAAAAAAACATAAAATACAGGTCATTTTCGGAACATATGAGACCATGCGACAGGAGGGAAAAAATGAACAACGAGGGATAAAATGAACAACGCGGAAAGCTCAACACACGATATTCAACTTAATGTATTGTCATAATTCATTTTGCTTTGTGTCATCGCCACATACAAATGCTAAAGTGAGAGAAAGTGTAGTTAGGGCTGTAATTGACCTGCATTTTTCGGCCTCTGAAGCAGCGAGAAGGTTCCATATTTATGAAAGAGCAGCTCAGTGCAGTGGTGCGAACTTTACTATAATGCGACCGGAAGTTTTCATAGGAAGCGTGGATCTGCGGAAGGTAGCGTTTTTCGGTGCTAGACTGGTTGCAGAAGTTGAGCGTAAGTAATTGATTTTGCACTAGAAGTACCGGTATTATAAAATAAAATCTTTAAAAATGCTCCTTGAATAAACATATTCCTCGCGAATCTATTAATTATTAATATTATAAAAATTTGCAACCAAGAATATGGCGGATTTGAGGCATATAGCCACAGCCTTCTATACATGTTTGTTTTGGAACAAAACTGACTAAATAATCAAGAAAATACATGGATAGACAAGAGGCGTGTGTGAACCTAACCTTAAGTCTTCCTGTACATGCGCATATGCTCGTTCGTGATACTTAATCAAATACCGCCCGACGTTTTTTATTTGACCGACTGTACAAGTGCTAGAATGCTAATGACAAATATTATTTCTCCGTAACAGTGTGTTAGAGGGAGGCGGTTCGATAGTTACGACCAATTAAAACAAAATGCAGATGCTGTGAGCCAAGAGTACATGACGCCCGACCGTCGGCCCAGTGCCAATATCACCTTTCATATAGGCCTATATAAAGCATTAGTACCGGTATTATTATTATTAATTACATTTTATATCCCTTCATCACTCCATCTGTTTCCCCGCCAAATAGTAAATAGGCCTACAATATTTATGGCTGTACCCAGTGCTGCATAACGCAGAATTATTCTCAACATATTTGTGCATTTTATTGTATTTGATTATTTTTTTTACATGTTTGACATATTGTCAGAACTTGATATTCACAGCACGTAGATAAAACACTTAACTGTTACAACAGATTGAAAAATGTATTAATTATTGATTTCATAACCTAAAATCATTTCCTCGAAAACTTTGATTTTTTGACATTCCTCCTTCTTCCCCTGTACCCATCACATGGTTCCCATTAGGCTTTGAATTTCAAGTTTGGTCTGGTGAATTTTAAAATATTCATGTGGTAATACCCTGTATAATTATAACTTTCACACGCTTCATGTCTTCGCAATGTTTGTTTTAGTAACATAGAAAGGAAATACCAACATCGTGAAGGTGATAAAGCTAATTTCTAACTTTCTAATTCCAATATTCTTTTTTTATTTCACTATCAAGCTGTTCTCTTTCAGTAGTCGACACTTCTAATAGGTCCAACTCTCCCTTGGATGTCTTCACTCTAACTTCTCTTCACCACTCCCCGGGAATTTGAGTTAGCAAAATTATCTTCTGTTGCAGCTAAATTAATAGGAATATCTGAATCACTGGCACTTTTCTTCAATTGTAGTCTTGGAATTGAGCCACTTTGTAATCATGATTCCGTTGACGTCTACATAAAGCCGTCCGTTGAGGATTTGAAGAGGTCATATGGTTACATGTGACTATTCCACTCATACGCCGCGGGTTTGATATTGCCCAATAACGTTTAGCAATTCCTCGGATATAGACCAGTCACGATCATTTATCTTATATTTCATATTTCATATTTATTTAATCCATTTTGACCGCAGTTCTGCGGTATAGGATACAATATAACAACAATATAACAAACTATTATAGTACAAGGGTACAAGAATAATATTAGAAATACATACAGTGAAATATAAAGAGATACAAAGAAATACAAAGAAATACAGGATCAATACAACACTACAAAACAATAAATAAATAAATAAAAAGTGCAATGTGTAGGTCAAATAGTAGGTACTGAAAGATTATTTAAAGTTTTTGGCTACCTCAAAAAATTCATCATTTTTGTAGAAGCAGATTTGTTTTAGTTTCATCAGTACTAAGCCTTTAAAGTGTTTAAAAGTTAAATTTCTAGTAGCAACCGGAAGAGAATTAAACATTTTCACTGACATGTACCTAAAATTATGTTTGGTTGTTGCAAACAAGCATTGATCCTGTAAAATGTTATTGCAATTTCTGGTGCCAAAGGTATGTACATCAGAATAAGTTTTAAAGTTATCAGAATTACGCTTAACATATAACAAACACTGTAAAATATATATAGATGGTAGGCTGAGAATACCAGATGAGATGAAAAGAGGTTTACAGTGGGCTTTCCAATCAGCACCATACATTATCCTTAAAGCCTTCTTCTGTAATTTGAAGATGTTAAGTGCAGAACTACAATTACCCCAAAGTAGAGTACCATAAGTTAAATGGCTATGGCCATAAGTTAAAAGCTTGCTATTAATATGAGGATGGGATTTTACCTGACAAAATGGTCTGCTCGTTACTGGACACGTAAGCATCAATGTGCAGTGATTAATATGTCTTATGTTGCCATTAAGCAGCACGAAAACTGATTATTTTATAAAACATAAGTCGTTTGCAAATTGAAATACTATAAATGTACACTGCTTAAAAACACAATTCAATTCGGTGCAAGTCAATTCAGAAAAATTAAAAACAGCAAAAGTTAAGCCATTATATAAAAAGGGGGATAAAAGCGACATACATAACTATAGACCGATATCCATACCTTCAGTTTTTTCAAAAATTCTGGAAAAACTTATGTATAGTAGAGTCATTACATTCTTAGATAAAAATGAAATCTTCACAGATAAACAACATGGTTTCAGAAAGAATAGATCCACAGAATCAGCAATTCAGTCTCTATTACAAACCGTCCAAAATTCATTAGAAAAGAAAGAGAGTACAGTAGGGTTGTTCCTTGATCTTACTAAAGCCTATGACGTTATAAATCATGATATCTTACTTAAGAAATTATACATATATGGTATTAGGGGAGTGGCCAACTCATGGTTCAAATCGTACCTTTCCCAAAGAACTCAAATAGTCGAGATAACCAATTTAGAAAAAAGTAATCTAACCCTTGAAAGAACTCAATCCACCAGTAGAGTACTCACACAAGGGGTACCTCAGGGTTCCATTCTGGGACCACTTCTATTCTTGCTATATGTAAATGATCTCCCCTTGAATATTGAAGAAGCAGAAGTTGTACTTTTTGCCGATGACACAAATCTTCTGATAAATGGAACAAACGAAATAGATCTTTCTCAAAAACTAGATTCTAGCTTAACAAAAATACTTTCTTGGTTTGAAGCAAATAAACTTTTGATGAATGCAGAAAAGACAGTAGCCATGAGCTTCCACACATCTCAAAATCAACATATTAGGAAGCCTCAAGTGGAATTAGATAACAAAATAATTCAATACCAAAATGACACAAAATTTCTAGGCATACATATAAACGAAGAGCTAAAGTGGAAAACGCATATTGAGGCACTAACGAATAAATTGAGTACAGGCTGCTATATGTTAAAAACTTTAAAAAATGTCACAAGTGCACATGTACTTAGAAGCTCATACTTTGCTTATTTCCATAGTCATATGAGGTACGGAGTCATTTTCTGGGGTTCTTCTCCAGAAGCCGAAAAAGCCTTTAAAATCCAAAAAAGGGCGGTGAGAATAATTTGTGGAGTAAACCAACAAACATCCTGTAGAGATCTATTCAAAACATTGAAAATTCTACCCTTAGCTTGTATATATATACTAGAAGTAATTTGCAATATTAAATTAAATGGACAAAATTTGTTAATGAACAATAACATTCATAATTATCAAACAAGGCAACAGAATGACCTACATGTCCAATACAGTAGAACAAATATTGGAAAGTCAAATATTTACAATTCCGGTATTAAGTTATTTAATAAACTACCTATAACTATCAAGTCTATAGAAAATAGTAAAGTATTTTTAAAAAGCCTAAAATCCTTCCTGCAGACACATTGCTTTTACTCAGTGCCCGAATTTCTTTCTTTACAGGCCTAGGATATGCATATAAGGAGGTAGTACAGCATCTAATAACCTACAGAATAACATTTTTTTGTTAAAGCAGTTTAAATTATAGGGGAAGAAAAAAGATTGGAAAATAAGCCTATAAAATAGATGTTGGAAAGAAAATTCTAAATTCTAAGCAACGCTTTTCCGTAGATACTGCCCTCTTTTCTTTCTGTTTCAGGTAACCTGGAGGATGAATGGCTCTCAACATATTGACGCGTGCTGCCAAGTTCACTAGCACCAAGGACAACACCCATAACTTTAAGACATTACAGTAAAATTGTAAACCCAATAGTGTTACTTTTGTATCTAACACATCATTAATGTTAACTTTATATGTATTGTATTGTATTGAGTATAATGTGTAAATATGTATTATATTTATGTTTGTAAATATTTGTAAATATTTGGACGCGTCCTATAATATGAACATGTTTGGAAGGACTAAATAAATTCTATTCTATTCTATTCTATTCTGTTCTGCCGTTAGCTTACCTAAATTAAGTTAAGTATGTCTTATATGCACAATTGGTACAACATGGTAACTCGAATCGATTCATGGATGGTTGATTCACGGTATGCCGTGATCTCGCAGCTGTTAGTTTTGTTTTTGTATAACAAAGTAATTATTATTTGTATAATTCGCTACATTTTTATTCATGGAATAGTCAATAAATCCAACTCGAGTTGATGAGTTTCATCAGATAAATTCACTAGTGCTGCGCAGTCGCGAATCAATCGATAAACTCGTCAATTCTCGTGGCGATAAAACCTCGTGGTTGGATGTTGATGCTTCTGAAGTTTCAAATCAGCTGCTTGCAAGTAAAACTAAAAAGCCGTTAAATTTATTTTCAAATTGCGATGGTTAGTTGCGATGGTTAGTTCCGGAGGTGTAATGAGAAAGTTTCACAAAATCGTCGCATGGCGCTGGCAACCAAGGATTGTGTAGCTCATTGACAGCGGTACATAGCACCATCAAAGAAATAAGAAAATCTTGCAAATAAACCAAAAGATGTAGCTAATGACCTAGAAAGAATTTTAAAATAATATATATGAATTCCTTTACCTAAATGATCCCTCAAAGCTTAGTTACTTTCCTGTTCAATGGCTTATAGTGGAGATTCTTTGAGGAAACAAATTTTTCTGTCAGAGTGGTTGCTATATTGTCCAGCAGTGGCCTAACAAATTTTTCTGCAATTATAGCTGCAAGTACTTCTCGTCCTTGATTGTCACAAACAGGGCACTGTAAAACAGGACATTTAGCAAGTAGTGGCACTATTTCCGAGCACAAAATATGCAGGACGTTCTTATTTGGCAGATACGGCACAGCATTTTCCACAAAGACGTGGATCACTGCTAACACAGAAACCAAACCAGGTTTCGGGTAGCGAAGGCTTCCGAAGTCTTGATTTGCAATAAGGCTCATCAATGGAGAGCTTGTGGAGTTCTGTGATATACAATCAAGACATCCGATGCAGGAAACTCGTTCTTCCACAGTTCGCACTATATATCCACCGATATATGCCAAACTTGCCGCTTTTATTGTTGGAAAAGGCGATTCTGAAATTAAATAAGATATATATACACTACACAAAACTGCAAATAGGCAATTATTACTTCAACAACCTATTAAACATTACTTCCTGTGTTACTGACAGGTTTATGACTGCTAGCATTCATGATAAAAGTAATAAACTTTTAATAATAATAGGCATAGTACTGGATTGTTTCTTTAACAGTAGTTAAGTTATTGAATTAACAGGTTATTTCGAAATCAGTTGTAGTAACACGGTTTACCTTGTTCCTGCAGTAATTGGTATAAGGTTTCCAATACTGATTCTGGGATTGTGTGTTGTTCCATGGCGTTCTCTGATTCATTCAGCTCTTTCACAGATCCGCTAATGATGTTGGAAGCGACATTCTCTACATTGCTGCAGTCACAGCTGCTCAAAATACCCGTTTTCAAGATCTTCTGAATACTGAAGTTAACCGCCCATGCATCCAGCATATCATTTGATACTGACATTCGGCGCAAAGTGCTAAACAGCGATTCCACAGGATCGCTCTAAAATGATCTCGTCAGTACATAGCGGTAACCATTTTCAAGAAGGTGTTTAATACACTGAACCGTTGATTTTGTTGTCAGTGTGATTGCCTCGAAGGTCTCGTTGGTAAGAAAATCCTTTCCATGCCTACTAGTTGCGTCTTTGATTTGATTAAGGTAATCAAGAAAAGTATGTTCTAACCATTGGAAGCGCTGATCATCTAGAGAAAGAAACTGTTGTTTGTCGTGATTTCTGCTTTCCACGTGGTGATGTGTATTGGAGATATTGTGCATGGTGAACCATTTGTTAATATTAGTCATAAATTCTATTGTTGATTGAGAGTCGTTGAACTTCCCACTCAGCACACATACGTAAAATATATGTAAAAATTGCGTTATCCCTAGATCTAGTTAATGTATATCACACATATTGGTTAAATAAAATCTACGTATAATATACGCTCAAATGTCCCACTTTTTGATGTATATCGTACGTCTATTCATGTCAATACAGACATATAATATATATCAATTATACGAAGAATCGCATACATACTATTGATGTACAATATCTATACGTAAAAAATATGTCAAGATGATCTATCAAACGTATATTTTATATATAATTTATGTAGCCTATATAGGGCCTTTGGTTCATAAATGTACACTGCTCACATACATTTTACATATACTATCAATACATGAGAGATACCAATAACTAAAAATGTCATCAAGAACACTTTTTGTGCTTACTTATCTTGCAGTTTTTTGGGACTTCTTGCTGAGGTATTTTGCAATTATTTATTGTAAGCAAAACACTGAGATCGCTCATAATACACACTGAACCAAGAATCTTCGGAACATCATCATTAACATCCATTAAGCACAGCACTAACCTTTCTACTGCCATTATGCTAATCCACTGCCCTTTAAGTCCTTCTGTTACACTTAGGAAGTACTGCATCACATCTTCCAAACAATGCAGAGCTTGTCATTCAGCATAACTTTTAAGTTCTTTTAAGCTTTCTGCAACTGCTTGGTTTAAATTTTCTTCTTCTGCATCAATTAATCTTCTGCATGATGGACCTGGTCTTGACAAGTACTCAGGCAGATTAGGAAATATTGGTGGTACTGCACCAAGTTTCAGTTTAGAGCAAGTTCTAGGAAATGTTTTTATTTCACCGTTAACTACAAATGTCTCTGTTCTTATCACACTCTCTTCAGGAAAATACTTCACACAAATAACAGGCTTGCTTACCCCTGTAGAGTCTGTAGGAATCTTTCTATGTCATTTCTTCTTAAGTTCTTGGTCTTTTGGTAAAGAAAATGTACTAACACTTTCATGTTGTGACTTGTAGTTACTTTTACAGCCAGCAACACTACAGCATTCCTGAAACAATTAAGAAATACTTTAGCAGCGTTATCGTAAATTATTATGATCAGAGCTAATTACCACAGCATCTGCATTATAAATCAGTTTGCAAGTCGTTGAGGTTATGATAGGCCAATTTATGTATGTGAAACAAATCTTGCACAGGGACTTACCAGTACTGTTTTATGTGTAAATGTTTTTCTTCTGCCTCATTTAATCTTCTACATGAAGGACCAGGTAGGCCTAAATTAGGAAATGTATTCTAGGGTATTACCCTACAGATCACTGCACGTTGCATAATATTTCGTCAGCTTTAAATACACACACATGTACATTTATTCTTCGTTTCTATGTTATATACATAGGGAGTAGTTGCAACAGAACAGTGCAATTCTCTCCACACACAATTTCTTGTTAATAATAAGTAAGGAATCGCGCACGAGAAACTTATGCACAACCACCAACAGCCAACAAAATACAACCTTGAATCAGCAGATCTACATTGCTGACGTCACAGACAAGATGGCCGCCAGTCATAAAAAATAGTCCTACTGAATGTACGGATGTAATCATTTTAAACCATTTTTTAAATTAATTTCTGATTAGCGTGAGTAAATTTTATTGCGTTCCCTTAATTTAACCAAATCGATTTACTAGAGTAAAACACAATAAACCGGTGTTTACAATGTCCAATTCTAGACGTAAAATGTACGTATAGTTGGTACGTAAATTTGATGTTACAAATGAACAATCAAATCGATTTTGTTTTATATTTAATCTTACTTATGTAACAGTAACTTTAATTTTGATATATTATAAATATAAAGCAGGATTAAATTACAACAGTTTTTATACATGTATATATTGGACATAAAATATACGTATAATTTACGTTTTGACTTTGACCAATCGTAAGATATATATGTAGCTCTAAAATATACGTATATTATACATATCGTGCTGCGTGGGTTGTATGCCTCGGGGTGTGCTCTTGGATTCTCTTTCATTGCCGATATTGCTGCAATTACTTCTGTGGAAAATATCTCTACAGCTCTCCTGACATTCATTTTCTCAAAACCAGTAGGCTCTATGTATTTTTGATGATGTGGCACTGGTCAAAACTCAAGAAAAGTTTCCGGTTTTCATCATAAGGATGCGCTATCATTGGTTGTAATGCGCCCCCACAAAAATGCCTCATCATTGTGGTATTCGTTCTATGGTTGTCAGCCACAATTCTAACTAACACAAAACCACAATTTTCAACTTCACGATTGACCAGCATAGTCAAATTGTGTAGTTCTCTGCCGGAAAGTTATTTCGTAAAGAAGAACGCACATTGAATCTGGTAGCTTATTGAAAGCCCCTTCAAAACAAAGCACAATACCCTGTTTGCTACTACTTGGTTCTTTGGGATATCACTGTCTTTTTGGTTTACCGCACTTGTTACGGTAGTCTCTTTGTAACCGAAGAAGGCGTCAAGCTTTCTGTCATATATAACCTTTGGGCTAATTGCAGCTTCATCCACTATTAGAGATGCAAATCGCTGTTCAACACTTAAGCCTTTTGCTTCTACTGTTAACCTTTCTTTAATTAAAGATGTCACGCCCGTTGAACAATCACTTCCACCAGAATATCTCAGAAGCGTTCTTTTAGACGGCAGTCGTAGGAACCCTCTCTGACGTACATGCACATAACCTTTGGGAGATATGTACTGAAAAATAATACATTCCCGAAGTATATCTGTACTCCTCGTTGGCCTTTTCTTTCTGTAATTGACTATTTGTTCTAAAATAAATTTAGCGTGAATTTCCCCTTCGTCAGCATTTTTCTTTATACTTTCAAGGTCTTTAAATACCTTTTGCTCCATCTTTTGTACTTTTTCCTTGAATAGGTCCAATTCTTCTTGTTTATTTTGCAAGGCGTTCTTCAATCGAGACACTTTAACGCGCAACTTGTTAGCAGTTCTGTTCATCTCTTCGATATCGAAGCCATCTGTTTGAGAACTAGCTTCGTTGGATTTGAAATCGTCAACAGCGCTAGTTGATGCTGAACACCCTGGTGTTACCTCGGCGGGTGGTGAACCATGGCCGGCTTGAAGTACCCTTCGCTCCTGTGAGCATACATCAAATTTGCGTTTCTTAGGAGGAGGAAGGTCGCTTTTCACTATAGTCCTCCGAGGTTTTTTTATGTCCACAACTTTATAACTGGGATATAGTGGGAAGACTGTAGGCACAGTATGTGGTTTTAATCGTCTATATTTCCCGGTTTGAAAGTAATCGTCTTCTTTAAAACGTAAACTACAAACAACAGAAGAAGGAGAGTTGCTGTTGGGGATGAAATTTTCGCGGGAAATCGCTCTAAGCCACTTTTCACATCTCTCGTTGTCACTGGGAAATTCGTGGAATGTCAATTTCCCCTTACTCTTTTTCTTATTAGATGTGCAAAATGGTACACAACAGTATGTCATTATTAAAGAAAACACTTAACAACGCAACATACACAAAAATTAGTAACCTTGGCACCAGCTGACACCATATTATATTGTTACCGCAAATGCTCGAGCTATCCTGGGTTGGAAGCGCCTCTACAGGCGACTCGCTCAACTTTTTCCATTACAGAATTTATACAGCGCTTGCAAACAAAGGGGGACAAATTCTCTTTACACGTGAAAGACAGAACCAACGCGGCTGCGAGAACCATGAACAGCATCAAACACCTGAGGAAGCTATCAGTAGACACAGCAATAAAATTATTCAATGTAAAAGTATCGCCCGTCGCCACATATGGCATAGAAAACATCTGGTCACACCTATATTATTGTTATAACATGCATGTATTTTTTGATCTGACGTGTTCTATAACCTTGAGCCCCGCTCAACACAGGATCTACAGGACGAGATATCTACATCTACATCTACAAGATAGTGTATTATGCGGTTGTTACATAGCCTTTCCAAAAACTTTTGAAAATGGGGTTAAGAGCGATATAGGTCTGTATTGATGATAGATTTTTGTCACCCCTTTTAAGGAGGGGCTTAACAATAGCATGGTTCAGTCTCTCTGGAAATATTTCATTTTCTAATGAACAATTACATATGTGACTAAGAGGTTTACTGAGTTCCGATGAGCAGCTTTTTAACAACTTATTACTTATCTCATCCCATCCAGACGAGCTTTTACTTTTGAGAGACTTGATTATATTTTCAATTTCTATGTGGGAAGTCAGGTTCATTTGAAATCTATGCTTCCAAGCTGTAGATTTCGTGAGTAAGTCTACTGCCTTAATGCTAATATTATTTGTAGGAATACATTTCTCTACAGTTTTATAAAGTGATTGTTAAAAGCATTTGTAATGTCTGATAAATTATCTAGTTTTCTTTCTTCGTATATTAGTGATGTACAATCACTGTTTCCATTTGTTCTCCCCATTTTGTTTTTTATTATAACTTATTCCATACAGTCTTAACTTCAGTGCTTGTTTTCTTAATTATTTGTGAAAAATGCCTACTTTTTGCTTCTTTGATTAACTTATTTTCTTCAGTATGTTGCAATACTTTTTATAGTATTCCTTATGAGTCTGGTTGTTACTGGTTCTATATTTTAGGTAGAGCTCTCTTTTGTTTGCACATGATATTTTAATACCAGCAGTTAACCATATGTTATTCCTTGAATTAGGTAAGTTAGCATTTTTCTTGTTTGGAAAATTTGCCTCAAAATGCTTTGACACTGTTTAGGAATTCACTTAATTTACTATCTACTTTGTCATAGGATAACATAGATTCCCAGTTTTCATTCGCAAGATCTTGTTTGAAATTTAAGATTGAATCGTCATTCATTACTCTAGTCATATTACTATGAGCATGTTTACTGTTCGAATTTACTTTAATATTGTTCAGCACTAACATTTGTGCATCATGATCTGATAATCCATTTAATATTGGAAGTACTTTAAAATTAAAATGTTTTTCTATATCTATGAATATATTATCTATTGTTGTTTGGGAGTCGTTCTGAATTCTCGTTGGAAAGTTTACTATGAAATCTAGATTATAGCTACCCAATAAAGATATCAGTCTGGTCTTTTTCTCACTATCAGTAAATCAACATTAAAGTCCCCACACAGGACGATATTTACGTTAGTACTATACAGTGAATTAAGAAACCTTTCGAACTGATTTATTAAATAATTGAAATTATCTGATAGTGGTTAGTAAATGGTTAGTATTACAAATGTATCATTGTCAGAATCCACTCTGGCTGAACAACATTCAAAATCCTGTTCTTTACAGAAGGAACTTGTGTCTATATCAGTGAAATGTAAGTTTTCTTTGATAAATATACTCACACCTCCACATTTTATGGAACGTCTACAACATTTTGAACATAGTGAAAAGTTATTAATTTTTAATTGTTCCAGATCTGTTTCTGCACAGTGGTGTTCCGTTAGACAAAGAACTTGAATTTCCTGTTTATTAGAATTAATTGTATCCTGAATGGCTAAGTTAAATTCTTCAATTTTATTTTCAAGGCCCCTTATGTTTTGATGAAATAGTGCAAATAATTTATTAGTACTAGCTTTAGGCCAGAGTGTATTACTATTATTGACTTCCAATATGTATATAGGCCTAACCTGTTGAATTCTTTCACTTAGATTCCCCCTAAAAATGAGTCGAGCCACCATCTATGACAGGAATTGATTCTTGTGCAATTGTGTGTAGGCTAGTGTGTTTGTTTGTGAAAGTCTGTTTTAAATAAAATACCGATGAATTAACTAAAATAAATATAAGAATAAAATCAGGTAAACTCTGCCATGCTAGGCAAAAAAGCCTTAACTCCAAATTGTGCCGAAAATGATTTACATGCATATCCATCATGTACATGTTCTTCTGCATCTGTTGAAATAATAAAATCCCTTTTTACTTCCCTAAGCCCTTTTTTTAGGTTTATTAAAAATGCCTCATCTCCAAAATGAGCTGGGTTAAGACTGAAATCAGCCCTATGTCCGTTATGGTAAAGGAAAATACCATATCTCCTTCTCAAAGTGGATTTAAGGTAAATTTCCTTCCTGTTAGTAACAAGTAACAAACCCGCAACCAGAAACAAAATTGCCTTAAATACCGAGAAGCTTGGAGTTAAGGTAAAATGTATTCTTTATTTGAACTGAAAATTAACCTTATGTGAGAATATAGTTAATAATGTAATGCAAATTGTATTTAGACATATGATAGCAATAAATGGACTATTTTTGATTGGATGTTGTCAGCTTATGATTTTTTAAGATCCGATGGATGCAATCAGTCACTACACCCGATGAGAACGCTTTTAATTTAACCATTTACAATAAATTGTCTAAGTCTTTTCATTTTACACTAGCCATCACTGCATGTCAACACTGTTACCTTCATTAATCAAAAGCTGCAGCTTAACTGTGGGGGAAACATATTTTATTGCTTAAAAGAGAAAGTTATGTAATGCCATCCCCTGGAACTGGTCATCCTGTGAGCTGGGAAAAGAATTGCTACCTTCAGTACAACACAATACAGTTGAGTTAAAAACGAAACCCTTAAAAACGAAATTTTGAATGACGTACAGTACTTGGAAATAAAGCCGCAAAAATCAAAATGTGATAACATAAACCGAATCTTTGACCCACTGCCTTCTAGACTGTATTACTCGTGTATAGGCCTACACTGCCTGTCCTATACGGCTAATTTTGCGTACGCGGCGACATTACAGATGGCAGCACCTTTCACACCCAGCTGCAATACCATTTACATTACCGTATGCTATGTGTTGCCCTCTGAAGTATAAACTCGGAAACTGAAATATGCTGGAATTTCATGCTATCTTGGTGTGAACTGTGTCGCCTCTACTGGAGAAATTAGGCAATTTAACAATATTCTGAACTCCATGTTAAAATAAGCATAGGACAGGCAGTGTAATTCTCGAGACGGCTGTGCTTTGACCACAACAAACAGAATTTTTCAAACGTATGAGTATTAATCCGTACCGAGACTTTATAAAAGTGATAACATTACCCACGATTACATTCAGCGGCGTTCACTGTAAATGTTTCTGAACTAAAAGTGACCTATCATCCCCAACAACTTTGCGGTGAGGTCCTGTATAATGTCGAACTCAAAAGTGTTGTTTTGACGATTGCAAAGAGTGGCTGAATGGAGTCTGAATAAAGTACACCGTACGAAAGAGATAGAGGGGGAGAAAGGTGGAGAGGAAGACAAGACAAAGATGGCGGTTCTGCAAGAAGTTCTACTCCACACGCGGGCTGGGCATGTTGCGCGCATGGGGAGGAAAGCCATATCTCAAAAGTATTGATTGGGAGACCCGAAGGGGAAAGATCACGTGGAAGACCTAGACGTAGGTGGGAGGACAATGTTAGGATGGATTGAAGGGAAGATAAGATAGGATTTGCGAGGGATGATTGGATAGCTAGCACAGAACGGGGTTGAATGGCAGGCTCAGGTAAGCGTGACAATGAACCTTCGGGTTCCATTAAATTGATAATATTTCTTTAGCTTGCTGAGGATTTGTCTATTGCCATTGAGTAAGTAAGTAAGTATTTGTTAATATGATATGACCTAACGATCTACAATCATTCATATAACATTAATAATTATATATATATATACATGCATACATACATACATACCTACATACATACGAGGGCCATTCAATAAAAAAAGAGACAAACTGACCTCGAGAAAAAAAACATTTATTTTTACAAGACTTTGCTACTTTTCATCATAATCCCCATCAACATTTATGCACTTGTCCCAACGGGTTACTTGCTTTTTTATACCGGCTGCAAAGAACTCTTTGTCTTGGTGTCGGAGCCAATTTCCCACAAATTTCTTGACATCCTCGTTATCCTGGAACTTCTTCCCACGTAATGCCGCCTTCAGTGGTCCAAACAATTCGAGTTTCAAGTGAGGAAGTTGCAACTTCAACAGGCCGGCCAGAACTGTGTTCGTCAGTCATTGATTCTCGACCACTTTTGAACTGTTCTACCCACTTGTAAAAATTTCCACGGTTCATACAACTTTCATCATACGTTTTAGTCATTCTAGAGTATATATTAGCTGGTTTTTCACCTTCAGCAATCAAAAAACGAATCACAGGACATTGTTCAACCAATGTGGAATTTTCAAGAAGACCAGACATCGTTAAACTTAATTTTGAGGTTATAAACAGAGCGATGTTGATCCATCAGCTGACTAGAACTCATCCCAGTTTTGTCAACTTAAAATCCTAAATGTATCAAACTTGTACTACCAACCGTCTTTTCCCCAGACCAATTTGTCTCTTTAATTATTGAATGACCCTCAATATATGTAGCAGAATGGCTAGGCTTGCGTGGCAATGATATTAAGAATCTTCCCTCAAAAGTTCTCATAGTAGTCTGCTTATAAATTTTCTCACAAAGTTCTTCTTCATCAAGAACGAAAAACATCTTCCTAGCTTCTGGTGCAGTATGGCATAGATAATCCCACAAGAGTTGATGAGTGTATCGATAGATTCGCGACTGCGCAGCAGGAGCGAATTTATCTGATAAAACTCGTTAACTCGTGTTGGATTTATTAAGACTATTCCATGAATAAAAATGCAACGGATTATACAAATAATTTATTACTTTCTTGCTTTGTTATATAAAAACAGAACAGGTGCGAGTTCACGGCATACTATGAATCAACCATCCATGAATCGATTCGAGTTACCATGTCCTTGTTGTGACCAGTTCTACGATTCGGGTTACCATGTCCATATTGAAATTCAGAATGAATAAGTGAAACAGATTAAAAGCAAAAACAGAACCAACACAGAGTGTGGCCTATGGTCGGGGGCTCTGGAAACATGGACTGGATGGCCAAGCTATATATATGTCATGTCCATATTGTGACCAGTGGTACCAATGGTGCATACAAGACATAATTAACTTCATTCAGGTAAGCTAACAGCAGAACAGAATAAAAGCACGCGAATTGGCTTGCACCAAACCGAAATTGTGTTTTTAATCAATATATATTTCTGTTATTTCAATTTCTAAACAAGTTATTTTCATTATTTATTCTGTTTATTTATTCTGGCAGAGCTAAGGCCATTTGGCCTTCTCTTCCGCTCTATTATGTTGTATAAAATAATCTGTTTTCGTGTCGCTTAGTGGCAGCAATTACTGCACACTGATACTTACATGTCCAGTAACGACCAGACGATTTTACCCAGATAAAACATCCTCCTCGCGATTCCTACAAGAATATTGTAAGATAAACGGTCGTGATTGGTCTATATCCGAGGAATTACTATACGTTATTGGTCAATATCAAACACGCAGCGTGTGAGTGGAATAGCCATTTAAATTACATTGATTTGTACATTAATTCCTACTTTCAACCAATATTTCTTTCTTCCTTGTACCCCTAGGACACCAATAACGCAGACATTCAATTATCCGTTGTATCATTTTCCTAAACTCTATCACACCCGCATGCCATTAAATTTCTTTTATCCCCTTTCTAAACTCTTTCTCTTACCCATATTTACAGGTTCTTTCACTCATTCATTTTAAACAATTCTTTTATTAACAGGCCTAATGCCAACAAAAATTCAATTTATCTCCTGAGTTTCAGTTTAATCCACCTTTTTCTGCTCATTTACTTCTAACCTGAGACTTTTCTTCGTATCTTAACCTCTCTGCACATTTTAACATTTTTTTCTGTAACTTTCAACTTTTTAGACTGATAATGTTCCCATTTCTTAACTTTCTCTTTCTCTAAACATTTATTCTTAGGGATTTTACTCTTCACTTTGAAATCTTCAATTTGTACTAAACCTGCTCTATGACTACATTTTTATTTAGGCGATTGCTTGGGGTTTTTCCCCAGTGTGCTTATTGTACATTTTGTTAATGCACTGCTATGTCCTTTTTGATTATTTAAATTTATTTATGTATTAATAATGCTGTAAGCTACTTCAATTGTGTTTAAGTCATATTGAATGTATGGACTGAAACTGATATATATATAATTAATCTGAACTGTGGAATATTACAACTTTTTTTCTTTTTGTTTCAGGTACGTGTATTGGAAGCATGGCCAACAATACATCTTTCTCACTTCAATTTCTGGTAATATAGAATAAGAGGCAGTGAAAGAGCGCATATTCAGTTGTTTCAACTTATGCAAAGCTTTATTGTTCTTCAGGCAAGACTGAGTTTCCACAAACATTGAGTGGCTTATAACCAGGCCCGACGAGAGGGAGGGGCAGGTGGGGCTGAAGCCCCGGGTTTTATTTTTTACTTTCTAAATTTACTCTAAAATAAAATTGATAAGTCATTAAATAGCTTAAGTTATGTTTTATGTGTTTATTTTATCTGCATTGTCCTGTCGTATAACGGTGACACGAAATTAATCAGTTAATCTGGAACGGATTATTCTTGAAGAAAAATTGCTATTTTTGAAAAGTAGGAGCAGAAATTATTTTGGACTCAACAGTAGGCCTCACTAACGCTCGGCATTTATTATAATGATTTTAAAAAGATTAATTCTGGTACACACAGATAAAATTGTTCCTAATTAGAACATTTTAATGTATTTTCCCGTTTCGTGCCCGGCATCAGTTAACCGATTTGGTCCAAAATCAGGCTTCGTCCCATGGGTGTTATAAATGGTATGCACAGTTTTATGAAAATCCGATAAAGCGTATTTGTGTTATTGTGCTTACAGACACAGGGACAGACAAACAGTCAGACGGACAGATATTTTCCTGTCTACCAAACAATATCATAAAGTACCGGTACCCTTCTGGCACCACTAATAATTATGTAATATCATTACATAATCTTTTTATTGCATACATTATAAAGGGCGATTTGGGTAGAGAATTTAATATTTGACGAGGGCCTGGGAAAATTTGTCCCTGGGGCCCTTGGTTTCTCTCCACGGCCCTGACTGTCACGTGTCACAACACTGAACCATCTTCGGAGATTGTCACCGATAGGACGCCATAGGACAGCAACGTTGAATCATGACGTTTCATTCCTACAATGCATATTTTTTCATAGGCAATTATATGACATGTGACATATTAATCACTGCATATTAATGCCTTGAAGTATCCAGTAATGAGCTGAAGTTTAAAATTGCATCTTTCCGACCCTTGCAAGCATATTAACTTATAAGATAAACAACAGTCATTGGTTGATATCCAAGGCACTGCTAAAGATTATTAGTCAATTTCAAGTCCACATCGCATGAATGGAATAATCTGAATAATCTGATTAGGAGAATAATAATTAAGATAAACATCGATAGGTTCGCGGCAGAAAAGCAGGATCGAATTTATCTCATGAAACTCATAATCCCGAGTGGGATTTATTAAGAGTATTCCATGAATAAAATGTATCAGATTTTATAAATAATACCGTAACTATATTCTTACCCACATTGTTTAAAATCAAATCATTATTGTGCCAGCTGTCAGAACACAACGTAGGCCAACTAAATGAAGGATAAAAAATGTTGCCAGACAAGTATCTTGTTTGGAGAATATTTCAATTCAGAAAGAACCTCTACTGCAGCTAGAAGAAAAGCAGCCATTCTATGATGATATCACCGACAAGTTTGCAGCCTTAAAGGACTATCGAAGGATTTATTTGCTATACAAGACATAGGTGAGTTCGGTTATTAACATAAGCATGTGGCATTTTTTTCCCTCTTCACCTAATTTTCCGGCCAAGAGCCGCCACTGACTCTGCTTAGCAGGTCCACCACTTGGAGATTGGAGTCTGAGTTGATGTGTAGAGGCTAGTGTTCACAAGTGGGAACTATATTGCGCTTGCACATCCTTTGGCCCCATTAAAAAAATACAATTTTCAGAAATATGCCTTTGTGAGTCTGTGAACACTACACTCGAGAATAGAAACTCATATAAAAGCAAAATTGAATTTTTGAGATTATCTTCTGGGGATATGATATGAAGATCGACCATGAGTTTCTCTTACTTTTATTATGACCTTTCATGACTGAAAATTTATTTCTGTTCTCGAAACAAGTCAAACGATTTTGTAACACGAGATATTTCTTACACTAGGAACCAAAACTTTATTTGGAACATTTTCAAAATTAATTTCTCTGAAGTGTAGTTAGAAGCCATTCGACACATGCTCATCCCAAAGTTTTAAGTCTTGCTTCCCAAATAATGGGACTTTGAATGAGGCTGAGACAACTGAAAGTGCACTACTGCAATGAAGCCATTTACTTTGTGTTCTAATACGAAGAGTAAAGGAAGTAATGTCTTTCACATTAGATGCATCTTAGAGCCTGCTACTGAGTTACCAGGGTTGTGCTAGCTCAAAATGCTGACAGTTGAATGAGTAAAATAATGGGGTGGTCATCTGAATGCTAGCGAAAACATACAAATGATGCTGATCATCATTCTCTGGACCAGATACCTCCGACAAAGCATTCAAAATAGGAGTGCTACTGCTAAATAGAGAACTTGTATACTCGGAAGACTTTTGGCCAAGTGGAATCAAAATCCAGTCCTTTTGTGCTCCATGGAAATACTGTGGAGGAAGACGATGAAGATAGGATGCAAATAAAAGTACTAAAAGGTAAAGTGATCCCTATACTGGCCATGGAGGCCCAGAGGGTTCCAGGAGGTTGAGGCTCCCAGATTTTGGACATTCGGAACATAAGGTTGTCAGCCTTATGCACTGGCCGTCCTCACCCCCAGGATTGCTCCTGGTACTCATTTATGTTAGAGGCTGAGTTGACCCCAGGGCCATAGTGCCACCAGAAAGATTAGGCCAATTGAAAAACTCAACGACCTCAACGGGAATTGAACCCGCGACCTTCCGATTTATAGCGCAGCGCCTCAACCACTCCGCTACGGCGTACCCCAAACAAAAGTACTAAATTGGGATATTGAAGGGCTAAAGGCTGTAGTCAACACTATACCAGAAAACATATTTGATCAGCTTGATGTGTGCATGCTAACAGAGACGTTTATATGCGAAGAATCAATGGTAAACTAAAAGGGTTCTACAATGTTTACAGCCTGGCAAAGCAAGGAGAAAGATCCGACCGACAGGAGGATTAACATGTCTTGTGAAGCCTCACTTGTCACCCTTCAGAATAGTGCTGAGAAATCAAGATTTACTAGTTGTACAAATGAAATACTGCTATGTAATAATTGCATACTTCCGGCCAGAATGTACAGCGGTAGAAATAATAGACAGCTTGTCACAAGCCATTCATGGGGTATCCCCTCAAGAAAAGCTTATTCTAAGTGCATTGGATGAACAGTCAAGGAAAACTGTGGATGTGTTGGCTTTCATTGAAGAAGACGCCATTAAGCTGATAAATGACAAAACGATGATAACTTACATATGCCACAATGGAACAAGCGCAATAGACTGGGAATTTATTGCAAGAAATCAACAACCACCATGGAAATCAGATTGTGCTCTGATAAAGAATCATATTAATATTTCAACCGGCTTGGAGTGAGAACAAACAAGTAAAATAATGCAAATTAAAGCAATTAACCAAAGGCTGGACCTAGAAGCTTTAGTAGAAGATTGAACAAAACTAAAGAAAATAAATTGATTAAAAATAACAAGCTAAACGAGGCGGCGAACGATATGACATTGATGATTAAACATGCAACAATACAAGCAGTTCCAAGAAGATAAAAAGATGGTTCAATGCTGAGTGTTATAACAAACGTAAGGATACACTTGCAAACTTATGCAGTCTCAGAGCATCAGTCTGCGAGAAAGCACTGGCGGAATATCAGAAACTGAGAAAGGAATATAAAGCACTGCTGAAGAGCAAGAATGCATACTATTTAGAAAAAGAAGCAAATAAAGAAGCAGAAGCAGCAGAGAAAGGTCCTTTTGAAGCAGTAAGGCAAAGACAACCCCATTTTACTACAGACATACCCATAGAGAAATGGCAAGCACACATCAAGAAATAGTAGCTCACAAGGAAACGAGACCTGATTTCACAGGGGAGCTGAACAGCGATAAACCATACCCATATTTTACAAAGGAGGAAGTAGACAAGGCCATAAGAACACTAAAAAATGGGAAGGCACCCGGTCCAGATGGCATATGCTCTTCAAGTCATGGGAGAAACATGGGTAGCATTACTGAATAAATGTCTGGACACTGGCAACATTCCAAATGAATCAAGAAAGGTTTCAGTGAAGCAGGGGACTCAATCTATATGAATGCTTACCAGGGCGTTGCCTTGGAAACAACAGCTCTTAAGGTGCTCACGACGTTACTAGTCTGTAGATTCAGTCCGACACTTGAAGAGAAGCTCCCAGATGAGCAAATTGGATATAGAAGGGGTAGATCGACAATAATGGCAGCAGAAGGCTTGATAAGCAGTATACAAGATATGATAAAGGAATATCGAGGGAAGCTATACGTCATATTTATCGGTTTTTCCAAGGCCTTCAACTCAGCAAACCGCAAACAGAATGTTCAAAGACTTGAAAACATAACAAAGTTTAGGAATGAAGTTTTTTAGACAGTGAAACTATACTAATTATTCAAAAGTAGTCGAATGTTTAGTTAGAGAAAGTTAGAGGCAAGATTGAAGGAGCATCTAAGAAACGTGAGACTAATGCAAACTGAAAAATCCGCAGTTGCTCACCACTGCTGGACAGAAAACCACCATGTTAAGAAAGATATAAAACATGTGAAAAAACATCCGAATTGAATGTATGGGAAAAAATCTTCATCATCAAGAATGAAGACCATGCCATGAACTTCGAGATCCCGCCTGCAGATGACGTCGTGAGACTCACCACAAAGAAAACAGATGGCAGCACACAGAACTTCACACAACACAGTCGCCAGAACGCCAGTCGACCGCTAGCCGACGATGGGAGGGTACTTACCTCTTGAAACATGTCCTAGTAATGGTACGTAAGTGAGCTAAAAGTGTTTTAAACATTCGACTACTTTTGAATAACTGTTTATTGTTTGTTGTTTATTGTTTATTGTTTAATCCTCTGAGCAAATACATGCTATGGGATATTAATAAGAATGGAATGTAGTATGGTTACATACTACCTAGGTACATAACAATACACTTACATAGAAATATGGTTACATAGAATATGGTTACATAACAATAGACTTACAAAAGAAATTATATTAAGAGTATAATACAATACCGGGTACACTAATTTACATATATATTACAGATGAGAGAGAATGGGATGAGATAGTTCAGTAACAAGATATTTCCTTTTTTTTTTGAGTTATCAAGAGATTGAGTTATAGTATTCCTCAATGCTGTAGAAGCATGATTGAATTAGGAATTTTTTTAGGGTGCTTTTGAATTTGCTTGGGGATTGTATATTTTTTAAGTGTTGTGGTAGTTTATTGAACAAATTTACTCCACTGTATTTAGCTCCTTTCTGAAATTGTGCTGTGTTATGAGTAGGAACAGAGAGATTATTTCTGAATCTGGTTTTGTGCTCATGATTTGTTCCATTTGTTTGAAATTCGTTTAGGTGAGCTTTGACATGTATCAGTAACTCATATATGTATAGGGATGGAAGAGGTAGGATTTGCAAGGTCTTAAAGATGGGTCTACATGAGTCATTTTTGTTTGCTCCAGACAGTATTCGAACGATTCTTTTCTGAATTCGGAATATTGCTATGCTTTTAGTGCTGTTTTCCCAGAAGATTATGCCATATCTCATAATGCTTTGGACGTGGGCAAAATAGAGAGATCTAGTCGTGGGTGCATTGGTAAGTTTTTTAATATGGTAAAGCGCATAGGTGAATTTTCCCAGTTTTTTAACAACTTCTCCTATATGTGAGTCCCAAGATAGATGTTCATCTATGGTTATGCCAACATGTTAAACTTGAAAACATGTTAAAAGAGCCATAGACAGTCAGGCTTATATCTAACATACTTACTAAAATCTGAATACAGATAGATGATAATGTAGGAAAATCAGACTGGGTAGATCAGACGAATGGATTTCTGCAGGGGGATTGATTCAGCCATCTTCTCTTCAATGTACTAACACACTATGTAGTAAAGACTGTCCAGGAGAACGCACAAGGGGTATCTACATTTATCCATGCAGACGACATGGCAATGACTGCTAAAACAATAGAGGAACTGCAACAAGCCTTGGACTCACTTGTAAATTTGGCCAATAAGAATGAATTTCAAATAAACCAAAAAAAAGACAAAACTGGTAATTTTTCGCAAAGGATGAAGACCACTGAAAGAGGAGAATTTTTACAAGGGAATGCCATTGAAGAAACAGAATATGTACCAACATCTGGGCATAACAATACAGATGACTGGAAGATCCTTTTCAGTACAAAGGATAAGAGCCGTGAGGAGCATAGGCAACATAAAGAATTTGCAACTCTTGTCAATGAGGACTACCATGAGGCTATTTAAGGCTAAAATACTGCCTGAAACTAACATACGACTTGCAAATTGTCTGGGAACATGTAACAGCCAAACAACTCGAAAGCATAGAAGGACTCAAGGCCAGATTTTTAAAACAGACCGTGGAGCTCTCGAAATACACTCCCTCCCGATTGGTATATGTTACGGCAAGGGAAATCTTCTCGCTAGAACATCTACTGCCAAGCACATCTGCAGTGAAGGAATTAATGAGATACCGAAAGGAAAAATAAGAAGCAATGTGGCAAGAATCTATACAACAGAGGCAATGATGATGACCGAATGGCAAGAGACGAACAAGAATGGCAGAGAAGCCTTTTCCCGCATTTTTATCACAAAGCCTGACACAACTGAAGCTCAAACAATTGCAGTGTTTTTGTTACAAAGAAGGGAAGCAGCTAAGAATGATGGATATAACAAAATACTGGACTCTGTTATATAATCTGATTTTCTTTGTTAATACTTTTGCCCTATGGGAATTATCTTGTTGATTCATTACCAGCTTGGATTCTTCTTAAAAATTAAATATCATTAACCGAAACAAAAAACTCATCTATGGCATACGATTCTATTAGCAGAAAAGAGAGGCATAGGGAGTAGACTAGAAGTTCATTTATTTAATGTGTGCCACCGTGTACCCTTGGCTATGAAAGACATGTGTGTGTTCTGTGGCAAGACCGTCACCGAAGTCAATCCAGTACCTCCACTCCAGAAGCCCTAGGATGGCAGCGTCACCGGCGGCATGAGGGTGCTTCTTGCCTGGTAAACATTCAGCTGTCAAGAAACATGAAAACTATTATTTTCAGTCTCCCTCTGCTGGGGCCTTGCTTTAGTCGCTGATGCAGCATGACCGTGCTTGAAGCTAACCGCTCTGTGTATCACTTTCTATAACGTAATAGAAAAGTGACTTAAATGAAGTTGGGGTGAGGAATTGTCTAGATAATTGTTTAAGAACTGAAAAAGAATGTTGACCACTACCATTGCAAATAGGGATCGTCAAAAATATTTTCAGAATAATTGCTTCTACATTTGTACAGGAAAGGTAGAATGTTAATCTACAATTAATAATTTTTACATGTCAACAGGTTTAATAACATTTTCTTCTTTTACGAAGGCAATAAAATGAACAAGTTCATCTATAAAATTTTTAATACCAATATAATTTAGATATTTTGTCCATATGATTTCCACACAGTCATTAATTGGACGTCAGGCATTTTAAAATTTGTATACTTGTCTATACAAACATTACACTGTAATTGTATTGTGAAAAGACAATGAAATTCTATTCTATTCTATTCTATTCTTTAAAAATAACCCAAAATTAATTAGAACATCACCGTAAATGGCGCTTCTATGTGTTGATTCTGAAATTAATATTTCACGGTCAGTTCGTATGGTATGAAATATGACCGCTAGGGTTACTACTCGAAGAACATTTTATTCATTTGTCAATTTAATTTAGGAATACTGCTAAATTATTAATTATTTTTATTAAATAAAATTTATTTATTTTTATATTTTGACATCTCGTGCACCTATTAGGAAATCCGCCACTGTCCGGAAGTGAGAGAGCCAATTACTGGCTGCCGAATCTGTGCTGGGCTACGTTAAATAATATTATTATTGAAGTGAAACTTCTTTAGCAGCGGTAGGGGGTAAATCGAGAAATGTGTCACGCTCAAAAATCATCACGAAATTAATGAGGTGTGACGGAACGGATTGCAAACAATCAACTCAATGATTAGGAGTAATCAGCTCCTACTATACGATTTAAAGGACAAAATAAAATACTCAAAGGGGAAACTAACGATAGAAGGTACGAGGACGTGCAAATGGGAATAATAATAATAATAATAATAATAATACTTAATTGCTCAATGGCAATAGAGAAATCCTAAGCAAGCTAAAGGAATATTAGGCCTATCTATTTTATGGAACCCGGAGGTTCATTACCATGCTTAAAAGTCCGAAAAATAAAAGATCCAAAATTTAAAAAATTCAAAGATCCAAAATTAAAAAGTCCACAAATCCAAAATTTAAAAAATTAAAAAATCCAAATATCCAAAATTTTAAAAATATAAAAATTTAACATTTAAAAAATTCAAAAATTCCAAATTTAAAAAATAAAAATCCAAAATTAAAAAATAAAAATCCAAAATTTAAAATAAAAAATTAAAAAATCCAAATTTCAAAATTGAAAATCTAAAAATCCAAAATTAAAAAATCGAAAATACAAAATTAAAAAATACAGAAAATAAAAAATTCAAAGAATCAAAATTTAAAAATCTAAAATTCCAAAATTAAAAAATTTATAGATCCAAAATTTAAAAATTCAAAAGACAAAAATTTAAAAATCAAAAATCCAAAATTTAAAAAAATCTGAACATTCAAAATTTAAAAATTGATAATCCAAAATTTAAAAATCCCAAAAATAAATTTAAAGATCCAAAATTTTAAAAGTCCAAAATTAAAGAATTCACAGATCCAAAATTTAAAAAATTTAAAAATACAAAATTTTTAAAATAAAAAATCCAAATATATAAAAAATCCAAAATTTAAAAAATAATAAAATTCATCAATCCAAAATTTAAAAAATCCAAAAAATAAAAAATTCAATGATCGAAAATTTAATAAATCAAAAATTAAAATATCCAAAATTAAAAATGTCCAAAAACCCAATATCAAAAAGTCCAATAATCCAAAATTGAATTCCAATGATCAAAATTTGAAAAAATACAACAACAAAAATAAGTTTCACATCTGTGCGTACCACGCACACTTTTTTTCTATTAGTAAGTCCTCTGCTACACAAACAGGTCATCCTTCTTTACACCGTCTTCTTCGCAAGAAACTTACATAAGGGAGCTCCACTATCTTGGACTATGCCTTAATAATTTATTAAGAGCTGTAGAATAATAATGTTTTTCAATACTGCACTCCCACGAGAAATTTTTGAAAATATGAACGTTTCCATTTAAAGAGGCGCGCTTAAGTGACGTCACACTCAGACTCCCCTCTCCCCCTGCTGGAATATCACATGGCTGTTGTTTTGGTATGACAGCGCTGCGATGCGGATAACGATCAAACTTGATTATTGTTGTAGTACAAACAAATCACTGGAAGTGGCAAACATCAAAGTTGATCAAGACATCTAATGGCATCGGTAGCTGTTATTAATTTCTTTACCATTTGCATAACTACTGTAACTAGTGCGTTGTGGTGAGTAGGACTATTAATAATTCTGTTTTCTAGTGATCTACCTTAAATGACAGGTTGGTGCTTTTACCAGTTTATGAAAATTGAAAAGATGAACCAGTGTGCAAACTGAAACAACATGTAATTTGAAACCCAGGTAGAATTTGCCTACAGCTATCGTTAGCTTGCACATTAGGCCTACTAAAATAACGCTGTAGGTTATTCTGTCTTGTGGGTCTTTACTTCACTTTTCGTGGAATACTCGAATACTCTAGGACATGCAGGGTTGTTAACTTTAGAGGTTAAAGAAAATCCGCTATTATGGTACCGGATAGGCTACTGAAGAGTTATTGCAGCTCAAGGAGCCTATAGGAACAGAAACCACGACAGGGTGCTTCACATGATGTTCTGATGGGAGGATTTTTATTTCCTGAAAATCCAGTCACAAAGAAAGATTTATCAGCAGGCTTGGGGACAGTTCCCACTTTGCTGGATTACTATTTTATTATTATTATTATTATTATTAATTTTTTTTAACACGAAAAATGGCTAAATATCACTCAATATTATTTTCCAGAAGTTGTAGAATCCATATAGCCCTATAGGCATCTTTTGTTTCTAAGAATATTCTAAATATAGGATAAATCGGTAAGAAGTTCACAGAAAACTAACCTAAATGTTGCTTGGAAAGGAAGTGCACACACCAAAATTGGCTGCTTGAGACAGCACAGATGCATGCAGGGAAGAAGCCGATGGGTCACTTAGTGTTGGAATCAGGGCTGCAAACATGATGGTGGTCTGTGCTAGTCAGTCACTAATTATGGTTTCACGGGCTATAAGCCGAGTAAAAGGATATACGGTATTGCATCCAAGCTTTTGGTCGCTGACATCTCTGCGGCCTTCCTCAGGGAAATGAGTGTAGAAAAAGGGGAAGAGAGAGCTTATATATATGTTAAGGCCATTGAAGGCTAAGAGGGTTCCAGGATGTGAGGCTCCCAGATTTTTAGATAATCAGCACATGAAGGTGGTAAAGTTGTCAGCCTTATGCACTGGCCGCCTTTACCCTTAGGATTTCTCCTGATACTCATTTCTGTTAGAGGCTGAGTCGACCCCAGGGCCATAGTGCCATATGCCAGTGACCTTCAGAAATTAACTGAACAACCAGTATTTCAAGTAAGAGGGTGTCGTAGTCATGTTTTCACCAAAGTGCCATGGGTGAATAATGTTAAACAAGCCAGATACTGAAAATAATTATATGATTAAGTTACTTGTATTCTTTACATAGGCCTATATACGCAACCTGTTCCTATTTTTTTTTTTTGTTGTTTAATAACATTAAAAGCTCATTTAAGTGTTCATTAGATATAGACAGTCTACAATCTTGATGAATGGTATGAGTACAGTTCAATTAGGCCTAGATAAATTTTAATTTCAAAGGAAAATTTGAAGTTCCGTCACACTCATTCATTCATTAATGGTACTTAAATAAAAAGATGTAACTAGTTTAGAATTTAATCACATAAACTACAGCTCTTCTGGTTTAGAATGATGTGTATATAAAGTTCCTCAATCCTTAGAGTTCACAGAGTTTCAGAAGGTTTCACGCTTTGGTTTGTATGTGGTTGACATTTTGTAATTCCGTCACAAATATTAAAAACATTTTTTCCCTTCTAAAAGTTATTTAAATCCAGTAAACTTATATACTCCTAGAAGCGTCCATACATCACCTATCAACACACAAAGAATCACTTTCTCTCATAAACACAGCTCAACGTATCTGTAAGGACTATGGCAAAAAAGACATGCACTTTGTAATTCCGTCACAAATGGAATGGCCCATATAATTATATTTCCCTGAGGAAGGCCACAGAGATGTCAGCGACCGAAAGCTTGGATGCAATATAACCTTTTACTCGGCTTATAGCCCGTGAAACCATCATTAGTAATCAACGCTGAGAAAGCCTCAAATCTTATGTAGTCAGTCACTGTTGCTATCACTGTCTAGAACACCACCAGGGTGTAAGATCTTATTGTCCTCCACAAGACGCAGATTATAACTCAATTATTTCTGACCCCCATTAAGCCAAATTAAACTAAACCTAAAATAACCTTTCTTGTATCTAACAAAGTTTAACCTAACATATTTTATTTCTTGGGGGTCTGCCTCAAACCTCCTTCAAACCTGAGGTATCATGCCTACCCTAACCAAACATTTTTTATTTCTTGGGGACTCTGCCCAAACCTCCTTCAAACCTGAGCTAACATGTTTAACCTGAACCTAACGGGTCAATCCACATGAAATCATCCAATGGGTGTTGCTGACATATTTTATTTTATTTTTAAGTATATATTTTCTGTTTCTATGTGTATCTGGGAGTACAAAACAATTTTTTTCACATTTTTATCACTAACGCTTTGGCAACTAGTGGCCATTTTGCTTAGAAGGATTTGGCATTTTCAAAGGTTAGCGGTAAGTTAAATAACTATTTTATTTATGAAGATATCAACTTGAAGTAAAAACCTTCTTAATCTACAAGAAACATTCTACAATTTATGTTATGACCAAAAATTTGTTAGATCTTAAGGAAATAATCTAAAACTTTATTAGAAAATGCAGTTCCGATTAGAAAAAATTAACAACTTTAGAAAACTTTTTTTCATTGAAGGGATGAAAACACATGTTTCATATTTTCCCCCCACAAAGATATAGTAGATCACTAGATGCTAGTAAAATTTGAGATCATTTATGTAAATCCTTTAGGTTTTATGAGTCTTCAAATATCGAGATTTTGCAAAATTGTTGATTTTCAAATTAAAATATCTCAAATGGGACTGAACAGAAAAATCTTAAATTTTCTCAAAATATTCTTCTAGTGCCTAGTAATCAACATATAAAATTTCATCACTGTGTTCTGATCAGAAGTATTTTATTTTTAATAAAGAAAATGCTAAAAAATAACACTGTCAAATGAGCGAATAACAGTGTTAAAATACAATAAAAATTGTCAAAAATAATATAATTTTTTGTTGTTGCTAGTAAAATTAAATATGTCATAAAACTAACATATTAAAGAATTTTATAGGAGAAAAATTCCTCCGGCACTGGGACTTGAACCCAGGACCTTTGGCTATTCGCGCCAATGCTCTACCAACTGAGCTAAGCTGGACTGCATATGACATGACTTGTCTGTCTGTGAGGTAGACCATTAGGGCAATCAGTCATAGCAGAGAGGTTCCATCTGGTGCAAATGTTCCATGGTAGTAGTCATAATGATCAATACTCCAGCAGAAGGAGACCAGACTTGGAAATATTTCTGGTGGGGGGGGGGGGGCAAGAACTGGATTTTCAGTAGCTATACATAGGCCTTACATGATAAAATCTTAAGTCTTGGGGGGGCAGAAAGTACCTTGCCCCCCCTAAGTCGGCGCCTATGATATTGCCACATTTGCTGAGCAAGCCAGAATATTCTGACTTGAAAAAGGCAAGTCTCTAGACTCCTCTGTAGCTCCTTTGTTCAGTAATCAGTAGCTGTGCTTGACTGAAAATATCAAAAAAGATGCCCCTTCACTTAAAAAAATATCAGTTTCACCAAACCACCAGTTCTGATCATAATGCAGGCAACAATGTCTTTTACTTTGAAGGTCTTATTTCAAATTTGGGCAAAATGGAAATACTATGTTCACCATAAATATAACTTTTTGAGTGAATGTAACACCTTATGATGCTAGAAGTTTGTTCCACAGCTGAGTCAAAGATTTAAAAAATGTTTATACAAGTGTATAGGAAATACCTTTAATTTCTTCAGAACAAACTTTGAACACTTCAGGTGAAGGTATCTGGTCCAAATATGGTCTTTGCAAACTAGCCATCGAGACAGCCCTCTTTGTACCCCCTCCAATCCCATCGCAGGCATTCTTTCCATTAGAAGTGGCAAAAAAAATGCTATTCAGCTTCAAAGTGATTGCAAATATTCAAAAAGTTATTTTTGTTTTTGTACTGGCTACCATCTCCATCGCTAAAATAAACAATTTTTTTAACTGAAGGGGCAACTTTTTTTATATCTTCATTCAAGCACAGCTAGTGATTACTGAACAAAGGAGCTACAGAGGAGTCTGTAGAGACTTGCCTTTTTCAAGTCAGCATATTCTGGCTTGCTCAGCAAATGTGGCAATATCATAGGCACCAACTTAGGGGGGCAAGGTACTTTCTGCCCCCCCCCCCCCCAAGGCTTGAGATTTTATCATGTAAGGCCTATGTATAGCTACTGAAAATCCAGTTCTTGCCCCCCCCCCCAGAAATATTTCCAAGTCAGCGCCTCTGGGCAATATGGTCTCCTTCTGCTGGAGTATTGATCACTATGACTACTACCATGGAACATTTAATATGTTAAGATATATAAGCATTCATGAACCACAGATTATTGTCTCTGTTGGACATTACATGAGAATATTATAGGAGACAAATTCCTCCGGAACTGGGACTAGAATCCAGGACCTTTGGCCAATGGTTTGGCCAATGCTCTACCAACTGAGCTAAGCTGGAGCTCAATTCACAGCACCAGATGGAACCTCTCTCCTATGACTGATTGCCCTAATGGTCTACCTCATAGACAGACAAGTCATGTCATATGCAGTCCAGCTTAGCTCAGTTGGTAGAGCATTGGCGCGAATAGCCAAAGGTCCTGGGTTCAAGTCCCAGTGCCGGAGGAATTTTTCTCCTATAAAATTCTTTAACATGTTAGTTTTATGACATATTTAATTTTACTAGCAACAACAAAAAATTCTATTATTTTTGACAATTTTTATTGTATTTTAACACTGTTATTCGCTCATTTGACAGTGTTATTTTTTAGCATTTTCTTTATTAAAAATAAAATACTTCTGATCAGAACACAGTGATGAAATTTTATATGTTGATTACTAGGCACTAGAAGAATATTTTGAGAAAATTTAAGATTTTTCTGTTCAGTCCCATTTGAGATATTTTAATTTGAAAATCAACAATTTTGCAAAATCTCGATATTTGAAGACTCATAAAACCTAAAGGATTTACATAAATGATCTCAAATTTTACTAGCATCTAGTGGTCTACTATATCTTTGTGGGGGGAAAATATGAAACATGTGTTTTCATCCCTTCAATGAAAAAACGTTTTATAAAGTTGTTAATTTTTTCTAATCGGAACTGCATTTTCTAATAAAGTTTTAGATTATTTCCTTAAGACCTAACAAATTTTTGGTCATAACATGAACTGTAGACTGTTTCTTGTAGATTAAGATGGTTTTTACTTCAAGTTGATATCTTCATAAATAAAATAGTTATTTAACTTACCGCTAACCTTTGAAAATGCCAAAAATGACAGATCCTTCTAAGCAAAATGGCCACTAGTTGCCGAAGCGTTAGTGATAAAAATGTGAAAAAAATTGTTTTGTACTCCCAGATACCCATAGAAACAGAAAATATATAGGCCTACTTAAAAATAAAATAAAGTAGGTCAGCAACAAATTATTTTATTATTGGATGATTTCATATGGATTGACCCTAACATTAACCCTTTAAAACCTGAACTAACGTGCTTAACCTAACCTAACATAAAGTTTTTTATTTCTTGGTAGTCTGCTCCTAAGCTAACATGCCTAATGTAACCTAACCAAAGCCCCTTTAGACCTGAGCTAACACAACCTAACCTAACATTTTTACTTCTTAGGGGCTGAGCCCCCCAAAGCTCCTTCATCAATATAGGGTAATTAGAAAACCTGGGAATCCAGTCTGCACGGGAACTGCAAAGCGTGCGCTTAAAATTGTTGGCAGCACCATATGGAATGGACTAATGACATGCAAGGTCATTGGCAGCCAATGGGAGTGTTGGTCTGCAAACCAGAACCCGCATAACAATGCCGAACAGTGCGTGAAAATCTAGCAATGTGGGGAATTAAACGCCAGGAGCGGTTTGACATTGAGGCTGATACAAACTTCTGGAAATAATAAATAATGCATAACAGAACTACTTTAGTATGCTTAATATCGCTTTACATAAGCAAATTAATGTTATTTTTATTGTCTAACATATTCATTCATTTATTTCTCTATTTATTTAGGCCTATTTATTGTCTCTGCACTTCTTTTAATATGTGCCGGTATTTTTAATTGAATGTTTTCTCTAAAGTTTTGACTGGAGATCACCTACCGTAATCTATTAACCTAAAGCACTTTTCCCTTCTGTATGTTATTCTTATGAGTGGTCGTATGATAGACATTTCCTGGTAGCTGCCCTTGAATCCATGAGACTTCAGGTTTGCTTTTATGGTTGGTTGGGTTTAGTTTCTGTCTTTGCTTACTACATACCGACTTCCAATTCTAGGTAAGTGGCAGTTGGGTTAGGAACGGTGATACTTGTGTTGATTACATGTAGACCTAGGTTTGTTGCAGTTAGTTAGGACCGGTGGCATAATGGTAATACAGGCCGTGCGCATGTCTCCCATCCACTCGATACTTGCCTGGCCGCTTCCCGTATCCCACCGGCCGCTGCTCAGCGCCAGCAATAATATTTCACAATAAAAAGACCCTTGCACCAAACATATTTTACAATTATAAAAAAACGCCGTATAGGCTATATTGTGCCAACAGAACATTTCACAATTATAAAAAACGCTTTATTATAACTTAAGATATGGCTTAATTGATGCAGGAAAATTCCCTTGCACCAACACTGCTTTTTTCATACCGGTAACTAACAAAATATCCCAAAATTATAAAACCCGATTCTTGCATTAGGCCTGAAACTCATGAAATCTCCCCTAACATAGGCCTAACTCAAATAACTTATACGAAAGCTTCCTTCGCTGCTCAACATTCACTCTGGCGTAGTGGTTAAGACTTCAAGCTATAATGCTAGGGGTCCCGAGTTCGAATCCTGGTCGATCCAAAATTTACTATCAGGAATAGGTCTCAAATAGATAGTTAGGGTGAAGAGGAGGTGAGAGGAAAAGAGATAGGAGAGGGGAAAGGAAGAGAATAAAGGAGAAATAAATTATTTTTTTGTTTCACCTGTTGTGTAGTAGATTGTGCTACCATCGCTGCTAGTAGTTCAAACACAGCCGCTAGATGTCTCCCCCACCCAAAACCCCTACTTTCCAGGCGGGTTGGAGTGGGGGACTCGTGCACGGCCTGTTCTACAGTTTTCCCGGAACAGTGATATAAGTGTTGATCGCTATAAAGTTTAGCCTACGATCCCATCCTTGTTTCTAGATCATCTGACCCATGCGCAACTCACTGCCAGTTATAATTCTCACCTTCCAACAGCCATTTATAGGTTGGAAAAGTGACATCTTTATTCTCACTTTCCCTTGTTTCAGAGTGAATAAACATAGTGCGTAATTATGGCAGCTATCCCCGATTGGTTTCATGTTATTAATTGAATGGGGTGTACTACTAGTTGACTTGTGGCCATCACAGACTTGTCGGAATTTTGAAACCTCTGATGGGTTAGCTGCCATGTAAGTTAAGTAAATTTTTCAATATGAACTAATTAAAAATGTCGGTAAAATCGCATTGTAGGGGGACCCCATGGGCGTCGGCAAGGGGGGGCAGTTTGCCCCCCTCTGGATTCATTTATTTGTGGTACTCTTTGTCAACTTACAGTTGTAGAATGGAGAATAAAAGAAATAGAATTACTTTATAATGAGTTTAGCTAGTATTAACTAATTATAACTATAGGCCTAATAGGCCTATGTATTTATAATAATATCTCACCAAGGCCATTGCTCAAAGGAGCGTATTCTGTTAACTTAAAAAACTTTGTAGCCTCGTCAAATTCAGCTTGGGTTCAAAATAACGATCCGGTTAACTAAGTGAATATTAATGTGTTTAGCCTAATCATTTGAAATTGAGTTCCAAAATTGTTTTTGCCCCCCTTAATAAAATTCCTGGCGACGCTGCTGGGGGACCCACTTTGAAAACCAACTTTCTTTTCATAAAACACCTAATATCACACATATTTTGTTATAGTTACGTGGAGAGGACATGTTGTCTTGGCGAATGATTTGGTCTGACCCACTCACCTTAAACCATACACTTTCTTTTATAACATGATCTAGCGAAAAGTAGCGTCGGTTCCACCATATTTCTATCTCCGTATGATGAAGAAATTCGTGATTGGACGGTAGAGGTGTGACGTCATACTAGCAGAACACGTAAAATTCTAGGAAACAGGTTCACAAGCACAACCAACCTCGTGGGAGAGATACGATATGGCACATTTACAAAACTGGAGAATTCAGAATGCCCTACTAAATTAACATCACTGTTCATAACCTAACAGAACCTGTCACTAACACTAATATCACCATTCCTAACCTAACTACCACATGTTGGTCAACCTGCTTTTCTGAAAAACAAGAAAACATCACCCGTCTGTGGAAATCTGCTCACATCGCGAGAAGGGTCCCCCTACGTTGCGACTTGGCCAAAATGTCACCAAATCCCTGTTAGTGCTAGGTTAATGGCAGTTAGGTCATCCCATTGATGTCACCATCAACAGCAACAGTTGACATTCTACCCATGGAGCAAATTGTTTTATTTTGTTTTCAGTTAGTCTAAAACATCAGACTAATGACACAAGACTACCAGTACCGGTAACTTGGAATACTAAGATAAATGTGACATCGGGCATGAAAGCAGTTATATACTACAAAAGCTATGAGTTTGTCAGTTCTCAATACTAAATGTTACAGAAATATTTATTTCTTTGTTTATTAATTTATTTATTTAGTCCACTCAACCAAAGAATTACAGTATTGACTAAATTTTACAAGTTCAAAAAGTCCTTTGTACAAGATTACAATAGGCCTTGTTTTACCAAGCAAGGTGGCCAATCTTTGACTCGCATTCGGGAGGTCCCAAGTTGAAACCCTGTTGCCAGCCAATTTGACATAGGTTATTTCATGGTTTTGCCAGTTGTAAAGACAAATGCCAAAGTGAATAGTTACATACCATGAATCATTCTTGCTATTTCATCCTATATCAGATATCCATTTAAATTAATATCAGTTGAAATTTACTCCATGAAATACACCAACAATATAAAACAATTGACAATCAATAGTTTCATATCCTACTTAGGCCCGTTATTACCACCTCCAGTAAAATATTTACGGCTACTTTTACGGTTACTTTACTGACAGTTCGATTTTACAATATCTGGTTAGGTGTTAACTGTTGGTAAAAAGCTCTTAACTGGCAGTAATCTTTACTGTAGGAAAATGTACAAGTAAACTCCTAACCGGAGGATTTTTTGAGGTTATACTTCTCGCGAACTGAATTAAAATGGAGAGATGAAGTTATTTAGCTGCTTTCGTAATGTCACTGGTGATGAACAATGCCAATATATGTAAAAATAAATAAAAACGATATTGAAAACTAGATCAAATTATTATGAAAGTTTGGACAAACAATTACTTTACTATTTGCTTCCTCTACCCGTACATCAGATCATATTTGGGTTTTTCATCCTTCGAGGATGGGTTTCGAAACGTGGTACCTTTCTTTTCATTTTTACAACCACTTTACTTGAGGAGGATTTTATTCTTATTTAACAGGAATTGTATAATAAGTGTAGGCCTAATACATAAACTATATAGGCCTATATATAATGTATTTTAATATGTTATGCTAAGAGCTAATAATTTCATTTGAAAACATCTCGTAATAGGCTATATCCTGTAGTTATTAGATACACATTTCATACACAAACTTATTAGGTTTTAGGTCTTGCCTCGCAAATTATCCGACTTGCACACTACTGCCCGTACTGTGTACTGTAAACTATAATTAAATTCAGAGGAAGTTACATATTTCACAATAGGTTTTTCTGATACGTCTTTTTGAGCTTTGCTCTTATGGCCACACCTTACTGTGTGTTTATTTAGTTTGAATTATATGACGCTTTTCGTCGATATCATTCAGAAACAATTATTCTTCACTTGAAAAGAAATTGCTGTGTCTCTTTATTTCTTTTATATCAGCCATAACCTCATCCATTGCAAAATCACACGAAACAATTAAAACAGTTGAAAAACTGCTGCAAACAACTGAGAAACGCTCGTACCAACTGCTGTGACTTTTGTCTGATTGCGTTAACCGGGAGTAAACTTTAACTAGGAGATGATAAGAACAAAGAAGCGTTTACTGGAACTTTACTCCGACAGTAAAATAAACTACCAGTTATCATTTACTCCTACTTAACTGGACATCGTAAGAACGGGCCTTAATAGACACAGATCCTGAACTCCTGATATGGCTTCGAAGCTGAAAGGAGTGTGCAGTGAAAAGTATCAAGACTATTAATAATAATATTGTAACAAACACCGCATGATTGGCCAACTTGTATGTGAAACACACTGTAGATTAAATAATTTTCCAAAGTTACCAGTCCAAACAATTCTAGAGCAAAGAGGAGTAAGATATATGGTGTATATATATAAAAGGCTTTGTCCTGACTGACTGACTGACTGACTGACAGGAATCAACTTAGAGCCTAAACTATAACAGGTAGAGACTTGGAATTTTGACAGTACCTTCGTTTCATAATGTAGGTGCTCACTAAGAAAGTATTCTGAAAAATTCTGATTTTAAATGCCAAAAATCAAATGTTTTTGAGAATACTTAATCCCTTCTTACACAGAATTATCGAATCCGAATCACATTTGACATTAAAACATATTGTTTCCAGTGGGTTTCAGATGGGTTTGGAATTAAATTAAATGGAAGTTAGACAATTACAGTTGGCTTTGTCTATTTTTGTCATACCTTGAAATAAAACTTTCGCGATCGCTTGAATGTTGTAAGCCCTAATATGGTCAAACATAGTTTTATTTGGACGAAACTCACTATACAGGGGTTTTCTGGACCAAGGAACTAGAATCTGAGGTCGCTTTTACCAGGTGACGCTATCTAATCGTGGTATGTAGTCCACGTGATTTAGGTGTTAATAAATATAATAATTTAACTATTATGCTCTTAATTTTTAAGTTTTGAAATACTTATTGCAGGCGAAGCCGCGGGCACATGCTACGATATAGGCTATATATATATATATATGTATGTATGTATTTATTACTTTGCTGTGGGGATAGTTACCAAATGTTCTAAAATGACGACCTCTCAAAAACTTTTTTGATGTAGTAGGCCACTGCAATATTCAAGCTTAGAAAAAAAACAACATTATCATTCAAATCGACTATTTTCCTAAAAGCAAATTCCAAAATCTTTGATGCAGATGACATTTAAGTCTATCGGTATAATTATAATAAGTTAGAAAAATCACAAAAATACTCTGAATGAATTTTTTACTTCCTCTGTCCGTACCATCTATAGGTACTATACGTAGAGAAGTATTGTTTCCGACCCCCAAATTCAAAGTTGAGTTTTTAACATAAATACACGTTCTGAAGCCCCCTGAATCCAAAAATACTATTTATTTTTGGAAACATGTCTTTGAACAGCTTTTCTCCAAAACGGAAAATTGTAGGAAAACAAAATTTCGGATTTGGGTCAGATACCTTGTGAGATGTGAACTAAAGATTGGCGACAAGTTTCTCTTATTCTTAGGGGAATTTGACATGAAAAATTTTAGTTTTTTGCAATTTTCTCAAAAACAGATGTAACAATTTTCTGTAAGTTTTGCACATGGGTTGCTTATACTGAAGGTAAAACTTTTATTTGAAACTTTTTTCGAAAAAAAATTTCTGAAGGGTAATTATAAGCCACCCACTGTGAATACATGCTCTTTCCAATAAGGCCTCTTGTAACTGAAAATCGTACGAAAACAAAATTTTGTATTTGGGTTAGGTACCTTCTGAGGATATGGCACGAAGATTGGCAACAACTTTCTCTTATATTTAAGGGGACTTGACATTAAAAAAATCTCGTTTATTGAGATTTTCTCAAAAATGCCTGGAAAGTGGGAAATAAAATACCCTAAATGCAGGAGATTTATTTCGGGACCCTTATTTAGTTCTTTACAATACAGCAAACATCTATACCAGTGATAACATATATATATATTAACACACATTCGACAAGCAAACCTGTTAAAAACTTCGTTCATAAACGCAATAAATAACCCATAAGAGAATCCAGCATTTTCTGCTTGGAGGTGCCACAGACAATTAGACCAGCAACAACTAGGTTCTGATATACAGGGAGATGAACTATTTGAATTTCAATTTATTCCTTTATAGTCACATCATAGTATTTTGACAAAAAAATAAACATAATACAATGAAATTAAAGGAAAGTTATAAAATATAAAGGTTGGTTAGGGTGTAAAAATAACCAACCCTTAGTTGCATTTCAGTTGTGGAGAAGAACTAATTTCTATTTCCAACTTTAAATAAAACAAATTAAAGCAAGCCTAAGAATATTAATGAATGAATTTGAAATAGAACATAATCACTACAAAATAGATTTAATAGACTTACTTAATTAAACATTGTAATGATATAGTTAATGAATTTTAGTCCAATGAGAGTCATATTAATACGTTGAGTTTCTTTACGACCTTATACCCTCAATAAGATGTGTAGGAGTATATTATGAGGGTCTTCCAGAAAGTAAGTTCTGATTGCTGATAAAGAAAACAAAAACATTAATAAGTAAGAAATATTTATTGCAATATTTACCGAGATTCATTGGCTACTTCTCTACATAGTCGGCACTGTTATCGAGGCATATATCTTAGCGATGTACCAACAATCATATGCCCGTGTCATAGGACTATGCCGCCAGCGGTTTGCAGAGAAAGGTGATGAGTAGGGACCGGATTCTTAGGTTTTTACCTATTTTTTTCCTTACTTCCAAAACAAAAAGCGATCATACACTTTTTCGAATCATGTCCATAGGATTCACCCACATTAATTCTGTGGCACCTAAAAATACCTAAATGGGGTATAAAAACCTAAATGTACCTAAACAGGATATAAAACCTAAAATATCTAATTTAGGCTACTTTTTGTCTTTTTTGTTTGCGATAAAGAAATTTGAGAAATCGATATTTTTGCGGAGAGACAATTCTTGTCGTGTTGAAATTAATACCACCAGTGTTTCGTCAACCCAATGTCGTCTAGGATGACAGTATCAAGAGAGGAAAAGAGTACCGGCGTATTCCTTTTAAAATATTTGTATGAACAACCATTATTGACGTCATGTGAGTTTGAAAGGACATTTTCTGCCTTCAAATGTATTCTAAGCTAGATAACAGGAAGAACTTCACAGTTGAGGATCTTGAAAGATATTTAGTGTTATACTGTAACCAGGAAATGTGAGGCAATCTTATTTTCACTGGTTCTTTTGATTGTTTATGCTTTCTATTTACACAAAATTAAATAAAAATTGTTTGCAGTGGATATTTATTTGTAATTACAACAAAAAATAACACACAACGTTTCGGTCAAAACATAAGACCTTCTTCAGGTGACTGTTTACAAGAAGAGAATAAAACTCTCAATTGTCCGTGTCATAAGAAACACTTCCGTTGTAAGTGGAATGCGCACGATTAGAAAGGGACAAAAAATTGGTATAACGAAAATGCTTATCAATCCAATCCACAGGTATTTCATACGGGGACTCTTCTATAACATCCACATGAGGAAGAGGAAAGCGTATAACATGTCTATTCTTTTTTGTTCTCTTAATGACCCCCAACCACTCATCACCCAAGTCACCGTCAAATCGGTTCAAAACGAAATCTTATTACATCCGATATTCCAAGCTTCGCACACTTTTCTCTTAATAACATCGTCCTCAACCTTTAAGATCTTCAAAGCACCCATACGGTGATGCTTTGAAGATCTTCACCGTATGGGTGCTTTGAAGATCTTAAAGGTTGAGGACGATGTTATTAAGAGAAAAGTGTGCGAAGCTTGGAATATCGGATGTAATAAGATTTCGTTTTGAACCGATTTGACGGTGACTTGGGTGATGAGTGGTTGGGGGTCATTAAGAGAACAAAAAAGAATAGACATGTTATACGCTTTCCTCTTCCTCATGTGGATGTTATAGAAGAGTCCCCGTATGAAATACCTGTGGATTGGATTGATAAGCATTTTCGTTATACCAATTTTTTGTCCCTTTCTAATCGTGCGCATTCCACTTACAACGGAAGTGTTTCTTATGACACGGACAATTGAGAGTTTTATTCTCTTCTTGTAAACAGTCACCTGAAGAAGGTCTTATGTTTTGACCGAAACATTGTGTGTTATTTTTTGTTGTAATTACAAATAAATATCCACTGCAAACAATTTTTATTTAATTTTGTGTAAATATATTAATCAGTGGAAATCTGGACCATTATGACAGATTTTTTGTTTATGCTTTCTTTCTTCAATTTATAATATTGTCCTAAAGCAAGTTTACTCAAATTTAAGTCAATTTTGTTAAGTTAAACTTTATAAGTATTATGTATTGAATCCTATGTAGCACATTCAAATTCATTAAACCAATTATTCTGCCCGAAAACGATATTTTGGACAAAAACCTAAAAAAACCTATTTCACCTAATGGAAAACCTAAAACATTGTTTTTAAAAACCTAAAAATCCGGTCCCTAGTGATGAGTTTCTTGACAATGTTGTCACTGGGGATGAAACATGAGTGTCGCATGCCACACCAGAAACAAAACAATCTATATATTGGCGGCATAGTGGTTCACCTGTGATCTAAAACAAGAGACGTGGAATGCTGAATGCTCCAGACATTGGTGGCAGAGTCCTATGACTTGGGCATACAAATGTTGGTGCAGCGGTACGATAAATGCCTCATTAACGGTGGTGATTATGAAGAGAAGTAGCCAGTAAATCTCTGTAAATATTGCAATAAATATTTTTTGCTTTTTGATGTTTTTGTTTTCTTTATCGGTGATCGGAACTTACTTTCCGGATGGCCCTCATATAAGGGGGCTGTCACACTGGGTCGATCGAGCGACAGCAACCAACCGACTGATATAAATAACCTACAGACAGCAGTGGTACCAGTCACATAGCATCGATTGCCACCGATCAACAATGAGCGAGAGGGATCAACTGGTCTGTGAAATCAAACCTGTCCGTTTTTCAATCGAAGGTCGATGGCAACTGGTGGCAGCACTCAGAAGCTTCATACCCACCTGAATTTCAGAATCGATGCTGAAAGATTTAACTTTCACAATAATGTCATTTTAGACTCACTTTTGAATGAAATAGAATTGCACGAATCCATCAAGGCACTTAAAACGATATCTTCTTTTTGTAATTTAATTGTACTAATACAAATATACATTGAGTTGTAGCACCTAGCGGTGGGCTATCAAACTACAACAAACCTCTTCACTCGGCCTACTGCTGAAGCCTCAAGTAAACAGATGTAGCTCAGATAGTAGGCATAATATTAAACCTTACATCCCAACACATGTAGTATGATATTGTGCAGGAGATAGCACACGTAGGCCTAATAAGGTAATATACTTTACCTCTAATATACAGTGACCTAGTAAAATCATATGGGTACATAACCTATAATATTTTCGTTGATCGGTGACGCTCGATGCTGTGTGACAAGGAACAGAAATATAGTCGAGAGTGCTCGATGGCAGTTGGTTGGTCTTGATCGATCGAAGCTCAGTGTAACAGGCCGCTAAGCTTACATTGGTGTGCAGGTTATGGAGCACACATAAAGCAAATTGCAAACCTTCTAGTAGTGCAAGTCAGATGTACTATTGTCTAAAAAGTTGAACTTTGTTTCACTATCTATGAATTATGCATAGACTGAGACCTGAACTACTTGAAAAACTTAGCACTGATACAGTTCCAGAAAGTGATGTAGATGAATAAGTAGAGAAACTTTTTTAATAATATTGAGTTGGGTTTAGCACTATGCTTCACTTATTTTATAAATACCTGTACTAGTTTCGAAGACCCTCGTCATTCATAATCATCAGGTTAACACCAACTGCCGGCTGGCCGTTTTTGTTGCGCTCTGGTGGAAGTATGTGGCATTCGGCGATGAGATCTTCGTCTGATGGGATGTCGAAGTTCATAAGGTGTCCTTTATGTTTGTGGATGAATATCCTTTCCCACACCTAGCGTTCCTTGTGACCTTCGACACATTTTATCAGTTTTGGATCCCAATCGATGTCATGCCCCTCATTCCAAAAATGGGCCGCTATTGCATTTTTATCCGTATTTGCGTATTTTAAATGTCTCATGTGTTCCTTTGCCCTAATCTCCAACTTTCTCTTAGTCTTACCCACATATACTTTCTCACAGTTTGCACAATTAATCTCTATATATATATATATAAAAGGCTTTGTCCTGACTGACTGACTGAATGAATGACTGACTGACTGAATGACAGGAATCAACGTACAGCCTAAACTATAACAGGTAGAGACTTGGAATTTTGACAGTACCTTCGTTTCATAATGTAGGTGCTCACTAAGAAAGGATTTTGAAAAATTCTGATTCTAAATGCCAAAAATTAAATGTTTTTGAAAATACTTAATCCCTTTATACATAGAATTATCTATTCCAAATCACAGAATATATTGTTGCCAAATGGTATATGATGGGCTTGGAAAAAACAAATGAAATGCACTTTTGACAAATAAGAGAAGTTATCAAAATAATTCATGTTATAAATAAATATTACAGAATGAAATCCACTAAAATAATGGAATCACATAACTTTCTCTACCCTGGACATAGAGAAAACAAAACGAGGTATGGTAATGTGTATATTATTATATTATATTGCAGGTTTTTGGAGAGAAAAGTATGAAAGTGCTAATGCTTTCTGTTTAATTTCATCCCCAAAACGGCTTTATGGTAACACAAGAGTGGGAAATTTCCCGCCTCGATATTACAATTTTATGTTACAGGAATTTCTGTTTCTTCTTATTTAAACCTCTACCAGGCTTGCTGTGCACTGTACAAGCGATGGGATGCAACATTCTAGATCCTCTATGAGCCATAAAAAACTATATCAAGCGTTTTCTGAGGGAATAGTTTGAGTGTAATAAGTCGTTCTTCCTATATCAAATTATAAATGCCTATATAAGGACCTAGAATTTAAAATTGAAAATCCTTCATAAGTTAATTTCCAATTACAAAATACAAAACCCGGGCGACGCCAGGTCTTTTAAGCTAGTGCCATTATATAGAATCATTTATGATTTACCTTTCGAAATTCAAGCTTTCCCTAGATAGCCTTGTACAAAGAAAACTGGTTTTGGTCGAAGCTGTTAGATGTAGCGTAGTGCATCTTGGATTCAAATATCGCCTGACAAGTTTCTTGGTGAAGTTCTTGTCCAATGCATTGGATAGTGGAATATTGGCCTTAGAGCAATGTTCAATGTGAGCAGTTCGTCGGCATTTAAAAGCCCTTACCGTAGAGAAAAGAATTACGCCAGAACGTTCATGAAAACCCTTTTAAAATGTTTCCACAGCACCATACAGTGAAATCCCCGTACAACGATTACTGATATAACGATAATACTCTTTATAACGTTAAAATATTTTGGTCCCGGCATTCTTTCCATTAAAATAATGTAAAATTCCCCTCGGTTTTACAATACTCTAATAACAATAAACCTCTCCATTACGATTACATTTAGAATCCCCGTAAAATACCTTTTCCTCGGTACAAGGATAAAAATAGGTCGTGAAAGTGCAAATCATGAACTCCCCAGAGCTAACGGAAGAAAACATTGAGGAAATCCAAAACAAGCAGGCGGAAGATGAAGAAGAGGAGGTAGAGCAAAGTGTGCATCTATATACCAACCTTAACCGCACTCGAAGCCATTGCCTCTATGTATGTGTTCTGTGCTTGCGAGGCTCTGCAGAATTTTCTGTCGAGTGTTCCATCAGTGCCAGAATGTCATTTAGTGAACCTCGAATCAAATAAGGGCATTGTGTGTATCCCTGTTCATAAAAAAGCTAAACAGACTGTCATTTCTGACTTTTACAAACAGAGGCAAAAATGAGTCATTCTGTTCATGGTGCTGTGCTATAATGCAATGTAAAATGTGTTTGCTCATAGTGTAATAATTTAAGGGTGGAATGAACATAGTACAGTATAGCAGTCCTTGTGATAAAATTCTTTATTTTTCTCAATACTTAAAGAATTTCAGCTGTTTCCTATATACTACCAAAATTTGAACATTTTTTGTAAATTCTCGATATAGCAATATATCTCTCTACAACAATATATTTTTCTGGTCCCTGCAAAATCGTTGTATCGAGATTTCACTGTATTCCTGGCATAGAGACTGTTTTCGATGAAAGTACGGTACCTGAAAAAAATAAAATTTATTAATACTGAATAGCCACAAACAAAAGCCAAATAATCAACAGTACTGCCCAAAAGTATTGTAAGTTCATGAATGCTTAATAAGACTCAGATGTTCCTACAGACCCTCTGCCACATCGACCCATTGGAGCAGTCCCCTTATACGATGACAACATTTCGGCCATCGTATCTTCCGACCATCGTCTTCCGAAGAGAAGGATTACCAATGACAATTTATGAAGTCTGTTGGCCTCTACAATATCTTACAGCCTCTAGGGCACATAGACCGATTGGCTCAATCCCTTATAGGACCCCTCTAATGTCAAGCGCGAATCGGTCGTCACCAAAACGTCAAGACATTTTGGCCATCGTATATTCCGGGAGAAGGATAACCTGTGCCCATTTGTTGTGACTGTCAGCAGGATATCCTACAGGTCTTAGCTACATTTCGAGTGTTTGTGTCATCCTCTTAAACGACGTCGACATTTCGGACATCGTCATTTTCGGAGAGATGAACTGGAGAGCAGCTAGTTTATGTTCACTGTTGGCAACACAATATTCAAACAGGTTCTTGGCTACTTTTTGAGTGTTTGTGTCATCCTCCTTATATGACGTCAACATTTCGGACATCGTCATTTTCGGAGAGACGACGAACTGGAGAGCAACCAGTTTGTAACACTGTTTGCAACTAAGCATTCATAGGACAACTAAATTTAGAGGGCCATGCTTTCCAAATATAGTTAATGCGTGGTACTTAGCTTAACGTCCATGACAATCTTTTGAAAGATGTTTCCAAAGCAGCATATCCCTGGTTTCCAGACTGTTTTCGATGAAAGTACCTGAAAAAATTTAAATGGTTAATACTGAGTAGCCACAGTTAAGCACGAATTATGACTAGTTACGACTAAAATGTGAATTTATCATCCCATGTCCAATGGAAGTTTCTGAGAAATTGAGCTCCCTTTAACTATTATTTGTTTCTTGATTCTCCAAGGTAACAAAATACCGCAATTTAGTAGTGAGTACCAGTGAAAAAGCTATACGATATACATAAATCATTATTATTTGATACAACGTGCCCTTCGAAAGGTAAAATTGGAAATCAGAAAACAAAACTTTAACAATAATGTTGGTGTGTCAAACCCTTTGTGGTGTGTACGTATATATGTATAGGTATAACTGTCGCATATACGTGTAGTCGTGCATACGTACGGGATATATAATTTCAATCTGAACTTACATGCTTGCATTCTCTTTTCACCCCCTGAATTATATTATTCCTTGCGTTCTTGTTACATTATCGTTTTCCACCAATAACATTTCAACTTAACATTTTTATGTTTCAGTCACATTCATTTGGAAGCAACTGTTAAAATTTAAACACAATTTCTTACTGTCAAGCACCGAGGAATAAAGCAGTAGTAATAGTGGAAACTAGTGGATGACATTGAGACAGATGAGAATGATGTGAGGGTGATCTGAGAACCTATAACATAAACAAGAATAGTTTTCCTGTGCAAAATAAAAGTTTTGCTCCTTAGTATAACGCATTACGGCTGTGTGACATTGTCTGTATAAATTGGTTCCAAAAATGAAGAGGACTCTTCTCATCCCTGAAGGATACACAATTATGGTCTGATTAGTGCACATCAATAACTTTCTTTACCATAAGTGTGTGCACTTATGTATTTCACTTACAAAGAATATGTTATTAATCTTCTAGACAACATTTTGTTTCTAAATCCTCGCATGAACTAGAAGTTAATTTTAAATCCATAAATAGGCTATTTCTTCATTGAAAGTCTTCTTTCATGTTGCTAGGTAACTGTCAATAATAAAATATTGTTACCTCGGGGATAACAAAATACAATCACGGGACATTTATTGGCACAGGCTGCCAGTGAACAGAATAAAAACTTTATTTTATAAAGCGTAACTTGTTACATGATTGTAATAATATAAATATGTGTTGATTAAAATCTCAAATTTGATTCGGTTTGCTTTTATTCTGTTCTGATATTAGCTTATCTTAATTAGGTTAACTATTTCTCATAGGCATTATTGGTAGCATTGGTTAGAATCTGATAATCATTCAGTTAATCGGTGGTGTAGTATGCCTTGATCTCTTAACTGGCAGGATATTGATTGACTTTAAACTACTGAATTAATATTAATAAATATCATTTTCTTTCTTTCTTTATTTCTTTCTTTCTTTCTTTGAGGGTTGAAGTATTAAGGAAATTGGTGATTAATGTTTCGCCTTATACCCTCAAATAATGATAAAACCAAAAAGCCGCAGTTAGCCTTTTTTTTTTGGTTTTATCATTAAGTTATTTGAGGGTATAAGGCGAAACATTAATCACCAATTTCCTTACTGAATTAATAATGTATTATTTATGTTATTCGTTATATTTTATTCATGGAATAGTCTTAATAAATAACCCTCGAAATTACCTATGATATTACGTTACCATAAGCCTGAATTCTGTTTGGTATCACTTAGATTTGTTCTTCATAAATGTCTTGTTTCCTGTTGTATTAATTGTACAGACCCTATTAATACAAATTATATGCACATTAAGTTGGATTGGCATTTTCTTCTGTAAGTAGTCCGGTAGCTTCCTTATCTATAAACACAAATTTATTTGAGTTATATTTCCGTGCCCTGACTCAACATTCTCCTGGTATTAATCCAATTATCATGAATCTTTCAAAAAAACAAGAAATCCTCATGCCCGCTTCCTTTATGCATATCATAGGCGTAACGAGAGGGGGTTTGAACCCTCCACCCCCCCATTGATTAAGAAAGGGAAAATTGTACTATTTATTTCATTATTGTGATATATCACCTTTTTTTAGAAATCTGCTTATAAATTACTTAATTTAAGTTTAAAGTGTGGGAAGCTTAAAACTCGTTATTTTGCATCTTAATTTTTAAAATTTTTTGGGGGGAGGACCTCGGAACCCCCATCTCCAGATGTTATAACCCCCCCAATATGGTCGGGCTGGTTACACCTATGATGCATATCACGTGATTTTATTGGATGTGTGAAAAAGTTAAACAATAGAAATAATGCAAAACACTGCGGTTCAAACAACAAGTACCAAATGAAAGACCCACAGGTAGCATGCAGAATTTCCTTCAATAAGCTGTTCAGTGACTTCGAGGAACATAGGGCAAGCATAAGCTTTAAATGAAAACTAAGGAGATGCCAGATTAAAGATGTTTATAAAACATTGAGACAGATGAGAATGTTATGAGGCTGATCTGAGAACCTATAACATAAACAAGAATAGTTTTCCTCTGAAAAATAAAAGTTTTGCCTCATTGTATAACGCATTATGGCTGTGGGACATTGTCTATATAAATTGATTGCAAAAATGAAGAGGACTCATCTTGTCCCCAATTGAAGAGCGTAACCCAAATAGCTGCTAAGTGCCATTTTTGTAAAAAATTAGTTTTTGCATCAAAACCCATCTATATGTCATTGCCAGTTTGACCCAAGACACGGCAGTGTGCCACAGTATTTAGTTTAGTTCAAACATTGATCACAAGACGGAAGCTCTGCTATGTCCCTCATGCATTTAGGAATACATTTTTTACTGTAACTCCTAAACAACTTTTTGGCACTTAGCAGGTATTTGGGTTACACTCTTCAATCAATGTCTGATTAATGCATTTCAATAACTTTCTTTACCATAAGCGTGTGCACTTATATATTTCACTTACAAAGAGTACTCTTTTTGTGTGTAGGAATGTTATTATACTTCTAGACAACATTTTGTTTATGAACTTGAAGTTAATTTTAAATCCATAAATATTTCTTCATTGAAAGTCTTCTTTCATGTTGCTAGGTAACTGTCAATAATAAAACATTGTTACCTCGGGGATAACAAAAATACAATCACGGGACATTTATTGGCACAGGCTGCCAGTGAACAGAATAAAAACTTTATTTTATACAGCGTATGTTGTTACATGATTGTAATAATATAAACGTGTATTGATTAAAATCTCAGATTTCATTCGGTGCCAGTTTGTTTGTATGAGTAAGTAATCGCGGGCGAAGCCGCAGGCACCTGCTAGTTTGATATATTCCTGATTTTTTGTTCTGATGGCTATGTTCTAAATTGGTGGAATTTAGTAAGTTTTTTAAAGCAAATCTATTTACTGGGGCTGTGGTTATATCATATTTGCTGAACACTTTTTTGAATTTCCTGTCTGCCCAAGGGTGAAAAGTTATCTTTCTGTATTTCTTATTTACTTCTATTGGTTCTAGGGTGGTTATATCTGTAGTAAGCTTTTTCTTTTGGCAATTTTTTATTTTCTTGTCCACCAATTCTTTATTGAAACCATTGTTTTCGGCTGTGGATACGATGGTTTTATACTCCAGATCATACTCTGATTTACTGAGTGGAACATTCACTATCCCGTGTGCTAGTGAATTTATCACTGCATTTTGTGTGTGAGTGGACTTATGCTGTTGGCCGTGATGTAGCAATCTGTGTGTGTGGGTTTTCTGTAAATTCCAAATTCTAATTTATTATCTTGTTTTATTATCTTCAGGTCTAAAATCGGTAAACAATGATCTCTTTCCTCTTCTAATGTAAACTGTAGTGAACTATCTTGCAAATTTAACAGTCTCAATGCGTCTTGAAATAATTTCTTGTTGGTTATGGTGAACACATCGTCCATGTACCTGTGCCAAGTTTTGAACATTACAGGGAAGGCGGTAGTAATATGTGTTTCTAACTGACCCATGTAAAGATCTGCTAGGAATGGAGACAATGGGTTGCCCATGGCTAGGCCTGATCTTGGTTGATGAAATTTACCATTAAATGAAAAATAGGTTTGATCTATGCATATGGAGGTTAGGTTGCAGTATTCTTCTATTGTATTCTGATTGAACCCATTAGATTTCAACCACTTACTCAGGTATTCTATTAATCTGTCTTTTTGGATGCTAGGGAATAGCCCGACAACGTCAAACGACACCAAGTGATCATCTTTGGAGATTTTCAAGTCTTTCATCCTGTCTATCAATTCGAAAGTATTTTTGATACTCCTGTTCTGGAATTTAGGAAAATTCTGGAATCTTGTATTGAGCCATTTGGCTAGATAGTATGATGGTGCATTTATATTATTGATTATCGGTCTCATTTTCTCCCCGTCTTTGTGTATCTTCGGTAGTCCATGGATTTTCGGCAGCACCAGATTTGAGGGTATTATTCTACGTTTATCAGTTTCTGGTATTATCTTACTATTTTTAACAGCCTTCTCTACAGTTGATATACATTTCTTCAGGGGATCAGTTTGTACTACAATGAATTCATCATTCTCTAAAAGCTTTTCCATCCTGTTCACGTAGTCTGTCCTATCTAATATTACTACTTTGTTTCCTTTATCTGCTTTAGTGAACACAATATCTTTTTCATTCAGGGTTTTTAGAGTGTGCTTGAACGGGTTTCTGTTGAGTTTTTTGGGTTCCATACCATCTAAAATCTTACTGCAAGTATTCCTAATTACTGCCTTGTCTTTGTCATCCATATCATAAATCGCTACTTCAATGTCCGCAACATATTCATCTATGTTGCTGGAAAAATCTATGCATGTTTTCAACCCATTGTTTAGTAGATCTGTTTCTGCTTTGGTTAAAGGATGGGATGATAAGTTTATTACATTTTCTTCTATTGGGGTCTGTTTCTCTGTAGGCTTTGTATTCTTAGGCTTTTGTTTCTGCAAAAGGTTTTGAATTTCTTTTTGAGGTTACCAGTTATCTGTTTCATAACTTTCATACAATGATTAAGTAGAGAAACATTGTGCTGTGCTCCATGTTGTAAGCCTTTTCACACTGGGTCACTTGTGACGATCACCGGTTTTTGCAGTGAACACACCTGGGTCACTTGTGATGGTCACCGCTAGTATTGCCAACAGTAGCTATATGATAAAACAATTTATAATCACTTTTGACATTCCAAGTGCAGGTCGACTTTCCACTTCACTTATAAAATCTAAACTCATGGCTGGATAACTAGTTTTGCTGAGCTTGATTATACAGCTGAATTATACAACTTTCATTGTGACCTCATCAAATTGTTGGTCGCTGGTGTTGCATGTTCAGTGAAGGAAGGCACCTGTTCCATGCAATGAAAGCCGCACTCTCGAGACGTCACTTCCAAAACAGTGCTGAGGTGGAGAAGGCTGTGCGACAATTCCTTGCATAGCAGGGCACCGAGTTTTACCAGAGTGATTTCTTCAAACCGATTGCAAGCTATGACAAATGTCTCAATGTCGGTGGAGACTATGTTGAAAAATAGTGCAAGGGGTATATTTCATGATTGCATGGTGTATTTGTTTTGGTAATAAAGTTTCTACGTGAAAAAGAAATGACGAAACTTACTTTCAGAACATCCTTCGTAATTAACGTCTTTTGAAAGAATGGCATGTCTACTCAATTTGTTATTAAATTTAAATTATTGATGATTTTTTAAAAATAAAAGTTATTTGCATTTTGTGCTCTTCATCATGGTGTATTCCAGTAAAAGTCCAGAAAACGTAGGCATGAAACAAATTAGCTTTAATTAGACATTATAACAGTGGGCAACATTTTCTATAAATGATTTTTAACTCTAAACTGTCTCTAATTCTAGAAATAAATGTATGATACAGTATTAATTCATTTTAGCAAGAATATTAAGTGAATTTTAGCAAAAAATTCCTCATAAAGGGGTATTACATGATGTTCCTATCTCAGGGTTAAGTTTAAGATGTCAACACCAGCATGACTGGTCGAGGTTAACATCCCCAATTAGAGGCTTTTCACACTTGGTCACTTGTGACAGTCACCGGCGAAGAAGCATTGATTTAAATGGGAGCATTCACACTGGGTCACTTTTATTATGACTGCCAACAATGAAAGTTGTATATATAATTCAGCTGTATAATCAAGCTCAGCAAAACTAGTTATCCAGCCATGAGTTTAGATTTTATAAGTGAAGTGGAAAGTCGACCTGCACTTGGAATGTCAAAAGTGATTATAAATTGTTTTATCATATAGCTACTGTTGGCAATACTAGCGGTGACCATCACAAGTGACCCAGGTGTGTTCACTGCAAAAACCGGTGATCGTCACAAGTGACCCAGTGTGAAAAGGCTTACAACATGGAGCACAGCACAATGTTTCTCTACTTAATCATTGTATGAAAGTTATGAAACAGATAACTGGTAACCTCAAAAAGAAATTCAATAACCTTTTGCAGAAACAAAAGCCTAAGAATACAAAGCCTACAGAGAAACAGACCCCAATAGAAGAAAATGTAATAAACTTATCATCCCATCCTTTAACCAAAGCAGAAACAGATCTACTAAACAATGGGTTGAAAACATGCATAGATTTTTCCAGCAACATAGATGAATATGTTGCGGACATTGAAGTAGCGATTTATGATATGGATGACAAAGACAAGGCAGTAATTAGGAATACTTGCAGTAAGATTTTAGATGGTATGGAACCCAAAAAACTCAACAGAAACCCGTTCAAGCACACTCTAAAAACCCTGAATGAAAAAGATATTGTGTTCACTAAAGCAGATAAAGGAAACAAAGTAGTAATATTAGATAGGACAGACTACGTGAACAGGATGGAAAAGCTTTTAGAGAATGATGAATTCATTGTAGTACAAACTGATCCCCTGAAGAAATGTATATCAACTGTAGAGAAGGCTGTTAAAAATAGTAAGATAATACCAGAAACTGATAAACGTAGAATAATACCCTCAAATCTGGTGCTGCCGAAAATCCATGGACTACCGAAGATACACAAAGACGGGGAGAAAATGAGACCGATAATCAATAATATAAATGCACCATCATACTATCTAGCCAAATGGCTCAATACAAGATTCCAGAATTTTCCTAAATTCCAGAACAGGAGTATCAAAAATACTTTCGAATTGATAGACAGGATGAAAGACTTGAAAATCTCCAAAGATGATCACTTGGTGTCGTTTGACGTTGTCGGGCTATTCCCTAGCATCCAAAAAGACAGATTAATAGAATACCTGAGTAAGTGGTTGAAATCTAATGGGTTCAATCAGAATACAATAGAAGAATACTGCAACCTAACCTCCATATGCATAGATCAAACCTATTTTTCATTTAATGGTAAATTTCATCAACCAAGATCAGGCCTAGCCATGGGCAACCCATTGTCTCCATTCCTAGCAGATCTTTACATGGGTCAGTTAGAAACACATATTACTACCGCCTTCCCTGTAATGTTCAAAACTTGGCACAGGTACATGGACGATGTGTTCACCATAACCAACAAGAAATTATTTCAAGACGCATTGAGACTGTTAAATTTGCAAGATAGTTCACTACAGTTTACATTAGAAGAGGAAAGAGATCATTGTTTACCGATTTTAGACCTGAAGATAATAAAACAAGATAATAAATTAGAATTTGGAATTTACAGAAAACCCACACACACAGATTGCTACATCACGGCCAACAGCATAAGTCCACTCACACACAAAATGCAGTGATAAATTCACTAGCACACGGGATAGTGAATGTTCCACTCAGTAAATCAGAGTATGATCTGGAGTATAAAACCATCGTATCCACAGCCGAAAACAATGGTTTCAATAAAGAATTGGTGGACAAGAAAATAAAAAATTGCCAAAAGAAAAAGCTTACTACAGATATAACCACCCTAGAACCAATAGAAGTAAATAAGAAATACAGAAAGATAACTTTTCACCCTTGGGCAGACAGGAAATTCAAAAAAGTGTTCAGCAAATATGATATAACCACAGCCCCAGTAAATAGATTTGCTTTAAAAAACTTACTAAATTCCACCAATTTAGAACATAGCCATCAGAACAAAAAATCAGGAATATATCAAACTAGCAGGTGCCTGCGGCTTCGCCCGCGATTACTTACTCATACAAACAAACTGGCACCGAATGAAATCTGAGATTTTAATCAATACACGTTTATATTATTACAATCATGTAACAACATACGCTGTATAAAATAAAGTTTTTATTCTGTTCACTGGCAGCCTGTGCCAATAAATGTCCCGTGATTGTATTTTTGTTATCCCCGAGGTAACAATGTTTTATTATTGACAGTTACCTAGCAACATGAAAGAAGACTTTCAATGAAGAAATATTTATGGATTTAAAATTAACTTCAAGTTCATAAACAAAATGTTGTCTAGAAGTATGATATGATATGATATGATATATTTATTGTACTAAGAAAAATTACAAAAGAGTCTACCGGATTCGACGTTTGTCATTCTACCGGTAGACATCTCAAAACACAGTTATACATTTTTCATGGAAGTGTGTGTGTAAACAATCACTAAACAAAACAACATTAAACAACTAAACAATATAAACTACTAAACAATATAAACTGGATTCCAGAAGGAAACTTTAGAAATTCTTTTTAAAATAAAAAATCAAATAAAATAACGGCGTAAGTTACGTGTGTGCTATCTTTAAAGCTAAGTTCGTAAGTCTTTTTTCTGTTCACATCTTGTAACCATTTTATATTCTTATTACTCTTGCCTAAGCCATCAAAGTCAATAAAGAAATAAGCTGCATTAATATGGGACGCAAAAACAATGCAAACACAATAAACTGGTTTTCTAAATAAACATTATCATACTGATATCATATATATCTGAAAATTAGCCTTTTTGTCAATACTCCGAGTATTTATGAATAGCGCACTGGACCGGGTTACTTTACATTACACACGATATTGGCATTAGCTAACACATTTTTTATTTTTTTATTTATTTATTTGATTATTTGATTTTCCGGGCTGTGTTCGCACTGCTTAATTGCACTGAATGATGTACACTGATCATTCCCCATTATTGAAACAGGACGAAAGATATAATTTTACTGCTTTAGCTTATCTCCCTGCTTACTGACGATTAGTAACCAAGTTAAAAGATTGCAAACGACGTCTGGTTCTCGTTCCGATGCCTGTTGCTTTGTCTGCATTTTCTTCTCCCGCACTCGCCGTATCAATCTTCGTCCATGGATCCTCAGCTGTTCTCACGTTCATTCGTGTTATCTTCGCTTCTACGTCATCTGATCGTGTCTGCGTCATCACCTGGGATGGTTTATGAGCTATTTTTCCCCTACGAGGCGACGTCACAACTCTGGCGTAATTTTCTTCCGACCCGTCCACGCGCAGGCTGGCTGCCCCTTCTTCACAAATCTGCTGACGCTTTTCCTGTTTGCTGCCACATAATCCACTTTTGTCTTCGAGCTTGACTCCATCCACGTACAATTCCAGGTTCCGGATGATAACCTTTTTTCCAGCTTTTCTTAATTCTTTCATTTGTTGTACCAGTTGTCTCCTGATGCATCTTTCCTGTTCTGATAGGTCTTTATTGATGTAAATATTCGTCCCCCTTAATTTAGGTGCCATCTTCAATGTCATGTGAACGACTTGTTTCGTGGCAAATCGCGCGACTATCATTCGTTTGCCCTTCCTATTACCAATCCGATAGGCCTCGATAATTTCCCAGCCCTGTAATTCAGGACCCTCCAGTTTTTTCTCTAAAATTTCCGTAATCTCCATTCTAGGCGTGATTCCTTTTCTCTCTTCTATCCCCGTGAAAACCAAATTGAATTCTCGATTTTTCTTCTCCAATCTTTGTATCCTGCTCCTCAGTTCTTCCACTTCCTTCTTCATATATTTGATCTCTTCTCGGATCTCCTGCTTTACTTCTTTCGTCGTCACACTAATTTTGTTACTCAGTCGCTCTTCCAAGCCATCTAATCTTCTGAATATCTCTTCGAAGCTACCCTGTCTGCCTGGTCCCGGGTTCATTTCAATTCCGCCTATCACCAGAAGGGCAATAGTGATGATTGAGTATATCAATGCATTGGCGGTGTTTTCTTTGTTTATTTGCTTCTTCAACCCCGTCTTCTTTTTATTCACAAAACACCCGATTCTGGCTCTGTAAACTGCTATTTCCAGTCCCATTGTCCCTTATGTCACTTTTACACAAATCTTCCGGAGCTCAGTCCACACACGTCTTCCCCCAACTGTTGCTTACTTAGTACTGTGTCTAGAAGTATAATAACATTCCTACACACAAAAAGAGTACTCTTTGTAAGTGAAATATATAAGTGCACACGCTTATGGTAAAGAAAGTTATTGAAATGCATTAATCAGACATTGATTGAAGAGTGTAACCCAAATACCTGCTAAGTGCCAAAAAGTTGTTTAGGAGTTACAGTAAAAAATGTATTCCTAAATGCATGAGGGACATAGCAGAGCTTCCGTCTTGTGATCAATGTTTGAACTAAACTAAATACTGTGGCACACTGCCGTGTCTTGGGTCAAACTGGCAATGACATATAGATGGGTTTTGATGCAAAAACTAATTTTTTACAAAAATGGCACTTAGCAGCTATTTGGGTTACGCTCTTCAATTGGGGACAAGATGAGTCCTCTTCATTTTTGCAATCAATTTATATAGACAATGTCCCACAGCCATAATGCGTTATACAATGAGGCAAAACTTTTATTTTTCAGAGGAAAACTATTCTTGTTTATGTTATAGGTTCTCAGATCAGCCTCATAACATTCTCATCTGTCTCAATGTTTTATAAACATCTTTAATCTGGCATCTCCTTAGTTTTCATTTAAAGCTTATGCTTGCCCTATGTTCCTCGAAGTCACTGAACAGCTTATTGAAGGAAATTCTGCATGCTACCTGTGGGTCTTTCATTTGGTACTTGTTGTTTGAACCGCAGTGTTTTGCATTATTTCTATTGTTTAACTTTTTCACACATCCAATAAAATCACGTGATATGCATCATAGGTGTAACCAGCCCGACCATATTGGGGGGGTTATAACATCTGGAGATGGGGGTTCCGAGGTCCTCCCCCCAAAAAATTTTAAAAATTAAGATGCACAATAACGAGTTTTAAGCTTCCCACACTTTAAACTTAAATTAAGTAATTTATAAGCAGATTTCTAAAAAAAGGTGATATATCACAATAATGAAATAAATAGTACAATTTTCCCTTTCTTAATCAATGGGGGGGTGGAGGGTTCAAACCCCCTCTCGTTACGCCTATGATATGCATAAAGGGAAGCGGGCATGAGGATTTCTTGTTTTTTTGAAAGATTCATGATAATTGGATTAATACCAGGAGAATGTTGAGTCAGGGCACGGAAATATAACTCAAATAAATTTGTGTTTATAGATAAGGAAGCTACCGGACTACTTACAGAAGAAAATGCCAATCCAACTTAATGTGCATATAATTTGTATTAATAGGGTCTGTACAATTAATACAACAGGAAACAAGACATTTATGAAGAACAAATCTAAGTGATACCAAACAGAATTCAGGCTTATGGTAACGTAATATCATAGGTAATTTCGAGGGTTATTTATTAAGACTATTCCATGAATAAAATATAACGAATAACATAAATAATACATTATTAATTCAGTAAGGAAATTGGTGATTAATGTTTCGCCTTATACCCTCAAATAACTTAATGATAAAACCAAAAAAAAAAGGCTAACTGCGGCTTTTTGGTTTTATCATTATTTGAGGGTATAAGGCGAAACATTAATCACCAATTTCCTTAATACTTCAACCCTCAAAGAAAGAAAGAAAGAAATAAAGAAAGAAAGAAAATGATATTTATTAATATTAATTCAGTAGTTTAAAGTCAATCAATATCCTGCCAGTTAAGAGATCAAGGCATACTACACCACCGATTAACTGAATGATTATCAGATTCTAACCAATGCTACCAATAATGCCTATGAGAAATAGTTAACCTAATTAAGATAAGCTAATATCAGAACAGAATAAAAGCAAACCGAATCAAATTTGAGATTTTAATCAACACATATTTATATTATTACAATCATGTAACAAGTTACGCTTTATAAAATAAAGTTTTTATTCTGTTCACTGGCAGCCTGTGCCAATAAATGTCCCGTGATTGTATTTTGTTATCCCCGAGGTAACAATATTTTATTATTGACAGTTACCTAGCAACATGAAAGAAGACTTTCAATGAAGAAATAGCCTATTTATGGATTTAAAATTAACTTCTAGTTCATGCGAGGATTTAGAAACAAAATGTTGTCTAGAAGATTAATAACATATTCTTTGTAAGTGAAATACATAAGTGCACACACTTATGGTAAAGAAAGTTATTGATGTGCACTAATCAGACCATAATTGTGTATCCTTCAGGGATGAGAAGAGTCCTCTTCATTTTTGGAACCAATTTATACAGACAATGTCACACAGCCGTAATGCGTTATACTAAGGAGCAAAACTTTTATTTTGCACAGGAAAACTATTCTTGTTTATGTTATAGGTTCTCAGATCACCCTCACATCATTCTCATCTGTCTCAATGTCATCCACTAGTTTCCACTATTACTACTGCTTTATTCCTCGGTGCTTGACAGTAAGAAATTGTGTTTAAATTTTAACAGTTGCTTCCAAATGAATGTGACTGAAACATAAAAATGTTAAGTTGAAATGTTATTGGTGGAAAACGATAATGTAACAAGAACGCAAGGAATAATATAATTCAGGGGGTGAAAAGAGAATGCAAGCATGTAAGTTCAGATTGAAATTATATATCCCGTACGTATGCACGACTACACGTATATGCGACAGTTATACCTATACATATATACGTACACACCACAAAGGGTTTGACACACCAACATTATTGTTAAAGTTTTGTTTTCTGATTTCCAATTTTACCTTTCGAAGGGCACGTTGTATCAAATAATAATGATTTATGTATATCGTATAGCTTTTTCACTGGTACTCACTACTAAATTGCGGTATTTTGTTACCTTGGAGAATCAAGAAACAAATAATAGTTAAAGGGAGCTCAATTTCTCAGAAACTTCCATTGGACATGGGATGATAAATTCACATTTTAGTCGTAACTAGTCATAATTCGTGCTTAACTGTGGCTACTCAGTATTAACCATTTAAATTTTTTCAGGTACTTTCATCGAAAACAGTCTGGAAACCAGGGATATGCTGCTTTGGAAACATCTTTCAAAAGATTGTCATGGACGTTAAGCTAAGTACCACGCATTAACTATATTTGGAAAGCATGGCCCTCTAAATTTAGTTGTCCTATGAATGCTTAGTTGCAAACAGTGTTACAAACTGGTTGCTCTCCAGTTCGTCGTCTCTCCGAAAATGACGATGTCCGAAATGTTGACGTCATATAAGGAGGATGACACAAACACTCAAAAAGTAGCCAAGAACCTGTTTGAATATTGTGTTGCCAACAGTGAACATAAACTAGCTGCTCTCCAGTTCATCTCTCCGAAAATGACGATGTCCGAAATGTCGACGTCGTTTAAGAGGATGACACAAACACTCGAAATGTAGCTAAGACCTGTAGGATATCCTGCTGACAGTCACAACAAATGGGCACAGGTTATCCTTCTCCCGGAATATACGATGGCCAAAATGTCTTGACGTTTTGGTGACGACCGATTCGCGCTTGACATTAGAGGGGTCCTATAAGGGATTGAGCCAATCGGTCTATGTGCCCTAGAGGCTGTAAGATATTGTAGAGGCCAACAGACTTCATAAATTGTCATTGGTAATCCTTCTCTTCGGAAGACGATGGTCGGAAGATACGATGGCCGAAATGTTGTCATCGTATAAGGGGACTGCTCCAATGGGTCGATGTGGCAGAGGGTCTGTAGGAACATCTGAGTCTTATTAAGCATTCATGAACTTACAATACTTTTGGGCAGTACTGTTGATTATTTGGCTTTTGTTTGTGGCTATTCAGTATTAATAAATTTTATTTTTTTCAGGTACCGTACTTTCATCGAAAACAGTCTCTATGCCAGGAATACAGTGAAATCTCGATACAACGATTTTGCAGGGACCAGAAAAATATATTGTTGTAGAGAGATATATTGCTATATCGAGAATTTACAAAAAATGTTCAAATTTTGGTAGTATATAGGAAACAGCTGAAATTCTTTAAGTATTGAGAAAAATAAAGAATTTTATCACAAGGACTGCTATACTGTACTATGTTCATTCCACCCTTAAATTATTACACTATGAGCAAACACATTTTACATTGCATTATAGCACAGCACCATGAACAGAATGACTCATTTTTGCCTCTGTTTGTAAAAGTCAGAAATGACAGTCTGTTTAGCTTTTTTATGAACAGGGATACACACAATGCCCTTATTTGATTCGAGGTTCACTAAATGACATTCTGGCACCGATGGAACACTCGACAGAAAATTCTGCAGAGCCTCGCAAGCACAGAACACATACATAGAGGCAATGGCTTCGAGTGCGGTTAAGGTTGGTATATAGATGCACACTTTGCTCTACCTCCTCTTCTTCATCTTCCGCCTGCTTGTTTTGGATTTCCTCAATGTTTTCTTCCGTTAGCTCTGGGGAGTTCATGATTTGCACTTTCACGACCTATTTTTATCCTTGTACCGAGGAAAAGGTATTTTACGGGGATTCTAAATGTAATCGTAATGGAGAGGTTTATTGTTATTAGAGTATCGTAAAACCGAGGGGAATTTTACATTATTTTAATGGAAAGAATGCCGGGACCAAAATATTTTAACGTTATAAAGAGTATTATCGTTATATCAGTAATCGTTGTACGGGGATTTCACTGTATGGTGCTGTGGAAACATTTTAAAAGGGTTTTCATGAACGTTCTGGCGTAATTCTTTTCTCTACGGTAAGGGCTTTTAAATGCCGACGAACTGCTCACATTGAACATTGCTCTAAGGCCAATATTCCACTATCCAATGCATTGGACAAGAACTTCACCAAGAAACTTGTCAGGCGATATTTGAATCCAAGATGCACTACGCTACATCTAACAGCTTCGACCAAAACCAGTTTTCTTTGTACAAGGCTATCTAGGGAAAGCTTGAATTTCGAAAGGTAAATCATAAATGATTCTATATAATGGCACTAGCTTAAAAGACCTGGCGTCGCCCGGGTTTTGTATTTTGTAATTGGAAATTAACTTATGAAGGATTTTCAATTTTAAATTCTAGGTCCTTATATAGGCATTTATAATTTGATATAGGAAGAACGACTTATTACACTCAAACTATTCCCTCAGAAAACGCTTGATATAGTTTTTTATGGCTCATAGAGGATCTAGAATGTTGCATCCCATCGCTTGTACAGTGCACAGCAAGCCTGGTAGAGGTTTAAATAAGAAGAAACAGAAATTCCTGTAACATAAAATTGTAATATCGAGGCGGGAAATTTCCCACTCTTGTGTTACCATAAAGCCGTTTTGGGGATGAAATTAAACAGAAAGCATTAGCACTTTCATACTTTTCTCTCCAAAAACCTGCAATATAATATAATAATATACACATTACCATACCTCGTTTTGTTTTCTCTATGTCCAGGGTAGAGAAAGTTATGTGATTCCATTATTTTAGTGGATTTCATTCTGTAATATTTATTTATAACATGAATTATTTTGATAACTTCTCTTATTTGTCAAAAGTGCATTTCATTTGTTTTTTCCAAGCCCATCATATACCATTTGGCAACAATATATTCTGTGATTTGGAATAGATAATTCTATGTATAAAGGGATTAAGTATTTTCAAAAACATTTAATTTTTGGCATTTAGAATCAGAATTTTTCAAAATCCTTTCTTAGTGAGCACCTACATTATGAAACGAAGGTACTGTCAAAATTCCAAGTCTCTACCTGTTATAGTTTAGGCTGTACGTTGATTCCTGTCATTCAGTCAGTCAGTCATTCATTCAGTCAGTCAGTCAGGACAAAGCCTTTTATATATATATATATAGAGATTAATTGTGCAAACTGTGAGAAAGTATATGTGGGTAAGACTAAGAGAAAGTTGGAGATTAGGGCAAAGGAACACATGAGACATTTAAAATACGCAAATACGGATAAAAATGCAATAGCGGCCCATTTTTGGAATGAGGGGCATGACATCGATTGGGATCCAAAACTGATAAAATGTGTCGAAGGTCACAAGGAACGCTAGGTGTGGGAAAGGATATTCATCCACAAACATAAAGGACACCTTATGAACTTCGACATCCCATCAGACGAAGATCTCATCGCCGAATGCCACATACTTCCACCAGAGCGCAACAAAAACGGCCAGCCGGCAGTTGGTGTTAACCTGATGATTATGAATGACGAGGGTCTTCGAAACTAGTACAGGTATTTATAAAATAAGTGAAGCATAGTGCTAAACCCAACTCAATATTATTAAAAAAGTTTCTCTACTTATTCATCTACATCACTTTCTGGAACTGTATCAGTGCTAAGTTTTTCAAGTAGTTCAGGTCTCAGTCTATGCATAATTCATAGATAGTGAAACAAAGTTCAACTTTTTAGACAATAGTACATCTGACTTGCACTACTAGAAGGTTTGCAATTTGCTTTATGTGTGCTCCATAACCTGCACACCAATGTAAGCTTAGCGGCCTGTTACACTGAGCTTCGATCGATCAAGACCAACCAACTGCCATCGAGCACTCTCGACTATATTTCTGTTCCTTGTCACACAGCATCGAGCGTCACCGATCAACGAAAATATTATAGGTTATGTACCCATATGATTTTACTAGGTCTACTCATCACTGTATATTAGAGGTAAAGTATATTACCTTATTAGGCCTACGTGTGCTATCTCCTGCACAATATCATACTACATGTGTTGGGATGTAAGGTTTAATATTATGCCTACTATCTGAGCTACATCTGTTTACTTGAGGCTTCAGCAGTAGGCCGAGTGAAGAGGTTTGTTGTAGTTTGATAGCCCACCGCTAGGTGCTACAACTCAATGTATATTTGTATTAGTACAATTAAATTACAAAAAGAAGATATCGTTTTAAGTGCCTTGATGGATTCGTGCAATTCTATTTCATTCAAAAGTGAGTCTAAAATGACATTATTGTGAAAGTTAAATCTTTCAGCATCGATTCTGAAATTCAGGTGGGTATGAAGCTTCTGAGTGCTGCCACCAGTTGCCATCGACCTTCGATTGAAAAACGGACAGGTTTGATTTCACAGACCAGTTGATCCCTCTCGCTCATTGTTGATCGGTGGCAATCGATGCTATGTGACTGGTACCACTGCTGTCTGTAGGTTAGTTATATCAGTCGGTTGGTTGCTGTCGCTCGATCGACCCAGTGTGACAGCCCCCTTATATGAGGGCCATCCGGAAAGTAAGTTCCGATCACCGATAAAGAAAACAAAAACATCAAAAAGCAAAAAATATTTATTGCAAATTTACAGAGATTTACTGGCTTCTTCTCTACATAATCACCACCATTAATGAGGCATTTATCGTACTGCTGCACCAACATTTGTATACCCATGTCATAGGACTCTGCTACCAATGTTTGGAGCCATGAAATCACTGCATTCAGCATTCCACGTCTCTTGTTTTAGATCACCCTCCTCAGGGTTTTCCATGTTTGACAATACATTTACGGTCTCCCCTCGCAGTAAAAACTCATACAGGAGGACACCACGTCAATCCCAGATTTTTTTGACAGGGATTGTTTGCTTGAATTTGATCTTCACAGGTGAACCACTATGCCACCAATGCATAGATTGTTTTGTTTCTGGTGTGGCATGCGACACCCATGTTTCATCCCCAGTGACAACATTGTCAAGAAACTCATCACCTTTCTCTCCGAACCGCTGGCGGCATAGTCCTATGACACGGGCATATGATTGTTGGTACACCGCTAAGATAAATGTCTGAATAACAGTGCCGACTATGTAGAGAAGTAGCCAATGAATCTCGGTAAATATTGCAATAAATATTTCTTACTTATTAATGTTTTTGTTTTCTTTATCAGCAATCAGAACTTACTTTCTGGAAGACCCTCATAATATACTCCTACACATCTTATTGAGGGTATAAGGTCGTAAAGAAACTCAACGTATTAATATGACTCTCATTGGACTAAAATTCATTAACTATATCATTACAATGTTTAATTAAGTAAGTCTATTAAATCTATTCTGTAGTGATTATGTTCTATTTCAAATTAATTCATTAATATTTTTAGGCTTGCTTTAATTAATTCTTCTCCACAACTGAAATGCAACTAATTGTTAATTATTTTTACACCCTAACCAACCTTTATATTTTATAACTTTCCTTTAATTTCATTGTGTTATGTTTATTTTGTCACAGTACTATGATATGACTGTAGGCCTAAAGGAAAAAATTGAAATTCAAATAGTTCATCGGGTCTCCCTTTATATCAGAACCTAACTTAGTTGTCACTGGTCTAGTTGTCTGTGGCACCTCCAAGCAGACAATGCTGGATTCTCTTATGGGTTATTTACTATCCGCGCGCGATTTCTTGAGCGCTCGGCTCCCTAGTCCTCATTCGGTAGGTTTCGTTCATCTTCGTAGGTTAAGCTGACAACATTGAAACACGAAGTACGCTATACACCCTGACATCTAGTGGCTTCAATACTAAGCTTTCATTCTGTCTCAGGATTCTTATTTATTTATTGACATTATCTTTTCTGACGCATCGAGTTATGGAGAAAAATACAATCTTTCGAACTGCTGATTTCACAAACACATCATTGTACATCCAACACTTTCCTCACCTCTTTAATAATTCCGTATGTGCTAATTTCTGACGATCCCGTGAACTCTGATGTCAATTTCATGGACTGAAAGTTTAGCAAACTTTTCACAATTTGTATTAAATACGTTTAAAATTAGCCCTATAGCTTTCTCCACTTTTAGATGCCTTTCCTCTCTTACGTTTTAAAACACGAAATGGTGAAGCATGTTCTGCTAAGACTCTTCTTTATGCTTAAAATTAATCATCCAGTGTAAAAAATATTGAGCCTATATTATGCTTAATATTCTTATTTGATGACTTATTTGATAACCAAAGGCTTATGACGTGTAATAAATTGTTACGCAATACCGTCACCACGTTATATTATTGGACTGCATTAAAATCGTTGTATATTAAAGTCACTACATAAAATACCATACGCGCGATTCTGCTGAAACGATATTTCTTTAGTTGACAACACTGCAGAAAGACTGGCGGAATAGCTATGTTTTGTTCCCCCGACCCTCACTCCCCCATAAATCCAGCGCTCAAGGTATGGCGCGCGGGTAGTATTGTGTTTATGAACGAAGTTTTTAACAGGTTTGCTTGTCGAATGTGTGTTAATTTGATATATATATGTTATCACTGGTATAGATGTTTGCTGTATTGTAAAGAACTAAATAAGGGTCCCGAAATAAATCTCCTGCAGTTAGGGGGTATTTTATTTCCCACTTTCCAGGCATTTTTGAGAAAATCTCAATAAACAATTTTTTTTTAATGCAAAGTCCCCTTAAATATAAGAGAAAGTTGTCGTGCCATATCCTCAGAAGGTACCTAACCCAAATACAAAATGTTTTTTCGTACGATTTTCGGTTACAAGAGGCCTTTTTGGAAAGAGCATGTATTCACAGTGGGTGGCTTATAATTACCCTTCAGAGAATTTTTTCGAAAAAAAGTTTCAAATAAAAGTTTTACCTCTCAGTATAAGCAACCCATGTGCAGAACTTACAGAAAATCTTTAGAGCTGTTTACGAGAAAATCGCAAAAAACGAAAATTTTTCATGTCAAGTCCCACTAAGAATAAGAGAAACTTGTCGCCAATCTTTAGTTCACATCTCAGAAGGTACCTGACACAAATACGGAATTTTGTTTTCCTACGATTTTCCATTTTGGAGCAAAGCATTTGACAGACATCCACACACAGACATGTTTCCAAAAATAAATAGTATTTTTGGATTCAGGGCGCTTCAGAACGTGTATTTATGTTAAAAACTCAACTTTGAATTTGGGGGTCGAAAACAATACTTCTCTACCTATAGTACCTATGGTACGGGCGAGGAAGTAAAAAATTCAGGGTATTTTTGTGATTTTTCTAACTTATTATAATTATTCTGATAGACTTAAATGTCATCTGCATCAAAGATTTTGGCATTTGTTTTTAGGAAAATACAGTAAAACCTGTCTTAAAGACCACCCCTCTTTAGCAACCACCTCCTTTAAAGACCAATTTTCCAGGAACAGACAGTAAAACCCATAAGGCCAATGTTATTTGTACCCCTATTAAACGACCACCCCTCTCCCCGACCAACGACCAGAGTTTAATTTTCGTTAAACTCCTCTATAACGACCAAAATCGTAAAAAAATTTTACTCAAATGATAGGCATTAATCAGCATTTGAAGAAAAATACTGATGTGGGCACTGCAATTTTCAATACAATGCTTTGGGTTGTTTTCTTTTCGCGTTCTGGGAAAATCCTTCCAGTAGACAGCGTACGAGTACCGTACAGCACACTGCGTGAAAAGAACACATTCCAATCTCCTACTTCTGACCTGCTTGTTTCAATACATTTAAGAATTCATGCCTTTATTATCTACATGATCGCAGTGACTCGGGGGGGGGGGGGGGGTAATTTTATTTCTTATGGAAACGTTTATTCAGTGGACATGAGGGGGTTCTGAAATTCTCGATTCTAAGAAACGTGCTGGACGAGTCCCTTTCATTGTCCACCAAGCAAAATGTAATGTAGGGAAAATAGACGTGTCTTTCTTTTCCTGGAAAACATTACCCAGGTATACTGTAAATAGAGGCTCGGTGTTCTGGACCTGCATAGATTAAAGTGTCTTATTGTTGTGCTGAAAATTTTAAATACATTAAAAGTAAATAATAATCAACTGTGTGTTACATAAGACACCTACTGTATTTTACCGTATTTATTCTATTGTATTTTCACTTTCAAGACATAAAACTGCATTCCCCCTATTAAGAGACCACCCCTCTTAAAGACCACTTTTTTGTGGAACCAGCGATGGTCGTTATATAGAGGTTTCACTGTAGTCGAATTGAATGATAATGTTATTTTTTTTTCTAAGCTTGAATATTGCAGTGGCCTACTACATCAAAAAAGTTGTTGAGAGGTCGTCATTTTAGAACATTTGGTATCTATCCCCATAGCAAAGTAATATATATATATATCTTACTCTTTGCTCTAGAATTGTTTGGACTTGTAACATTGGAAAATTATTTAATCTACAGCGTGTTTCACATACAAGTTGGCCAATCATGCGGTGTTTGTTATATTATTATTAATAGTCTTGATACTTTTCACTTCACACTCCTTTCAGCTTTGAAGCCATATCAGGAGTTCAGGATCTGTGTTTATGAAACTATTGATTGTCAATTGTTTTATATTGTTGGTGTATTTCATGGAGTAAATTTCAACTGATATTAATTTAAATGGACATGATATAGGATGAAATAGCAAGAATGATTCATGGTATGTAACTATTCACTTTGGTAAGAGAAGCAACAGACTTCTGAACGCCTACAGACTGTGTATACACAGTCTGTAGGCGTTCATGGATGATGGACACACTAGTCCTACATGCCCATTCATACCGGATAACAGCATGTACTTCCATTGTCGACCACGTTTTCAGTACACGTCCATCTGCCATCGTGATTTGTACTCTAACCTCGGGCACGCCAGTCTACTGCTACTCTCTCTTCTTCGGGACTCTACTCATGCATCGTTTCTCCTCTGCTGACGCTCTTTCCGTCGTTGAACCAGCAATAGGTGTCGATTCTTATGGCAGTTGTTTGCTTCATCTGCTTTACCATCTTCACTTTAAAAAAAAACGACGAAACTTACTTTTGGAACATCCCTCGTACATTAAAAGAAAAATAATAATAATAAAAAAAACTCATTGAAAGTAAATTTTGGCATCACAAAACGTTTGAACACAAAGTGAAACAACAGAAGAATGTAATTATAATTTCACGTACAAAATTATTTTAAAGATTCCCTTGAAGACTTGAAAGAGCGCAGATCTTATCCTTGTTGGTTTTCTTGTATGAAGGTTCATCTTTATTTTCTATGTTTTCATGAAAAGAATCTATTTTAGAGTTAGTTCTCATGACAGTTTCATCTAAAATGTCTTCCATTCCATGAAGAAAAGCTGCCATATTTGTTCCATATAAGAAATAATTTCACAGGTAAACGTACAGAAGCTGTGCATTAGAAGGAATATTCATCTGTCAGGCGGCGTAGCTCCTACTGAATCATTCAATGTTACCATGATAATCACATGAGCGAACAGGTGATATATTCACATAGAAGACTAATATTTAAGTGAGAGTCTTTGAGTAGATGAGCGCGATAGAAGCATAACCTGCGCTCTGGTAGCAAAAGACAGGAACCACATCGGTCTGTGAGATGAATTTTCTGCTTTAAGGGTTAAAATACCCTTACGGGTACTGATCTATAGAGTATCTTTAAATTGAGCATTTTTGGATCAGCAGCCATTGTGTTTAGTTCCCAGAGGAATTATTAATGTTTAATTAAGTCACTGCGTGATTGGCTGAGAGAGTAAATCATGTGACCAGCAATGTTAATGAAATTCACCTGCTTTCATTTTTATAAAATTGTTGTTTAACAAAGTTGCTTTATTACAAGTAATTAATTACGGTATTGTTTTTCTTTTAACTAGCTGTGTAGGGCAATATTCAGGAACATCTAATGGAGGAGGAAATTGAGTCATTTTGATTTATTTTATTTTATTCTGACCATCAGAACATATTACATGTTATGGGACATGCCAACATACAAGTGAGAGTATAAATTTAAGAAATATGTAAAATGTGAAAATCTACTCTTATACAATTCAACAGCCCTAAATAGCGTGCTTGCTCGCCCGCTTCGTGAGACATCGGGTATACCCGGCGATGTTCGTATCTCTCAGTCTAAACTTTCATGACGACTACAAAATTAGGAAGGAAAACTGTTTCTTTATTATATAAGGCCTAAGTGAAATTAACAAAATGAACAAATATTCTAATTTATATTTTTACTTACAATTTTCATAGCTCTGAACCACAAACATTTTTAATAATCTACCAGTGAAATTTTCTTAAAAATCCTGGAGTCAATGAATAATGGCGGGCGAAGCCGGGGGGCAACAGCTGTAAAATATTGATGGTTTTATCTCTTGAAATATCGCTGATAATAATAATCCAAACAAACCATTCCTTCCCTTGAAACATTATATAATTTCTGAAAATTACACTGAATTGATAAAATATAATTCACATCATATTCATGTCAATAAACAGTTGAGAAACAATATGTATTACGTGTTCACCCATGGCCTCCTTTATAGGTTCTTTGGAACTGCATAATCGATTCTGATATAGTTTTCCCAGGGGGCGCTTTAAAGCCGGAATTTTAGCTGTTTCATTAATTATTAATGGCTTAGTTTATGAATGATTCGCGTGCAAGTGTTAATAAATATAATGCTTTAATAATTATTATTATGCTCTTAATTTTTAATTTTTAAAAGAATTATCGTGGGTGAAGCCACAGGCACCTCCTAGTTTCTTTACAAAATACACAACATAAAATAATATTAATGAATTATTGTGTTAACTTACAACACAATACAAAATTTATAATAACATTACATTACATAAAAATGTAAACATACAAAGGTGCTGAGTTATCCTGTTGTTTAAGTTGTTCTATCAATAATGTTCTGATGTTATAAATACAGAATGACTTTGTATTAACTTCTAAGAACAGAGTAGGCCTAAATAGCCTACATGTTTATATAGTTAAATAAATAGGCTAGTTAAATAAACATAAAATTTAGAACAGGAAAGGCAGTGCATCACTGGTTGACAGAATCGACCACGCAACCGGCAATGTAATTAAAATTCACATGCTGTTCATCGTTTATAAAATCATACAAGTAATGAGTTCTTATTTTTGGGTCTAACTTATATCAGAAAAATCATACTGTGGAGAAGGAGGAGGTCTCAAAAGTAAAAAGCTTTTAATTGAGGGACAATTACAAAAATAAAATTTAATAATGTAGACTTACAGTAGGCTATATCATAAGAATTTAGTGTATAGGCCTACCTGTACTTCTTTAGAAGTTACATTGTCATATCAAAGAACAGAAATAAGATAAAAATGCAGTGGTTGACAGAATAAACCACGCGACTGCTAGTATTCCAATAATAGATGTTACCCCTCGAGAATTAAACTAGATTTCTGTACTTTCTGTTTATGAACATTGTCTGTTAAGTAAGCTACACTGATATTTAGATTTTCTTAACATTTGTGACAAAACGTAAACATTTGAAAGTCCACTTACAGTTTATTGCTTTGAGCATTTACAATTATTAGGTATTAATCTTGTGTTTTTCAGGTAAAGAAAATACAGGTTGCGGCAGAAATAATTAGGCGATGTTTATTTGGAAAATTTAAATAAAAACTCGCATTTATTTAGTAAACACATACATTACTGTAAAGTACACAGTCTACCATTACCTTTGCAAGTCAAGTTTTGAAGATAATCTCTTTCAGGTGAGCACCATTGTTCATCACACAAACCTCTGCACGTCGCCTTAGACTGTTCATAGCTTTCCTCACCATATCCAGCGGAATTTGTTCTATTGCGGTAGTGATGGAGTCCCTCAATTCCTGTAAGGTGTGAGGTCGTGCTGTATAGACTTCTTGCTTCAGATACCCCCGCAAGAAGAAATCACACGCAGATAAATCAGGTGAGCGTGCAGGCCATGTAACATTGCCATTACGAGACATTACTCTCCCTGGGAACATTCGGTTAACAACTGCCATAGATGCATTTGCTGTGTGTGATGTGGCACCATCTTGTTGGAACCATACAAGGTGTCTACGAAGCCGACGTCTACGCAGTTCTGGGTTCAAAAAGGTATTCAGCATCGTCACATACCGAGGAGACGTCACAGTTACAGTGTTTCCTTCATCGTCCTCAAAAAAGTATGGTCCAATAATCCCATACCAACCAACACCACACCATACTGTAACCTTTGGGCTATGAAGTGGCATTTCATGTAAAACCTGTGGGTTGATGGTGCCCAATATCTGCTTTTGTGCCTATTAACAGATCCATTGAGATGGAAATGTGCCTCGTCAGACATGAGTAGCTTCTGAAGAAACTGCGGGTCCTCATTATGCATTTCTAACACCCTCTCACAAAATTGTGTCCGTTGATTCAAGTCTTGAGGATGTAATTCATGTACCAGTTGAATTTTGAATGGGTGAAAGTGTAGATCCTCGCACAAAATCCGTCGGACGCTTCTATCGGAAATGCCTAGTGCCGCAGAATGTCGGCGAGCGGAACGCCTAGGACTACGCAACAATGCCTCCCTTACTCTCTGTACATTTTCTGGAGTTCGCACGGCACGTGGACGACCTTCAGATTTCTTATTTGTGGCTGAAGCAGTTCCTCTGAATTGTTTTACCCAATTCAAAATGGTCTGTCGTGTTGGAACTTTTCCATTTCTTCCTAAGTTGAAATGTCTTCTGAATCCACGTTGCGTCAAAGTGGCGAAGTCGTTATTCTTAAAAAATATTCAACTGCGAAAGGGCGTTGTGCACTCGACCAGCGATCCATGGCAAACTAAATGGTATGAATCACTTAACAAAACAAAACAATAATCAGAGCGCTACCTATCGGGATAAGTAATTGGTGCGAATTCATCTAACTATTTCTGCCACACCCTGTATTAAAATGTAATTTCTGAAAACTTGATAAACTACAGCTAACAGGTTACCTAGCTTTGATGGTGTTGGTATTTGTTTGTTTTATTTTCAGGTCATGACGATTATCTGCAATGGATTTGGAGAAATTAGGAAAGCGTGTGAGGAGTGTGAGGCCAAGCAAGATTAGCGAGCTTCTGACGTGTCAGCCAAGTAGCGATAGCGACACAGAAGAAGAACAGAGTCACCAGACTGCGACTCTGGTTCATGAATTTGGTGATACATTCTCAGGAAGTCTCTTTTGTGATAAGCAACAAGATGAAGGCACAATTCACTTTGTGTCAAATGCTCAACTAACAGGAGAATATGAAGGTAAGTTCTAGTTTACATGAGAAGTGGCTAGCCGAGGGTGTAATGAACCAAATACAATACCAGTTTATATTTTGAACTAGCATGTGCCCGTGGCTTTGCCCACAATAATTATTTCAAAAATTAAAAATTAAGAGCATAATACTTAAAGTATTATATTTATTAACACCTAAATCACGTGGACTATATACCACGATTAGATAGCGTCGCCTGGTAAAAGCGTCCTCAGATTCGAGTTTCTTGGCCCAGAAAACCCCTGTATACTGAGTTTTGTCCAAATCGAACAGTGTTTGACCATATTTAGGCCTATATTGATTATTCCTCCTCTGTGTAGGTTGAAAATTTCATATATCTACAGGCCTTGACATTCTAAACAAATGAATCGTCCAGGATGGACTTACGAAATCAAGCGATCGAGTTCTCTGGCCCAGAAAACCCTTTCATAGTGAGTTTCGTCTAAACCGATCAATGTCTGTCCATTTAGACCTATAGGCTATTCATTATCCCTCTTCCGTCTATGTTGAATATTTCAGATATCTGCATGCCTTGACATTATAAACAAATGCATTGACCAGGGTGGGCTTACAACATTCAAACGATTGCGATCTTTTTATTTCCAAGGTATGACAAAAATAGCCAAAGCCAAATTGATTTGACATTGAAATGTATTACTGAAAACTGATGCTTCGAAAACGCAAAAAATGCACGTTTTCTTCCCGTTTTTCACTCATAACTCACGAATAAAAGTGAAAATTAAAATTTTGGCTTTGAGGTGCATTTTCCGACCCTTCAGTCCACATATGTTTAAAATTTCAGATCTCTGCCATCAGTAGATTTCGCTGGGCATCGCAGACAGACAGAAGGACAAACACTTCCTTTTATTAATATAGATAAACTGTGGCTTTGATTAAATTTATTAGTCTTATATTTAAACAAACAAAATGTTTTAAAATTTGTTAGTAGGCCTAAGTCTTGCAGTATTAGAATTGACTTGCAAACTAAGTTGGTTTTTAACTGTTTTCAAGATGAAATGGAAAACATGTCTAAAAGCCTATTGATGACTTATGAGATACCGGTATTGGCTTTGATTTGGGAATTTTTATTTTAACGTACAGAAAACTGATCTTCATGATTTTAAACACAATAAAAACATCTGAGAATAGCCTCTTCCAGCTTCACTACCAAGAACAATTTCAAATGCATTGTGTTCAGGGTGAAATAAGTCATTAATCATGGGATTTATTCTATGAGGGCTGTTTTTTTTTTTTTTTTTCAACCTTGTTGGGGCATAAAATGAAAAGCACAGTGAAAACCAAAACTGTTTGTTTGAAGAATTTAGGTACACCTTCTAGCAACTTCTCTACATAGTCACACTCTGATTTAGACATTTGTCGAAGCGTGGTACCAACTTTCCAATACCCTCTTCATAGAAGCTTGCCGCCAGCACATTGAGAAGGGTCTTCATGACATTTTGAAGTGTTTTGAAATTCTTCGTTGGTGTGGAAGCCAGATCTTAGGTTTGTTCGGGAAATTTGTGTGCATCCATTGTTTGGATTGTTCTTTTGATTCTGGATTGTCGTAAGGAATCCCATGCCAAGTGACTCTCACCTTTTTTGGCAGCTGAAGAAAGATGTGGGAGGACAACAAAGAACTTCAAAACACTTCAAAATGCCATGAAGACCCTTCTCAATATGGTGGTGGCAAGCCTCTATGAAGAGGGTATTTGAAAGTTGTCTCAATCGGAGCGCGAATGTGTAGAGAAGTAGCTGGAAGCTGTACCTAAATGTTCCAAATAAAACAGTTTTGATTTTCACTGTGGTTTCCATTTTATGCCCCATCAGAGGTTGAAAAACAATAGCCCTTGTATAGCAGGTGGTGCAGATAAATATCAATTTTTTGCTATTCCTTTTGATTATTTTACATTGATTTCCTCTTCAATACCTTGTGCTACCATTTCAGGACCTGGAAAGATCTTGACAATATATTTAGGTGGTACATAGGATTTTTTTTTTTTGGCCTATCAGTTTACTCCATTTTGTTTGTTCCTACCAATAAGAAAAATCAACTTTATCAATTTCAGAGTCACTGTCTTGGTTAATCATCACTATTATCCTCACAGTTGTCTTTTTCATCAAGTACCCTAAAATGGCTCATTCTAATTACTGTTCCATCATATTTTTAGCCCTAAATTAGAAACGTCAACTATTAGCAACATTTTATAATAATCTCTAATAATGGACACCTCTGAAATATATGACCTAATATATGAGCTTTCAGGAATGTCAGTGTTATGAGGCCTGATAATTTTAGTTATAAATCTAGTTGAACACCCAAGCATTTCACTTAAATAAAGCCATGCTGTGCTAAAACTAGTGAAATTTTGTACAAGATGGCAAGGAATGAGTACAAAAGCACAATAACACAATCTAAACTGGAGTGTAACAAGTTGTTGATTGAACATTCTGTAAATAAATGACTCATGAGTCATGAAGTTTGCTCGAAACATGTTCAGGTTAGTGCTTGAATTAAGTGAGGTTACGTATGTTAAACCTCCATCTCAAGTTTCAAATGTAAGGTGGCTTGGACGCTTATAAACTCTTCAATCAAGCCTAGCAGGGAGCCATAGATGTACAACCAGAGAATTTCATTAATTATCGTATTATTCTTCTTCAGTTGAAGAAATTTGTGAAAAACAAGATGTAATGCACTAATTATAATGTTTGTGCTAATACACTTTTAGATAATAGATCTATACCGCAGGATGGGAACAGTAAATGATGTCTAACTGTGGTAAAAAACATGGACAACTCTGACAGCAATAATATTATTAAATCAGTGATACAGTTCATATGTATTCCTCTGACCTTATGCATCAACATAAGTCTCAGAGCGGGAATATTCCCTAGTATATTTAAGATCGCTAAAACTGTACCTGTTTTTAAGAAGGGAAACAGAAATGACCCAGCAAGCTATGGGCCCATTACTTTATTGCCTGTGATCAGCAAAATACTTGAAAGTGTAGTACTGATGCAACTAAGTGAGCATTCACACCCAAGTAGCATAGCATGCGAATCGCACTACCTGGATGCGATCTGCAGTTTAATGTAAATTGTATATTTTCACTTGAACTATTGAGAAACCCATTTAAAATGTAATTTACCTCAAGAGGATATAGTTTCAGCAATTTAAACCCAGGCTTTTTTCCTACTAGTTTTGATTGCCATATCGTATGTTAAATAGCTCACACAGATATCTGAAATTTTCAACATAGACGAAGAGGGATAATGAATAGCCTATAGGCCTAATTGATCATTTTAGACAGAACTTGCTATGCAGGGGTTTTCTAGGCCAGTTAACTAGATCACTTGATTTTTGTAAGTCCATCCTGGACGATTCATTTGTTTAGAATGTCAAGGCCCGCAGACATATAATCAATATAGGCCTAAATATGGTCAAACATTGTTTGATTTGGACGAAACTCAGCATACAGGGGTTTTCTGTACCAAGGAACTCGAATCTGAGGTTGCTTTTACCAGGGGACGCTACCTAATCGTGGAATGCACTCCACGTGATTTAGGTGTTAATAAATATAATGATTTAACTATTATGCTCTTAATTTTTAATTCTTAATCTTCCAAATAATTATTGCGGGTGAAGCCATGGGCACATGCTAGTAGGGGATATAGGAAAACAGATACAGACGCAAATAATACTTGTAACACAACATGAGGTTGAAAAATGTATTGATAGCTTAATAAACAAAACATAAAATACAACAAAGGATGGAGTAATAAAAATGCCATTTCAGAATTCTTGAATAATTATTCGTTTCTAGAAGAAGCTGTTCCAAAAAAGTTGCATCTTTAAGGGTGGAGATAGTTCAGATCCAATCTCAGTTTCACTAGCCTTAACAAAAATCTTAGACAAATGCATGCATGCAGAATGTCTTTAAAATTTAGCCATTTTTCTGTTTAAAATTAAATCTATAATTGTTTGTGTTTAAGTGTGTTTCTTATTTCCATAAAATCATACTTGAAGATTTCTAATCTAATCTGTGATATATTATTATTATCATTATTATTGTTATTATTATAGTTATAATAATCTGTATCTGTATCTGTTTTCCTATATCCCCTATGGTGGGGTGAAGGGCCTCCAAGTGGAGGTTTCCTTTTACCTGTGTGAATTTTGTTATGCTTATTTTCCGAGAGATGGCAAAGGGACAGGTGGTAAGTCCATCGCCTCTCAACTCCCCTCCGGAAACTAAGGTATTACTTGGATGTGAAAGGGCTGAAGAATTTTGTCCAGAGGCTCTAAATTAGGCTTGGAGTTCTTTTACGTGCCGTAAATCTATGACACGGACCCCCAGCTTAAAGTCCCTCCTGGAGGACTCTGTGCCCAGGATTTTTATGTCCTGAAAAATCCATCGACCGTGGCCGGGTTTGTTCCCATGACCTTTGGATCTACAGGCGGACACGCTACCTCTAGACTACTGTGACGACATTCATAATAATAGTTATTGTAAAATTATTATTACCAATATAATCGTGAATGATAGTGACCAACATATTATGGGTTGCATCGACTGTAAGTCTACAAGGACGACATTGAAGTGTGTATGACAGAATTATAATAGGTGTCGTTAGATTATGTAAGGTTATCTGTCTGGCCTGCATTTTGCTGAAACTTGTAATATATTTCAGAGTAATCATCTTGTGAAAAATATTATTTCTTTGGTTGTTCCATTCGCCTTGGTTCCATTCTACTTCAAGGATGATTAAAATATATTGTAACAAGGGCTCGTCGGGGTTCAAAATGAGAACCGAGTTTATAATTGAAGGATGGAGGTTTCTTTATTTCCTACAACAATTGTCAATACAGCCAAAAAACTCCAGACTATTCGCCAGTTCACTGTCCTGTTCAGTGCTCACTCTCACTGTGCTCAGTCCTAATTACAACACTGTTCCGTTCGCACACACTGTGCGGACTCCCAGTCGAGATGATTCCACGTTGCGCCGGTCAACTCCACAGTCCTCGCTGCCGCTGTACAATTCACCCGTCGCGCAGAGTTCCCCAGGACGGCACTGCCTCAGCCCAGATCAGCTCACCAGCTCTTTCGTTCACCCTTCTCTCTGGTCACTAGTTCCCCGTTGACTAGGTCTTCCGCTCGCGGGTCCCTCCGGTCATTGGCTCTTCAGCTTCCCATGTCCGCAGCTGCGCTGATCGGTTCCCTCCGTCCAGCTCACCCTCTGACGCTGACGCTCGCCGCTACTCATGGACTGCCTCTCGCTGACTGACTCTTCACGGACTGTCTCTCCTCTGATGTACTGACTCTTCACACTGAACTGACTCGGCTCGGCTGCTCGCAATCCTTATATAGCCTTAACGAAAGTTCCAGAGCCGAATATTCCAGAGCCCCGCCCGCGCATGGTCTAGAATGTCCGTGCGGGGTGCCGTCACAGCCCTTAGCGCGTGGCTCCACCTCTGGCCCCTCCCACGAGCGCACACCGTCACTCACCGCGCCGTGCCAGGGAATAGGCCGCACCCGTTGCCGCGCGGCTCCAATCAGCAATAAGAGGGCCGTCCCTTTCTGGATTTATCTAATTCTAGCGCTTTCGGCCCGAATCCCTCTTCTATCAGCTTCTAGGCTTTTCTGGCTTTGTCACATTGCCCCCTCCTTAAGGGCCTTCGTCCCGAAGTGCCCCATGATATGCCGCCAGACGATCCAGATAAACTACCAGCATCTTCCCTCTTGGCTGTCGCTGGATGCGGTAGACTTCTGGCCACTTGGTGAACTACTCCATGGTCAACAACAGGTACCGATTTCCATAATCAGTAATGGAGCATGGGCCTGCCACGTTGTATTGCCTCATGGCCCCACGGCTGCGAGTTCTAGGCCCTCTGCTGTCATCGCCGGTGTCGCATTGTTGACGCCACCTCTCGACGTCACTGCATTGGTACAACCAGTAGAACCTTCTCCGCAGTTTGTCGAGGATCCGGTTCACTCTCAAACGGTCACCTGTCGCTCTTGCGTGGACTTCCTCCAGGACCTCCTGGATTCTGACTTTCGGAAGGACTAGGTGCTCCGCAGTCGCCTTCCCATCCGCAGTCTCCCAGCTTCCTTTCAGGACCCCGTCCCTGACCACTAGGGCGTCCTGCTGGTTCCCATAGCCCTCGTAGATGGCGTTGCGACTGGCTACCTCTTCCCACGTTGGCCCCGTACCTGACATGAGGTCCCGCGGTGTCTTTCCCCCGTCCACATCGTCCCACGGTGTCTTTCCCCCGTCCACGTCGTCCCGCGTTGTCTGTCCCTCGTCCACGCCCTCACGCGGTGTCTCTCCGGCGTCCACGTCGTCCCGTGGTGCCCATCCTACGTCCACGTCGTCCCGCTGTGGTTCACTCAGGGCGTGATCTTCCCCTTCGGTAGCTGGTGGTACGGTGATGGCCATGTCCTCTTCTTTTTCTTCCATCTTGGCCTGTCTCTCTGGATCACTTTTCACGGCCACCAGTTCGCTGCCCGGTTCATTCAATCTTTCCTTGGCCGGTGTCAGTTCCTCCTCGAGTTCTTTCTTAGGGCCTAAGTGCAGGTTCTTCAGTTGACTTTTCATTTCCCTGCTCAGGATCTCTCTCGTTTTGGCCAGGGCATCTCTCATTTCGGTGTTCTGCTGGTCCATTTTCTCTGTCAGTCGGTCGTTCAGCTGGTTCATTTCCTCGTTCTGCTGGTCCATTTTCTCGTTCTACTGGTCCATTTTCTCTTTCAGGTCGTTCACGGCGTGCAGTATTGATTTTAACAGGTCCTCCATCTTGCGTTCCTTCAATTTTATCCCACTTCTGACACCAGTGTAACAAGGGCTCGTCGGGGTTCAAAATGAGAACACCGAGTTTATAATTGAAGGATGGAGGTTTCTTTATTTCCTACAACAATTGTCAATATAGCCAGAAAACTCCAGACTATTCGCCAGTTCACTGTCCTGTTCAGTGCTCACTCTCACTGTGCTCAGTCCTAATTACAGCACTGTTCCGTTCGCACACACTGTGCGGACTCCCAGTCGAGATGATTCCACGTCGCGCCGGTCAACTCCACAGTCCTCGCTGCCGCTGTACAATTCACCCGTCGCGCATAGTTCCCCAGGACGGCACTGCCTCAGCCCAGATCAGCTCACCAGCTCTTCCGTTCACCCTTCTCTCCTGTCACTAGTTTTCCGTTGACTAGGTCTTCCGCTCGCGGGTACCTCCGGTCACTGGCTCCTCAGCTTCCCAAGTCCTCAGCTGCGCTGATCGGTTCCCTCCCTCCAGCTCACCCTCTGACGCTGACGCTCGCCGCTACTCATGGACTGCCTCTCGCTGACTGACTCTTCACGGACTGTCTCTCCTCTGATGTACTGACTCTTCACACTGAACTGACTCGGCTCGGCTGCACGCACTCCTTATATAGCCTTAACGAAAGTTCCAGAGCCCCGCCCGCGCATGGTCTAGAATGTCCGTGCGGGGTGCCGTCACAGCCCTTAGCGCGTGGCTCCACCTCTGGCCCCTCCCACGAGCGCGCACCGTCACTCACCACGCCGTGCCAGGGAGTAGGCCGCACCCGTTGGCGCGCGGCTCCAATCAGCAATAAGAGGGCTGTCCCTTTCTGGATTTATCTAATTCTAGCTCTTTCGGCCCGAGTCCTTCTTCTATCAGCTTCTAGGCTTTTCTGGCTTTGTCACAATATTAACAATTCTACGGTGTTGAGGCTAAATTATGTTTACGTATGTGCAGTACAAAAACCTCAAAGCTTATTGATTTATGGAACTCGTACCCATTAATTTTTTCTTGTCAATGATCTATGTGGGTGCCAGAGAAACTAGCTTGTGACAAAATGTTGATTAGTCTAACTTATGTGTTTTAATCCATTTAATATTTCTTTTTTTCCATTTATAATTTACAGTTACTTACTTAAGTTATTACATGTGTATTATTGGTAAATTATTACTAAGCCTGTTGTAAAATAAGATTAATAGGCATATTTATAATTATGTAATCTTAATGAAATGAATGCAGACCTCTGTGCCATTAACTTTGATATATGAATCAATTTGCATTAAACAGAACCATAGCCATGTGCGCTGTGACAGAACTGATTGGGATCTTAAAGGAAGGTTAAACTAAAAAAATACCATTTTCTTATTTTAATCTCATCGCACGGAGCTTTGGATTACGAAACGAATGGTGATCTCGTGAACTTCAGGTGCCCAATATTACGCCTTGTACGGGTGAACTAAAAAGCTGCTGTGACGTCACACCTGACTAACTCCCTGGCAGGACGACGGCTGCTGGTAATGCTCGAGCGTGTGTTTCTAATACACCACAAAGTCTTATTTGTGTTTGTTGTTGATAGAGATGCCTGCAATGTTACCTTCTAAGGACAAATCTCGGTATTCACAAATTAATATCACACGAAAAGAAAATGACAAGGAATTATTTAAAGAATTGCAAGGAAGAAAAGAAAATACGGAATGGTGTAAATGTGGGCTGTGTATACATATGAAAACGGGCCACGAAAGTGTGTGTTGTTGGGACTGTGAAGTAATTTGTGAACAGAAGGGGGTTGTAGACTGTATAACACGACATTGCTCATTCGATAGCGTTATTATAAATAAAGATACACTAGTTGCCAGGCGTTATCAGTTAATACTTAGATCTAATACAGTTCAATACAAAATATTTTTTCGAGATACGAACAGAGTCACATTCAGATTCAGAATCATCTTTTGCGGTGGTAGAAATTTCTGAAATGCTAAAAGAGCTATCTAAATCACAATTTCTAGAAGAAACATTCAATGAATCTGTGCAAACATTGACATAAGTTTCATTTCCTAGTTCACACTGAACGCCTACGCTGTTAGATACTGAATTTTCGTCATAAATACTAGATTCCACATTCATGATTTGTCCATTCCCGGATACTGAAGGATTACTGTTCAAATCTTGCAATAACTCTCTCATTTCCTTCTTCCTAGAGTTCGACGATTTTCTTTACTTCATTGGCGGTGTTTCAGATTTCCCACGCAAAAGAAGTGATGGCACAGCACTTCTTTTTTAAACAGATTGCGGGGTTTCTCCAGATAACTGTTTTCGTAACTGTACCGAAAGCTCGGTATCATTTTCTTCAAAATGTTGTGAACAAACCGTACTGTATTTAGTAAGAACAAATTTTTCTCTTTTTATTTTTATCAGCCATTGCTTATTTACGTTCGGATGACTTATCTCTGTTGGGAAATCGATGAAAAGATATTTTAAGTGTGTCATCACTCTTCGACGATGAGTTTGTACACCCCACAACACAACAATAAACCATTGTTTGAACAGATACTCACTAAAAATCTGTAACAGTAGACAGAATACTGTGAAATGTCTTTCACCGGGCGAGACTGAGCCAAGCCTTCGTCAAGCATGACGTCACGCGCCCATCGCTTTACAATAAATATATTCGTTTTGTGATTAAATGTGAAGGTGTAAAACATTTCTAACAGTGAATATCATTTCTTAAAAACATTTTCTTTCAATCCGTATGAAGAAAATGATACTGAATTTTTAGTTTACTTTTCCTTTAAGAAAAGTGTCTTCTGCACATGCTAAGGTCACTCACTCACTAATAAACGTGACTCGGTCTTTGCAATCCCAGGTCAGCGAGTAGAGAATTCCGTCATCTGCTTAGACAGAGACTCATGCTCGTTGCCTTCACCGGTCCAAGCAGGATTACGATGCTTCTGGCCGTTCTCTACCGGGCGCCCATATAAGGGGGCACAAAATAGCCAAACGCATTATTTTTATTGTTGTGAATTTGAGGAGGTAAACAAACCAAATAAACCAATTTTGTCATATTATAAATACTTTAATCAGTATTTCTAGTTCCACCTATTTTCCTAATAACTTAAAAGTTAAAATATAAAATAAAATAAAAATATTTTTCATAAAAATTGAATGTTTGAGTAAAAAGAAATTACATCCTGTTAAATATTCTACCTATGTGTTCTATTTTTAGTCATATCTTTGCAAGTATAGTTTAATTTTTGTATTACTTAAACATATTCTGTGTTAAAGTTAAAATAATTTTTTTTTAAATTTTCTTTTGTCTTACTGTAAGTCGTACGCTACCTGTCCATTCATGAAAGAATGTAATGGAACCACAATAAATCATGCTTTATACTTCATATTAAACCTTCTGTTTATTCATTTACATAGTTATGATTAGTATCAAATAACAATTTACTGCCATTATCCAAATTAACTTTTTGCTTCGGGAGCTGGACAGCCTAAATCTGCCACTGTATGTAAGCATTATATCTATATATATAAAAATGAATGTATGTGTGTGTGTATGTGTGTGTGTGTGTGTGTGTGTGTGTGTGTGTGTGTGTGTGTCCTTTATGCATTACTACACCATTCATCCGATCGCCATGAAACTTTGGGAAGTTGTTGGGTACATTCCCGGGAAGGTTTCTGTCATACTGCATTTTTAATTTTAGCCTTCATTCGCGAGTTATGAGTGAAAAACGGGCAGAAAACGTGTATTTTTTGCATTTTCGAAGCATCATTTCTCAGTAATACATTTCAATGCCAGTAGGCTGTCAAATCAATTGCAGAAGGCTTTGTCTACTGTTGTTATACCTTTGAAAAAAAAAAGCATCGCGTTCGCTATGGAAGGCAATTATTGTAAACGCCAGAGAAGTTTATGATAATGTAATATTAAATATTTATTTATGGATAACTCAAGTTATTGTAAACGCCAGATAAGTTTATGATAAGGTAATATTAAATATTTATATGCTTCTTATGAAAGAATGAGCAATGTTCAATAAGCCTCCGAGAAGTCATTGTAAACCACTTTTCATTGCAGCAAGAATTATGTCATTACCGTATATTACAATGTTTACTATTTATTAAAAACACGAGAACACCTTTCAATCTTACTCTGATGTTCACAATCACAACACTAGGCATAAAAGTGATATAAACAAACCTTATTGTCAATATTCAAAAACCATAAAAAGTTTCCGATGTGTTTCTATAAAATTATTTAATAAACTCCCCATTTCAGTTAGATCTTTAAGTACATCCAGATTCAAAACTACATTAAAGAATCTCTTAACTATGCTCTGTTTTTACACCATAGAGGAATTTTTAAATTATGAATTTCAATAATATTTTCCATATTAGTATTATGCAAAATTAATTATCTAACTCTATATATTAACAATGTTTGTTTATGTGTACTTATACTTTCTCTTCTGTCATTTGACAACGCCTATACAATCATTACTTCTGTTATGTATTATTTAATGGGAACAAAGAGATTTGATTTGATGGTTTGCAGAAAAATTGGGACTCTGAGTTGAAAAAAACAAAGTTTGTTTATATGGAAGGCTATTGATAAATCTCATGGTGTTGTAAAAGCTAGAGAGGTTGATAAGGTAATATTAAACATTTATTTAACATGGAATATGCTCCTTTTGAAAGATGGTTTACAGAACATTCCGGGGAGGTTGCTTAGTTCGGGGTCCTGGCTACAACATTTCTATATGTAATCATAATTAAAATCGCTTATGTAGGGTCGTTAAATCTGCCTGAAATGTAACGGAATTATAAGTCTGGACAAATGAATATAGAAACTATGGCCTCAGTAGGCTTATTCCATTCTTCATCTATATAAATAAAAACGAATAGGGGAATACAGGCCTAAATGTTCAAACATTGTTCGATTTGGACGAAACTCACTATGCAGGGTTTTTTGGGCCAGGGAACTCAAATCTGAGGTTATTTTTCCCATGCTGCGCTTTCTAATCGTGGAATTGAATTCAAAGCCGGATTTATAGCTGATTCATTAATTAGGCCTATCAATCGTTTAGTTTAGACCTATGAATGCTTCGTGTGCAAGGAGTTAATAAATATAATATTTTAATTATTTTGCTCTTAATTTTTTAATTTCCGATTAATTAACGTGGGCGAAGCCGCGGGGATCTGCTATAAGCTATAAAAAGCTATATATAGTGTTTTCTGAGGGAATAGTTTGTGTGTTCTTCCTTATTTCAAATTCTAAATACCTATATAAAGATATAGTTTGAAAATCGAAAGTCCTTCATAAGTTATTTTCGCATTTACAAAATACAAAACCCGAGCGACGCCGGGCTTTTTAAGCTAGTTATTAATAAAAAAAATTAGGTAAACTGATGTAACAAAGTGCCCGATGGAGTTAAGAAAATATTGAGTTTTAGACCTCGGTTTCTTTAGAAAATTAGTCGGCTTGGATGGCGCAGTTAGTATCGTGCTGGCTTTCTGTGCGCCCAAGGTTGCGGGTTCGATCCCGGCCCAGGTCGATGGCATTTCTGTGTGCATAAGTGTGACAGGCTCTTGTCAGTAGTTTGGCACGTAAAAGAACTCCTGCTGGATAAAATTACGGCACAATGGTGATGGTCACAGACTTAAGTTGCAGTACATCCCGTCGTTAAATAACCATAAACCAACCAAATTGAGAAAATTTTAAATGCATATGTGAAGGAATAAGTGGGATAATTCCTTTTGCTAGCGTTCTAAATTATAATATAATTATAATTTGTTAACTCTCCAAGGAAATAGCTCACCTTGGGAGAGTAAAACAGAGCCAGCCCTACCATGGTAGGAGGCCCTTGCCCTATAAGGGATTGTGACAGGCTTATTTATTTATTTATTTATTTTTTATTATTTATAATTTGTCAAAGCTCAGTGTATTGCAACTTCCAAAGGCTTATGTGAACACTGTAAACAATATTGTTGTCATGAGAACTAAATTGCATTTGAAGAAGTGTGTATAATATTTTCAGCAATTAGGTCTCTAATTGGGCGTTACTCGGGTACCGGTCATCCAGTTTGGTCCAAGATCAACAGGCTTCGTCATAATGGACATTATAAATGCATATATCAGGTTTCATGAAAATCTGATAAAGCTTGTTCAAGTTAAAGCGGCATGCATGGACAAACCACTTTTATATTTATTATATATAATTGATTTAGAACTGTGATAATATTCTTTTGAAGATTCTGAAGACTTTCTAGGTTTTCATTCAACAAACTAAATTTTATTCAGGACCTTTCTTTGTCAGAAGTTAAGTTGAAATGTTGGTGGAATTTATAATTTCTCTTACACCATTCTTAGTTATAGTAGGAAAAGGCAGTTGTGACTCATAAACTTCATGGATAGGAATAGTTAGAATAACTTTAAAGTGTAATTTTGAATTGTAAATGTTGATGTGTAAAATTTAATTTATTTGGTGTTATCCTCAGTGGAGATGAAAACATGTGGACTGTTGACAGAAATAGACTACAAGTAGCGTTTAAAAATTTCTACAAATTAAAGTACACTCAACATTTACATGTGATTCAATAGTCTGTCTTACTACCAGGGCCGTCACGTGGGTGGAGCGATCGTCCCAGGCGCCGCGACCAGGGGGGCACCGTGGCAACGGCAAAAATAAAACAACAAAATTTGAAAAAATAAGTAGGATGTACATAACGTATTTTTTAAAGTTAGGTATAACTGAATTTTGAATATTGCGTTGTATGTTTTTATTGAACAAATAAATATTTGACACCAAACTTGAGGCCGATATTAATATCCCATAATAAATATTTGCTTATAAAGACATATTTACGATCAACTACGTAACAGAAGAGACTGAATTCTCTGGCCATCTTGTCCATTGAAAACGATGAAGCACAAAAAATAGACTTGATGGAAATTCTAACGACATTTGCTCGTGCAAAATCCAGGCGAATGCCATTTAATGTTTAGTATCTTATCTTAATTTGATAAACGCGGTTCCCTTTTCTATATTCTATTCAATGTATGTAACGAGGTTTCCTACACTTAATTTGTAGTCCATTAATAACGCCTATAGTATTTTTTATTATCGTTAAGATTTTCTTACATTACTAAACTTGTATTAATTTGATTTTCTATACAATCTTATTAAAAAATTTAAATAATTTTATTTCTGGTATTTCTGGTAATTGTAAGGTAATCCGATTAGGTGTCTCTTTTGGGCGCAAAAACACAGACAGCGACGCCACCCAACGCGCAACTTTGCTACCCAGCGACTGGACGCGATGCGACTTGGAATTTGTCCAGTCCACGTTGCCCCAAGTCACGTCGCTCATCGCGTGTAACCCCATTATGTTTATACTAGGGAAGAAAATCGATTAAAATTTCTAATTGAGTTAACGCTTGACTTTAATCGATTAATCGATTTGAATGTTCAAGAGACGATCGTAGCTAGTTTACAATAATACCGGCAGCACTAAAATCTCTCTCACTCGGCACTGAGACAGAAGTTTGGTCATTTGACCCATTTCTTGAAACACGTTTTTCAGAATTCGACAAAACCGATTAATCGGAAAATGTAATTGATCGACGATTAAATATTTAATCGATTAATCGGTACAGCCCTAGTTTATACGTATTTGGTAGTGTCGCGTCACGTTGCTCGGTGTGTGTTTGTGTTTGGATCCCTTCAGATAGGTGGAATGTCGGGAGGGTGCACGTGGGATTGAGTTTGGGCGAGGAGGGGGGGCGCCTGACGAAATCTTGCCCCGGGCGCCAAGAAACCACGCGACGGCCCTGCTTACTACAGTACCTAACAGTAGTGATGGGTCCAACCAGCTCAAATGCACGAGCTAGCTCTTGCTCCCGCTTGTAAACAAGAATCGTTCAAATTAGTCAGTTTGTTCACGAGCGAGGTACGAGTTTGTATATTGAGACAGCACCAGCCAGTTCACGTAATTCGCATGAAGTCTAATAGGTGCCAGTCAATGCTCTTTCTATATGTACTGCAATCATGTATTTTCGAAAGCAGGGCAGATAGTTATGGAATGCCATACCCGATTAACTGGAAAACATGTTTCACAAATATTATTTTAAAATTATAAAATGTAAAGATGTATAACAGAGCAGCATACATAAATGCCAAGACAACAAATTGGTAAGTTCAGTTTTCATTCTGCTATTCAGGCATACTACTCATATTTTAGTGAGCGGTCAAAGTCATGCGACTATTCATGGGCACCTATTGGTTGCTCATGAGTGGAGAGTCGGGTTGCGAGCTGAGAGCTGGTACGACTCCTGCCTCATTGCAATTTCATTAGTTTATTAGAAAATAATATAATACAATACTTATTTACAATAGTGGATAAAACAATCCCCTCCAACACACAACGTTTCAACCTGCCCTCCAGGCCTTTCTCAAGTGTACTGAATTGAAAAAACCATAAACAAACTGCCGTAACTATGTAGCACCTTTTTGTTGTTACTGTTTTGTTTTGTTTTGTTGTTTTGTTTTTGTTACTGTTGTTGTTGATCATTACTGTCTCTACCATTTTCTGCCTCCCGCTCCCTAAATGTGTTATCTCTGAAATGCTCATCTATCCATTCCCTTGGGATATCAAAATAATTATCATAAATTAATCTTGGAGAGGGAAATCTTGGAACTCTATATGTTCTATTTAAGTTCTTAATAACATTAATCCACTGTTCCCCTAAGTCTCCCTCATAATTATTTAAGCAATTATCCTTCCTTCCAATGATATTAACGGCTTCACCAATTTTCCTCCGTGTGCGGTTGGCTTCTATCTTCACCACTTCTAATTCGCCCATTTTGTGTCCTTCTTGAATCATATGCTGGCTTAACCCTGTACAACATTTTTTGTTTTTTATATCTCTTTCATGCGCACGTAGTCTTACACTAAATGTTCTGCCTGTTTCCCCTATATATATCCCTTCACAATCATTGCAAGAAATAGCATAAATTCCTGGTTTTTCCATCTTTTCCTTGTCCTTGGTGCTACCAAATTTTTTGTGTTGTGCAAATAAGCTCCCAATGGTCCTTATAGGCCTGTATGCCGGAATCAGGTCATATTTCCTTAGCACTTTGCACATGCCTTCACTCAAACCAGGAATATAATTAACAGACACATATCTTCTATTCAAGTCCCGTGTTTTCACTCCACCGCTATCACTACCCTCAGCATTACCCATTTCTACGTTCCTCCATATCTTCCGGATCTTGTTTTCTTTGTATCCATTTTTAACGGCAAGTTTTATAATTTCATTCTTTTCTTTTTCCAAATCAAAACTGTTATTGCACAACCTGTGTGCACGAATAATGAAGTTGCGCCATATGTTGTTTTTAGTAGTGTGATGGTGAAAAGATCTTTTGTGTATATAAAACTCACCTTGGTTGGGCTTCCTGTATACCCCCACCTTAATTCCAGTGCCCTCCATTTTTATGCATAAATCCAGAAAATGCAGGCACTTGTTTACCGACTTTTCATATGTAAATTTTAATCTGGGGTGAATGACTCTATGACTCTTGTATTACTTGAGAGGACAAGTAATACAAGTGGATTTTGTTGCTGTTATACTGTTTGCATTTGATTTACTTGCAACAGTGGAGAATAGGAAGACTTTCTCAATTTATTTTGACTAGTGTTATCACTTTTATGATTTACATTTATCAGATAGGATCGAAAGATTTTTCGTTTCTTTTCTTAAAATGTCCAACTTTCCTTTGCATTAATTTGAGACTGCAAAAGTCCTCCTGAAGGGATTTAGGCCCTTCAAATCCACTGCACTTATCAAAAGAAAATACACAATGCAAGGTTCAGTTTAGTTGTAGGTCTATTGTTGCTTCTATTGGTAAAGTAGGTACAATTCATTTCAATATGCATTGGTAATTTTAACTTGTTTATAGTTAACCCTAATGTTTTTGGTCCAACAACTGTTAGACTGCAGAAAGAGAATTTCAGTCCTGACCACAAGGATTAGTTTTCTGCGTGAATGCTACCGTAAAAGTGTGGTACCGAACTTTCATAAGTGGGGTTTTGCCCCCATGTCTCAGAAGACCTGTAATTTTAAAATTAAGGCTCAGTTGGGTATGCTGCACGAATGTATTGATGAAGCTTACATGGAACTTAACCAAGCTAATATTGAAACATACAGAACGCATTTGAGGTTAACAGAGATTGTTCATAAAGATCAGTTATATGGGGTCATTCAGAGACATCAACATTTGGTTTCTGAACATATGAACTGGTTAAAGGACAACATTAAAAACAAATTTATGAAGTATGGCCTAGAGATGGTAAGGATGAAGTCAAAGCAGGAAATGAGTGATGATAAAGATCTATTTGTGAACCTTACAAACAAAGATATACCTCCAAGGGTAATAAAGGTTTTTAAACATGGCTTTAAATTTGCTCCAAAGATGGGAAATGTTAGTATTGAGGATTTAATGGCTCCTGCCATCCAAGGACCAGACATGATTGAAGGAGTGGAAAATAAAAGTAGATTTACAAGAGAAATATCAGTAGCTATTGAAGAGGCATTCAACAGAAAGGAGGATATTATTGGGAGTGAAAAAGACATTATTTACACCAAAAACTGGTTGAGAAGACACGAAGTTCTTGTTATAAGAAGTGACAAGGAGAATAAATCGGTTTTTATTGATTATGTTACGTACCGAAACAAGATGATAGAATGTTTTAAACCAACGGATTTTATCGTTGTTGAAAAAAACCCTTTGAACAGTATTCAAAGGGAGGTTGAAAGGGTAATCTGTAGCAGCATATCCGTGAGTGAATATATAAAGAAATCGATTATGAATACTCAACCTGAGCTACCCGTATGTTTTGGATTGCCAAAAACACATAAAGAAGGGGTTCCAATGAGACCCATAGTCCCCATGTACAACCACCCCGCATATAAGTTGGCTAAACTGTTAGTAGAACGTTTAACAGACATACAGAAAAATACAAAGTGGTCGATTGATAATTCTTATGAAGCAAGAAATATTTTGGATGAAATAAAGGTGGAAGGCGAGCTATGCATGTTCAGTTTGGATGTGTGCAATCTATACCCCAGTATACCGAGAGAACTAGCGGGTGACTACCTAATTCAATGGCTAACTGAAAAGGGCATTGACAGAATCGTAGCCAACGAATACTATAGGTGGTACGAAGTCTGTACTAAACATAATGTTTTTCAATTTAATGGATTGGTATACCAACAGAAGGAAGGCCTCAGTATGGGTAACCCGATTTCTGGGTTTATAGCTAACATTTTTATGCATTACATTGAGAATCCTATTATCAACAAATACTCTAATGACTTAGTTACCTACATGAGGTATGTGGACGACATTTTTGTAATTACTTGGGGTGGATTTCAATGATTGTCACCCCAGATTAAAATTTACATATGAAAAGTCGGTAAACAAGTGCCTGCATTTTCTGGATTTATGCATAAAAATGGAGGGCACTGGAATTAAGGTGGGGGTATACAGGAAGCCCAACCAAGGTGAGTTTTATATACACAAAAGATCTTTTCACCATCACACTACTAAAAACAACATATGGCGCAACTTCATTATTCGTGCACACAGGTTGTGCAATAACAGTTTTGATTTGGAAAAAGAAAAGAATGAAATTATAAAACTTGCCGTTAAAAATGGATACAAAGAAAACAAGATCCGGAAGATATGGAGGAACGTAGAAATGGGTAATGCTGAGGGTAGTGATAGCGGTGGAGTGAAAACACGGGACTTGAATAGAAGATATGTGTCTGTTAATTATATTCCTGGTTTGAGTGAAGGCATGTGCAAAGTGCTAAGGAAATATGACCTGATTCCGGCATACAGGCCTATAAGGACCATTGGGAGCTTATTTGCACAACACAAAAAATTTGGTAGCACCAAGGACAAGGAAAAGATGGAAAAACCAGGAATTTATGCTATTTCTTGCAATGATTGTGAAGGGATATATATAGGGGAAACAGGCAGAACATTTAGTGTAAGACTACGTGAGCATGAAAGAGATATAAAAAACAAAAAATGTTGTACAGGGTTAAGCCAGCATATGATTCAAGAAGGACACAAAATGGGCGAATTAGAAGTGGTGAAGATAGAAGCCAACCGCACACGGAGGAAAATTGGTGAAGCCGTTAATATCATTGGAAGGAAGGATAATTGCTTAAATAATTATGAGGGAGACTTAGGGGAACAGTGGATTAATGTTATTAAGAACTTAAATAGAACATATAGAGTTCCAAGATTTCCCTCTCCAAGATTAATTTATGATAATTATTTTGATATCCCAAGGGAATGGATAGATGAGCATTTCAGAGATAACACATTTAGGGAGCGGGAGGCAGAAAATGGTAGAGACAGTAATGATCAACAACAACAGTAACAAAAACAAAACAACAAAACAAAACAAAACAGTAACAACAAAAAGGCCTGGAGGGCAGGTTGAAACGTTGTGTGTTGGAGGGGATTGTTTTATCCACTATTGTAAATAAGTATTGTATTATATTATTTTCTAATAAAATCGTAGTGGAAAGAATAGGACCGTAAATTATTTTCAACTTGATATTCATTAGTTTAAGAGCCGACTCTTATTTTGAACAACCAGTTCTCAGTAAATAAGCTGGTTCGTTACCAGCTCAAAACAATGTGTGGTTCAAAAGAGTCAGTTCATTCATAAACAGCCCATCACTACCTAACAGTAAGCCATGTGCTATGTCAAAGCTTGATATTGTTACTTATACAGGGTGTTGCAAAATTCCATACACAAACTGCTATGGATTGTTGTTTTGTTATAAAACCATAGGCCTGAAACCAATAGTTACACCAGTAGTCACCTTCGAATGGAAACATTGCTGACAGACAATGAAGGTGTGGTGACCATTTGAACTGGTTGTGGTGAGGTTTATTTACAGATATTGTTCAAACATGCAGTCTCCTGCTTCAATACATGATCTGCAACGACGTGATACTGCTTCTCTCATACAGTGAAATACTCCAGGGTTATGTTGTAATTGATCGGCAGCTACCAGCATCCGAGCAACGAGATCCTCCTCTGACACAACTGGTGTTTCATACACTACACTCTTTAAATGTCCCCTTACAAAGAAGTCAAGTGGGGTAAGGTCAGGAGAACGAGCAGGCCAGAATATCGCTCAACATAGAGACGTGCAGGTGTGGAATTGCCATTGCATGCACCATAAACTAGGTGGATATCCACAAGTTCAACAAAACTGTAATCTTCCATCGTCTGTACTCAATGCCTAAGAACAAGCAGAATGAATAAAAGCAAACAGCTACCTAAACTGTGAACAATCTGCAACATGTCACGTGTTTGTCATGCGCAGAGCTGTTTGTTTCTACTCAACGATGTCTGTCTTCGAAGGTGACTACTGGCGTACCTGTTGGTTTCCGGCCTATGGTTATATAACAAAACAAATTTGTTTTGGTCTCCTCTACAATCCATAGCAGTTTGTGTATGGAATTTTGCAACACTCTGCATGTGATTTATCAATAAATGTTCAGTTGTATTTCTTTCTGATTCGATGATGAAATGTCCGTATTTTTGCTTCTAGAGTAAAAAATAAAATGCGTGGTCCTACTTTCCACTAAAAACTCAATAACATAAAAGTGATGAACACTTGATAAAAACACATAGTTATGATAGTGGTTAAAAACAATAAAAAACACACAACACAAGACGTTTCAGCCTGCCCCCCAGGCCTTCCTCAGTCAGACGGATAAGTGTTTTTATCAAGTGTTCATCACTTTTATGTTATTTTGCTTCTAGAATTATGGCAGCCCTGCTATTAACTGATACTCCTGCCAGTTCATTTACACAACACGTAACATTCACAAGCTGAATTGAGCTTAGTGCATAAAGTATGTTATGTTATGTTGTTTAGCTCATGTGAGTGCCGGTAATCCTTAATTTTTTGTATTTTACTTTTTTACAGAAAGTTTCTTTACATCCACAAAACCACCAGTGCCTGAAAACAATTGGAACAAAACAGAAACAAAACAAATAACTAATGAAGAAACATGTAAAGGAAAGCGGAAAAAGAGAAGAAGAAAACGTCGGTACAGTATATCTACAGCATAATTACAGTAGTTCATATTAACATTGGAGTCTCCTTACTTCATAAAAAGTAATTTTCCACTGTAGTCTTTCAATTGACATAGTTTTTATTTATCTGTTCTGTGCCTTGTGTAATGAAAATATTCCAAAATTATCATTTGACATCCCCTTAATCCAGAGTGTTGTTTTTTTTTAAATTTGGCTCATGTTTCGCATATCAAATATAATAGTCCAGTTTTTTAAACTACAATAAAAGTATGAATATAATATGCATTTTTAACTTAAAGATTGTTGAGATCGGGATTTGCACACGAACTTCACTTAATAGGTATATTTACCTCAGAATGGATTTCGATGGACAATTTCCACCATCATCAGCTGATCTGACTGTCACTCTAGCCGCTAGAGTGACATTCAGATCAGCTGATGATGGTGGAAATTGTTCATCGAAAAATGTAATGTAATGTTTGGTAACTTTTGCACATAAGACTGATAAATGGTAATACCTTAATACTTTACAGAGACATGTTTTGAGATCTATTGCTCCCATCCTTAGCTAATCCACTGTAGAATTTACTTGTTAAATAGAATGAAGGCTGTCCATAAAGTAAGTTTCCCTGGAGCCGTTTACAGAAACAAAATACAACTTCGTGGACATAATCCAACAGATACTGCAAGTGTTTAGCTATTTTTCATATTCGCCACTGGAATTGAAACATTTGTCATACTGTGGAATCAACTTTTGAATACCTGTGTTGTACAAGTCTGCCTCCAGGGATTTGAACCACTGTGTGACAAACATCTCCTCCTCTCTGTCACTCTCCTTCATTCCCTGTCATTTTTTGAGATGTAGGAAAAAATGGAAATCACTGGGAGCAAGGTCGGGGCTGTAAGGTGAAAGTTTAAACACCTCCTAGCCGAACTTCTGCAAGAGACTTGCTAGGAGATGTTTAAACATTCACCCTACAGCTCAGACCTCACTCCCAGTGATTTCCATCTTTTCCTACACCTCAAGAAATTACAGGGAATGACAGAGAGGCGAAGATGGTTATCACACAGTGGTTCAAATCCCAGGTGGCAGACTTTTACGACACAGGTATTAAAAATTTGATCCAATTCCGGTGGTGAATATGTTGAAAGATAGCTGAACACTGGTTGTGCCTGTTGTAATAACAAGGGACCAGATTTTTAGGTTTTTAAAAAACACTGTTTTAGGTTTGTCATTTTTGACACTCATAAATTGTGCATGATCCTTTGCATCCACATTTGGGTGCCCATATCTCTGGAATGGCATATTATATCTGCCTGAAATTCACTATACTGGGTAATTTGAACCCAGGCTTTCAGAATTCGTCGTCAGAAAAATTTCTTCTAGTTTCTGAGCTACTGGCCTCCAAAGTAGTGATCTTTTTACATACAAAAATGATAATTTCAATTTTCACGAGGCAGCTGTCATCCTAGTATGATTCACTACAGGCTATTGACACTGGATTCCTTTTATTTGAGGATGTGGCTATCTGCAGAAGGCTTCTTGACTATATCAGAGTCTTACTTTTGAAGTAAGAGGGCTCTAGAAAGGCCTCCGGCTCAAAAAATGCACTTTTAGAGCAATCTTTGACTTACAAATTAACTGAGTGGGCATATATACCTATGGTAAAGAATTTTTTTCTACACAATTGTACATATATGTTAATCATGTGGCCACAAATTCAGCTTGTTTTCTCACCTCCTTCATATTTTAATAATTTAAGAAATGTAGATGTTTTTCTCCCCACGGCAGATTATGTTAAACTACGATTATTGCCAACAATGCAGGTCTTCTGGAAGGTTATGTTACATTCTGGAATTATCTGAATTGTTCCAGGATGTTTTAAAAGGTTCTCTTGCCTTCTGGAATAATCTGAATGGTTCCAAAGAACAAAACTGCAATAAAGAAATTAGCAACGGAAGTTAAAAAATGAACAATGTTCATAAAACCTATTAAACTGAAAAGTGGAAGATCTCCTTTTCAGGGAATGTAGTACTGTTTGGTACTGATCAACAGTAAAAAATCAGCATTTTTGGGATTGGCATTTTTGAGAAAAAACATATTTTTGATTTATCACAAAAAAATTCAAAAGGCTAAAACAAAACACCCTGTACATGCATTTCCAAACTTAGGATATCATTTGAAGCAGAACATTATTATCTTTCAAATAAAAAAAGAAACAACAAAATATCTTTAACCGTTCCAGAAATAGAGCACTTTAAAGTTTTCCCGAAAATCACACTCGAGAAATGGCATCTGAGACGCCATCTTTGGTGGCCAGTATCTCGGCCCAGGAATTTTTTTGGGCAAAACAAAGAAAATGGGTTTCTTACTTTATCCTGAATTTTAACATATATTAAATTCATTAACATCTGAGACTATGAAGGTAAGCCCCTGCCTGAATTGACATGGATTATGCCAGTTATTATTAGGGCCCGGATTTTTATGCCTTTATAAAAGGTATTTTAGCAATTGAGATATTTACCCTTTAATGATTCAGTTATTCAATACACCACTCAATTCACTTTCAATTTACAAAAATAAGTAGCCGAATTTGTTCCTTTAATATACTTCTTTGTCGTTGGTCGGCAAATTGTTATTTTAAAGTTGAAACGACATTGGAGTTGCGGATTTCTAAGAATTGTAGACTGCTCAAATTTTATTTCCTGCGATGGTGAGGCGGCACATTTTCAGTTACAAAGACAAGCGACAAAGCGACATATACATTGATAATTTCAGTGCATTGTAATAGATTTATTTTTATTTTTATTATTGAAATGCACAAATTCACATATTTATTTTCCTTTGAATTAATTGCAAAATCTATTTAAAAATCGTGTTTTTCTGCAAAAGTCCTCTTCAGCCCCTAGTTTTTCAGCAAATGTCCACTTTAGTCCTTATTTTTTCAGCAAAAGTCCTCTTTAGCCCTTTTTTAGGCCTTGTAAGTTCAATTTAGCCCTTTTTAGGTTTTGTAAGATTCTTATATTCGGAAGCAAGGGGTATGAAACGGAAAAATACGTTAAAATGTTCTATTTACGAAGCTGGGGGAAAATAGGTTAAAACCTTCAAATTCGGGCCCTAGTTATTACCATCCTGAAATGCAGGTTTAGTGTGATATCTACAAATAGCTTGGTGTTTTGTTCTGTGTACAGAAGACACTCGAAAACAAGGTATGCAAGATAATTCCATTTGTTTTGTTTCATTTGAACTATTGTTCTTGCTTACCATTTTATATAAGTCCTATTTAAAAAATGATAATCATTATTTTTAATTTTTAAAACATTAAGAGGAAAATCTACATGAAAGAGTTAAAAATAACTTTTTTCACGATGTAACTTATTCGTGGTACTTACAAATAATGTTGCCGTGGATCGTAATTGACATTCCCGCATGCAATCTGGTTGCTATGAAAACAAAAGAAATCTCCGTGCTATAAAAATTACAAAAAGCATAAGTGCCATAAGTAAAATCATCATAATACAAGCCTTTATGGACCAAGGCCCTCTACTTTGTGGCAACTTTAACAGGAAAAATATTCAGTTCCCATAACAACCAACACATGCAAATCACTTTCTGAAATAAACATCTATCTTCAATAATGTATCTACATAATATTTTCAGCTAATATCTCAATTAATATAATTAAATTGATATAAATAATAAAAAACTAAACTCCGTGGCGCGGAATCCCCGAAGGGACAAGGCCTACCACCCGACCGCTGCGTCATCTACCTATAGGCAGATGGCAGGATTGGGGGGCATGTTGATATAAATAATGATCGTGCAAAAAATAGCATGCAATACTCATGCCATAAGCGCATAACGGATCTCGGAATTGAAAAAACTATCTTTCCTCGATCTGTATGCACCACTTATCACAATATACTATTCTATGACAGTACCTGAAACTTTATTTCACATCTCGTTTGCAGTGTAGAAAATGAAATTTACAATATCTATTGTAAAAAAAATTCAATGATGCTTAAAGTAATTTATTGTTTTTCACACTTGTGTTTGCCTCACAAGTACTGATCTATTTTTCTACTTTCATAAAATGGTGGTAATTGAGGAGGCTAATTCATATTCCGAATCACCTCCTCTTAAAGCCTGATTTCTTTTACCAGGGAAACAGTGGTTTTCACCCTAGAGCCAGTGCACACCCTTTTTAATTTTATAAAAAAATAGTAAAGAAATGTGGCACTGTAGTATTGTCAAGCTTAAACAAGATATCATTAAATCACATTCGAATGTACCACCATTCGCCAGTTGTAGAGCTGTAGCCAGAGTTATGGTAGTATTGATGGGGAATGAAGTAAGGGGTGATTGTTCAAAGTAGCAGAGTCAGGAGCCACATGCTGTATTGGCTGAAAGAATTGCGCATGCTTTTCCTGAGCTGCTACTCACGTTTGTTCTCACAAGTTGGGAGATATCACGGCAGCCTAGATAACAAGGTTTGTCACTTAAAATGATAGTAATTGATAACCGGGTTAGGCCGCATCGTGTTTATGGTGTCTTCTGACGTTTCGGACAACATATCGTGTCCTTCTTCTGAGAAAGAATTGCAAGAAAATAAGTGCTTGTGATTAGTAAACAGTCGCAGTTGTCATGACAACTGCGACTGTTTACTAATCACAAGCACTTATTTTCTTGCAATTCTTTCTCAGAAGAAGGACACGATATGTTGTCCGAAACGTCAGAAGACACCATAAACACGACGCGGCCTAACCCGGATATCAATTACTATCATTTTAAGTATAACTCTAGCCGTGGATGCCTGCGAACTAAGGTTTGTCACTTTTTGAGTCATAGTTGCTAGAATCGTTTCGCCATGTATAATGGAAAGATAAAATAAGTTTTAAACGTATAAGGATCAGTCTTAAAACTCAAAATCGAACTCATAGAATAATAATTTCTCTCCTCAACAGAGAGGAAGTTATTTTGACTTGGTGCATAGATTTAAAATTCACAGGACGGCCAACAAAATGGTATGGATATTATTTCACTACATTCAGAATGTTTTAATTGAGAGATAACAGTGCTGTAAAATGAATTTATACTTTGTTGATTATTTATTTTCGTTGTAATTATAATTTTGGTTTGATTATACTATTAGAGTATTAAAAAAATGATGGTATATAAAAGGAAAAGAAAATACGAATTTATATTGTGGCATTTGAGTAAGTGTTAAAATTTACAGGCTTTTTGATAATTAATAATAATAGTATTGAATACTGTTCAGGAGTAAAATATTATGTTATATAGACATATACATATTATATAGTTTGTATAGAAGTGCACACCCAACAATTTTCACCACCACCCGCCACTGCATGGAAAGCAGTTTCAAGTCTTCAGTGATAGTTGTGCTATGATCAAGTTGACAGACTCTTGACAGGACTTGAAACAAATATTCATACAATAAAACAAAAGTAAGCTAGAGGCCAAATTCCGATGCCACCCATTTCTTGAAATTCCCGAAGCCAGGTAGCAAGTGTCTCAAACAAAAATATGTTCTATGAAATCGTAATGTGAATGTATAGGTAGAAGCTGCTATATGGGTATATACAGGACTGGCGCTTGAGAGAAAAACGCTACGAGGGTGAGTCAAATAAGTGCTCTATTGAGTTTTGAAAAGAAAGAAAGAAAAAAAAAACACTTCTCTATTCTAGGCACCCTGGTGTGTTGGTCTAGATGTAAACATTTTAATAACCTAATACTAGATTAGATTTTATTTTTTATAATCAATGCAATGCAGCCATTTCATAAATACGGGTGGGACATTCTGACAAATTATAAAAGCTATTTTTGTTTATTACATATCATAAATAATAAACTAGAATTGGTTCTTCACATTCTGTAAAATTTACAATGCCTTCTTCTTCACACTACATGCAAAGAATTATTTAAAATTTATTCTGAATATTTTAAATTTGTTTTTCAAAATCTGTTACGGGTGGGACATAATTTGGACACTGATTTTAATGATGCAAAACAAAAGCTCATTTTCTATTCTGCTATTACTGTTAGGGTCTTAATGTTGTTATTAATGAAGGTATGAGGGAATAAATACAAATTATAAACTGTTTCCAGGTTGTCAAAACATTTATTTAACTCATTAATAACAATTTAACAAAACTATCACTGTTACGGGTGGGACAAAAATTCCCTGGTTTGTTATTTTACATAGTAATTAACCACACATATTTTTTGAAGTTAATCTTATACCAAATTGTACCTTAAGATGTATATTTTCTCAAATGAAAATGGACATAGCTTATTACTCTTGACTACTTGGTATTAAAGAGTGTTAAAATCATGCTAAAAATGGCAAAAAAAAGTAACTCAATGCAATAAATAAGTAAATCGACAGATTTTACACATGAAACCACTTCAGATACACCTAAGTCCTTAAAATTCAGAGAATTTGAGGTTTTAAACTTAATTTTGACCACCCAATTGCAATAATTTTATAACTTCTCTCTTTGAGGGAAAAATTCCATTATTTTATGAAATGGCTGAATGGTTGATTTTAGTACAAGATAAGGCAATAGCAAGTGGGAATTATCATACAACAATTTATTTAAATAGTGTAATATACTACAAGGGGAAGTCTGAAAATAAGTTTCCCCTGGCGACTGTGTACAGAGGTGTGGATGAAAGACTAAAATATAATGAGACATTAAAGATAAGACGTACCTTTATTTTTCCACATAATTACCACATACATTGAGACATTTGTCATACCGCTTTAGAAACTTCAAAAAGCCCTCCAGAAAAAGATCAGGGCTCTGCATAAGGAAGAAGCATTTGATTCCAAGTTCTTCTGCTACTTCTTCGATGGTTCACTTTAATTATGTCATCCACCATCCTGACATTTTCAGCTGTAGTGGCCGTGCACGTCTGTCCAGGACTCGGTGTGTCCGCATTTGCTAGTTCCCCTCACCATCTCCACACCATTTGTTTTGACATCACATCTGGCCTATAGACTTGCACGAGGCAGTTATGGATTTCTCCCCGTACCCATTCATAGCGGACAACTGCTCTCGCTTCCTCCTTCTTTCCACGACGTCAAAACGCACTTTCTCTCCATAGCTACGGGCATAGGCGTAACGAGGGGGGGGGGTTTCGGGGGTTTGAACCCCCCCCCCCATTGATTAAAAAAGGGAAAATTGTACTATTTATTTCGTTATATATCACCTTTTTTAAAAATCTGCTTATAAATTACTTTATATGAGGTTAAAGCATGGGAAGCTTAAAACTCGTTATTGTGAATCTTAATTTTTAAAATTTTCCGGAGGGAGGACCCCTGAACCCCCCTCTCCAGATGTTATAACCCCCCCCCCCCATATGGTCGGCCTGGTTACGCCTATGGCTACCGGGACCAGACTGAGAGGCTGGTTCCCAGTCGAACAACACCCAGTGTTGTATGGGTGTCTTTTGCATTCAACCGATGTCTTCTTTCCCCCAGTGCTGTTCGATTTCCTGCAGAAAAATAGAGGGGAAACTTATTTTCAGACTCCCCCTTGCAGTTAAGCATGCAACTGTGTTATGCCTTACTCCAATTATTCAGATGAATAATATAAACCAATAAGCAAGTTATTCACTCAGCTAGTAAATGTATATAATTGGAATTTAATTTTGTTTTTTCAGTGTTACAATTTGCACGGCAAATTGCAAATATGAAGTAGTGAAAAGAATAGCTTTGCAGATGGGAATGCGAGACGTAAGTGAAGAAGATTCCTGGAATTTGTACTGGACTGATCTTTCTGTATCCGTTGAAAGAGCCAAAGAGATGAAGAGGTTCCAGGTAATTTGATTGAAACTTTATATGAATAATACAAGTTTGATGAATGGAGGATGGAAAAGGTCAAGTATTTTAAATAATTTGTGCATTCTATTCCTTACTCCCTCCTCCCATTTTCTCTTAACCCTGCAGTGCTCACACGCTATTTTAGGACATAGAAGCTCGCGCGGCATCTGAGAGACGCCGTTCATGTTTTACGTTGTTACTATTGTTTTATGTTGTTTTGAGTGTTCATTTTGTTAATTGAGGGTTGTCATAGTTTATTTAATATTATTGAACCTGTTTTGCATACATTGCTTAGTCAAAAATATGTGTATTAAGTCAATTTATTGAAAATGAGCATTTAACTAATCATATTGGACACAAATCACTATTAGCACATTATGACTTTAATTAATTAACAATAAAACAATGTTTTTAGGCATGTAACAGTTTTAAAATAATTTTCAAATATTATTGTCCTAAGACTGTGTAGGTATATCAACTTTGACTACTAGTTACTGATCTCTTCTTTTTCCATTTAGAAACTTTGTCCCACCCTACGAAATATTTAGGCCTATCACATTCACTATAATCATTATCATCATCTGATTCTTGTTCAGTGTCCGTAGACCCACTTCTAGACTCCGCAATGTCTTCTTTAGGATCACTATCGCAATCAAGTTCTTTCTTCTTCTTCTAGCAACTTTGCACTATCTTACAATCATTTGGATCAAAAAGATTATGATATTTCTTCTCCTTTGCACTCATTGCCAAGCCTAAACATAAATAATTTCCATCATAAAAGATTGGTATTGTAGGTTTATGATCACTAGTTTCTGGAAGAAATTTGTTTTAAACCAGTAATTTACCTTGTAACAGTAAAGCTCGCGCGGCGTCTCACAGACGCCATCTACATTTTTGCAACAATAACGTCACTCCACTCTTGATAGGCGAAAACTGGAGGGTTGCCGCTTGGATATGTTATTTAAGAGTAGTTGACCGAAAGGTAGATGGCAGGTCAGCACAATGGCCTCATAGGTATTCTAGATATGGTGAAATGAATCTGGTCTGGCATCTGTCAGACGCTGCGTGAGCACTGCAGGGTTAAAAACCACAGAAAATTGACCATTTTTTCCTTAATTTTTCTGCCTATAATTTCATTCTGGCCCATTTTAGTGCTACACCTAAAGAAATGACATGGAGTGACAAAGGTGTTTGTCACACATTGGTTCAAATCCCTGGCTGCAGACTTCTACGACACAGTTGGTTTCACAGTATGACAAATGTTTCAGTTGTGGTGGTGAATGTTTAAAAATAGCTGAACACTTGCTCTATAGCTGTTGGAATATAAATGTCCATGAAATTGTGTTTTCTTTCTCTAAACAGCCCCAGGGAAAATTACTTTATGAATGCGCCTTGTACATTTTAAGCAATCAGACTTAGCCTATTCTAATATTTATCCCAAACAATGGGCATTGTTTATGCAGTTTCATTTGACCACACAAAGCAACCACCAGGGCTTAGGCCTATACATAACGTTATGTCACATTAAGGGCCCTGAATAAAAGCACAAATGTGGTTTTTCTCAAACTGAATTGTAGACATTGCTTTCCCTCGTGTTTTCAAGGCTGTGTGTGTAAATTTTCCTAGCCGAACTTTTCCAGGAGACTTGCAGGGAGGTGTTGAAGTCTCCATCCTACAGCTTGGACCATGCAGAGATTTTCATTTTTTCCTACCCCTCGAGAAATGACAAAGAATGGTAGAGATTGACAAAGAAACAGAGAAGGTTATCATACAGTGGTTCAAATCCCAGGCAGCAGACTTCTACAACACAAGTGTTCAAAAGTTGGTCCTGTTGTATGAAAAATGTCTCAATTCCGGTGGCAAATATTATGAAAAATAGCTGAACGCTTGCTGTATCTGTTGCAATAAATATTTCCACGAAATTATGTTTTCTTTCTGTAAATGGTCCCAGGGAAACTTACTTTGTGGATGCTCTCATAAATCACACTTAGGCCCGTTCTTACGATGTCCAGTTAAGTAGGAGTAAATGTTAAAACTAACAGTTTATTTTATGGTCTGAGTAAAGTTCCAGTAAACGCTTCTTTGTTCTTATCATTTTCTAGTTAAAGTTTACTCCCAGTCATAGCAGTTGGTACGAGCATTTCTCAGTTGTTTGCAGCAGTTTTTCATTGTTTGGTTTGATTTTGCAATGGATAACGAGGTTATGGCTGATATAAAAAAATAAAGAGAGACAGCAATTTCTTTTCAAGTGAAGAACAATTTTTCCTGAATCGACAGAAAGCGTATTGTGTGGCCATTAGAGCAAAACTCGGAAAGACGTATAAGAAAAAACTTCTTGTGAAACGTAACTTCCTCTGAATTTAATTATAGTATACAATACTATACGGGGCAGTAGTGCGCATTCAGTTGTCTTAGCCTAAAAAGGTCGCATAATTTGCAAGGCAAGACCTAAAACCTAATAAGTTAGTGTATGAAATGTGTAGCTAATAACTACAGGATATATTACGAGATGTTTTCAAATGAAATTATTAGTTCTTAGCATAACATATTAAACTACATTATATATAGGCCTATATATTTTATTTATTACGCTTATTATATAATCCCTGTTAAAATCTAAAAATTGTTAAGCTGTTTTCTATACAATAAAGAAGAACAAAATCCTCCTAAAAATGAAAAGAAAGTTACCACGTTTCTAACCCCATCCCCGAAGAATGCAAACCCAAACATAATCTGATGTACGGGTAGAGGAAGTAAACAGTAAAATAATTGATTGTCCAAACTTTCATAATAGTTTGATCTAGTTTTCAATATTTTATCTTTTTTACGTATATTGGCACTGTTCTTCATCACCTCTGATATTACCAAAGTAGCTAAATAATTTCATCTCCCCATTTTAATTCAGTTCACGACAAGTATAACCTCAAAAAATCCTCCGGTTAGGAGTTTACTTGTATATTTTCCTACAGTAAAGATTACTGCCAGTTAAGAGATTTTTACCAACAGTTAATGCCTAATCAGATATTGTAAAATTGAACTGTCATTAAAGTAGCCATATTTTACTGGACGTGGTAATAACGGGCCTTAATATGGTAGTAGAGAGTTTGTTATCCAGGTGTAGTGAAGTGGTTGTCTATGACAATTTATTTATGTGTTATACTCATTTGGCTTCCCCCAAGTATTAGGGCAACACAGAGACAAAGAATAGTAGAGAAACAAAATATAATTACAATTCAAAAATAAATGAGTGTTTACAACTATCATTGGTAAATTTACAATATTTTATGGAATTTACAACTGGTTTATTTTAATCCAGAAAGTGCAAAATTCTTTGTATAGGTTAATTTTGTTATTAGGAAGATAGGCCTACACCTATCCATAACTGGTCGTTGTAGTAGTAGTAGTAGTTATTATTATTATTATTATTATTTATTATTATTATTATTATTATTATTATTATTATTATTATTATTATTATTATTATTATTATTATTGTCACCAATGTGGATTTAGGCAAAATAGATCAACCATTGATCATATATTTTGTATTTGCCAGATCTTGGAGAAAAAGTGGGAATTTAATAAGTCTGTTCACCAGCTATACATGAATTTTAAAAAAGCATATGATTCAGTTAGGCGAGGCAAATTGTACAATATCCTCATTGAGTTTGGGATACCAAAGAAGTTAGTTAGGCTGATCAAAATGTGTCTAAATGAAACCTATAGTAGAGTCAGGGTAGGGAAATTTATATCAGATAGGTTTGCCATTAGATGCGGCTTGAAGCAAGGAGATGCACTATCACCTTTACTTTTTAATTTCGCTTTGAAATATGTGATTATGAAAGTTCAGGAAAACAACGTAGGCCTAGAATTAAATGGTAGTCACCCGATTTTAGCTTTACAGATGACGTTTGCTTGTTGGGTGATGATGTAAACACAATCGAGAGAAATGCAGAAAGTCTTTTGAATGCCTGCAGGAATGTTGGATTAGAAATTAATACAGAAAAAACTAAGTATATGGTCATGGAACGTCAAAATAATACTCCACAAAATATTAGAATAGCCAGTAAATCATTCGAATAAGTGTAGGAATTCAAATATCTGGGAACAGAAATTACAGATACAAATAATATTAAGGCAGAAGTTAAGTGTAGGCTCAAATCAGAAAATGCTTGTTTTTATGCAGTTGAGAAACTCTTATCGTCTCGTCTCCTATCCAGAAATCTAAAAATTAAGATTTATCCTGTCAGTTGTATTATATGGATGTGAGACATGGCCGCTAACTGATCAGGAAGAACATAGCCTTGAGAGTGTTTGAAAACAGGGTGCTTAGAAAAGTATTTGGGCCCAAGAGGGATGACAATGGGGACTGGAGAAAATTGCATAACAACGAGCTTCACTGGATTTAGTAAGGGTAATTAATTCGCGAGGGATGAAATGGGCTGGACATGTTGCATGCATGGAGAGGAAAGACATATCTCAAAAGTATTGACTGGGATACCCGAAGGGAAAAGACCACTTCAATTAGCCTAATCCTTCTTGTGCACTATGGCCCTGGGGTCAACTGAGCCTCTAACCAGGAATAATCCTGGGAGTAAAGGTGGCTGGTGCATAAGGCTGACAACCTTACCTACCACCTTCACGTTCCAAATGTATAAAATCTGGGAGCCTCAACCTCCATGGCCTCCTTTCACTTCACTACTTCTATTGTACATTTTCTTTATAGATTAATATTGCATCTCCTTAAAGTCTACTTATTGTGACTTTTTTCAGAAGATAAATCACTTTCCTGGCATGTTGGAAATATGTCGGAAGGACCTGTTGGCTCGCAATCTGAACAGGATGCTAAAATTGTTTCCAAAAGAGTACAATATATTTCCCAAAACATGGTGTCTTCCAACAGAGTAAGTAAATAAGTTATGTGATTTTCAATGTCACTGAAGATATTTCAGTTAAATTCTATAGAAGGAAATTTGAATCTGTGAGGTGGCTAGTCTCCTACCCAGGACAAATTTCTCTGGAGAATTTAGTTAAATCTTTATGTTTAACTATATTATTTGAGTGCACCGAAACTTTCTGATGTTTCCTAACTCATATCCAACACTCAGATCTAGGTGAACGGTGAGAGAGATGCGGAATATGGAAACATTTTGAGTAGCTAAAAGACATGCACCACAACAAAGCCCAGACCAGCCCCTGGATGAGTCCAACTCATGTTGGTTTGATGTCAAATAACTGGCACTCAAACATGAACACAGGTCAGTTTCTCAGGTGAAGAAATGGGGGAAATAAGACACACAATAAGTGGAGGTTTGGGTGAAATTGCCTTGTAAATTAATTTGTAGTGTTTTGCCCGGGAGCAAGTCTTTCACTGCAAACTCAGCATTCTCCACTCTTCCCTTCTCTCAGCCTTCCTTTTGGTGTCTGCATATAGTCCATTTATTTTAATGTTGTCTATCATCTGGTATCTTCTTCTGCCTCGATTCTTCTTCCCATTTAGCATCCCTTCTATGGCATCCTTCAGCAGGCAGTTTTTTCTTTCATGTCCCATCCATTTTCTTATTTTTATTATTAGGGCCTATTAATATTATTTTATTTTTTTGGTATAGAATACAAATTATCTTCTACCTCGAAAGGTTTGAAGATTTAGAAGACAGTGGGACTGAGCTTATAAATTTAAACTTATTGCAGGAAGTTTTTTTCTTACTCAATGTCCCATCCAATTTCTTTTCCTCTTTCTGATGATTTCCAATAAAACTCTTCTTTCTCACACTCTGTCTAGCACATAACCTTGTAAATAGGGTCTTGTATATTATATGTACAGTCACTTGAAGTGAACAAAGAATATGGATAACAAACAGTAAGTTATTTATCCTAGAATTTGTAGGAAGTTTATATAGTGAAGTTATATTCAATTGAAACTTGAGATGGAGGTTTATCATACGTAACTTCACTTAATTCAAGCACTGACCTGAACATGTTTCGAGCAATCCTTCATGACTCATCATCAGCTATACTCCATCAGATAGAGTATGTTAAACCTCCATCTCAAGTTTCAAGTAAGTTATTTCCCTTACAATAAATATGAAATGTTTATGTTCTCTCAACAAAACTAGAGAGTCTTAGCCATAGGGAAGCACAGGGTTGGGGATGGGCATGGCAGAGATGGTTCTGAATTATTCCCACTGCGCATTATATCAGAAAGTTTTTTTGCACTCGACTGTACATAAGTGATATGAAACTCATCAGATGAGACAAAGAGAGGTCCGATTCAAAAAGTGTATGCAAATAATTCATGATAAAATAATAATAACTATATTGAAATTAAAATGTGCAAGAAACACATACAATTATTTATTCCGATAAGTATTTCCCAATATTGCCAATATAAGAAAAATCAAGAGTGCTATTTTTTAATGAAATATTGCTGTTGGTGAAGAGCATCCTATGTTACATTTCAATGATATGAAGAAATATATAATATGAGTGAATGAATAAATTATTGGATGCTTATATTAATTCCAGAAAAGTCTTTGCATGAGCCATATTATTTTATCAAGCACACAAACAAGGATATTAACCACACTGCCTGTATAGCAGGGTGCATCGAATTTTCACTCACCCTTAGTGATTTTTTTTTTTAAATGGCCTCCATGTAAATTGTAAAAAAATCACAGGTTGACTGGTCAATTTCTTCAGGTGACACCAATAGCTTTAAGTTTCAAAAATTTGTTAAAAAATGCATTATTTCTTAAATAATGTTAATATTCACTTTTAACACTTTCCGCACCACGCCATCTTTCACCGTTTTCGTCCTGTGAACCGGGCGTTTTCTTCCGATTTTGTGATTTTTTTAAAGCATACAATATGTATTACAAAATAATGAATTACTTAGTCATGAAGATTGAAACTTCCTCTTTCTAGAAATGATATTCATTATTGTATTCACTCTCATATAAATATATCAGAGGCAAATAAATGGGAGGCTCTTTTGAGGATTTACTTTTTTTCGGAAATAATTTTTTCAAGGTTTGGAGGGTTAAAAACCTATTTATTGCAAAAGTACTAACTAAAATTACTGAAACAATACATAATATAGAATTCTGACAACATTTTGGTTGCATATTGTCTAGTAATTAACACGTTTGTGATATTCTTGGACATCTACACGAATTCTAACCTAGCTTCTTGTTGATGTTTCGGTAATCGCAGTAGGCCGATATAAATTCGATAAAAAAAGTCGATATAAATTGATACAAGAATCGATAAGTGTATGAAGCACACTCTGTTGGGAAGTTCATAAACTAAGCTTTGTGTTTATCTGTTCAAATCCTGTATTACACCAGTATTCTCGCATTGCTTAGCACGGGATCGCACGCAACATAAGGGATACGGTTTTAGTTCACGCGGGAGTAAAATGCGGACCGTATAACGTACGGGCATGGTGCGGAAAGTGTTAAGAAATCAGCTTACCTTTAGTTGTATTTTAGTTTGTTAAAAAGCTCTATATTTTACATGAAAAATTCAGTTTGATCGGTCAAGTCCTTCATGTGCTACCAGTGTATTAAAATTCGGACAAAACCACCCGAAAACTTGTTTTCATTGTTCTGTAAAAATAAATTTTAATATTTCTCTTGTGAAGGGTTAATTAGGTAAAAATAAATCTTCTGTGTGTGCAGCTCTTTGTTTATTTCCATGCAGAGATGGTGGGAGGTGGCTGTTTTTGTTCCGAGTGCATACAAATGTTGCATGCAGTGGTGCAGTTCATATCGTTATATAGTGTTAGTGGGATAAATCCAAGTCGCGCCTTTTGCCCACATACCACTGCCACCAATTTCTCCTTCTTTCTACAGCACGAGTGCAACGGGGTGAAGATATAATAGTTTCATCAGCAATTGAATTCGTCCTCACATTTTCTTTTACCTTCTCCTACCTCAATTGTTTTGTCAGTGGTGACTCCAACTAGGCTTGTTAACATAGTTTGTCTCTTCTAAATTGATATAGGAAACAAGGAATTCAAGTATTGATACCCTATCACTCACCTCCAGCCTAGAACCTGTATTTTAGCATCATGGTCAGTGAACATTGGCAAAAATAGGTTCTCGGGATGGCCGTACTAAGCATTTCTATGGCTCATTGGGTCTATTATTTTTGCTATTTTGCTTCCTTGCACCCAAAAGTCGTGATGAGTTGCCACAAATGTCAAGCTCCTTCTGCACACGATGGGTTACAGATTGCAGCAAACCAGAGTAGCAATTAGACCTCCGCGATAAACTGGACGATGACTTTAAGATCTTCTGTTGGTTCCTTTATTGCTACTTAAGAGCACAAGACCCTATAATTAGGGTAATTAGCCAGAGTTCTTGTCAGCTAATCTAATGGAGCATTGTCCTGAAGAAAAAGCGTCACCCAATCTGAACTCAATCAATTTTTGGTGAAGTTGAGGCCCCAGTCTACTTGAATGAGCTGAAAACTAGCATGGCAACTCTTCCCAGGGCGGAAATGTTGACCTGATTGATCCTCTAAACAAATTTGGCCCTATAGTCTTGCTGTCCATGGATTCAGTCAAATGTCAAAGCGGTAGCTCTGGTGTGTACCATACAGACAATTCTCTGAATAGTTTTGTTGAGAAAGTCTTCAATATTCACAATCGCGCCAATCTTTCGACCACTGTTGGTAGCAACACTATCACAGCTCCGACATGGGGATATTTCAATAAACAAAGAACTTTGTGATGCTAGCATCTATGCCAGAATTAAGCCCTTATAAAATTAAGTGAGCATTCACACCGAAGTAGCAAATGCGCTCTGCAGTTTAATGTACATTATAATATATTTTCACCTGAACAATTGAGAAACCCATTTAAAATAATGTAATTTACCTAAAGAGGATATAGTTTCAGCAATTTTAATCCAGGCTTTTTTCATACTAGTTTCGATTGGCATATCGTATAGCCTACGCATGTACAAATTGTAGCTCTCTTTCTAGCAGTTTTCATTACATCTTTGCCATAATTTACTGCTACACAAGCGAATATGTGCTGAATTTTCTCAATAATTAGAAAACAGCTGAAAAGGCAACTGTACGAATACGTCATCCCGAATAGCATCACATGAAATAAGTCCAGGTCTATCTGAAGAAATGAATGCCGCACTCTGCGAACTGCACTATTGCCACGCTACTTTGGTGTGAAGACTTAAACTTGTTTATTTGGGATTTAAAATGAGCAACATGCAGCGTGCATCCAGGTAGCACATCGCAAGTGGCATGCTACTTCGGTGTGAATGCTCCCTTAAGGTAAACGATAGTTGATATGAACCTGCACCACCTCATACAACATTAGAATGCACGGATTGGATTGATCTTGAACTGCAGCCATCTCTCCAAGGTGAGTTCTGGGTTATTTCCATCATCATTGTTTGGAAATAAGCAAAAGGCTGCGGATGCAAAATATCTGTTTCTTAACTAGTTAACCGTTCACAGGAGACAGAGACATTGAAACTTATTTTTTCAAAATAATGAAAAAATAAAATCAGGTAAACTGATGTAAAAAAGTGCCAGTTTGTTTTTGTTTAATCAGTTATGACTGCAATTATGATATGCAGAATATGTTTTTTTTAAAATTGATTTTCAAGTTAAGCTCCAGATTTATTCATTAAGCAGGGCTTACGGAAGAAGAAAGGTCTACCATCTCGGCCACCTGGGTCATTTTAACGGTCTAGTTGGATAAGCGCATGTAAAACAATAGTGTTTTTTGTCATAGCTACCTGTATTTTAATTTCCAAGGCCTTATAAGATCACAGTAAAACAATAGGCTATGTTGTCAGGATAACTGATTTTCATTTTTTTTATAAATGCTATCGAATATGTATATTGCCATAAAATAGGCAGTAAATTGAGCATTACTCCGAAACAGATCAACCGATTTTATCCATTATGAAAAGACGTCTTCCCACGGACATTGTAAATGTGTATACCAAGTTTCATAAAAATCCGGTAAAGCGTATTTGAGTTACCGCGTCTTTAAAATATACACTAAATTGGTTTTTACTCCGATACCAGTCAACAGATTAGGTTCAAATTCAATAGGGCACTTCTCATGGACGTCATAAATGGGTATACCAAGTTTCATGGAAATCCGTTACAGCGTATTTGAGGATGGCGCCTTTCTATGAGAATTTCTATGAGAAAGGCGCCATAATCTATTAAAATGGGCACTAAATTGGGCATTACTCCGGTACCGGTGAACTGATTTGGTTCAATATCAATAGGGTTCTTCCCATCGACATTATGAATGTTTATACCAAGTTTCATGAAAATCCGAAAAAGCGTACTTGAGTTATGGTGCGTACAGACGCACGGACAGACGGACAGACATTTTTTCGTCCCCCACACAATCTCATAAAGTACCATACTGGCACTTAATAACTTCTTGGGTGTTCTTGTACAATTTTTTAGACTCTGGTGACACCTGAAGGACTTGACCAATTACAGGGGCTTATCCAAAAAAAAATTTCGGGAGGGGCTGTGATTATCATACACAATTATATTAAATCTTCACACGTTAGAATAACATAACTGTACAATGATACTCAAACAAAGTAAGCAGGTACATCATCACTGTCACACCTTCTGAACACTGTAAACATGGCCTTACCCCTTAAAACTCTATCTAGGAAATCTAATACTAAAAATAAATGGTTTACAGAAGATCTCCGTAACCTGAAAAAGAATTGCTTGAAACTGTATGTCACTTATAAAAACAGTGGTTCAGAAAGCTCAAAAAGGGCTTACTTGTTTCACAAAAAATTATACATTAAGGAAGTCAAACTAGCCAAGATAAACTATAATTCCAATCTTATTAATTCCTCTTCTAATAAATCCAAAGCTATATGGTCGGTAATTAAGGACACCTCTGGTATTAACAGTAAGCCTGTCTCTGTGAATCTTGAAATTTCTGCTGATGAGTTTAATAATTACTTTTTGAATATTGTTGATGAAATCTTAAGAGATATTAAAGTATGTGAACATAACTCATCCTATTACATGGAGTTGGTTGAAAAAAATAATACTAATAATAGGCCCACTCATAATATGAGGGAGAACAATGGTGATCTCTGTAGGTCATTCAATTTTAGTGAAGTTACAGTAGATACTGTATATAGTAAGATTTTATCACTTAAGAACAGTAAAGCTCTAGACATATATGGTATCAACTCCATTTTAGTGAAGATGTCAGCACCATATGTGGCTGAACCTATATCATTTTTAATCAACAAATGTATCAACCTAGGCTATTTTCCTGAACTGTTGAAGGTTGGTAAAATCACACCTGTCTTCAAAAAAGGTGACAAATCTGATGTTAAAAATTATAGACCTGTTTCTGTCTTACCAATTGTCTCTAAAGTATTTGAGTGTATTCTTAATGATCAAATTATCAAATATTTTGAAAATGAAAATCTTTTCTCAAATTGTCAGTTTGGATTCCGCAAGGGTCGATGTACTAGTGATGCTGTTATTAACCTGGTGTATGACTGCCTATCAGGACTTAACAAGAAAGAATCTACATGGTGTAAAATGTATGATTTCTCAAGAGCCTTTGACACTATCTCACATGTGACTCTAGCTGATAAATTGAGATTTTATGGTTTTAGTGATGAAGCTCTTAACTTAATTCAGTCATATCTATCTGGAAGACTGCAATGTGTTCACTTCAATGGTATGCAATCACAGTTTAAGTCTATCAAACATGGTGTACCACAGGGTTCTATATTGGGCCCTATTTTATTTATTATTTATATAAATGATTTGCCTAGTGTCTTGTCTGTCTATAATAACACATCTAAAGATTTCCTAAATTCGTATCTCTATGCAGATGATCTGGCTCTGACTGCTGTAACTGACTGTGACCTCAACACCTTAAATCTCTTAAAAGTTAGTGATGATATTGTTCTAGATTGGACTGCAGCTAATTCTCTATATGTTAATGACTCTAAAGTTACTGACTTGAAATTCACTTTTGATAGGAAACATCAGTACTTCTATAAGGATGCTAAATTTCTTGGCATCGTCCTCCAAGGAGGTTTAAATTGGTCATCTCATGTTGTATTAATCTCTAATAAGATTGCCAGAGGCATATTTGTGCTTCGCAGACTGCAAAAATATGTGACTAGAGAGGTATTAATTTCTGCATACTATGCTTATGTTCATAGCCATTTAACTTATGGTACTCTACTTTGGGGTAATTGTAGTTCTGCACTTAACATCTTCAAATTACAGAAGAAGGCTTTAAGGATAATCTATGGTGCTGATTGGAAAGCCCACTGTAAACCTCTTTTCATCTCATCTGGTATTCTCAGCCTACCATCTATATATATTTTACAGTGTTTGTTATATGTTAAGAGTAATTCTGATAACTTTAAAACTTATTCTGATGTACATACCTTTGGCACCAGAAATTGCAATAACATTTTACAGGATCAATGCTTGTTTGCAACAACCAAACATAATTTTAGGTACATGTCAGTGAAAATGTTTAATTCTCTTCCGGTTGCTACTAGAAATTTAACTTTTAAACACTTTAAAGGCTTAGTACTGATGAAACTAAAACAAATCTGCTTCTACAAAAATGATGAATTTTTTGAGGTAGCCAAAAACTTTAAATAATCTTTCAGTACCTACTATTTGACCTACACATTGCACTTTTTATTTATTTATTTATTGTTTTGTAGTGTTGTATTGATCCTGTATTTCTTTGTATTTCTTTGTATCTCTTTATATTTCAATGTATGTATTTCTAATATTATTCTTGTACCCTTGTACTATAATAGTTTGTTATATTGTTGTTATATTGTATCCTATACCGCAGAACTGCGGTCAAAATGGATTAAATAAATATGAAAATATGAAATATGAAATAAGGTAAAGGCATTAAAGCTGTTAAGTCATACAACAAAATTAAGTTTTGTTGCTCTCCCACTATTGGAAAATTTATCTAGCACCATTTCAAGTACTGCTCTCTTGCTGCTATAATCTACCCGAAGGGCAGTACTGCCAGCTTGATCAGCTGTTAGTAGCGAAGCAGGCCAGTATATAGGCCTACAGTGCTTAGATAAAGCAGTAATGACATTTCTATTTCTCATTTTGCATTTTCATTACAAATAATGTATTTTTTTTTTTAATTTGAAATTTAAGGCTGTTGGTGTCACCTGAAGAAATTGACCAATCAGCCTATGATTTTGTACTCGTTATACGGTATAGTGGTGATTTCACAAAAACATATCACTAAGAGTTCCCTACTGTATACCTCTACTGAAATATTCTTCTCCTTAATTCTCAGCTATGTCACCAGATGATCCTACTAGCTGCCTCAGTGTTTCAGTGGCTCCACTCTCTCTAAATGTGCAGTGTAATTTCCCCTCACTGCAAAGAGTACATTTTATTCTCTCCTCCCTCTTCATTGACAATTTTATCCATCTGGGCCCTATTTGTCAAAACTCTACAGGTATTACAAATATGACAGTTATGTCAAGTCTCACAAATTTGTCAAGATGTCAACACATTTGTATATTTATAAATATTACAAATTCTCCTTACAATACAGGCAACTTAATGCAATTTGTCGGACTGAAAAGAACACTTTTCATAAACGCGACAATTTTATGTCAAACTTCTAGTTTACTTTATTACACTGCAGATGGCTCTCGTATACGTGTGTGATAATCGATCTCAATACTGAGATTGTAGTACATAGGCAATGCATAAATAGTATCGAAAATTATATAAAATAAATTTGGTGGCTTTTACACATGCTACTTACCTACATAACAAATTCGACAGAATGTCCAGTAACTGTGATAAGATCACTGCTAATATCACTAGCGGTAGATTAAGATTACTTAGTATGAAAATTTATGAAGCCAATATGACCTTTGTATCGCAAAAGATGCTACTAGTGTTACTTATGAACAAGATAATTTAGGTTGAGCAAGGTCTAATATTCACAATCACAATTTGCCAATTTATATACACAGTTACATAACCTACTCACTAGGTCACTTCTATAATGACAATTCTATATTTTCTATAAATTTGTAAATATGAAAACAAAAAATGTTTCATAAATGTTAGGTATCCTAAGCTTTGACTAATTTGTGAGATTTTTACCAAAGTTTTGAGAAACAACAATTTCTAAAATTATCACGACATTTTTGTCAAGTTGTCAGCATTTTTTAAATACACAGTTGTCAAAATGTAAACCTGTAAAATAATGTTTTGTCACGAGTCACCTGTAAAATTGTAACGTTAAGAAATAGGCCCAGACATTCCTCCTTTCTAATGCTTGGTCCTTCAGAGTTACCTTTATCTTATATTCAGTTAATAGTAATTCCTCCATGCATTTTGCATTAGGTTACCTCCTATTTTCTCCAGCCACTATGATATGAGGCACATCCATAAAGTAAGTTTCCGTGGGGCTGTTTACAGAATCAATACAATTTCAAGGAAATATTTATTGCAACAGACACAGCCAGTGTTCATCTATTTTTCAACATATTAGCTACTGGAATTGAAACATTTGTCTTGCCGTGGCACCGATTTTTGAATACCTGTGTCGTACAATTGTGCCGCCTGGGATTTGAACCACCGTGTGACAACCACATTTCGTGAGGTGTAGGAAAAGATGGAAATCACTGGGAGCTAGGTCCGGGTCTTTAGGGTGAATGTTTAAACACCTCCCAGCCAAACTTATGCAGGAGACTTGCTTGGAGATGTTTAAACATCTGCCCTACAGCCCAAACCTCATTCCCAGTGATTTCCATCTTTTCCTACATAAAGAAATGGCAGAGAGGTGGAGATGTTTGTCACACAGTGGTTCAAATCCCTGGCGTCAGACTTCTTCGACAAAGTTGTTTAAAAGTTGGTTCCACAGTATGACAAATGTTTCAATTCCGGTGGCGAATATGTTGAAAAATAGCTGAACACTGGCTGTGTCTGTTGTAATAAATGTTTCCTTGAAATTGTATTTTGTTTCTGTAAACAGCCCCAGGGAAACTTACTTCATGGACACGCCTCGTACTTGGTATCCGTATTCTAATAACTGTCCTCTGGAACCCTCGATCTTAAGGGGAGTTGATGTCCATAAATATCAAGTTTATAAATTCATAAAGTGAAACTCAACTCATCTTTTGAAAGAGATGGCAGTCTTCTGATTTGTTTACATTTCGCTTTGAAATCCCCTCATGGATACTCATGAATTACTGGTAACAAATGTACTTTTCATTTCAGTTATGGAGAATTGGCGGCTTATGCAAGATCTAAAAAGTACCGGACATACATCTGCAAACCAGAAACTGGGTGCCAAGGTAGAGGAATATTTGTAACAAAGAATGTCAAAGATATCAAACCACACGACAGAATGATTTGTCAGATTTACATTTCTAGGGTAAGTATTGCTCTTATCTTCTTCATAGCAGGGCTGTTTTTAAACCCTCAGACTGATTTATTTCTAAAGTTTTCCTTATGTTATACATTTTTAGGTAGATTTCGAAGAAAAATCTACCTATTGGGATCAATACCATGTCATGACTTTCAAAAAATTCTTTCATATCTTTACGTTTCAGGCCTCCCTAGGTACACACTAGCAGCCATAATGAGCTCAATGTTATTTTAATATTTTATACAGTAAAACTTGTTCAAAGTGGAATCGTATGGGACCAAAAGAATTTTCCAAATTGGACAAGTTTCCGGATTACACAAAATACACTAGGCTACATAAGTGTTATAAATTACTGTACCATGCCCCAAAAATGTGAATTTTTAATAACTTATGCAAATACTGTAATTAATTACCAACTTGAATTCCTGTACAGCAGATATTCTTCACTTTATTTTTATGTACAGTAAAATACTACACTATTATTAATAATTAATAACACTAACACAATATAATTATGCAATTAAATAAAATAATAAATAAATAAGCCCGTCACAATCCCTTATAGGGCAAGGGCCTCCTACCATGGTAGGGCTGGCTCTGTTTTACTCTCCCAAGGTGAGCTATTTCTTTGGAGAGTTGGGTCTTTGCCTCCTGGTGGGTTAAGACCTAGACAATAATAGGTGGGTTAACACCCATATTTTGCAATTACTGTAGACTAACTGTTTTCTTGCCTCATTATCTCTAGGTTTATTTCACTTTTGTCGCCACATATCGGGACATGGGTCCGGACAAAGACAAGTTTTAGCCCGCGCATTTACAAACCATTCCCACACTATTTCATTCATTTCTTCATTTCCCGTCTTCTTTGCTTTACTCTTCATTTGTCCGTTCCCCTTCATCCACTCCTCCCTTATCTTATCCCTGCTCTTTAAAGTTTCGTAAGTTTGCGTTTTACCGCATTTGAACACAAAATTATTTCGCGCACAGAAAGTTTGTCTCTCTCACTCGCCTCGATCGCCTTAATTTTTTCATTGAGCGTGAGCGATACGTACTTTTTGTTCGACACGATGTTACTTAAGATACAAGCAGTACAAGCCAACTGAAACTGAAACCTGGCGGAAAATACAAAACAAAGCAGGTAGCAGATTTCTTGACTACTGGGTAAATTCCATTGTTGGCCGAAACATAAAGCCACCGCCGTGTATACTCTTAACGGAACTCTCAGGGCTGTACAATATTCGTGCTAAAAAGTAACGTGTTCACACAGACTGAATAACAAAATATATTATATTGCAATGCTGCTTTTCCGCATTATAGAATAAATTGCTACTTAAATCTTAAAATTTTGCATTCCGTTTCCGCGTTAAGCACGTTCCGTTTTATACAAAATATTGACATTTAAAAATGTATTGCGTGCGTCGGGACCGAAATATTTGTACGCTTTGGACAGATTTCCGGATTATACACGTGCCGCTTTGAACAAGTTTTACTGTATTATTAAGTGATAGACTAAATCTAATACAATAAAAATACGTTTAGAAGAACACAATAAAAGTAAAATTCAAAACACGTGTTGTTAATTAACTGCTCTCCTTACCTCATGTAGACTTCAGCTGAATGTTTTAATATTTAGTGGTATATAGGCGGAACTTATCAAAACATTCAATCTATAATTATACCACTGGAGAAATATGAAGCTAATTAACTTCTCAATTTCACCTAGTCTGATAATTCGGTAGTGTTCTTTCCACCTTGTACTGATGTTTCTTTTAGTTTTGCCTATATATAAATTTTCGCAATCATTACACTTTATCTTATAGGTGCCTGATTTTTGTCCTGGTGGGATTTTGTCTTTTACTTCCAATCTTAATAATGTTTTGAGTTTTTGAGGCTGTGGAGCTAGTTTTATATTATGTTCTTTGAAGATTTTGCTGAATTTTTTATTTGCCCAAGGGTGATATGTCATCTTTTTAAAACCAGTTTATTTTTATTTTATAGGCTGTAGTGTAGTGATTGCTCTAATGTCCTTCTGTTTCTTGAATCTATCTATTTTATTATCTACTAACTGTTTTTCAAAACCATTCTTAACTGCAGTGTTAACTATTTGATGGTACTATGGAAGTGAACCATAACTTGCGAATGAAAGCTAAAGTTAAAAATCCAGCTTCGAGGTGCATTCAGTCCACCTATGTTTAAAAATTCAGATCTCTGCATGCAGTAGATTTTGCTGGGCATTGCGCACAGAAAGACAAACACTTCCTCTTATTATTATAGATTTTTAAGTAGGACTTATATAAAATGGTAAGCAAGATCGATAGTCGAAACCTCTTAAGGGTTATGCAACAGATTGCAATCAGGAAGTCCACTGAAAAATGAAAAGTCATTTTCTTGAGTTTCTTGGTCCATTGAGAAGGGCAATTCCTGCATTACTCTTCTCTTCATTTAAATAGGTTTTATTTTAATTTTGAAGATGTAGATAATTTTGAGGCCAGACCAAGGGATAAGCATGTGAAAAACAAGGCCTGCAAATACCAGTATTTATTTAGAAATTCTACTTGCTTTTGGGTGTTAATGAATAACACTGAAATATTTTACCTGTGTATAGAGGGGACGTAGACTAGCAACTTTTATTAGGACATTTTTGCTCTATGCCATAAAATGTGTATGCTACAGGGCATTAAAGTCATTATAATTTGCTCATAAGTCAATAATGAAGCAAAATAGGGTTAAAGTTTTCATTAACTTGACTTCATGCCCTCTTAGTGATCGATAAAAACCTGATTCTTAATCATTCATCAACAGCTATATCATAATTTAGTGTTTCCATTAACTGCAAAATTTGCAGACTATTCTCATGATTGGCCACAGCTGCATTAGTTTTTTTAAATTCATAACTCCAGTGTTAACAACAAACTTCCTTTGTTTTGCATTTTTTCAAATGTTACAAGTGAGTGGTGGCCATGGCCAAGGAGATTTTATGCTGCAACAGGAAAAATTGAATCCACAGAACCAAAATCTCCTGGTAAAAGTTGCTTGTCTATGTTCTCTCTATACACAGGTAAAATATTTCGGTGTTATTCATTAACACTAAGTATAATAGTTCACAATTATTTTATTCGGAACAACTGTTGGAGGAGTTCAACTCCCTGAATAATAGGGTACAATTTACACTCGAAAAAAGTGAGAATGATTCGTTAGGTTTCCTGGTATTCATAGAAAAAACAATACGGGGAACTTATATATTCACCAAAAGTCCGCACACCATCAAAGGGTTAAATATAATGTTTGGAGGAATTTTGCACACAGAGCATTTAAACTGTGTAATAATTTGGTGGATTTGAATAATGAAAAGAAGGAAGTGTTTAGATTAGCTGTGATCAATGGTTACAAAATTAGTAGGATTGAAAGAATATGGAATGATGCTAGAAATCGCAGCCTTGCCAACAATACGAAACGGGTAAATCCGGACGGCAAATATGTAAGTATGACGTTCCATCCTACTGTATATACTCCTTTCGAAAGAATATTTCGGAAGTTTGAATTGATTCCCGCTTATAAAACCAATAGGACTATGGAAAATATTTTCTCACAATACAAGAGGTTGGGAAAAAAGAAGAGTGAAAAAATGGATCTCCCTGGTGTTTACTCCATTTCATGCATGGATTGTAGCATGTTTTATATTGGGGAAACTGGACGATCGTTTAAAATAAGACTTCAGGAGCATGCAAGGGATGTCAAGAGTGGCAGGGCGTCCACTGGCCTCAGCCAACATTTGCTTGAGAATAAGCACCGTATGGGTGAATTGAAGATTTTGAAAATCGAGGGTGACGTAACTAGGCGAAAGGTATGTGAAGCAAGAAACATAGTGTGTAATAAGGACTTGGCTATGAATCGGTTTGACGGTGATTTGGGGGATGAATGGTTGGATGTGGTAAAAAGGCTGAACAGACAGAAATGTGTTCTGAAGTTTCCCTCACCGCCTAGGAAGAGTATGAAGGACTCCTTGTTTGAGATTCCGGAGGAGTGGATTGATAATCATGTGCGTATGTCCCCCTTTGTATAGACGAGATTCGTGCGCATTCCATGGATGTGGATTGTACATTTAACTTTAACCAGTGATGATCGTGGTGGCACTTTCTCAAGAGTAGCATATGTAGTCCTCCCAACAGGCCCTTTATCCGTAGTCACCTGAGGAAGGCCCAAAGGAACAGGGCCGAAACGTTGTGTTTTATAGTGTTTTTAAGTATCCACCGTAGTACAATTCGTTTTAATTTTTAATATTGATTATATATTTTAGCATTCAAGGTGGAAATCAGGACCACAATATGTCCAATTTTATTTAGTGCAATGTCATTTCTTTTCCAGCCATTTCTGGTGGATGGTTTCAAATTTGACTTGAGGATCTATGCCTTAATAACATCCTGTGATCCATTAAGAATTTATGTCTACAATGACGGCCTTGCAAGGTAAAGGTCTGTTTTCATTTGAATATATTTAAGTGGTTAAGTGCCAATAAGCAGAACAAACTCTTTCTTTCATTCAGTGTGTATGTTTCCATTCTGGTATAGATGTATGTGCATGTGAATAAACATGAGAGGAAAGCATGTAACATGACACCTTACAGACTATTATCATTATGCCGTTGTTGGTCAATGCATGAGTGCTGCTCTCACTTCTGATTTCAAAGTGTGATATATTGTTTACCACTGAGGTCAATAGACTGAGATACTGTATACCAGCATTTCTCAACCTTTTTGAATTCAAGGACCTCTATAAATGTCTAAAAAAAAATTACGGACCCCTAATTTTACATCCCATTTTTAAAAGAAGGCCTATAGGCTTAATATTTGGGGTATTAATTATAGGTCATTATAATGAAATATGGGTAAAATGTTACATCTTTACTTTCCACTTGCTTTATGATATGTTTTAATTATGTCTGCGGACCATCTGCACCATCTTTGCGGACCATAGGTTGAGAAACGCTGCTGTATACTCTCTGCACACGATATCTTGGGTGCTCGGCTCCCTAGTCCTCACTCGGTAGGTTTCGTTTAATTCCGTAAGGAGACCTGACAACATTAAAACACGAAGTACGCTATTAGTGGCTTCAATAATAAGAGAATAATGTCCAACAGAGACAATATTCTGTGGTTCATGAAAGCTAATATATCTATCTTCAATAATAAGCTTTCATTCTGTCTCAGGATCCTCATTTACTGTTAATATCACCTTTTCTGGTGTATGGAGTTCCTATGGAAGAACACAATTTTGCAGATTGCTGATTTCACAAACATTGTACATTGTACATCCAACACTTTCCTGGTGCTAACACCTCTTTAAGAATTCCATATGATCTAATTTCTGATACTCCAGTGAACTCTGAAGTCAATTTCACAGACTGAAAGTTGAGCAAGCTTTTCACAAAACTTATTAAATAAGTTACATTTAAAATTAGGCCTATAGTTTTCTTCACTTTTAAATGCCTTACCTCTCTTACACTTTACAACACAAAGTGGTGAATCATGTTCTGCTAAGACTCTTCTTTATGCTTAAAACAAGACTTCCAGTGTAAAAATAATGAGCCTATATTATTTAATATTCTATTCCCAGCAGAAAATTACTTGTTTGATAACTAAACCCTTATGATATGCAATTAATTGTTACACAATACAGTCACCCTGTTATATTGTTGCATTGCATTAAAATCATTATAAATTAAATGCTAATCTTTAATTAAGTATTGATAACTTTATTTTAATTTTCTCATGGCTCATTCACAGCACACCAATGTGCTATGGCATACTGGTTGAAAAACACTGGTCTATACAGTAGGCCACACAGCTGTTGATTGTCAGTTCTTCTATTCTTGGTGTATTTTATGTCAGTAAATTTCAACTGATATTATTTTTAATGAATATGGTACAGGATGAAATGGCAAGGATTACTGCCTTCTATATTTCTTACAAGCCATGCTGCTTGAAGTCTGGCAACACAGGAGGTAGTCCTATCTGTGGCGGTCTGTGGGAAGCATTTGAATACATTTTTAATGCAGATAATTTTCTTCTTCACAAATACTCACTTTATTTAGGCCAAATCAATAGATCTACGATATATTACATAGCCTATACTTGTAATCTGCATAATAACATAATGCACGGTGACGCCCACATATCTGAAGGAATTCGTAGTTTTTAGTGTCTCCTCATTGTACGTTATGACATCATGTTTTTTCTTATTTTATTGGTAATAATCTCACTTATCCTGTTAGGCCTACGAGCTCTGTTTTTTTACCCACAACAGAGTCATCTTTTATTAAGGTGCTACACTTCTCTGGGTCATTTTGTACCACCACTGAGCTAGTTGTCCCAGGTTTAATATAACACTGATCTCTCTCTTCTTGTCACATACACTTTGTGGAAGACTACACCCATGACCATCACTTCCATAATTCGTTGGAAACGCTCAGCTTTCTGTTTATTTACTGTCTAAAAGTCATTCATTCGTTCATCCTTGGCTCCAGTGGTGAACTGTTGATTCACCAACACTTTTGAGGTTAAGGTTTGAATCCCATTCATTACCTTCATCAAACTGTAGGAAAACGCTGAATCAATTTTCTAGTAGTAATATTGGGAGGATAGGAGATTGCATATACCATCATTTGGCATCTGCCACATTGAGATGAATTAGGCCTACTGTGAGCAGCTTGATATTTTGATAAAAGTTCATACCAGTAAAAGTGACTCTATTTCTCTTCAATTCTTCTTTAATACCAGCCAATTCTTCCTGGAGGACACAAATATCATAACGTACCTCTCTCTTGTATTCGTTTGTAGATGGTAATAGCTGATGAACACTAAAATCTTCTTTGAAAAATTGTTCTCTAGTGTACTCAATTAGAAATGACAGTGTATATAAGTCTCTCATTATGTACACGGTTTTTACCTTCTGTATGCTCCCCAGTTGCTCTTCAAGTGTGTCCAGATGTTCTCTAAACCATAGGTGATGACTGGGATTACTTTAAGCTGAAATATGCTTAATTTGCGATGATTCTGATGGAGTTCATAGCTTTATTTACGTCATGTTGATAGTCAATAGGACTACCAATGTGATGTTGCCAGATTTAACAGCATGGCTTGTAAGAAATAAAGAAGGCAGTGCAAGGATAATTCATGGGAAGTAATTATCCAATTCTGCGTTGAATTTATTGTTTGAACACTTACACTGTTGATACACACTTACCATACATACGATTCTGCTGAAATGTGATTTCTTTGGTTGATAACATTGCAGTTAACTACAACGTAGACTTAACAGAAAACGTCAGGAAACAAGATACTGATCGCAACTGGCAAAAACAAATTGCACTAGAAACCATTCATACTAGATACCCAGAAAAAGAATGGTTACACATTTATACTGATGGGTCATTAATGAGTAATAATAACACAGCAGGAGCAGGAATATTTAGCAGTCTATTTAGCTTCTATTTAACCCTAGGCACAAACTCTACACATTTTGACGGAGAATTGGAAGCCATTAACTTAGCCCTAAAACAACTTTTTTACAACTATACTGCCTTCAAGAATGCTGTTATCCTCATTGATTCAAAATCAGCCATACAAGCAATAGCAGCCAACAACCCTACAAGCATACGTGTATCTGAAATTCAAGATTCTATCAAACACCTACAGAACTTGCAGAAGAAAATAGTACTACAATGGATCCCCTCACACTGCGACATACAAGGCAACGAACAAGCAGATTTCCTAGCGAAGAAAGGCACTAAGATCCAACAGTCTAGAAAGCAAACAATGCCATTCCATTCCGCAAAGATACTCATTAATAAATCCATCAAACAGAACATAAAGAAAGAAATATATGAAGAAAGTGAAAATAAAAAATGGAAACCTCTAGTCACACAGACAAACCTGGTACCAGACAGCCCCAGAATGAATGCAGTAGCACTCTTCAGACTGTATACAGGACACGACTGTTTGGCAGCACACCTTCACAAACTCAATATCTACACTTCTCCAAAATGTGTTCTTTGCGACCAACAAGAATCTGTTATGGACAGCGAGCACCTACTACAGTGCAGAGCATTACACAGCTCAGACTTATCTACACGATACTGGGAAGCAAGACAGCTAATGGAAGAGCTCCAACAAGCTGGGCATTAGCAACCAACCAACCAACCAACATTGCAGGAAACAGGTGGGCTAGCTGTCTCTTCTTTCCCCGATCCTCGCTTCCTCGTAAAATCAGCACCCAAGATATTATGCGCGGATAGTACCTTTCACTCAGGGTTCTAATTGAATGGGGGGATTTCCCCCTCTCATCAAATTTCCCTGGCTCGTCAAATAAAAATTTCTTCCTTGCCAGGGATATAGTTTTTCACATTTCATAAACTTCAGTTAAAAATTCCAATGCAATTACTGGAAACATGCACCTGTGTTTCTTTATAATGCCGTTTTTTAATGTAATGATAGCAACAACATTTATCTAACAAACATGATATTTTGACGTGCACGGTGTAACAGAAGCATGACAATGGACGTAAGGTTTATATTACTGCTTTGTGTTGGTTCGTATTTGCTGGCAACAATATGGTTAAAGAATGTTTGCTATGATAATGAGTGCAGTAGTGATTGGTGTTCCATGGCGGTCTGTTGAGTATGTCTTCTACAGAGAGTGGATGTTCTTGACGTTGGTTAATAACATGGATACATTTTAACAAAAAGCTTAAAGTAACAGAGTGTGAAACATAATACCAGTGTCTTGCGGATTTCTAATGTGAAAGGGGGTTTAGTAACATGGATAGGCCTAACTCTCTTACTAAACTATGGGAATCAGATGGAAAAAAGAAAAACTCTCAGTGTGTCCAATAGTCCTTTGGACTGTCATTTAAAATGGTGACTATTAAAAAAGTCCTTTAATTGTCCTTTTTTTTAGTGCTGTCCTTTTTTTCAGCGACTTGAGAACAGTTTCCAGAATTATTAAGAGTTAGGCATTATGTGTTCCTGAGATCTATTTAAGTTCTTGAAATATAACCAATTTGTAATATACATTGTTCTCTCTTTTTCAAACGTGTAGACCATGATATACGTTGTTTTTTTATACCTTAAACTTTTTTACATAATGCATTCAATTTATACATGCATAGCCTATCAAGAGGCCATTCAAAAAACAAGGTTTTTTTTTCTAACATGTCTAAACACAGATTTAAGCTCAAAGCATGCAGAGTTTTGTATTTTTATGTTATTGTAAGTTATAATGTGTACAATCAATTACAAATGTACAAAATAAACTTATAACAATAAAAAGTAAAGAATTGAAACTGTGGGAGGAACGGAATGGCTATGAGGGGTGAAGAGGAGGCCATTTTGAAAAAAGAATAATTATACTATTTCCTTTATTTAATAGATAATACGTTAAAAAACTTAAATTTAAGCTGAACGTTTCCTCAAAAGAACTCTGCAGGTTTTCAGATTGTTCAGACTCTTATTCAAGGTCCGTTTTCAGTTGCTACAGATGAAAGCAGTGATAAAAACAAACTCCAAACTGTAGCATATTGTTATTAATGGTGTATTAATATAATGTGTTGTATTTAGCTTTCCCCCCTCCCTACACCCCCTTTTCACTCATTGTGAATGTCCTTTATTTTAAAACTTTTCAGTTCGACACATTGAAAACTATTGTCATTTTTGTGAACATAAATGGGCCATGTCTAAAAGATTTGAAGCGGAGTGCATAACACTTCTCATAGGAAAGAGTCTTCCAGCATATCGTCCCGTCAAATTGAACTGTTCGTGTAAATTCTTACTATTAAAGAGTATTTATATGAATTCGAAAAGTATTCTTTTCCGGTGCCTGGTATTACTACATTTATTTTTGTGTGAGGTTAAATATAATTATGTTAGTATATTGGACCCATTTCCCCCCCCCCCCTCATCAAAATGTTTGGTTCAAACCCTGCCTTCACTACTTAATCATGGAATAGGTTGATATAAGTTCTGGAGTGTTTGAACATTTCATTCTCTTAAAGATAGCAAAAGACGTGGTCCACGTTAATGAAGTGAGCACAGTGCTCATATGTCGACCATTCTCATTACAAGAATGTCTCGTTCTCATGACTTCTTTTTTTTCTCTGGGGTACAGAGGTTAGAAATTGTATTGTTGTTGTTCCGAACACATTGTCAACTTGTTCTGATTTTCTTAGGTTCTGACTCATTAATGTGTTAGTTGTATGCAACGTTAGAAAGATTTGATTGAAAGATGGAATGTCAAGAGCAGCAAACACTGAAATGGCTCCAGGAAGTTGAAGGTGAATCTCCTACCCTGTTTAATTTTTAGACCAGGGGGAGAAAACTGAAAGTCTAGACAAAGAAAATCCTAAACACCGCCTCAGAGGTCTCAGCAGAATTCGATGCTGCAATTGCTCAATGGGAAAATACCTGCCCTGATTATATTATTTAATACAAGATATTGAAACAAATATATTTCTCAAATTGTAAATTACAAGAATTTGTAAAAGTAATTCTTGAACAACAATATATAGATAGTATGATGATGATTGGCACTATGTGGTGCTGCACTTGCATGTTGACCTGTGGCGATCCTAATGAACTCTACCAACGTTGGATTTTTACTATTATCATTATCATCATTTTTTTACTATGATTGTTGTTATTGATGTTGTTGCTGCTGCTGCAGTATTTATAAAGTACAGTTTAAGAAATACAAGAAAATTTATTTTTAATTATATTTCTGATAAAATTTTTGAAATCATAAGTTGTAATTTTTTAAAAGGGTGTAAGTGATCAAACTTAAAAATTAAATAAAAAACATTTAGGTCCATAATCATTTTAATTTCACAAATTGTTGGTATAGTTTAAGTAGGGGCCGTATTTTTTGGTAACAACGATAAGCGCGAAATTTTATCAAACAACCTCCCTTAGCTATATTTAGCTTTTATATGCTTAAAACACCAATATGAGCCAAATTGAATCCACGAAATATCGCGAAATGTTCTTGATTCTGCGAAATGTGTCTATAAGCGCGAAATATGCCCCTTCTGTCCGTAAAGTGAGAAATGCGCACGAAAATGTGCCTTAAAATCACAATATTGTGTTTTGGTGTACTTTATTTTTTATTTCTTAGCACCATGCTTTTTTTCTGCTGTTTCTGTGGCTGTTGAAGATTTACCGATATATCGATATTTGTGAACGATTACAAAGATTTCAGGATTCACGCAAAGATTGTCTGTGACCTGGTTTGTACTGTTGAGTACACTCCTTTCCTGCTGTATTCAACAGATTTCGTATTTTATCCACAGTGGTATGGTTGGCGCTTCTGTTTGCAAATGGTTATCTGATGGTGTTTAGTAGAAATTACGATGATATTTCTCGTCATTATATTTGAACATTAACTCTAATCATGTCCAAATCAAAAGTTACTTCAGTTCATACAAGGGCAGAAGAATATAGAAATGAGGGGGGGGTGTAAGTTCTTGTGAATAAAGAAGCAAAGTTTATCATTGCGCAATGTTCCAAATGTATAAAGTAATTTATTTCACGAAATACCCACCGAAATAGAAGGAAGTTTACACCGAAATCAGCCATTTTATTTCACCAATAAATCAGGGCCCTAAGTATAAGTTAACACTTTTTCAGTGATATCTTGCTTATTTAATATACTTCAGGTTTTAAACAGTTTTTGGTGTTTCCCCGAATTTTAAGATGACAAAAAAATTGATTCATGTATATAAAATGAAATATAAATTGCACTTGAGTATTTCTGTGTTTTTATCTTAAAATCATTTCATTCATTTTGATAAGATTATAAAACGTTTTATCTAGTACTTTATGAGATTGTGTGGGGGATGAAAAAATGTCTGTCCGTCTGTCTGTCTGTCCGTCCGTCCGTGCGTCTGTACGCACCATAACTCAAGTACGCTTTTTCGGATTTTCATGAAACTTGGTATAAAAATTCATAATGTCCATGGGAAGAACCCTATTGATATTGAACCAAATCGGTTCACCGGTACTGGAGTAATGCCCAATTTAGTGCTGCTGTAACGGATTTTCATGAAACTTGGTATACCCATTTATGACGTCCATGAGAAGTGCCCTATTGAATTTGAACATAATCTGTTGACCGGTACCGGAGTAAAACCCAATTTAGTGTATATTTTAAAGACGCGGTAACTCAAATACGCTTTACCTGATTTTTATGAAACTTGGTATACACATTTACAATGTCCGTGGGAAGACGTCTATTCATAATGGATGAAATCGGTTGATCTTCGGAGTAATGCTCAATTTAGTGCCTATTTTATGGCAATATACATATTCGAAAGAATTTATAAAAAAATGAAAATCAGTTATCTTGACAACATAGCCTATTGTTTTACTGTGATCTTATATGGCCTTGGAAATTAAAATACAGGCTGCTATGACAAAAAACATATTGATTTACATGCGCTTGTCCAACTAGACCGTTAAAATGACCCAGGTGCCGAGATGGTAGACCTTTCTTATTCCGTAAGCCCTGCTTAATGAATAAATCTGGAGCTTAACTTGTAAATCAATTAAAAAAACATATTCTGCATATCATAATTGCAGTCATAACTGATTAAACAAAAACATACTGGCACTTTTTTACAACAGTTTACCTGATTTTATTTCTTGTATAATCACTGAATTAAGAATACATTTTATTGTAATATTATTTATCTTGGTAAACTAATTGTTGATATTGTACTTAAATTTCTCGGTTGAGATTCAGTGTTTTAGAGAATATGGTAACTGTAAAATTTAACAACCAGAATATCAAAATGTCTCTATCAAAGTAATTTTTTTAAATTTTAAATATTGTTTATTCCTTTTTTGCAAGGTTTGCCACAAGCCGCTACAGGGAGCCCACTGCCATTAATATAAGTAATGTATTCATGCACTTAACTAACTACGCAGTCAACAAGCACAGTAGAACTTATGTTGTGGATGATGAAGCCGGAAGCAAAAGGTAAGTTAACAGTTACCACATTTCCAAATACAAAAGTAATGACACTTTGAATATATCAACACTTAAAATAAAAAAAGACCTGATTATTATAAACATTAATGAAGCTGCTTGCCGTAGGACAATCTCACTGTTATAGTACCAGTACAGGATCCACATAAAAATTGAATACATTAATTACTGTGTAATTATGCTTAACATAAGTAAAGGAGTGAAGTGTTTATGATTATAGTTAAACATTAACTGTAACTGTAGCATTGTCATTATACTATGTGAAAAGTTTTCTTCTTTCATGAAGATCAGTACAAGGAATATTCTGCTTGCTAAAATGTTCCTTTTTTCAATTCAGTTCATATTTTTTTGTCATAAAGAGCAGTAAAAAATCTAGCTGTTGACACAGTCAAACATAAATGCAATAAATATATAAATACACACAAAAAAAGTATAAAACGATATAATTAAAAAGCATGGTCTAAAAATTCTAATATGGAATAAAAGCATTTGTCAGTTAGTATTCTTTTGATTGCAGTTTTAAATTTTGTCAGAGGTAAATCTTTCTAGTTACCAGGTAATTTGTTATAGAAACGAAGCCAGCATAAAATGGAGATTTCTCATATTTACTACGTTTGTGTTTTTTCAATAAAAAATAGAGTTCCGTGTCGAGTACAGTAATTATGGAAATCTTTGTTTTTAACCAACTTTAATTTGTTTTGCTTTGTTAGAATTAATGTTTTATAAATGTATAAACAGGGAACAGTCAGAAATTTAAGATTTCTAAAATAAGGGTTACAAGGCTACAAATTTTTCTAATTACTCTTTTTGGGCTATAAAGATTCTATTCAAGTCCATGGCACCTCCCCAAAGAAATATTCCATTGCTTATGTGAGAAAACGAGGGGCGTTCAATAAGTAATGCAACACATTTTTTTTCTTAAAGCAGGTTGGTTTTATTCAGGATTCGGATACAACATATTATTCCCCAATCTTTTGGCTACAAAACCCTATTTTTAAACATGATCTCCGTTCAATGCTACAGCCTTACGCCACCTTAATGTGAGGGCCTGTATGCCTGCATGGTACCACTCTACTGGTCTATGTCAGAGCCACGTCTTGCTTTGAACTTTTTCTTCAAAGCAGAGTTGGTGTGGTGCCACTCCATGGATTGCCGTTTTGTTTCTGGTTCGAAGTGATGAACCCATGTTTCATCGCCTGTGACAATGTTTGACAAGAAATTTTCACCATCAGCCTCATAACGAGCAAGCAATTCCGCACAGATGAGAGTGGTACCATGCAGTCTTACAGGCCCTCACATTAAGGTGGCGTAAGGCTGTAGCATTGAACGGAGATCATGTTTAAAAATAGGGTTTTGTAGCCAAAAGATTGGGGAATAATATGTTGTATTCGAATCCTGAATAAAACCAACCTGCTCTAAGAAAAAAAATGTGTTGCATTACTTATTGAACGACCCTCGTAGTTAACTGATATTAAGGGCTTCTTGTCAAAAAATTCCTTTAAACAAATTAGCAAAGCATGCTAAATTGATTTTTTGGGCTACAAAATCAATCTGCTCATTCCAGACCATTAATTCATCAACATGCAGTCATAGAAATTTTACATGTTTTTTGAGCCTTCATTACAATGTTATCAAAGTCAAACTGGAATTCTTTACTAACAGACTTCAAGTAGAAATTCAAACATACGGTTTTGGCAAAGTTCACTGTTGGTTTATTACCAGAGCACCAGGTTTAAATTGGCATGCAACATTTTCGAATTTAATAACAAGTTCTTCAGAAATCCGAGCAGATACAACTATCGAGGTGTCGTCTGCATACATGAAAACATTCTGAATTTATCTCTTAATGACTCACAACACACAACAACTTATTTGATTGTTGCATCTTCTCTCTTCTTTTAAATCCAGAGTGAAACGGGACAGATTTTCCAGCTTTATATTAAACCAATGTTATAAGCACATTCTTGAACCATTATGCTGTCTAATGAACTTATCCTTAAGCACAGATACTTTCCCAGACAGATTTAAAATATCTCAAGTGAGACCACTTTTTTTAAAAAGAGAAGTAGGGAATCTCAATTCTGACAGTCTTTTCCAAAATTCTAGAAAAAATAATGCACTAAAGGTTAGCCTCATTCTTTGATAAATTCAACCTTATTCTGTGAGATTGCCAATATGGTTTCTGCAAAGGCAGCACGTACAAACTTTAAGGACGATACTTATGGTAAACATACATGTGTAGACAAGTTCTTACACCCCACTAAGGCATTTGACCTAGTAGATTCTAACATCTTATTAACTGCTTCTAGTGTAAAGGACCAGAGAACTTACCAATCATTAGAGAGGCTGTCTCCCTCAGTGTCCCTCTGAGTTGATAGTAGCACAATAAAGATGTTATCTCTATATATAAAAGCCAAAACCCACTGACTGACTGACTGACTGACTGATCACAGTTTCACAACTGGCTTTTGACCACGAATTTAGAGGAAGAAACAATTGAAGAATATTTGAATCTCACTAAGCTTTGCATTAATCAAAATTTTTTCACTTTCAGAGGGGCATATTATGAACAGAAATCAGGTCTAGCAATGGGCAATCCCCTGTCACCCTTTTTGGCCAATCTTTACATGAGTAATTTTGAAATAAACATCACTAAAGCATTTCCTTTGATGTTTAAAGTTTGGTTTAGATATGTTGACGATGTCTTTGCAATCGTAAAAGAAAAACACAGAGAAGATACTTTAAAACTTCTCAACATCCAAGAAAGAGAAATTAATTTCACAATGGAAGTACAAACAGATAATTACTTACCGTTTTTGGACCTGAAAATCATCAACAATGACAACAAGATAGAATTTGGCATCTTTAGAAAGGCTACACATACTGATAACTACATCAAAGCCAACAGTTACAAGAGAATATTATAGGAGAAAAATTCCTCCGGCACTGGGACTTGAACCCAGGACCTTTGGCTATTCGTGCCAATGCTCTACCAACTGAGCTAAGCCGGAGCTCAATTCACAGCGCCAGATGGAACTTCTCTCCTATGACTGATTGCCCTGATGGTCTACCTCACAGACAGACAAGTTATGTCATATGCAGTACTGTGAGGCACACTAAGTAGTGATTTTTGTGGCCGGGCTCCCACTGTTATTGTACAGTTAACATTCAAGACATATATATAAGCATTCATGAGCCACAGATTATTGTCTCTGTTGGACACTACATGAGAATATTATAGGAGAAAAATTCCTCCGGCACTGGGACTTGAACCCAGGACCTTTAGCTATTTGCACCAATGCTCTACCAACTGAGCTAAGCCGGAGCTCAATTCACAGCGCCAGATGGAACTTCTCTCCTAGTCATCTGGCGCTGTGAATTGAGCTCTGGCTTAGCTCAGTTGGTAGAGCATTGGCGCGAATAGCCAAAGGTCCTGGGTTCAAGTCCCAGTGCCGGAGGAATTTTTCTCCTATAATATTCTCATGTAGTGTCCAACAGAGACAATAATCTGTGGCTCATGAATGCTTATATATATATCAACAGTTACAACTCGACTTCCCACAAGTATGCTGTGATAAATAGCCTCACACACAGATTGGTTAACACTCCACTAAATGAAATAGAATATAATCAAGAATATAAACACATAGCAAAAACTGCAAAGGCCAATGGGTTCAAAATTGAGGTAATTGATAAAAAGATCCATAAATTCAAAAAACAAAAGAAGGTCAGGGAGACAAGCACTTTGGAGAAGATAAAAGAAAAAACCAACTACAGAAAGTTCACATATCACCCATGGGCACACAGAAAATTTCAGAAGGTCTTCAAGGAGGTTAACATTTCAGGAACGTGGTGAATAAACAAACAGATAAATCAGCTCTGGCAGCGCATTTTTGGGAAGAAGGCCATGAATTCAAAGACAGCATAGACCTATTAAAACATGTTCAAAAACAATCGAATCTAATAGTTTGGGAAAAAAATTTTATTCAAAAGAACCGCGAGAATTTGATCAACTTTGACACCACAGTGGGAATTCAAGGAACCCTGATTGAAAAGTTCATCCACCCGCCTCTAGAGTGACAGTCGGATCAGCTGATGATGGTGGAAATTGTCCATCGAAATGCATTTTGAGGTAAATATACCTATTAAGTGAAGTTAGTGTGAAAATCCCGATCTCAACAATCTTTAAGTTTTATACTTATCACAATCTTTGCAGCTAAATTTGTATACTGTAGATTTATTATAATGAGGTTCCTTATATTTATAATTGGTTTTTATTAGATTTTGAACACTGAATTTATGTGGTCGGTCATCTTTTTAAACCTCATCCCATGTGATATTTTTTATATACTAAATATTCGCATTGCTGAAGTAGTCAACAAAATTATGTGTATTTTTATTATCCACTAAGTTATTGTGACTGTACGATGAAGTATTCAGAACTGGATGGATGGCAGATGTGTGCATTTTGAGTCATTAATTTGTATTTTCTACCTAAATGGACAAAAATTACAGTTCTCTGAACATCACCATTCAATAGAGTGGCACAGTGGCTAACTGCATACAGTAAAATACCAGTATAACAAACGCCAGTATAACAAAATTTTCAGTATTACAAAATTATGTGTTGGCCCCTTCCCTTTTCCCTATTTTGTGTGTGTTAAAACATTTCATTATAACAAATTTAGAACTTTCAGTATAACAAAATAAAATTTTGCTTATTTGCCTGTAAATTTTTTTTATTTTTTCCGGCGTATGCTGTGCAATATTGCCCCAGGAAGAAATATTAAAGCTGAGTGTTGAATGCTAAATGGAAATAGCTTAAAGAAGGAATAATAATCGCCAACCGCTTTAGAAAAGCTGGAGTGAAGTGCTAGATGACATAGAAAGAGAAGAAAGAGAACTGGGAAAGTAAGATGGGCCTGCAAGGGTGAATCTTAATGACTGTCAGTGTGGACTGTGATGTGATAGTGTAACAAGAAATCACAGATGATGTAATTGTGGCAGACATTTTGAGGTTGAAGAGGAAGGTGTGCAATACAGTGTTCAATAGAGCTTGACTCTTGTGCAGGCAACACATGACACATAGTCTTCAAGATTTTCTTCTATCACAAAGCAGTATACCACATTCCGTTTTAAATTCATGTGCAGTGGTTGGTGACTGTTTTTACTTTTTCAAAAAATAAAAAAAATAAATTAAAGTCCAAAACATAGTACACCTTTAAAATTTCAGTATAACAAAATTTCACTATAACAAATTCATTTCTGAGGTCCCCTAAATTTCGTTATACTGGTATTTTACTGTAATATGAATACGCTGTATTTCACAAAAATCACATTCATTATTCAGACAACGCAACTTTTCTAGTGGATAAAAAAGATCATGTTGTGTGAGATTTAAAGAGCGGTGCGACAGCAGTCTCTGAAATACGACGCATAATGTTCAACACTAAGGAGCTCTAAAAATTAGATCATGTTAATTAGGATTGCTACGAAGGGAAAGGCCTGATGTGTTCTTGTCTTCCTCTAATTCATCTAATTCTCAACACTCAAATCTATTTCCGACTCTGTTGGAACAATACATCGTCATATTTATGGGAACATGCACTGACTGTTTGATTAAGTTAACTTGTCTAATTAACACAAAACAAAAACAAAAATTTAGTTAGAATTGTTATCCATTGGCCTTTATAGCTTGATTGGTAAGCTGTGTCTTAGGACAACTTGTGTATTCAAGCAGCTTCATTTTTATAATAAATGATTTCTCTCTCTTTTTCGCTTGTCAGGGGTCTCAAGGAAGGACATTTATTCAAACTCGGCCACACGGTCCTGAAACATTCTTTGTGTAGGAATTACGAGCACAACAGCTGATTTAGAAGAAGCTGAATGTAAAGGGATGTGTGACTCATTCATGTTAGAAATGCTGACACAAGAGCTCATAAAGGGCAGCTTTGAGCACGTGTTTGTCATTACAGTGCTTGCTTGTAGGTGGCACAACACTTAAGTGTGCTACCCTGCTGCACTCTATTATTTACCAGCTGATTTTTATGAAAGTCGATCTTTCGAATGCCACAGCCTCCATGTCTATAAAGGCTAGTTTACATGATGACACTAGGTTTCGTAACCAATTTCGTGAAAGTGTTTTCTTGAAACTAATTACATCCATTTTCTTCAAAACTATTTCAGTCTAACCGCACGTTTCATCTTTTTTCTGAAGTTCTAATTGTGAAATCCCACATACGCGTTTGAAACGCATATGAATCCAGGCATTTCATGATTTCCTCACTTCCTCAGTTCATTTCATGAAATGCTGAATACACGTATAACATCAAAAGTACAATTATAGTTTCACGAGGAGTTGGAATCAGCCAGAACTGCATAGTGTCGTAACTCATTGTTGCCAGTACATCTCACGCTTGTGCATTAAAGCAAAAAACAGTTGTGAAACTTAGTTACAAAACCTAATTTCATTGTGTAAACTAGCCTTAATGCAGATAATTTTTTTACAATATATTCACCAATAAATTCTTAAACTCAGGTTAGGGTGCGATGGTAATGCTATCAGTATGGGTGCAAGACTATTTAAATGCTGACGATAGAGCTAATAAGTTGATTTTGTTAATATACACTCCACCTATACTCAGTATGTGTGTATGTATGTATGTATGTATGTAATACAGTATACAGTAATACAGTATACATACATACAGTATGTATGTATGTAATACAGTATAATCAGTATGTGTGTATGTGTGTATGTATGTATGTATGTATATACATACATATATATACATACATATATACATACATACATACAGAGTATAGGTGGAGTGTATATTAACAAAATCAAATTATACAGCTCAGTAGGAAAGTGAAAATAATTGAAATGAAGTGCTAATAAGATTGGGCTCATTGTGTTGAAATATTTGCTGTGCTTTTGTTTTGAGGAAATTTACAAATTATTTGCAATTGTTTGTCCATTTATGAATACAAAAGAAATTTCCAAATTTATTCAGCACCACTAGTATAAATGTTACATATTGCACCACTAACATTTGTGTCAATTACAAATAATGATGTGTCCTTACAATACAATACTGTGATACAATGTATTGTGGCTGGTTTTGTGATGTGTGAAGTTTGCAGAAGAATGTATGAAACGCATCCATAAAGTAATTATCCCACAGGCTATTAATGGAAACAAAACACAATTTAATGGAAACCTTTATTGTAACTGTTACAGGATGTGTTTAGCTATTTTTCAACATTTTCACCACCGGAATTTAGACATTTGCCATACTACTGGACCAACTTTTGTATCCCTGTACCATAGAAATCTACTGCCTGGGAATTGAACCATTGTGTGATAACCTCCGTTTCTCTGTCAATCTCTACCATTCTCTGTCATTCAAGGGGTAGGAAAAGATGAAAATCTTTGGGTGCACGTTTCGAGCTGTAGGGTGGATCCTTCAATACCTCCCTGCAAGTCTCCTGCAAAAGTTCGGCTTGGAGATGTTTCAACATCCACCCTACAGCCCGGACCTTGCTCCCAGTGATTTCCATCTTTTCCTACACCTCAATAAATGACAGAGAATGGCAGAGATGGTTGTCACACAGTGGTTCAAATCCCAGGCGGCAGATTTCTACAATACAAGTGTTCAAAAGTTGGTTCCGTGGTATGACAAATGTCTCAATTCATGTGGAGTATATGTTGAAAAATAGCTGATCGCTTGCTGTATCTGTTGCAATAAATATTTCCATGAAATTGTGGTTTGTTTCTGTAAACGGCCCTTTGGAAACTTACTTTGTGGATGGCCCTTGTAACGTGTAGCCTTTCATAACTTTCTTGATAAAAATTGTCAGTTTTTATTTTATTGCCATTTGCTGATGTACCATAAATTTCTTTGTAAGCACTAAAGTTAGCTCTATAGAGATTTTCAGCAAGCATTGATCTTCTTGGCAAGATTTGTTCAATTTTACAGCAAATGATTAGAGCACGTCCATGTCTTAGAGCACACCTGCCCACAAATTTAAACCTGAGATTTTGCAGAAATACATGAAGTACTTCATCCACCCCAGTCCCGCACACTCTAATCCAAACTGTACTTTGTTGAGCGTTATAAAATATGAGAGAATTTCGTTCTCATGAATGAAACTTTGAATATAAATATAAATATTAGATGGAAATTTACAGTGAAGTGTTCAAATCTGTAGCACGATTGAGATCGGAAATATACACACAAAACTTCACTAAAAAGGTATATTTACCCAGAATGATCATTATAAAATTAAACTTATTAAAAAAACTTATTAAAAAATTAAACTTTAATTCTTAATAAATTTCGTCTGTTGTTACGAGTTAGGAGATGCTTGTAGTGATGATGAAATCGCACACATTTCTTTAACTTGCAACTACTACAGTGCGTTTCACATAAGAGTTGGCCAATCGTGTGGGTTTTTGCCACGCGGCAGCCACAGCTCTAACTCCCGAGCGATCGGGTGAAATATCTACAAAATTGAAGCCGCGGTCGGTGTAATGATTCAGGTTCTCACATTTACAGTTAAAATTACAATGAAAATAACCACAAACCTCATCACAAGAGATGTTGGAAATGTCCTCCACACAATACTGGCACATTTTTAAGAAATTTTCTTTCACATGCCTATGTTCAGCTTTCAAGATAGAGTTCTCTTGTGATATTGTCTTTAAATTCTTCTAACAGTATATCACTATTATTTATGGGGAAAATTTAAAAATAAATTGTCAAGTTCAAACCCCCATACATTAAAAGGACTTAAAGACAATATAACAAGAGGAATTAAATCTATCTTGGAAACTGAACTTATGTGCGTCAAAGAAAATTTCCTAAAACGGTGCCAGTGTTGTGTAGATGCAAGAGGAGGACATTTCCAACATCTCTTGTGATGAGGTTCGTGACTATTATTCATTGTAATCTTAACTCTAATTTGAGAACCTGAATCATTACACTGTTAGCAGCTTTATTTGCATAGATATTTCACCCAATCACTCAGGAGTTAGAGCTGTGGCCGCCACGACGAAGAAACCCACACGATTGGCCAACTCTTATATGAAACGCACTATATTTTTGTTTTCAGTGTTTAAAATAAGAATAAGTACAGGTTTCCTACAAATTCACTCATCACATATGTTTAATGAAACTAGTATTGATAGAAAGAGAAACTAACAAGTTTTGTTCAATTGCCTGACAGAAGTTCAATGTGAGCCTTGTTGGTAACACACATCAAGCCTATAGTCCATTTCTGTCCAGGTACGTTGTAGCTTTTGACATAAGATGGCTGCTGTGATGCGTTCTTTTAGATCAAGGACAGTCTGTGTAAGTGGTGGCTTGTACACAATATCTTTAACTCACAAAAAAGTCAAGGAGGTCAGGTGAACATGGAGGCCAAAAAAACAAGTTGACTATTCTCATGACCAGGATGGCCAATCCATTTGTTCGGTAGTCTGGTGTTGAACTCCAATCTGACTTCATTGTGAAAGTACAGGGGTGCACCATCTTGTTGAAAGATCAAATTGGGCATGTACAGATTTAACATGACTATTCCACTTGTATGTCACGTGTGTGATGTAGCGATAATGTTTAGCAATTTCTCGGATATAGACCAATCACGATTGTTTATCTTATAAAATGCTTTCTATTAATATGAGAAAGGGATTTTACCTAATAAAATGGTCAGTTCATTACTGGACATGCAAGTATCAATGTGCCGTGATTAATACATCACATGTTGCCTTTAAGTAGCACAAAAACAGATTATTTTGTACAACATAACTCTTGTTTGGAAATTGAAATAATATAACTGTACATTGGTTAAAACACAATTTCAATTCGGTGCAAGCCAGTTTGTGTGCTTTTATTCTGTTCTGCTGTTAGCTTACCTGGATTAAGTTATATGTCTTATATGCACCATTGGTAACACTGGTCACCACATGGTAACTCAAATCAATTCATGGATGGTTGATTCATAGTATGCCATGATCTTGCAGCTGTTAGTTTTGTTTTTATATAATAAAGCACGAAAGTAATTATTATTTGCATAATCCGTTACGTTTTTATTCATGGAATAGTCTTAATAAATCCAACTCGAGTTGACGAGTTTCGTCAGATAAATTCACTCCTGCTGTGCAGTCGCGAATCTATCATTAAACTCATAAACTCTCGTGGGATTACTTATGATAATTGAGATCCTCTAAAGCAGCCATTTCACAAATTCAACAATGTGCTTCAATGTTGCCTGTTGAGGTAATTGAATAAAACTTGTTTAGTTTTTCTTTCCATCGATACTAGTTTCATGTAAGCGACGAGAATTAGAAACCTGGAAGTGCATTTGTGGGAACTCTGTATAATAGAAATAATTAAAATAAATCTCCTTGAATTTCCTCTTAAGTTCACTTATTGGGAAAAGTTTTAAATTACTTACAATAAGACTTTTTCTCCATTAGGAAAATTTCAACTTTGACAAACTGGTTCCTGAAGAAAGATTATGATGTAGAAGAAATTTTTTGTAATATCGATGATGTGATAATCAAAACTGTGATCGCTGCTCATCCTATTCTGAAACACAGTTATCATGCATGTTTTCCGTCTCACGACTTCACATACGCTTGCTTCGAACTTCTGGGATTCGATATATTGCTGGACTACAAACTCAAGCCGTACATCTTAGAGGTACGTAGTGGCCTTCCTCTGCACAAGTGCACGTAGATAGCATTCGCACCGCTTACCCACTGCACAACATGAGAATATCATAGGAATAAACATAAACCTTAGAGATTTCTGCCGATTTGAAAAATATGAGGGGAAGTCCGAAAATAAGCTTCCCCTGGCAACTGTGTACAAAGGTGTGGATGAAAGACAAAAAATATAATGAGACATTAAAGATAAGATGTGCCTTTATTTTTCCCCATAATTACCAGATACATTGAGACATTCGTCATATTGCTTCAAAAAGCCCTTCAGGAACAAAATCAGGGCTCTGCATAAGGAAGAAGCATCGAAATTGAAGGAGGCGATTCGGAAAAAGTGCCTTTGCCTTCTCCAATCTGGTGTTGTGTTGTTGGATGGCAATGCGAGACCTCATTCGCCGACGGCAACTCAAAACCATATTGCAACTCTTGGTTGGGAGCGCCTAGCCCATCCGCCATACAGTCCTGATCTCGCACCCAGTGACTTCCATCTGTTTCCAGCTTTGAAGAAGACTCAGCGAAAGGCGCTTTGGAAGCACTGCTGATGTCACACAAGCCGTTCGACGCTTCTTCTGTATGCAGACTCCTGATTTTTTCCTGGAGGGCTTTTTGAAGCTTCTAAGGCGGTATGACAAATGTCTCAATGTACGTGGTAATTATGTGGAAAAATAAAGGTCGTCTTATCTTTAATGTCTCATATTTTTTTTAGGTAGATTTCGAAGAAAAATCTACCTATTGCAATCGATATCATGTTATGACTTTCCAAAAATTCTTTCATATCTTTACGTTTCATGCCTCCCTAAGTACGAAACCACCGCCCGTTCAAAAAAAAGAAAATTGTGATATTTATATATATACAGTGAACTCTCGATAAACCGGACTAAAGTGGGCGGGGGTCTGTCCGAATTATGAAATGTCCGGCTTATGGAGAGTAAATTAGGAAATGGTATTTAAGTAACGAAATTTCGTGTTTAAGCTGCAATAACAAAACGTATGAGGCAGAACATAATATTAACACTTACAATTGGAACAAAAAAGAGTAACACTTCAGTTCTATATTGAAATTTCTAATCAGAGTCTGTTACATTATTAGTACAATATTATGATTCATGTGGCACTGTGAGCATATTTTTCTGAGAAGATTTAGGCCAAAAGAAACTGTAAATGTTCTTCTGTGCACACATTGTTTCTGTTGCTTTTGAATAATTAATTCTCTTGCAGTTCTGAAGTGGCCATAGAATGGCTGTAGATCAGGGTCTGGATCGCCAAGAATCTGTCTGAGTTATCCAAAGTCCGGCATACTGAGGTCCGAATTATCGAGAGTTTACTGTATATATCTTTACACGCTAGCTGCCGTAATTTTGAAGATATTTGAACCAAATTTTATTATGTTCTTTCTAGGCCCAATAGTTCAGACAAGTTCGTTATTGAGCAAAATTGGCCCAAGGGGAGGGTCGGGGGAGGGGGTTGAAATTTTGAAAAATATATATCTCGGCTCCTATGAAGTATAGAGGGAAACTTTGTTTGAATAAATTAGAGTACTCCCTATGTAGTTCACAGTAACACCAACGATTCGGGCGTTTTGGGGGTACGAGTGGGGGTGGTTGGTGGAGTGATGGAAATTCGAAATTTTTGAAACCATGGGGTATCGTTGAAAAGCTCTTGATGAGTACTCTACAAATCAATAACTGGTTTTTCGATAGCTCTCATATAAGGCGAGATTTAGCACTTCGAAATCTACACCAGCCTGTAGGCCTGCCTAAAGGGAATTTTTTGTCTTTCATCCACACCTCTGTACACAGTCACCAGGGGAAGCTTATTTTCGGACTCCCCCTTGTAATATTGCGCTGACATGGCGTGATTGGCTGTATTATACCCGGATAGGAAATGCAAGCTTTGTTAAATAAGAAATTAGACTTGAAGCGAAGGAGAACTACTTATCACTCTCAAACCATTCCCGCAGAAAACGCTAGATACGGCTTTTATCGCTCACACAGGACTCAGAATTTTGCAACCCATTGCTTTTACACACCATGCATTGTAGGGGTTGAAATAAGAAGAAACACAAATTCCAATAGCAAAATCATTTTATTGTCATTACTGGATATTTTACGAGGATTGTCTCAAGTAAGTTATACTATTTCTTTTAATCCATGTGGTAGGTGGGAAAAGTCTGGGAGTCACAGGGAATTTGCTTCTGGGTGTAGTGGCAACACTGTAAAATTCCTATGTGTGTGCATCCATCTATCAAGCAGTCAGGCTCCAGCCACTATGAAGACACGGCTTGTTCCTACCGCCGATTGCGAAGTTCGTGTTGTTATTAGTTTTTTTGACTGCAAAAAATAAAAAAGCAACTGAATTTCATCGCGAGTTGTGTAGTGTTTATGGCAAAGACGTTATGTCAAGGCCAAGGTTTCTCATTGACTCCATTCATTCATTGAAGGGAGAACAACATTACATAATGAACAATGAAGCAGCCACCCCTCCACTTCCTGCTCCCTGACTGTTGTCGAAGATGTCCGTAGGTCATTGAAACCAATCTGCACCTAACGCTTGATGATATCCTTTCTAAACTGTCTCTGAATATGGAAATAAGCTGTGCACCACTGCACGGGATCATTTCGGACAATCTGCATCTGTCGAAAGTGTGTGCAAGATGGGTTCCATACCTGCTTACAGAACAGCACAAAGAGCAGAGAGTTGACACTGTATTGCAATTTCAGCAATTTTTTGACGCTGAGGGAGATGGTTTATTCGACCGAATAGTGACCGGGGACGAGACATGGATCCATCACTGGACGGCCGAAGGCAAAAGACAGAGTATGGTGTGGAAAGGAAAGGATGAACCAACACCAAAAAAAGCGAAAGTTATGGAATCCGCTGGAAAGGTCATGGCAACGGTCTTTTGGGATTCCAAGGGGGTGTTGTTGATCGATTACCTGCCCCATGGGACCACGATCATAGCTGCATGCTATTGTGAGGTGTTGCGACAACTCAGAAGGGCGATCCAAAACAAAAGGGAGGGAAAGTTGACAAAAACAGTTTTTTTGTTCCATGACAATGCTCCCCCACATGCTGCTCGTCAGACTCAAAACCTGCTTGAGGAGTTTCAGTGGGATGTTTTTGGACATCCGCCTTACTCCCCTGACCTTGCACCAAGTGACTTCCACCTGTTCCCGCAGCTGAAGCCACATCTTCAAGGAAGATGCTTCGCAACTGAGGATGATTTGAAACAAGAAGTTGATAGATGGCTAAGCAGAATGGTATGATGTTGGATTGAAAAAACTTTTACCACAGTACCAAAAATATGTTGAAAAACAAGGTGATTATGTAAAACATAAGTTGTATGTGTACTTTTCAAAATATACCTTTAAAAAAATACTTTTTTGTTTAAAAAATACCTATTTTATTTTAAAAGAATAGTGTAAGTTACTTTTGAGACAGCCCTTGTATTTCCTACTTTCATGATGACATATAACCATTTCAGGGTTAAAATCAAAAGAAAATCAATATAACTTTTACACGTTCTTGCCCAAAATCTGAGACATAATAATTTACTGTGCACATAAGACTAAAAATCTTCCATCTTGTTTTTGTCTCTTTTTAAATGCTTACTATAAACATCCTTATTTCTCAAAGCCTACAATGTTGAATAACGTATGAGTGGACAGAATTGTTTACATTCCTCTGATATAGCAAACTCGCTACCCATTATTGGCACAAACTCAGGCTGACCTAACTGAAAACACTCTCCCCAAATACACTTTTATTCCAAATCAAATGTGATGTAAGAAAATGATATTGTCCTTGCGGACTTACAAAGAGAGCCTATAGGGAAAACAGAGAAGAAACGTATTTTAATGGGTCTGTTTGAAAATTGGCTGTTTCTTTTGTTTTTGTTTCTCTTACCTCCTATTGTTTTTTTCCTCTCTTTCTCCTTTTGTAGAGAGGGAAATCAGTTTATATGAATTTAGCAGCACTGACTAGATATCTACACTTTCCTCCAATTATTGAGCTTTTTAAGATGTCTACTGGTAAAATGACAAGAGTCGAATCCAGTAGACTCTTTTGTAATTTTCTTGGTACTATAAATATCATATCATATATTGTCCTTGCCGAGGGTAGCGAAAGCTATTTGATGCATCATATTGAATATTTCTTTACTCCATTATTGATGTACAAAAATGAGTTACAGTATGTCGATAGCCTCTTTAATTATAATTATTTGTCAAACCCCAGTATCATGCAACTTCCAAATCCCTATGTGAATACTGCAAACAGTATTATTATCAAGAGAACTGAATTGCATTTGAAGAATTCGCTGTATATTTAAATAAAACATTTTGGCCCATAATTTTCTTTTTACTGGTCACATTGAGGATTTCGATAGCTTTAAACCTTCTCCAGACAACCACACCAGAAAAAAAGACAAAATTCATTCACTTAAAAGGGACTTGTCCTAAAAGTTACATTAAAATAAATGGTAGTGGAAGCTTTCAAAATTATGATAGAAGTTCTTATGTACAACATTCGTAAGTGTTTTTTATTCCAGACTTAAAATGAATTACAACTTTAGTTTGTTAACATATCCCAAATACTTTGAAATACTCATTAACTTCATAAGATTAAGACAAAATTAGCCAAAGGGTGTTACATTTGAAGGAATTCATACAAATGGTCGAAATTTTAGAATAAAGGTTCATAATAAGGATTGAAACAGAGTGGTTTGGAGAGATAACAGGAGTAAAAATGGAAATAGAAATAATTGGTCCAAGTCAGGGCCAAAGGCTTTATTTTTCTCACACTCGTCCTGATTTGAACCGATTGCATCTTCATTGTTCTTTCAACCAATAAAAATCCTCCATTCTGATTGGCCAATACACACCAACCTATTCGTCCAATCACAAAGTTTCATTTTCACTAAAAAACATATACAGGGTGCAGCAGAAAGAACGCCCCGATTACAGAAGGCAAATACATCCAAACTCAATAAAATATGAAAAAACTTATGTAATTCTTTGAAAGTACACATGATGCCATTTACATCAACGTGTTTTCAAGAGAACATCATTCAAGTGGCGGCCTCCATTGTTTATACACTGATTGAGCCCCTCCATTGTAGTTGTCCATGACTCTCATTGTCATTTCGGGCGGAACAGCAGCAAATTCCTGTTGGATTGCCTCCTTAAGAGCTTCCAAAGTTTCGGGATTGTGTTGGTACACCTTGGCTTTCAGATGTCCCGTCTTTGGATTCCGAAATGTACGCGAAAGGCACGATGCGTTCTTGCGGTGCATTGCTGTCGGGAACTCGCCATTTTGAATAAACTGCTCTACGGCATAAGCGCGATGCACTACTAACCAAGCCATGGTCTAAACTAAAACGGCACTTAAGTTGCTGTCTGGCAATATTCACCCCGCCCCTCTACCCCAACCCACCACGTAGATATCTACCTCCCAAATCGGGGCATTCTTTCTGCCACACCTTGTATAAGCTCTCTCTTCCCCTGAGGAAGGCCGCAGAGATGTCAGCAACCGAAAGCTTGGATGCACTATATCCTTTTACTCGGCTTATAGCCCGTGAAACCATCATTAAATATCAGCGCTGAGAAAGCCTCAAGTCTTACATAAATAAATAAATAATTTTAAAAAAACACAAATGGGGAAGAACCACAAAAGGTATGAGGAACCACCCATGGAAATCTACTAAGTTAGAAGCATGAGTGACAAAGCTAACTCTTAACTAATACCAACCATTGATCATGTTTTTGTAGGTGAACCATTCTCCAAGTTTCCACACAGATGCTCAAATTGATCGTGATATTAAGGAAAATCTGCTTCAGGATACATTTATCATTCTAAATCTCTCACAAACTGATAAGAAAAAAATTCTGGAAGAAGATCGTCGAAGAGTCCGAGAAAGATTGTTGCAAGGAATTAATCATAGAGATGGGTAAATATCAAATGTGAGCATGTGTTGCTGGTCTCATGTAGGTGTGATGGCACAGGCCATCCTCATGAGTAGGCTATTTTTTTTATTGTTATATTACCGTATTTATCCAAATATAAGCCGCACCTGCCTTTTTAGCAGTAAAGTAAAGGAAAAATAATTAAATTAACCCTAAAGTGAAAAAATAAATTACCTCATTTTCATAATATTAAAGTAACACATTTCTTAGCTGAAATAGGCCTGAAATAATAAAAAGAAAGTATCAGCTGACTTACGTTATGACATTCTAATTTTATTAATATAATTAAATAAAACTGACGAAAAAGAAGACAGAAATCATTACTTTACACTTCATATAACTTTCAGTGTTGAATTTCGCATGATTTTTCTATTTTTCGTAATTGCACTTTCAGTTACCATCAGTTCAAAATTGCCTTTATTCACATTCCCATACATTACGGCATTTTTTTACTTCTCTGCAGCTCATAATACATGCATATTCTTTAATACCGCTATCAAAAATGACAAAATACGCAGAACATCATCACTTGCTTACGCATTTTTACGCATCTTCTACGCTGCTTCAATTAAAATTGATATATTTTCGATGTTAAATTGATTAATATATAATATATCGATAGTCCTGGAGATTCGAGATAATGGATAGGTGGTGGTGCTTGGAGGAGGGGAACCAGCTATGATGGATCAACCGGCTATATTGTGCTCATTTCTACCATTATTGCCTAAAAACAGTTGTAGGCGATTTTAAGCCACAGGCTTAATCTAGGGGAAAAAAGTGCGGCTTATATTCAGATAAATACGGTAGTATGTTATTTTATATTGATTTTAGGTATTAAATTTGCATTAATGATATAAATGTAATTGATTTAATGAAGGTAATTTTTATTGAGATAACACCCGGTATGTTACGAAAGGAAGTTGACATCCGGAGCTCTGGGAAGGAGCGGTTTATATGTGTCACACTCTCTGTGTGAATTAAAAATGCTATTCCTTCTTGATAACCGCTTACTCACATCCTGTAAGTTCATTAGAACTTTCTGGTCATTTAATTAATGTACTAATTATGCTTACAAAGCAGGGTAGACAGACTGACATTTACATTAGCAATTAAAATATTTGTTAATGATTCTTGGAATTTTTATTTTGGAGTCTGAATTTCTGGAAGCACATCTGGAGCCCGGGTGGCTGATATGGGAGATATTTAGTATATATACTCCTGGTAAAATTGAACAATATAGCATAGTAATTCAGAGCTTCAGAAGAGCATAAAGCAGATAAGGTATTGAGTCTTACCCAGAACTGACTCGAAGCACGTCCATCAACTTGAGATGGCCAGATTACTTTTCATCTTCACTTGTAAGTAAGCACCTGTTAGTTCAGTCTGACCTGACCTTGCGAGTAGCTATTATTTCAACCAAGAGTTTTATAATCACACTTTATCTTTATATGTAATGTAATGATTGTAGACAAAATATGTTTTATTAGTCTTTTACTTACTTTTATCATTAACATATTTTATTTTATGTATATAGTTAATAAATATTGTAGTTGTTGTGAAGGGGTTTGACAATAGTTAGGGGAGGCCAAGAGGGGATTTTGGGATTTACTCGAGCATGTCAGATTAAGTTGTAAGGTGGGTTAATTATATGCTGAAAAGTGTGCATTTCAAAATTCTCACGATTTGAGCGTGACATAAGGGAGTGGGAGGGTCACAAACTTGCACCTTGACATTCTCGAGCACGGTCGAATTGTTTTTTATTTTGAAGGAAATAATCCAAGAATAACGGGAAAAATATAATCTGCCAATTTCCACAAGCTTTACTCCAGCTGCACGCACTGAACTTTATTGATGATTTTTACTACTTCGGCTTGTGGAAATCGACAGATTATATATTTTTTTCCATTATTCTTGCATTATCAGTGCCAGAATGGTACTTTCTGAGATTGTGTCTGTGTGTCATTGGTCTGTATGAGCGATAACTCAAATACGCTTTATTGGATTTTCATGAAACTTGGTATATGGATCTATAACGTTAATGGGAAGAAGCCTATTGATATTGGACCAAATTGGTTCACCAGTACAAGAGTAATGCTCAATTTAGTGTCTATATTATGGTAATATATTAGAAAGAATTTATCAAATGCAAATCTTTTCTTATGATAACGTATTGTTTTACACTGTCCATAATACGGCTTTGGAAGTTGTAGTACAGGCAGATTTGACAAATAACACTACCCACATATTCCTTCACATATACTTTTCAAACTAGGCCTTTGTTCTTCCGTAAGCCCTGCTTAATAAATCGATTTGGAGCTTGCCTCGGAAATCGATTTAAAAGTAACTTATTTTCTGCATATCATAATTGCAATTATCACAGATTAAACAAAAGCATTCTGGCACTTTGTTATACCTGTTTACCTGATTTGTTACAGTGAACCTCAAAGTGGAAGCACTGGTTCAAGCCAGAAGGATCCTTGGAAAGCTCAAGTTGCGTGGGAGGAATCTCATATGGGCAACTTTCGATGTATATACCCTCAAGAGGGATGCGACAAATATGAAGCTTTCTTTAACCAGAACCAGAGTTCACTGTTCCAAGACACAGCGGCATCAAGAGCGAGAGAAGAGTGTGCTCGAATGCAGAGAGAGGAGCTGGAGGTAATAGACCTTCTCAGTTAATAGTATATATGTAAAGTATGGAACAGGTATGTAGATCTTACATTTCCTACAGTAGAGTTCACAGCGGCAGCAGAAATAGAGCAAGTACTGAACTTCCTTGATCTGAAAATAATAATATGTGCATTATTCAAACTGGTGATCATACGAGTACTCTTAGCCCACTATATCTCCGAGCTTGCACGGCCGTTAGGATAAGAACAAAGATTAGGGTGGGAGGGTCAACTACCTGGCATTTCTAGAGCTCCCGCCTGTGTTACTGTGTGACAGGAAAACATCACATCAGTATTGAAAAGTGTCTTGTGGCAGTTAGATTTAAACTGAAAGTCATTTTCTGTTCTTAGTGTAAGGTTCAATAATCGTAATTTATTTACACCACCACTTGTGTAAAATTGTGTATTTGTGTGCGTGTGCGTGTGCGTGCATACCCAGTAAAATGCCGCCTATTATATCGAAATTGAAGGGAAAGAAATTAAATTCACAATCTAGAGAAATGCTTTATAATGCCACACTTCTTATGGAAGAAGAATAAAAAAATGGGAACCAATAATTCCAATTAAAAAAAAAGCACAATTGCGAGCTTTGGCAACGACGAAAGTTTCACATACTACGGTGCAAGAAATAAAAAGGGAAGCTAAAAAAAATGGAGGCGGGTGAAGGAACCTCAATGAGATGCTGGACAAAAAAAGACAGAAAACGTGTAAAATAAATATAGATGAATTTGATGAAGTCATTCGTTGAACAATCTATGACTTTTATTTTACAGAGAAGCATTCACCCACCATCGAAACATTGCGAATCGATTTAAAAGACATTATTAATTTTGATGGTTGCAACACAACATTGAGGAAAATAATTTAAAAAACTCGGCTTCGGGTGGCGAAAGACCAAATCACAGCAGCAGGTATTAATTGAGAATTCTGACATTCGGGAGAAAAGGGTTCAATATTTGCGAATGATAAAAAAAATGCCGAAGTGAAAATCGTCCTATTATTTACATGGATGAAACATATGTACTTTCATCTCATGTCCAAAATAAATCATGGAGTGATGATTCTGTGAACGGGCTGCTAACACCTGTTTCTAAGGGGAAGCGCTTGATAATAATTCAGGAAGACTTGAGGAAGACTTTCGTACCGAATGCTCTTGCAATATGGAAATCAAATCAAGCGACAGAGATATCTTCACAACATGAATCAAATTAATTATGAATAGTGGTTGTTGGAAAAATTAATTCGTAACCTTCCAAACAGGAATGTCCAAATAAATAGGACCCCATCTTCTAATAAATCAAAACAAGAATTGCAGGAGTGGTTAAGAAGTAAGAATAGTCCCTTTTCACAGGAGATGTTGAAACCTTCTTTAGCCAGACTTGTGAGGGAAAATAAACCAGCTCGTGCGCAGTATTCTGTAGACAATCTCCAAGGACACACAGTGTTACGATTGGCACCATACCATCCTGATTTTAACCTGATTGAAAACATATGGGCTAAAGTTAAGGGTCAGGTAGCTGCCAGGAATGTTACCTGCAAAATAGCAATTATTTTGTGAGGTGTAGGAAAGGATGGAAATAACTGGGAGTGAGGTCCGGGTTTTAGGTGAAGTTTAAACACCTCCCAGCCGAACTTCTGCAGAAGACTTGCTAGGAGGTGTTTAACCCTTTCACTGCTGAGATATTGGCAAGCTGACATACCCTCCTTGCTGAGATATTTTCACTGTCACTCTGCGCTAAATCCGAAAAATAAGAAGGCAGTTTTAAAATACGCCAGAATTTCGTCATCACGTAAGAAATGCTTTTCCTTGGTCGTGAAAGCAATGACTGTGTTGAAATTCAACATACCATGGCCTTGACGTGATTCCCCACTTGTCAGATGACTCTTGAGTTCATTGGCTTCTTCAGACATCACAACATTGTGCAAGGCCTCACATATTCGTCTACAGATTGCACCACAGGGCAAGGAAAGCAATGAAATTAATTTCTATCTAACCCCAAGAGATGGCAGGACACTATCCTTTCGTTGAAAACATGTTAAAAAATTCTATTGTACAAGCAATTGTCTTATTCGTAGCACTAACTTCGCGGCAACATTGTGCAAGGTCTCACATTTTCGTCTACAGATTGCACCACAGAGCAGGGAAAGCAATGAAATTAAGTTCTATCTAACCCCAATAGATGGCAGGACACTATCCTTTCGTTAAAACCGTGTTAAAAAATTCCATGCCTTGTGGAATCGTCTCGTTCATAGCAACAACTTCATGGGTGGAACAGCTCCGTCGATAGCACACGTAAGTGCCATTCTCCGCGACAGAACAGCTCCGTCGATAGCAGTGGAAGGGTTAAACATCCACCCTGCAGCTCGGACTTCTCTCCCAGTGATTTCCATCTTTTCCTACACCTCAAGAAATGACAGAGAGGTGGAGATGTTTGTCATACAGTGGTTCAAATACCTGGCGGCAGACTTCTACGGCACAGGTGTTCAAAAGTTGGTGCCATGGTAAGACAAATGTTTCAGTTCCGGTGGCGAATATGTTGGAAAATAGCTGAGCACTGGCTGTGTGTGTTGCAATAAATATTTTCTTGAAATTGTGTTTTGTTTCTGTAAACAGCCCCAGGGAAACTTACTTTGTGGACAGCCCTGGTACTATTACACTTCCAGTTAATCTTTGTGTTGCTTTATTAATTTCAAAAATTTGGCCTCCCACAGTTATCTCCTACTTCTCTATTTCTCATGTGCTCTTTAAACTTGAGTCAAAATTTGTTTTTGTTTTACTTCTTATATTCTCAACAGTGACTTATCTGATAGTAATTGATTAGAATGGAGTATTTCTTTATGCAGGGAAAGGTAAAAGCAGAGGTTGCTCGGAGAGCGATGTGGAAACACAGAGATAGCGAGAAGCTGCGTCCTGAATCTCCTGTGAGCAGGGAAAGCAGAATAATTCCATCAATTAAGAAGAAAGGAACTGCTCCAGCCAACTTACCGGTAATTATATTCAAACTATCTTCATTATAATTATTGTTCAGTAAATAGAGTGAGATACTTATTTGTTTTGAGTGACCACTACTGCATGTTTAATCCATTAGTAGAGCATTGTCAGCTTAAGTCAAACTTCCCGTCGTTAATATTTTCAATTATTGTAGGAAATGTTTGTTTCTTTTGAACTTCTCATAAGCTTATAGTGAATGCTCATAATTGGGTATTAACATCTCGAAGAATTCAGGAAATAAGCATTCTTAAAAACCGAACTGAATTTGTATTCTAGCATACAAAAAAAAAGTTTTTGGAAGCCATAGAAGTTAGAATATAAGGAGCAGGTTCTTCCTCCTTGGCTGCATGGTGTGCAGTTCGTTTTGGAGCGAAAATTGTCTCTCAATGGCAACATCACCGATGCATTAAGTTGACAAAGTCACAAAGTAATAGATGCAGGAAATTATGGAAATATTTGTTTAAAATAAATTAATCTTAAGATTTCATCCAAATAATTTTTTTTGCTGAAATTCATTTAAAAGGTGGGAATATGTACATTTTTAGTGTTATTATAAACTAGCATGTGCCCGCGGCTTCGCCCGCGATAATTACTTCAAAAATTAAAAACTAAGAGCATAATAGTTAAATCATTATAATTATTAACACCTAAATCACGTGGACTACATACCACGATTAGATAGCGTCGCCTGGTAAAAGCTATCTCAGATTCGAGTTCCTTGGCCCAGTAAATCCCTGTATAGTGAGTTCCGTCCAAATCGAACGATGTTTAACCATATTTAGGTCTATGTTGATTACCCCTCTTCCGTGTTGGTTGAAAATTTAATATGTCTACGGGCCTTAACATTCTAAACAAATGAATCGACCAGCGTGGGCTTACAACATTCAAACGATCGCGATGCTATTATTTCCACGGTATGACAAAAATAGCCAAAGACAACTGCAATTGATTTGACATTGAAATGTATTACTGAAATCTGATGCTTTGACAGCGCGAATCACGTTTTCTGCCAGTTTTTCACTCATAACTCGCGAACGAAAGCTAAAATTAAAAATTCGGCTTCGAGGTGCATTCGCCCACCTTTCAGTCCATCTATCTTTAAAATTTCAGATCTCTGCGTTCAGTAGATTTCGATGGGCATCGTGGACAGGCAGACAAACAGCATGTGCCCGCGGCTTCCCCCGCGATAATTATTTCAAAAATTAAAAACTAAAAATTAAGAGCATAGTTAAATCATTATAATTATTAACACCTAAATCACGTGGAGTGCATTCCACGATTAGGTAGCGTCCCCTGGTAAAAGCGACCTCAGATTCGCGTTCCTTGGCCCAGAATACCTCTGTACAGTCAGTTTCGTCCAAATCGAACATTGTTTGACCATATTTAGGCCTATATTGATTATCCCTCTTGAGTGTAGGTTGAAAATTTCATGTCTTCGGGCCTTGATATTCTAAATAAATGAATCGTCCAGGATGGACTTACAAAATCAAGCGATCGCCCGCGATAATTATTTCAAGAATTAAAAATTAAGAGCATAATAGTTAAATCATTATATTTATTAACACCTAAATCACGTAAACTACATGTCACGATTAGATAGCGTCGCCTGGTAAAAGCGATCTCAGATTCGAGTTCCTTGGCCCAGAAAATCCCTGTATAGTGAGTTTCGTCCAAATCGAACGATGTTTAACCATATTTAGGTCTATGTTGATTACCCCTCTTCCGTGTAGGTTGAAAATTTAATATGTCTACGGGCCTTGACATTCTAAACAAATGAATCGACCAGCGTGGGCTTACAACATTCTAGCGATCGCGATGCTTTAATTACCACGGTATGACAAAAATAGCCAAAGCCAACTGCAATTGATTTGACATTGAAATGTATTACTGAAATCTGATGCTTCGACAGCGCTAAAATCACGTTTTGTGCCAGTTTTTCACTCACAACTCGCGAACGAAAGCTAAAATTAAAAATCCGGCTTCGATGCGCATTCGCCCACCTTTTAGCCCATCTATGTTTAAAATTTCAGATCTCTGCGTTCAGTAGATTTCGCTGGGCATCGTGGACAGACAGACAAACACGTCATTTTATTATTTTAAGATAGCATGTGCCCGCGGCTTCGCCCGCGATAATTATTTCAAAAATTAAAAATTAAGAGCATAATAGTTAAATCATTATATTAACACCTAAATCATGTGGACTACATATCACGATTAGATAGCGTCACCTGGTAAAAGCGACCTCAGATTCGAGTTCCTCGGCCCGGAAAACCCCTGTATAGTGAGTTTCGTCCAAATCGAACAACGTTAGACCATATTTAGGCTAATATTGATTATCCCTATAATAATAATAATCCTCTTCGGTGTAGGTTGAAAATTTCATATTATGTTTTCGTGCCTTGACATTAAAAACAAATGAATCGACCAGCGTGAGCTACAACATTCAACAGATCGCGATGCTTTTATGTCGAAGGTTTGACAAAAATAGCCAAAGCCTAGTGTAATTGATTTGTATTACTGAAAACTCATGCTTCGAAAACGGAATAAATACACGTTTTCTGCCCGTTTTTCATTCATAACTCACGAACTAAAGCGAAAATTAAAATTCCGGCTTCGAGGTGCACATTCCGACCCATTAGTCCGCCTATGTATAAAATTTCAGATCTCTGCGTTCAGTAGATTTCGCTGGGCATCGCGGACAGACGGAAGACAGACAGACAGACGGAGGACAGACACTTCCTTTTATTAATATAGATGAATTCATGTCATCTTGGGATTCAGAACTACCTTTCTTTGGAGTTATGGACAGTGGTAAAAGAAAAGTCTGCAAACATTTCTTGAAATGAGAACAATTTGTGTCATCGTGTCTAGCGAATTTCACGAATATCGATCCATTAGTGCCTAGCATCTGGTAAAATAATTTAAATTAAATAGCATTGAGTAAACAAACATGAATTTCTGCATGATACTTACACTGTGATTTCTTTTGAGGACTTTCTCACTTTATTTGCAATGAATTGCCAAAGTGAAATTTGTGCAAAGTTAAGTGAGTAATTCTTGCACCAAAGGCAAATATTACCAGTACACAATAGTATATCTAACTAACTCTGTGGCGCTAACATCCCAGAAGGGACAAGGCCTACCACCTGACTGCTGCATCATCTACCATAGGTAGACGGCAGGATTGGGGGGCATGTGGTCAGCATGCCAACACCCACGGCCGTTAATGGTGGTTTCTATAACCAGACAGTAGTATTTCAGTGTTGATATATAGTGGAGGAAGTGCACAGTATAATAGTAGCTGCTGCGGCTCTTACGGGTCTGCAACTTACATTACTTATGGTTCAACTCCATGTGACATTTTCATCTTTCAATGACTTTCGTAAACATATTCAGAACTGTTCATAGGTATGTTTACTAATCTACTAATAGCCTTGCTTTTAGATTAGTAAACATACCTATGAACAGTTCTGAATACAACAATGAATACCAGCATATCTTGGACACCGCACTCAAAAACGGCTTCGACACAGATTTAGTTAACAAGAGAATCAAAAAGTTTGAAAAACAAAAGCTAATACGAGAAAATTGCACTTTAAGCAACATTAAAGATCACACTTTCAAAAAGTTCACTTTTCACCCTAGACTACACTACAAATTTGAGAAGATTTTCAAAGAAGTGGATATAAGACTGGCCCCCATCAACAGATCCAACATAAAAACACTACTAAAATCTGGACAAATGGATAAGATTCCCCCAAAGAAAAACTCGGGCATTTATGAATTAAAATGCAAAGACTGCAACAAACTGTATATTGGAAAAACCAAGAGAAATTTAAATATAAGGCATAAGGAACACTTAAGAAATATAAAGTACAAACAAACAGAAAAGTCGGCTGTTGCACATCATTTTTGGACCACAGGACATGAATTTGAAGAGGACATTAAATTAGTAAAATCAGTAACAAAACCGATAGAACTAACGGTATGGGAAAAAATTTTCATTCAAAGGAACAGGAATAACTTGGTTAATTTCGATATCCCAAAGGAAAACGACCTCATCACTACACTGATACGCCCAACAGAGACATCTACCGGTCTTCCAGCAAACTCGGCAGTTGACCTCATCTGATGATGCAGCTAAGAAGCTGTGAAATGCATTATGTGTAAGTCATTACTTATATAAGTGAAGTTGAGTGGAAAACTGAATTAAGTATGTATATTTGATTACTTCACTGTGAATCCCGGTTACAATTTTTATTTATTATGTTATTTAAATGTTTAGACAAATTTGTGCAGTGCCATATTTAAGCCTAGACAGACTAGGCAGCTGCCTAGGGCATCAGATTTGAAGGGGCAGCTTTTAAGCTGTTATTGTTTTTTTTAATATATTAAACATTTTATTCATAACTCTTCGAAATAGTAAACTAATGTAACGCACAATGAAGTAGAAATGCATATTATTAACAACAATACGCTCAAATTTAATCAACGGTCTACCTCCTTCGCTAAAAGCAATTAGCAGTTCCATTGCTGTTGTCAAATTGGAACTCTCTTTCCATTTAACTGCCTTTCTGACATTCTGATTTGAAGGCGGTCTTCGTTATGAGACGCCACTATCACTCTTATAAGACTAGCCAGTATCAGTAATTCAATACTCATCAGTAGACCGCGGATCTTTAGGTTTTTACCTATTTTATTCCTTGACAGATATCTGAAAATAATTAAGTTTATTTATGTTTCAGACTTATCTACGTCTATTAAACACAATTTTATAGCACCTAAAAATGCCTATTTCAACGTTACGGACTATTTTGACCTAATTAACACAAAATCCCGAAAACCTTAGTTTTTTATTTCATATTAAATGGAACGTAAATATATTTTGTGCTATAATTGTACGGAAAATTATAAACGAAGACATTTTAGATCAATATACTGTATTTCGATTTTAGGGACACAGTGGTCCAAGTACGTTGCACTCACCCTACAGTTGCAGCTGTCAAGGACAAGTCTTATTGTTTAAAGGGTGACGAACCAATGCCTAACGGTAAATCCTGACCACGAGCCTCCAAAAATGGTTTTCGCTTGCTCTACACCAGTTTGGTGGAAGATTCCAAGGTGTGAATGTGTGAACTGTGAAGTGAACAAAAATGCCGAAAATCGGGACTTCAAAGTCAAGTTTGATTCGTCAGTGGTTGAACGAGTTTCCGTGTTTTACATCGGATGGGAAAGTAATTTTCTGTCAAGCTTGTAATAAAGAGGTATGTAGTCTAAACATTTAACAAGTTTGTATTTTTATTAAATTCAGTAGGCCTGCAATGAACGTCACACTGCTAGAAGTGAACTTACTTTCTTCCCTGTTTTAACTTTCAAATTAATTTAGTCTGGTGGCATATTTAAATAAATCAAATCTCTTTGTCCAAAGTGCTAGGGTTAGACATTTCTTTGCTCTGTAAATCAGTTACCGGTAAACTGACGTGTATAGAACTCTTCGAACCCAGTCTAAATTGCATTTCGCTGTTTTTGTTGTGCATTTTATGAAAACAATGAAAATCGCCTGAAGTTTGTCATACATTAATATTAATATAAAATATTACATTAAAGTAGAAGTAAAAAACCACCTTACAAATTTTATATTTTGTTTTAGGTTTCAAGTGACAAAAAGTCCCATCTATCACAGCATGTCCAGGGGGCATTACACAAGGCCAATGAGGAGCGCAAATCAAAATGTAAACAGTTACTCTTAAATCAATCCTTGGAGAAGACGAGCAACAAAAACAACTTCTATGCAGAATTGTGTCATGCAATGATAGCGGCCAATATTCCATTCAGAACAATTGAAAATGAAGCATTTAGGAAGTTCTTGGAGAAGTATTGCAATCGGTCAGTTCCTTCCGAATCAACAATAAGGAAAAATTACATGCAGCAATCTTACGATGACGCAATGAGTAAGATACGGGAGGATATAGGGGAATCGTATGTTTGGATCTCAGTCGACGAAACCACCGATGTTCGTGGTCGATACGTAGCAAACCTGATTGTTGGAAAATTAGACCCTAATTCATCCTCTAGGGCATATCTCATCTGCACGAAGCAACTTGAGAAAACTAACAAACAAACTAGCGAACTTCGTGAACAATGGTCTGAAAGTGTTGTATCCAAATAGCATAGACGAAAACAGGGTACTTCTTGCATACACAGATGCGGCAGCGTACATGGTAGCAGCTATGCAGCTTCTGCAAGTTTTTTTATCCTGCACTAGTACACGTGACTTGCCTTGCGCATGGTATCAACCGCATAGCAGAGGAAGTCAGGTCACAATTTCCAATGGTCAACAAATTGATTTCCACCATAAAGAAGGTACAGTATTTCTAAAGGCTCCAACTAGAGTTCAGGCCTTCCAGGAACAGCTACCTGATGTCCCTTTACCCCCTGAACCTGTACTTACTCGTTGGGGTACGTGGCTGAAAGCTGCTGAATACTACAATTGTCATCTTCACGAGAAAAAAGTGTTGTAATGCAGCTGGAAGATGGTGCATCGACCTACATTACAACAGCAAAGAAGCTGTTGGAAGATTCCGCATGACTTGGCATATATCAGGGCTCACTTCACATTCCTTGTGGAGATTATTTGAAAATTGGAAAGAAGAGGGACCCCCTTATATGAAAACATTGATTTAATTCAAGAAGTTAAAGACAACGAATGCACCAGGTGAAGTTGGGGAGAGAGTCAGGACAAAAATAGACAATGTGCTTAAATAAAACACAGGTCTACAAATTCTCTATGCAGCGGCAGATATACTCAGTGGAAAGGGCAGTGACATAGATCATCCACTTGTAATGCAACATACTGCCAGGCTCAAATTTGCTCCTGTTACGTCAGTGGATGTGGAACGTTCATTCTCGGCCTATAAACTGATTTTAAGTGACAAACGACAGAGTTTCACAATGGAAAATATAGAAAAGGTATTGTAGTCTATTGTGCGGCTAACTATGGTGTATGAGAATTAATCTAAGTGATTCAAAATACTGAAAAATGTGGATTAAACTTGAAGTGAATTTAATTATTTGGTTAGTAGTAAAACACAATAATGTGAGTTATATCAAATTTTAGATATGATTGGCCTATTCATATTTTAATAAAATTTACGCTGTCACTCTATTTCAAAGTCGTTTTAGAGCCTATTTTGTAACCTATACAACCTAAACAAGGTATAATAAACGCCTAATTTAGGTGCCTAAAGCTCAAGTTTTTAGTACCTAAAAATCCGCGGTCTACTCATCAGTGCTAATTCATACTTAAAAGAAGAGACCACCCGCCACTAAGCTTGGTATAGTCCAGTTTCATTTGCAACAGTAAAGAGTGCAGGTGTTTTATTAATATATTTATGTACAGTGATCTGTTACTTATGTGAAAATGAGTGAAGCCGGAAAAACCTAAGTGGAAACACATGAAAGACAAGACAATAAAAAAAAAAGAGGTAACTGTGAGAAAGTGCGCAAAAGTAATGACCTGTTTAAAAAACAAACACAGCCAGCTTGTTCCAGTTCGAGTTCAGATTCAGAGTGTAATAATGTGGCGAACGGTACCCAAAAATGCGATTCGTGTGATTTATCTGAGATAGGCATTTCCAGTATTAAAAACAATAGTAATATCCTGTTTATTTATTTACTTATTTATTTACTAGCTTAAAAGACCCGGCGTCGCCCGGGTTTTTTATTTTGTAATTGGAAATGAACTTATGAAGGACTTTCGATTTTTAAATTCTAGGTCCTTATATAGGTATTTATAATCTGAAATAGGAAGAACGACTTATTACACTCAAACTATTCCCTCAGAAAATGCTTGATATAGTTTTTTATGGCTCATAGAGGATGTAGAATTCTGCATCGCATCGCTTGTACACAGCAAGCCTGGTAAGGATTCAAATAAGAAACAGAAATTCCTGTAACATAAAATTGTAATACCGAGGCGGAAAATTTTATTTCTCCCTCTCATGTTACCATGTTTTGGGGATGAAATTAAACAGAAAGCAATATCACTTTCATACTTCTCTCTCCAAAAACCTGCGATATAATAATATACCATATTACCTTACCTCGTATTGTTTTCTCTATGTCCAGGGTAGAGAAAAGTTATGTGACTGCATTATTTTCGTGGATTACATTCTTTAATATTTATTTATAACATGAATTATAAATTGATACCTTCTCTTATTTGTCAAACTTGCATTTTTTTTCCAAAGCCATCTGATACCATTAGCAACAATATGTTCTGTGATTTGGGTTTTATAATTCTGTGTAAAAAGGGATTAAGTATTCTCAAAAACATTTAATTTTTGGCATTTAAAATCAAAATTTTGTAAATTCCTTTCTTAGTGAGCACCTATATTATGAAACGAAGGTACTGTCAAAATTCCAAGTCTCTACCTGTTATAGTTTAGCCTCTACGTTGATTCCTGTCAGTCAGTCAGGACAAAGCCTTTTATATATATAGAGATTAGGCCTATTATATATTATTATTATTACTATTGTTATTAGCCTTCTATTTCAGTTACAATAATGCTTATTGTAGGTTACTTTGTGGTACATTCATGTGGAAATAAGGAGGCGAAAATATTTTTCTCTGCCTAGGGGCGCTTAAGTAGCTAAATACGCCCCTGAATTTGTGTGTTTATTAAGTGTCACAATGGTACTTTATGAGATTTTGTGATGGCTGGGAATGTCTGTCTGTCTGTTGTCTGTATGCACGATAACTCAAGTACGCTTAACATTAATTATAAATATTGAATAGAATTAATACACATTGTTGAACTTAACGTAAACTTACAAAATTAATTCTCTTCAGTTTTCAGTGGTTTCATTTATCCGTGAAGAAATGGCAAAATACCAGAAAGATGGAAAGCATCGCTTACCTCCTGGTTGGATTCACTAATGGAATTATCATGCATACAAGGACAGAGATTCTACTTGCTTGGTTGTTTTCATTTTAAAATGCTAAAGTTCTAAATTCTTGTATTTATTTCATGAGGGTTGGAAATTTATTACAATGCTTTTTTCCTCTCTATATTTAATATTTCAGTAAAGGTATGCACCATAAAGGCCTATGTATTTTTATTTAGTTGTATTAATTTAATATTTGTATTGATTTTTTTTCTTTCAAAAGATAGAAATGTACTAGTTATGAGCTGTAACCTTGTGTACAAATAGCAAGTCACTTAGGAGGGAACAGTACGGGTTGTCATGTCCAAGCCTACCCTCAAATTTTGCATATCAGTAGGTCTTCATGACAGATAGACGCACACAAAAAATTAGCTGCTCATACAAAATGTAAATGAAAACTTGTTTAGGGAACAACGTTGGGCACTTGAAGAGCTCGCTTGTGTAGCCTGCATGCTGGAAACACACGAGAGCGAAGTGTGAGGCAGAGGATGAAGCTACGTTGTTTTCGTTGAATGTGTCTCGCTAGATCATTTTAGATAATTACTTCATATGTTTCCACATTTTGAAAGTATATACAGCAGTCTGTACAGAGATTTACGGGTCGGTTATGATTGTTAGTGTGTGTTGGTGTTATAGATTTATGATCATTCAATGTGCGTGATTAAAACACTGAATCACAATACTAGCGCTTCAGTCAACCTGTTCTCAATGTTGACATTTTTTCTCCATACAAAAGTCCTTACAAGAACTTGGACTATCATACTACAAATTGTGGTCATTACTATAGGCCAAGTAAAAAAAAAAAGATCCAATTTAAACAGAACTTGAGATTCACTATGCTGATCCTAAACACTTAAACAGATACTAATTATTTCATAAGACCTACTGGAATACAAACATGTGTATGAGAGGAGGGTATTATTCATTATTAAAGCCCGGATTTTCATGCACTATCAAACTTTAAAACATGCATGCATCATGCACTATCGTATCTCCAAATATGGACAATGAAGGGCGAAACATGCACTATCAAAAATCCGCACTGTACTGCAATATATTTCAATTTTTATTAAAACAATGTACAACAACGACTTTTCCAAATTCTCTTCACTTAAACTCGTGTGTTTATCAGTTAGGACATTCTTGAACACAGAAAAAGTATCTTTCTACTTCACAAGAAGTAACAGGTACATACTTGAGGGAAGAGATTTGATTGAGGGTGAGATCGATTCCATGCCTTTTACATTTTTTTCCACATAATATGTCTTTCACTGTTTTCAGAAGTTTAAGATCAGGATTTGAACTAAGTACCTTCTTAAGTTTTTCTCTACTTAACTGTCACATCCATTTCTCCACAACACAATACTAAAGATAATTAATTATTCAACATCTTCAACAATGGCTAGTGACTGACAAATTCATGCAGTGAACATTCTGTTTAGTAGTTTTCTTTCAATGGAAAGTGGTGGGGGTAAGCGAGTCTGCATTTTCTTTTGTAGTCTGGTGTATTATATACTGTTTATTTAGGGTAAACAGTAGTTTGCACTCTCAAATTCATGCAGGTGGCAGACTCTGTTGCCAAGTCAATCAAATAACAATGGTAATACAATACAACATTTTTACATTTCTTTGAAAAGCCGAGATTTTAGGGAGGCACATTCATAATATGCACAGTTATGCATGGTATGCGCTAAAACCAGATAATGAGGGTTTATATGCATTAAAAACGTCTGAATATGCTATATTAAGCAAAAAGGTTCCAAAACATGCATTATGCATGAATTTTGCCATAAAAAGGCCGAAATATGCAAACATGCACGGAAAGAATATGGTTATTTGGAATCCATAAGTCATGTAATGAGTAACTACAAAGTTTGAGAAATGTAACCAAAGTATATAAAAACATGCATTTGCATGGAAATCCGGGCTCTATTCATTATTATATTATTACAGTGAAACTTCTCTATAACAGACATGTCAAGACCGTGAAAATCGCCCGCTATAGAGGGGTGTCCACTTTAGAGAGGTTAAAAAATTCTGGAGTGAAATACACTACAGCAATCTACAGTACAGTAATGACATGAGAGTGTTATACAGTAGATGAAAATCTCTTTAGTTTACACTAATCCAATACATAGATATGTTATGCTGTAGGCCTACATATTACGAAAATCCCCATCACTATAGTCCACTTTAAGTCTACCATCAAAATTAAAACCACACTTTTTACAAGGAAATAGGCCTACACAACTGTAGTTCTGCGTGTAATAGTCGAGCACACTATTACTAAGTCAACAGAAGAAGAAAAGAAGTTCAGTACAATATACTGTAGATATATGATTTTCTCATCAAGTGTTCGTTAAGAGAGGTTTCAAGAGGCTTTTTAAGTGGATTTTTTGTGTCCGCGTCCGTAATATAGGGTGTCTGTCTTAGAGGGGTTAATTATTATGAAGTTTCATTATAGTGACCTAGGGACCAGAAAAATTGTCCGTAAAGAAGGGGTGTCCGTTAAGAGAGGTTTCACTGTATTCCTTCCCATACTGATAAGTAAAGGGAGAGATAAGGCTAATTACACATAGGCCTTTATGAGAATCGGGAACCAGGCTTTGCAACAGTGTGACAGCCGATGCCTAGCGTGCACTAGGTAGGGAAGACACAATTGACTACAATTGTGTGAGGCTACTCAGTATTTCAGATTTACGAGATTTGCAATTAGTTTTCACCTACTTAAAGTTTATATGAGCAGCTAATTTTAGGCATGTGTCTCTCTGTAATGAAGACCTACCGACATGCTAAATTTGGGTTTAGGTTTTGACATGACAACCCGTACTGTTCCCTACAATGCTTGGATACCCAATTGAATGAAGTATTTGGAAAATGAACAAGTGTTTCTTTAGTAAATAACCATTCTCACTGAACTCCATTGCTAGTAAAAATCAACACACCATTTACAACCCAGTTACAATGACTATTCGACTCATACGCTGCATGTTTGATAAGGACCAATATTGTTTAGCAATTCCTCGGATATAGACCAATCACAATCATTTTATCTTATATCCTTCCTCGGATCGCAAGGATACAATTTTATCTGATAAAAAGTCAGCTCATTACTGGACACGTCAGGTATCAGTGTGCAGTGATTAATATGGCACATGCTGCCATGAGCAGTATGAAAACACATTTTATACATCATAACTTGTTTGGAAATTGAAATAATATAAATTTCCATTGATTAAAAACAATTTTGATTAGGTGGAAGCCAGTTCGTATGCTTTAATAGTGTTTTTATGTAAGCAACTACAAGAAGCTCCATCTTGTGATGCGCACTGTTGGTAGCATTGGGAACTCGGATTGATTCATCGAATTGACAACAAAGTTAAAAAAATTATTATTATTATTATTTACAAAATCCGTTATATTTTATTCACGGAATAGCCTTAATAAATCCTACTCTAGATTTTGAGTTTCTTAAGATAAATTTTCAAAACAAACAAACTAATGAAAGAACTGTAAATGGCAAATTAAACCTTGCATTACACTGATGTTTGTTATTTTTATATACATTTCAAAATCGTTAGATTATTCTGCCGGTCCCTGTATTCATTTCACATCACGAGGAAGTGGTGATATTACTGAAATATTGTTTAAGATTGATTAATTCATCCAAGTAAAATAATATTGTTGCCAAAGTTCATCCAAAAACTGCAGTTATGTTTACTTTTTGTGTTATTTTGCAAAATTTGTGTTATTGCATCTTCCGAATTTCACAGATTTCTGTCAATAAGCAAAATGGCTTTGGAGCGTGTTTCCTCAAAAGTTGCAAAATTTAATGTAAAACTTTGTTCACAGTCAAGATAACAACTGCAGCATTGAAAGGTTAAGGAAATGGTTATGTTAACATTCTAGTGTATAAAAGTTCTAAGGCAACTACAGCAGTCTACATTACTGAACTTGATGCTATCAGCCATATCCACTGCTTTATGTTGTTGTAGAGTTCAACCTTCAAGGATATTAGTAAATTGTCACCCTGCCAGAGATTTTCTGATTCTAATGGACTCAACTTCAGCATAAAATTCTGAACATCCTAAAACAGAAAATATACCTCTAGCTCAAAAATTTGTTTTTATAACCTAGAAGAACAGGTCATCACTTAAGCTCCACCCACCCTGGCTGAGTGTTTCTATGGTAATGGCCCTCTTCCCCGCTTAAGCCCCTTGTACCAAAGGTTATCCACTAATTACTACCATACGAAAATAACTCTTGCATTAATTAGAATACGAGGCATCCCATTGAACCAAAACAGCTCTCTAAACTTAAATAGACGAATTCTCGCTTCACACCACAATGATCACCCAATGGCTTAGTGGTTAAGACAACTGGCTATGATGCTAGCGGTCCCATGCTTCTAATCCTGTTAGGTCGAAATTTTTATGATAGGAAAAGGTCCCAAACAGGTAGGTAGGGTGAAGGAAAGAGGAGAAAGAGGAAGAGAAGAGCAAAAAGATTTTCTTTTTTCCCCAATTTTCAACGCTGCTAGTTGTTCCACCTAGATGTCTCGTTGATAATAGTGAGTTGGGTAGGCAGAGCTTACGTGGCAATCTGTTCTTCCATTTTCCCAAAACTTGATTGTTCAAAAAGTATAATTTGTGGCTATTGATTTCCAAAAATGAGGAATTTTTCCATGTTTTAAACACCAGTTTCATAATAACATGCTCAACAGTAGAACCAACTTTTGAAAAACATTGAATGGGCTTGAAGATTTAAAAATTTTCATACTCTTGTCCCTTATTTGGTTCATGAAATGGACTTTTATGCAGTAATATTGCCATGACCACGGATAAATAGAAAAATGTTGTTGTCATAATAAGTGATAACTGATAATATTGACATTAATTGTAATAAATTGTCAAGAAAGTGCCATGTAAGCTAGTTAAAACTAATAATATTATATAATATGGCACTGGAGTTCTCATCATCTTTAGACCAGGAGCTTCTTCTCCATTACCACACTGTCTTTTTCATGGATCATGTCCCTACCTGATTTAACTATTTTCTTAACTCATTCTTTCTACATGTTCATTCCACTCTAACCAGTCACCAATGTCTTGTACTCCACACTCTCTTGTCTTATATTCTTGCGTCATCTAACTTTTCCTTGCTCTCCTTATGTATATGTTCTGGCTGTCGAGGTGTGAAGTATGCATTGACAGAGTAAGACTTAAAAATTTAATGAGGAACGATTTCAAACGATCATGAGTGAACTGGAACAAGAAGAGATCATGCCATACGATCTTTACCATACGAAATTTTTAAATATCATATGTATCTGCTTTTTGCTGTACAGCAATTCAACAAAGAAACATCATTTTCAATAATAATTATGATAATAATAAACAGCAAATTTTTGGGTGGACTTGAGTCAGTATAAGTTGGCACCACTGATGCTCAACACTTAACGGAATATCCAACTACATTACTACAATGTAGGAAATGTTCCTGTTGCCTGCATTTAATGTTCTTTTCAGGAAAGTAAGAAAGGAAACTTTAGAGACCATTTCCATTGCGACTGGATGGGTTTCTACAAGTACATACCTCTTTTCAAACTTAAACACTATGTACTGTAAATAGATTATTGGGCAGCACTCACCACTGTTTGTTGATCCTTTTGTGAAACCGTTGTCAATAGTTGCTTAATCTTGCGTGAAGCCTTCGTCTTCTTAATAAGATAATAAAATAATAAAACACACACATAAAATAAAACATAAACACTCAAAATGGCAACTTCACAACAGGAATCACATCACAACGTTTCACGAGACAACAAGAACGTCTCGCGTTTTCAAGTGAATCTTAGCGACGAGACGTTCAAGTGAATCTTCACTTTACATTTTGATTTAGAATAAGAGGTTGTATTGTGGGGACAGCATTTTCAGTTGTCTCAGCCTGAGTGTGCCAAGGATGGGTAGCAAGTATGCCATGTCAGAAGTCGCTAAATATCCTATCCACTGATATGTTATTCATCACTGTAGGTGTTTTATTAGTTCAGAAACAGGAATGTTTGTTGTAAGCCCTAAGCATGTAAAAGGAGACAAAATAGGATGGAACATTTTTAGTTCTTTGTTCACAGTAAATTTTTATGTCCCACATATTTGGGGAAGAAAGTGTGAAAGTGATATTTATTTTCTTTTGATTTTAGGCTTGAAATGGTTGTATGGCAGCATGAAAGTGGGAAATACAATATCCCGTATAGACGGTAAAATATTATGTTACTGGAATTTCTGTTTCTTCTTATTTCAACCCCTACCAGGCATGGTGTGTAGAAGCAATGGGTTGCAAAATTCTGAGTCCTTTGTGGGCGACATAAAGCTAGGGAATAGGGAATAGGCCTATTTTGAGCATGATAGGTTGTTCATCTTCATTTCAAACTCTAGATACTTATATAAGAACAAATTTTGAAAATTGAAAGTCCTCCATAAGTTAATTTTGAAATACAAAGTACAAAACTCATACAACGCTGGGCTTTTCAAGCTAGTATTTTATATAACACAGAGGCCCACCGATAAGATAAATAAGAAGCATTACAATGACAAAAGAAAATTAATGCAGAAACTTGAATTTGATGTACTAGGTTTATGTTTTGATAGCACATGCTAGTAGTACTGGTACCTTTGTTTCTGCAAAAGTCTCTTATAAATACAGGATGTAACAGAAAGGTAGCTCAAACTTGGGGGAAACATTCCTTGCATGTTATAAAGGCTGAAATTATGTTATTTGGACAGAGTTCCGAAAATGCTTTATTTCCTTGTTTCACTGTATCACTTAGCAGAATACTTGAAAACAGAACTGTGGGTAAAAGAAAATCAAATGAAATGTTAAAAAGTCCTCCATTAGCACAGATTCATCCGTCTACGCGCCATCACATGGACTCCCTGATGCACTGATATATTTCTGGAGTATCTCGTATTATCTGGCAACTTTGCAGAAAGCATGGAGACTCTCATCTTGCACCAGTGTTGCATACACAAGAGCTTTTAAATGCTCCCACAAAAAAAAAATATATATATATAGTGGTTTCTGGTCAGGTGAGTGTGGAAGCTTAGGAATTTGTCCAACTCTTCCTAGCCATTTTTCATGGAGCCGTCTATTCAGAAACTGGCAAAAAAGAGCAGGAAGTACATGTTAGAACAGCCAGAGGTAAAAGCAAATGTTACCAACTTCACCCTCTACATGCAAGAAATGTTTAGGCCTACATTTTCATTACACTCTGTGTATATTCCCCTCAAAGCGCTTTGATTAGGTTTTTTAGCACACACCAGATTGATTTACAACGCTTCTGGATGTTTTGGTTTCTGAGGTAAACCTGAGAAATTCTAATAACTAGCTATCATAGTAATTACTGGGGACCGGATTTTTAGGTTTTGAAAAACACTGTTTTAGGTTTTCCATTAGGTGAAATAGTTTTTTTTTTTAGGTTTTTTTGTCCAAAATATCGTTTTCGGGTAGAATAATTGGTTTAGTGAATTTGAATGTGCTACATAGGATTCAGTACATAATACTTGTAAAGTTTAACTTAACAAAATTGACTTAAATTTGTGTAAACTTGCTTTTGGACAATATTATACAATTGAAGAAAGAAACCATAAACAATCAAAAGAAGCAGTGAAGATAAGATTACAGTATATCACTAAATATCTTTCAAGATTCTCAACTGTGAAGTTCTTCCTTTTATCTCTTAGTTAATAGTTAATACTCTATCTAGACACTACCCTTCTTAGGATTCGAATCCGATGCTTCTAATTTAGTGAGTAAAATACTTTATGGTTGGATGTGGATAGTGTGAAACTGATTATTTTCCTTTCTTCAGTTGTTACACATATGCTAACCGCACAACAGATCAACTAGGGACGAAAACTTCCCCCTTTTCTAGAAAGGTAAATAACACTTACGTGTTTCTGGCAGGCTTGACAAAATATTACTTTGCCATCGGTAGTGAAATTTAGGTCGTCGCCAATCCACTGCCGGAATAAACTCAATTTCATTTGTTTCAGCATAATTAACACATTTTCTTAAAACTCACAGTGTGACCAAACAATGGTTGTTCGTACGAATTATTTTGAAAGGAATACGCCGGTACTCTTACACTTCCTCTCTAGATACTGTCCATCCTAGATGACAATGGGTTGAACGAAACGCTGGTGGTATTAATTTCAACCCAACAAAAATTATTGTCTCTCCGCAAAATACCGATTTCTCAACCAACAAACAAAAAAGACAAAAAAGTACCCTAAATTAGATATTTTAGGTTTTATATCCCATTTAGGTATATTTAGGTTTTTATACCCCATTTAGGTATTTTTAGGTGCTACAGAATTAATGTGGGTGAATCCTATGGACATAATTCGAAAAAGTGTATGAGCGCTTTTTGTTTTGGAAGTAAGGAAAAAAATAGGTAAAAACCTAAGAATCCTGTCCCTAGTAATTACGTAGCTGTCACCATACATGTGGGAGATGGTACAGCGGCTTTGCTAACAGTGTTAAAGCTATAGGGTGGGGGAGTCTGACAGACTACTGTTCATTCATTTAAATAATTCTCATTTGGTTATAAAAAAATGTTATTTAAAAATATAGGAAATCGCTAGTGTGAATTTCATTTCGCTAGATTTACATTAAGTTCTAACTCATGATTGTCATAGGACAGCTCAGATCACTGCTGCTCATTAACAAGATGTACAGTCCAGTGCTTCTGGTTTCTTCTAGTGTTTTTCTTCAATTAAAGTTGGCATTGAATCTCCACATTTCCAGTCTTGGGTGAGCCAATCTCTTATTGGTTTGAATTCAAGCCTGAACACACACATTAGCCTTTGAACAATGTTCAGGCCTAGGTGAGTGGCTAGAAGGCATGCCTCATCAGCCACTCATTGAATCTGATTCATATTGGTTTGTTGTCATAAGTGTGGCACTCAAGCATTAATCCATGAACACAGGTCGGTTTCAGGTTCAGGATAGAGGGAGTGAGTGGAATGAGGCAAATGTTAGCCTCTGCTGTGTATCCTCTGACATGAAAAAAGGATAAGAGCATGGGTGGGGAGTGGGTCTGTATTCCCTTGCCAACATAAATCACTGCACATTATGATGACTATATTTTGATATTTATTTGTCACTTGGCACAATACAGGTATTGACAGGCATAACAAATAAGAAATAATACATAACAGTAACATAAAACCACACTAGGATGTAGATTTAAAAACTCTTCCATAATATAGAAAGTGTTTTTACTAACCAATTAAAAAGTGTATTCAAGAATTTATTTTTGTTATAATCTTTAGAAAAGAAGGCAGCTTATATCACTTTAGGCCTAAATATAAATGAGAATTAACTGATTTACTGAGTCTAAATTGTGGCAGATTCAAAGCAGCGTTATTTCTGGTATTATAATCTTGTACTTCATTTCTGGATACATAGTCAGAAATATTACAGTGTACAGGTAGGGGGAAAAAAAAGCAGACTGACTCTTGTAGCTGAATATAATGTAATTTGTGTTAGTATTTTATATTAATATTAATAATTAATATATTCAGTTATAAAACAATAAGATTAGAAACCATATTCTGGGTTTTGAAATGGCCTAAGTCAGCAGTTACACGAGAACAAATTTCAGTACATTCCCTGCTATCTTGTGAATGCCACTAGGCGTGCGCAATGGCTCATATCGGCAACTTAGATATTTTAGTCGGGCCGCTTTTATTCCCCTACCTGTACAGTCGGTCAAATAAAAAACGTCGGGGCTTGTATGCAGTTAATATTGAAGTTTTAACGCATTAGTTCACACAAGTTTCCTATAAAAAACATAAAATACAGGTCATTCTCCGAACACATGAGGCCATGCGACAGGAGGGAAAAAATGAACAACGCGGAAAGCGCAACACACAATATCCAACTTAATGTATTGTCATAATTCATTTTGCTTTGTGTCATCGCGCCACATACAAATGCTAGCTTGAGAGAAAGTGTAGTTGGGGCTGTAATTGACCTGCATTTTTCGGCCTCTGAATCAGCGAGAAGGTTCCATATTTCTTAAAGAGCGGCTCAGAGGTGGGTACTTCACTATAATGCGACCGGAAGTTTTCTAGGAAATGTGGATCTGGCCGGCCGCATATTTCGATGCTAGATTAGTTCCAGAAGTTGAACGTAAGTTATTGATTTTGCACTACAAGTACCGGTATTATAAAATAAAATCTTAAAAAAATGCTCCTTGAATAAACATATTCCTCGCAAATTTATTCATTATTATTATAAGAACTTCCATGCAAGAATATGGCGGACATGAGGCATATAGCCACAGCCTTCTATACATGTTTGTTTTGGAACAAAACTGACTAAATAATCAAGAAAATACATGGACAGACAAGAGGCAGGTGTGAACCTAACCTTAAGTCTTCCTGTACATGCGCATATGCTCGTTCGTGGCACTTAATCAAATAACGCCCGACGTTTTTTATTTGACTGATTGTACATGCACAAGTAACTCTAATAAGAACAAATTCACAATATGTAAAATTTTCAATAAAAATCGGTTTACAATGAGATCTATGATCACTGTTCTTTAAAATTCTAAGAACTTTCTTTAGTATTAATAAAATGTAATGTATTTTGATTCAGCCTCCCAATACAGCCAATTAAATAATGCATAGTAAATACTTCTCGTGTAAGTTGATAGCAAACAGTAACCCAGGTTCTTAATTAGGTAAACAATACTTGATAATCTTGATGACAACTTTTCTATGTGTGTCCCATTTTAGTTGACGATCAACATTGATACCTAAAAATTTAATTTATGTGTCAGTGTGAGGTACATTTTTAGGGATTGGCTTCAATGTAAATAAAACAAACTCTAATGTGAAAAGGATCTTGAAGGTATTCTCTAATGTGACTCAGTTGGCAAGAAATTAACTTTTCACAAAATAAAGGGCTCACCTAGCAGGGTTTAATACTATGGTAGATTATGAAGAATGAATTTCTCCTCAGGGTTCTATATGTTGTATATGATTTCAGGTGAGAAAGTCTTCAGTAGACAAGAAACAACCCGTTCTGAATTCCTTTGAGCCTGAACCTATCGTAGACGCAGAGGAGAGAGAAAGGAGCACTGCAATGGCTCAGAGAGAATTCCTCATCAAAAGTTTTGGGATAACAGATCAGGTAAAGGTTTTACTAGTGAAATATGTGTATCAAACATCCTTAAAGGCCCTGTTAACTTAAAATAGAAGGTATTTACCATATTTTTCGGACCATAAGACACAATTTTTTACTTGAAAACAGAGCCTTGAAAGTTGAGTGTGTCTAATGGTCTGAAGTAAACTAAAACAATTAATAAAATAAAATTACGGTAAATAGGCCTCTTGCCGGTAATACCATAACCATAAATAAGTTGTTTTACAACAATAAGTGAGTTGCAAATTGTGGCACAGACTGTACATCAGTTTGCTTGTGACAATCAGAATATGAGAGTAGTGGGAAGCCAGGTATACAAGATAAAAAGAAAGAAATGTTGGGTTCTTTCATACAGAAGGATGTCTCCATGGGGTGCTCTAAATGAAGATAATGACCTCCAAATAGCCTTGTTCCATTACATTTACTGACCATATGCAGTATAGATTATGATATGAACTTTCGTTTAGAATCACATTACTCTTTTTCCCTTATTTCCATGCTAAAATCAAGTTGCGTCTTATGGTCCAGAGCATCTTATAGTCCGAAAAAGGTAGATATAAGTTTGTGCGAAAGCCTGGGCTTTCTACATTCCAGTGTACATTGTACACTGAAGTTGAAAATTCTGGAAATATTTTCGATCTGACGTCACAGATCCCGCTCCACTACAGCTATGTGTTGGAACATCATGCATAGCATCACACCAGTCTGTGTTTGCTAGTTAATTGTTGGTGTTGTATCATGTACAAAATTATTATAAAATTTATTAGTTTCTCGAGTCTTGTCTTGAATCAGGTCATATTAGTTCAAGCCCAAGAAAGGTTTAATTATAAGACCAAAAGAGAAAACTTGGGAATCCAGAAAGCCCTTTGGAGAAGGAAACAGAAAAGCAGGACGAACTAGGCAGCTATCAAGAAACATAGAGGGATGGCAGAGACACAAGGAGAAGTATCGAATTACAACTGGGTTTCCTAATTTATGAGTAACTCTTTGGGTTCTCTTGACACTTCCAATCTCTGTGGCGAGCACAGAAACCAATTAAAACATATCTGCATAGCTCTATGAACCAGGAAATATTTTAAAGTCTTGCGACCATTTCCATCGAAAATGAGTTAGCCACTCAAATAGACATACACATCTTGTCAAAGGGTTTGCCAAAATTAAAGCAAGAAAAATACCTTTAGCATTTTGGGCTTTTCTTTGAACTCCTGCCTCCTTGGGGGGGAAAAACTTACCTATGATGTAGTTTCTTGTTTGTTTATGTCAAGACGAAAAAGGGATAAACTTTTCAATTAAGTGTAATTTATATTTAATCCCCTTACTATCTAGATAAGTTGTAACATCTTTATAAAATAATATAGGGTGTCCCAATAATAACGCCGGGGTACGCCGTAGCATAGTGGTTGAGGCGCTGCGCTACAAACCGGAAGGTCGCGGGTTCGATTCCCGATGAGGTCGTTGGAGTTTTTCAATTGGCCTAATCCTTCTGGTGGCACTATGGCCCTGGGGTCGACTCAGCCTCCAACAGAAATGAGTACCAGGAGCAATCCTGGGGGTAAAGGCGGCCGGTGCGTAAGGCTGACAACCTTACCACCTTCACGTGCCGAATGTCCAAAATCTGGGAGCCTCAACCTCCTGGAACCCTCTGGGCCTCCATGGCCTGTATAGGGTTCACTTTACTTACTTACAATAAGAACGCCGGATTTAATAATGCACAAAATACATTTTGTTTTCAAGAAATGACATATATTTAAACATGAATACAAAGTGCACATGTTCCGATTTATGTATGAAAAATGATATCTGGCATATGTCCACCACCTCCTCTGCAGCTAGTGACTCTGTCCATTAAATTTGTGATAATTTTTGCACAATCTTGTGCCTGGATTAGGGCGATGACACATCGAATTTCCTGCTTCAGGTCTTGTATGGTTCGGGGATTGTGTTCATAAACCTGCGATTTAAGAAACCCCCAAAGAAAGAAGCCTACGAGCAGTTGATTCATTAGGCGCATTATTCCGGCCTGAGTGCATGAAGCCTTTGAACAGTTTGACCATAACACTCACCATTCTTGTAAGGAATTTTGACAATTAAAACTCGTTGTTCAGCAGTGTAGCGCCTCATACCAAGTAATTGCAACAAATACAGGAAACAGAAAAGCTAACTACAGTGTTGCCAATCCCACATCATAAAAATGGCGGCCAATTCAAATCCGGCGTTCTTATTGGGACACCCTTTATAAGCCTTTCTGAAATTAGGCCAATTCAGATCAATGTTATTTAATCAGTTACCAATACCAGCTAGAGAACATGAAATTCCATGTTTAATCAAATTGTAAAAAATGGATTGACTAAGGTGGCAATTGAGGGGAGTGCCAAAATTATTTTTTGCCTTGGGCGCCAAAATACAGCCCTGCAGAAAATTCATACCTTCTTGGGTAATTAAACAAATTCGGCACGAATACCCTGAGCCTAACAAAGAGTATAGACACTTTCAAGCTGCTGAAGGAAGATACATTTTTTTTTACATTTTTGCATTTTGATTAATTGAAAATATAACCCTGAATCCACAACTACACTGAAGTTCAAAAAAGTAAAGTACGAGTTTTTAAAGTCATTTCAGTTTTCTTTTTTGAGTAGGCCTACTAGGCTTACGTCTTGGCCATTTATTTGCATGCAAGTGATACCTCACTAGAAGAATAATTAATTTCTTGAAAAACTATTACAATTTGAACTTTTGCTGTAAAGAAAACCAAAGTTTTAAGTAATACACTAAATTTAAACTCATAATAGACTTCAAGTAGGCTTGAATTATGCTGATATTCTATTGAGCTATGCTTTGAATCTGCTGTTGATCTATCTTGATTTGGAAACTTATGAACACCGTACTCCTAAATCTACATTTGTGGAGTTTGAGCACCAAAAACACAACATCTTGGCATTTCCAACAGATTGGCATGCAAACTCATGCAGAACGAGACACAAGTTGCTTGCAGTGAACTGCATGCAGGCAACTAGGGATCCGTTGGAAGTAGCATCAGTTATTAAGTGCCAGTATGGTACTTTATGAGATTGTGTGGGGGACGAAAAAATGTCTGTCCGTCTGTCTGTCCGTCTGTCTGTCTGTCTGTCTGTACGCACCATAACTCAAGTACGCTTTTTCGGATTTTCATGTAACTTGGTATAAACATTCATAATGTCGATGGGAAAAACCCTATTGATAGTGAACCAAATCGGTTCACCGGTACCGGAGTAATGCCCAATTTAGTGCCTATTTTAATAGATTATCACTCAAATACGCTGTAACGGATTTTCATGAAACTTGGTATACCCATTTATGACGTCCATGAGAAGTGCCCTATTGAATTTGAACCTAATCTGTTGACCGGTACCAGAGTAAAACCCAATTTAGTGTATATTTTAAAGACGCGGTAACTCAAATACGCTTTACCGGATTTTTATGAAACTTGGTATACACATTTACAATGTCCATGGGAAGACATCTATTCATAATGTATAAAATCGGTTGATCTGTTTCGGAGTAATGCTCAATTTAGTGCCTATTTTATGGCAATATACGTATTCGAAAGAATTTATAAAAAAAATGGAAATCAGTTATCTTGACAATATAGCCTATTGTTTTACTGTGATCTTATAAGGCCTTGGAAATTAAAATACAGGTAGCTATGACAAAAAACACTATTGTTTTACATGCGCTTATCCAACTAGACCGTTAAAATGACCCAGGTGCCGAGATGGTAGACCTTTCTTCTTCCGTAAGCCCTGCTTAATGAATAAATCTGGATCTTAACTTGGAAATCAATTTAAAAAAAAACATATTCTGCATGTCATAATTGCAGTCATAACTGATTAAATAAAAACATACTGGCACTTTTTTACATCAGTTTACCTAATTTTATTCTTCATAGAAACGTGAGGTTTCCACTGCTGTATTTTTCTGGGAGTCACTTGATTTCAAGTTAAAGGCGCGCCTTTAACGCTGGCACTGGCATTGCTAGCTATTGTTAATATCAGAAAGCAATTTTTGTAACTGGAAAGCTTTAGCATGTAAGGCCATAAGGACTATCTCATTTTATAAACCTGAGACTGAGAGATAAAAATATATCCATTTACCATATTGGCCTGAATATAACGCGACCATGATTTTTTGAAGGATAGTTACGAAAAAATAAATAAAATAGCTTATTAGTACATTTTTCTTACATAAAACTGAATTTTGAAGTTCTTGTCGTAACTACTTCTCTCACCTTTATTTACGCATTGAGACAATGAAGATGCTTTCTTTTCCACATGGTGGCCAAACAAAGCCTTACACATAGAGAATAGAGAAATAACAGTGCTGTACAAGCAGAAGCACGAATTCAGGAAAAATAAAATTCGGTAAAGTTAGGTGAATTTCCGCGTGACTTTGACCTTGAGCCGGGTGCAAGTCATTGTGTGGGGATTCCCACTGCACAGCTGCATTCATGAATGGAGAGTTGTTGAAAATGTTAGGCTATGTTTATAAGACGAGTATAGTTTTTTATAAACACATTCTGAGGAAAAAACATCATCTTATATTTGGGCCAATACAGTATGTCAACAAAATTTACATTTCACTAAAGAACTTTTCCTCATACTATGCCTGACCATGACATGACACCAGATCAGCTGGTGCCTACACAGCTTGGGAATGAAGGATGTTTTAATACTTCAGCCACCATTGTCAACATATTAATTATTATCCTCTTTGCAAACTGATGCTGCTGAATTATTTCTTTTGTAATCATAAATGGACATACAATTGCAAATAATTTGTCAGTTTTGTCCGAAACAAGAGCACATCATGCACAGCTACAGATGGCAGCTCCAAACAGAGAACGATGATGTCAGAATTGAGACGACATATGACACACTTTGAATCACTCTCACGATGAATTTCTTTTGACTACAGGCATGCAAAGTGGTGCATCGTATATATACAGAGTGATCAGATGTCCCATTTTACCAGGACTGTCCTGTTTTGAGCATACTGTCCCAATGTCCTGAGAAAGTTTCATGATACACCTAAATGTCCTGGTTTTGAGAAATTGTTACTTATGGATATAATTTCCCATGACTACCAGATGACTCTACTTGCAACAAGAGCATCAATTTGTCTACCAGAGATAATCAAGTTCAGTTGGTTCAGACTATTAATGCCTGTTAATGTGTACTACAGAGTGAACCAAAAGTCGCGATCAGATAATGTTTATATTGAAATAACTAATTTTCGGGAACCGAAAACTAATTAAAAACTATCCATAGGCTGAGAGGAATATTTACCCCCTTCATATACTTTTTGTAGCATTAGTTCGTCAATTTTCCGATAGAGCAAGGACATTGTTATGTTTTAGTGACAAGCCAGATTTTTCTTGCGCGCGGGTTTATTAGGAGATTGTTGTCGATGTGAAACGCTGTGTTATGTTTGTGTTGTAAGCAATGGCGGATACAAGCAAATATACGATTGAGGAATGTCTCATTGTTAGTGTGTGGGTTCTTCAAGATGAACAAACTGGCGAAACGTACGAAGAAATCAGAGAGAACTTCTTTCTTCATTTCAATAAAGCAGCTCCCACTGAAGCCAATCTACGGAAACTGGAAAATAAGACTTCCTCAAAAGGCTCTGTATTGGATGCAAAACGCAGCAAGATGGAGCCCCAGGACTCCAGTTCGGGAATGGTTAAGTACCAGATTTCCTACGTGGATTCAATGAGGTGGATCTCTCATTTGGCCACCAAGAAGCCCGACCTCACAACGTGTGACAACTGGCTGTGGTCCTACTTAAAAGAAGATTTGGAATGATTCGGATGGATTCTGTTGAACAACTGAAGAGAGAGATCATCCTCATCTTCAGAAGGATCACTCCCGAAATGCTGAGGCGGGCAAGCAGAAGGACATGGCGGCGCATTCAACTGTGCGCGGAAAACGATGGTGCAAATGCCGAAACTTTGGACGTTTAACAATGATGCTGACAGGCCCAGGGAACTTTATTTTACCATATTTCCATCTCATAATACTTGCTACTTCAATAAATAAAGTTTTTACGTCAACTGTGACATTTTATTATTGCATAAACTAACATACAAAATATCCGATCGCAACTTTTGGTCCACTCTGTAGTTTGTTAACTTCTGCACTGAGTGAAGATACAAACACTCTGAGATCTCCAAATGCTTTATTAGTATTCTAATTGCAGAATTTGAAAGCTTTATTTGTAAATAATATTTTGAAAGAAAGAACATGTTGAAAAGTTCTATTGTTTTTTGTTTTACAATCTGGGTCCTATTTCATAAGTGTTACAATTTTACAGGTCACAGGTGACATAAAATTGTCTTACAGGTTTACTTTTTGTCAGTTGTGTATTTCATGTCATGATAATTTTGTAGATTTGTATGACAACTTCACAAATAATTGTTGTTTCCCAAAACTTGGCATTGACAGGTAAAAATCTAACATATTTGTCAAATCTTAGTATAAGTTACTTAAAGTTTATAAAACATTATTTTTTGTGGACAGATTGATAGAAAATTTAGAATTGTCATTATAGAAGTGACAGGCAATCTTTCATATGTACCCAGGCCAAATGAGTAGGTTATTTGTAAATGTGTACATAACTTGGCAAATTTTGTTAGTGAATATTATACCTCTGTAATCTAAACTTTCTTGTTCATAAAGAACATTAATAGTATCTTTTGCAACACAAAGTTCATATTACTTTGTCAATTACGTGCCAGTCTTAATCTACCGATAGCGATCAGTGATCTTATCACAGTTACTGGACATTCTGTCGAATTTGTTATGTAGGTAAGTAGAATGTGTAAAAGCCGCCAAATTTATTTTATATTATTTTCGATACTATTAATGGATTGCTTATGTACTACATTCTCAGTATTGAGATCGATTATCACACACGTATATGAGAGCCATCTGCAGTGTAATAAGTAAAGGGTTATTCCATGCCAAATCATCCAATAGTGGTTGCATGACCATTTTAGAAAAAAATAATTTTTTGTATATGAGTTCATACATGTTTCAAGATATCAAAACAAGTTTTCAAAAATATCTTGTGTTCTTGGTTTCCCAGGGGTGTCCATTTTTCAATCCTGGTGTAACATATTTTTTGCGAATATAGCTGATTACGAATATTTTCATAACTCAACAACCATAAGAGTTAGAAATTTGCAATATGAACCATTTTGTAACTATTGAAGCGTACTTTCAGAAATACTTTATTGTTTTCTTCAACACAACATTTTTCATATGAAAATATGAGTTTGAAATTCGGGTAAATTTTTCCAAAAAAATCACTTTTTGGACCAAATTTTATATGAGAAGGAAGTGATTGTAAACGTTCAAATTTTTGTTATGTTCAAACCTGCATGTGATTTGTATGTGGGGAAAAAATCATTGTCTAAAAATACATCCCTTATTTCTAAACTGGCCTCTAATATTAGCGTTTTTCAGATTTTGACTACTTTTGGGCTTAAATATCTCTGGTGGGTACCCTTCAAAAAATCTGAAAAATTGCATAAAAGAAGCCTTTCATGTCCCTAACTCACAGTTAAAATCTATTTCTTGATTCAACTCCTTCTATTAATTTTATAGAACTGAAATATCACACTTTTTAGGGTAGCGTATTTGGGAGAAACTACATAACATGTGATAGTGTGATATTTCAACTCTATAAAATTAATAGAAAGAGTTGTTTCTAGACATAGAAATTTTAACTATGAGTTAGGCACATGAAAGGCTTCTATTATGCAATTTTTCAGATCTTTTGAAGGTTATCCATCAGAGATATTTAAGCCCAAAAATAGTCAATATCTGAAAAACGATAATATTTGAGATCAGTTTAGAAATAAGGGATGTATTTTTAGACCCTGATTTTTTTCCCCACATACAAATCACATGCAGGTTTGCACATAAAATGTTTTTGAATGTTTACAATCACTTCCTTCTCATATAAAATTTCGCCCAAAAAGTGATTTTTTTTTTTTTTAAATTTACCCGAATTTCAAACATATTTTAATATGAAAATTTTTGTGGTGATGAAAACAAACTATTTCTGAAAGCAAGCTTCAATAGTGATAAAATGATTCATAATTCATATTTGTAACTCTTATGGTTGTTGAGTTGTATGTAGTTTTTCCCAAATTCGCTACCCTAAAAAGTGTGATATTTCAGTTCTATAAAATTAATAGAAGGAGTTGAATCAAGAAATAGAAATTTTAACTGTGAGTTAGGGACATAAAAGGCTTCTATTATGCAATTTTTCAGATTTTTTGAAGGGTACCCACCAGAGATATTTAAGCCCAAAAGTAGTCAAAATCTGAAAAACGCTAATATTCGAGGCCAGTTTAGAAATAAGGGATGTATTTTTAGCCCATGATTTTTTTCCCCACATACAAATCACATGCAGGTTTGAACATAACAAAAATTTGAACGTTTACAATCACTTCCTTCTCATATATAATTTGGTCCAAAAAGTGATTTTTTTGGAAAAATTTACCCAAATTTCAAACTTATATTTTCATATGAAAAATGTTGTGTTGAAGAAAACAATAAAGTATTTCTGAAAGTACGCTTCAATAGTTACAAAATGGTTCATAAATCAAATTTCTAACTCTTATGGTTGTTGAGTTATGAAAATATTCGTAATCAGCTATATTCGCAAAAAATGTGTTACACCAGGATTGAAAAATGGACACCCCTGGGAAACCAAGAACACAAGATTTTTTTGAAAACTTGTTTTGATATCTTGAAACATGTATGAACTCATATACAAAAAATTATTTTTTTCTAAAATGGTCATGCAACCATTTTTTAAAATTTTGGGTGATTTCATATGGAATGACCCTAAACTATAAGTATGACATAAAATTGTCATGTTTATGAAAAGTGTTCTTTTCAGTCTGACAATTTACATTAAGTTGCCTGTAACATGAGGAGAGTTTGTAATATTTATGAATATAGAAATGTGATGACATCTTGACAAATTTGTCAGACAACATAATTGTCGTATTTGTAACACCTCTAGAGTTTTATGAAATAGGGCTCTGGTCACTCTGCATATATGCATCAATAGCATGGTCAGCAATCATGCAAGCTGATGCATACAGTGTAGGGTCAAAAAGTAGTAGGACTGAATTTCTGTAGCATGAACGGAGCAGTGGAGGGCGGTCTGACCACCTGGGCGTGGTAGTGGGGATCCTTCCGAAGAGACCAATATTTTTTCCAGTCGCCTGTGGGCAAGCAGAGAGTAAGCACGTCGATTTCCGTGAACCTCTGTTAAGAAGTGTCGTCGCGATCCAAGATGGAGAAAAATCTTGAGCAGCGCTACACCATTAAATTCTGCACTGCGGACTTTCTTCCTCTTTCCTCCACTTAAGTGGGACCTCAAGGGAAACCAATACAGGTCTGTAAAAGACGTCCAAGGGGCCATGACGGCGTCTCTGAAGGGGATCCCAGAAAGCAAGTTCCAGAAGGCGTACGCGCAGTGGGAATCACGTTATATGCGTTGTGTCATATCACAAGGGTGTTACTTCGAGGACTACTAAGGATTTGTACCCAATAACTCAATAAAAAAATTTAAATTAATTCAGTCCTACTACTTTTTGATCCTACTCTGTATATATAACTGTAGCAGTGGAAATGTTAATGAAACCCACAGAAAATGCCCTGCTTTCACAAACGAGAACTAGACAATGGCAAAAATACATGCGGTAATATTATGGAAACACAGACACAAGCACAAATAAATTAACTGATATTTCTGAGCAACATAAAATAATGTAGGCTCCACATGATCACTGTTTCCTGATGTCATCTTCATTTTACTCACCCCTGATGTGTAATAGTTGTGTTGAACAACTGGTATGAGGAGTTAGCTGCTGCTGACAGATTGCACTCGCTAGCTTTTTCACCCATGCTCATAAATGACAGGCGTTCAACAGAGACAGTTCATTAACAAGTGGGGTATAATGATCTGTCTTGTATGTCAGTTTATTTTATTAAACCAGTGTACTTAATTTTGTTTAACACTATCGAACATTATATTTGTATCTTCACCAGAAAGAACAGTTCTAGCTTCCATAATGATTGATGTAAGATTATTTACATATATATTAGCATTAAAACTGGTCCAAGAATGTACCCTTGAGGAATGCGACACTTATACTACAAGTGGAATTTGCAGCTTTCACATGTTCTTATATTCAAGTTTATATAATTATTTGTTAGACAGCTTGAATTAAAAGTAGAACTTCTAACAGAAGACACATGAAGTAGAAGTTGCACAATATGCTATGAAATCTTTATGCCACTCCAATGGTATCCACCACATGGAAAACAGTCATTTAGTTTAAAATATTTGCATATAATTAATAAATCGACTCAGTTATTTAAAAATTCGCTATGTGAAATTTCTCGTTTAATTGCAAAAGTCATTATATTTAGTGGGTGAAAATCAATAACAGCTGTCTGCTTGCTGTAAGATGGCTGACTCTATGGTGCATAATTCGTTACAATAATATTTGTTATTATTTCATTAATGTTAATGCCTGTCTAAAAAATAGTGTATGATACAAGTAATAAAATGATTTTACTTTGCTCGTAAGATTGCTTCACTTACCCTCACAAACATATTTAATCGCAAAATAAAATCCTTCTTTTATTCCTTGTATCATAAATAACTATTTAATATATGCATTATTGCAGATCGTTCATGCAATGAAGAAGAACGGAAACCTCAGGATGGATGACGAGAAGAAATCCTACGAGACTCGTGATAAGCTGCCTTCCATGTTTTCCACCTCGAACAAGGTAAATCATATGTTACATTTAAATAATCAATAAACTAAGCATTAGGATATGAAACAGAAAGTGGCTGAGCAGTGAACAAGTAGAATAAATCTTTATACGAGGTCCTTAGAATAGCAGACAATCTATGAGTTTAAAAGTCCTTCAACTGTCATGATTTCCTTGCCATTTTAATGGTTTTTCTTGTTATTAGTTTTTATCTGGATTGGAATCTTTCCTGTATGGTGGTATCTGTGTAAATGTGTAGCCTTTCTTCTAGTCTTTTGCTTTAAGAGATAGTAGGTTTGTTCGCAAAGCAAATCCGTGACCGCTTGAGAATTTGTTGTACTGTGCATGTCCAGTCTGTAACTTACCCGTGATTTGCACTTTGCGAACGGTTACAAGAATTTGGAATCTATAGTTTCTGCGTTAGTCGATATGATATGCAAATAAAATATATATTTCCCTTTGACATGTTATAAATGCAATATACATTGACAATATAATCCATATTTTGAGAAACTTTTAATTATCTTCCATTATTCATAATTAAAAGTTTCTCAAAGTTTCCTCCATTATTCATACATATAAGTAGCCTATGTTTATAAATCTGGCGCAATGTTATAGGAGGGAGGAGTCAGGCGCGTGAAAATAGGTTACTGCGCATGTCTCTGATAACAATTCATACTAGAGCCTGCAAACTTTTCTTATAGTACAGAAACTGTCCGTGAGAGCTTTGCGAACAGAAGATTGCAATCAGAATCACGGATTCTCGCTTTGCGAACGCGTGTGGAGAAAGAGCGCATGCGCGAACGATATGTTCCTGGTTTCTGACTGCTTTGCGAACAAACCTAGTGATAACCAGTGGAAGCTCGTAGCTAAAACTAGTGGGGTTACACAGCAACTAAAAAACTTGATAGTTGCTGACAAAATTCATTGGGGTGCTGCTCCAGAAAATGTTTAGCCCTTGTTTTAAAATTGTGTAAAAGGAAACATGCATATATAAAAAGAAAATTTATTCAGAAACTTGATAAAACCCCAAATGAACAAAATCATTTGCCTCCTTATACCCTCTAATAATAACACACAACACACTGTGACACTGATATTAAAAGTATATTTATATCTATAGACACTATAGACACTCCAAATATATCATTGGAAAGATTTAAATATAATTTTAATATCAGTGTCACAGTGTGTTGTGTGTTGTTATTAGAGGGTATAAGGAGGCAAATACCATCTAAAATAATCCTCCCTTTTCAGCAAACATGAAATTTATCAATTCTTACAGTATTAATGCCTGGTGCTTCACTTCTGAATGTTGCACAATATTTTTATCGAATACTTGATTGTGTAAGTACATGTTTTTGAATTTGATAATAGCCTCCATGTAATAATACGCATGGTCCTTGTGAAAATGGTTTTTTTATTCTATTCTAAATCTATTGTATAGACCTCCAAAATATACATTAAAGGATATCAAAACATAGAATGTGATGTTAACAGACTGGCTGTTGTACCCATAGTACACCAGACATACAAGGGTGTATCAATAAATAACTGGACTGATTTAATTGTATTTAAATAAACCGCCCTGGAATGAAATGGCTGCTAGCCGCGGAAAGGTGTATCCTTCGTCTAGCAGTGCTGTGAATCCCAGTCATGCAGAACGATTCAGTTAGGAGTTACACCCGGATATCGCAGCTGGTGTTTACTGTACCCAACATGGAACTGAAATTCCAGCAATGCGCATCGATGTTCAACTCCTTATCACTTTGAAAATGGCGACCATGTGGCTCCTTTTTCACTTTAGGGAAGACGTGAAAATCGCAAGGTCCGAGATTCAGAGAATGCAGTGGATGAGGCATGATCTCAATGTCCAATTCTTTGACATCTTGAGTTGCACGCGCTCAATGAGCCGGCGCATTGTCTTGGTGCAAGATCCATCCTGTCCTAGCAAGATCTGGTTCCTAAAGACAAATTCATTATATCTGCAACCTTCGCAATTGTTATGCGACGATCTTCTTGCACAGTTGCGTCAAATGTGTTGATGTTAACTTTCGCTTTTGCTGTTAAGGGTCTTCCAGGGTGCGGAGAATCTTGAAGGTCTTCATAACCCTCTTTGAAACTACAAGCAAAACAAAATTATATTTAATTTTACAATGGATATATTTTATTATTCTTAATACAACGTTTCGGCACAATCCATAAGGCCTTCATCAGGTACAGCAAGAAGAAAAATTCAAAGACTTGTGTTCTGCCTAAAGCATGGTCTTTATATGCTTCCTCCACCATTTCTAAGGTTTCTGTAGGAGTTTTGTCTAGAATATTACAAAACTTTATCGATTCGCATTGCTGGAATTTCAGTTCCATGTTGGGTACAGTAAACACCACCTGCGATATCCGGGTGTAACTCCTAACTGAATCGTTCCGGATAACTGGGATTCACAGCACTGCTAGACGAAGGATTCACCTTTCCGCGGCTAGCAGCCGTTTCGTTCTAGGGCAGTTTATTTAAGTACAATAAAATCAGTCCGGTTATTTATTGATACACCCTCATACTTGATACTTTTGTTGTGAACAAGTTTAATTTCTCTCAGTTTATTAGTTTTTGAGTGATTAAAAAATTAATATTAAATTGTGTATTTGAAAATGAATTAATAAATTTCTTTTAATAAGGCCAATGACGTATTTAAAAAATATATATCCACGCATTAGTTTTCCTGTATTTACTACAAATGGAGAAAAAATTAATACTCAATTCATGTCTCAATTGTAAGAAAAAATTCATTGTCACCATACGTGTTTTATTTTTTATGTTAAAATCTATTGACAATAAAAAACTAAGCTCTATTTTGTCAGTCATAATCTGTAGAACTTTAAGTAATAATTTCAGGCTGCTTGTGCTAAATCTGTAGGAGCCATTTAGTTGTGAATATATACAAATAAAAGTATGGGAAAATGACTTTAAACCTTTGCATGTGTACTTGCTGCCTCATCAGAAGCACTCAGCCTTACAACTGATTTTTTTTAATATACCAATTAGAATAATGCTTTTCTTTTTTACGGATAATCTTCTGAAGTCAGTTATATTTTCATCACTAAGATTTAAACATTTAACATAGTTGAGAGTGCCTGAGGACACTAGATCAAAAACTCAAATAGTACTAATTTTGACCACATGTGGTGAATATTTTACTGCTTACCCCTTAAATAAATAAGTTTTAGAAATGTTATTAGAAGAGTGGTATTACTGTCAATGTATGGTGCTCCTGAAAACATTTCCCTTGTGTCTGTGAGTTTGTGTGTGGTGCTGTGTGGCTGCTTTGGTATCAGGTTGTGAAATTTGTAGGCCCCAAAATGCATAATTAAGTAAGTGTCCACCTTAAACCCTCATTAAAAATAATAATATCTTCGATGGTTTGTCTTTAACTCACTAGCTTTATTCTTGTATTACAATATTTCCTTATTACAACATACAGAATACCCGCGATCAAAATTATAAAATTATTATTTGACATTCTAGATGACTTAGGCCTAATTTTCTTTTTCCGCCCTTGATTTTAATTAAAATTTTCCAATAAAATGTTTCTGTTAAAATGTTTTTAGGCCTATATCCTTAACCTTGTGAATAAGTATTAAAACAATAAAAAATAATAGAAAAACAGTGTGTTAAAATGTATATGTTATCTTTGTCTATCTTTACCTTGAATACGAGTGAGAGTTACATATAAAAAGTTGTGTAATGTCTATTTACTCACACTTGATGTATTCTTGATGTTGTTCACGTCTGCTCTTGTAGATTATGTTGTGTTGAAAGCTTTCCTTGTAGTAGTTAAAAAGGCAAAGCATCAAAGTATTATGTTGCATTTCAGCTGGATAAAGCCATCTTCAGTCTGTTGAGAGAAGGGAAGTTATTAAGTACCCTGCACTGAACTTTCTGTTGTTGGCTGTCACCTGTAGTGTTATGTTCCCTAACATATCATTTCATTTGAGCCCATACCAGCTTGAGTTCGGTTCACACGTATAGGGAGGCAATCAAAGTGGGGTGTGGCCGTGCATGTGAATTAAGCTGTCGATGCGATATGTTTTTTCTTGGGGCTTAAAGTGTTCAACCAAATCATGAAGTTGGTATTTTCTCATATTGGAAGAGAAAGGAATATTGTTTCTCTCAAGCCTCGCCATCGTTACTTGATTCGTAGCGTACTTTGATGAGGGCTTATTCTCTTGCACGCTCACTGTGTAAGGGTGTGTTGGGAAACAGTCTTTCCAGCATCCATTTCTCACCACACATGGTAATCATGACACTCCAGGTATGAAACCATCTTCTCATCCTGCATTCACTACAATTAGGTGATTCAATGCACTGGTGTTGGTAGTTACACCAAAAACATCATAGCTCTGCCAGCATTTGCGAAAAGTTAGATTATTATGAACCCAGGATTCGTCATCTCTGAAGTTCTTTATGCATCTCGGATACTTTGAATGCCAGTTGATTATATCTGGACGCTCAATTAGTAACTTTCTCTTTCTGCCACACCTTTTCCAATTGAATGTAAAAGATTGCTTAATGTATCTTCTCCCTATGGAAAATCTATTTTTTGTCTAATTGCAGTAAGATGTTTGGGAGCTGTTGGAACTGTCTGCCTTTGTTGATAAAATTCGCAAAGCAGATCTCAAACCACCCTTTTATCAAATTCGTCACAATGGAATTTGTGTGGTCTCTTTTTACCTGGTATATTTAACAAACTTGCACCTGCTGCAGTATCCTCGTTTCTTATTTTGGTAACAGTGCATTCTATTACACCACAGTAATTGGCATTGCATGCATTACTTTGGGTAATTAAATGCTGCATTTGTTCTGAATGAGCTTCTTCGTCATGCTTCCTTATTATTCTTCTTATGATCTCCCTTGCTTCACTATGTATAATTTGTCCTTTTCTTTCTTTTCGATTCACAGCCATTCCTTAATTTTATTGTATGATTATACTGTAGGCCTATTTATGTTACACAGCACCACCACTAACACATGCTTCAGATGATGATGATAATAATAATTATACTATTATTATACTTAAGGCTTTAACAATTGAAAAATTGCAGAACTCACTGAAACTAACCACCGTTACTTAACACTTGTAAACAAGGGCTGTCCCTAAAACATATGGTTTTGTGAGAGGGTCTATTCAAACTACCAGAAAAAACCTGCCAAACCATCCGCCTTCCCTGCACCCCTCACTCGCATTCTTCTCATCAGCCAATAATACTCATGTGTACCAACATAACTTAGCCTGTACCTAGGACAAGTACATTAAGTCATATAGAAAGCACAGAATGGTCTTCGTGTATTTTTATATTCACTGTTACTGAAAAACTATATTTGGTGTCCCACAGGGATCAGTATTGGGACCACTTTTATTTCTCATTCTAGTAAATAACTCACCATCAAATGTTAACAGCAAGACTGCACTTTTTATCTTACTGAGGAGGAGTGTGTTAAATGTAGTTATATTAAAGCTAAGACTTAGCACTGGAATTCACCATCTTTTCCATCTCCTGCTTCTTGCAGTCAGTCCTTTAATAACTTTATGTACATTTGCTAACTTATAATACAAATTCCTTGTATAATTTCAGCCCAGCTTCTCCCTTCGGATAAACCACAACAATTTCTTCATTAATCCAAATCCACGTAAGTTCTTAACAATATTTATTCTATTATATATCTAGAGACACATACTATAATGGTGGCCCAATACACGTTGGGTGAGCTCAAGAATTATAGTTGAATTGATGGCCATTTTAAATTGAGATAACCGTTGACCTCAACTTCCTTTCTTTAACATGGTAAATATCAGCGGTTTATTTTCATTTTTCAGTGTTTTCTTGTTACAAATGAGGTGCAGACATACCCAAAGCAATAAATTCATAATAGGGTACAAGTCGTTCTTCCTCATTTCAAATTCTACATACCTGTATAAGGACCTACTGTTTGAAAGTCAGAAGTCCTTCATAAGTTAATTTAAAATAAAAAAATACAAAACCCAGGCAACACCTGGCTAGTCTAGAAAAGCTAGTGTAATATATAGAGAATCGAAAGTGTGTAGGTATGTGTGTATGTATGTTCCCTATACAAATCTACATTTCTTGAGCAAAATTTTGCACATGTACCCAGTTCAGCCCGTAAAGTAACATGCTCAACATTAAAATTCAAACCAACCACTCCGTTCCTAGAAAAACCATAATTTTTTTAAATATTACACTGAATATTTATCAAATGCATTTCTGTTGTCATGACAACAGTGTATTGTTTACAGTGTTCACATAGGGCTTTGGGAACTACATAATACTGGGCTTTAACAAATTCTGAGGCCATCAATGTAATATGTATTGGTGTAAATAAATAATGAAGAATGAAATCCACAAAAATAAAGCACAAAGGGTCAATCCATTAGAAATGAACCAAATTTAATAAAATTTGTTGCTCGACATTTTTTATTTTCCTAATTTTTTTACCAGTTATTTCCCAACTAAAGGGTAGTTCAAAACTATGGTAAAAACATTTTTGGGCTCATACGTTTTTTTTGGCGGCCATTTTAAGTTTGCCTTTTAACCATATTTCAGTCGAAAACATGTTTTGTACAACTGTATGTAACTCTGTTAATTTTATAGATAGTAAGACAAAATAAACACCAAAATAATCAGAATGAAATGCTCTACATTTTTGTTTTAACACAATATTACCTAAGTAGTGAGGAAAGTGAAGAAAAAAATTCAAAACTACAAATTGAAAATTGACTGAAAACGGGAGTTTTAGTGCCGCAAAATTATTAGAAGGAAGAAAGACTCGCACTTAATTTTTTTTCCTGGTGTAGATCTACTATAGGACTACTCGCTGTAGAAGTTTAAAGCTTGAGAACTTTGCGGTTGTTTTTATACAATTTTTCAAAAATGCCCAAAACCGTATTTTGGCAATATTTGAAGTAGAATATCTCAAAAGGGACTGTTACTCTGGAACAGGTTGAGTCTCAGTCACCAAATTTATATCACATCTTTATATCGTAAAGAGGTGTTATCTGTATAAATTTCATAATTTTTCACTCAGTCCCTTTTGAGATAATCTACTTCAAATATTGCCCAAATACGATTTCGGGCATCTTTGAAAAATTGTATAAAAAAAGGGCAAAGTTCTCAACCTTGAAACTTCTACAGCGAGTAGTCCTATAGTAGATCTACACCAGAAAAAAAAATTAAGGGCGAGTCTTTCTTCCTTCTAATAATTTTGCGGCACCAAAACTCCCGTTTTAAGTCAATTTTCAATTTGTAATTTTGAATTTTTTTCTTCACTTTCCTCACTACTTAGGTAATATTGTGTTAAAACAAAAATGTAGAGCATTTCATTCTGATAATTTTGGTGTTTATCTTGTCTTGTTATCTATAAAATTGACAGAGTTACATACATTTGTGCAAAACAAGTCTCCGGCCGAAAAAATGTTACAAAGAAAACTTAAAATGGCGGCCAAGAAAAAAGTATGAGCCTAAAAAATGTTTTACTCTAGTTTTGAACTCACCTAATATTGGGGAGTAACTGGTAAAAAAATTTAAGAAAATAAAAAATGTTGAGCAAAAATTTTTATTTAATTTGGTTCATTTCTAATGGATTGACCCTATTTTGGCATTATTTGAAGTAGAATATCTAAGAAGGGCCTGAGTGAAAATTATGAAATTTATACACATAACACCTCCTTACAATATAAAGATGTGATAATAATTTGGTGACTGAGACTGAACTGGTTCCAGAGTTACAGTGCATCGAAGTTGGCCAAAAATTGCAAACTATGCACCGAAATTTCAACGCTCTTCAAAGCTTTGAGGAAATTATAAATTTGTCATGCTAACTGATGAAATGTAGCCTACATGTACAACTCTTTTGTGTAACATACTTAGGTTCACTAAAATTTAGCATTTAAAATTACAATGTGGATTTTTACTATTAAATTACCGTTAAAATTCGTGTGCGTATAATGGAATTTTTGGCCAAATTCGATGCACTATAACTCGGGAACCAGTTGAGTCTCAGTCACCAAATTTATATCACAACTTTATATCATAAAGAGGTGTTATCTGTATAAATTTCATAATTTTTCACTCAGTCCCTTTTGAGATATTCTACTTCAAATATTGCCAAAATACGGTTTTGGGCATTTTTGAAAAATTGTATAAAAAAAACCGCAAAGTTCTCAAGCTTTAAACTTCTACAGCGAGTAGTCCTATAGTAGATCTACACCAGAAAAAAAAATTAAGGGCGAGTCTTTCATCCTTCTAATAATTTTGCGGCACTAAAACTCCCGTTTTAAGTCAATTTTCAATTTGTAGTTTTGAATCTTTTTCTTCACTTTCCTCACTACTTAGGTAATATTGTGTTAAAACAAAAACGTAGAGCATTTCATTCTGATAATTTTGGTGTTTATTTCGTCTTGTTATCTATAAAATTAACAGAGTTGCATACATTTGTGCAAAACATGTTTTCGACTGAAATATGGTTAAAAGGCAAACTTAAAATGGCCGCCAAAAAAAAAGTATGAGCCCAAAAATGTTTTTACCATAGTTTTGAACTCACCTTTAGTTGGGAAATAACTGGTAAAAAAATTAGGAAAATCAAAAATGTCGAGCAACTTGGCCTGGTTCATTTCTAATGGATTGACCCCAATGAGATGCAGTCACATAACTTTCTCTACACTGAGCATGGAGAATATTATTTTCTCACTTCTCATTTTGATGTAGAATAAAAGGTCGTATTGCAGGACAGCATTTTCATTTGTCTCAGCCTCTGAGTGTGCTATATCAGAAGTTGGTAAAAAATCCCATCCACTCACATGTTAGTCATAGCTGTAGGCTTTGTATTAGTTGAGAAATAAGGAAGTTTATCATAGGCCCTAAGCATGTAGGGCTCTGAAAGTTTAGAAATACTTATTTCCGTAAACCTAACGGGGTGGTCGAGATAGTAACGTCTTGGACTCGCATTCTAAAGTCTCAGGTTCATAATAATTAAGTCAAATTAACATATTTTTGTCCAGAACTAACAACATTTTCTTCTATCTGTTAAATACATTTTATAATTTATATTCTTTAATCATAACTCGTAGATGAAATTTCACATTTTTACTGCGTCTTTCTATGATTTTCCCAGTCATAAAGGCAATGCTGAATTGAAGATTTACATAGATAGGCTATGAAATCTACATAAACAAAATATTTAGCCAATACAGCAGACTAAATACATGCACTCTATCTCCCATAGATCTTTTAAGAAACCTTTCCCGAGAACCTCAGCGGATACCGGAGTAATGCCCAATTTAGTGCCTATTTTATGGTAATATATTAGAAAGAACTTATCAAATGCAAATCAGTTATCATGACAACATATTGTTTTACAGTATTCATATACGACTTTGGAAGTTGCAATACAGTTAGCTTTGACAAATAACACTACCCACATATTTCTTCATATATGCTTATCAATTTTTAGACCTTTGTTCTTTCGTAAGCCCTGCTTAATTTTGATCTGGAGCTTAACTCTAAAATCGATAACAAAAATAACTTATTTGCAGCATATCATAATTGTATTTATCACTAGACTTCGGATTTTAGGTAAAAACCTATTTTAATCCTTAAGTGATATATGGACGAAAACTTGTATATGCATGTTTCATAAATGACTATGCCTAAAACTGATACTTTTATAGGACCTAAAACAGCCTATTTTTACATTAGAGCCTAATATTGCCTTTTTTCTTGTTTTTCCTCTAAAGTTCAAAATAAGTTATTTTTTGTTATAAATTCTAGCATTTATTTTCGGTTTGTACTAAATTTTTAGCTTGGAATGTACAGTACATGACACATTTATGACGTGGTTAAATAGTAAGGAATGTTTCGTCTTCAGTAGAAAAATTCCTTGGAATTCCCGCGTAGCTTCTGGGCGCAGGGATTAGGTTTTCACTGTTATGGTGAAATACAGGCCCTAGTACTAGGGTCTATATAATTCTGTTTACCATAGGCCTATATCTGTGTTTTATCATGATTAATGATTATTGGTGACTTCTGCATTGCAATTGAGATATTTCAGAAAATTGGCAACTTAACGATTTTATAAGAGACTATTTTAAGATTTTAGAACCTATTTTCCAATTTTTAGAGCCTATTTTAGGTACCTAAAACAGCATTCTTAGCGACCTAAAAGTCCGAAATCTATTTATCACTGATTAAACAAAAGCATTCTGGTACTTTCTTACATCAGTTTACCTGATTTTATTCTCCCATGAATTTGTTCTTAACCTGACAGTTATGATAATGAGGTTATGTTTATTGTTATTGTTTTAGCTCCTACTAATATCGCTACAGAGAATGATCACACTACAACAAGTAATGACAGACTGCAGAGTATTAGCTGTTCTATTCCTCTACAACCACTAGCAGGTTTGTACCAAACTAATTACAGAGAGAAATTGAAAGGGTCGGATTAAGATAGTGTAACCTAACCTAACCTGATATTACATAATACAGTTTCTCAAATCTGCAAATCATATTATATAATATACTTGCTACACTCATAGGGGCGGTGCCCCCAAACCCCTGCTGAGGTACTCTGGAAAAGCTTTCTAAAAGATCTATGGGAGATAGAGTGCCTGTATTTAGTCTGCTGTATTGGCTAAATATTTTGTTTATGTAGATTTCATAGCCTATCTATGCATTGCCTTTATGACTGGGAAAATCATAGAAAGACACAAGTAAAAATGTGGGATTTCGTCTACGAGTTATGATTAAAGAATATAAATTATGAAATTATCTTTAACAGATTAAAGAAAATTTTGTTAGTTCTGGACAAAAATATGTTAATTGGCTTTAATTATTATGAACCTGAGACTTCAGAATGCGAGTCCAAGACGTTACTATCTGGACCACCCTGTTATGTTTACAGAAATAAGTATTTCTAAACTTTCAGAGCCCTACATAAAGACTGTTTGATAATAGCGTTGCCATGGAATCGGAGCCCTTTTTCGGGGGTTTTTAGGGCTAAAATTTAAAAAAATTAACTTTCTGGAATTTTCCTGTGGTTTACAGCCTAAAAGCTATATGTGTACCAAATTTCAAGTTTCTAGCTCATCTGGAAGTGGGCAAACATTAATGTCAGTGAATCAGTCAGTCAGTCAGCCATGTGGCTTTATATTATAGGGATTTGTACATATTATGTTAAAAACAAGATTTATTGACACAATTATTTTTTTCTCAGTAACACTGGAATAAATAGTGACTGAGGAAAAATATAAATAGTTCAACAATCTCAACTTTTACAAAATGGGGGTTAGCGCTATCTTCCACCAACCCTTTCAATTCAATGACAGACTTCATAATAACAGCTTTCTGTTCCATTACCTTTGGTTAATTAGTGTATGTGTTTCTAGGAGCCCAAGTAATCATTATGGCACGTAAACATCTTGCTAAATCCACCTCCATCAGAAGTAGATGTAAGGGAATTAAGTCAAGTCATGACACATGATTGTAGTAATCACGCCCTCCATTTAAAAAATACAGTTATGTATGGAGCAGAAACTTGGCATTTGAAATCAAATACAATAGCTAAACTACACTCCACAGAAATGGACTTTTGGCGACGGTCTGCAAGAATCTCCAGGAGGGACAAGATTAGGAACAATATCATTAGAGGAAAAATGAAGGTACAAGGATCGCTGGTAGATACTGTAAAAACAGCACAACTAAGATGGTATGGGCACATAAAAAGAATGACAGACAATAGACTACCGAAGAAGATATATGAGTGGACTCTGAAAAGACTAAGAAAGAGGGGCAGGACACAAGGCATCAATCAAACACTAAAGGAAAGGAGAATAGAAGACGAAGCATGGACGGATCGAGAATTATGGAGAAAAATTATAAACTCCTGAAATGGGTACAGGAAGATGTCTAGGACATTGTATAACCTGATTAAATAAAATCATCATAATCATAAATGGACAAACAATCTCAAGTAATCTATCAGTTTCATCCAAAACAAGAGCACAGCAAGTATTTCTTGAAGTTTAGACTGATTTACACAACCTTGGAGCTGCATGTGGTCACAGCACAGCAGAATTAGATACCGTGTGTTTCATTGCATGAAGTCCACTCACTGATTTGTTGGGCACAAAAGACTACTCACTGCTCTGATACATTGAGGTCTACATCTCACACGAGTCACTGAACATTACTCCACAGTATTATTAAACTTCATCAAGCAAACTACTTTTTATCTGATAAAATTTACATGTGGGGATGCCTTCTCAGAGCTTCAACACGACTTCCGAAGAGTGAATTTCTTATAACATTCTATTTGTTACAGCTTTTACCAGATTAGCTACAGTGGAGACGGGCAGGGTCATTTGCGTGTGAAATTCAGCAGGTTTCAAATACACAAAAGTTTATTTACAATTAAATGTACAGACAAAATATAGAAGAAAACCCTTCATTCATTTATTAAAATGAGCTGCTTCCCTAGAAACTAGTCCTACGTAAATTATGTAAGCGGAGCAACAAGTGTTTTTATTCTTTGGCTTATTTTAATTAACATCATCTAAATTATTTTACTATAAATTCTTATATATATGCCCACTGAGTGGAATGCAGTTCTGGGCTGAATCATCGACTTCTGAAGATCAGATCCTTAAACCTCCGGCAAAGAAGTGCGGTACCTGTATCTCCGTGGACGTAAAAAAGATTCATCCACTTCAATTAAATGTGATAGATGCCAAAACTACTTGTAAAAAGCACATTAAAATACACTGTTATGAAAGTGAACGTTTCAGAATACCTGGACACAATGGTATCATGAACAACTAAAAGAGCTGAAATTGTTGTTATACCATGTGAGAACAGTGGACTTGTACTGTTTCCTTCAATATACTAACCAATTTGTATAGCACAGCCTTCTTATTATATTAAAATGCCCATGTTGTAATTTTACAACACGCGCCTGCTTATGTGATGAAATTAGGCGTGCCTGCCAGAAGGTTAAAATTCGATTCGTTGACAAGTTGTACAATTCAGGTGATAATGGAGAGCTCCAATGAGATTAACAAGTAGCTGGTGAGTTCTGTAAGGTAGCCCTGAGATGATATGACCAGTGTTGTCAAAGGCTGTAACTACAATTGTGTCTTTAATCTTTTTGGTTTTTGCAGCAAGAAGAATAGTTCGAAGGATGTTTGTATTTATCAGTGGTCCAGGGAGTTTAGAAAAACCGGTTTGGGACTTCATTTATAATGAAATTGACTTCGTCTTCTCTCCTTTTCTCTTTTGGTTGCTCTTTCAAATAGGTTTTCTGAATTTCAGAATTTTTCTTTTTCATCCTTGCTTCTACATATTTCCCAACAGGGTGTTTAGGGCCACATGAAGATCTATTGACTTGACTTACTCGACTTATTTCCTGTATCTCCTAAGTGGAGCATAGGTCATCAATGAACTTCCGCCAACAAACTCTGTTCTGAGCCATGGTCCTAAAGGTCTCATCCGTTTTGTCCGTCCGGTTTCTGTTCATTGGTGTTTCTTTAATCTCGGGTGTGTAGATTATTAGCAGGGCCTGGATTCTGATGACCTAAACTTTTTTGAAAAATGGCCTATAAAATGACCCTAAATTTGAAAGAAAATGACTTAATAATTATAAAAAATGACCTAAAAACTGTTATTTTATTTATAAAAAATTATTATTGTACACACCAAGTTATAGACTAATTTGTACAAAATTGTAAAAACTATGAATAATTGTAATGTTGTAAATGTTCTTTTCTCACTGAGGCACTGGTGAGTCAAAATTTGGCATTTCCTTTCGTGGTCTGCTGGATTATATTGTTGTTTATTGAGGGTAAACAGTAGTTTGCACTCTCAATCCCAAGCAGGTGGCAGATTCTGGTGCCAAGTCAAACTAATAACAATAGTAACATAATACAAAATTTTGGCATTTATTTGATTCTCACTTCCGACTGAGACATGTCAACACTTTAACACCGAATTTTTCCTTCTTGCATTAAACAAACAACACTTCAAAGACAGCACCACTAGCGACGAAAAAAGTTAATACACTCAATGTATACATGAAAATGACTAAATAAGGAAGCAAATGACATGAAAATTACGAAATAATGACCTAAAATTGCAATAAATGCCCTAAAAATATAAAATTGCATAAAATGAAAAAAATGACCTAATAAAAATGTATTTCTATAATCTAGAGGCCATGATTAGGATTTATCCAGAAGTTGGCAATGGCAATGCGGCATCAATAAAAATGTGACGTGTCATTTAATCCAGGCCCTGGTTATTAGCCTTCAGCATCCAAAGCCTGATGAAGCCTTCTAAGCATCCAGGCCTACTGATTTTCTGTCAGGGTTTCTTCCCTTAGCCTTTGAAGTTCCCACTTCTAACTACAAGGCAGCAGTTCCAGTTCTATTTACCCCGAATTGGAGGGTTGCCTCTTCCGTCAGTTCTGCTATACCGAAGTCCTTCTTCTCCGCCTTCACTGCCGTTGAGGTTTTCACAGTAGCCATAGCAAGGGGCCCTTAAATGGGACTACCAGCCGGGTCAGCTGGACCATGGTTTTTTTTAAGAGGTGTTACTCCTCTATCACTCACCCTTTGTCCTGACTTGTGACAGGCAGAGCCTGGCTTCCCAAAATTGGGCCCGGGTTGGTGGGTTTGAAGATCTATTGCATCAGCTAATAATAAAGTGAACTCCTTGTCTGCATTAAAAAGTTCACTTTCAGTAAATTAACTTTTAAAAGTTTTATTCAGGATTGCTACTGTGCTTTATAAAGTCCAAGGCTGGTTTGAGGAAAGGTCTGACTTAACAATTTGTTTTATGTTAAACTTAGGAGATGATTGGCGATTTTCATTTCCTTTTACTGCTATTATTTTTATGGTTATTTCAAGAGTAAGCCTGGGTGATAAATGTGGATAATCGCTATTAGTATTTTGTGAATCAGAAAGTCTTTGATCAATCTTCCGATTCAGCACCGAATTTGATAACTCATTTTCATTGACTGACTTCTGGCTATATGCATATTTATTCTAAGGGAAGTGAAAGTATTCTGACATAATTTACAAGTCAGAGATTACTGGCATTCTCATGTGATGTGGAAGCACTTGGTGTACCATTATCAGAATTCAGTAGTAAAAATCTTTATCAAAGAAATAATAACTTGATAAAAAATAAATGGTTTAAATATTAATTATTACAGGAAGTTAGTAACAGTGAAGTTTTTCTAATATAGTAATATAAGAATTGAGTCAATTTTTGTGACACTTACTTCACTTGAGTCCTCTATTTGGAGACTAGTTTCGGGAAGTTATTCCTCCCATATTCATTCCATTTTGACTGCTGCTTGTTGCTACTTGACTGCCCTCAAGAAACCAGAGGGCAGTCAAGTAGCAACAAGCAGCAGTCAAAATGGAATGAATATGGGAGGAAAAATCTCCCGAAACTAGTCTCCAAATGGAGAACTCAAGTGAAGTAAGTGTCACAAAAATTGACTCAATTCTATTATTACTATATTAGAAAAACTTCACTGTTACTAACTTCCTGTAATAATTAATATCAGGAGACCTTACTTAGTTAAAATCACTTATTAGTTGCTTTGCTGCAAAATGATGTAGGGTAGTGTTATTTCTCGTTCCAAGTGTTTCCTCTAAGCTTGGCAGATGAGATCAGATAAATACGTTAACGTTTCTTTTACAGGTTTGAACATCACATGCAACAACGCTCCCATTGTGACTCGACCGCACATTCCACAGTCTATCTGGTTTGATGATGGAACTAGCAAAGAAATGAATACTCGATTCACCAAAACTCATTTGGCTCGATCCATTACAAACACATACAGACTACAAGAAATGGAGAAAAGGGAACAGTTACGAAGTTTCCATAACGGAAATCATAGTTGAATTTACTTTAAAGTAGGACCATGTCTAATTTATCCTTTGTGCTTCTTGTTTATAAAGTGCCTTTCAATTTATTCATAACAACTGAGGTGTTCAGTAAGTGCTCTGTTTTAATTATAAGTAGAATCTCACTGCACTACGTAAAAAGGTAAAGTTATGCTGTGGATCTGCTCATACCATAGGAACAATAGCTAGAGGAAGAATTGTGTTTGACTGCAAAATTCTAAGTCAAGTTTTTAACATAAATACATGTTTTCAAGACCCCTAAATCCAAAAATGTTATTTTGAGAAACACGAGGGCCGTTTCCCTGAGGCCGTTTACAGAAACAAAACCAAATTTCATGGAAATATTTATTGCAACAGATATAGCAAGTGTTCAGCTATTTTTCAACATATTTGCCACCCAAAATGAAACATTTCTCTTACCGTGGCACCAACTTTTGAATTCCTGTATCGTAGAAGTGTGCCGCCTGGGATTTGAATGACCGTGTGACAACAACCTTCGCCTCTCTGTCATTTCATGAGGTGTAGGAAAAGATGGAAATCACTGGGAGCAAGATCCGGGCTGTAGGGTGGATGTTTAAACATCTCCTAGCAACTCTCCTTGTAGAAGTTCAGCAGGAGGTGTTTAACATCCACCCTAAAGCCCGGACCTTGCTCCCAGTGATTTCCATCTTTTTCTACACCTCACGAAATGACTAATTACAGAAAGGTGAAGATGGTTGTCACACAGTGGTTCAAATTGTAGGCGGCAGACTTGTATGACACAGGTATTCAAATGTTGGTCCCATGGGATGAAAAATGTCTCAATTCCAGTGGCGAATATGTTGAAAAATAGCTGAATACTTGCTGTATCTGTTGCAATAAACATTTCCATGAAATTGTGTTTTGTTTCTGTATATAGCCTCAGGGAAACTTACTTTATGGATGACCCTCATATGTCTGTGTGTGCCTACTTGAGAACGAAAAATTGTATGAAAACAAAATGTTATATTTGGATTAGACACCTTCTGGGGATATGACAAGAAGATTGGTAACAACTTTCTCTTATTTTTATTGCCATGTTACGTGAAGAAAATTTCATTTTTTGCTATTTTCTCTGAAACGGGTCTTCATGATTTTGTTTAAATATTCTCCATGAATCACATAATATGCATATTGTTTTACTTAAAATGCATAGATTTTTAGCCACATGTTAGAATTACCATTCTTAGAAACTATTTAATTTGTTAAAATTTTCCTGATCAATCCATTGATAATTTTTTTTAAATTTATATAACACTAGCTTAAAAGGCCCGGTGTCGCCCGGGTTTTTTATTTTGTAATTGGAAATTAACTTATGAAGGACTTTTGATTTTTAAATTCTAGGTCCTTATATAGGTATTTATAATTTGAAATAGGAAGAATGACTTATCACACTCAAACTATTCCCTCTGAAAAAGCTTGATATAGCTTTTTATGGCTCATAGAGGATGTAGAATTTTGCATCCCATCGCTTGTACACACCAAGCCTGGTAGGGGTTCAAATAAGAAGAAACAGAAATTTCAGTAACATAAAATTGTATTGTCTGCGGAATATTTATTTCTCACTCTTATGTTACCATGAAACTATTTTGGGGATGAAATTAAACAGAAATGCAACATCACTTTCATACTTCCCTCCCCAAAACATATTACCATACCTCGTATTGTTTTTTCTATGTCCAGGGTAGAGAAAGTTATGTGACTGCATTATTTTCGTGGATTTAATTCTTTAAATTTATTTATAACATGAATTAGATTGATAGCTTCTCTAATTTGTCAAAGTCCCGTTTCATTTATTTCCAAACCCATGTGAGACCACTGGCAACAATATGTTGTCATGTGAACTGTGATTTGGATTCGATAATTCTGTGTAAAAAGGGATTAAGTATTCTCAAAAACATTTAATTTTTGGCATTTAAAATCAAAATTTTGAAAATTCCTTTCTTAGTGAGCTCTTACATTATGAAACGAAGATACTGTCAAAATTCTAAGTCTCTACCTGTTATAGTTTAGGCTCTACGTTGATTCTCTGTCATTAAGTTAGTCAGTCAGTTAGTCATTCATTCAGTCAGTCAGGACAAAGCCTCTTATATATATAGAGATGGAGTATGCTATGTATTGTGATATAATATAGGCTATATATATTTTTTATTATACTAAACCTTGATTTGAAAATGTTTCCCATAAATTCTCTGAGGGGATAGTTATAAGCTACAAACTTGCCTCAGTGAGGTGCTCCTATTGCTTCTTAGCGATAACATTTTAGTTAGAGGTCAAACGCAATGAAGAAACAATTATATGCACATGACAATTCTCCATAACTTGTTACAAAATTTTTAGTATGAACTCTCCAAGTGAAAGCCAAGTACTTTGACAGATTCAAAGGCTTTATTTGTCATGTGATTAAAGTTAAGAACTGTTGGTTTGGTTGGTATATGGTTATTTAACAACGAGGATGTACTGCTACTTAGGCCTGTGATCGTCACCGCTAAGGACTGTTTTACAAAGTCACTCAATATGCGAGGATGTATTATTATAAGCACTCATCGAGTGAAACCATAATGGGCTCTAACTTTTAAATTGGTTTAGGGAAATCTTAACAAGTTAGATGCTTTCTGTGAACAAATAAAAATCTTCACTTTTTAATAATGCTATAGGAGAAAAGTTCCTCTGACACCAGGATTTAATAATAATAAGGAAATGCGCACAATGTGCAAAGTTTAGATAAGTATTACTACTGGCATAGTTCTGCAAATGTTTCTCTTCGGATGGCCGAATTGATTGCATGATATCTCTTACATTGTTTTTCACAGTATTGACACACACAGTTTGGGCTTGGTTCATGGTGAAATCCATGGACGGCAAATCTCGTCCCTCTGTGTCTCAGGTCATATCCTCCCTGTGTCCAGTCCCTGTTAGTCATAGGTGTCTAATATCACTGATGCTACAAAGAGCTGCTATTACTCTTTCTCTAATGAGGATAGTAAATGTTGTTGCTGTTGCTTGGATTGTGATCCCTAGGTATTTGTATAAACTACTAATTTTGAGTTTTTTATTTTTATACACATTGTAATCGTTCTCTGCTAGCTTTCCACCTTATCTGAAGACTACTAGTTCTGTTTTGGTTTCGTTTAAAGTCATTTCATTTTCCTCCGCCCAATCAGTAATTAGATCCATGGCTATTTGAACTTCTTCTCTATTATCTGAGGCTATGGCCATATCATCAGCATATATGAACACTTACCGTTTTAGTTTGGTTCTTGATCTCTTGTGTCAATTCATGGGTGAATATATTGAACAGAACTTGGCTCAAAGGGTCCCCTTGTAAAACTCCATTTGTTTGCCGTATCCACTTTGACTTGGTTATTCTGTCATAGATTTGCACCTAGTTTTCTTCTAGTATGTTGGATATGAACCTTGTTATCCATCTATGTCCTGTCAGGTCTTCCAGTTTGTTAATCAGTCTCCACCTGTCTATCTTATCAAATGCCTTTGAGTAATCTACAAAGATTACATACATCTTCCCACGTTTTCTTGAGATAATAATAATAATAATAATAATAATCTTTATTGCCTATAGACCATATACATGGTGTCAGACATAGTCAACTTATTACTAACAAACATTGTTAACTTATAACTAAAGAGATATATAAACATACAAAAACAGGTACAATCTCAAAGGTAATTTACATCGTATAGACATTTGTTAATTAAGTATCTTTTCAGTTTTCCTTTAAAGTTTGTGTTTTTGCTGCTGTCTTTGAGATCGCTTGGCAATTTGTTGAAGAAAGTTCTACCTGCTACATATGGATCTTTCATCACAGACTATTGAAAGCAGAACCAGTTGAAGATATTTAATTAACATTATGTAGCATATTACATAACACTTGAATACAGAAAGCTTCAACAGTAGCTCTCAACAGTACAGCAAAACATGTCCGACTCTCTAGCACAAAGTGAAGAGGAAGGTTACAGTGTGGCCAACATAAAATTACAGTTCACACACAGTCCACAAGATGACGCCACATATTCATATTTTTCTTTTTATATTAACACTTCCTCCAAAAGAAAAATATCAAACAGAAAATACAGTACAGTTTACACAGACTTAAATCTTCTGTACTCCAATCTTGTCACGCAGCATCTCGAATCGGACCCTCTCTAATGGCTTGGTCAGAAAATCAGCCAATTGGTTTGCTCCCTCGATGTGTTCAAGTCCAAGATCCCCATTCAAAAATCGTTCCCTGACGTAGAAATGCCGAACTTCTATGTGCTTTGATTTTCGATGATAGGCTGGATTTTTGGACAGTTTCACAGCACTAGCATTGTCAATGTAAAGTGTAGGAGGTTTTTCTTGGTTAACAGTTTCAGATAATTCAGAAAGCAGTCTTTTCAACCAAATCAACTCCTTCGCTCCTTCGCTTGCTGCTATTATTTCTGCTTCCGTGGTGGAGGTTGCTACTGATTTTTGTAGCTGACTAACCCACGATATAGCCCCATGAGTGAAAGTTGCAATGACACCTGTCGTTGATCGTCTCGTGTCCTTGTCACCGGCGTAGTCGGCGTCACAGTAGACTTTCAAGGCTTCCTTTTTCTTGTAGATAATTCCATAATCTACTGTACTCTTCAGGTATCTGAAGATGCGTTTCACTTGATTCCAGTCTCGATTTGTAGGATCTTCCATGGCTCGAGCTACTTTGTTCACTGCGAAAGCAATGTCAGGACGTGTGGCTGTAGTCAGGTACAGAAGACAACCTACTGCCTCACGATAAGGAATCTTGGTTGTGATCTTCTCTCCGATGTCACTTTCCTCTTGCCCAATTGGAGTCGAGACTCCATTCGACTCGTGCATTCCAAATCTTTTCAGGATTTTTCTAGTATAGTCTTCTTGACTTACTTCTATCAATCCATCACCATGTTTCTGTATTTTGATACTCAGAAAATTGTCAAGAGATCCTCTTGTATGAAATTCCTGCTGAAGTGCTTCTAGGAATTCTTCAATTTCAGCTCTGTCGCTTCCCACTACTAGACCATCGTCTACATAGATTGCAACATACAAGAAATTTTCATTCCTTCTGCGATAGAAAAGACATGGATCAGCATTACTGTTTTTAAATCCTGTTTTCTTTATAAATTTATCGAAACGCTTGTTCCAGCAACGTGGTGCCTGTTTGAGACCATACAGGCTTCTCTTTAGTAGACATACTCGTCCTGAGCCATCTTCAAACCCTTCTGGTTGTTCCATGTACACATCTTCTTCAAGTATGCCGTTCAGAAAAGCTGTTTTGATGTCAAATTGATAGAGTTCCAGATTCTCTGCAGCAGCTATCGCTAACAAGATCCGAATAGTATCATAACGTACCACAGGACTGAATGTTTCTTCATAATCAATTCCTTGCTTTTGTACGTATCCTTTAGCTACTAGTCTAGCCTTGTATCTGACTTTCCCTTTTTCTGCAGATTTCCGGCAAAGAACCCATCGATTTTTCAAGACTTTTATGCCTCCAGGGCATTCGACTAAGTCCCATGTGCAGTTCTCCTTCAGAGACTCCAGTTCTTCATTAATTGCCTTGAGCCACTGATCTTTATTTTCAGATTGCATTGCTTCAGCAATCGAGCTTGGATCTATTTCTTCAGATGGTCCAGCAAGATATACATAGTCTCCACTGGTCATCCAATTAGGTTTCTTTCTTTCACGTTTCTTTTCCTTTTCTTCCTCTTCATCAGCTGACTCATCACTTCCTCGAGCTAGACGTTGTGTCGAGTTCTTCTTCTCGTACATCTTCTAGTCTCTCGTGATTTTCTTCTGGAATTGGAAGTTCAGAAACATTGGTTTACTGATTGCAGACAACTTCAGGCTTAAACTTTACATCATGGCTTAGAATAACTTTCTTCTGAGATGGAATCCAGACCCTGTATCCATCTCTGTCATTTACGTATCCAACCATATGTCCATGAACAGCTTTGTCGTCAAACTTTGAACGCAAATTCTTGTTCACATGTACATAGCACTCAGTTCCAAAAATCTTCAAATGAGTTACGAGGGTTGGTCAATAAGTAAGGTCTCCAACACTCTAGCCCAAGCTCACAACGTCGGACGAGAGATTTGGCACCACTGCCATGTCCCGCTATCTCCCCTCTTTCAAACGAGCCATTGCTGCAGCCGCTGAACCTTTCATTGTCCGAGATAGAGCTGTTTGAAATGGATCTCCCGATTTCTGCCCCCGCCAAGTGTGCCTATGCGAAGTCATACGGTTTCATACTGCAAAAAATGTACCGCCGATTGAAATTAACAGACAGCTTTGCAAAGTTTATGGAGAGGGATGTATGGACATAAAAAATGTGCGTAAATGGGTTCGTTAGTTTAAACAGGGCCGGACAAATATTCATGATGAAGAACGAAGTGGGAGACGAACAACAGCCGTCACAGATGAGATGGTGGCAAAAGTCAATGAATTGGTGCGACAAGATCGACGCGTCACTACCCGTGAACTTTGTTTATTGCTTCCTGACATTTTTAAAGGTTCCGTACAGACCAATTTGAGTGACAAATTGATGTTCCATAAGGTTTGTGCGAGGTGGGTTCGTGGAGCCCGCACTTTGCGGGGACGGAAATCGGGAGATCCATTTCAAACAGCTCTATCTCGGACAATAAAAGGTTCAGCGGCTGCAGCAATGGCTCATTTGAAAGAGGGGAGATAGGACATGATGCATTTAGACACCTACCAAAGTATTCGTAGAACATACCCCATTTTGCATTTACATCCCCTGTTCTAATGACCTCTCCCCAATCTTTATTTTCTAGCAGCGAGGACAAGTGTTCTAAATTTTTATCTCATAGGTTTCGAATTTCTTTGTAATTGTTAGGTTCATTATTTATATGAGATGTAATGTCAATATATTGTGCCTTATGGTCTGACAGGAAGTTGTCTAGTACTTCAACTTCGATATTCTCCCCACCTATGTTTGTAACTACATGAACAATTATTTTAGAGGTACTAGAAGTAACCCTTGTTTCCCTGATGTTATGCATAGCAAATACATCTTCTAGTCTCCTGTAATTGGGATTCTCAGCATCTAAATTAATATTTAAATCTCCTAGTAGCACTATATCTGTACATTTATTTGTTATTTTTAATAGTACTTCATCTAAAAGTGGTAAGAAATCCTCTATCAAAGCACTAGGCGATCTGTACACTCCTATAATTATTAAGTTAGGCTTATTATGATTTTGAGTTGCTTTTATTGCAGTTACTTCGAAGGTTTTTTCTATGCTAGAGTTTGATATCATGTTAGCTGGCTGTGCATGGATGTCCTTTCTTGCAAATATAGCCACCCCACCACCCTTATGCTCACTTCTGCAGAAACTACTTATTAACCTATAATTTACTAGCATGTGCCCGCGGCTTCGCCCGCGATAATTATTTCAAAAATTAAAAATTAAGAGCATAATAGTTAAATCTCAACATACCAGGTAATTCACAACCCAGGTCCAACTCTTTCCACCGGTTATGAATATAAATTGATTAAAACTGTTATTAAAACTTTAGTACAGTGGATAAAATTTTACCTTTGAACAGTCACTACGTTTCAGCCTGACCTCCAGGCCTTCCTCAGGTGAACTGTTCACCTGAGGAAGGCCTGGAGGTCAGGCTGAAACGTAGTGACTGTTCAAAGGTAAAATTTTATCCACTGTACTAAAGTTTTAATAACAGTTTTAATCAATTTATAATAGTTAAATCATTACATTTATTAACACCTAAATCACGTGGACTACATACCACGATTAGATAGCATTGCCTGGTAAAAGCGACCTCAGATTCGAGTTTCTTGGCCCAGAAAACCTCTGTATAGTGAGTTTCGTCCAAATAAAACAATGTTTGACCATATTAGGGCTTACAACATTCAAGCGATCGCGAAAGTTTAATTTTCAAGGTTTGACAAAAATAGACAAAGCCAACTGTAATTGTCAAACTTCCATTTAATTTAATTCCAAACCAATCTGAAACCCGCTGGCAACAATATGTTTTAATGTCAAATGTGATTCGGATTCGATAATTCTGTGTAAGAAGGGATTACGTATTCTCAAAAACATTTGATTTTTAGCATTTAAAATCAGAATTTTTCAAAATCCTTTCTTAGTGAGCACCTACATTATGAAACGAAGGTACTGTCAAAATTCCAAGTCTCTACCTATTATAGTTTAGGCTCTACGTTGATTCCTGTCAGTCAGTCAGTCAGGACAAAGCCTTTTATATATATAGAGATTATATTACAAGATTCCAGATTTGCTAGAGACATACCATGTTCCGTTACAACAAGAATGTCTGAATTGATTTCACCAAGGAAGACCTCAAATCCAGCAACCTTATTTTGTAGATACTGTACATTTTGATGTAATATACGTAATTTAGGCCTATGTCTGGTTGGGTTATTTCCACTGGTTGTTTGTGTTTTTTCTGTGTCTGTTGTAACGTTACCATCCACCACACTTACATCAAGTTTCCCTGCATACAGGAGTTTATAACTTTGTGGATGAGGTTTCCAAATTTCTACGATCCTCTTCGATTTAGATGTATGCCATCTCTTGCCATGTCTTCCTTGTATATCCAGCTGTTTCCATCTACCATTACACAATTCCTTACTGCACATAAACAATCTAACTCACTGTTTATTTTCCCTATGCGTTGTTCACTGACATCTGCTCTCCTCAGAATACCACTGATAACCACTTTTGTATTGGGTGATTCCTTCCTTATGTAGTCCACTAAATCCAGTGTATCGCCCATTATCTCCTCAGCAGAGACCCCTCTTCTAATACTATTTGTACCTGCGTGTATGAGAATGACTTCTGGTTGTTTCCTGCTATCAAAAATCTTCTTGTTCTCGTGGAATATTAATACAACAAATTGCAGAAACTCTTTACTCAATTTATTTATGACACTCCATATCTTACAATGAACTCTGTACATTTATCTTCTCACAAGATATCACTCTAAACATATTGAGAACAAGATAACATATTCACTGCAATATATCTGCTGCGTCACTACTCTCGCCATTACGTGCTCTTTCTATTAACTTCCAAAGAGAAATGAAACAAAAGAACTATCTGGAAATTACTTGGTAATAAAAAGAGGGAAATACAAAATCAAGAAACGCCTATTACATAAACAGTATTTCAACACTCCCCCTCGTTTCTAGATTTTTCTTCTCTCCCCTTTTTTTTTCTTCATTTAATCATGATAGTCCTAACATATCACAAAACTTGTGAGTGCTATCAGCTGACAAAGACTTGATTAATAAATCTGCCACATTATCATTTGTGGATACATACTTAAATTGAACAAATTTATTTCTCACTGATTCCTGCAAAACATATGATTCTACAGCACAATGTCTGGTCCCATCTGATATGCTTTCTCCCTTTGAGATATCTATAACACCTTGATTATCAGCAAATATCACGCAAGGCTTTGAAAGATAATTGCTTTGACCAATATCTGAGAAAAAAATATCTAGCCACTTAATCTCACTTATCACATCTACCATGACTAACACCTCAGATTCATTATTATGAAGAGAGAGTCTCTTTTGAGTAACGCTTTTCCAAATAACGGCAGCTCCTGCCATAATAATTACATATCCAGTAATGGATTTTCCATCACTCTTATTCTTTGCCCAACTAGCATCTACATACACTTTAACAGGTGACTTTTCACTGTTTGAATAGCATAAAGACAAGTCTTTGGTTTGTTTTAAGTATCTTAAGAGGTGTTTTACCTCCTTCCAGTCACATAGGTCAGGTTTCTCATTTTTCTGGCTAAGCTTGCATACAGAAAACATGATATCAGGGCAACTAATATTAGCAATATAGCGTAAACTACCTACAGCACTTCTATAACAGGTAACATCATAAGGTTGAACATCACAAATTTTTGGCTTACTTGAGTCTCTCATTGGTACTGGTAAAGGAGTTCTCAATCCCTTACAATCTAGCATACCATATTCTGACAACACAAATTCAATATAATTTGTTTGGTTCATCTTTACATTTCCCTCACAATCTTTAAGAAATTAGTTGGAAAACCTAAATCTCTTATTTCTAATTTCATTGACAACTTCTTAATAAATGAGTTAATTCGCTCCTGTTGCCCCCAAATTCCAAGATCGTCCACATAAACAGTCACAAACAATGTCTTGTTTGGATGAACATAGAGGCACTGATCACTAATAGATTTAAATAATCTCAGATCAGTTCATATTTTATGCAAATGGTCATTCCAATCCCTCCCAGCTTGCTTAAGTCCGTACATACCGTACTTTTGTTAAGTTTACACAAATGTTTGGGATACTTCTCACTAACAAAACCTTCAGGTTGTTTAATATAAAGATCCTCCTTGACTTCACTGTTAAGATAGGCTGACTTAACATCTACATGATGGCACCCCCAATCATTAATTACAGCTTGAGCGGTCATCAGACGGATTACTTTCCGTTTCACAACTGGACTAAAAGATTCCCAGTAATCTATTCCTTGAATCTGATTAAAACCCTGTGCTACAAGGCGAGCCTTAAATTGTGTAACATTTCCATCTTGATCCCTTTTAACTTTAAAAACCCATTTGGTACCAATTTCAGTAAAACCTCGTTACCACGAATTCCAAGGGACCGAAAAATGAGGGGTTCGTGTTAAAAAAATTCGTGCTAACCGGGGACTAATTTTTTTTTTAATGAACCAATTACGGTATACGCTATCATAAAAAATACTGTTACATGCAAAAGTATGCTATGTAATTAGGCCTACCTTTTAAAAAAGATCATTTCCTGTTGAAAAATTCAAGTAAGTTGTGCTGTCGCTGATGGGAATGAAAGTGCCTGGAAACTTCACGGCCAATTGTACTCACAGCTTCAGTAAACCCAGCAGATGATTCGGATGTTGCAGCAAAACATTCTAAAGTGGCTATGGCGGCAAACACTTCCTGGCGGGTGGGTTACAAGTTTTAATGCAACGTATGATGAAATCGTACTGGTTATGTTTGAATGAACAGAAAAATAAAATAAGAAACGTTATAACCTGATTGTTGACGGAACGATGCTTTATTTATTTATTTCGTATCCTGTAACAATAACAATAACTCCCGATTGTCGAGCGATTGCACCAGCCAGTGTTGATGTTAATCCAATTACTCGTAGCCATTCACATAAGTAACCGGGAATTTAATAAAGGTTTACGTTTCATTTCATTTCTTATACCTAGCGAAGGAAGAACAGGAAATAACAATTTGAAAAGCTTTGGAAGTTTGTGTTAAATGACATTTCAAGATTCATTCAAGGGACAGAAAAACAGTTCGCAGTTCGTGGTAACCGAAATTCGTGTTAACCGATAAAACTTTCATAAGAAACAATACATCTTTGCCGGGACCAAATCTTTGTTCTTGTTAACAGAGTGTTCGTCGTAAGCGAGTTCTTGTTAACGAGGTTTTACTGTAATTTACAATTGATGGGCTTCTTAATGAGATCCCAAGTTTTGTTTCCCATTAACATAGACATTTCCTCTTCCATTGCTTTAACCCATTCATTTCTGTGTGTACTACTTAACGCCTCCTCTACAGTTTTAGGTTCACATAATTCACAACTACTATTGAAAACAGCTGACTGACAACAATTACACACTTCTTTGTGTTTTCTAACCCTCTCAGATCTGTGCAGTACAGGTGGTTCAATTACATCAAGAACATCAGGTAATTCGCCTACTCCTCTTAGATTCTGAACATCAGATATAAGAGGTTCGATTACCTCATTAGGAATATCAAGTGATTCACCTAGGCCTACTCCCCCTAGACTCTGAACATCAGATAAATTCTCACCTAAAGATATTTCCCCAGTATCATCATCATCAGACTCTTCGTTTGTTATTTCTATATCAGAATTATCACCATTCTCAGTAACATTTATTACAACAGGTGTTCCTACTGAATTGACGTATGAATTGCCTTTAACTTTGTCTTTCATTGAGAAAATGCTCTCTTCAAATCTGACATCTCTGGATTGTATTACATAGTTACCAGTTACACTCCATAAACGATAGCCTCTTTTGTCTTTAGGATAACCAAGCATAATACATCTTTCTGCCCTAGACTCCATTTTACTACCTTTTGCAGTGTTCTTAAATACCCAAGCTTCACAACCAAACACTTTCATTCTTTGAAGCTCCTCTACATTCAATTGCATTTTGAACCACAACTCGTAAGGTGTTTTACCATTTAAGGCTGATGATACCCACCTATTCTTTATAAAACAGGCAGTGTCTATGGCTTCCCCCCAGAAAGTAGCTGTCATGCCAGCTTCAATAAGTATACATCTAGCAAGAGTTAATAACTGTTGATTTAACCTCTCAGCTACTCCCATCTGTTGATGAGCGCCTGCCATAGAAAATCTATGAAAAATACCTTCAGTCTTACACAAGGATTTAAATTTTTCATTATTATACTCCTTTCCATTATCAGTCTGAAAATACTTGATTTTTGTACCCAACAAGTTCTCAGCTCTATTTTTGTACTCTAAAAAACTGTCAAACACATCATTTTTCCCTTTTTAGATACTAACTTCACTATATCTTGAGAAATCCTCAGTGAATGTGCAAAAATAATTACCACCCCCTTTACTTTCAGGCTTCATGTAACACACATCTGAATAGACTAACTCAAGCAATTCGGATGATTTTTCCTTTCTTTCTGGATATGGGAGTCTTTTCGCTTTACCCTGAAGACACACACTACAGTCTATAGTATTTTCTTTCGGGATTACTTCACAGTCAGGAATGTTGTTCACATGACCAAAACGTTTATGCCATATGTCTCGTGTTACTGCTTTCAGCACCGTCACTCCCTTGATGCATGGTTTGGTCTCTGTTGAAAGCACAGATGAACTGCTCTGTCCAATACAATCAACTTTGTCCATCTCGTACCAATCACAGTCAATGGCATACATATCGTCCTCCACAACTTGGGCAGAAAACACTTCTTGGTCACCATTCAGTTTATCATAACCACAAAATAACCCATTGTCAATGTTGAAACAAAAACCTGATTTTTCAAGTTTACATACTGACAAGAGATTATCGCTCACTTCAGGTACCCATAAAACACGTTGCAGTCCAAGAGTCCATCCACCGCATTTATCAGAAACTTTCATTGTAACAGTTCCATAACCCTTAACTGCACATGGTTCCTCTTTCTTGGCCACCTTCACACTGCCTACTGTGTCAGCACAAAAATTGTTTAATAAATCACGATGAGGGGTCATGTGAGCATTGCACCCACTGTCCAAAAACCAACGGTTAGGGTCACTACACTCATATTTATCATTGCAGTTCAGAGGTAAATATTTGGATTTCCCTACACAGGCTCTATATTTAACTCTCACCATTCCGCAACCAAGGTTTTTCACTGAATCAGTTTCCTCATTTTGCTCAGTATCTTCACTCTCCATTTTTGCCTCCTTACTTTTGAAATTTTTCAGCACTTGTCCTCCAGGTTTAAATCCATTTTGTCCCCTATGAAATCCTGTCTTCCTTCCCTTTCTACAGTTGGTACTGGTGTGACCTTCCTCTCCACACGAATAGCAGATTACTGTTCCTCTCGATCTTGCTTCCACATTCTTAGGGCAATCCCGGGCTTTGTGACCAGTTTGATTACACAAAAAACAGGATACACTTGCTTGATCTCCAACTCTCTTTACAGTATTCCTAGATAACAGTCCCTTTAATTCTTCTTCACGTTTTGTTCTCTGCTCAAACTCCCTCTGGTTTCTCTGTTCTTCAATCAGCAATTTATTCTTGACATTTTCTGTAGTCATATTCTCTTGATTCAATTCCATGATGTGAATGATGGACTTGTAGCGTTCCTCCTTTAGGCCTCTTAACATAAAACCAGCAACAAAGTTGTCATCCAATTTTGTTCCCTGTTGACTCAAAAGATCACACAAGTTCTCCACTTTCGAAACATAATCCATCATTGACTCAGTTAATGATTAAGACAGAGTACACAGTTGCTCCAATGAATTAATGAACTGCACTGGACTCCTCTTGCAGTGAATATTCTTTAGTCTCTCCCAAGCAGTCTTTGCTCTTGTGCATTTACCCACATCATTTAGGTAGCAATCACTCACATACTGAACTAAGTAAGATAGAAGATCATCATTTCTATTTTTCTGTTTTTCGGTGAGTTCGTCCCAATCGAGATTTTCATAACCAGGTTTGATGCTTTCCCATAATCTCCTTTTCTTCAGAAACGCCATCATTCGGGTGCTCCATTGTACCCAATTTCTTGTATTCAATCTCTCAATGCCCTCTGACGACATGGTATTTCACACAATAATTCACAAGAAATGCTCACTCGTTACACAATCTGTTTATGCTCTCGTATTCTCGGCGTCGTTTGGCGCTGACTGGGTTATGCTCTGGGCTTTGCTCTGGGCCTCATAACCTATCAAAAATCTTCTTGTTCTCGTGGAATATTAATACAACAAATTGCAGAAACTCTTTACTCAATTTATTTATGACACTCCATATCTTACAATGAACTCTGTACATTTATCTTCTCACAAGATATCACTCTAACATATTGAGAACAAGATAACATATGAGGAGCATCGTTTCAAAACGTATTAAATGCACTCTTGGTCAAAATGGAGTTTGATACGATTTCGCCCTATTTCTTAAGCGCTCTTTAGCACTATGAACTCAGAATGGAAAGATCGTCGTTGTGGGGAGAAAGAATGGCAAATGGGATGATATAAGTTAAGATAGTCATTAATTGGAGTGATGACACTGTCATATGCACTCAAAGGATTTTCATTCACAGTATGAGGTTGGAAGCGCTGTGAAAGAAAATCATGGTATTGATCCCAATCGATCGCTTGGAGTCGGCGTCGAACAGGTCTTAACTGTGTATCTGATATGCCATGCTGACCAGATCGTTGATTGGATGGAGTATAATGGAGAAGAAGTGGAAAGTGATCGCTCCCTATAGTGTCAGGGAGTCTTGCCCACTCCACAGATGCTGCCAATTGAGAAGAAACAAATGTTAAATCAAGAACCGATTGCGTATGTGTAGATGGGTGGAGTGATGTAATAGTATTAGAATTGAGACAAATAAAAGAACTATCCGAGATCGCCCGATATAAATTAAGTCCTTGGTGAGTGGTATGGGAGCTATACCAATGGGGATGATGGGAATTAAAATCCCCACCCACAATCGTTGGCTCCTTGAATTGAGAGAAAAAAATTTTCCAAGCACCTGTACTAACCCTGACGGTTGGAGGTTTGTATAAGACAACTAATACTACGTCCTGAACTTGAACCGCAGTTATATTTACGTATTCATGTGGTGGTCGAACGGTAACTGTATGATGGGTGAAGGAAGAATGTACTAATATAGCTGTACCCCCACGTCCGTCTGGGCGATCTGTTCTCAAGGTATGATATCGTTGAAAAGAAAAGTAGGAATCAGGTGGTAGCCAGGTCTCAGAGATGAGCATGATATCAATGAATTGATCTGCTAAGTGATGGAGTTCCGGCAATTTACTTCTTATGCTTCTTGCATTCCATTGTAGAATTTTCATATTAAGTGTATGTGTGTGTATTAGCTAACCGAGGAGTAAGGAGAGAATTAAAGAAAATGGGTTTCAACAAGTTGAGATATGTGTTTCATCAGGTGATATTTTAATGATACTGACCCTTTGGTCCTTGTGACTTTTCCCAATTCATAAAAAAGGCTATTAACCTTGGCCTTAAAGGTATCAACTTCCTCCACCATACCCTCTGGTATTGGGGCATCCGGAGGGAAGGGAACCTGTTTGTCCTGCTTTGAAGGAGAAGACTTCTCCCTTAGTGAGGAGGACGGTCTTGGACAATCAGTTCGAGTAAATGTTTCTACCTTGTGAAGCGGAGGATCTCGAGATACCGGCTGATCTCTTTCAGCTGGGGGACTATGAGAAGGAGGTGGTTTGAGCCGTTTGGAGGGTTCTCGGACCTCAGGCCCTCCCTCCTGATGGGGAACCAGACGTGGTCTCTTTTCCACCACAATATCTCTTGTCTTTTCTTTCATTGGTAGGTGAGCTACGTCCTCGCGAGGAGGTGCTCTGACAATATTTGGAGTTGGACCCTTCCAGGCCCTGGTGGGGGCCAGAGATGGGAATTGATTTGGATGTATGGTGTATGTACTCCTTTCTTTATGCAGAGAGAGAGCATCAAAGAAAGAGAGATTGTGTTCCGACATAATGTCATTGATGCTCATTTGTTTAACTCGTTCAGGACACGCCTGATCATAGGCCTTATGTTTACCTTTACAGTTCCCACATTTAAGAGTGGGAGCCCTACAGGAACTTTCCTGGTGGTCCTCCACACAGATGGGGCACCTAGTCTTTCCCCTACACTGTTTTCCCTGGTGGCCATACCGCCAACAATTATAGCATTGGGTGAGTTTGTAGCGGAACTTGTCAACTTTTAACTCGAGTTTGAATAAATGAACATACGTAGGGACCGTTTTGCCCCTAAAAGATGCTATGACTGATTGTGTGGGAATATATTTGATATCCTCCCCGATAACACTTTTGCGATTAATTCTGCGCAAATCTGCTACTCTCCCATAAGGGGAGACTAAATTCGGACCAACGTCCACCAAATCCATGTGAGTGTCGATTCCTCGAATGATCCCCTTAACAAAGAGGGAAGTCGGCGGAATATATGCTATCAGGTTGTGATTGTGTAGAATCGGACTTTGCAAAAAATTATTGGCATCAGAGCCAGTCAAGAAAACTACTTTTATTTTATTTCGTCCTAGACGTGATATCTAGTGTATGTGTGGCACTTCCTCCTCATGCAGGATTTTGCCAAGTGCTAATGGATGTAAGTGTCCTAAATTTTTTACTTTTGCCTCAACATATACTTGAAAAGGACCTATATCTTGCTTTTCATAACGAAATGTAGGCCCCGCACTAATGGGGGGCGTAGAATCTGTAATCGGAATTTCCGATGAAATCTCCATAGATACCGGTGGGATTTTTTGCGTTTCTTCTTCATTCTTCTCCTGAACAGAGACTACCTGATCCAGAATGAGGAGAAAAATCCCAGCCCTGTATATAAGTAATAGGTCAACTATACACTGTGTTCACTAGTAGCAATGGTAATGGAGAACGCTATTGGGCACAAAACCCGAACCAGTTCGTACACCCTAAGCTCTATCCACAATGCGCAGTCTGCAGTTGTTAGTCGGTAGACGGTAGGTTGTAGTCGAAGTATAACGTGTGGTGATCAATGGACGCCATTCACAATGTGCAGTTGCAGACGACAGCTGACAATCGTCAGTTGGTAGACAGTAGTCGGCAGACGAGAAATTCATCTCTGACTACGAACTGAACGTCTGCAAGTAACATATTACGCGAATGAAAATTATTTACTAGTGCAAATACACAGATTAGCATACTACGAGAAAGCAAGATGTGTTTATAACATATATTATCCAATTATAAAGAGATTCCTCCACCTTTTTTATTCTGTAAAATGTTTCCCTAACCTCAATGTCGACAGCATATTGTAGACGACTCGAGTGCTGCTCCCAAGCGGCCGATTGCAAAAGCAAACTTTCGACTACTGACTAACAACTGACGACTGCGCATTGTGGATAGAGCAAGCCGAAACTGTGCAAGTTTCGTCTCAATAAGACAGGATACTCCTGAGGACCCTCCTCTTGCATCCTTTTTTGCAATGGCATGTATGTTGTAGAAACCTTTTACTGTCGTTTGATTTTCAGCTGTCACAACATCTCTGTTGAGACGCAAATATCAGGGTCCTTGAAAATGTCAGTTGGTGAGCATTTTACTACTCCGCTCAGTTCCTCCACGTTCCATGTCATTACCTGTACTATTTTATTGTTTGTATCGTCTGTATCTCCATGGGGAACGAAATGGCCGGCATATTATATCGGTGGGTCAGAAATTCTCCTTGTTTACTTTGTCCAGTTATTTTATTGGTAGTCCAGCCTTGAATGCTTTGTTCATTCCTGTATTACCAACTTGGGTGCAGATAATTTTTCCCGATATTCTGTTTTCCTTTAGGTATTCTGTAATGTCTTCACTTGTGGTTTCCGGATTTAGTTTTCCCATGTATAGTCATGCATTTTTTCTGCTGCTCTAAGTCTGTGTTGGCATTCATGTGAGCCTCTTTCATTTCTGGGGTTTTCATTATCCTGCCTGTCAATTGCACCTCTTATTCTTCGGCTGTTTCTGACTGTTTGCCACTCCCTATCCTCTTCCTCTATATTTACTTCATCTGCTTCTTCTGTTTCTGTGTCAGGGCTTTCTTTCCTTTCCTGTGGCTTAGTTACCTCTTCAGCTCCTTTGTTTATATCAGTTGTGTGTTTTGTTACGTCTCCTCCTTGCACAGTGGTTCTGTTTTCTGTTTCCATGACCCTTTCCTCTGGTTTAGCAGAATCTAGGTCTTTGCTCTGTGCTTTTGGGCGTGTGACTTCTTTTGTGACCCTTTCCTTGTCCACTAAGTCTTTATTTCTATCTAATGGAATGCTTGGTGCTTTGCATTTGACTACCACGTTTCTGGTGGTGCGCTGTGCACTTCCCTTCTTATAGTGTTCTCCAGATTGTTTTGCACTGATTCTAGTAGCTGTTTTATCTATGTCGATAGTTTCCTTACTATTTCATCTTCTAAAGAATTTGCTTTCACCCTGGGTTTGCAGCTGGCACACAGCCAGGTTAGCTTACAATTTTTTCTCTTGATGATCTCATATTCTCCTTTTGTCATGTCCGTGCAACTCAAATGTTGCCACAAATCACAACATTCACACTGTATACCCTCTTCTTCATTTTTTACTTTTTTCCTGCAGACGTCGCAGGTGTCTTTTGGTCCATCTTGAGTGGTTGGATTTGCTTTATGTGGCGATGACGCTCGATGGTATGAAAATTCTGTACATGAAATTTATACTCTCTGATGGAGTTGCTTCAGGCACTTTCACAATATAGCGGCGGCCTTTTGGACAACCCGTGTCTCCTGTTAAACCGTATTTAAGCTGTATTCTATGCTGGGATCTGTTTCCTAACACTTCCTTAGATGCATTTCACCTAGTGTCATTTAGACCTTACGCATTACTTTCCGCTATTTTACTATTTCACTGTTACACTTCCTTAAACCGGACTACATATCAAACGGCGCGCACTTGCTACCAGAACCTAGCTCACTGGGATTTGAACCCATGATCTTTGCCTGTCCATGCCACTGCTCTACCAACTGAGCTAAGCCAGAGTTCAATTCACAGCGCCGGATGGAACCTCTCTTCTATGACTGACTGCCCTAATGGTCTACCTCACAGACAGACAACTTATGTCATATGCAGTACTGTGAGGCACACTAATTAGTGTAGTGATTTTTGTCACCAGGCTTCCACTGTTATTGTACAGTAACATTCAAGATGGACATATATGCATTCATGAACCACAGATGCTGTTGGACATTACATGATAATATCATAGGAGAAAAATTCCTCTGGCACTGGAATTTGAACCCAGGACCTTTGGCTATCCATTCCATTTCTCTACCAACTGAGCTAAGCCAGAGTGCACTTTACAGTGTCGGAGGGATTTTTCACCTATAATATTATCATGTAATGTTGAACAGAGACAATAATCTGTGATTCATGAATGTGTATGCATATATCTATGCATGTTTTAAGTCTGCTTTCATACAGTCTTTTGAAGCGATGCTAATGCACATCAGTAGCAGTGAAGAAGGTGACACTATGACCTTCAAATTCATTAGAAATGACAATGAAATATAAACGCAATTACTTACAGTGTTAAAGTTTTATCAATTACTTATAAAAACAGTGGCACCAACTTATATGGGCCCATGGGTCTCAAGCCTTCCCAATACATTATCATAATTATTTTGTACTATTACTAAAAATGATGTTTTTTGTTAAATCGTTGTAAAGCAAAAATTAAGCTATTGTTGACACACATAGTATGATCTCCTATCATTCCAGTTTGTTCAAGACTGTTTGAAATCTTTGCTCAATTCATTACTCTGTCAGTGCAGCTTCCACAGCCACCGCTGAATGATATTTTTACTATTTCAAAAGACTAAAGAGATTTTTTGCATCCATAAAGAATCTTAAACACATTGCTGTTCTAAATATACATAAGGAGAAGGCAGAAACATTTAGAATTTAAATGGTCCTTGCAATTAAGACAAATCATAGGAAGGACATTTAATAGATAAGGCAAGGAATTGTGATATAAAACAACAGTGTGGAGTACAGAGGTCCTGAATGTCCACGTATTGAGTTGTTCACCAGGCAAGACAGTTTCTACGAACAGTGGGTAGCTTACAACCACCCTTCAGAGAATTTTTTCAAAAAAATTTTCAAATGAAAGTTTTAGCTCTTGGTGTAAGCACTCAATGTACAAAATTTAAAGGAAATCGTTAGAACCGTTTATGAAAAAATTACAAAAACAAACTTTTCTTTGTGTAAAGTCCCCTTAAATAAAAGAAAGGTTGTCACCAATCTTCAAGTCTCATCCTCATAAGGTACTTAACCCAAATACAAAATTTTGTTTCCGTACGACTTTCCATTACAAGAGGTCATTTTGTACTGTAAATAGATTATTGGGCAACACTCACCAATGTTTGTTGATCCCTTTGTGAAGCCGTTGTCAATAGTTGCTTAATCTTGCGTGAAGCCTTCATCTTCTTAATAAAATAATAAAACACACACATTATATAAAACGTAAACACTAAAAATTGTAACTTCACAACAGGAATCACATCACAACGTTTCACGAGACCAGAAAAACGACTCGCGTTTTCAAGTGACTATTAGCGACGAGATGTTCGGTCGCGAAGTCTTTGTGATCGTCTAATCTTGACTGTGACTGTTGGTGCATCATTTGAAGTTGAAAGTGGAGGGGGGTGGATGTTCTTATTCTTATTCTTTTCCATGGTTGTTGATATAACTTTACCTTTGCTATTAGCCTCTTTAATTTCTTCGTCAACTAGTTTAAGATAAGCCTGATTTATTTCAATAGACGGTTTAGATATTGGTGATGATTCCATGGCCATGAACAGAGATTCTGCTATATTTCTTTTTTTCCAATCCGTTTCTTTATAAACAATACATGATTTGTCCCAATTAATACTATGTCCTGTTTCTAGTATATGTTCACATAATTTTGATCCATAGGGATCTTTGTTTTGTACTTTCTTTATGTGTTCTTCTATTCTTATGTTAACTGGCCTCGAGGTTTGTCCTATATAACTTCTTTCACATGAACATGGTATTTTATAAACGACATTTTTTTGTTTCTGTTCAAGATTTTCCGGTTTTATTCTTACAACTTTAGTTCTGATTGTATTATTTGATTTGAAAACAGTTCTGATGTTGTATTTATTATTAATACGTCGTAACTTTTCAGACAAATTTCTGATGTATGGAATGCATACAGTGGTTGATGGTTTCGGTCTATCTATTGTATTCTCTTCAAGAGACTTGGAAGCCCTATTTATGGCTCTATTAATAGTTTTATTTGGATAACCACTCTTGGTTAGACAGGTTTTTATGAACCCAAGTTCCTCTTTGAAGGATGTGTCATCACTGCAGATCTTTTTTGCTCGTTTTATGAGGCCTATTGCTACCCCTAACTTAACATGTTCAGGATGATTGGATTTGAAATTCAAATATTGACCAGTGCTGGTTGGTTTTCTATAAACAGTCGTGGACCAAACTCCCGATGTTCTTTTGATCATAACATCCAAGAATGGTAATTTATTGTCTTTTTCAATTTCAAGTGTGAATTTAATTGAGTCACACTGGGTATTTAGAAGTTCTTTAAATGACAACAACTCGTTTTTAGAACCTTCCCAGATACAAAATACATCATCAACATAGCGGAGCCAGAGACGGGGTTTTATGGGACTCTTTTTCAGAACCTCTTCTTCCACGCTAAGAAGCTAAAACAAAAATCAAAATTTGAAAGGTTAATTTCTAATCAAAGACAAAATTATGAAGACAAAAATGTAATTCAAGACCGTAGTATTGAAATCAATACAGATGTAGACAAACTGGTGGTAAATCTTTCCAGCCGGCCTCTTGACAATAGTGAAAAACAGGCACTAAGTAAAGGCCTAAATTTCAGTGTGGCTACAACCCACATATCAAAAATAAACATGGTTACATCTATAGAACCCGCAATTGCTTCATTGCCAAATAGTGAAAAGGAATTGTATCGAAGTGAAATAATAAATACACTAAAAAGGCCATATAATGTAAAATGTAATCTTAATGTTAAAGAAAAAACATCTCTTAATAACTTAGAAAAAGATGAATCCATTACTATAGTCCCATCAGATAAAGGAGGAGCGGTTGTTGTAATGAACAAAGAGGACTACAGACAAAAGATTAATGAACTTATTATTGGAGGTCAATACAAGCAACTTAATCGAGATCCTACTAAGGCTGTTGAAAATAGAATAAAATCTGTGTTGAAATCAATTAAACCAATGATTTCTGAAAGTACTTTTTTCAGACTCAGTCCACAATTTTCCAAAGCTCCTCATTTATATGGACTACCCAAACTTCACAAAGAGGGTGCTCCATTACGTCCTATTGTAAGTGCAATTGATTCACCCTATTATGAATTATCAAAATATATTTTGCCTATATTGAAACCTCTTTTTGGTCATTCCAACAGTTTCATCAAGAATTCTGAGGATTTAGTGAACAAATTAATGGATTTTCCACCCACTGAAAGCTCCATTATTCTAAGTTTTGATGTATGCAATTTGTTTACAAGTGTACCAATAGAACAATGTATGAATGTGGTTAAGAGAAAACTGGAAAATGACAATACACTTTCAAAAAGAACAAAACTGCCGGTGAATACTATAATGGAACTGCTTAATGTATGTGTTTCATCCAACTACTTTCAGGTAGAAAACAATTTTTTTGAACAAACTAATGGTCTGGCAATGGGGGGTGTCTTAAGCCCCATTTTAAGCAATTTGTTCATGGATGATTTTGAAGAAGAGGTTCTAAAAAAGAGTCCCATAAAACCCCGTCTCTGGCTCCGCTATGTTGATGATGTATTTTGTATCTGGGAAGGTTCTAAAAACGAGTTGTTGTCATTTAAAGAACTTCTAAATACCCAGTGTGACTCAATTAAATTCACACTTGAAATTGAAAAAGACAATAAATTACCATTCTTGGATGTTATGATCAAAAGAACATCGGGAGTTTGGTCCACGACTGTTTATAGAAAACCAACCAGCACTGGTCAATATTTGAATTTCAAATCCAATCATCCTGAACATGTTAAGTTAGGGGTAGCAATAGGCCTCATAAAACGAGCAAAAAAGATCTGCAGTGATGACACATCCTTCAAAGAGGAACTTGGGTTCATAAAAACCTGTCTAACCAAGAGTGGTTATCCAAATAAAACTATTAATAGAGCCATAAATAGGGCTTCCAAGTCTCTTGAAGAGAATACAATAGATAGACCGAAACCATCAACCACTGTATGCATTCCATACATCAGAAATTTGTCTGAAAAGTTACGACGTATTAATAATAAATACAACATCAGAACTGTTTTCAAATCAAATAATACAATCAGAACTAAAGTTGTAAGAATAAAACCGGAAAATCTTGAACAGAAACAAAAAAATGTCGTTTATAAAATACCATGTTCATGTGAAAGAAGTTATATAGGACAAACCTCGAGGCCAGTTAACATAAGAATAGAAGAACACATAAAGAAAGTACAAAACAAAGATCCCTATGGATCAAAATTATGTGAACATATACTAGAAACAGGACATAGTATTAATTGGGACAAATCATGTATTGTTTATAAAGAAACGGATTGGAAAAAAAGAAATATAGCAGAATCTCTGTTCATGGCCATGGAATCATCACCAATATCTAAACCGTCTATTGAAATAAATCAGGCTTATCTTAAACTAGTTGACGAAGAAATTAAAGAGGCTAATAGCAAAGGTAAAGTTATATCAACAACCATGGAAAAGAATAAGAATAAGAACATCCACCCCCCTCCACTTTCAACTTCAAATGATGCACCAACAGTCACAGTCAAGATTAGACGATCACAAAGACTTCGCGACCGAACATCTCGTCGCTAATAGTCACTTGAAAACGCGAGTCGTTTTTCTGGTCTCGTGAAACGTTGTGATGTGATTCCTGTTGTGAAGTTACAATTTTTAGTGTTTACGTTTTATATAATGTGTGTGTTTTATTATTTTATTAAGAAGACGAAGGCTTCACGCAAGATTAAGCAACTATTGACAACGGCTTCACAAAGGGATCAACAAACATTGGTGAGTGTTGCCCAATAATCTATTTACAGTACATATCATTCCTCACCATAAGAAGAAGAATGTCATTCAGGAATAGAAGAGGTCATTTTGTAAAGAGCGCATATTCACAGTGGGTGGCTTATAACTACCCTTCAGAGAATTTGTTCAAAAACATTTTCAGGTAAAAGTTTTAGCTCTTAGTATAAGCAACCCATGTGCACAATTTAAGGAAAACCGTTAGATCGTTTTTGTGAAAATAGCAAAAAACAAAATTTTCTTTGTGTAAAGTCCTCTTAAAAATAAGAGAAATTTGTCACCAATCTTCTGGTCACACCTTCAGAAGGTACCTGACCCAAATATGAAATTTTGTTTTCATACGATTTTCCGTTTTGGAGCTAGGCTGTTCGCAGACACACACACGCACAGACATGTTTAAAATAGTATTTTTGGATTCAAGGGGCTTCAAAACATGTATTTATGTTAAAAACTCAACTTCGAATTTGAATGGATTATACAAATAATAATTACTTTCTTACTTCGTTATATAAAAACAAAACTAACACCTGCAAGATCACAGCATACTATGAATCAGCCATCCAAGAATTGATTCAAATTACCATGTTGTAATCAATGCTACCAATAGTGCCTATAAGACATAGTTAACCTAATTCAGGTAACCTAATAGCAGAACAGAATAAAAGCACATGAACTAGCTTGCAGCAAATTGAAATTGTGTTTTTAATTAATGTACATTTATATTATTTAAATTTCCAAACAAGTTATGTTGTATAAAATAATGTGTTTTTATTGTGTTCACTGGCAGCATGTGATGTATTAATGACTGCACTTTGTTACCTACATTTTCAGTAACGAGCTGATGTTTTATCTGATAAAATTGGATCCATGTGATCAGAGGATAATCATGATTGGTCTATATCCGAGGAATTGCTAAGTGTTATTGGTCAATGTCAAACACACAATCTTCTTAAAACAGTTTAAAACACACGGATTGCAACACATATCGCTCTTGGGAGTGGAGATCTTTTCTTCACAAGTGATTTTGTCCAACCCGTCTGCCCTAAATAGTACTGTCGAGTGTTTGACCCTCCACCGAATGGAAAATAATTAAATATACTTAAAAAAAGAACAGAACTTTATTTCCCTTACAGCATAAACTCATGCCATATTTGTTCTTGAATTCTCAACAGTAACCAAGGCCTCCTAGATACTGACTACAGCATCTGGAAACAAAAACATCTCACCCAGTATTCCCAACATTCTCCCACCAAGTTAACGGATAAATAGGAGTTAACTTAACCTAGTTATGGGAACACAAATTCTTAACATAAAACGAATTCAACTTAGTCCAGATATCTTTTTGGAACATTAATAATTCTTCCACATAGAGTTCTTTTTACTTCTTCTTCATCATTTACATTATCACAAGACACATCACTATCCTCTTTCACAGTCTGTTCTCTCCGTTCACAGTCTGGAATAAAAGATTTAATCTCTGATGATGGTCCACTAACTTTCGCTTCTAGAAGGGGGTAAAGTCTTTGAACTGGACGCAGAGCTTCTCCAGATGCAGTCTTCAAACGAACAAGGCGGATGACTCCATCCTTTCCAGGCATAGTTTCTATCACCTTTCCTAAAGGCCAGTCCAGTCTCTTCAAATTGTCATTGCCAATTAAGACGACATCACCAACTTGAATACTTCCAAATTGTTTGGCATGCATCTGCTGTTGAAGTTGACCCAAATATTCACTGCGGAATCTTTTTCTCAGATTCTCTCTGAGCTTTAATCTGTACTTCAATCTCTTGTTTAAGCTAGAGGATTCAACGATATCAATCTCAGGCACAGACACTTCGTGAACATCCTGAATAAACATTGCAGGTGTTATGGCTTCTAGTTCATTTGAATTATCAGCTATATATGTCAGAGGTCTCGAATTTATCACACTCTCACAGTCACATAATATTGTTTCCATCTCCGAATATGTGAGAGATGAACGTCCTAGTGTTCTCCGAAGTAACCTTTTTACAATGCCTATTAACCTCTCCCACCAACCTCCCCACCAGGAAGCAGTTGGAGGGTTGAATTTCCACTTTATTCTCTCAACCGAACAGTACTCAAGCACCTTTGACCAATCAATTCGCCTGAAAGCAGTCTCAGCACCAGAAAAATTAGTCCCATTATCACTAAAAATTACAGCTGGTCTTCCTCTCCTTGCTACAAATCGCCGGAATGCTTGCAGAAAGGCATCTGTTGATAATGACAAGAGTAGCTCTAAGTGGACAGCTCGAGTAACTCCACACGTGAATAAACAAATCCATGCCTTTTCAGAGTTTTTCAGGAAAAGGGGTCCAGCCAGATCCACGCCTGAAACTTCAAAGGCAGCAGCATCTCTTACACGTTCTGCTGGAAGTGGTGGAGTGGGAACTCCTAATGGTTTAGCTTCCTGGCGCTTGCAGATAATACATTTAGTTAAGACTGATCTCAGAGTTCTTCTTCCACCTATCACCCAGAATCTTTCTCTCATAATTGAAAGCATACTCTGAACTCCAATATGACACTTTCGAACATGAGCATCCATAATCAGTCGTGACACAAAGGGATGATTCCTTGGTAGAAGTACAGGATACCGAAAGTCATGACTATCAGGTCTGTTGGAGATTTTAGTACGTATGCGGAAAAGACCATCATGATCTTCAAAGGGTTGAAGACTGGAGATTCTGGGGTCTGTAGTGCTAGAAAATGCATCTTTCTGAACTAATTTCAGGACCTTTATTTCAGCAGAGTTAACTTCTTCAGTAGAAAGAGGTCCCGTTTTCTTCATAAAATTTTCAGAGCCCACAGCTCTACAATTGTTCATGAACCGACACATCCAAGCAATCATTCTAATAATTTTTTCACTCTTTGAAAAGTATCCGTAGTACCAATCACTTGGAAGGGGATCAGCTTCTTTACACAGCATAGATGAAACAACCGTACTTTTCCTTTCTTGAGTTATAACATCCTCTTCAAATTCAACGTCACACAAAGGCCAATTACTTAGTGGTTGGTACAACCATTCAGGTCCCTCCCACCATGATGACTGAAGCAGCTTTTTTCCAGAACAACCTCTAGATGGCAGGTCAGCAGGGTTACAGATACCTGGAACATGATGCCACTGTTCTAATTGAGTCAGCCTTTTAATTTCATCCACACGGTTTCCCACAAATGTAGCCCACTGATCTTCCCTTTTAATCCATGCTAAGACAGTGGATGAATCGCTCCAAAAGTATGATTCACACCCAGTAGGAAGGTCTGCAATTATTGATGCATGAAGTCTAGCACCAATCAAAGCTGCTAGCAATTCTAGGCGAGGTATAGTGACTGTATTTTTAGTAGGGGCAACCCTTGTCTTTGCTTGGATCAGCTGTACATTTACTTGCTGACTTGTCTCTACCCTCAAAAATACAGCTGCAGCGTAGGCATCCTTGCTGGCATCACAAAAGGTGTGAACACTCCATTCACCAGGTTCACTGTTAGAAGGTAGCCATCTTGGGATTTTCACATCTTTCAAACATGCTACATCACCTGCCCATCTTGCAAATCTGTTTGCGATGCCTTGATCCACCTCTTCATCCCAGCCAATCTTCAAACTCCACAATTCTCTTAAGATAAGTTTTGGTTCTAGAGTCACAGGAGATGAAAAACCAATTGGATCAAACACTTTATGGGCTGCAGAAAGAATAGTCCTTTTGGTAATTTTCTCTGGAACATTTTGGAAACATTCTGGGCTTATTGCCAATGTGTCGTCTCTTCTGTCCCAGACTAAACCAAGTACATTAGTGAGGCAAGTCTCTGGAGGAGCATCTGGATCTGTGTACTCCCACCCTCGTAATTCGAACTTGCCATCAGCCATAACTGATGTAGCTTCTTGAATGAATGCTTTAAGCTTTCTGTCATTGTCAAGACTAGTGATCACATTATCAACATAGAAGCTATCCGAAAGACTCTTAATAGTGGCCTCGGAATATGGGGAAACTTCAAGTTGGCACTCACGAAGAACTCTTGTTAGATGAAGTCTTATAACAGCATTCAGCAAATAAGGACTACAAACAACACCAAACACAACTCTCCTGTGTCGATAAACAATTATATTCCCTGTGTCATCCTTCCATAAGAATCGTAGGAAATTCCTATCATTGGTACATATACTAATCTGCAAGAAAGCTCTCCGAATGTCTGCAACAACTCCTACTTTCTTCAGACGAAATCTTAAAAGAAGTGGGGGTATCTCTTCTATCAATACTCTCCCCTTCTCCAAGCACATATTCAATGAGGGACTGTTCTTTTCACGAGCTGATGCATCGAACACAGGCCTAATTTTTGTAGTACTATTTTCTTTGACAACATGTCTGTGAGGAAGATAATGACATCTGTCACTAGCAATCTCTGAGTCAGGAACTCTTTCAATTACACCTTCTTCAATCCATTCTTCAAAAACATGTTCATATTCTGAGTACAGTGAATTAGCTTTTAACTTCTTGACTGTAGAATCCAGTCGTTTTTCAGCAAGAATGTAATTCGATGGGAGATGAGGGTGCCTGTCCTTCCAGGGAAGCTGGACTTCATATCGACCTTCAGAATTTACCTTCACAGTCTCTTCAAAATGCTTGTCAACTTCTGCCTGCAGTTCAAGTTTAGTTTTCCTATCTGCAGGATCAGTAATGCCTATCAGCTCCAATTTCCATAGATCTGAGATATTTAAATCATTAATTAGCATTGAAGTTACAATCATAGCAGTTGTAACCCTAGGTTGTTTAATGGGGTATTTACCAAAAATTGTCCATCCCAACCTAGTCTCCATAGCTACCAATCCACCAGATAAATTTCTGATATTACCAGTGAATAGTCTAGCAGAAACATCAGCACCAATCAGGATTTCTATTGGTCCTGGATTACTGATAAATTGTTGAAAATTATTAGTATGACCAACTATTTCATTAACCAATGCTTTGTCCTGAACAAGAGGTACATTATCACAAATATTGTCTTGGTCCAATACCTCAAAATTGCACAGAAAGTCATTACTGAGACTGGCCAGATAAATTCTATACTTATCATGCTCACAACTTCCAGTCTTTTGACCTCCAAATAGTGAGTGGACAATTGTTTCCTTGCCAACAGGTGAATAATTCATCTCTTGTGCTGTCCTCTTCAAAATGTAAGAACGTTGTGACCCTGTATCAAGAACTGCCTTCACAATACGTTCTGAACCATTTCCTCGTACTTTCACTTGTAGTGTAGGAAGCAACACACTGTTATCACATGTCAAATTGGCAAGAGCTTCATAATCATAATATCATAATCATTTATTGCTCAACAACAGTACAATGATACAATAGTACAATGTCTGCATAAGCAACGTCAGCTTAATAATATAAAAAAAAAAAATTACATAGAAAATCAATATACCCAGTGGGAACAAAAACCAAGTATTATGAACAGATAAATAGTTCTATATAAATTCTTACACATACAAGAAGAATCACAACTTAATATATATTAACTCTTACAATGTCACTTGAAACTATATTTAGAATGAGTGTTCAAAGTATTCATTGAAAGTGTAGAAACCATTTTTTACTAAAATTTTTTTAACAAAACCTTTGAAAATATTAAACTCAAGGTTTCTAACTGTAGTTGGCAATTTATTATAAAAATTAACAGATACCCATTTAAAGCTGTTTTGAGTTTTTGAAAAAGTACAGAATTTTTTAGTAATATTTTCAGACTGCCTAGTCATATGAGAGTGAACATCGGAATTGACACTAAATTGAGATATATTTTTCTTAATAAAAAGTAAGCATTGAAAAATGTATATACAGGGTAGTGTCATAATACCTAATTTAATAAATAATTCTTTACAATGAGTTCTAGGAGGAACCTTACAGATGACTCTAATTGCTTCTTTTTGTGATTTAAACAGAGAAAGACTATATGAGTTGTTGGCCCAGATTATTGTTCCGTAGTTAGGTGTGAATGCACATAGCCATAATATACTGATAGCAGAATTTCATCAGAGACAGAGGGACGAAGTCTTCTTAACATAAAAACTCCTTTAGAAACTTTAGGCAGGATATAATTTATATGAGCTTTCCAACTTAAATCATTTTGAATGACTATACCAAGAAATTTAATTGGATCAGTGTCATTACTGTCCTTATAATTTATATTCAACTCTTGTGTCTTTTCAAGATTAATAGCCAATTTATTACAGTTACACCAGTCAGTTAGTAAATTAATATTAAATATAGATTCAATAGTGACATCCCTCATAATACTAGAATTAACATTAGCACACAGACATATATCATCAGCATATAAGTAGCAATTTATATCTTTAGACTCAATATTGTTAGGAAGATCATTCACATAAAGTATAAAAAGAAGTGGTCCCAAAATTGAACCCTGAGGGACCCCATTATGTACCATATTGAAATCAGAGTACTGGTCATTAAAATAAACTGCCTGAGTTCTATTACTCAGATAGGATCTGATTAGTTTAATAGTTGTCTCAGAAAAACTCATAACCTCTAGTTTATTCAGTAGAATATTATGACACACAGTGTCAAAGGCCTTAGATAAGTCAAAGAACCTTGCACCTACAAATAGATTATTTTCTTTTCCATCTAGACAGTTTTGAATAAAATTTAACACGGCATCACATGTGGATAGATTTTTTCTAAAACCGAACTGACTTTTTGATAATAAATTATGCTTATCCAAATAACTAGTTATTTGAGAACTGATGATCTTTTCAATGACTTTTGATAGTGTTGGTACTGTAGAGACTGGCCTATAATTCTTTAATTCATTAACACATCCTTTCTTATAGATTGGAACTACTTTAGTTAATTTTAACTCCTTAGGGAAATATCCGGTATCAAAACATCTGTTGATAATATGTGAGAGTACTTCTGAAATATAAATACTACCAAACTTAATCATGTCAGTGTTCATATAGTATACATCAAAGCATTTGCTATTACTCAAGGACAGAATAGTTGAATGAACCAACTCAACGGATACATGACTCAAATGAAAACTATTGCTTATATTATACCTATTAGCTTTTGATGAGTAATATTCATAATTGAGATTGCTTTTTGGGATACTATTTATAATATCATTCACACTATTGATAAAAAAATCATTAAAAGTACAAGCATTTAATGACGGAGAGGGTTTAGCCAAATGAGTTTTAGATGAAGTACTTTGTTTAATTATTTTCCAGATCTCCCTAGGTTTATTTACAGCATTTAAGACCAGATTATTGTTGTACTCTAGTTTAGCCTTACTTACTTCTTTTCTATAATGGTATTTAAATGATTTATAATGAGCTTTAACCTGCTGATTATCAGAATCTTTGGCTATATAAAATAACCTCGCACATTGTTTCTTAATTTCTCTAAGTTCTGAAGTATACCATTTGTTACCGGAGTTTAATTGAACTGCTTTATTAGAACGTACAGATTTCATCGGAAGACAAAAATCCATTGCCTTCAATAGATTATCAAAGAATTTTGAAAACTGTTCTTCAACAGAGTCAAGACTGTAAACATCAAACCAGTTTAGCTTACTTAACCAGTTACAGTAAAAGGCAACTCCATATTCATTTAAGCTACGCATTAATTTGAAGGTTAAAGGCTGCCTGTTTTTATTACTATTTCTGTTGACACTAAAATAGGCTTGTATGGAGTAATGATCAGAGAAACCCAAATCAGTCACAATAGTTTTACATGCAGATGGGGGAAATGAAGTAGCAACGTTGTCGATACAACTACCGTCTCTTTGTAGACCAGGTCTAGTTATCTCATCTTTCAGCAGGAAATTCATACCATAACTTTCAAACATGCTTATTAGACTAGTTAAAAACAAATCATTTGACATAAAATTGATATTAAAATCAGCTGTCAAAATAATATTAAGATCTAAAAAATTTAGTCTCTCCAATAAAAAGTGTAATTTCTCTTCAAAAATATATCTATTTTCCAATACAGGGTTTCTGTAAATACATATAACAATAGTATTAAATTCTGAAATAATACAAGCCGAGAGTTCAAAGACTTCCTCACAAGATAAGTTTGTTAGTTCAGGAACTGGTTTGGTACTAAATTTATTGTGAACAATTATGGCTGAGCCCCCATGAATCTTAACCCGTCTGCAGAAAGAAGAGGCAACTGTGAAGTTGGGGATACAAGCAAGAGTAAGGTTAGTGCTGTTTAACCAGTGTTCGCCAATACAAATAATATCAAATTCATATTCAGCAGCCGAAAGTTCAAGTAGTTCAGTTTTCCCCAATAATCCCTGAATATTTAAAAAGCATAAGTGTAGACCCTCCTTAAATGCTCTACCGGACCAGACCGCACCATTTACATCATTTGTACAAACCGTTTTAGACCTATGAAGTTTAATATCCTTTTTAACAATAGGATCACTAGTAATATTCGGTTTGGTCTTGTCTAGGCATTTTTTGAATACTGATCAGTGCTTTCAAATCCTAACACATGAACCACATTAGATTTCTCTTTAATCTTACCCATTATTGTGTTACATGTTTTAAAGTCATTTCACAATCTAATGAGCTGCCATTCTCAGTGAAACATGTCCAATTCCACGTCAAGTCAATTGATAATTTACCGGGACCCAGATTGCCGGGCTGTGTTTCCAGTTCTGGATTTTGCTCTCCCAGTTCTTTTGCTGCTCTTTCCTTTGATTTTCTTCCCCTTCGCGCCATTGCTTCTACTTCTACTTCCGCTTCCTGTAAGGCTACGTTTTTTTATTTTGAGGTGCGTTCGATCCTTCAGACCCTTCTTTGAGGTACTACTTCGAAGGGCTTTGGGTGGCGTTGAATTTCTTGAGAGATGTTTCTCCCTACTCTTCTTTTTACCGTCCTTGCTTCTTTGTGTGGAACTTTTACTCTTCCTTTTTCTTGTACTTTTGCTAACATTTTTCTTTTTTTTCTTTTTGCCGTCCCTGCTTCTCTTTATGGAACGTGCACTTTTCCTTTTTTCACTACTTTTACCAACCGTTTGCTTTTTGTTCTTAGTTGAGAGATGTTTTTCCTTAGTCTTTTTTCCGCTTCTCATTGTGGAACATTTTCTTTCTTTGTGATGTCTTCTCTTTGTGGAATTCTTTCTCTGTCTGCTTTCTTCAGTTCTTTCACAAATCTTTTTCTTTTTCTTCTTAGGTTCGGTTGGCACCCCAATGTCTTCATTTTCATATGGTATTAACAAGTCAAAATGACCTGCTAAGTCTGGACCACTGAAACGGAGTCTGATTACATCGACTGAATTCTGTCTTGACATGAATACTGGTGAACCATGACGATATATCTCAACTGTAACGTTGGTAATATATGCAGTTGCTTGTGCTTCAGCAGTGGTAGCATAAGCTCCTTGTTGGAGCATCCACCGTCTATAATGAAGAGGTCCTTGAAAGGCAGAACCATCGGGTAGGTGGCAGAAATCCTTGTAGTATTGCCAATGCTCTACAATAAAATCTACTACCATTTTTCTGTAATCCTGATGGTTTCGTTGAGTTCCAGTAAAGAATTGTGAGATGGCTCGGAAGTAGCAAGAGCCATCTCCCTTCATTCGAATGATGCGATGTTTGGTACGAATGTCGGATACATAAATATATTCAGACTCCGACCTGAAGAAACAGAAGTTCAAGCAATCCTCGTCATCACTTGGAATAGTTTCTGAACAGTACTTGTCTCTCTTAACTCTCCTAATTAGTTGTTTAAGCCAGAGTTTTTTAATTACTCGCGTTACAGTTTTGTGTGAGAGATGTACATTTCTTGTAAACTTGAGGAATGTCCTCACTTCATCCACAGTGACAGAAGATTGAGTTGTAGTCAACTCTTTCAGTGCTTCAAGAACTATTTTTTCGTTTTGTGACATGGTTATCAGTCAAACGATTTACATAAATCATTATTAACTTAAAACATCACTTCTATTTCTGATTTTTCCACTAGAAATATAATAAACAATTTATTCTTGTGCATAGCAACGCCATATGAATGTACTGCTGTAGCAATAGTATGACTCAACCAATTCTTACCGATTTTACTGAAATGCTGGCCATGACCAGTATGAGAGGTTCTACCAGCTATACTGGCCTTAATTAACACAACATTCTTAAAGTGTGAGCATATTCTATTATACTGATTGTTTGTTGATTCGATTTCCCTATTTACACAGGACCAGTCGGCTAGATCATATCTATGTGGTACATCAATAACTAACACATTAGTGTGTGTAAGGTTAGCCAAAGATTTCTTTAAAGATCTGGTTGCATCTTTGGATTGATTTTTGCTGACATCGTTGGCACCTGCCATTATCACCACCACATCCTTAGAGCTTAATTCAGTTGACCAAGACGAGATCGAACCAACCACATTATTAAAGGAGGCACTGGGTTTCACCATACCACTAACTTCGAAATTTTCAAGACCACTTTCAAATTTGATTTTGTTAGCTAGTCCTCTGCCAAAACTATCCGACAATAACAAAATTTTTTGTTTGGAATTATTGACAGTTTGCTTGGATTTGGTACACAGTGAGTTCAACTTAGGCCTAGTCAAAGGCCTATTTGTAGATTCCATAACCACTTCATCATTATTCAATATTTCGAACCTATTTGAAGTTGGTATTGAGAATGAATTTACAACTGATGAGGATTGCTTGGTAATGTTACTTCTATTAGCACTATGAGTGGGCAACTCCCAACCCCTATTAGGTCCATTATTAGCAGAAACACTTATTTCAGGTCTTCTATTTTCAACCGTCTTTGAGTTTTGGATTAACTCAATCTCGGCAATTCTGTTCTTCAGCAATAGGTTTTCCTTTTTAAGTTGTTCTAAATCTGCTTGCAAAATATTTATGACTTCCAAAGCACTACTATAATCTCCATTAATTTCAAATGTAGCGTCGTAACTGTAACCACCATTTTCACGGCAGTTAACACATAACCATTCAGCATTAACATCGATATCCTCAGAGTTCTGTAGTTTGGCGCAATTGAAATGCCACCAATAGTCGCAAGAGTCACAAAGGATTCCATTATTCACCATCCTATTACATTTTCGACACTTTTCTTTTGACTTTAAGCGAATTTTAGCAGGATCAGATGAGGAGTCCATACACCCAGGCGCCATCTTGCTTAGAGTCATATCATCCTTATGCACAGTCATTTCTTCGGGCTTGGTAACGTCCGTACTGGTAACCACATTCTTGTTTCTCTTTAAGTCAGGACACAATAAGATAACATGGCGTTTGTCACAAATCAAACACTTTCGCTTGAAGGTACACCTTTTCGCCATATGGTTTGGCTTAACGCAAATGAAACAATGTTTCTTAGCTTTAATGATATCAAGCTTCACTGAAAGCGGCATATCTCGAGCTTTGTAGCAGTCAGCGCTACTATGCTGTACATCATTGCAAAATATACAAACTGAACGTTTATCTTCTTGTAATGAGAGTAAACCCATGGCTGTAGGAACTTCGGCTTGTCTTGAATATGATTTTGGACTGCTGTCTTTCTGAACTTTCTTTGGTCTATCAGTTGACTGCTTAAAACCTGACATGGCAACATGGATGCGTTCTTCATTTTGAACTTCAGCTTTCATGAATGACATGAACTTATTAAGCCTTTGTTCTGCATTAGATATATCACTGTATAATGAACTCCGCTGCCATACTCTTAAGAAATCTTCAGCCATGCATGATTCTAACAAAGGGCAAAGGATTGCTGCACACTTTCCAGTTGTAACACCAAGAGATTCAAGTGCCCTCAAATGACACTCCAGTTTATCGTACATATCCGTGAGGGAACGGTATGATTTATTTGCAGGAAGGGTCAAACTGAGAAGATCCCTTATATATACTTCAATAAGAAGGTCCTCCCTACCAAACCGTTCTTGAAGTGCCTCAATCACTAATGTGTAGTTATCATCTGTAGCTGGGAAACTGTCTACAACAGATCTAGGTCTAGAGTTTGGTAGAATAGCTTGCATCAGGTAATAAAATTTATCTACCGGGGCAATCTCTTCATTATTGTGTATACGTTGGAATTGGTTCCAAAATGGCAGCCATTCCCTGAGTTCACCGCCAAACTTGCGAAATTCAATGGTGGGTAACTTGATTTTCCTATTTGTTTGAACATTAGATGACGGTTCTTCACTTGCAACAGATAGTTGATCTTGAGAATCAGTTTTTGAGCACCGTACTTTTAACAGTGTATACTTATTACGATACTCATCAGCAGCTAATGCCTCTTCTTCTAATGCTTCCTCAGTTGCACCATTGTCCAACATATAATCCATAACTTGTTCATTCAGCACATTTATCTTCTCAAAATATCGTTCTATATTATCAAATGCTGCACAAGCTTCATCATATTTCTTCTCTTCTAGAAGCTTCTGCATTGTAGCTGCATTTCTGGTAAACAGACTTCTTTCAATTTTTCTTCTACTTTTAATTTTCTCCATTGTGGAAGTACTCACAAAACACTGACAAAAACACTATCGTGGCCCCACGTTGGGCGCCAAATGTCGAGTGTTTGGCCCTCCACCGAATGGAAAATAATTAAATATACTTAAAAAAAGAACAGAACTTTATTTCCCTTACAGCATAAACTCATGCCATATTTGTTCTTGAATTCTCAACAGTAACCAAGGCCTCCTAGATACTGACTACAGCATCTGGAAACAAAAACATCTCGCCCAGTATTCCCAACAAGTACACCTTCTTTTATGATACGAAGTATTTTTGTGCAGATCAGAGAAGAAGCGCATGATTGGTTGTTGCCAGTGTGACTTCGCCTTGAGAGGAACTGTGACCAACATAACAAAATGTGAAAGACTAAATGTAGCACATAACGAGACGTGCACAGTTCGATACTACTAAAGTAATATCACTGTTCCTAACCTAACATAACCTGTCACTAACCTAACATGACCTGTCACTAACAATATTATCGCTGTTCCTAACCTAACTACCACTAATCAAGCTCTACATGTCACTAACACGAATAACACTGTTCCTAACCTAATAGATCCTGTCACTAAACTAATATCACTGTTCCTAACCTAACGTAACCTGTCACTAATTCGTATAAGTCACTGCACTTGTTGCATACTGCAGCGGCCATCATACTACTGCAATGAGCATAGTTGGTCAAGCTGGTTCAGTTGAAAACAAATACATGGAGCTGGTTATTGAACTATACCTAAACATGCTACATTTTTACAGCCTTATTCTTGCTGATATAAAATAAGGAAATGATAAGTTTAATAAAATATGTACAAATTACAAAGCTTAGGCTATAGTTGTAGCTTGGTCAGCCTTTATGAGAAGTGTTTGTGTTTTATACAAGTCACGTTTTTAAAGTAAGTACCGATAATTAAAAAAAAAAACAGGACATTATTTTCCAAATACTTTATTATTACCTTACACCTTACACTACTACTCCACACAGTCACCGCCATTATTCAGACACTTGTCATAACAAAAAACAAGTTTTTGTATGCCTTCGTCAAATAATGGTACCTCCTGTGATGAAAGCCATGTCTGCACTTTTTGTTTCACGTCATCGTCGTTACTGGCAGAGGGGATATGTAAGTTTTATGGGCCGTTTTCCTCATTGAGAATTCTTTGCATGGTCGCTCTTCCCTAAGTATATTGCGATTGAGGCTGTTTCCTCAACCGAATATTGTCTACGACAGTTAGCGAACCTCACCTCAAGCTATATCGAACTTTATCTGCAGCAAATTTAGTTGGTGGAGATTACTCTCTGTGTCCCAGCGTTGTTCTCTTAGCATCTGCAAGAAGGCTGGTACTTCTGGGGTTCCCTCTGTTAACTGATAATACTCGTACAATGTTCCTGCTGCGAGCCATGATTTCACAAATGTGTTTTCTCACATGGGCGGATCTAACGATAGCAGTGTACACTGTATTAGGATTACAGTCAGGCTCTATCCTATTTAGTATCCTATTTAGTATAGTCTGTCCAAACATTTTTAGCATTACCTTCCATGCTGTAGGAATATTTGCATGGTAGAGATTTCTCCATATTCTGATTGGGGAATTTTTGTTCTATAGTAGGTCTCTCCATTTTATCTTCTAATACGTACTTGTTTATGATTCTAGAATAGGAGTGTTGCTCTTTTCCTGTGAGCACTGCCTTGACCCTGTCATAGTCTTTCAAAACTGCTTTCAAGATTGGCGGTAACCTTGAGGTGCCTCCCTTCCCCAGAAAGCAATATCCACCGGTTCTCCCCATGAATAATATTTTTGAGCTTTGCATTTTCTTTCACAAAGATGAGGTCCAAACCTCCTGCCTCGTTGGGTCTAAAGAATTGGTTCCCTTTGAGTTTATATAAATATCCTCGCCAGACATACGAGAGTGAGTCAACAATTGTGTACTTGACCTTACAAAGGGGCTAACCACCAAATTTAAAAAAAAAAAAATGACATTTTACTATAAAATGGTGGTACATGGCATCCTGCATTGCCCTACAAAAGCTCTAAGTGAAATTCATAATAGTGTGGTTGCAAAGTTGCTCGAAAGATTGTTGATTATCTCAGAAACTTAATTTTGGCACTTAGCCCCTTTGTAAGGCCAGGTACACAATTATCCGGACTTTTCATAAAACAATTTATTTACTTAAAAAATACAGTATGTTTTCTCATTATTTTTTCTTTGCAATGCACTTAGTCCAGCAGTCCACAAGCTTGTGTATTCCTGCCAAAAAGAAGGTTTTCGGTTGGTTGCAAAACCACTGATGCACTGGTTCCTGCACCTCTTTGTCTGAGGAAAATCGATGACCTTGCAAAGCTTCCACAGATTGGGTTTCAAGGTGCCGGAACATCCACCTTACAGTCCAGATCTTGCTCCATTGAACTTTCATTTGTTTGGGCCTCGGACCAATTACTTTCAACCATTTTAGTAAATGAAGCCTTGATGATGATTCCCAAAATGTCAGCCTGACTTCTGATTGGAACATTCCTAACAGAGAAACCTGGTGACCATCTCCCCGGTGGTATTGTTGACAATTTATTGTAGTTTATCTTCGCACCTGATGCCGCACTTTATAGCTGTCATTGAGAGGTTTCAACTCTGCAGTTGTCTGTAAAAATAACACTACATCATTGGCATAAACTCTGCTGATGAAAGATGGTGTGTTGTTACGTTGTCCATCAGCCAGTGTTTTCTGCGCCATTCGTATCATGGGTTCCATACTCAGTGCAAAGAGACACATCAATAAAGGGCGTCCTTGTCGAACAGATGCTTTTATTGGGATTTGGTTGCTGAGCTGGTCTTTTATCTTAATTCTGGAGTATGCATTTTTATATATCGAGTGTATAATATTTATTACTTATCACGAAGAGATAGTGAATTATGTTCCTCTCAGTTATGCTACATGTTTGCCCAGTTCCAGTTATATCTTCAAACATTAAACAGAGCCGGTTATCAAGTACCTTCATCAATATTTTATAATCTGTATTTAATAAAGTGATTGGCCGATAATCAGTAACCATCTCTGATGTTTGGGAATTAGAGTAATAATACTATCACTGAAACTGTCTAAGCCATTGGTATCCTCAAGGACATTATTGTACATTTTTAACAAAACGTCCTTCAGTAAGTCCCAGTATATGATATAAAATCCGTGTATGAGGGCATCTGACCGCCAGCATGTTCTTGTGGTTAGCGTCACTGACTACAGATCCGTAGGTCTGGGTTTGATCCTCGGTACCTCCTTGGATTTTTCTGAGTTAGGGAGGTCTGGAACAGGATGCACTCAGCCTAGTGATTCAAATTGAGTAGCTACCGTAACTTGATAGAGAAGTAGCAGCTCTGGTCTTGGAAACTACCATTAACGGCCATTGTCAGCATGCTGACCACATGCCCCCCAATCCTGTCATCTACCAAAGTGGTCAGATGGTAGATCTTGTCCCTTCAGGGATATTGTGCCATGGAGTGTAGTTTAGTTTAGTTTTAATTGTTCCTGTTGCAGAAGGTTTAAATGACGATCTACATACGGAGGATTTTACCACTCGCCTTATCCATCGACTCTGTTACTGTATAAAGTGAGACAAAATTGTTTTCTACTTCTTGTAGACATTCCTTAGTCAGGAGTCTTCCATCACAGGTAGTGAGATGCGTTATTATCTTACTATTACCTCTTTGCTTTTCTTGAACTACATGATAAACATCACACATTTCTTCATCCGTAATTTTCTGAATCCCTGACCCCTTCCATTCTTCTTACTTGTAGCGAATTGATAGACTTTTTTACCTTTGTTATCTTCATTAACTGTCCCCATTTTTGTGCTTAATGTATAATTCATTCAGGACTTGATAGTACAACTGTAATGTTTCGTGGTATTCTCGTGCATGTATATAACCTGCATCTCGAAAGAAGGATGTTATGAGTTTTATCCATTGTTGTGTCAAATTTAATGTCAAAATACGAGCTCTTCGATATAAAGCTGTCCATCTTTTTTCGAATTGATATTGTATATCTTGTGCTGCCAGCAAACTCTCGTTTAGTTTCCAATAGCTACGACCATACAAAGGAAGGCATGTGGAATTTTTAAAAGAAACTGACACACAATTATGATCGGAAAACAGTACGGGTAACACTTTGATATCATAAATATCCTGTTGACAAGGTTTATTGATGTAGAAATGATCAACTTTATTCCAAAGTTTACCAAATTGTATTTACCTCACATATGAGATACAACCAGGAGAGAAATCTAGGAAACATTAAAATGGAGTTAATCATCCCCTATTATTTAAAAATTGCACACACACTAAAATCTTAAGACAGTGGATAAAAACAGCACATACATAACCGCTACGTTTCGACCGGCACCAGCCGATCTTCCTCAGGCACTGGTAAGAAGGTTTGCTGGGTCACATGAAGAAACTCCCTCTACGTCTGCGTCATCAACAGAGAGGGGGGGTTGCGCAGTTTCACCCGGAATGCGCACAGATGCAGATGGTTTCATGTCAGGACGAAACATAGAGTAACGTTTAAATCTAGAGATCCAATCCATGGGAATCATGAACTCAGATTCCGGAACTTCACCAACCTGACAATTAATTTTTAGGCCAACGTTATTATGAACCATTCTGCGAATAACACCAATCCATTCCTCACCCAAATCGCCCTCGTAGTTATTAACACAATTACCATGATTCATCGCAATGTGAACGGCTTCACAAATCTTCCTCTTGATAAGGTCATTCTCAACTTTTACAACCTCTAGGTCTTTGATATTATGTTTTAACGTAACCATATGTTGACTTAACCCCGTGTTTGTTTTCGAATTACGAATGTCTCTATTGTGCTCTTGGAGCCTAACCTTGAAAGACCTGCCAGTTTCACCAATATAGATCCCGTTACAGTCATCACACTTAATAGAATACACCCCAGGGGCGTCAAGACAATTCTTTTTCTTTTTGCATCCCACTTTCTTATGCGAAGAGAAAATCCTTTCCAATGTTCGCTCAACTTTAAACGCAGGTTTTAAACCATATTTACCAAGAACTTTACCCATACGCAGACTAACGCCAGGTTTGTAAGAAACGCTAACGTATTTATCCGTCAGATTTTTCTTTTCTTTACTTATCTGTTCTGAAATAGCTTTTTTCCATATTCGTTCCATAAACTTCCCTGTATATCCATTAGCTTTGGCGAGCCTAAATATGTTTTTCTTTTCATTCGACAAGTCAGCAGAATTATTACAAATTTTCAGAGCTCTCGAGGCAAAGTTTTTCCAAACGTTAGATTTGGTACCATGGAAGTGAGCAGATTCTCTATGAATATACTGTTCACATTTGTTGGCTTTCCTATACACTCCAGTAAGCACTCGAGGAGACACCAACCGAATTCGTAGATCAAGAAAGTTTAAACACTTGTCAACAGCCTTTTCTATAGTGAACTTAATACGACTGTGACCAGCTCCGAACTCCATTAATAATTCATTCGAAAGGTCCCCATTAGTTATCAAAAGAGCATCATCAACGTACCGAAGATACAAAACCACACATTCGACGTTTTTTGTAATAATGGGATTCTCAAGGTAAAACATGAATATGTCAGCGACAAAACTCGAAACAGGATTGCCCATGGCCAAACCTTCATCCTGGGAATATATTGTACCATCAAAACAAAACACACTGAAATTGGTGCAAGCACCATACCATCGACAGTATTCGTTGGCTACAATAGAATCAACACCTTCACCTATCAACCAACGGAAAATATATTCCCCGGCCAACACTCGAGGGATACTTGGGTATAAAGATACCACGTCCAGACTGAATATACACATATTATTGTTAACTTTGAGGTCGTCCAATTTACTGTATAACCATCCGGCTTATGGTCTGGCTAAGTTGTTTGTTAATAGACTTTCTGAAATTAGACCGAGAACTGAATGGTCTGTTGGTAATTCCTTCGAGGTTAAGAGTAAATTGGACGACCTCAAAGTTAACAATAATATGTGTATATTCAGTCTGGACGTGGTATCTTTATACCCAAGTATCCCTCGAGTGTTGGCCGGGGAATATATTTTCCGTTGGTTGATAGGTGAAGGTGTTGATTCTATTGTAGCCAACGAATACTGTCGATGGTATGGTGCTTGCACCAATTTCAGTGTGTTTTGTTTTGATGGTACAATATATTCCCAGGATGGAGGTTTGGCCATGGGCAATCCTGTTTCGAGTTTTGTCGCTGACATATTCATGTTTTACCTTGAGAATCCCATTATTACAAAAAACGTCGAATGTGTGGTTTTGTATCTTCGGTACGTTGATGATGCTCTTTTGATAACTAATGGGGACCTTTCGAATGAATTATTAATGGAGTTCGGAGCTGGTCACAGTCGTATTAAGTTCACTATAGAAAAGGCTGTTGACAAGTGTTTAAACTTTCTTGATCTACGAATTCGGTTGGTGTCTCCTCGAGTGCTTACTGGAGTGTATAGGAAAGCCAACAAATGTGAACAGTATATTCATAGAGAATCTGCTCACTTCCATGGTACCAAATCTAACGTTTGGAAAAACTTTGCCTCGAGAGCTCTGAAAATTTGTAATAATTCTGCTGACTTGTCGAATGAAAAGAAAAACATATTTAGGCTCGCCAAAGCTAATGGATATACAGGGAAGTTTATGGAACGAATATGGAAAAAAGCTATTTCAGAACAGATAAGTAAAGAAAAGAAAAATCTGACGGATAAATACGTTAGCGTTTCTTACAAACCTGGCGTTAGTCTGCGTATGGGTAAAGTTCTTGGTAAATATGGTTTAAAACCTGCGTTTAAAGTTGAGCGAACATTGGAAAGGATTTTCTCTTCGCATAAGAAAGTGGGATGCAAAAAGAAAAAGAATTGTCTTGACGCCCCTGGGGTGTATTCTATTAAGTGTGATGACTGTAACGGGATCTATATTGGTGAAACTGGCAGGTCTTTCAAGGTTAGGCTCCAAGAGCACAATAGAGACATTCGTAATTCGAAAACAAACACGGGGTTAAGTCAACATATGGTTACGTTAAAACATAATATCAAAGACCTAGAGGTTGTAAAAGTTGAGAATGACCTTATCAAGAGGAAGATTTGTGAAGCCGTTCACATTGCGATGAATCATGGTAATTGTGTTAATAACTACGAGGGCGATTTGGGTGAGGAATGGATTGGTGTTATTCGCAGAATGGTTCATAATAACGTTGGCCTAAAAATTAATTGTCAGGTTGGTGAAGTTCCGGAATCTGAGTTCATGATTCCCATGGATTGGATCTCTAGATTTAAACGTTACTCTATGTTTCGTCCTGACATGAAACCATCTGCATCTGTGCGCATTCCGGGTGAAACTGCGCAACCCCCCCTCTCTGTTGATGACGCAGACGTAGAGGGAGTTTCTTCATGTGACCCAGCAAACCTTCTTACCAGTGCCTGAGGAAGATCGGCTGGTGCCGGTCGAAACGTAGCGGTTATGTATGTGCTGTTTTTATCCACTGTCTTAAGATTTTAGTGTGTGTGCAATTTTTAAATAAGTGACACAGTTGGAAAGCTTGGACTTCATGTGTTTTAATACATCCCCTATTAGTTATATGGAAGTTCTCTTTATAATCCACATGCTTTGATTTGTAACTGGGCCTTCAAATCTACAAGAAAAGCTATGAGGCAGGCTCCATCATTCCTCTGAATTGTGCCATCTTAAGATATTTCATTTTGCAAATTTCTGATACACACTTCTCTCCAACTCCTATTCCTCACCTGATGAAACAAAAAACTCTTTCAATAATATTTAAAAACCTTTATTTCTCAAGGCTTTTTGATGTCTTGCCAAGTGCATATGTGAAATGTAATCAGTGGGTACATAAATAGGATGCCTGAAATGTGTCCCTAGGTCTAAGGGAACAATACAGAAATGGCTTCTCATGACAATTATGGTTGAGCATCGATGGCCGATAAATAGATGTTTTCTACATCCATGGAAAACAACCGATGTTTTTGCTACATCGATATTTCTCCCTGATATCGATGTTTTTATAATAAAAATATGATTATTAGGCCTTGGTTCTAAGGTATAATTTTATTTACTGCAGCATAATTTCCCAAAACATCAATTTTTTTATATCGATAGTTTATATGGAAATATTTCAGTTTATGAATTTTGTCTGATTTTCTGAAACTATGACTTTTTAAAAATAAACATTGATGTTTATACTACCCGCGCGCCATATCTTGAGCGCTGGATTTACGGGGAAGTGAGGGTCGGGGGGAACAAAACATAGCTATTCCGCCAGTCTTTCTGCAGTGTTGTCAACTAAAGAAATAACGTTTCAGCAGAATCGCGCCTATGGTATTTTATATAGTGACTTTAATATACAACGATTTTAATGCAGTCCAATAATATAACGTGGTGACGGTATTGCGTAACAAAACTCTATCTAAGAAATCTAATACTAAAAATAAATGGTTTACAGAAGATCTCCGTAACCTGAAAAAGAATTGCTTGAAACTGTATGTCACTTATAAAAACAGTGGTTCAGAAAGCTCAAAAAGGGCTTACTTGTTTCACAAAAAATTATACATTAAGGAAGTCAAACTAGCCAAGATAAACTATAATTCCAATCTTATTAATTCCTCTTCTAATAAATCCAAAGCCATATGGTCGGTAATTAAGGACACCTCTGGTATTAACAGTAAGCCTGTCTCTGTGAATCTTGAAATTTCTGCTGATGAGTTTAATAATTATTTTTTGAATATTGTTGATGAAATCTTAAGAGATATTAAAGTATGTGAACATAACTCATCCTATTACATGGAGTTGGTTGAAAAAAATAATACTAATAATAGGCCCACTCATAATATGAGGGAGAAAAATGGTGATCTCTGTAGGTCATTCAATTTTAGTGAAGTTACAGTAGATACTGTATATAGTAAGATTTTATCACTTAAGAACAGTAAAGCTCTAGACATATATGGTATCAACTCCATTTTAGTGAAGATGTCAGCACCATATGTGGCTGAACCTATATCATTTTTAATCAACAAATGTATCAACCTAGGCTATTTTCCTGAACTGTTGAAGGTTGGTAAAATCACACCTGTCTTCAAAAAAGGTGACAAATCTGATGTTAAAAATTACAGACCTGTTTCTGTCTTACCAATTGTCTCTAAAGTATTTGAGTGTATTCTTAATGATCAAATTATCAAATATTTTGAAAATGAAAATCTTTTCTCAAATTGTCAGTTTGGATTCCGCAAGGGTCGATGTACTAGTGATGCTGTTATTAACCTGGTGTATGACTGCCTATCAGGACTTAACAAGAAAGAATCTACATGGTGTAAAATGTATGATTTTTCAAGAGCCTTTGACACTATCTCACATGTGACTCTAGCTGATAAATTGAGATTTTATGGTTTTAGTGATGAAGCTCTTAACTTAATTCAGTCATATCTATCTGGAAGACTGCAATGTGTTCACTTCAATGGTATGCAATCACAGTTTAAGTCTATCAAACATGGTGTACCACAGGGTTCTATATTGGGCCCTATTTTATTTATTATTTATATAAATGATTTGCCTAGTGTCTTGTCTGTCTATAATAACACATCTAAAGATTTCCTAAATTCGTATCTCTATGCAGATGATCTGGCTCTGACTGCTGTAACTGACTGTGACCTCAACACCTTAAATCTCTTAAAAGTTAGTGATGATATTGTTCTAGATTGGACTGCAGCTAATTCTCTATATGTTAATGACTCTAAAGTTACTGACTTGAAATTCACTTTTGATAGGAAACATCAGTACTTCTATAAGGATGCTAAATTTCTTGGCATCGTCCTCCAAGGAGGTTTAAATTGGTCATCTCATGTTGTATTAATCTCTAATAAGATTGCCAGAGGCATATTTGTGCTTCGCAGACTGCAAAAATATGTGACTAGAGAGGTATTAATTTCTGCATACTATGCTTATGTTCATAGCCATTTAACTTATGGTACTCTACTTTGGGGTAATTGTAGTTCTGCACTTAACATCTTCAAATTACAGAAGAAGGCTTTAAGGATAATCTATGGTGCTGATTGGAAAGCCCACTGTAAACCTCTTTTCATCTCATCTGGTATTCTCAGCCTACCATCTATATATATTTTACAGTGCTTGTTATATGTCAAGAGTAATTCTGATAACTTTAAAACTTATTCTGATGTACATACCTTTGGCACCAGAAATCGCAATAACATTTTACAGGATCAATGCTTGTTTGCAACAACCAAACATAATTTTAGGTACATGTCAGTGAAAATGTTTAATTCTCTTCCGGTTGCTACTAGAAATTTAACTTTTAAACACTTTAAAGGCTTAGTACTGATGAAACTAAAACAAATCTGCTTCTACAAAAATGATGAATTTTTTGAGGTAGCCAAAAACTTTAAATAATCTTTCAGTACCTACTATTTGACCTACACATTGCACTTTTTATTTATTTATTTATTGTTTTGTAGTGTTGTATTGATCCTGTATTTCTTTGTATTTCTTTGTATCTCTTTATATTTCAATGTATGTATTTCTAATATTATTCTTGTACCCTTGTACTATAATAGTTTGTTATATTGTTGTTATATTGTATCCTATACCGCAGAACTGCGGTCAAAATGGATTAAATGAATATGAATATGAATATGAATTAATTACACGTCATAAGCCTTTGGTTATCAAATAAGTCATCAAATAAGAATATTATAGGCTCAATATTTTTACACTGGATGACTAATTTTAAGCATAAAGAAGAGTCTTAGCAGAACATGCTTCACCATTTCGTGTTTTAAAACGTAAGAGAGGTAAGGCATCTAAAGTGGAGAAAGCTATAGGCCAAATTTTAAACGTATTTAATACAAATTGTGAAAAGTTCGCTCAACTTTCAGTCCATTGAAATTGACATCCGAGTTCACGGGAGTGTCAGAAATTAGCACATACGGAATTCTTAAAGAGGTGAGGAAAGTGTTGGATGTGCAATGAAGTGTTTGTGAAATCAGCAGTTCGAAAGATTGTATTTTTCTCCATAACTCGATGCGTCAGAAAAGATAATGTCAAAAAAGAAATAAGAATCCTGAGACAGAATGAAAGCTTAGTATTGAAGCCACTAGATGTCAGGGTGTATAGCGTACTTCGTGTTTCAATGTTGTCAGCTTAACCTACGAAGTTGAACGAAACCTACCGAATGAAGACTAGGGAGCCGAGCGCTCAAGAAATCGCGCGCGGGTAGTAGGTAGATATTATTATCACATCGATGGTTACCGCCGATTTTAACATCAATGCTGATCATCGATGTTTTAACTATCTAATCTACACTGGGGTCCTCACTATTTAAACTTAAGAAAATCATTAGAAAGCACCAATATCTTCAAGTATCTGGCGGGTAAATGGTGGGGAGCGTCTCCTAATCTATTACTAAGGCTGTACAAATGCTTAATTCAACAAAGACTAGACTACGGTTCTTTTCTTATAAATGATGACTGGCCAGAACAAGTAAAGCGCTCTATAAAAAGTTTAATATACTGCATTGGCAAAATAATAATTGGCGTCAATGGTAACCCTAAAGCAGATGATCTTCTAATGCAGGTATGGGCAACCTTTGGAAATATACGGGCTAAACTTTATGATATTTATGTTGTCGCGGGCCGGAGATAATAGGTAATTGTGAAAAAATAATCATGGTGCGGTTTCTTATACTTATAAAGTATAATGCTGAAGTTACATGAATGAGAACAATATCGAACTGATTAGGTATTTACTTACAATCAGCAGAAATTAATGAGAAGCTTGAGCTTGAATTTGAGAAACAAGATAATCAATGTTGGCATCAATCCATGAACCGAAAAGATTTACTTTTCCGAGTGCAATTTTAAAATGTTCCGCGGGCTATATCAAAAGTCGGGGAGGGCCACATTCGGCCCGCGGGCCGGGCATTGCCCATATATGTTCTAATGGAATTGAAATTTTGTCCTTTATCAATCCGAAAACAAAGACTTGGTTATAATTTCATAGGAAAACTTTTTCAATAACACATCAAATATTTTATTTCCAAAACTTCAACTCTTGGAATCTCTGAAGAAGCCAGCTCAAACAAGATAGAGTGTATCATTTCTGCATTGTGCATGGCATCAAATAAAAACTGATGATACTCTTCAATTACCAATTTACCCTATCTATACTGTGGATTGGATTTATCATTATACTCCGATTCAAATAGATACTTATACGATGATGAAAGAAGACTTTTCAACTGCACAAAGACTACATGAATTCTTACATACTCTACAATTGAATTCTGATAAATTTCAGCAAATATACACGGACGGCTCAAAATCATCAGAGGGAACTGGAGCAGCTTTTTTTATGTTGAAAACAAGAACATATCATCAATATAAATTACCGAAGGATATGTACATCTTTACAGCTGAATCAATAGCAATATTTCAAGCCCTTTTATTTGTTCAGAATACGTCTCCAGGAAATAGTGTGATACTTTCTGACAGTAAAAGTGTGTTAACACAATTACAATCTACAGGAATTAATATAAAAACTAACTGGCATATTGTTAATATCCGAAGACTGGTAATTAATATTTCTAAGCATGGATATAAAATTTTATTTTTATGGGTTCCCGGGCATAATAATATTTTTGGCAATGAACAAGCAGATAAACTTGCCAAAGAAGCATCCTCTGTTGGATCTATGTCATCACTAAAAATGCCTCTGTCCGATAGAATAACTTATTATAAAAAATTAACGAATGGTTTGAAAGTCAAAAAGAATACTTTGAAAAGAAAGGGGATAATGATACCACCACTTTAATTGGAGCAAATCCATGGTTTCACAGTCAAAGGCTATCCAGACAAGAAATAAACCTATATTATCGCATACGTCTTAAAACAGTTATGACGCCATCCTACCAATATAAAATTGGACGTCATGAATCCGGACTTTGTACTTCTGGGGAAAGAGGAGACATTAAACACCTGTTGCTGGAATGTCCTCTTTTTCAGAAAGAAAGATTACTACTGTTGGATTGTTTATACGATCAGAAGAAATACAGACCAATTGACATGAACAACATTATTTTAAATCCAAATGTAAAGAAATTGAAAGCTATTAACAGATTTGTCAAAGGTTGTGAAATGAAGTTATGAAATAGTTAAGAAGATCTTTGCTTCCATACAATAAATTTGGACTATGCACACTACAAGGAGCTAGAAGAGACGTTGGACATCCCTCGGGTGAGGAAGTCTGTAAATAATAAAAGAAGAAGAAGAAAACTTTCACGAGTTTTTGAAACCTAAATCCTCTGTTACAAACTATGTGATCTACAGTGAGTCCCACGCAAGAGTTGACGCAGGTTTCTGCGTCGCGGCGGGCACAGCTCCAATTCTCGAGCGATCGGGTGAAATATCTCCGCAAATAAAGCCGCGATCAGTGTAATGATTCAGGTTCTCACATTTACAGTTAAAATTACAATGACACAAGAGATGCTGGAAACGTTCTCCTCTTGCATCCACACAATACTGGCACCTTTTTAGGATATTTTCTTTCACGCGCATAAGTTCAGTTTCCGAGATAGAGTTAATTTCTCTTGTGATATTGTCTTTAAGTTCTTCTGATGTATGGGAAATTGACCTATATACACTTTATTTTTCAAGTTTCCTCATAAGTAATATTCATATACTGTTAGAAGAACTTAAAGACAATATCACAAGAGAAATTAACTCTGTCTCGGAAGCTGAACTTATGCGCGTGAAAGAAAATTTCCTAAAAGGTGCCAGTATTGTGTGGATGCAAGAGGAGAACATTTCCAACATCTCTTGTGATGAGGTACGTGTTTATTTTCACTGTAATTTTAACTGTAAATGTGAGAACCTGAATCATTACACCGATCGCGGCTTTATTTGCTTAGATATTTCACCCGATCTCGGGAGTTGGACCTGTTCCCGCCGCGACGCAGAAACCCGCGTCATTGGCCAACCTTGCGTGGGACTCGCTGTACCTCTCTCCATCACAACGTTCACTCGGTTAATATTCAGAAGGCTGCTACATCTGCCAGCCCTTCTAGTCTAACCTGCTTCGCGCAAGTCGATGATCCTGGCATTTACCTAGTCTTGTAAGTAGCTATCTTGGGAAAGATTGTTGGATTGCTAAAGATCCTACAGAGCGTTCGCCACTGTTTATTCCTAGAAATGTGACTTGGAGTGACTTCGGACGTAGACATTTGTTTAGCAGATTCGTCCAGTCTTCCTTCAATATACTAGCACTGGCTTTAAGGTGTTCATTAAATATTTGATCGGGGCCGCATGCCTTCTTATTCTTCAGTTGCTTTTCAGTCATTTCTACTTTCCCGACCGTGTTGTCTTGTTTTTATTGATGACCTTGTTTCGTGTAGTTTTCTTTGAAGTGTGTTTCCCAGACCCCCAGGGGACAGGGGTACATCCCTAGGGAATCTTGGCTTCTTTGCTTTTCAAAGCTTTATATGGATACCGGTATGTTTTTGCTTCTTCTATTAACTTCTTTTCTTCGGACAACATGAATTCTTTCCTTGTTGCTCACAGTATATCTTTGTATTCCTTCTATTTCTTTGTGTAGTCCTGTAGATTTAGCTGAGACTGGGACTTTCTGAATGAGTGGAGCACTTGCAGTGCTTCCTTCCTGGCCATGTAACATTGTGTATTGAACTATGGCTTTGCACGTCTATTGTTGACCGCTGCTATTTTGATTATGTTCACTAGTTGGTCTAGGGTCTGGTTCAGATCTTCTGTTTCCGTAGATTTTATTTTCTCGATTTCCTCCCACTGTTTGTTTTTCCTGGATAGCTGGTGTCTTGCTTCGGTCTCCTTCAGTGATTTTCCGTCTTTGGAATGGTCTTGACTGGCAGATGTTTCCTGTAAATTACCGGTATATCATATTCGTAAAGACGAGATCTATTGTGCTTATTCCGTTTCTACATTTATATACGTCTAGCCAGGGGGATAGATCTTCCCCTTGTAAATAACTGAGTATCGGTTGGTTTGTTGTTGGCCTGATTCACCCGATAGTTAAGATCTCCAGCTATAATCAATGAAATGCAACAAACCGGGGGAGAACAAGATCAAAACAGCCGAAAGCAAGGCATGGTTGTATATAGGCAGACTAGTCCCACCGCATCTAGAGTAGGATTACCTCCACAACGTCTCTGGGTTTTTACGTATATACCTTAGGAGCGAGTCTCACCGCTCGTAGAGTTCCTGGCTAGGGGAGGTAGCTGCACCCTGATTGGCTCAGCTCTCCTATCCCGCTCCACGTGTTGTCTGTCTCTCTCGCAGCGATCATCCCTCTACTCAACTATTATTGTATTTTCTACGACTGACGAAATGCTGCATGATGTTCACCCTCTGCCCAGCGGTAGCTTACTGATCATACGCGCACCGAATTCGCGCATTTTGGTAACGAGACGTAACGAGAAGCTCGCTGGCTGGGTTTGTCTTCAAGGCCAGAGACTTTGTGGGAATAATCCAACTCTAACGAAGATCTACAAGAGAATGGAATAGCCAAAATAGACTGTCAACTAGTAAGCTCAAAAATTTCAGCCGTGCATTCAAGATTGGAGTACCCCTAAAAGACCTTGAGAAATCAAATGAAAATCAAAGTTTATTTTTAAAAAGTTACAAGTTTGAATTTTTGTGTAGTTGACGTCAGAGGTAAAACATACATTAACATAATATCTTTACAGAATAAACAGACAGGTATGTTTTGGAAATATATGTCAATGTTGGGATGGTTAAACAATTCATCTAGGTTATAAAAAGGATTATCTTTTAGCCAATTATAAAGTTTAGATTTAAATGTTTTCAAGTTCACAAAATGTGCTTCAGGAGGAAGTATATTAAACATTTTCAGACCAACATGATAATATAATTCTTGAGTTTTTGTAAGCCTAACAGGTGGTATGTCAATTATGTTCGTCTGTCTGGTGGAATGTGAATGAGTATCGCGTCTTAAAGGAATAGTTGCCAGATTTACTTTCACATATTCAAGGCACTTAAATATGTACAAATTATACACAGTCAAGATTTTTTCACGGATAAATAAAGGCTTGCAGTGAGCTCTAAAAGTAGAGAAAGTTATAATTCTAAGTAGCCTACCTTCTTCTGTTGCAACAAGATCCTAGGCAAATCATGACCACAACCCCAGAGTACAATACCATAGCTTATGATGATATTGAAAAATGCAAAGTAAGCCATTCGTAGATATGTTCTCGGGATATACTTCTTTAAATTACGAAGTAAATAAATCACTCTTGAAAGCCTATTACAGACATTGTTTACGTGGGCACACTAGTTGAGCTTAGGATCTAACCGTATCCCTAAAAGTTTAATACCGACATTCTCATGATTATTGAGACTGAAAAGGATGGATTGAGTTTTATCATCGTTTAATAATAAGCCATTCTTTGCAAACCATTTGTTGCATTCTGAAAGGCAGTTTGTCATATGTAATTTTAGAATATCAATATTCCTATTAGTGCAAAACAAAAGTTGAGTCGTCAGCATACAGTAAAGAACAACTGGGTGCTCTTATATTAACGGACAAATAATCTATCATCACTAAAAAGAAAAATGGTTCAAAAGATTGATCTCTGTGGGACACCGTTCTACGGAAAGTGTATGATAGTAGCTTCTGGGAACAATTCTCATGCCCATGGAGATATGAAGTCATCAAGTGTCTTTCGTGGAATACTGAGGGACTATGGAATGCAATGAATATGATGGTATGCGAGTGATTTCCCAGTAGCCATGCCCTAGCGGTACAAGGGGAAAAGGTCTGCTACCTGGGGGGGGCTGCCGGACCCAAGGGACCTTTCTGGAGTCCGGTAACATAATCTTACGGAAAACTGGGAAGGTTTGAGAAGATGTTCTGTTAAACGAGTAACGAGATGGAAGCTCCACGGAGAAGGAAAGAGACAAGTGAATGAGGATAGTCGGCGGTTGGTGAGGGGCCTGCGACCAGTCCTTGGTCCTGGGCTCGAACCCCGAGATTTGGCCCTGGGTATAGAGCTCTGCGCTTTTAAGATGGCCGCCGAGAATGAGGTATTATCCACTTCCGGTTATCTCAGAAGCCTATGTTTACAATACAGTTCTGTGCTTGTGTCTTGTTTTGGAAGTAATTATGCCGATTAACTGCTATGTTTTCGGCTGTTCAGCCGTTGCAAACAAAAATTTAGGATTTAGTTTTCCAAAAGAAAGGGCTGTTTTTCAAGAATGGATGGTAAAATTACGCCATGGGAAAACACCTTCCCAGTATTCTCGTGTCTGCAGCTGTCACTTCACAGAAGATGATTTTAATGTTCCTTTGAGCAGTTTTGGCGAGTATTTCATGTTTTTTTAGAGTGATTAAGATATTTTTGATATAGTAGATGTTGAGAAAAATATATAAGCCTATGAAATAATAAGTATACCTGACCAACTTAACATCGTTTAGGCTCATAATTAAGTTTCATTTCCATGTTAAATTAGTATTTCATCTTTTCAGTGTAATTTTTGTTGCCAATTTATTTTGACATTTAAGAATGTCAATGTCAATCGAAATTTCTCCCGTAACCGATAAAATGGTCATTCTGTATTGTAATTGAGTAAAAAACAAACTACATACAATTTTTTAGGAAAACATGTGTCCGGGCTTGATGATTTTTTAGAGTAGAATGTGGGCCTAGGCCTAAGGATAGCTTCAATGTATCTGAAAATGTCCAGATTTGTTGTATGCCTGTAATAGAAACTCTTGTAACAAGTAGATCAAAACATGATAAAGAAAAATGTAATCATAATAGGCCTATAGTTAATTATAACACTAATTTTGTAAATGTCATGTTTCTTAGCATTCAAGGTTTTCTAGGTAAATCAGATATGATATGTATTATGTCATCAGACAATAATTTGGAGGTAATTGGGATGGCGGAACACTGGCTGAGCCCAGAAAATATAAATTTGTCAAATACTCAAAATTTTAAAGTAGCCTCTTATTTTTGTCGTAGTTATAAAAAGCATGGTGGTTCAGCTATTTTTATTTAAAACAAATCAAAAGACAATAGCAACTGTACAACTAATCATTTTTATTGGTATTTTGTAGAAGAGGCAAAAATACTGTTTGATAATAAACATTTACATTAAAAGTAGCCCCTTAGAAAATGCTTTGTTAAATTTTATGTGTTGAATAATGATGCCCTTCTTAGTCCAAATAACAAAGTCACAACTGTGAATATCAGTCAGTAACATCTGTGCCTGTACTTGTGCATAATGTTTCTTATTTACTAACTTCAACTTGATGAATTTTCTAATTGCTAGAGTCCGGCCAGCTTTCATACTGCAGCCTGCCCTACGCTTTTCGAACCAAGAGGTTATGGAGTCTTCGTCAAAACGTTTAAACCGTTCTTTCTTGAATGAATTTATCTTGAATAAATTTGTCGAAGGAAAGTCGTGGGTACTTTCTGATTCTATAACCTCAACTTCGAATAAGGCAAAGTTACTATCCGGATTTTTCTCTCGCCTGAGCAACCTGCAACCAAAACCAACAGCGTCGTATATTAGACTGTGTGTTCAATATGTTATGATACGAAAAAGTTCATGCACATTTGTTAAAGAACATGAAAATAAATCGTGCAACAGTATACAAAAATATTTGAGACCGCAGGCATATTGCACCATATTAGAACAGTTAGCGAACGTTTCAGAAGACAGGTAGCTTTGATTTCTCACCTTGTAATCAACTCTTGCTTTGTTAACTATGAAATATTTGTTGCACCATCTTCGGATAACATCCTTTTTAACTCATTCACTGTAAAATTGGCGAACCGTCCCGAACTCATATTGAAAACACACAAGAATGAGGAAACCGGAAGTTGACAATACCTGAATGTGGACAGCAGCGCGCTCAAGTGGCAGGAGGAAAAACTACAAAAGCCCAGAGCTCTATACCGAAAGGTGGCATAACGTGCTTGGCGTAGGCCTACATTGCACCGATAATTTACTGAAATAACCAACACATACATGGGCGTAATTTCAGCTTTTTAACTGGGGTGGCAAGGTCTGCTGGTGGTATGGAAATTTTTAAAATTTGGCGTTAAAATGATGTAGTTTAAGCATTTTTAAAACTTTTTTGGGGTTTGGGAATTCTGGAGGTGGCAACTGCCACTCCTTGCCACTCCGTAATTACGCAGCTGAACACATATGTAAGTTACTCATGGGAATGTACAGTGAGTCCATTTTATGAGGAAACCTCGCATCACTGCCGCGCTAGCATTGTACAAAGCATAGACCCTACAAGCGGTTAGTTGCTTCGGTGTCTTGTAGTGTCTCGTAGTGAGACGCTTGTCTATTGTTGTGTGTTACGTAAGACAATAATCGAAAATGTATACGGTTGAACAACGAATTTATTTGGTGGAATGTTACCGGTACTTATTGAGAAATAACCATAGAAGGCGCATTCGGATATTTTCTCGTAAATATCCTGACTGTACCATCCGTACAAAATGGTGAGTAATAAGCCTCTACATGTAGGCCTATTTTGATATAAATTGGTTGAGTTATTCTATTTTGTAGTGTTTCTAAAGTCTTGATTTGCCGATTTGCCGGTAGGAACGGAACACGGTCCCGGCCGGTGCAAGCGCAACAGCGGGGAAAGTGTGAGCAGGGGCAACGCTGTTAAAAAGTTTCCGCATAAAATGGATTCCCTGTACTTTCAACCAGAATAGAAAGAAGAATATATAATAGACGAAGCGCTAGGAAAAATAAATAATCAAGAGACAACAGAAATTCCAACACTATAAAATAATCTTTAGCAGAGTTTGTATCCAGGTAATGTCTGTTTGATACGCTACCCTCTGCTTTCGTACAGCACCACCTAGTGGGAATATGTTTAATCTTTTCGATTCACGCGCTATCTGTAGCTGATGTTAAGGAAAACAGACAATGGCGACATGAAGGTAGCGTGTGTTTGCAAACGAAACTGTATAAATAGGTTTTGGAATTTTGTACTGATTAAAAGAAGAGAGTTGGATTAGCTGTAAAGTGATTGTAAATATGACATAATGTTCTATTATGTCTCGAAGTGTTAACGGTGACGAGAAATAGTGGTTATTTGTACATCACAAACCTTAGTGCTTTAATGGTGCAAAACCGAAAAAGTTGACAAATGAAATCAACCCTCTCGGAGAAACTGGATTAAAATGCTGAAGGAATTTCAAAGAGAGTAAGAAATGAATACATGGTTAAGCCAAAATCATTTTGTGTAGCCTTAAAATTTGAACTTGGGTCTTTAAATGGGCAATAAATTGTAAGGTTAGGTCAGGCTTGATTGCAAACCTGCGAAAACTTAGAATAATGGTATCAGCTCTGTACTTGCCTCAAACTTATATTAGACCATTTATTGCAGAAGAGTTCCAGATACATTTGAGTTGAGAACAACTAGAGGAGGTTAATGAATAACGAAGGGATGGTAAAGTGAAGGACATGAGCCATAACATTGCAGGGATGGCGCCCTTTGTCAGGTATGAGAATAGATTTAAGCTTATAGCTGTAACTTATAGCCAAAATTATAATCAAATGGAGTAAACAGGCTGTAATGTTTACTGCTAGATTAGTATCATTTGTTAAAACACCAGAATAGTAGGGTGTAGAAAGTAACACAGCTCACATTCTTTTGCAGTCATTTGTTAATAATTCGGACCTGAGAAAACAAATAATCCTAAAGCCCTATCTACAATATGCAGTTGGTAGTCGGCAGTTGGCTATTGCAGTCGGCCGCTTAGGAGCAGCACTCAAGCTGTCCACAATATGCAGTCGACATTGAGGTTAGGGAAACATTTTACAGTATAAAAATGTGGAAGAATCGCTTTATAATTGCATAATATATATAATAAACACATCTTGCTTTCTCATAGTATGCTATCTGTTTATTTGCACTAGTAAATCATTTTCAATCTTGTAATATGTTACGTGCAATCGGTAGTCGAAGATGAATTTCCTGACTACTGATTACCAACTGCAACTGCACTTTGTGAATGGCGTCCATTACTCACCACACGTTATACTTTGACTACCGACTGCCGACTGCACATGTGGATGGAGCTTAAATCTATTATGAAGGGTAGTGTCCACATGAGAGCTGAGGGTTCAAGAAACTCTCGAGAGTTGCATTTTGGCATTTGGACACGTGTCTGAGAGGTACTGGAGAGTGACATTCCGAGTCAACTCGCAGATTGACAAGCCTTTGCAATCAATTCTCTCTTTGTGGATAATGCATATACTACAGGCTATCATGTGATAGAATAAGAAAACTGGTATAGGCTTAAGGAAATTTCAAGATTGGTGATTTTAAGGCCTATACGAAGGATAGTGTAACACTCCACTTTTTGTGTTATTTTTTTTTTTTTTGAAAGCATGGAAAACAGCCAAATTTGATGTTATAGGCCTATTATCCTCTAAAACCTATAGATTCCATTTATAAGCACCTAATGGTGAGAGCACTATCTCCTCGACATTACAGTTTTCCTTTCTCGAACTGAACACTTGACTAAATATACTTACTTTTGATAAAGGAATTGATTAGCCTAAGGGGTGATATTAGCAGATTTTAGTTTTTAGAACTTGATCTTGTATTTGACATAATCCAATTCTATGCACGCAATATGCACATTTGCACGGACTGTGTTATGTTTTTTGTTTTTGAGCGAGTTAGGATGACTAACTGTCCTTGTATATTGTTGCAGTAGGTGAGGTGCCTTGTACACACCTCTCCATTAAGATAAGTTGTTTACTGATAGTCTAAATACCGGTAATGCATAATACTAACCACATAGGCCTAGTTAAAAGCACGAAGTGAAGGCGGCGGCCATAGCGAAGCGCAAATGCATTTCTAGAATAATGTAGGCCTACCATACACTGTTTGTAGGTTTTGAAAATGTACCATATTATATTTCTGAGGTTTGTAGTGTTGGTCAATCTGTTACCCAGAATTCTAAGTCAAGTCTATAACATTGCCGTCATTTATATCTTATTATCATGAATTACTTATTTTAAGGTATGAGAATTACAGGATATGTGTTCTTATATTAACAAAATTTCGCACCTAATTATAATCCTTGCACCTAGGGACACATTTTTAACATTGTTTCGTTTCGTAAAAATTTGAACTGTAATGTTGAGGGGAGAGGGCTAGACCTGCACCTAATATTTGTATGAAGGTTCTAAATGTAAGTAAAATCGTGAAGGAGTAGACACAAAATTAACCTAAAGTGGTGCTGAGAACTGTTGTCAAAATATGAATCTCCGTGCGCTGGCCAATGTTCTGTTGTCACACAATCGGTCACATGATGATAATTCAATACTGGAAACCTAACGGTGAAAACCTGGTCTCAGTCGGTATTGAGGCCGAGGTATCTACCATATACAAAACTTCATATCTATCTCGGATTTCCCTCCTGTTTTTCTGTATTTGGGAAACCTCTTCACCGAGAACTCAGAGAACGGTAACTTCGTGTCAGCCCCAGATTCCTTTTCTGTTTTCCTTTTCTAGGGGCTTTGCCCCGCCCCTGGTACTCCCTTCCAAGCTTTCATCAGACCCTCTTCACACCGAGAGCTTCGAGTGCATTACTTATTATAAACAGTAACAAGGGGAACCTGACCATATAACTAGATGGAGAGGATGCGTATATAGAACTATTGGTAGCACTGGATAAGCCTTCACAAGAATGGCCAATGAGATGCAAGATCATCGACTAGCCTTTGGGTCGCATAACCACTCTGAACACTTTGCGTGGAATTACAGTAGAGTGCTGTAGCCTACTAAACCCCCTATACATAGATAGTGTTCATGCCATTTTAAGACGACCTCATCCCAAACCATCATCTATCTACTAAAGAATATAATAGCATTGTTCCCTAATCCGAAAATCTGCACCAACACCGATACCGACAAAGAACAGGTGGGTGATTCTTCAAATACGGGAAAATTTGCGTTCCGGAGTGATATTTCCCTTCAAATTCAACTTTTAAAAAAAATTAAAATAAAAGTTTGTTTCTACTACTTCCATACTACAACTATCAGTTTGAAATGTCACTAACTTTAAATTCTGATATTCCAAAATCGAATTTAATTCAATGAAATGTCATCCACATGCCCTGTCCCAAACCTCGGTTTTGTATATTCTAATGCATTTTTCCACAAAACAAAATGTTATTTCCTTTTCAACTTTTTTCCTGTCAATGAGTATGAATGGGTGAAGAATATTAACCCCTAAAAAATAAAATGAAATAAAATTGTCACCCCCACCTAATGAACATAAAGAATGTCCCAAGGGATTTTGGTCATCCACATGGCTGAAAAGAATGGAATTTTTTCTGCAGAAATGAGAAATTTGTAAAACTGGCAACAGTGTTAGAAAGCCAACAGGGCAGCTTGTGGTTGAATTGTAAGGTTGAATTTTGCTTGCTTACAAACAGTTTGGGATTAACAAAAGACTTTGTATCATTTTCAAGGAAAACGTTTTTATTCCCCGTCATTAACATGGCTTCTAGAAAGTAGGCAGAAAGTGAATATTAATTAATTTTGATTATGCACTATGGTAAACCTTCCAATTCAAAGTACCTGACTGAAGTTGAGCCTACAGAGGTTTAGAAATGGCTTGCTGAGACCACTTAAACTCCTTTTTTGTCATCCACATGCCTGATTTTTGTGTCATCCACATGTCTCATGAAGGGGTATGTGGATGACTCTCAAGTCATGTAGATGATAAATGTAGGATACTATTGTGTTTGCGGTATCTGTGACCTGTACTTAAGATCTTAAAACTGATTAAATGAATTTCTGCTTGATTCCCCCCTCCCCCAAAACCATAAAAACACAGTCTCGTTAAAATTACATTAATTCCGGAGTATGCACACAAATTTGCAAATTTTTGATGCAAAATCAACTGAAGTATGCTGAGAAAAATATGAAATCACATAAAGAAAAGCAGATTGTTGCCAAAGTTAGTCATTAATGTGACCTTCTGCCATCCACATGTACACGGATGTCATCCACATGGCTTTAAAAAAATAAAGAAATAAAAATAAATAAAAATATAAACATTTAAGCTCAGCTGGTGTCATATTATAATCAAGTAACCCCTGAAGTATTTTTGTGATTTTTTTTTAGATTTTTTAAACAAAGTAAAAAATTTGGATTTCACACACTCCAAATTTTCCCGTGTTTGAAGAATCACCCAGGTGCTCTTGTAGCCGTGTCGGTTTCCCCAGTGTGGCCGCTGTCATTCACTTCTCAAGTGAAGTAACCATGCTGTGGTACGTATTGGCAACATTATACTGGACTAAAGACAAATATAAATATGCCTAATTAACTTTCTATTCACCGATTGACAGGTCGAAGAGGATTAGGGTGGCGGCAGATAGGGGAAGTTCTTGGAAAAAATAGTCTTTAAAAAGTGGCACCCACAATAATGTATTAAATTTTATATATAGCGGTATATAGATCTGTAAGTTATATAAACTATATTTATTTATAAGTTACAGTAGTTATAAAGCATTTATTTTTAAAATTGAATGTAGGTCTATGTAAGCCCAAAATATTCGGTTCGGTTATTTAATTTCCCTTCAGTATTTGTTTATATTATTGCAGTTCAGATACTTCGGTAAAAAGAAATAAACAAGATAACCAAATTAAGTATAATAAATGACAGATTAATTGCCCAAATTTATTCAAACTAAAATCATAAAATCTCATAGCCCGTGTTTGGTCTTAAAATGACCGTGAAAAGACGGAACATTCATTATAAATATTATTAACTAGAAAGAAGGCAAAGGTAAAAAGTTTAACAACATCATTTTAAATAACTATTAAAATGAGATTGCAGTGAATAGACAGAGAAGCTGGGAATTTCCCTAGCAGACCTAGCGGGTGCGAGATAAGGCAATGCAGTACTCAGGTACAATGTATCGGGAATCTCCCAAGATCTTATCACAGAGGGTACTGATCCACTTAAGTAATTCTAAGAAGTCGGCTATTGTGTTTAAGCCTAGCTTCTGATGTTGCTACTGATACAACACGCTGTCCGAACCTTCTTAGAAATCCGAGACGCTAAGTTGTGGGTTTTGAGAATAAGGGAAAATCCAATTGATTTCCGTGGGAAACTAACATATTATTATTGGTCGGGAGATTTGCCAATAAGAACTGGTCTATAGTACCACGTGCCGGGATTCACGAATAATAATTAAGAAGAGTAGGGATAAATGTTTGTCCAAGAAAGTTTTCTTTAGGCCTAACGTGGCACTGTAAAATCACTCTACTTCAAGGCCCCGCGCCTATAACAGTCATATTCAACTCTACTTCAAGGCCCCGTGCCTAGAACAGTCAAAATCACTCTACGTCGAGGCCGCGTGCCTACATCAATCACTCTACTTATCTTTGAGGCCGCGTGCCCACAGAATTAATTGGACTTATAAAATTTTAGCTGTGGAATTAATCGACTTAGAAGGATTCTTACTTTCAATCGCGATTAGTCAAAATCATATACGGCAGCAATTGTATCACTAGTAACGATCTACCGAGAACTTGCAACAATATTAATTATTCACAAACAAATTTTGTAATTATTGTCAATGACTGGACTTGTATTTCCAACGTTTTGAATAAACAGAATATTCCTTCAGTGTTCAAAGAAACTGCATTATTATTCAAGCAATAATATTAAGGTGTTCTTCGCTTCCTACCCTGAAGCTAGAGGGAAGTGCTCAACGATCGACTGGCAGACCGGAGGCGGGTTCAACAAATCAGAAATATTCAGTATATGCATTATACTGTGGCGCCCAGGTAAACAAACTTCATTCTAAACCACCGAACCGCTGTACATGGCTATTTCCCAACGTGAGGCACGAGTGAAGCTGGACATCAAGGATCACCAACTTCAAAAATCATCCCAAAACGGAAGGAAGACACCGCAGAATTTCTAGAACGTCACCCGTAAAGGCACCGCTGGAATTCAAGATCGTGGTACATCAGTTCCGGAGACCGCCGCAGAAAACATCAAAAATCACCAACAGATAAGAACTTAAATATACATAGAGTTTCAGTAAAGTAAACAATTTTATTATCAATAATTTAAGAAACAGTAAATATTAATTAAATAAATTAGTAAGCCTGACATCAAATAATATTTTTTTAAAAGTTTGCAATTTAAGATCAAAGTAAAATTAAACTGAAACTCACTAAGTAAATTAAAGAATAAATTCAAGTAAAATAAAATCTTTTTCAAATTAAAAGAACTCAGGCATATCGAATATTTATTGTGCAAGGGTATAATTATACATGTTATGCATTATATGTTGAACTTCTTAACCAAAGGTAAGGTAGATCGTAAGAGTGTATCAGTACCCTTATAATTTATGTATGTGGCTTAGAAACGGAAAAGTTACTAGGAATAAAATTAATATGGAAGGTGGAGAGGGGCACGACTTGCTTACTGGTGAGGAAATAAATAATTGTAGAATGGAGATTAACAATGAGAACAGTGTCGCGACAGGTGACGGGGTTTTGGAGCAGGGAGTTGATAATGGACAGGAAAATAATGCAACAAATATTCAGCTAACTGAGAGTGAGAGTGTAACTGAACATAGGCCTAGGGAAATGAATCAAACCATAGACCCGAATTCTATTGCATATTTGATAGCTATGATGAGGGAATCTAAGGAAGCTATGATGAAGGGGTTAGAAAAATCGAGTAAGGAAACTAGGGAAAGTATCAATGAACTAGAAAAAAATTCTGGGGAAAAGATAGAGAAACTAGGAGATAGGATAGAACAATCGAGCCAAGAACATAGACAGAACATAGATAGGCTTGAGAGGGAGCTAAATAATATAAAAGAGGTCCAATCTAACTTATGCAACGAAATCAGGGGAGAATTCTGTAGGGAACTTAAAGAAAGTGAAAAAGCAATGAGGCAAGAAATTAGTGAAAGTCAAGGGGAAATTAGGTCTGAATTAGAGGCTAATATGGCATCGGTAGATAGGAAAATAGAGATTCAGGGCAAGAAATATGAAGAAAAATTATTCAATGAAAGGAAAATTTTGGAGAAGGAAATACAGAAATCGGAGTCTAGCTTGAAAAAGAATATGGAGACTCAGGTGGGAAAAGTAAAAATAGGGTTAGGAGATAAAATCTCAGAAGTAAATGACAAGGTAGTGCATTTAGAAAATATATTAGCTGAGAAAATAGGAGAAATCTCTAAAGAAGTAAGCACGGTAGCTAAGGAGGTTGAAAATCATAGGCCTGTAGCAAATAACTATGCTGTAAATTGTAGTGAGGGTATATGTAATGGAATAGGAAATACATATAGGCCTCCTAGTGTTGCAAATGAATCCTGTAATACAGTACACGAGACGGTAGCCACCAGCATGCCGGTAGTTAGCGATAATAGGATTAATATATGTAACTTAATAGGAAATGAGGTATCACTTCCCAGTTTCAATGAAAGCAATACGAGCCCTCAGAGTTTCTTGAAATCTGTTGAAGAATATTTTACTTTACGGTCTATTCCATCTCAGTACAAAATGTTGATCCTCGGTAGAGCCTTAAAAGGAAAAACAAAAGAGTGGTTTGAACTTACAGTACACCCGGAGTGCAACTATGAGGATTTTAAGCAGTTATTCTTAGCAAGATATTGGGGTGAGGCGAAGAGAGCTTTAGCTAGAAATGAGGTCTATAATGGGAGATATTCACCTAGGGGCAACGTCTCTCTATCGGACCATTTCCTAAGAGTTATAGGCCTAATCAAGTTACTAGACCCCGGAATGCCAGAACGCGAGGCCATTCAGCTTGTGACGAGACATTTTCAGCCGGAAATATGTAACCTGCTTATAGTATCATGTCCCCAAACTTATAGCAAGGCTTTGGAGTTATTATCTAGTTTCGAAGTAGGAACTAACAGAGAAGAGCGTAGCGATAATAGGAGACAAAATGGACCGGATAATATGCAAATGAATCAAGATACGAGAGGAGGTCCAAATAATGACAGAGGTAGATGGAACCAAGGACATGCCAACAGAAATGCGGAATCGAACAGAGGACCCCCTAATAATAACTCATATAGAAATAATGGGAACCAAAACTGGAGGGGAAATAATCAAGAGAATAGGCCTCAAGACAGACAAGTAAATAATGTTCGATTTCATGGCAGGATGCAGAACGAAGTAGGAGAACGAATTCCAGAAAACCAGGGGGACATTAACATAGAAGGTGAAAGGAATCAGGCGCATAGCACGGGAAACCACAATGATATTCAGGGAGACATTCGTCACAGAAATGACGAAAGGCATGTAGCGCAAGACAGGCCTTTAAACTACTAGGAGACGCATTTGGAGGTCGAAATGACGTCACACAGACCGAGGGATTAAAAGGATTAAAAAGACCTGATAATGAAAATAAAACACGAGAGAAGGGGTGCGTAGTAGGATGTGCAAATAGAGAGGGTATAACACCCACATATCCGCCATTAATAAGGGTAAAAATAGACCAATTTGAAGTCGATATGTTGGTGGACACTGGCTGTACTTTTTCTCTAATAAACGAAAAATTCTATGAAACGCTGAAAGCAGCAAGAGTGCGCGTTCAGGAATTGAAAGTACATGGCCTATACGCACAAACTGCAATTGGTGCCAAATCCCATAAAATTGAGCATCAGTGTATGTTGCCGTTGGAAATTGAGGGAAAGAAGTTAGAAGTCTACTTTTTGACAATAAAACATTTAGCACATAAATTAATTCTGGGTTGTGATTCTATGACAGATCAACTAATGAGAATAAATTTTGAAGAAAATTGGGTAGAAATGGAATTAGATGAGAAAGAAAAGTTACGTGTACCGTTTTTATCTAATGAGAATATAATTACTAAGGAGTTGGAGTGCCAAAATGAAGATGTATTATTACGCGAGCCTTTCGTGGTGGAATCAGTTGTAGTACAAGAGGGAAATAGTATCGACGAATATAGGCCTATGGGAATTAAACCGGCCGTATTTATATATGAAGGTGATAATGAGGCTGATTGTGACGAAAGTGTCGCAGAGTTACAGGGAATGGAATCTGATATTGTTTGGGAGGACGAAGAATATGATCATTTGTGCATTAAGGGTTCTAATAATTATGTAGATGAAAATGAATGTGAAACGGTACACGCGAATTTTACTAACATTAGTCAGAATGGAGGAAATGAAGAGGAAAATGTTGATATCGAATTAATTCTCAGAGAGAAAGTAGAAGAAATTGATGTGCTATCAGATGGTCAAAAGTCGACTTTATATAACATGCTATATAAGAACAAATCAGTGTTCAGTTCAACTCCAGGCCTATTTCGGGGTTACCAACGCAAATTGAAATTAAAACAAGATATTCCTGAGCGTCGCTATAAGAGTAGGCCTGTACCAATTTCAATGATGGAAGAAGCCTGTAAGCAAATAAATCCGATTTGTGGTGTAGTGAAAGCACATGGAAAACTACGCTTAACCTTTGACTCTAGTTATCTTAAATTATTCATAGAAGCAGAAAATTTTTGGGCAGAACCAATAAAGGATATAAATCCGTAAAATGTATTCAGATGATCAGTGATTTTTGTGTGACGTCATTTATCGACAATGTATTGTAAATATGAACAAATTAGAGGAAAGGGCAGAATAACCGAAAGGCATTGTACTGAGTTGGAATAATGTAGGCCTATAACCTGCAATGTATATTTTACGCGGTAAAATAGCTACTGGCATGATAGGTTATCAGTTCCACATAGGTTTAGGATTAGAGGAATGTGTATAAATGAGAGTAAAATATACGTGTGTGTATTGCATTCTTTATAATATAGTGCAAGTGTAATGAGAACTGCTTGATCGACCTTGTCAAAGTCTCATGGTAAAAGAGTGTTTCTTTGCATTCTTTATAATATAGTGCAAGTGTAGTGAGAACTGCTTGATCGACCTTGTCAAAGTCTCAATAAAAAAAAAAAAAAGTGTTTTTGTTTTTCTTTATGCATTCAATATATTTTATAAAATTTCAGTGAGAACTGCTTGAGCTTAATTTTCATGGTCTCACGAGGGTATATCGGTAAATTTATGGTGTTTACGTAAAATTTTGTTGTAATGTCTTGGTCGTGCAATAAACCAAGTAATACGTACAAACAACGTAACACTACAGAAAACCGCAAGATGTATGAAGGCATGAATGTGATAGGTTCAGAAAACTTGTACATGTGGGACAGGATTTAAGGTGAAGTCTCGTGTCAGGATAGGAATTAAATTACTTATGTATTTGTGTAAGATAGTTGCAACACTGGAGGAAAATAAGGTATAATATTTTGTGGAGAGATGCAGTATATTCAGCCAGTAAGTCAATCATAGGCTATGATGATTCCTGTCTTAATAGACTGGGGCATATATTGCAGTTCAGATACTTCGGTAAAAAGAAATAAACAAGATAACCAAATTAAGTATAATAAATGACAGATTAATTGCCCAAATTTATTCAAACTAAAATCATAAAATCTCATAGCCCGTGTTTGGTCTTAAAATGACCGTGAAAAGACGGAACATTCATTATAAATATTATTAACTAGAAAGAAGGCAAAGGTAAAAAGTTTAACAACATCATTTTAAATAACTATTAAAATGAGATTGCAGTGAATAGACAGAGAAGCTGGGAATTTCCCTAGCAGACCTAGCGGGTGCGAGATAAGGCAATGCAGTACTCAGGTACAATGTATCGGGAATCTCCCAAGATCTTATCACAGAGGGTACTGATCCACTTAAGTAATTCTAAGAAGTCGGCTATTGTGTTTAAGCCTAGCTTCTGATGTTGCTACTGATACAACACGCTGTCCGAACCTTCTTAGAAATCCGAGACGCTAAGTTGTGGGTTTTGAGAATAAGGGAAAATCCAATTGATTTCCGTGGGAAACTAACATATTATTATTGGTCGGGAGATTTGCCAATAAGAACTGGTCTATAGTACCACGTGCCGGGATTCACGAATAATAATTAAGAAGAGTAGGGATAAATGTTTGTCCAAGAAAGTTTTCTTTAGGCCTAACGTGGCACTGTAAAATCACTCTACTTCAAGGCCCCGCGCCTATAACAGTCATATTCAACTCTACTTCAAGGCCCCGTGCCTAGAACAGTCAAAATCACTCTACGTCGAGGCCGCGTGCCTACATCAATCACTCTACTTATCTTTGAGGCCGCGTGCCCACAGAATTAATTGGACTTATAAAATTTTAGCTGTGGAATTAATCGACTTAGAAGGATTCTTACTTTCAATCGCGATTAGTCAAAATCATATACGGCAGCAATTGTATCACTAGTAACGATCTACCGAGAACTTGCAACAATATTAATTATTCACAAACAAATTTTGTAATTATTGTCAATGACTGGACTTGTATTTCCAACGTTTTGAATAAACAGAATATTCCTTCAGTGTTCAAAGAAACTGCATTATTATTCAAGCAATAATATTAAGGTGTTCTTCGCTTCCTACCCTGAAGCTAGAGGGAAGTGCTCAACGATCGACTGGCAGACCGGAGGCGGGTTCAACAAATCAGAAATATTCAGTATATGCATTATACTGTGGCGCCCAGGTAAACAAACTTCATTCTAAACCACCGAACCGCTGTAATATTTTCTAATATCCAAAGCTAAAAAGCATCATAGTGGTAATGATTAAATAATATTGTTTAATGTTCATAATTGCATCATGGAAATGAGCTTATAATGGAATAACTGAACAAAAATTGGGTCTGGTCGAGCACTCTGCTCCTTTTAGCGCGATGTGTGATGCGGCCAGCAGGTTGGCTACCAGCACTCCCATTGGCTGCCGACATTCTTCAGTCTTCATTAGTTCTTCCCGCATGGGCTTATCCGTTGCTGCCAGTAGTTTTATGTATAGGCCCTACACATTTAGTTATAGCCTATTATGGTTAGGTCTCGTGTTACTGTTATAATAATTACCATACTTAAAGCTCCTGGCGAAAGGGGTCTAGAAGAAACTTGAAAAGGGGGTCCAAGGGTGTAGAAAAACAAAAAAGGGGATCTGGGGCCGATATTAAGTATCTGTGTTCGGTAGACAGGCGTGAAAACCCATATATGGGTTCTTTGACTGACTCATAATGTGACCGGCTCTACTCATGCACGAAGTACACAAAATCTTCAACAGATGGCTGGAGAATGTTCTCTTATCCACTCTGGCTTGGGAATTCCCTTATACACGTGCCCAGGATAATTTTAGTAGAGGATTTCACTGCGTGCTCTTTTTGTTCCGTGTTTTTCCCTCATTGTCAGTAAAATGGCAAGAAGAGAGTGTCTTACAGTTTCTGAAACTGAAGAATTAATTATTCAAAGTGATAGTGAAGTGTTACAATTATCATTTAGCAATAGTAGGTGATGTTTTTCCGAGATCGCTACCAGCAGCACTAGTGAGAGTGAGAGCGATGTAAGTGACACCGGTGGCAGTAGTGCACCCAGCTGATTGGAAGTGAGTAATTTCAATGCAGGCCCATCAACTAACATTACAATATCCAGCAACTGCCTTCTGATTTTCATCTAGATTCTGATCTGTTTGAGATTCATAGCCTACTCTAGGCCTATGTAAATTTATGATGCGCTCAGTGAGACCTTTGCCGTTCCCGCATAAACATTTTCACGCTAAATAATAAAAATCATTTCTGGAGCAGATTAGGGGCAGAATTCTTCAAAACTCCGAGGTGTAGTCTGTGTTGTTTTTATGCATGAATGCATGATTTAAGTTACTTTCAATTGGTTTTTCATTAACTTATTTATTCTTTAAAAATTCCTTCCGCCCACAGCCATAAAATATCACCACCCACGAAGGGTTAGGTTTCCAGCATTGAATATTGTCCATGTAAGCCAACCCCCTCTCCAGCGCAAGGAGATCGTGATTTCATAGCTGTTCACAGTACAGTTTTAGGTTAATTTTGTGTCCACTTTTAGTGATTTTACTTACAGTAAAACCTGTCTTAAAGACCACCCCTCTTTAGCGACCACCTCCTTTAAAGACCAATTTTTCTAGGAACGGACAGTAAAACCCATAAGGTCATGTTATTTGTACCCCTATTAAACGACCACCCCTCTCCCCGACCAACGACCAGAGTTTAATTTTCGTTAAACTCCTCTATAACGACCAAAATCGTAAAAAAATTTACTCAAATGATTGGCATTAATCAGCATTTGAAGAGAAATACTGATGTGGGCACTGCAATTTTCAATACAATGCATTGGGTTGTTTTCTTTTCGCGTTCTGGGAAAATCCTTACAGGAGACAGCGTACAAGTACCGTACAGCGCACGGCGTGAAAAGAACACATTCCAATCTCCTACTATAGACCTGCTTGTTTCCATACATTTAAGAATTCATGCCTTTATTATCTACATGATCGCAGTGACTCGGGGGGGGGGGTAATTCTATTTCTTATGAAAACGTTTATTCAGTGGACATGAGGGGGTTCTGAAATTCTCGATTCTAAGAAACGTTCTGGACGAGTCCCTTTCATTGTCCACCAAGCAAAATGTAATGTAGGGAAAATAGACGGGTCTTTCTTTTCCTGGAAAACATTACCCAGGTATACTGTAAATAGAGGCTCGCTGTTCTTGACCTGCATAGATTAAAGTGTCGTATTGTTGTGCTGCAAATTTTAAATACATTAAAAGTAAGTAATAATCAACTGTGTGTTACATAAGACACCTACTGTATTGTACCATATTTATTCTATTGTATTTTCACTTTCAAGACTTAAAAATGCATTCCCCCTATTAAGAGACCACCCCTCTTAAAGACCACTTTTTTGTGGAACCAGCGATGGTCGTTATATAGAGGTTTCACTGTACTTTTAGAATCTTCGTACAAATGTAAGATGCTCCGTCGAAAGACGGAGATGGACTGACTGCTTGAAGTGGTGATCGTAGTGAAACTGTCTGTAGTTCCAGAATCAGAAAGACGAGTAGGCTACTTTCTTTGACCTATACGTAAGTCGATGTTGAAGTTTCTTTTAGATTAGCTTTACACTTTACTGACATACCACAGGGTTCAAGGAGTGCTAGTGAGCGGTTTTGTGCGTGAGGTTGCGGGCTCGGTCTGGCCCAGATCGATGAATGTGATAGGCCCATGTCTGTAGATTTGAGGCATGTAGGGAAATCCTGGGGAACATCAGTGAAGGTCATAGGCCTGCACAGAATATTCTGTTACGTTGGGTATCTTCAAATCAGAGTTGAGAAACATGGTGCCTGTAATCAGTCTTTGTGCTCTTCCGAGGGGGCCAAGTTTATGAGTAGAAACCATATTACAGTGATGCAGAGAATTCTTTTGCTCTTTAGGCCCTGGTGGCAAAGGACCAACCAAATGGGGTGTTTGTTGGCTCTTGGTCTTCACTGATGCAGTAGATGCTATACGTCCATGTAGATTCACAGTAGCCTATAATAATTTCACATGCTTTATGGCCGAAAAGCAAAGAGTCAGCATTAGCTTATCTTTATCAGAAACCTCATATCACATTTCCTTTCTTTTTAATTAATTTATGGTCCTATCGAATTCACTTTGTGATATTCTGATGATATCTTGACAATATTAAATCCTTAAATTCTTACACATAATTAATTCAAATGCATTCAGAAAACTGTCATAAACTGTCTAGGTTAATTTTAACATCGAATACATTGTTGTTCGTCCATCTTGTCAGTACATTCAAGACGAAAACTCGTGCGATTTTTGTTTTAAGTGGACATGGTTCTGAGAGTAATGTTGCGAGTTTTACTCTCAGGATTGGACTAGCACTCTGTAGAGTTTCTCGCACTCTCAGCTCTAGTGTGGACACTAGCCTTAAGAATAGCCTGCATACCTTGCCTGAGTTTTAAATTATTCGTAGGCCTGTTATTGGTTGTTCTATGATATTTCGAGTTAATCATGATAGGCTGTTTCATATGTTTTGAAGGAAGTGGATAAATTAAATTCAATTGTAATAGACAATAAATTCAACTTCAACACTCATACAGATGGGGATTGAACCGTACAGTATTACCCTTACTATCCTATGCAGTACCTGTAACAGGACAAAACTAATGAATATTCTACTGACTGGCCTGGTACTAAGTTGGAGATTGATAGGGAATATAAAACACTCAAGATGAGAATGTACATAGCCTATTAATATTGACGAGATAGAAGTGAAGATATGGCCTCATCCGGCAGAATTTCCAAGCATGGAAGAAATAGGCTTAGATCCTACAAAACTCTACAATATAGAAATGTAGGCTACGCAGATGGAAGTAAATCTAACGATGGGGTCGGTTCAGGCATAGCAGTATTTACCAATGAGATAGCACACCAGCTGCACGAAGAATGTCCCAACAGCAAGGCTGAACAACTAGCAGTAGTGAAGTCACTACATGGTAGTATATGTACAGTGAGTCCCACGCAAGAGTTGGCCAGTGACGTGGGTTTCTGCGTCGCGGTGGGCACAGCTCCAACTCCCGAGCAATCGGGTGAAATATGTACGCAAATAAAGCCGTGATCAGTGTAATGATTCAGGTTCTCACATTTACAGTTAAAATTACAATGAAAGTAACCATGTACCTCATCACAAGAGATGTTGGAAATGTTCTCCTCTTGCATCCACACAATACTGGCACCTTTTTAGGAAATTCTGATTCACGCCCGTAAGTTCATCTTCTGAGACAGAGTTAATTTCTTCTAATAGTATGTTAATATTATTTATGGGGAAACTTGAAAAATAAAATGTATAGGTCAATTTCCCATACATTAGGAGAACTTAAAGACAATATCACAAGTTTCTCTGATTGACTGGCTATGGTCGTTTGACTTATATTTCAATTTCATTGTACAGTACTGCCAATAGCTGTAAACATGGGATGAACAAGCACGAGGTTTGTGACAGGTTAAGTTAGGTTAGCCAATGTTAGTTTAGTTTAGTGACAGGTATGTCTAGCGGCAATACCATAACCACTGTCAACATCGTCAGATTGCATACACTGCTTCACGATGAGATCAAATATGCATGACCACCTGCCATAACCAGTACAAATTACACCATTTTTAGGTTATAGGCCTATAAGCTTCTTCAAATTTTTCTTTCATTTTGCAAATTTTCAACAGAGAACTGAGTTTAGCCTATATGTGAATTCCATTTGTTCTAGAGAACATTACAACCTCAAATGTGGTCATTTTTTATGTTGCTATTCCGCCTTTCTGGGAATCACTACTTAAGAATGCCTCTGTTGTTAACCTTAACTGCCATTAGCCTAGTTAGGCCTATATCTAGAAATAGGGTTTAGTAAGCCTTTACCACTCTACTGTAATTCCACGAGAGGTGTTCAGAACAGTTACACGACCCAAATACCAACACTCCCATTGGCTGGCAGATGATCTTGCATCTCATTGGCCTATCCAGTGCTGCCAATAGTTCTACGCATGCTCTCCATCAAGTTATGTGGTTAGGTTCCCCCTGTACAGAACTCGCCCTCAAACTGAAAGCATGGACGACATCACAAACAGAGGTGGCGGGAATTCGAATGCAAGCAAAACGTACTGGGTTGGAAACATTGACAGTATCATGCTAGTATCCACTTGGTTAACTAAAACGCATGGAACCATGGACTATATTTTCACTGTGGACTTTAGCACTCCACGCATGCGCACTGCCAACGGCAGGTTCAAATTTGCAAAGCTTTCAGATTCCAGGTGTTCTCTGTAAGTGTTTATAATAAGTACTGTACTCCAAGCTCCTGGAAAAAAGGGTCTAGTGAAAGCTTGGAAAGGGGCTTCAAAGGCACAACCCCTGGTGGGGTTTATGGCCAAAGCCTCCAATGCAGAAAACAGGAGGGAATACAGGTCAGATATGAAGTTTTGTATCTGGTAGATACCTTGGCCTCAATTGTGACTGTGCCACCAAGACCAAAGTTTTTTACCGTTAGGTTTCCAGTATTAAATTATCTCCATGTGGCCCATTGCCCAACAATAGAGCACCGGCCAATGCACGGAGATTTGTGACTTAACAGCAGTGCCATTTTAGGTTAATTTTGTGACTACTTCTTCACAATTTTATTTACATTTAGAATCGTCATACAAATATAAGGTGCTTATAAATGGAATCTACAGGTTCTAAAAAATAATATAACATCAAATTTGGTCATTTTCCATGTTTTAAGAATGAAAATATCACAAACAGTAGAGTGCTGTACTATCATGTCTTTGAGGTTATCATTAGCTGTGAGTGGCAGATAGGAGTACACGCCAAACAACTTAATCAAGAGACATCTGTTAACAGTTGGAGTAATAAATAGGGAACAGATTTTTAGGATCTAAGGGCCTTTTCACACTGGGTCACTTGTGACGGTCACCGCTAGGATTGCCAATAGTAGCTACATGATAAAACAATTTGTAATCGCTTTTGAGATCCCAAATGGCAGGTCAACATTCCACTTCACTTATACAATCTTCAGTGTTAATCAAATCTAAACTCATGGGTGGATAAATAGTTCCGCTGAGCTCAATTATACAACTGAATTATATGTATATATAGTCCAGTTACTCATTGCATACCCAGGCGGCTTCCTTTCGTTAGGAGGAAAAGTTTGCCGACAGCTCAACCCATGTTCTTTGTTTTACCGCACCAATCAGCTAGTTACCCCAGCCAATCAAAATCTAAGAATGTCCTGTGGCGATTTTGACAGCTACTCGTCTACTCCGCGTGGAGTGAAATGCGTTGTTGCAAGATCAAGTTACAGTAAACAATAACACGTGTGAATTGAATAAAGCGAAGGAAGAACCGAGGTCAGTGATAACCAGGGCCCGGATTCTGATGACCTAAAATTGTTTGAAAAATGACCTATAAAGTGACCCTAAATTTTAAAGAAAATGACTTAATAATTGCAAAGAATGACCTAAAACCTGATATTTTATTTATAAAAATTATTATTGAGCACACAAAGATATAGACTAATTTGTACACAATTCTAAAAACTGTAAATGTAGAAAGGATATTGCAGGTCTAAAAACTTTGTTCTTGATTGAAACATTTAAGAAGAAAAATATGAAAATTGTTTTTAAAGTAGGTTCTACAAAAAATGTTGCATTATAGTAACCTAGTGATTTATTTAAATTAAATGCATGAAAATGTCAAAATAAGGAAGAAAATGACACGAAAATGACAAAATAATGACGTAAAATTGAAATAAATGCCCTAAAAATATAAAATTGCATAAAATGACAAAAAATGACCTAATAAAAATGCATTTCTGTAGTCTAGAGGTCATGATTAGGATTTATCTACAAGCTGGCAATGTCTAGGCAGCATCAATAAAAAGATGACATGTCATTAGAATCCGGGCCCTGGTGATAACAATGAGAGAATATTGCAACGTTGCTTTTGTTTTGGATAGCGGAAGCCCAAGACCGATTTAGTCAGATCAATTAACATAAAGAAACACCGAAACCTTTGAAGCCGACTGGCCATCCAATGAGTAACTGCACTATACAACTTGCATTGTTGGCAATCATAAAATGCGGTGACAGTCACTTGTGACCCAGTGTGAACACTCCCATTTAAACCAATGCTTCTTCGCTGGTGACTGTCACAAGTGACCCAGTGTGAAAAGGTTCTTATAGTTTCGAATGCACCTAACTATAACTCTTTGTTTACATTCTTCTTTTGTCTTGGCTAATGTCAAAGGTTCAATTCCCGAGTAGTTCTTTTAACTTCACATGTATGATTCAGCTATAGGCAGAGAATCTAACCTAACCTAACCTAACCTATCAATCCCGGCCCTAGTAATAACACAAGCAGGCACAACCACAAAAGTTGCCATGGCTCCTACAGTATGTTTCACATAAGAGTTGGCCAATCATGCGGGTTTCTGCATCGTGGCGGCCACAGCTCTGATTCCCGAGCAATCATCTGAAATATCTATGCAAATAAAGCTGCTAATGGTGTAATGATTCAGATTTTCACGATTACAGTTAAAATTGCAATGAAAATAATCACGTACCTTATCACAAGAGATATTGGAAACATTCTTTTGCATCCACACAACACTGGCACCTTTTTAGGAAATTTTGTTTCACACGCATAAGTTCAGCTTCTGAGATAGAGTTAATTTCTCTTGTTATATTGTTTTCCAGTTGTTTTATTGTAGGGAAATTGACCTATACACTTTATTTTTCAATTTCCCCCATAAATAATAGTAACATACTATTAGAAAAACTTAAAAACACTCGCAAGAGAAATTAACTTTATCAGGAAGCTGAACTTATGCGCGTGAAAGAAAATTCCCTAAAATAGTGCCAGTGTTGTGTGGATGCAAGAAATTTGATGGTATTCGCAATTTAACAAGGTCTGTGTGAAAATTTGGTATAAAATGATTTGAGTTCACAGTCCAAAAGACGGCAGTTTCTTCTGAAGTGTCATGATCAGCTCGCTGATAAAACCTTGCACTATGTCCCTGAAGCTCTGGTGCACATAATGTTCTGGAATGGCACCCAGCAGGCATTCTGACGAACAGAAACAGGCCATGAGAGAAGTCTAGCCTTGGACCATGTCATGAAGTTTACAAAGACTTCACAATTTTAGTCAAACTTTTTTCCCCCTCTAAAGTATTCTTCACGATATATTCTTGCACACTTGTGAACCGAGCTCATATTCCAGAATGTTTATGTGTAAGTTTGCTAGAGAGGCTCTGATGGCCAGGGGAAAGTGCAGGTTTGCGAGATTTTGACGCTGTGTGAGTTGCCCTGTACCCCTGCTTTGTCGACGTCTTGGCTACCTGCCATGTGTTATCTTTATATCCTTCCATCCGTCCTGCAATGGGCCACTACAGTTATGACATGGGTTTGCACGATCTCTTTCCTTCGCTGTTTATAACATAATGTCCCATTTTATTACTGCTGTACATTTCCAAATTAAAGGAATTAGAATGAAAATGTAAGGCGCGCCCCACATTCTGTCTATCATTGCATTGTTGGAAGGTTATTTACCAGTGGCGGTGATTGGGTGTAGAGGTAGGTTGTCATGGTGAGAGCCAAGATGCTGAATCCCATGGAAACGGACATGCTAGTGGAACTGATATTACACTGATCGTTACATTTCTTAGTAAAAAATAATTTGTCGCATCTAAAAAGTTCGTTTCGTAATTTATTACATATAGTTTATAAGAAAACAATACCTGAAACGATACTTTTTCCATGATTCGTATTGAAGTGTCGTCTGATGTTGAAATGCAAAATAAAGCGAATTGTTGCACAACATATCAAACAAAACGCATTTTCATCTTGTTGAATAAAAAATGTAGTCACAAATCTTTATGGAAATAAAAGTTTTTTTGGGGGGGGGCCATGCCCTACTCCTTAGCAGTTAGTTACAGGTAACATACACCACTGACTGCTTCCACGCTCCATAGATGTGCGTGAAGCGGGTTGAGTTAGAGACGGTGGTAGAAAGGGTAATGGAGGGGAATGCTTCAGGCACTCAATGAGTGCCAGTTCTCAAACCCTGTGCTGGTCGAACACTTAGCTTGCAACAAGAACACGAGAAAATGACGCCATCCTGATATTGAAGCAAATTCATAAAACAAAACAAAAATATGGTCATGCTGTAACAAGAAATTTTGAAATGTTCCAACCAACTTTCAATGAATTCAGTCATCCCAAGGACCAGTTCAGTGATTACAGATTTTAAATAGTTTACGGTATTAACTTATCAACTATGAGTATATACGAATCTCCATGTAATTTTAGGTAGGCTATGTTCACATTTTATGTGAATTTAAGGTAGGCCTACACTGTGTTTTAGGCACCCAAAAATTTGATAAAAGGACCACCTTACATTTGGAAATATATGGTAACTTATTCATAAATAAATTACTTCTGCACATAGTTAATCCCTAACACAGTGCTCGCACATCATGTTGCAGATCTTAAAAGTTTGCCAACATGTTGCTAATCACGATGTGAAACTTGCACATTTATTATTAATTGTGATACAAACGATGCATAATTGCATGGTGTATCCTGCTGGCTGTATTACATCGAGTGCACTGGTGATGCATGTGATTCAGGCTTTGAGATGTTCGCTTGCGGGTGGGAGTGAAGCAGTGGGGATTCAATGTCAGATCTCGCTTTACAGGTTTTGTGGCACGGACTGTCCACCCTAGTTTGGTGCAGAGAAGCTGAAGCACTTTATTTTTTATTTATTTATTTAACCTGGCGGAGTTAAGGCCATAAGGCCTTCTCTACCACTCAGCCAGGGCAAAAACATGAAATACATAATGATAACAATAATAATAATAATAATGATTAATAATAAATTAAAAAAGAACTGATATACATGAATACAAGAAACGTACATTAAATACAAAGAAAAAATTCGAACATAAGTACTTGAATAATATGAATATATAATACAAATGACTAAAAAAAAAGAAATAAAAAAAGATGAAAGTCTAAACAAATACATTCTTAGTTATTACAAAATATGACAATTAAAATATATATTACTAATTAGCATCAATTCCTAAATGTTATTATATACTATATTTATTAAATGGCGCTTGAACTGTGAAGTCGTTTGGGAGCTCCTGAGATGGCTAGGCAGTAAATTCCAGTGATGAATAGCTGTTGTGGTAAACGAATTTGAATAATGTGTAGTTCTTATGGGTTCGCTTGAAAAAAGAATGCATGGTTATATAATTTTTTTAAAGTGCTTTTAATTATTGTAACAAATTTGATTTGTGTTAATTTATTCGTGGGGTGTATTAAAGCTTAAGGAATGAATATAAAATACATTTTGTCTTAATTTTTTTAGAATTTTGTTTTAACCGTCGTTTAGTATTATCCTTGGCCTTTGCTCCCCTCCTTAACCTGGATAATTGAGAGTTGGCTGTATATGGAACAAAACAATGATTGGCCAGCTTTATTGGAAAAGAATGGAAAAATATCAATCAATGTACCAGTGCTACAATACCTCCTACACTGAAAACCAGAATTATTCATATGCTCGTATTGCTTATTTTTAGAACAAAATTTTTTTTTTTTTTAAATTTGAGTTTATGTTTTTTGGAACCTGAAAAATTCATATGACAACTCAGTTTATTAGGCGTACGCCGTAGCGCAGTGGTTGAGGCGCTGCTCTACAAACCGGAAGGTTGCGGATTCGATTCCCGATGAGGTCGTGGAGATTTTTCAATTGGCCTAATCCTTCTGGTGGCACTATGGCCCTGGGGTTGACTCAGCCTCTAACAGAAATGAGTACCAGGAGAAATCCTGGGGGTAAGGCTGACAACCTTACCACCTTCATGTGCCGAATGTCCAAAATCTGGGAGCCTCAACCTCCTGGAACCCTCTAGGCCTCCATGGCCTGTAAAGGGATCACTCAGTTTATTCTTAGGAATGTGCTAGATATAAGTGCTGGTACCGGTACCATAAAATCATGTAGTTCGCCTTGTGGATGCATATATGCTAAACCTATATAACTTAAGTCTATAGGACCTACTCTATGAAACACTTGTGGGAAATTTGCAGAAGGTCTATTTCATGATAAAGTGGACAAATTTCCTATAAATAAGTCAAATGTGTTAAAATTTTAAATATGGCACCAAACAGGCCATAAATATGGCCTTTCCTATGACCTAAAACATTTTGTACAATGTCTTTGGCTGATCCGTAGGATATATTCGTATTCCCTGCAATCTTTGTTAACAATAAACAACAGTCTTCCTATAACATAATATCAGTTGTGTTGACATTGAAGTCAGTCTTCGAAGTTGAAGGTCTTCGGGGGCTTGGAGCATTCTCAAGGTCATTTTTACCCCTCTGAAATTGTTTCTGCCACTCAAAAACTTGTCTTTTCCCATGGCTTGCTGCAACATTTCCCATGTGTGTGATGCAACTTAAGATCCATGTGGGGTACAGTAAACACGCTCTTCTATAATTCATAAATTTCATTTTGATCTAAAGGGGGAGGAGAGGTAATGTAGAAAGTATTTGAAAGGTTACTTCTTATGCCCCTTTTGTAAGATAAGGCAAGAAAACTAACCTTATGCAACAGACCGAGAGACTTGTGGAAACAGTTACGTTACTTTCACATCAGCCTAACTTGGTCATGGAAAGTCAGGGAAATAAATTTTAAAATTTCATGGACTAACTGTAAAAATTTGGTCCATAAACTAGATACTGGCAGGTTGACAAAACAAAAATGTCAATAGAATATTTAACTTACTTACTCAATGGCAATAGACAATCCCTAAGCAAGCTAAAGGAATATTATCTATTTTATGGAACCCGAAGGTTCATTGCCATGCTTACCTGAGCCCGCCATTCAACTCTATTCTGTGCTAACTCCATCCAACCATCCCTTGCAAATCCTACTTCCCTTAAATCTATCCTAATATTGTCCTCCCACCTATGTCCAGGTCTTCCAGGTGGTCTTTTCCCTTCGGGTCTCCCAGTCAATATTTTTTAGATATGTTTTTCCTCCACCATGCATGCGCAACATGTCTTTCTGCATGGTATGCATTTCTATGCATTCAAGCTATCTTTATTGGCGAATTGGCAAAGTTATGACCCATCAATTTGGAGACAGAAACAAAAAAACACCCATTAAATAAACACTGTGAGCTGTCTACCATACTCTAAGCTATCTTGCACTCTGGAATAAGTTTTGGTTCATTAATGTTGTTAGATCAAGAGTCTATAAGTTTTAGTGTTTTAAATTAACCTCTGTGTTATTTGGCGCCTCCGCCATTAATTGCCGCGTATTTCATCATTTCCTGCAGGTGTGGGCTTTGTAGCGTTACCACGCCAGTTGCAGTGCTAGTTAGTTCGAATCGAGACGTCACGGTATATAGACACGCGTCACAAGCGTTCCTAATTGTGTGGACCTTTTCGCTATATATATCAATTCCTCATCTGTAACTCCGCGTATATCAGGCTCCTAGAGTGTAGGCAGCTTTACGTGTGAAATCCAGGAAATAATCTTGTATTTTAATGTTAGTTACAAGAATTTACATTGGTCTAACCTAGAAGCCTCGTGCTGTGTACAGGCTGTGTCTATCGTTACCTTCGCCAAGGGGCGGGAGAATAGTTTTCTACAAGAACATTAACTGTATTCATTCTTTTATTATTATTGTGTATAAGTGCTGTATCCATTAGTTCAGAATTCAGGCTTCTTGAATATATACCATTGCAAATTACCCAGGTTAAAATCTCTGTCCCAGCAACCTACAGTCCATTGTCTCCCTTCGATTATTATTTAATTGGCATATGCCTGGTCCTCCGAAAACACCTATATTATACTTTAATCCTACTGAGTTCCCTACATTTTGTTCCTCTCGAACCGGATTCCTACATTTTGCTCCTCACGGACCTGATACCAGACAAATGTTTTTTATTCCCCTTTAGAATTAATATTTTATACATTTCTCATAAAAATTGGAATGTTAAATAAGTTTTTTTTTTTTTGTTGTTGCTATTTTTGAGATCAATGACTGATTTTATTGAATTGTTTATTTTTGCGATGATTTGTGGCCTGATGAAATTTGATCCATTATTTTGAATTGCCACCAGTTGACTTACTTTTTCTTTACTTTGAGCACTGGTTGGTTCTACTTTCCCCGCAGCATGCCAAGAGGGAGGAACCACTTGCACTTCCAGTGTCCTGGAGGAGACATTCATCGAGGTCCGTGTTTCCATGACGAAAGGAATGAGAAACTTCTGGGAAATACTTGCGGGTAATAAGACAAGCTTGTTTCCGGGGAGTGTGTAACTGTCGGTACTAGACTGCTTCTAATGTGCTTCGTTTGATGTTTTCTTTAGAATGCCATTGGGAGGACTTGGAGGGGAGTTCAAACCCCCAGGGGGAGTGGTTCCTGATCCACCACCTGCCAAGAAGAAGCGGCGAACCTCGAATGCAGCTACAGTGCCAACGCAGCCAACACCAGCATTGCAGGATCTTCTACCCCCGCCACTGACTGGTAATTATGCCTCTTTATTCCTAAACATACAGAATTGCATAAGATTGTAATGATAACAACTATGTCCTACGAGGGCTTTTTTTTTCAACCTCTGATGGGGCATAAATTGAAAACCACAGGGAAAATCAAAACTGTTTTATTTGGAACATTTAGGTACACCTTCCAGCTACTTCTCTACGTAGTTTTGCTTCGATTGAGACATTTGTCATAGCGTGATACCAACTTTCCAATACCCTCTTCATAGAAACTTGCCACCAGCATAATGAGAAGGGTCTTCACAGCATTTTGAAGTATTTTGAAATTCTTCGTTGGTGTGGAAGCCAGATCGTGGGATTATTCGGGAAGTTTGTGTACATCCATTGTGGATTGTTCTCATCTTTTTCGGCAGCTGAAGAAAGATCTGGGAGGACAGCACTTCCACACCAATTCAATTCAATTCAACTTCAAAACACTTCAAATTGACATGAAGACCCTTCTCAATACTCAAGCTCATATGAAGAGGGTATTGGAAAGTTACGCTGGCGGAATCATTACAAATCCCTTCTTCGATGCTTAAAACAATAGTGAAAAATCGTGAAGCAGTTTACGAATTGTACTACAGTACTTTACTTTTTTCTGAAAGGAAAGAATATAAAAACCCCTCAGCCTAATTACTGTGTTTATTCCTTAATTTCATTCAACAGATGTTTATTTTGAATCATATCTTGGTGTTAAAATTTTTAAAATCTATAAATGACTCACTATCGCTAATACGTGTAATAGCCTACGCTATTCTTTTGCGGCCCCTTGAAGAGCGTCTTGCAGAGGTTTCACTGTTCCTAGAAATTTAGTGTTGTTAGTTTCAGAGATTTCAAAGTGTCCTATGTTTACTACCAAAGGACAGTCATTGTCAAAATGATTACTGAAGTTGAAGAAAGTTTTATCAGTGTTTAAAAACAGTTTATTCCGGTTAAGCCAGTTAGTTAGTTCAGCTCTTGTGTTATATTCTTGTTTTGTAAAAGTTATGTTGGTATCATCTGCATAATTGTTTTACAGGATATGAGAGAAACAGGTAAATCATTAATGTAGATTAAGTAAACAAGAGGTCCGATATTTGAACTTTGGAACACCGTGCTCTAAAATTACTTCTTCTGAACATGAAATGTTTATTTCAACCAACTGTTTTCTGTTTGTTAAATGAGAGGCAGAGTAATCATTGGCGAGGCCCCTAATTCCATATTTATCTAATTTATGCAACAATATATTGTGGTTGTGTCAAAAGCTTACCGGAGGTTGAGGAAAAGTCCTACTACATTACTCTTCTGGACTTTAGCCTACAGGATGTACCGTATTGGCCCGATTATAAGACGATGCTTTTTCCCTGAAAATGTGCTTTTAAAAACTATACTTGTCTTATACGTGCAACCTAAGACTCAACAACTCTCCATTCCTGAATGCAGCTGTGCACGTGGGCAACGGGTATCCCCAAGCAAGTGACTTGCGTCCAACCCAAGGTCAAAGCCGCGCGGAAATTTCCGAACTTTACCGAACTTCGTGCTTCTGTTTGTACTTCACCAGGACCTTCTGATCCTGCCTGCACTGTTACTTGCCTGCGCGTCTCTATTATCTATTGTATGCGTAAATCTTTTGTTTGACCACCAGTCATGGCAGACAATGTGGAAAAGAAAGCATCTTCATTGTCTCAATGCGTAAATAAAGGCGAGGGAAGAAGTTACGACATGAACTTCGTGAAGCAAAATGTATTAATATGCTATTTTATTTATTTTTTCGTAACTACCCTTCAAAAATTCAGGGTCGTCTTATATTCGAAGTCGTCTTATTTTCGGGCCAATACGGCATCTTTCCTGAAACCAAACTATGAAGTAGAGAAATTATTACAGTTTTCAAGAAAGGGTTCTTTCGTATTAAACATAATCTTTTCTAAAAAAAATTGGGGAAAGAAACAGACAAAAGAGAGATGGATCTATAATTTTCGATAATATTTCTATCTCCCTTTTTAAATAAGGGTTTGGCAATTGCGAGTTTGAGGATGTCAGGGAAGCATCCAGTAGAAAGTGATGAATTGCATAATATAGTAATTGGTTTGATTGGGTTTTCTGAACAATATTTTACCATCGGAGAAGGAATTTGTTTTTAAACCTTTTATAATACTTGATACTTCATCTTCAGTAACTGAAAGACTGAATTAGCATTGAGTAATGTTTGCGGAGGGGAGTGTGGGTAATTCTTAACAATTTAGTAGTGACTTCCGAGAAGTATAAGTTAAATAAATTTGCTACTTGTAGACAGTCACTGATTTCACTATGTTTGTGTAATATTTTTAATGGTTCAGTACTGCTATTTTGTCCCCTGTCTTTCTTGTTACAGTATGCCAAAGAACTTTGTTAATATTGTCGGATTGGAGGATAATTTTAATGTTACGCATGTTTTTGGCTTGAAAAGTAACTTTTTTCAAAATTTTGCAGTAAGCATTGTAATGTCATTTGAGGTTCTGTAAGTATTTTACACATTCCTCTTTCTTTCACAAGACTTTCTAATCTCTTTGGTTATCCAGCTATTCTTGGGACTGTGTTTATTATGGCAACAATTGGGTTATTTTTTCCTGGGAATAGCTATATTAGTTAGTGAAGGATTGAGTCGATGAAATGTTTTGCCATGAGATTGGTCTCATTAGACATATCTAGCCAGTCTTCTCTACTTAGCAGAAAGTTAAGATACTCTATATTCTCAGTCGAATAGATACATTTTGAGTGTGTTACATGTGAAAAAGATAGGAGTTATGATTGGAGATGCCAGTGTTTGTAAAGAAGTTTGAGAAATAAGGTTATTCTTGTGATTTTATGATTAGGTCTGTAATATTGGTAGAATTTGATAGAAAGTTTAAGTTGAAATCACCACAGATTACAAGTGGGAAATTGTGCTTGTACAATATTGAGAGTTAGGAGTCTTATTTTTTCACAGAAGATGGGAAGAGACCTGGTGGGTGATCTGTACATACAAATGATTAAAAATGTTGTATCATATATAAGTTGACTTAAGTAACCAACTGTTCCAACTTTACTTCATCATTGAGAAAGCATCTATTCATGACTGTTCTTCCAATTTTATGATCTTTAGTTCAGAGGATACTTGCTGCGGTATTTTAAAAGAAGGAAGAGTTAAGGAAACACTCTAGTAACCAGTGTTCTGTTAAACGTGATACACGGACACCAGGAAATAGAATTAGCAGAAAAATAATAGAAAAATTATGGAAGAGTAAGAGTAAGAAAAATATAAGATGGATTACAGAACTTAAGGAAGATATGGCAGAGCTACGTATTACAGTAGAGGATTTAATATACAAGACAGACACACTCAAGATATTGAAAGACAAACACACTACACTACAGATGAAAATCAACAAACAGAGAATAGGAAGAGTAGTTCCAGAAGTAGTTCACCTGTGAAAAGTCGTCTATTGCTTGTTTCCTAAACATTGAATATTTTGTGGCATTGTAGAGTTCATTCTAATTTCATTTAAGTCTTGGGACATAAAAAACTGTTGAGTTTAGCACGTGATGATTTTCTAGTTGATATTTGATTACCTGGTGAGCACTTGGAGATGGGTTCAGTTGAAGATATGGGAATAAGTTCTTTATCAATGACTGAATTGAGTTCTTTTGAAGAGATGTATAAGGGTTCTCCGTTGTCAAGGTTGAAGTGAGTTACTGGAGGAAAGTTCAGATAACTTCTTCAGTAGGACTAGTTTCGTTGGATTCATTGCTGCTTAATATCAGATGTGGATTAAGTAGAAAATCTTCTCGGGTTTGCAGCCAGGTGAGAAGTTTGTTGTGGTCCAACGTTTCCGAGGCTGACGCTGCCTCCATCCTCAGGGAATCTGAAGTGTCGAGTTTTGACATGTAAGGAACACGGGTTGGTATATATATCCCTTATGTGTCAAAACTCGACACTTCAGATTCCCTGAGGATGGAGGCAGCGTCAGCCTCGGAAACGTTGGACCACAACAAACTTCTCACCTGGCTGCAAACCCGAGAAGATTTTCTACATAAGATTCGCCAGGAAAGCCTCAAATCTTACAGATGTGGATTAAGTTTGTTCAAAGGCATTGGTATGGACTGAAACATTGTCTTGTTACGGTCCAGGATCAGTTCACATAACAGATTGCACAGATAAATTTTGCCTGTGTTATTTAAGTGCTGACCATGGCATGTGAAAAGTCTTCTTTCAAAGTCTTGCCATTTGAATTACAACTGTTGGGGGGGGGGGCAGATTTTTCTACAGGGATGTGCTGGTTTTGTTGATCCTCTGATTTATCATAGAATTGTTTGGTAACTCATATCTGTGTGGTATCAAAATGCATTTATCCACATATGTGGCATCATTGGACCTACAACTGACTTCACTTGCGGTGACATCATTGGAACCTCCAAGTGATCTTCTGTGCTGAGTTCCTTGTTACTAATGCTGTTGCTGTTACTTATTGAAGCACCTGGTTTCACTTCGAATTGGTTTCCTACTTTTGAAGTAGTTTCTCAGATCTGCCATCAGGCACATACATGAAATGTTGTTCTTCTATTAACTCATGAACGCTTTGCCATAGACTAAATCGCCAACTGTTGAAAAGTAGTTCTGTCTTGTCCTACAAATGGACATGCTGACGTCTCTTTAAAAGGTTTCATTGCTTTAGATGAGCTGAACCTTAGGTAGGTCATTCAGTTTAGCCTGCTCCTTCCGACTCTTGTACCAACTTGATTAGGCCTGAGAGAGAGCTCTGAATAATTCCTTTAATATATTTACACGTAACAATGTCATTTAACTGATGCTGCATTGCATTATTTGTTTCAGGATATGGAGATACAATTGTTGCATCGAATCCCTTTGATGACACACCTCCTCAGCTTCCTCCTTCAATCGGCATGGGCCATGGGCTTCACGTCCCAATGAATCATCATCCTGCTCATCACCATCACATGGGCGGCCCTCCCATGGGTGGCATGAGTCCCATGAGTAACATGGGTGGTCCTCCTATGACAAGCGTGGGAGGACCACCAATGAACAGTATGGGTAGTCATCCCATGGGTGGTCCTCCTATGAATAGCGGCCCCATGGGTGGTCCCCCCATGGGCAGCCCTATGAATAGTTGCCCTCCGATGGGAAGTCCGATGAACAGTGGGCCCATGAGCGGCCCTATGAATTCTGGCGGTCCTATGGGTAGCCCCATGAATAGTATGGGGGGCCCTATGATGAACAGTGGTCCTATGGGGAGTCCCATGGGCCCTATGGGAAGTCCAATGAACAATATGGGAAGTGGTCCTATCAACAGTGGTCATATGAACAATGGGCCAATGGGAGGCCCCATGAACAGTGGTCACATGACTGGGCCACCTGTGAACAATATGGGGGGCTCGATGGGTGGCCCACCTATGAACAGCAGTCCAATGGGTGGTCCTTCTTTAAATAATAGTCCTATGGGTGGGCCTTCGATGAATAACGGTCCTATGGGGGGCCCTCCAATGAGCAATATGTGTGGGCCGACAATGGGGGGCTCTCCGATGAACAGCATGGGAGGGGGGATGAACATGAGTGCCATGAGTCCGATGAATCATCACCACCATCACCATTCGCCACACCAGCATCCCATGGGGAACATGGGTCCGATGAGCAATATGGGAAGCAATATGCACCATATGGGCATGCATGGCCCTCCACATGGACCTCCGCATGGCTTTCCGGGACCTGGCATGGGACCCAAACCTATGCCCGTTTCTGCAGGCAAGGTAAGTCACAAACACTTTATTTTAATGACAATGTTTTCAATCTCAATTTGCACACTGGTTTGTTAAGTTTTCATGGTACAGTGAACTCTCGATAAACCGGACTAAAGTGGACGGGGGTCTGTCCGAGTTATGAAATGTCCAGCTTATGGAGAGTAAATTAGGAAATGGTATTTAAGTAACGAAATTTCGTTTTTAAGCTGCAATAATAAAACGTATGAGGCAGAACATAATATTAACACTTACAATTGGAACAAAAAGGAATAACACATCAGTTCTATATTGAATTTTCTAGTCAGAGTCTGAAATACACACTGTTACATTATTAGTACAATATTGTGATTGATGTGGCACTGTGAGCATATTTTTCTGAGAAGATTTAGGCTGAATGAAACTGTAAATGTTCTTCTGTGTATACACTGTTTCTGTTGCTTTTGAATAATTACTTCTCTTGCAGTTCTGAAGTGGCCGTAGAATGGCTGTAGATCTGGGTCTGGATCGCCAAGAATCTGTCCAAGTTATCCGTAGTCCGGCATACTTAGGTCCGAATTATCGAGAGTTCACTATACTAGAATATGAAGCCAGTATCAGTAACGAAATTAATATTAATTATTAATAGTAAAATTGTTTGTTTATTCTGGCAGAGTTAAGGCCTTAAGACCTTCTCTTACACTCAACTAGAGATCAAACAAATACACTGACATAATAACTAGAGACCGGATTTTAAAGGGAAAATTTTCACCCAAAAAGGGACGAAAAAAGGGAAAATGATTGCCAAAAAAAGGTGGGGGGGGGGGAAAGGGAAAATTATTGCCGAAAAAGGTGCGAAAAAAGGGATATAAGAGTAAAAGTAAGAGAGTGTAAAAATTCAACAGAGAGATACATGTTTGTTTTATGTAAAGCCTTTGCTTGCTCTACAGCTGCTGATTCTGTAACATCTAATGACTGAAGAAATTTTTTGATCTTGTTGAAATTCTCACAGAGGAAAATAGCACACGAAATCCATTTTCCCCACCTTGTTATAATGGGAAACTTAGGCAATGGCAAGCCTGTGATTTCCCTGTAACGCTCTATTCTGCTGGGAGGAATTATTTTTTCAATGGTGAATCAGTGAAAACAATTTTTAATGTTTTCATATTACCAAATACTGGGTTATTTACGAATTTTTCAAAATAAATTAGCAAAAAAGGTACTGGAAAGGGAAAGTTCCTAAAAAAAGGGAAATGAGCCTAAAAAAGGAAAAAAAAAGGACGTTAAAACCAGGTCATTTGCAGTTGAAACTTACTCATTAATGCCCTGTTCAATTTTATCACGTTTTGTGATGAAATATAAAAAAAGGAATTCCCTTTAAAATCCGGTCTCTAATAATAACAAGCACACACATTTACCAACATTTCTAACACTGAGGAAAGAAGAAAGGCCAAAATTTACAAGAAACAGTTTTAAGAGGAGAAGTTTTATACCTGAAACAATTTGCATTTATTGAATAGATATTTGTTTAGCCTGGTTTTAAGTGTTAACACCCCTGATGCTGGAAGGAAGAAAATTCCAGGAACGTGGAGAGTTACAGCAAATGATTGGGAATAGATGGATGTTCTGTGGATAGGTATAGAAACCAGAGAATCATATTGTGATCTGGTATTTAGAGAGTGATTTGAAGATTAGCTAGGCAATGAGAAGTTGAGGATTTGAAAAAGAAAAGAAAGGGAATGCATAGATATGCATCATAGTAATCAGAAAGGGATTAGGCCAAACAGAACATCAGGCAAACACTTGTGTTACCTGAGTGACCCAGCTAAGGTATTGATCCAAATGGAGCCCTAAGTTCTTCACTGAAGAGCTGGACTGGCTTATTGTTCATTATAATTTGCAGATTCGTATTATAATCTAATTTTGAGAGTAATCTCTCATTTATTGCATTGAGTTACTTTTTTTTTGCCATTTTTAGCATGATTTTAACACTCTTTAATACCAAATAGTCAAGAGTAATCAGCTATGTCCATTTTCATTTGAGAAAATATACATCTTAAGGTACAATTTGGTATAAGATTAACTTGAAAAAATATGTGTGGTTAATTACTATGTAAAATAACAAACAAGGGAATTTTTGTCCCACCTGTAACAGTGATAGTTTTGTTAAATTATTATTGACTAGCTGACCCATCAATGCTTCGCATTGTTAGATTTATGTATATATAGGTTAAGTGAACACAATTTAAAGTCGATTAGATGCACTTCTATAAATCATCAGCTGTCCAGCCAACACGATGGACGTATTTATATTCCATATAGGCTACTCCTTCACCCGTAGTTCTCTGATTATGTAAAAAAATTAATTGTTCTGTTTCAATTTTGGCAAACATACAGTAAATAGCTGGGCATAGGGGATGCGTTCACTCCTCTCACGCAGCGGGCTCCGGTTCGAATACTGGTCGGGACAAGTTACCTAGGTAGAGTTTTTTTCCGGGATTTTTCCTCACCTGTGAGACAAATGTCTGGTAACTTTACGCTCTGGTAACTTTAGGCCCTAGTGGTCTCCGGTTTTCGAAATTTATCGAATATTTCCCTCAGATACATCTTTACTCTATGCATGGCCAACAACACATCTTTCTCACTTCACATTCTTATATAGAATAAGAGGCCGTGAAAGAGCGCGAATTCAGTTGTTCATCACGTAAGACAAACTTTCTACAAACAGTGGGTGAACAGTGGGTGGCTTGTAACTACCCTCAGAGAATTTTGTCGAAAAAAATGTTTCTAATAAAAGTTTTAGCTCTTAGTATAAGCAACCCATGTGCAAAATTTAAAGAAAATCGTTAGAGCCGTTTTCGAGAAAATCGCAAAAAACGAAAATTTCTTCATGTAAAGTACCCTTAAAAATAAGGGAAATTTGTCGCCAATCTACGAATCACATCTTCAGAAGGTACCTGACCCAAATACGAAATTTTGTTTTCATACGATTTTCCGTTTTGGAGCTAGCTTGTTCACAGATATTCCACACAGACACAGACACACAGACATGTTTCCAAAAATAGTATTTTTGGATTGAGGGGGCCTTGAAACGTGTATATATGCTAAAAACTCAACTTCGAATTTCGGGGTCGAAAACAATACTTCCTCTACCTATAGTATACCTATGGTACGGGCAGAGGAAGTAAAAATAGTTGAAAATCATTTATAGGAATTCTATTGATAGCCTTTCTCATAATTTTACATCTATTAGGCTTACATGAAATCACAGTGTCATACTAAGCCACCTGTGTAGTTTAAAAAAAATAATGTTGCCATGGGGATTGCGTACATGCAGTATGAATTCCTTTTGGTGAATGTCATAACTTTACAACCCTATTTTGGCCCTTAGAAGCCAATGATTTTGAAATCCTTTCTTAGTGCGCATCTAGAGCCTAGGAGAAATATGTGTACCAAGTTTCACGTTCCTAGGCTGTATAGTTTTTGAGAAACTGTGATCAGTCAGTCAGTGGGTTTTGGCTTTTATATATAGAGATTAGTTAAATAAATGTTCTGACAACCTGGAAACAGTTTATAATTTGTATTTAATCCCTCATACCTTCATTAATAACAACATTAAGACCCTAACAGTAATAGCAGAAAAAAAAAAGAGCTTTTGTTTTGCATCATTAAAATCAGTGTCCAAATTATGTCCCACCTGTAACAGATTTTGAAAAACAAATTTAAAATATTTAAAATAAATTTTAAATAATGCTTAGCATGTAGCGTGAGATAGAAGGCATTGTAAATTTTACAGAATGTGAAGAACCAAGTTTATTATTTAGGATATGTAATAAACAAAAATAGCTTTTATAATTTGCTAGAATGTCCCACCCGTAATTATGAAATGGCTGTTATAATAATGGCCTGGGATTTATCTGGGTATTATGTTAGACCAAATTTAATACACCAATTAACCGTATTGGCCCAAATATATAATACGATTTTTTTCCTCAAAATATGTTTATAAAAACTATACTCTTCTTATACGCGCAGCCTAACATATTCAACAACTCTCCATTCATGAATTCATCTGCGCAGCGGGAATCTCCATGGGACGACGTGTGCTTGACCCAAGGTCAAAGTCGTGTGGAAATTCACCGAACTTTTACCAAATTGTATTTTTCCTGAATGAGCTTGAACTGCACCGTTACTTCTCTATTCTTTACACATAAAGCTTTGTTTGACCACCCATGGCGGACCATGTAGAAAACGAATAATCTTCCTTGTCTCAATGCCTAAATAAAAACAAGAGAAGAAGTTATGACAAGAACTTCAAAATTCCGTTTTATGTGAAGCAAAATGTACTAAAACGCTATTTTATTTATTTTTTCATAACCTTCAAAAATTTGTGGTCGTCTTATAAGCAAGGTCTGGACTTACCATCACAGAAATTGGTGAATTAAGAGGCACTTCAGTACTCTCTCCAAATGTTTATGTCACACGAAAATTTAGAACCCAGAATGTAATGTGGTCTCACTATGAAGCCGCTGCTAGAAGAGTTTTTTTAAAAAATAGCTACAATATCAACTCCCACTGAGATGAACACTTTTACGGAGGAAATCACTCAGGACATTATACGACTGTGCTACTCTTATCTTCCTAAACTTTCTGTCAGCCACTCAAGAAACTACTGGTGGTCGCCTCAATTAACAGTTTTGCGGAGCAGGCTGTTAGCGGCTCAGAGAAGATACAAACGATGCAAGTGTGATGTCCTTAGACATATTTACGAGGAAGCATTCATCTCCATCAGAGAGTCATACAAGAAAGCTATTATGGCTGCTAAAATCAACAGTTGGAAACAGTTTTGTTCTTCTGAAAGCACCAAAAATGCATGGGGAAAAATCTATAAATTTTGTAGAAACCCTAACAATTTCAATAATACCCTGCATACCATTGACATTGGAACAAGATTCACGAATACGCCTTTAGAAACTGCCGAATCACTCATTGAGGCATTCTTCCCTAAAGATGAGATTGACAACGATGTGCAGGCTACATTGAGACAAGAATCCACTGTTGCTCCGGAGACTGAAGATGATATACTTTTTCACATACAAGAAATTAATCACATAATTTCAAAATTAAATGATAAGAAATCTCCGGGATTGGATGGTATAACTGCAAATATTATCCAACATATACATGTTGCATGCCCAGACTTGTTTTTAAAATTATTTAATAAATGTCTTGAATTCTATTCCTGAATGACATTCTTCTTCTTATGGTGAGGAATGATATGTACTGTAAATAGATTATTGGGCAACACTCACCAATGTTTGTTGATCCCTTTGTGAAGCCGTTGTCAATAGTTGCTTAATCTTGCGTGAAGCCTTCGTCTTCTTAATAAAATAATAAAACACACACATTATATAAAACGTAAACACTAAAAATTGTAACTTCACAACAGGAATCACATCACAACGTTTCACGAGACGATCACAAAGACTTCGCGACCGAACATCTCGTCGCTAATAGTCACTTGAAAACGCGAGTCGTTTTTCTGGTCTCGTGAAACGTTGTGATGTGATTCCTGTTGTGAAGTTACAATTTTTAGTGTTTACGTTTTATATAATGTGTGTGTTTTATTATTTTATTAAGAAGACGAAGGCTTCACGCAAGATTAAGCAACTATTGACAACGGCTTCACAAAGGGATCAACAAACATTGGTGAGTGTTGCCCAATAATCTATTTACAGTAAATGTCTTGAACTTGGCATTTTTCCAGATTGTTGGAAAATATCCATGGTTAAGGTCATGCCTAAGCACGGAAAGCAAAATAAATATACAGCAAACTGTCTTAGACCAATAAGCTTATTACCAGTTATGGGAAAAGTTCTTGAAAAGCTTATTATAGATAGAGTAATGTTTAATCTGTATAAAAATAATAGTTTGCATCAAAATCAATTCGGATTCATGCCATCTAAATCTACGGAAGATGCAGTATATAAAACTGTGCAGTGGATGAAATCTATTTATGTTCAAAAAAATTTGGGATTCTTGTATCTTTAGACATTTCTGGTGCGTTCAATACAGCATGGTGGCCAAAAATTCTATATCAATTGAAAGTTAAAAAATGTGCAAGAAATTTATACAAGCTCATACAAAACTACTTCACGAATAGACGTATACATTTGACTATCACCGATACTACAGCGGTTCGAGAGGTCGATAGAGGATGTCCACAGGGAGCTGCTTGCAGCCCAGGGGTTTGGAACATTCTTTATGATGACATTCTGCGGCAGCGAATACCGGAAGATTGCAAGCTTATTACATATGCAGATGATGGATTATTACTTGTTAAAGGGAAAACAACAGATGCTTTAGCAGAAGCTACAAATGAAGAACTGACAACTCTTTTCAAATGGGGTAGTGATAATAAACTAACATTCAATCCGTTGATAACTCTTGCAATGTTGGTTACAAAGAAACGTAAGTTCCAAATGCCATCAATTCAACTGGATGGTCAAGATATATCTCTAGTTAATGAAATGTCCTATTTGGGTGTCATCCTGGATAGCAAGTTGACATTTAGGGCTCATTTTAAGCATCTGGAAACAAAGGCCATAAAACTGTACAGAAGTTTATCTATGGCAGCATGACCCACATGGGGGCTAAATTCTGAAATTTTAAAAATCATATACCGTGGAGCAATTGGACCCATGGTCCTATATTGTGTTAGCTCCTTTGAAGAGGTCCTGCACAAGAAATGGGCTCAACGGAAGATGGCCCAAATTCAGCGAGGATTTGTTTTACATATAACACATGCTTATCGAACCATTTCTACGGATGCGGCTCTCGTCATAGCTGACATCGAACCTCTTCATCTTGCTGGAATTTATAGAGCCACTGTTACAAATATTAAAAAGAACAGAGATGATTTTGACATTCCTGATATGGAAATTGAAAGACTTGCTCACCACACAGCAGTAGGACATCCGAAGTCGCATTGCACTGTGTTTCACTTTATCGAAGGCTGTTGAGTGGTGCATAAATAAAAATGCGAGTGCATATATTTCTAGTGACTCACAAGCAGCATTAAGTTGCTTAAAAGATAAGTACAATTTGAACATGCTCGGGGTAACAATTAGAAATAGCATATTAAATTATAATAATCATATCTGTTTTCACTGGGTAAGAGGTCACTCTGGTTTGATAGGAAATGAACGAGCTGATGAAGTGGCCAAACTTGCAGCCAAATCAGACTTAAATGAACAATATAACAAGTGCCTAGTATCACATATTAAGAGAACGCTCAGAAGTGATACATACACCCGTTGGAATGTGCTTTGGCAAAGTAGTAGAAATGGATCATTGACCAGGGAGTTGTTCTTCCCCTCAGTGTATGATTGACAGAAATGTCGATTCATGAAGTGCAATTTTATACAAACCCAGATTATGTCAGGGCATGGTAAATTCAATGCATATTTTGAAAGATTTAAAATTCCTACAGCAAATGGTTATCAATGTTTCTGTACAGAGGATAGGCAGACTATTGAACACCTCCTATTTAAATGCCCTGCTTTTGAAAGAGCACGTTATTGTTTAAAATTGCACCTTATGGAATGTAGGATTCACTTACAAAAGCCTTTATTTAGCATATTAGAAGATGATGTTCATCAGAATTCTTGAATTTTGTCCAGCATATTTTTAAACATTTATAATTTTGTTACATTAGTTGAAATAGTTTGCTATTCTTTTGCCTTGTTTTTATTCTATGTAAAACTGTTTAAGTGATTGTTCTTCTTTAAGTATGCATGTCTGTATTATCTACAACCCTAACATACCTTAGGGTAAAATAGGGTTTTACAAATTGGAGATTAATAAATAAATAAATATATGCGAGGTCATCTTATATTGAAGCCAATACGGTAGATACAGCATTGAAATCATTCAGTTGAGTGAGAGCGTCATGTAATGTTTTGGGTCTAGTCTGCATAGAAATGATGTCGACTGTGTTGAAATATAATAAGAACAATAAAAGGGGGCCTCCTCTCCTCTGTTGGGAATCACAAAGATGCGCTTTCAGGCAGCTGTATAGAACAGGTATGAAATTTCTATCAGAGAAATTAGTTTTCTATCTTCCATTTTGGCATGATATTGTGCGTGATATTACAAGTTTGATATTATTGAGTTTGATGTACTAGGTTGTGATCACACAAACTTGTGGATGGCCAACACATACAATACAATGTAGTAAAAACACCTTATAAGAAATACAATAAGAATTATTTTTCTCAAAATCTTTACCGAACATATTTCTAAAGATTGAGTCAACTGTTTTGGGAATTCAACGTAGCTGTCCTGTGGAATTTTATCAAAGAGTTTCCATGAAAGAAAAATTCCTAATTGGTGACTTGAACAGGGAGCTAAGTAGCGAGTGGTAGTAATAATAACCTCTATTGTGGTGCGACATAGGGAAGTGCATGAGCGTCTGATGTAGTCATTAGCGAATCTTAGATTAATTGCTGGTAGCCTTTTGGCATTTATGTTTAAGCAATATGTATGTTGTCCCATTTTAGTTTTTTTAAAGATTTATTCTCTTTGTCTCAACAACCCTGCTGAGGTTGAAGCTGTGCTCTCTACTTAATTTTGATCCCTTGTTTTTCAGTGCTTGCAGTATGACTGTGTCAATAGATTTTTGTATAATCTGGTTGGTTCTGTGCTAAATCCATCAGCCTTCGTTTTGAGCATTAAGCTTATCAGTCGTCTCTTGTGCCTTTTTTATCTAGTAATTCATATTGAGAATGATATAGGTCAGTTTTAGGGCTACTTAATTATTTCCCTCTTACATCATTTCAGTCAGATTCAATGTGACAACTTTCTTCCTCAGCGCAGACACACCTTGTTAAAGGTAGTTCATCCCTTTTGTCTTTAATTAATTTTAAGTCATTGTAAGCTATTGTTTCTGTGTGTATATCTGAGGTGTTGAAACATTGCTGTTGTTAGAAGACAGTCTGGCACATTTTTGTACCTTGTGCCCTTCTCAAGAAGATTGGTTTGATTGCTGATGCTGTGGATTTCTTCTGCTGTCTGTCATTAGGTTGGTGTACTCCTCACCAGTTTCAATGTTCTCTACCTGTTTTAGAATCATTCCATATGTACCAAACTTGCTGTCACATTGTGTGTGAGGCATGGAATAATTACTTACTTACTCATTGGCAATAGACAATTCCTGTCTATTTTATGGAACCCGGAGATTCATTGCTGCACTTACCTGAGCCCGCCATTCAACCCTATTTTGTGCTAACTCTATCCAACCATCCCTTGCAAATCCTACTTCCCTTAAATCTATTCTAATATTGTCCTCCCACCTAGGTCTCTTCCCTTTGGGTCTTCCAGTCAATATTTTTGAGATATGTCTTTTTTTCCCCATGTCCAGCCCATTTCATCCTCTGTGATTTAATTACCCTTACTACATTCAATGAAGAGTACAGGTCATGGAGCTCGACGTTGCACAGTTTTCTTCACTCCCCCAGTAGGTCCAAATATTTTCCTAAGCATGGAATACGTGTTCATTCTGTATATTTCAGATTATGTCCCACCAATGAATCATTCAGCAGTTTAATAAAATAATTTATAAATAATAAAATCATACACAAAAGAACATACTGAATTTGGATTCTTTTTGACTCGGATTCTTAAAGGCATTAGAAACTACTTGTTGCATTGTGCACATTGAATACAGCAGTTACATGTAGATGAGTTTCAAGAGTAATTAGTCTAAATTAGAATTACAAGGCGCAATGTTTCCGTGTTTGCTTTCTCTTTGATGTGTTGATGAATTCAAGGCATTTTGTGAATGTGTAGTTCAACAGGGAAATGAAGGAATCCTCTTGCCACACATTTAATTGATTTCAGTAACGGTTGGACAGGTGTCATCGATGGTCATGTGTATGGTTCGGATGTTTATGACATGTCATATTTCTATCCTGACCTCCATTCTCACCGCAAACACAAATTTAACATGAATTCCACATTTATTATCCTACTAGCATGTGCCCACAGCTTCGCCAGCGATAATTATTTCAAAAATTAAAAGTTAAGAGCATAATAGTTAAATCATTATATTTATTAACACTTAAATCACGTGAATTACATACCATGATTAGATAGCGTCGCCTGGTAAAAGCAACCTCAGATTTGAGGTCCTTGGCCCAGAAAACCCCTATATAGTGAGTTTCGTCCAAATCGAACAACATTAGATCATATTTAGGCCTATATTGATTATCCCTCTTATAATAATAATGATATCGCATGGTCCACAGTACCTGAACATAACGTATTTTAATGAATTACATCGATACCTGTGATCACAACAAAATTTTCTCAACTTCGGAAATTATCCTATACCGAATTTTGTATCCTATCGCTTGTACACAGCAAGCCGGGTAGGGGTTCAAATAATAAGAAACATAAATTCCGGTAACATAAAATTGTGTTGTCTTTGCGGAATATTTTATTTCTCATTCTCATGTTACCATAAAACCGTTTTGGGGATGAAATTAAACAGAAATGTAATATCCCTTTCATACTTCTCTCTCCAAAAACCTGCGATATACTAATATATATATATTACCATTCCTCGTATTGTTTTCTCTATGTCCAGGGTGCTGCAGTAGTGTAGTCCCACCTTCGTATCCCACACGAAGACTTCTGATAGTAGTTCCAATGAATAATATGGGATACAAGGCAATTGGATAGGGAACAACTAACTGCATTCAATAAGGAATGGAAGGTGCTGGATAATTATTTAGCCCATAAAATAGAAAAGATTATACATTTCAATTTAACAAATTTATTTATAATAAAGCAACAAATAATAAGTGCCAACTGACAGACATAGAAATATATGATAATTATTAAATTGTAGAAGATATAGAATGCTTGTGTGAATTAAATCAGAATCAGTACCAAAATCTGCCTATGAATGTTACATAGTAATTTATAAATGGAAAATAATGCTTTACAATATTACAAACAGAAGTACGTGAATTAATAATACCTTTATACAGTTGTATGTGAAATATTAGTGCTTTAGTATAGTAATATATGAAATGGGTAATTAATTAATAAATAAAGCATGAGTAAAGTATTGAATATACAAATGTTAGGTTAGCCGAGTGAAACAATATGTCTGCCAATAGAAAGATAGGTCATGACCGTAACGTAAAATAAATTTTAGTGAAATATAAAAGAATGCCTGAAGGGCAAGAAGGAAGAAGAAAAGAAGAAATAAGACGAATGGAGTCAGAATCATTCACACACCAAGTATACATTTCAACCAAACCGATATCTGCGTGATACAAAATTTAGAAAATATAACCAAATCAGTGACTTGACAGAAAACCCAGGTGAGCAGGCATAAACTACATCTTAATAATTCAAAGCAATTCAGACCGATATAATCAAAAAGTGCAAAATCTTATATGACATATTGATAATCCAGAACAATATAATGAAAGAGCAAAATCTTATTTGACAACAATAGACTATACAAAATACGTATGCCGCTCACCTGAATTTCAAACCCATCACGCAGACATCACAGACACAGCAGATCCCAAACAGTCAGACTCGGACAGAAGACAGTAGAAGATAGATCAGAACAGAATGAAGACTAGCCTCGGGCAGATGGTACGTGCCCCTAAGACAAAAGCCGTTAGCGTCGAGAGAGGGGAGGACATGCGCATAACGCAACTATTCAGCGCCCCTACTGGACTAGGACTAACAGACAGAATAGCATATATAACAAAACTAGAACTTACGGAGAGAGTAAACAAATCGCATACCAGCACCTAGCATATTTAAGTAGAATACTACAAAACACTATTACTATCAAAGAGAACACTACATAATTTCATAGAATTAGAACAATCTTTATAAGAAAGCAAATACTATATCCTGTATCATTAATAGTTCGTGTGTGTGAAGTGGAGTGCATAGCCTACAATAACTATAAAGTTGCAAATGGCGTAGAAAGCTATGCACGGAACAAGGGTAAAGAAAGTTATGTGATTGCATTATTTTCGTGGATATTGATAGTTCACTAATTTGTCAAATTCGAGTTTCATTTTTTTTTTCCAAACCCATCTGAGACCCACTGGCAACAATATGTTTTAATGTCAAATGTGATTTGGATCCGATAATTCTCTGTAAAAAGGGATTAAGTATTCTCAAAAACATTTGATTTTTGGCATTTAAAATCAAAATTTTTCAAAATCCTTTCTTAGTGAGCACCTACATTATGAAACGAAGGTCCAAGTCTCTACCTGTTATAGTTTAGGCTGTACATTGATTCTCTGTCAGTCATTCAGTCATTCAGTCACGACAAAACCTCTTATATATATATATATATAGAGAGAGATTTACTTTTGCATATATAGTGTCATATTTTGGCGATTTTCATGGTGTTGGTCATATTTCAGTCATATTTGTAATTTAATGTCATATTTCAGTTATAAATTCGATAAAAAAGCACAATTATGCAGTATGTGCACTAGATCGTCGACTTAAATTATTTTTTGAAAAAGATTCACAAATATTTTGGTTTTACTGTAACTGAAATGTGAAGGGACAACAACAAGTATTAGCACAATTACCTCTTCCTCCTTCTTGGTAACAACTTCCAATAGACATGTTTTCAAAATATTTTCAGTTCACATTTGCAGTGGTATCTGGAATCATTAACAGATTAGAAGCTCTTTACAAGTAAAACTGTAAAATCGTTAAAAACTGAGTTATCTGATTGAAATTATGTGATGTATAGTAATTTAGTGTCATTAAACGTTTTAAATTGGAACATTTATTTTTAGAAAATTCATTCTTTATGAGGTCATATTTAGTCCATACATTCTTGAAAGAAGTGGAGGGATGCAAGTTTTGAATATGCAAAGAAACGTACGTTATAGGGATTTAGATTATTTATTATTTTGTATCGACATAAGTAACATTGTAAACAGAATCAAATATGGAGGTTGTTACGCTCGTTTTATAGAAAATCTTAATGGCTGTAAAATCAGAGGTTTGAGAAGTATTGGTAGATTATGTTCCAATCTTCCTTCCATTCCCAGATGGTTATGTGATAGCTCAGCGTACTGCAGACAGTTTTGCATGACAACACTAGTTACAAATTCCTTCCCCTCTCCTATTTCTCTTCCTGTCACCCTCCTTCCTCCTTACACATCCTCTTTCTCCGTCATCAGCCAAATGGGGCAGTTGCAAAGACACTGACTTTCTGTTTGCATATTTGAGACTGTACTATGTATGCAGTTTTACACACATGTAAAAGAAATCCTGTTGGACAAAATTCCAGCAAATTACAGGAATGTCAAGCCAAGCTGCCAGTAGCATTACCCTCCGATGGGGCATAGAATGAAAACCACAGTGAAAATCAAAACTGTTTTATTTGGAACATTTAGGTACACCTTCTAGCTACTTCTGTACATAATTGGACTCCGATTGAGACATTTGTTGTAGCGTGGTACCAACTTTCCAATACGCTCTTCATAGAAGCTTGCCACCAGCATATTGAGAAGGGTCTTCACGTCTTTTTGAAGTGTTTTGAAATTCTTCGTTGGTGTGGAAGCCAGATCTTGGGCTTGTTTGGGAAATTTGTGTGCATCCATTGTTTGGATTGTTCTTTTGATTCTGGATTATCATAATGAATCCATGTTTCATCCCCTGACTCGATGGATTTTAAAAACTCATTCCCATTCCAAGTGACTTTCATCTTTTTTGGCAGCTGAAGAAAGATCTGGAAGGACAGAGCTTCCACACCAATGAAGAATTTCAAAACACTTCAAAATGCCATGAAGACCCTTTTCAATATGCAGGGGCAAGCTTCTATGAAGAGGGTGTTGGAAAGTTGGTATCATTCTATGACAAATGTCTCAATCGGAGCGAGATTATGTAGAGAAGTAGCTAGAAGGTGTTCCTAAATGTTTCAAATAAAACAGTTTTGATTTCCACTGTAGTTTTCATTTTATGCCCCATCGAGGGTTGAAAAAAAATAGCCCTCATACAACCCCCTTTTCACTCCTAGTGCTATTCATGCTTTGTGGTAAGCTGATAACTGATAAGTGGATCTTGAATTTGAGTTGATACAAATGTTGATTTGATTTCAGGTGTATCCACCAGATCAACCAATGGTTTTCAACCCTCAAAATCCCAATGCACCTCCAATCTACCCGTGTGGTACATGTCATAAGGAGGTTCATGACAACGACCAGGCCATTCTTTGTGAATCAGGGTGCAACTTCTGGTTCCATAGGTAAGTGCACTATTTCAGTTTCAGTAGAGAACAGAGAAGCTGATATTACAGTAACTTTGCTTCGCACAGAGGTCACTAGTCTCAATTATTGACACAGAGCTTTGAAACATTACTCAAATAATGCGAGTTTACTACAGTCAAACCTCCTTATAACGATATTTGCGAGCCCTAGCAAATCATATTGTTATATCGAGGGACATCTTAAGAAAACTGCATGCAAACCAAACTTACTATAATAAAAGACTTGAGACTTTCCCGGCGTTGGTTATATATAATGGTCTCTCGGGCTTCCAACCGGGTTAAAATATGGTTTGCTTCCGAGCTTTCGGCTGCTGTCAGCTCTGCAGCCATCTTCTGGGAGAGAAGTGCGCTAGTTCTGTGTCTGGCTCCTTTTTATAGCTGGTGGAGTTTGCAGAGAGCGACCAATCGGAGCACAGGAAATCCCGGGGTGAAAAGCTCTTCTCTTTTTAAGAAATGTAGCCACCGTAGATTGTGAAAGTCTTTGCATTTTTGCAACTTCTGTCTGCTTCAAACCATCATCCAAATCTTTAAACACTGCTAATTTTGTTTTGAGACATTGATTTTTGTTGAGTGGAGGCCATAGCTATTTTTCGCCCGCCCACTGAAAAATAACTTTAAAGACTGGTTAGCTTTTTCACATCTTCTAGAATAGGTCGCAGAAAGTTCGCACGGGGATGAAAAGAGAGAGGGAAGAAAGAAGAAAGACGGAACAATCAGATTGGTCAGTGATCTTGTAGACTACTACACCCTCTGCTAATAATACAATTTTTCTTCCAGAATTTCTAAAGGTGGCTTAAAGGTTCGCACCAGCTGGGAAGGACACTATTCTGCTACCTGCTACTGCCTGCAGTGCTAAGTTGCTGGTGTAGAAGGGCAATTTTACTTCAAAATATGTATCGTTATAAAAGGGTGTTCGTGAAATATCTTAATCGCTATAATGAGGGACAAGTAACGTTAAGATAGAATATTTTCCAGGACCATAGAAAAATATCGCTTAATGCAGGTTTATCGTTATATCGGTCTTTGTGACATGGTCATTCGACTGTACTTGAAATAAACAAATGAAGCATGGGTGCAGATGTGCATGGGTGCATCATAACCTTTTCTTTTCTTCTTGACATTTTTTGCAAGTTCCATATTTACGTTCATCTGTACAATCTCAGATGCTAACAGTCTTGTAGAACTTAGAAGACCTCAAGTTCTTTAATTTGGTCAGAGCATCAGTACCAGTAACTATGCAGTTTTGCCACCATAACCTCCAGAAAAAGCAAGTCTCTGAAGATGTCATCTAGAGCAGTAGTCTTCAGCCTTCTTTGACTAAAGGGACATTTTGTTTTTTTGGTGAGACTAGTGAGCCACATAGATTTATTCATTTATTAAAATCTTGATACCTACTAAAATATCGTCACCTATATGCTAGAACCACAATTGTGCAAAAATTGAGATTTTGCTGGCATCTATTCACATTAATCTTTGTTCTGCAAGAACCATGAATGTTGTATCTTCTTTCCTTGGCGAGTAATAGCTAGTTCCATTTCCATGAAAGTGCAAGTTCTGTTTTATTTGTTATGCCATAATCATGTATGTGCCACATTCGGGAATTTAGCAGAACAGGCACAGCACCTGAAGAAAGGTGTTACGGTGTGTATGTACCACATTTGTTAATATAGCCTAGTTAAATAAACATCAAAGGTTTCAACATTCACAAACACAATAATAAAGGGGATTGGAGATTATGTTGACACAAGGGGTTGATTTCTCATGAGTTGGCTTTTATAATTTAGATCATGGGTTACAAAACATTGTCATTTATCACTGGATAAATAAATGGTGCAAAATATGTTGCACAAACTTTCTTGCATATATTTGCTAAAAGCTAGCTTAGAAAACATTAAATTATAGAGACTATCACATTCATGCACCACATGATTGATATTGACCAATAACGTTTAGCAATTCCTCAGATATAGACCAATCACGGCCGTTTATCTTACAATATTCTAGTAGGAATCGCGAGGATGGTATTTTATCGGGTAAAATGGTTTGCTCGTTAATGGACATGAAAGTATCAGTGTGCATTGATCAATATTCACTGCTGCCACTAAGCGGCACGAAATCAGATTATTTTATATAACACTAGCTGAAAAGGCCCGGCGTCGCCCGGGCTTTGTATTTTGTAATTTGAAATTAACTTTTGGAGGACTTTCGATTTTGAAACTCTAGGTGCTTATATAATATGTATGTAAAACTTGAAATGAAGAAAAAGATTTATCACATTCAAACTATTCCATCAGAAAACGCTAGATATAGCTTTTTATGGCTCATAGAGGATGTCGAAAGCTGCATTTCGTTGCTTCTACACATCATGCTTGGGAGGATTTGAAATAAGAAGAAACATAAATTAAATAAGATTGTATTGACTTGACGGAAAATTTTATTTCTCATTCTCATGTTACCATACAACCGTTTCGGTTCTGAAATAAGAGAAATGCAGTATCACTTTCATACTTTCCTCCCCTAAAACCCGGGACATAAAATACTGCGAGCATAGGACTCAAAATGTTCCATCCCATGCTTAGGGCCTATGATAAACATCCTTATTTCTCAACTAATACAAAGCATACAGCTATGGATAACGTATAAGCGGAAAGGATTGTTTACCTACTTCTGATATAGCATACTCACACACTTAAGTTATCCCAGCAATACGACCTCTTATTCTACATCAAAATGTGAAGTGAGAAAATATTTCTTGTGTCGAGGGTAGAGAAAGTTATGTGACTGCATTACAATGTGCTTTATTCTCGTGGATTTTATTCAAGAATTATTTTCACAAAACGTTAGGATCAGTTATTATGTAGTGTCCAGAGCCCCATGTGTGACTGAATGGGATTTCATTTTTTTTGCATAATATTCTCAGAAATTATATAATTTTCAAAGGAAGGACTGATTTGTTTGAATTTTAATGTTGACCGCTATACTTTCCGGGCTTAACTGGGTATGTGTGCAAAATTCCGTGTAAATTGGTAAAGAAATGTAGATTTGTATAAGGAACAAACATACATACATACATACATACCCACAAACACACATTCGACTTTATATAATAGATAACTTATTTGGAAATTGAAATAATAGAAATGTACATTGATTAAGAACACAATTTCGATTCGGTGCAAGCCAGTTTGTGTGCTTTTACTCTGTTCTGCTGTTAGCTTACCTGAATAAAGTTATATATGCACCATTGGTAGCATTGGTTAGAACATGGTAACTTGAATCGATTCATGGATGGTTGATTCATAGGATGCCGTGATCTCGCAGCTGTTAGTTTTGTTTTTATTTATGGACTAGTCTTAATAAATCCAACTCTCGTGGGATAACCTTTGACAAATTTTATTTAATACATTTTTATAACACTAACAGGTATCTGGAATGGAAAGCATCAGGGCCGGTCTTTATGTACAGTGTGTTTACCGAGAAATAATAATAATAATGATGATAATAATAGTAATAATAATAACAATAATAAGTGTAAATATTTATAATAAGTGGCGGAGTGTGGATATTTTGAGTGGGTGTACATTAAATTTTCTTTATCTAAGTAAATCATACATTTGATAAAATTTATTACCTGCCCATAACGGAAGAACTCTAAATATTTTGTGAATCTTAATATTCTGCAGTAAATATCTCTGAAACAGGTAGGCTACTGGAAAATAGTGTGACATGACCAAGATCGCCAAATTTTCTTATAGTATACAAACTTGTATTTCTCCGGTGTATTTTCTTTTATATTTTATATCCAGTGGTGATAGAATTAGATGGTCATATTATATGGCTCGAATTCCTATTGGTCTCAACATTATTCTACAACGCTCCACTATGGCTGCCCCCCGTGCTTAACTATATGGATGGTATTATGCATTATTTAGAATATGTGTACAAAAATTTGTTACTTAAGAAAGTGAGTTGTAGAATTAATTCTAGGCTGGGCGGCCACCGAAAGCGGAGTTGAGCGGAGTTGAGTGAAGCTGAGTCAGCTTTGAAAACCGAATCAAAGGTTTTTAATGAAAGGGCGGCCACCAGATCCGGAGTTGAGCGGAGCGTAGTTGAGCGGCGTCGCAAGGGTCAACTCCACTCAGCTTTGACTCGACCGAGGTTCGGTTTTGAAGCTACGCTCCGCTTCCCCCACCACACCGATGCAAGGAAAGATGCTGACTGAGCTGGGGTCCACTACGCAATCGGTTGCCGACCCCCTCGACTCCACTCTGCTCCGCTCAGCTCAGCTCAACTCAGCTCAGTTCAACTCCGCTTTCGGTGGCCGCCCAGCCTTAACGAAACACCTCCCGTTGTGGTACAAGCCACAGTCGATATAACAGTGGGCTGCATGGTGGATGAATATGGTGTTGGTAGCATCATACGATTGTTCGTAGACAACCGACAGACCGTATAACCACATGAAGCACCACTTGCAATACCACAGTACCAGTATGGTTATCATTATTATTACTACTACTTAGCTTATATTGCATACTTTAACTGCCTATAGGTCATATCACATGTTTAGAATATTTACATGAACAACTCATTCGCATGCATCTGTTCAGGGATGTCTTGTTTTCTGATATTCAGTTTAAACGATTATAATATCCAGTGTCATAGTGGTGATGAGTTATGGAAAATATACAAGGTCCTACAAATCCTGTTGTTGCTTTTGTGAATGAGGTAACCTGAAAACTCCAAGTCAATTTGGGCGGCCACGAGGGTTGATTTGAACCCAGGACCTTTTCCCTATTAGCCTATACCACCTGCTGTAATTGGTTTTGGTGTGTTCATTACGACTGAGCTAAACTGACTGCATTTCACAACAATAAGTAGATTATAGTTTTCTTGTTGCTATGGGCAACAAAATACTAATTTTTTTAATTAACATGTATGTTCTGAAATTTGCATTTAAGCCATATTCATTTAGTTTTTATCTTGATACCTATTAATTGTATAAAGAAATGTGTCTAACAAAAAATGTTCGTTTTTTCTGCAACTTTACTGTAGTAGGTTTTCATGTATTTCAGTTATAAAAACAAAATTCTGGGACGTTCGATAAAATTCTGTAAAAATCTGTAATTAAAAAAGTGAAGTAAATACTATGAACCTTTATCCGCTGTGTTTGTTCACTGGCAGGCGACATTCCAAAAATGCTTTTTTCGGTTTCTAGGCATCATGAAATATGTTCTCCCAGTGTTATCTCGATTTTGATTTATTGTTACGATCACAATACTTTCTCTATTCTGCATGTCTGAGAAAGTAAAAGTGTGTATTTGTCCTTGGATTTTTTAGTCTCCTAAAGTCCTTATTATTACATGTTTTGTTTGAACCAATGACAGCATTATGCAGTCTTGTTTTGGTTTTGACTGAGCAGAGGAAAAAACTTATTTGTCACTGTTCCTTGCGCAGTGACGAAATTATTATTATAGTACATAATACCATCTGGTTGTATGCAGGTCATTTTACGGATGTTCTTAGTTGTGCTGAATACAATAAATAATATGTGAAGACTATCTGCAAAGCAAACCATTTTTAAAAATCCATTAATTGCAGGAAACACTGTATTATTCGCACACTTTATCTTGAGCTTCACACTCCATAATGCTGAAAACCGTCCATATAACGAAGGCCTCGCTCGAAAAAATGAAGATCGCGACCCGCCCCCAGTATTGCCATACCCAAAAACTTCCCATTGGGGCATTCTTGAGCTACCGTCAATTTTTTTTATTTGTTTACATCATATTATTCTGAAAATGACAGAATAAATCCAGGGATATTAGAAGAACAGTACTGGTGTTGTGGAAATGGTCGATATAAGTGACAACGAAGTTAAAAATAAAGATTCTTTAAACCAAGAAGTATCGGAAATAAGCGAAATAATGAACCAAATAAATGAAATGGAAGGAAAAGCAATTTAATGTGTTTCAAGCTGAATCTGTCGGAGAAAAGAACAAGTCAAGTTTTATTATTTCGTTGTATGAATTGTGTTGTATTAATTACCTACAAACTTTCGCGAAAGACATTTAGTTAAATTACATCAATTCAGGCATGTGAAAGTGCGTATTCAAGTAGGCCTACATGTACAATGCTACGACTTTTATACGATTTTCTATATTCTGAAGACCGGGAGAGAAATTGTCTAAATAGGCCTAAATATATTACTTTATTCATTTCTCCAGCAATATATTCTACTATAATATCTGAATCAATATAAAATCTTTAGTTTGGTAGCGAGAGTTGGAAGTGCTACAGATTACAGTTAGTTCCATTTTGACCCAGCATAAAACTACACACGTTATATTTTCTGGTAATTGGCAACCCTTCAGAAACAACGTCAATTTCAACTCACCGCCTTCTGCAATAGTCAATCTCTTATACTGCATGCAATATCAGCTCCCCTCACCCCGCATTTTTTTGGCTCAAGATAAAGTGTGAGCATAATAATAACAATTCATCATGGTTGGCTTTGGATTTCCACTGTATTTTTAATAATAGTATTAAAATATATTATAATATACTTTATTTACAGTGGATACACTTTCAAGGCGTAACTACAAGATGTTTCAGTTTAGCCCTCAAAACCTTCCTCAGGTGACCCACCGCCTTAAAAGTGTATCCACTGTAAATGAAGTGAATTACCATATATACTCGAATACTACCTGCATATTTTTTTCCAAAAATCGCGTACGAAAAACTGGGGTGCATGTATTATTTGAATACTGGACTCCTCTCATCTGAATTTCGACATTTTATACCATACCGGCTCAATATAACGCGATGTTTTGAAGTATTCCCACAGTAGGCCTATAGTATAATAGTATCGAAGCTGGAATGAAAGGAAAGTGAGATTAAGTTAAGACACTTTCTTGTGCACATGTTCTGCGTACAGACGCTAGTAAAGTTCGGTAAATTTCCACACAACTTTGACCTTTGGTCGGACGCACATCATTGCATGTGGATTCCCAATGAACAGCTGAATTGAGGTTGTTGTTGTTGAAAGTCTAACGCTGCATGTCGAAGACGGTGAGATTTCGGCTGACTGTTACCATGTACGTTATTTTAACCTGCCATATTTAATTCTTTTTTGATATGTAATGTTAATTATAACAGTTTATTTAAGAATAAAACTGGGAAAATAATTTTATATTTGAGCCTATAGTTTTTTTCTCCTTCAAATTCCCTTTCAAAAAATTTGGGTGCAGGTATTATTTGGGGGCGGGTAGTATTCGGGTGTATACAGTATAATAAATTTAATACTGTAGTGTTCCTGATGCTAAATAGTTCCCTAGTCAATGCATTTGGGGCCTGTAAATTTCACAACCTGTCACCAAACTGTAATACAAAAATTCCTAGAGAATGAGTTATAGACAGAAAAGGGAGTAGTCACTTCCAGCAGGGTAGCTGTTAGAGGATACTAAGAAATATAGCTTGCGAACAACAGTGTCAAATAAAAAATAGAGTATTCTTCAAATCCCTGCCAAGTTAATAACACACAAGAGAAGGGAAATTCGATACATATGCTCTTTTTGCACTGTGGTGGCATTTCACAGTGGAGAATGTTTTGCCATAGTTGGGAGAATTATTAGCAGATCTGTTCAATGCACTACAGTGGAACCTCGTTAGCACGTTCCTCATTAGTACGTTTTCCCGCATAGTACGTCGGATTTTTGAAGTCCCGGTCCCAATCTTACTAAATACATGTTTAAATGTTTCTTAACACGTTTTGGTTTAACGCTTAGTACGTTCGTATTTGGCTCGCCAACCACACTTTGCCAAACACAAGCTTGGTTTGCACATCCGATTGTGTAATCTCTATGTCAGAATTCTTGTACTCTTTGCTCTATGGGACCAATCGTCAGCCATTATAGTTGCTTCTCACTGGTCATTTGGACACCAATCGTCAGCCATTGTAGTTGGTCGTTTGTTTTGCGCGGGATTTTGCATCAGCTGTGTAGCCGCCATTTTTTTTCGTGATAATTTTGTGTTCTCTAAGTGAATTATGTTTCAAATTTCTTACGGTTCGTTTGGTGTTGAGAAGAAAATGTTAGAATGTTTGAAGAAATTGTATGCTATAAAAGCAGATCATGCTTCCCACGTGGGTATTGGATCGCATTTCATTGGCAATTTGACTCTGTTCGCTGAACATTTTGGCACGTCAGAAATTTTGAACAATTACACTTCCAGTTATTTTATGTTTGTTAATAGTTTGTGGAGTGCAACTTGTTTCATGTGTGATGTTTTAGAATAAAGTGGATGTTTTTTTTTTTGTTAATTTCGTATGGTTTTTCATTAAATATGGCTTCCATACATTCCTTCAATTTTTGCAACTTTTGTTTAATTTTTTCAAATAAAATCGTTAGGCCTATGTATTCGTTTACATAATATATATCTCGCATAACTAATCGCTTGGCATAGAAGCTCCTGTGTGTCAATATGGGTATATCTGAGTCATTAAGATGCACTTTGGGTGGTTCTGAGCAACTTAGAAAACATAGGCCTATCTACATACTCCCTACGATTTTTTTTTTTTAATTTTTCAGTAGTACGTTTTCCCGTGTAGGACGTCTATTTTTTTCGGTCCTTAGAGAAACGTGTTAACGAGGTTCCACTGTATAACATTTGTATTTCGGTGTTTAATTTGTTTATTTTGAAAATTTACGATCATTTAAATAGAGCAGAAGGGTGGCATATTTAGAGGACAGGTATACTATGTGAGGGTGAATGTCCGATCTACAGAATTGACCAGCCCTTAACAGCAGTCGGTTGCAATTGTGTGAATAAAAATGCATTTGTTCAACTTGATGGAATACAAAACAAAAACTGTGACAAAATCAAGCCATGGAAAGGATTGTAATCACATTCAACTTCCGATATGACATATTCCAGTACAAATATTCGCTTATTTTTTAAATAAGTGATTTTACTTTAAAAGCTGTTAAGTTTCAATTGTTTTTTTCTCAAAACTAGTAAAATGCACATTTGTGGTTCTGGCGTATAGGTTGACGATATATCATAAGTAGGCTATATTACAATTAGGGTTGAGATATTGGAAACGAAATAATAATATCATTGTTAATATTGGTAACCAAATATCGATATCCGGTAATATCAAAAGTTTTACTAAGACTATTCCACTCATATGACACAGGTTTGATATTGACTCATAACGTTTACACCAATCATATGTGACGAATATCTCCATTGAAGAATTCCATTTAATAGTTCTGCAACAATTCCTCTTATATCATGAATTATTCTTGAATTCCAAATAATATGTATGTTTTAATTATTTTGCTCTTAATTTTTAATCTTCCAATTAATTATCGTGGGTGAAGTCGCAGGGATCTACTAGTCTATAATAATAAGAGGAAGTGTTTGTCTGTCTGTCTGCCTGTCTGTGCGTGGTGGCCAGTGAAATCTACTGCATGCAGAGATCTGAAATTTTAAACATAGATGCACAGAAGGGTGGCCGAATGCACTTCGAAGCTGGATTTTTAATTTTTACTTTCCTTTGCGAGTTGTGAGTAAAAAACTGGCAGAAAACATGAATTTTTTCGCTATCGAAACATCAGTTTTCGGTAATACATTTCAGTTGTAAAATCAATTGCAGGTGACATAACTTGGAACGTAAAGTTATGTCATAAAGTTTATCATAACTTGGAAATAAAAGCATCACGATTTTTTCAATATATCGCTTGGAATAATAATCGATCGTTTCAATTCCTTGAGCTCACCGTGGTCGATTCATTTGTTTATAATGTCAAATACAATAGAGACGCTTTCTAATCATGGATTAGATTAGATTAGATTACCAAGGGGATAGTATAAGCCTTCCCGGCTTCTCAACACTGCGACCTTTTTAGATCTACAGGGTAATTCAAAATGCTCTCTGGGGTTTTATAATGCCATTACATCCAAACTACCAAACAAACATTGATGCAATGAGTACCAAAAGAAATAGCAACTGTGGAAGTTTGGTTTGCCTCCTACAGATGTTCAATGTGTCCACTTCGGGTCACGCGGCACACATCAATGCGATATTGCAGTTCTTCCCACACTCGACGTAACATGTCACGATCGATGGTGTAGATGCTGGCTCTGATACGCGTCTTCAGATCAATGAAATCATTAGGCACAAATACAGCATCTTTGATATACCCCCACAAAAAGAAGTCGCAGGGGGTGAGATCTGGAGATTGCGGAGGCCACGGCATCAGCCTATTGTCGCGATCACACCCATGCCCAATCCAGCATCGTGGCAGATTACTGTTTAGGTACCTCTGTGTTTAGTTCTCTGCCAGCTTGATACGTGATTTTTGCGGGCTTCGTTGGTGCAATTGTCGCACATGGTCCACGTCGTCTAGTGTTCTCGATGGACATCCAGTTGATTTCTTCTTGCACAAGCGAAAAGTTTCTTTAAATTGTGCATACCATGCATGAATTGTCTTGTCTGTTGGTGGATCCTTTTCATATTCCCTCCGAAAGAGACGTTGGACAGAGATTACTGACTTCTTACCGTGGAATTCCTGCACAGAAAGTGCTTTCTCACCAGCCGTGAACGCCATTTTCATTTAATGCTACCTGGTGGCCGAATATTGAAACCACCTTCCATTGTTGCGAATATAAATGAAATTTCCAGAGTTTCTTTATGTTAGTATCCAAGGTTAGAAAAGATATGCTCAATAACCACTCTGCAATGATTTTTTAAAACCCCGGAGAGCATTTTGAATTGCCCTGTATTGTGAATACCCTAAGTCCCAAGTCTTTTGAAATAGCCTATAATTCTTTTGGGTGATGTTGAGGCAATCTCTCCAGGAGTCGGGAAGCGAGACTCCAGATGCCTTATTCTGTGGTGGGCAATTGCTTTGCATTCGCAAAGTATATGCCCTGCTGTTTCTTTTTCCACTAAGCAGAATCTACATGTATTCACCTAAGCCTTACCCATATTCTAAAGATGATCTTTGAGAGGGCAATGTCCATTAAGGAGGCCACTTATTATCCTCATTTCCTATGTGCTGAGTGTGAGGTTCTTTTTCAATCTTTTTGCTGACAGTTCAGTGAACTGTTTTGCATGATTTAGCCTGTGAACTTGTTCCCAAAAATTAGCTATTTTCCTGTGTTCCCAGACTTTTATTTTTCCCTTGATGTAGCAGTCTGGTACCCCACAGAATGGTTCTGGTTCAACGAAGGGAGTATTAGCTCCTTCTTTGGCTAGGCGATCGGCAATTTCGTTGCCCTCAATTCCTTCATGTCCTGGCACCCACATTAAGGTAACCTTGTTGTGTTTGGCCAGCTGGTTTAATGTCAGCAGACAGTCCTCAACAAGCTTTGACTCAATGGTGTGGGCACTAAGAGCCTTTAATGCTGCTTGACTGTCCAATGCCTTTATTGACATTTACATGGGCACATGTTTCTATAGCATGTACTTCCCCTTGAAATGTGGTGGGTTCATGGCCAAGAGATTTCGATAGGGCAAAATTAGGCCCATAGACTCCTATGCCAGGTTTCCCTTCCATTTTTGAGCCGTCCGTATACCATACAAGTGACTCATTGCCAAAACTAGGTCCTTGTTCATTCCAAAAATAACGTTCATTGATTATGACCGTAAACGAATGATCCAGGTTGGGTTTAGGTATCATCCAATCCCATAGCTTAATGAGATTCTCCTCTTTGATTTCATGGAGAATTTTCAGGTGACCTGTTAGATCATCAGATTTCAATCTCATATTTCTTAGCAGTCTGATGGCACTTAATAAGGCAACCTTCTGTACCTCAATGTGTAGAGGTGTCAAACCTATAAGTGCCTCCATGGCTGCAGTAGGACAGGTGCTAATTGCTCCGGTAATACTCAAACATGCTAGCCTTTGAACTTTGTGCAAGCGGGCTATTGCTGTTTTTTGTTCTGTTTTATAACTGTACAGTGTGTATAGACTAGCCGCAAAATTTGAAGCAGATGGTACTGTTTTAGAGAAGAAACTACCTTGTGCCGCCACAGTCCGTACTCCAGAGAATAGAGCGGCAGTGAGAGTGGCATTGACACGAAGTCCTGCTAAATCCACCAGACGAGCTTCTGCCGATTTGGGCATCTCACGTCGTTCTCTTCAAAGAATACTGCACGCTAATCTGAAATTATTCCCATACAAAATTACAGTGCTGCATAAACTGATGGCGAATGACAGGGAACGGGGAGTACAGTTTGCTGATTGGGCTCTTGCAGAAGATGATGCCGTGATTCATAATGTCTGTCTGCAGGGAGCCCACCTCATACGAAAATAAACACGAAAACGTTCCTGAGTCGCGGCTACACTCTTTGTTTCCGCGTAAAACAACACCGTCTTCACTTTCTGTTTGAGCGTCAACCGGCCCTTGTCCGCCATGTTTCACAAATAATAACAATGTTAAATGCGCACAATGTGCAATGTTTCACAAATCAAATCGGATGACACCAAGCATGCGCGGCATTAACAAGTGCTGCCTTCTAACGAACCATGCATGGACTAAGGCTAATCGTCATAAAACTTGAAAGTTCTAAACCCAAAATTAAACGTTTTATTACATATTTTCAGTGTATGACATTTCATGCGCCACTCTGTAGATACTCCACTCACAGATTGAATCTCGAGATTCACTGCATTTTCTGTTCGCAGTTTGCATTTGAATACAAGGTATCTTTCTCACATATTACACAACTTCTGATGAAACCTGTGTGAAGGCACGTGTCATGTGTCCCGGGCTTCTTCCATTCCACATTTTATAACTGTAACAACTCATTTGCATGCATCTGTTTCAATTGTTTAGTGATGTCTTCTTTTTCACATTCAGTTTAAACGATTATAATATCCAGTGGCATAGCGGCGATGAGTTATGGAAAATAAACAAGTCCTACAAACCCGGCGTTTGCCTTTGCGAACGAGGAAACCATGTAAACCCCAAGTCAATTTTTGCAGCCACGAGGTTTGATTTGAACTCAGGACCTCTTCCCTGTTAGCCTATGCCACCTCGCTGTAATTGATTTTGGTGTGTTCATTACGACTGAGCTAAACTGACTGCATTTCACAACAATAAGTAGATTATAGTTATCTTGTTGCTATGGGCAACAAAATATTCATTTTTTAATTAACATGTATGTTCTGAAATTCTCATTTAAGCCTTATTTATTTAGTTTTTATCTTGATATCTATTAATTGTATAAAGATATGTGTTTAACAAAAAATGTTCATTTTCTCTACAACTTTACTAGTAGGTTTTCATGTTTTGCATTTAACAACAATGAGTAGATACTATTTTCTTGTTACTAGCCTATGTGCAACGAGTCCCACTATTCTGAACTAATTTCAACTGCAACCAAACACCGTTCAGTTTAGCGGGAATTCGGAATGGGCGGATTTCATGAATAATATCAACGTATTGACTTGTTACAGCGTAAATTAAGTGTGGGGAATTGTATAAATGGAGTCGACATGTGCTGTAAGTAACTAGCTTTCACTCCAATTTGGTTTCAGGCTTTTCATCAAGCTTAGGCTCTATGTATGTCTCTATTTAACTTCTTTGTAACAATAAATGTACGTTTTTTCACGTGGTTTCAAAAATGTAGAATTTCCATTTTTAAGTTAAAAAATTGGTATTTTTTCTGAACTCTGTTCGGAATAGCGGGACTCTGCTGTATTTTAATTAACATGTATGTTCTGAAATTCCCATTTAAGCCATACTTATTTCATTTCTATCTTGATATCCATTAATTGTATATAGAAATGTGTTAAACAAAAAATGTTCATTTTAATTTTCTCTACAACTTTACTCAGGTAGTTTTCCATGTATTGCCTACTGTGATGGAGATAGCCTAAAAAATCTGATGTGAAGTCACATAACTTCCTCTGCCCAAATAAAAGTTAGCAGTATTCACATATCCTTGTACAGAATGGCAGGACACAATTTTACGCTAATTATGAAAATTCAAATATAAGTCGCACCTTGGGATGAATCGGTCCCGCCCGCCGCTCCCTCACCGATGCAGTTTCTTTTATACCACGATCTAGCAAGCGCTGGACGAGAGGTGACAGGTTGACAAACCTCGCGGGAGATATAATATGGCACATTTTCGAAACCTACAAACAGTGTATCGTATATTCTTCGAAAATGCAAGGGCGCTTTGCTAAGGCTGCCGCCTCTGCTTCGCGCACTTAACTATGTGCTTAGTGTTATGCAGTGGCGGCCGGTGACAAAAACATTGTGTGTGCTATAGTATGAACATGCAAAAAATAAAATGTCACATGCTATTCACCTATTTCGAAAAATGATGTCCATGCAATTCCAAGTGTTCCCGCATAGCAGTGTCCAAATTCGAAACGAAATCTATCAGTCCTAAGAAGATGCAAGGATTTTCAGATTGTTCGGTTTCGTCGTGACCTCTCAAAGCAAGTTCAAAAGCCCCACAGGACTTAATGCAATCAATAATTTTTTAAAGTACGTACCTTTTTTTTTTCCACTTGTTGGTTGTGTTTCAATTTTTCGTCGTGATATGTACCTGGCTTAACTGTGCTCCAGTATTCACACTGCCTAGAGAACTAATATTTAATACAATATGCATGTGCCAAATGTTATTTTTATGCTGTTTTGTCAACGTACTAAGGTGTCCTAAATCCGTTAATCCCGTTGTACTCCAGGAATCGGAATCACCAAATATAAGGCAAGGAAAAGAGAAGAGAGCATTCCTAATTTCACAACCTCATATCCAACTGTTTTCATACACCGCCCTTTTCCCTTTTTGAATGATAATCAACTCGGGTGTTGACCTTCCTAATTGTTTTATCTCGATTTTTTCTTCCTTACTCCTAGAAAATAGATAAGTTATTAAACTATCTACTGTATTCATTCTTCACATTCACAGCAATAATTCTGAACATGAACACACACGCACCACGAAATATACTTAGTACTTGTTCCACTGTCGGTTCTGTCTGTCGCACTTTGCACAGAAACAGAATGCAGTTTGAGAATTAAGAGGGTGTCTGGTCACAATGTCCTGTCCCCCAGACATAAGATTGTACTAACTTACTCTTCGTCAGGCGCTGAGCTAACGTGCGCGTTAAATTCACTTTCCTCGGCGCTAAAAATTAATCCTTATACTGCAATTAAATAATATTTTTTTACAATAATTATGAGTAGTTTTCAGCCTTCAGTTTCTTCTTTCCTAGGTAATTGTTAAAGTTTTCGCAATTCAACTCCACTGTATAATCTATGGAGGAAAATTTATCTTGGGCGGGAATAGAACCTGGATTTTAGCTTTGCACCTGTTTATGTATTTACATTATTATTATGTGTTTATGTATTTATATGTACTCATTGAATACAGCAAACAAATCTATGAGGCTAATATTAAGTATATATTTAGTTCTCAAAGCTAAGTTGTCTCATATTTTCATAAAATTTAATGTCAAGCCACGGATTTGAACTCTATTAAAACTGCACGTCAAGAAAAGCCGCCATCAATAAGATGTGTCAACAAGGACTGTCCCTATAGACTGGCAAAACAGTCTTCAAAATATCCACCCCCAACCATACCAAACAAGAGGTCGTCAACCTTCCACCCTAACCAGCCAGTTTCTTGTGCGGCATGTAGCATACCTATAGGGGGCCGGGTTCTATCCCACGAATAGCTCCAACGAGGCGGTTTCCATGCTAACAGCGACAAATTTACACTTCGCCTCAGGGCACTTTCCATGCTTTCGTCATCAAGGAGAGCAGCGCTACTGGGGATAGAGCACACTGCAGTATAATGCTTAGCAACTCAAGCTGACCGCCCGATGTTGTGATGGATATTGCATATTGTATAGCGGTTGAAAATCTAAGATGATCAAAATTTTTTAAAAGTATTTTTAACAGAATTTTGGTAATATTTGTTTAAGTAATCAACAATATTTTATTTAACGAAATGAACAGTGTGCTATAGCACAGTAGCACATTAACACCGGCCGCCCCTGGTGTTATGCATTATTTAGACTATATGCAGAGGTGGGTACAAGGCACTTGCGACAATATACAAGGACAGTGGGTGCAAGGCTCGACTGCAAACAAGTGACTGCAGACGTTTATTGAACTTTCTGGCATAAAGAATAATTTCCGAAATTTATCGAATATTTCCCTCAGATACATATTTACTCTATGCATGGCCAACAATACAACTTTCTCACTTCACATTCTTTTATAGAATAAGAGGCCGTGAAAGAGTGCGTATTCAGTTGTTCATCACGCAAGACAAACTTTCTACAAACAGTGGGTGAACAGTGGGGGGCTTGTAACTACCCTTCAGAGAATTTTTTCGAAAAAAAGTTTCAAATAAAAGTTTTAGCTCTCAGTGAAAGGAACACATATGCAAATTTTAAAGAAAATCGTTAGAGCCGTTTTCGAGAAAATCACGAAAAACGAAAATTCTTCATGTAAAGTCCCCTTAAAAATAAAAGAAAATAGTCGCCAATCTTATCCTCACATCTTCAGAAGGTACCTGACCCAAATACGAAATTTTGTTTTCATACGATTTTCCGTTTTGGAGCTGGAGTGTTCACAGACAGACAGACAGACACACAGACATGTTTCCAAAAATAGTATTTTTGGATTCAGGGGGCCTTGAAACGTGTATATATGCTAAAAACTCAACTTCGAATTTTGGGGTCGAAAACAATACTTCCTCTACCTATAGTACCTATAGTATGGGCAGAGGAAGCAAAAAAAATTGAAAATAAATAAGAGTCAGGTACCCCGTTTGATAAAATTCCAAAAAAGTAGTTAATTCAAAAAATACCTATAGGCAGGCGTACAGGCTGAGGTAGATTTTGAAGTGCTTTTGGCTTAATTTATTGTCGCTGCTCAGCACTCTTCTGCTTTAGCCTTGCCATGACAAACCCGCAATAATAACTGCAAAAAAGAGGAAAGAGCACTTTTTCAAACATTCAAATCTCGCCTTATATGTGAGCTATCGAGAAACTAGTTATTGATTTGTAGAGTACTCATCAAGAGCTTTTCAACGATACCACACAAGACGTGGTTTCAACAATTTCGAATTTCAATCCCCCCACCCCCACTTGTACCCCCAAAACCCCCGAATCGTTGGTGTCTCTGTGAACTCCGTAGGGAGTACTTTAATTTATTCAAACAAAGTTTCCCTCTATACTTCATAGGGGCCGAGATATAAATTTTTCAAAATTTCAACCACTCCCCCGATCCCCCCTTTGGGTCAATTTTGCTCATTATCAAACTTGTCCGAACTATTGGGCCTAGAAATAACATAATAAAATTTGATTAAAATATCTTCAAAATTACAGCCGCTAGCATGTAAAGATATATGTATATAAATATATTATAGGCCTATATATATAAATATACAAAAAAAAATTTCAATCGTCGGTGGTTTCATACTTAGGGAGTCATGAAACGTAAAGATATGAAAGAATTTTTTGAAAGTCATGACATGGTATTGATCCCAATAGGTAATCTAAAAAAGAAGTAAATACAATGAACTATTTACCTGCTGTTCTTGTCCACAGACAGACAGACAGATGCCATTCCAGAAATACTTCTTTCTGTTTCTAGGCTTCGTGATTCCTGGTATCTCGATTTTGACTTTTTATCACGGATCATAATGGGCTACTTTCTCTACACTATGTATTTGCGAGAAAGTGAAAATTATTGTAATATTGTATTACATAGTGAGACCAAATTGTATATGAGAGTTGTCCAGCCGAGGTAGCAAGTTAGAGGATGTGCGCTATTGCGAGACTGCAAAGTAATGATGCTTGTTTTGTTCACAGAGTGTGCACGGGTCTGACCGAAGCAGCCTATCAATTGCTCACAGCTGAAGTGTATGCCGAGTGGGTGTGTGACAAGTGTTTATCTTCCAAGAACATACCGTTAGTGAAATTCAAACCCTAGTGACACAAGGACAACACACAAACTCATGTTTCCTGCTTGTGAGCGTGAGTGTGAGTGTGAGTGAGTGAGTGAGTGTGGTAGTGAAAATGTGTGCGAGGGTTGGGGCTTATCGACTTCCACTGGTATTCTCACACCTGAATGTGTACATCTCATACCATTGCTCAACCCTGTAATGCCTGGATTTTGATTTAACAGGTAAATATGATTTTTAAAAAGTCATGTATATGTACACACACACACTAATTGATGCAAGAAATAAATTTCTGCATGTTTTACAAATTTAACATTTTGGATCCTTTTGACCCTCTGTGGGCCTTTCTTCAGACTTTGTTGTAAAAATATGCAAATTATGCCTTTAAAATTATAAACGTTGTAGTGAAGAACAAAACCTGTTTTTTATAACCTGACTGTGTTGGCTATTCAGGTTTGGCTGCGTTGTGTTTTTAGTATCTAACGTTTCGGAATCCTGTCGTGTCCTTCTTCGGTGAATGATTCACACTAAAACGACCTGCCTGTAATGAAGAATCAACCGTTGCAGTTGTCATGACGTCAGTGGGTGCATTCCTTAAAAACACAATTTTCACTCCTGCTAACAAATTGGAAGGCTTTTTAAGAAGAGAGAAAGATGAAATCAACATTTTACATAAAGCGGGGGTCTACTCAATTCCATGTATGTGTGGAAACGTATACATAGGACAAACGGGACGCTCTCTGGATGCCAGAAGAAAAGAACACTGACTACTCCGCCATAGCATCTCATTCTGACTAAACGGGCCACAAAATAAATTTTTTCTACTAAAACGTGAAAATCGAAAATTCCCTAGACTTGTTACAGAAGCCATAGAAATTATTAAACATCCTCATAACATAAACAGGGAAGATGGGTACAAGAACAATGACATCTGGCGGGAAACTGTGAAAACTTTAAAGAATGCACCCACTGACGTCATGACAATTGCGACTGTTGATTCTTCATTACAGGCACTTTGTTTTGGTGTGAATCATTCTCTGAAGAAGGACACGACAGGATGTCCAAAACGTTAAGCATTAAAAACACGATGCGGCCCAACCCGGATAGCCAATATAATCAGTTTATATATGACATCGGCCTTGGAAGCCTACGAACTTTTTTAAAACCTCTTTTTGTATAATACCTGGGAGGGGGAAATTGCCATGTGTTACGCCCCAACTCTCGTACGCATATGTATATGAGTAGCAGAGAGAGAGAGAAACTTGTGATTAAAGAAATATACAAATGTTTGTAATCTATGCATACCTCTTTCTTGGAATTTCTGTTTTAATACTTAACCTGCTCTTCTTCTTGAAAAGAGTGTTGATTTTATTTTAGATAATAGGCAGCTAACCCTTGTTTTAAATCAGTACGTAGTGTATACAATAATTGTGTTCATATTGCATATTTATTTACAAAATTTAAAAGTTTTGCGACTTTATATTATACAGTATTTTGAGATAATTTTTGTACATTGGATGCATAGCCAGGGTTTTTCTTCTTACTATATCGCATAACTGTATGGAAAACATAAGAGCTTTTTAAAGTAACTTTTTCAAGTTCCCATCTTCTTCACAAAACAAATTTCCTGAGGTCTTGTAAAAATCTTCATAGTTAACAGATCATCTTTTACTGAGTATGCTAACTATAAAAGGAAAAATGTGCATAGTTTATTTTTTATCATGTGAATAAATATATTAGCAATAAAATTTGTTATACATTATAAAATTTTTTGATATCATTTGTTAATGTAGACTACTGTACCTTCTTTACTCTACAGGGAAGCGTTGAACTTTGGCATGTCTTGGATTCGCTATTTAAAAAATTCCGCTGACATCTACCTGCTTACACTCGAAACAGAGTCACAGTGCTCGTCCATTTCCACCCCGGCAACTTCAACAACACTGGTTAAGATATCAGCCATTTCATAAAATATGGGAATTTTTCCCTCAAAGAGAGTAGTTATAAAATTATTGTAATTATGTGGTCAAAAATAAGTTTAAAACCTCAAATTCTCGGAATATTAAGGACTGAAGTGGTTTCATGTGTAAAATCTATTGATTTACTTATTTATTGCTTTCAGTTACTTTTTTTTTTGCCATTCTTAGGACTCTTCAATACCAAGTAGTCAAGAGTAATCACTAATCAGCTATGTCCATTATCATTTTAGAAAATATACATATTAAGGTACAATTTGGTATGAGATTAACTTAAAAAAATATGTGCGGTTAATTACTACGTAAAATAACAAACAAGTGACCTTTTGTCCCACCCATAATGGTGATAGTTTTGTTCAATTATTAAGTGCCAGTATGGTACTTTATGAGATTGTGTGGGGGACGAAAAATGTCTGTCCGTCTGTTCGTCCGTCCGTCCGTGTGTCTGTACGCGCTCTAACTCAAATACGCTTTATCGAATTTTAATGAAACTTGGTATACGCGTTTATAATGTCCATGGGAAGAACCCTATTGAAATTGGACCAAATCGGTTCACCGGTACCGGAGTAAAACCCAATTTAGTGTATATTTTAAAGGCACCATAACTCACATACGCTTTATCGGATTTTCATGAAACTTGGAATACCTATTTATAATGTCCATGGGAAGATGTCTGTTGATATTGGACCAAATCGATTGGCCGGTACCGGAATAATACCCAATTTCGTGCCCTTTTATGGTATCATGGCGCGGTAACTCAAATACGCTTTATCGGATTTTCATGAAACTTCGTATACTTATTTATAACAATCATGGCAATAAGCCTATTGAATTTGGACCTAATCGGTTGTCCAGTACGGAAATAAAGAGTAATTATCAGTCAAATTTATTATAATATTTTGGTTCATTTCGAAGCATTTTGATTGGCTCGCGGCCAACCAATCAGCGGGCGAGTCCCGTAACTAAGGTAAATAAAGGGAAATTCTGGAACAAGCCTTCAATTCCTGTCGAAACCTTCTTTAGTAAAGGAGGGTAAAAAGAAGGCACCTTCTTCAAATGCAAAATCAAATTCTCGGTTCTTTCTTATAGCGTCATCAATTAATTACAGCTTATAAAGCTTCCTTCAGTTGCCATGGACAGTTGACTTCTACATGAAAAACAAATGTTCCCATATGCACGATTATAGATGAAATGCTGTTGTATAATGACTAATTATTTTGCTAAAATTGATTACAAATAGATTAAAGCATTGAATTTTACTTCAGCCTATGTCAGATTTATAATCCCTGACCTCTTAATAAATAAAAACAATAACTTCTGAGAATTTTCATAAGTTGGTACGCTGCTTTAGTGAGGGCCAAATTCGCATTTATTACTCGAATATCGCGAATATTATGTTACCAATGAATGAAATTATTCTATATTGTAACATAAGAAAACTAGAAAGCTCGAAATATAGCCTAATTTCGAAATACGGTGATTTTTCTTTTCTGTGAGCTACGACGAGATAGTATTCTTTGGTATTGGACACTCAAAAGTCGCAGTGTGGTTTGGTCTTGGGGTAAGATGCTTGTCTAGTAATCAAGAGATATCACGTTCGAGTCCACCCTGAAGCAAAATTTTTTTTTTATTATTATCAATTGTGTTAAATTGAGCTTATTCCATTCTTGTGTCCTATTTTGTCAATGTGCTTAAATAAGTATTACATTTTTCTTTAAAAAAAACTGGGAATTCATTGTCTTTCATTGACCTACATCATTCCTAAATAATAACATAAGCCTATAAATGTTATTTCACGAACAGAAACTAGCTGTAAAGTTATTGCATAAGCCTATACTCAGAACAAAACTTCATACCGCTAGGTGGAACTATCCTCTTCTTATTGGCTTACTGTACTATTTCATTGTCAATGCATTTTGTAAAATGTTTACATATTTTAAGAATTAGTATATCAGTGTATACCAATATGAATTAAGGTTAAGAATCAACTTTAGACCTTTGTTCTTCCGTAAGCCCTGCTTAATGAATCGATCTGGAGTTTAACTCGGAGATCTATTTAAAAAAAAATAAAAATAAAAAAATAAAACTTATTTTCTGTATATCATAACTGCAATTATTACTGATTAAAAAAGCATACTGGCACTTTGTTATATCAGTTTACCTGATTTTATTATTGATGAGTTAATTAAATGTTCTGACAACCTGGAAACAGTTTATAATTCATATTTAATCCCTCATACCTTCTTTAATAACAACATTAAATCCCTAACAGTAATAGCAGAACAGCAAATGAACTTCTGATTTGCATCATTAAAATCAGTGTGCAAATTATGTCCCACCCGTAATTTGAAAAACAAATTTTAAATATTTAAAACAAATTTTAAATAATGCTTTGCTTGTAGTGTGGAGGAGAAGGCATTGTAAATTTTACAGAATGTGAAGAACCATTTCTAGTTTATTATTTATGATATGTAATAATCAAAAATAGTTTTTATAATTTGCTAGAATGTCCCACCCGTAATTATGAAATGGCTGATATGGTTACCTATACATGTTGAAGATTAAAAGGAAAAAGGTGCACCATTTGTAACTCTGTTGTTGGGACTGTGTTTAGCTGACAGAGCATAAAATCGGGACTGTGTTTAGCTGACAGAGCATAAAATCGGATGGAGAGAGTGCAATAAAGAACGCGTTCGATGGTCACTTCCTGTTTCTCATGTTATGTGCCATTCACAGTGCATCACATAAACTTTAAACATAACGTAAAATTAAAAGTTAACTTGGAACTTTGCAAATGTTAAGTTTATGTGAAAAATGCAAAACAACCAACCAGAACTCTCAATCCACAGGATAAAATGGCTGCCTCAGATGAAAGTAGCTTTCACTAAACACTTGTGTACAAATTGAAATCATATAATGTACGTAGACATACAAAATGAACAGTTTATATGGGCTGTAGTTCATTTCTTGGGAAATTAATGTCCATAATTGGTTGTTACGAATGTTAAACTTTCATTGTCAGTGCTCGATGCCATGCTAAAGTTCGTGTTAAGTTTTATGTTCTTAAGTTGTGGTTAATTTTCATTGTGAATGGCCCATTATTATTATTATTATTATTATTATTGTTATTAATATTGTTGTAGTTGTTATTATTATTATTATTATTGTTATTATTATTGTTATTAATATTGTTGTAGTTGTTATTGTTATTATTGTTATTAATATTGTTGTAGTTATTGTTATTATTATTATTATTATTATTATTAATATTTATAATAAGGAACAAAAGGAATAATAAGGAAGGATCAAAAGCAGAAGAGAGCTGCTAATTATAATGATTTTGAGACCGATATCCTCATAGAATGAGTTTGTAATTATAAGAAAACAACTGTTAAGAGTAAAGAAGAAAGAAGAAAGAAGTAACAGGAATTCAGTTTCATTGGAGGTAAGATTAGCCGCTATTCACCTATGTAATTCTAGAAATTAAGTGTAGTTTGTAATAAACAAAACCAGCACTAACTAGAAATACTTAGCAGTAAAGTAGAGAAACCTAGCCATAACCAATAACTGTGTTATTTTCTCCCTAGGTATCTCTTTGTGGAATGAAGAACATGAAGAGAAAAGCAAGGAAATGATGTGCTGACAGGAAATTGTACATGAATTCTCATGATGCAACTGAAAGTAAGTCTATTATCCCCAACATTATTAATTGCAATCACATCAGGCTATATTATATACATTGAAATTGCAATATAGGGTATCCTGTTTAAAATAACTTCGGGTGTCTTTGTTCGCTTAAACCTTGGTACCCTTCACATGGGCCCCAATTCCCATGCAGGCACTGGAGAGGTGCAATTGCAATTTCACCTTATATTCCAATGCAGAACTGGAATTACATTGTTTTCCTCTCTTTCTTATAGTTGCCTAATAGCATGGAAGATAGCAATGCTGAAGTGATTCCTGTGGACAGTTATCAGTTGGAAGTGATGAGAAAGAAATGGAAGTGAAAGATTTGAAACTATCCATTAAAGAAAAATTAAAATACTGGAGAAACACGAGTGAAAAAGAAGAAGATGACTTGAACAGTGAGTATAACCTTTACATAAGTTCTTTATATCGTATGTGAGTTTCTATATTGTGCAAAACATGCAATACCAAATAGCCTGTGTTATCTTACTTTAGATCCTTAAGAATACGCTAAGGTCCTTGAAATTATTATTTTGGTTCTATACTTTTTTTCTGTACTTTTAAATATTATAACAATAAAAATATAAGAATATTATAGGAGAAAAATTCCTCCGACACTGGGACTTGAACCCAGGACCTTTGGCTATTCGCGCCAATGCTCTACCAACTGAGCTAAGCCAGAGTTCAATTCACAGCGCCGGATGGAACCTCTCTCCTATGACTGATTGCCCTAATGGTCTACCTCACAGACAGACAAGTTATGTCATATGCAGTACAGTGAGGCACACTAATTAGTGATTTTTATGACTGGGCTCCCACTGTTTTTGTACAGTTGACATTCAAGATAGATATATAAGCTTTCATGAGCCACAGATTATTGTCTCTGTTGGACATTACATGAGAATTTTTCTCCTATAATATTCTCATGTAATGTCCAACAGAGACAATATTCTGTGGCTCATGAAAGCTTATATATCTATAATAAAAATATAGTAATAACAATAATAACAAACATTAGCTATTTATGTATCAAGTACACAAATAACGCTTTAACGAATGAATCTAGTACAGCAGCCAAGGCCGAAATACTGGATGAGTCCAATAAAGTTTTGCGTACGTGGTGCATACAATATTATTTTAGTAAAAGCTCTCTAAATTATATGAAATGAAACAAAAATACTGTATAATTAATTATAATGAAAGGTAGTCAATAACTTCATATTCTCACAGCCAGCTGAATCGCAAAACAACAATGAACCGTACATACCAATACAAAATGTGGTATAGATGCTTTATATATGAGTCTCTTTTTGTAAACAATAATGCATACGAACTGGTATTTGTGAAAAGCCTGTGATATATGAATGATAATCTCGAGGAAATTTCAATCCAAGCCAGAAACATTGAATTGGAGCTCGTGCCAGCAACTTCATGGTAGAAGTAGAATATGACAAGGAATATATTGCAATTAAATGCTGGTGCATCCATGGTAAACAGTGTTTCTCTTGTGAAGAAAGTTCTGAAAAGTTGCTGACTTATATGATGAAGTAGGCTACCGTGTTTTGTGAAAACCCCTGGTAAAGTTTCGGATTATCATGATGAAACATGTTGACTTAAATTTGTTGTTTTATGACCATGTTAAAGTTGGTGTGACTGGTCAATGCCATCTGGATTTTGTTTATAGATTGCTTTGATGCCTTTAAAGTACTAGGCTGATAAAACTGCATTCAAAATGCAGTTTTATGCAATTTTAGCGGCCTAGGTTGCTAAAATGCAATTTTTCGGCATGTTACAAGTCCGACAAGCAACTGTTTTAGAGAGCGTATACTAAAAAATAATATGCAGCTTCTTTTTTGTTTACAGTATGTTAGATAAAATAAAACACACGTGTTATGACATTCTAAGAGAATAGTGCTAGTGAATTATATTTGCTACTTCTCATACAGCTATCATTAAGTTTTCTTGACATTTATGAGATTCTTATGCAGTTGTCATATGTTGGCCTGCTTGATTTTAAAAAAATGTGGTATATAGAAATAGTTTACACTTGCATCCTTTGTCGTCAGTGTTTGTTAGTTCAGAGGAAATATATTTCCTTAGTATTTGCAGAACAAAATACAATAAGTAAAATATTGCAATTTGTTGTGTAGAATATCCCATGTGATGTCAGTTCAGAAAGTCAATAAATAGCATGTCTATCAGAGGTGTACATATTCTGATTTTAGCTTGCTTGCCCCTTTCTAACTCTGCAACCAGCCACAGCTTTTAACTTGCTTGACAAGAGAGCAAGCTTCGTAGGAACAATGAAATGAAATACTGTCGCTATGAGTCACAAGCTCTTCATAACCTGGTGGGTTTCACGGGGCCTAAAGAAACTGCAAGGCCTGGCAGAAAGAATATGGAACTGGGTATATCAGTGCACTGGTAAGTCGTGCAGTTACGTAGTTGGGGAACTTCAGATGTGTTTAGAGAATTTTACCCTGAAGGAAGCCGAGGAGAAACTAAAATGTGGAGAGTTTGAATTATCAATGAACAAGTCCGGCATGGGAAAAATTTTCAAACATTTTCGAGAAAACATAAAAAAAATCAATAATAACAATAACAATTATAAAAATAATAAATGTGTTAAGACGCTAAAGCGATTTTTAATACTTTATCCACCTTTTATTTACCTGCTTGATGAATTTCTTCTACCAGCATGTAGCATGAGGTTGAAAAGGTGTAGAGTTCTGAAATACTGTCCTGTCATGGACAGAACCTGGCCATCTAGCTGTAACGGGGCGGGGGTATATATGTGATACTCTGTGCACTGTATGCAGCGGGTGCCTCTCGGACTTATAAAATCTCTACGCAACCCCTCGCTTCTGCATACTCCTCGTGCCCAACCCCGTCACCACATCAGGATTTTGGGCCTACCTTCTGCATCGTTCCATCTCTGGTTGTCGGCTTCCTTGTTCTCCTGTTGCTGTAGAGAGATATGCAGTTGGTTCTAGAATATCCCCCAGACCACAACCCTCAACACCCCTTGCTCCATTAGTAATGATAAACACATATTACTAGCTAAACCCTTTTATTACCCTATTAAACATATATACATATAGTTACACACGATACGACCCTTTTACTCTCCATCGCACGCATTCGGCCTACTTAATATCCGCCGCCATAGCCCCTGAACAACACACTCTACTCCAGCATACTGCCACTACTCGACTGTACACTCCCTTGCTGGTCTGTACCACGCCAAGCTGCTTGCGTCTTGCATCCGGGGAAAAACGCCAACTTGCATTTCCCACGATCTGAAATGCTAAGGAAATGCTCTAAACGCTAAACTTGCATTATCTCAAGGCTGTACAAAGCTGTACCCTTACATAGCTACAATATCCCTGATAAGTAAATTACCATCACTTATTGACTGGCAATTTATGGAGAAGAATCCTTTCGTATTTCTAAATATCTCTGCATTTTCTCCACCCAGAGATTGGATGGGAATATGAGTGCACGAACTACGCTATACACCCTGACATCTAGTGGCTTCAATACTAAGCCTTCATTCTGTCTCAGGATCCTTATTTATTTATTGACATTATCTTTTCTGACGCATGGAGTTATGGGGAAAATACTATTTTGCGAATTGCTGATTTCACAAACACGTCATTGTACATTCAACACTTTCCTCACCTCTTGAAGAATTCCATATGTGCTAATTTCTGACACTCCCGTGAACTCTGATGTCAATTTCATGGACTGAAAGTTGAACGAACTTTTCACAAAACTTATTAAATACGTTTAAAAGTAGGCCTATAGTTTTCTCCACTTTTGGATGCCTTACCTCTCTTATGTTTTACAACACAAAATGGTGAAGCATGTTCTGCTAAGACTCTTCTTTATGCTTAAAAAAAAGTCATCCAATGTAAAAATATTGAGCCTATATTATATAATATTCTATTCCAGGAGGAAAATGACTTATTTGATAACCAAACCGTTTTGACGCATAATTAATTATTATGCAATACTGTCACCACGTTATATTATTGCACTGCATTAAAATCGTTGTATATTAAATGTCACTACATAAAATTGCGAGGATGATTCATCATAAGTAATTATCCAGTTCGGCATCCAATTTATTCTTTGTCCAAATACCTCACACTTACGCTGTTGATTTGCACTTACCATATGCGCGATTCTGCTGAAATGTGGTTTCTGTGGTTGACAACACTGTAGGAAGAGAGGCAAGCCAGCTATGTTTTCTTCCTCCAACCCTTACTTTCCCCTAAAATCAGCACCCAAGAAATCGCTTGCAGGTAGTATATGAAACTGGAAAAATCTTTAAGGGGTATGCATACCCCCTAGTACCCCCAGAAAAAAAAATACACTACTGAAATGTGACTCTTTTACTGCAGCTGCTTTTTATTCCTTGTATAAAACAAGTTTTGTCCCCAGTTTACATTGGGGGGCTATGCTTGTTGACGGATCTTACAAAACATGAACTTTTTATTACACTAGAAATATTATATATAATGGTCTCTCGGGCTTCCAACCGGGTTAAAGTATGGATTATTTCCGAGCTTTCGGCTGCTGTCAGCAGCCGAAAGCTCGGAAATAATCCATACTTTAACCCGGTTGGAAGCCCGAGAGACCATTATATATAACCAATGCCGGGAAAGTCTCAAGACTAGAATTATTGTAAGTAGAAAATTTTCAATAGAAAAACTGACATTGTGGCAAAAAGCTTTCATTACCTAAGGAAAATGGAAAAACGATTTCATTACCTAAGGAAAATGCAAGTGGTCGGCAAATTGTGTATCTTGATGAAACTTTGTTAAATGTGAGCCACACAAAAGGAAACTGTGAAATTGACTTCCCTATGATTATTCCCCTTGGTGAGGGTTAGAGGTTCATTATAGTAAATGTAGGTATTCTGAAGGGCCTTCTTTATTTTCTGTCAAGATAACCAATACGATCCGAAATCCACAAAAGTGGTGTTGTGTGAACTTATCAAGCTGAACAAGGACAGATTTAGATAACACGTAACAGGCACCTCGTGGCTTCCTTCTAATCACTGTAATTTCTACGCAAAAGAACTAATACTGGGCTCAAGTCAAGAAAGATTTAACTAAACATAATTTTTACTTTCAGGTCCAGAGATGTGTAATTGCTTTATCGAAAGTAACACTTGCAAATTGGAAAAACGGTGTGTGAAAATGTGGAAAAGGAAGTTTTATTGGGAGAAAGATGGACTGAATGGCCATGGATACAGAGCAAGGAGGAAGAAAGAGAGGGTGAGTACATGTACTGTCTCCTTCTTGACACGTGCCTTGTTGCTTATCAAACTCGTTAGTCGCTCGGAAAGCCGGTTTGAATCCTTGTGTCAGAGAAATTTCAAAATTCATTAATGGAAAAATTGAGTTAAATTTACGTTTGAACTCCTCCGTCATCCTGTGAATAGAGTTTTATTAAAATTTAACATCTTGAATGTACAGATACTTGAAATCACTTGGGTTTTGCAGACGATATATGTTCACAATAAGTTAAAGCAGCGTTCCTCAACCTTTTTGAACCCGAGGACCACTAAAATGTCTAAAAGATTTTACGAACCCCTAATTTTACATCCCATTTTTAAATGTAGGCTATATGTAGGCCTATATTCTTAATAAAGGGTCTTTATTATAAGTTGAGACCGGGCGACTGGTGTTTTCACTCTCCGCTACGGAGTCCGCATTAGCCGCCGGTGACGCGTGCGCGGCTTCCCTGCTTAAAGTGTAGGCTATATAAAGTATTACATATCTTACCTTATAACATATGTTGGAAGTGTCGTCCTTCCTGTGTTATACAGGCATTGTATCTGGAAACCACATTCTGGCTGACGCGAGTGAGTTCTTCCACTGTAATGCCCCTAATTTCATTCGTAATGTTTTCTTTCAGCTCCTCCAATGTGTGAGGATTTGTTCGATAAACCTTATCTTCATCACGTACACGTCCAGCAGACTCGTACTTAAAATAATGTTTACACACAAAAATACGATGCTGCAGCGAAATGGGTCTCACCATGTTGACACTTTAACAATAACTGCACGTGCCGATGTTGCATCAAGGTCAGACCGGCTGCGCGCGCCTTCCGTCGCCCGGTCTCAACTTATAATAAAGACCCTGTATATAATTAATTATAGGTCATTATAACGAAATACATTTTTTCTTAATTCGACGGAAACACAGTTATTGAATTGGAATTAAACTATTGACAGTAAAATTATATTTTGAACAGACTTTAATATGTATTACCAATTTGATAATATAATTACGATAACTTTTAATGAGATGGTTGAGCTTGTCGCCTCTTGCAGAGTTCCTGGATATTTGGCTCAGTATTAGTCAAATTTAGTCAAAGATCAGCAGATACATTAAGTCGGTTTCTGTATTTTGTTTTTAGTTAAACGAGCGATGCAAATCCCTTCTCATAAAGATAGGTTGTTGAAAACTGCATGGCACCTCTAATAACAAATTCCGACAAAGTCTTATTTTTTAGGGTTTTGAATGAAAGAGGGAACCACAGACGTCAGTGCATCAGGGGTTTGAAAATGCGGTTCGTAACTGCAAAAGTAAGGAAACTTGCAATATGACCTGTATTTTCAAAGATTTTTTAAACTTTGACAATCTAGTGTCTATTTTAAGTGAAAAATGTTTACTTCTTTACTTCCCATTTACTTTATGATATTTTTTAAAATTAATTATGTCTGCGGACCATCTGCACCATCTTCGCGGACCATAGGTTGAGAAACGCTGAGTTAAAGCAAAATATGATAATTTATAACTAGGGACCGGATTTTTAGGTTTTTACCTATTTTTTTTCCTTACTTCCAAAACAAAAATCGCTCATACACTTTTTCGAATCATGTCCATAGGATTCAACCACATTAATTCTGTGGCACCTAAAAATACCTAAATGGGGTATAAAAACCTAAATATACCTAAACGGGATATAAAACCTAAAATATCTCATTTAGGCTGCTTTTTTGGCTTTTTTGTTTGTCAGTTGAGATATCGATATTTTGCGGAGAGACAATAACTTTGTCGTGTTGAAATTAATACCACCAGCGTTTCGTTCAACCCGTTGTCGTCTAGGATGGACAGTATCAAGAGACGAAGTGTAAGAGTACCGGCGTATTCCTTTTAAAATATCAGTACGAACAACCATTGTTGCCGTGTATGAACAAGGATATAGATTTCTGTGTTTTAAAGCGCTTGTTTGCCTTTAGTACTTCCCTGTCATTCATACTGAGTGGTCACACTGTGAGTTTTAAGAAGACGTGTTAATTATGCCGAAACAAATGAAATTGAGTTTATTACGGCAGTGGATTGGCGATGACCTGAATTTCATCTTCCCCTTCTTCTTCTTCTGAGGTTGTTTTATGACGTTGCACCCCGCGGGTTTCTACGTCTGCTCTGTCCTAAAGCAAGTTTATACAAACTTAAGTCAATTTTGTTAAGTTAAACTTTACAAGTGCTATGTATTGAATCCTATGTAGCACATTCAAATTCATTAAACCAATAATTCTACTCGAAAATGATATTTTGGACAAAAAACCTAAAAACACCTATTTCACGTAATGGAAAACCTAAAACAGTGTTTTTAAAAACCTAAAAATCCGGTCCCTATTTATAACTGATTATTTTTGTCAGTTCATACAGATTTCATTCTCATGTTTTCCATAGATACAATTGGTGAAGGAAGTGGGATAAAACCAGAGGAACCCCAATCTGAAAAGGCCTCCTCCTTTACAGCATACGTTATTATGTGATGTGCAGCAGGGTTGTTAATGAGCTTCCTCCCTGCTTTATAGGAGTGCGAAAGTTACGGAGACCTTTATTTCTTTTGATACAGATATTTTAAAACTATTTAAACAATGTATATATTACAATATTTTGAAAACCAGTAAGTGAAATCATGTATAGAAGAATAATTGTAGAGACATTAATCTTCCTTTCTTCAAACTTAATTCAAGACCAATGTGAAATATTTGTATATTATGAGAAAGCAAAATGCCACTTAATGTAATCACAGATAATGTTGTCACCTCGAAGAAGTCCCGTACGGATTAATATTCGTACATTGAAAAAATGCTGTTTATTGTGATCAAAGATTCGGTTTATGTTATACATTTTCCGTTTTTGTGGCTTTATTTCCAAGTACTGCACGTTATTCAAAATTTTGTTTTTTAAGGATTTAGTTTCTAACTCAACTGAATTGCGTTGTATTAGAAGTAATGGTATGTTTCCACCTCATAGGAAGAGCAGTTTGAGGGGGTGGTATACCCTTACTTTCTTTTTTAAGCAGTAAAACATGTTTCACACGTCCGTTTAGTTATTGCTTTAGATTTTTTGAAGGTCACAGTGATGACATGCAGTGATGGCTAGTGTAAAATAAAAAGACTTGGACAGATAGGCATTAGATGTTTTGCTAAGCTGTGTTCACCACAAGTTAGTAAACTTCCAGAAAAGCTATGAGTATAAAATATTGATTAATGAACTCCAAAAGGGAATTATGACAATTCATTAAGTTGAATATCGTGTGTTGCGCTTTCCGCGTTGTTCGTTTTTCCCTCCTGTCGCATGGCCTCATATGTTCTGAGAATGACCTGTATTTTACGTCTTTTATAGGAAACTTGTGAATTTAAAGCATTAAAACTTTAATTTTAACTGCATACGGGTCCTGACGTTTTTTATTTGATTGACTGTATCTGAAAGGGCTAAACACAAGAGGTCAAAAAAAAATAATACCATATGAAGGGTACAGGGGAAGAAGGCGGAATGTCAGTAAATCAAAGTTTTGCAGGAAACGATTTTTAAAGTTTGCGTACTCTAAACGCAGATGTATGAAATCAATTATGAATACATTTTCATTCTACAGTAAGAATAATGTGTTTTGTACACGTGGTGTGAATATCAAGTTCTGAAATTAACTCAATCATGTAAAAAAATCGTAAAATGCGAAAAAATGTCCAACGGTACAGGGGAAGAAGGCGGAATGTCAATAGATTAAAGCTTTGCAGGGTACGATTTTTAAAGTTTGAGTACTCTAAACGATGATGTATGAAATCAATTATGAATACATTTTAATTCTGTAGTAACAATAATGTGTTTTGTAGACGTGGTGTGAATATCAAGTTCTGAAATTAACTCCAACTTGTAAAAAAAATCGTTAAATGCAATGAAATGCACAAACATTTTGAGGTAGTACTTGAAAAGGTATAGTTATGATTTATGTGGTCATCGCCTACATTTTTACATAACTTTTAAGTTATTAAAAATTGCAATTAAACATTAATTACATTATGAGACATTAATTGCCGTACATTAATTATTCCTTATGAGGAATTGACTGATAGAACATCTGATCAGTGTGGAACAAAATTTCGTCAAATGGTTTACATCTGCGTACATCTCCTTTGAAAGTGGGATAAAATCTAAAACAAAATAAACGCAAAGCAGGTAATGATTAGGTTTATAAAAATTAAAGGAGTAGAAAAGATATTTCCTTAAAATTTTAGGAATTACTGATTTTTTGTGCAGTAAAAGGTCGAAAAAAATATATTTCTACACGTAAACAAACATGGGTTGTGTCATTAGTAAAGTAGAAACACTTAGGCGCATAAAATCGAAGGCAATGATTAATTTTTAATATCATTACTAGGGTCCGATTTTTAGATTTTATATAAAAAAGTTATTCCTCAGATCCGCGAGCGACCCCTGGTATTCACAGCGGTTTTGTTACGGGGTGCGCCAGTCCCCTACCTACTTCAACCTAAGGAAATACACACACACCCAGTCCTGAACCCGGGAAAGATATTTTTCTCTACTGAAAAATCCCCGACCCGGCCGAGAATCGAACCCAGGCCGCCCAATGGCTGGCAGTCACGCTACCAACTCACCCACGGCGGCGGACAGATTTTATAAACCCTGTGTTAATTTTTTGAACATATTAAAATAGTTTAATTCTAGTTTGTTTTATTATTGTCAGACAACACTCACTAATAATGGAATCTGGATAAACGTAACATTACACCACCTAGAAATTAACGCGCCAAACTGTCACGTCATTTTCCTGTCGGCATTTTCATTTGCGGTCTGGTCGGATTATATTATTGTTTATTGCGGGTAAATAGTAGTTTGCACTTTTAAACCCAAGCAGATGGCAGACTCTGTTGCCAAATTAATCTAATAACAATAGTAATATAATACGAAATTTCAGCGTTTCTTTGCTCTCGTTTCCGACTGACATTTGGCAACGTTTTGTAAATATACTTCAGCACGCGACTATTGACGAGTATGTCCTTCTTGGATTAAATAAACATTATTTTCATAGCCCGCACCGGTGCGTTAGAGGACAGTGAGTGCCATTGTCTCCTGACTCGCCGCCTTATTTCGCCGTGACGCATGGACATTCCGCCTTCATCCCCTGTACGGTGAAATTTAAACTGCTATTTTCTCCTTATCGTACAATTTTTTCACCGGTTTCATAAGCAACACTAAAAGAGTGCTCAGTCAGCTACCAGATGGGCTTGATAACTAAATTTCCGATTTTTCTTGACATTCCGCCTTCTTCCCCTGTACCCTTCATATCTATAGACACTATCCTCTTTGGGATTCAAACATGATGCTTCTAATTGGGTAGATAAAACATGTTTATGGTTGGCTGTGAAACCCATAGCTTAGAAAATAAAAAAATCTATAAATAAAAAAAAAGGATAATCAGAAATTTAAAAAAATAAAAAATGAAAGATCAAAAATTTAAATTCCAAAATTAAATATTCGAAGGTCCAAATTTAAAAAATCCAGTGTTTCAAATATGAAATATTAAAAAATCCAAAATTATAAAATTGCAAATCCAAAATAACAAAATTGTTAGATCCAAAATTTAAAAAATCCCAGTTATCAAAGTTAAAAAATTCATAGATACAAAATTTAAATTTCAAAAAATCAATTCAGAAATAAAAGAAATTTCAAGATCCAAAATAAAAAAATCCCATAAATTAAAAAATTCAAAAATAAAAAATTTAAAGATCCAAAATATAAATATACCCAAAATAATAAAAATCAAGAAAGAAAAAACTATAAATTTACAAAATTAAAAATCAATAATTAAAAAATAGAATTAAAAATGAAAAGTTAATAAGTTGTATATCCAAAAAAAATAAAAAAATTCAACAATCCAAAAATTTAAAATTCCAAAATAAAAAAAAAATCCAAAAATCCGAAATTAAAACAATTAATAAATCCAACATTTTTATATATATATATTTTTTAATTTGATTCTTTGAATTTTTTAAAATTATTTAATTTGAGATACAGTGATACCTCGAGATACGAGTTTAATTCGTTCCGTAACCTTGCTCGTACGTCAATTTGCTCGTATCTCAAAGCAATTTTCCCCATTGAAATTAATTGAAATGCCTTTAATCCGTTCCAGCCCCAAAAATGCTACCCAAAATTGTTTTTGTATAAATAAGAAAAATGTATTTATAAATTACAAATATTGTATAAAAACATAATAAAAGAGAATGTAAAGCCAAAAAACTGGTTTTATAAAGTGTACATACATATTTGTTACACTTTCTTCGGACCCATGGTTATAAAAAGAAATGTGATAAAGTATGTAAATGCACAAAAAGCGCAAAGCCCTAGAAAAACTTAGCAAAGATGCTTCGACAGCGAGGTAAACAAGTACACTGGGGGAATACGTGGGATAATGCACGAGACGCACGAGGCGCAGGCGCAGTAAACTGGTGGGCCGTGTGCAGCGTAGCAGCTGGCCGTTCCTCGTATCTCAAATGTCGCTCGTATTTCGAAACAAAACTTCGCTCGCTCGACAGCTCGTATGTTAGGGCACTCGTATCTCGAGGTACCACTATATAAGAATTTCCATGCAAGAATATGGCGGATTTGAGGCATATAGCCACAGCCTTCTATACATGTTTGTTTTGGAACAAAACTGACTAAATAATCAAGAAAATACATGGATAGACAAGAGGCGTGTGTGAACCTAACCTAAGTCTTCCTGTACATGCGCATATGCTCGTTCGTGATACTTAATCAAATACCGTCCGACGTTTTTTATTTGACCGACTGTACTATCAGATCAATAAAAAGAATCTTGACTGAAAATTGTATTTAGAGGTTAGATGAATGTTTTAAATTAGTCTATTTATAATTTTTTTAATCTGTTACTGTAAAGTAGATTATGTTTGTTATTATGGAAAAAGTTACACATTAGATTTAGCCTAGGATAATTTCTAAATGTACTTATATTTAATAATGTACTGGTACTGTACTTTATTAAATAAAATGAATGAGACCGACTGCAACCAAAAATTTCTCCAAGACCAACAAATATAGGAGGGTATAGTCGCCTCGCTCATAGCGTTGACTTTGTTCTCATATTGCAATGTTTGTTGTTACTGTAAAATGTTTTCTCAACAGAACCCGCTGACTGAATTCATGTTGCCAGTTCTGTCATTGCTCAATGCATCTATATCTTCCCACTCTCTTTCTAACACTATGCAGTGTGGCAACTACGCCAAGCGACAAGGTCGGCGGGCGACTTCTTTGATGTTAACTGTCAATGCAATGAGCGAGACGACTATAAGGCAATAAGTATCCACACTTTTTGTTTAATCTTTTGTAGGTTGTCTGTACCGCTTTGTGCTGGCGCACATCAACACGTTCATTTCTCTCCGCTTGTGAAATGTTTGACATGTTGAACATCCATCGAAGAAGTCATATCAATAAGTCAATAAGTATCCGATTTTTCTGCATTTTAACATAGGCATATTTTCGAAATCGGAATAAAAATAGGCCTATTACCAAAATAGGTTTTTTAAAATATGCCTATATTAAAAATAGGCCGATTTTCAAAATAGGGATTTTTAAAATAGGCCTATTTTATACATCGACCTTTTAAAATACGAATACTTCAAAATAGGAATTTAAAATTATGCCTATTTAAAACTTCAGATTTTGAAAGTATGCCTATTTTAAAATTCCTATTTTGAAAATATGCCTATATTCAAAATCAGAATTTTAAAATAGGCCTACCTTTAAATTATTATTATGAAAATAGGGCTATTTTAAAATTTCGATTTATGAAATAGGCCTATTTTAAAATCCCGACTTTGACAATGTCATATTTTATAAAACGACATAATAAATAAAATAGGCCTTTTTTCAAAATAGGTATTTTAAAAATAGGCGTAATTTAAAAATCATATTTTGAAAATAGGCCTATTTTAAAATTCATATTTTGAAAATAGGTCTATTTTAAAATTCATATTTTAAAAATAGGCCTAATTTAAAATTCATATTTTGAAAATAGACCTATCATAAAATTCATATTTTGAAAATAGGCCTATTTTAAAATTCATATTTTGAAAATAGGCCTATTTTAAAATTCCGATTTTCAAAATACGCTTATATTCAAAATCGAAATATCAAAATAATCCTATTTTATAAATTGACATTTCAAAATAAGGCCTATTTTAAACATCAGAAATTTAAAATAGGCCTACCTTTAAATTCCTTTTTTGAAAATAGGGCTATTTTAAAATGTCGATATATAAAATAGGCGTATTTTAAAATTCATATTTTAGTGCTATTGTAAAAATCCGATTTTAGGGCTATTTTTCAAGAAGCCTTTTTTAAAATTAATATTTTGAAAACATGCCTATATTCAAAATCAGAAATTTAAAATAGGCCTACCTTTAAATTTTGATTTTAAAAATAGGCCAATTTTAAAATGTCGATTTTGAATATAGGGATATTCTAAAATCCCGATTTTGAAAATGCCATATTTTATAAAACATGATAAATAAAGTAGGAATTTTATCAAAATGGGTATTTTAAAAATAGGCATAATTTAAAAATCATATTTTGAAAATAGGCCTATTTTAAAATTCATATTTTGAAAATAGGCCTATTTTAAAATTCATATTCTGAAAATAGGCCTATTTTAAAATTCATATTTTGAAAGTAGGCCTATTTTAAAATTCCTATTTTCAAAATACGCTTATATTCAAAATCGAAATATCAAAATAATCCTATTTTATAAATTGACATTTAAAAATGAGGTCTATTTTAAAAATCAGAAATTTAAAATAGGCCTACCTTTAAATTCCTTTTTTTGAAAATAGGGCTATTTTAAAATGTCGTTATATAAAATAGGCCTATTTTAAAATTCCTATTATAGGGCTATTTAAAAATTCCGATTTAAGGGCTATTTGAAAATCCGATTTTAGGGCTATTTTAAAAGTAGGCCTATTTTAAAATTCCTATTTTGAAAATATGCCAAATTCAAAATCAGAAATTTAAAATAGGCCTACCTTTAAATTCTTATTTTAAAATAGGCCTATTTTAAAATGTCATTTGGGAAATAGGCCTATTTTAAAAATGTCATATTTTATGAAACGAGATAATATATAAAATAGGCCTTTTTTCAAAATAGGCATAATTTAAAAATCATATTTTGAAATTAGGCCTATTTTAAAATTCATTATTTGAAAATAGGCTTATTTTAAAATTCATATTTTAAAAGTAGGCCTGTTTTAAAATTCATATTTTGAAAATAGGCCTATTTTCAAATGTCGATTTATGAACTAGGCCTATTTTAAAATTCATATTTTAAAAATAGGCCTCTTTTAAAATTCATATTTTGAAAATAGGCCTATTTTAAAATCATTATTTTTAAAATACTCCAATTTTAAAATTCCGATTTTGAAAATATGCTTATATTCAAAATCGAAATATCAAAATAATCCTATTTTATAAATTGACATTTAAAAATGAGGCCTATTTTAAAAATCAGAAATCTAAAATAGGCCTACCTTTAAATTCCTTTTTTGAAAATATGGCTATTTTAAAATGTCGATATATAAAATAGGCCAATTTTAAAATTCCGATTTTAGGGCTATTTTTAATTTCCGATTTTAGGGCTATTTTAAAATTCCTATTTTGAAAATATGCCTATATTCAAAATCATAAATTTTAAATAGGCCTATCTTTAAATTCTTATTTTTTAAATAGGCCTATTTTTAAATGACGATTTATGAAATAGGCCTATTTTAAAATCCCGATTTTGAAAATGTCATTTTTTATAAAACGACATAATAAATAAAATAGGTTTTTTTTCAAAAATAGGTATTTTAAAAATAGGCATAATTCAAAAATCATATTTTGAAAATAGGCCTATTTTAAAATTAGGCCTATTTTAAAATTTATATTTTTAAAATAGACCTATTTCAAAATGTCGATTTATGAAATAGGCCTATTTTAAAATTAATATTCTAAAAATAGGCCTATATTAAAATTCATATTTTGAAAATAGGCCTATTTAAAAATTCTTATTTTTAAAATAGGGAATTTTTTAAAATTCCGATTTTGAAAATATGCTTATATTCAAAATCGAAATTTCAAAATAAACTGATATTTCAAAATACGGCCAATTTTAAAAATGATAAATTTAAATTAGGCCTACCTTTAAATTCCTTTTTTGAAAATAGGGCTATTTTAAAATGTCAATATATAAAATAGGCCTATTTTACAAATTCCTATTATAGGGCTATTTTAAAATTCCGATTTTAGGGCTATTTTATAGTAGGCCTATTTATAAATTCCTAATGTGAAAATATGCCTATATTCAAAATCAGACATTTAAAATAGGCTTACGTTTAAATTCTTATTTTAAAATAGGCCAATTTTAAAATGTCGATTTATGAAATAGGCCTATTTTAAAATCCCAATTTTGAAAATGTCATATTTTATAAAACGACATAATAAATAAAATAGGGTTTTTTCAAAATAGGCATAATTTAAAAATCATATTTTGAAAATAGGTCTATTTTAAAATTCATAACTTGAAAATAGGCTTATTTCAAAATTCATATTTTAAAGGTAGGCCTATTTTAAAATTCATATTTTGAAAATAGGCCTATTTAAAAATTCATATTTTAAAAATTGGCCTATTTTAAAATTCATATTTTGAAAATAGGCCTATTTTAAAATTAGGGAATATTTTAAAATTCCGATTTTGAAAATATGCTTATATTCAAAATCGAAATTTCAAAATAATCCTATTTTATAAACTGACATTTCAAATTACGGCCAATTTTAAAAATTAGAAATTTAAATTACGCCTACCTTTAAATTCCTTTTTTGAAAATAGGGCTATTTTAAAATGTCGATATATAAAATAGGTTAATTTTAAAATTCCTGTTATAGGGCTATTTTAAAATTCCGATTTTAGGGCTACTTTAAAATTCCTATTTTGAAAATATGCCTATATTCAAAATCATAAATTTTAAATAGGCCTACCTTTAAATTCTTATTTTTTAAATAGGCCTATTTTTAAAAGACGATTTATGAAATAGGCCTATTTTAAAATCCCGATTTTGAAAATGTCTTTTTTTATAAAACGACATAATAAATAAAATAGGCCTTTTTTCAAAATAGGTATTTTAAAAATAGGCATAAATCAAAAACCATATTTTGAAAATAGGCCTATTTTAAAATTCATATTTTAAAAATAGGCCTATTTTAAAATTTATATTTTGAAAATAGACCTATTTTAAAATGTCGATTTATGAAAAAGGCCTATTTTAAAATTCATATTTAAAAAATAGGACTATTAAAAAATAAATATTTTTAAAATAGGCCTATTTTAAAATGTAAACAAGCGCGCGCACACAGACAGACAGACAGAGAGAGAGAGGGGGAGAGAAAGTTAGTTTACAATTAATGTTATAGAGTAAAATGTCTCAAAAACTACCTCTTGTGAACAGTGCTTTGTACTTTCACATTCGGCTGTTTACTTTTGCTCCATACACATCTTGGATTAAGTATAGCAGATGTTATGTGTGTTTATTTCAGGGAAGTTGGTAGGAATACAATAAAAACAAAGACTAGGATGTAGAGTATGTAATACTGTGTTTCAAATATAACCTTTTTTTTGTCATGGTGAACTATTTGTACATGTATATATAAATACTTTATTTTGTAATAACAACTTAAAAAGTTTTAATCAAAATGACTTGAAATACGAGAGATAAACCCGTCAAAAAATTAAATTGGTTGAAATTATAGATTTGATCATGTGCATTTCAAATTCACAAAAAAGATACCTCAGTATTCTGTGATATAGATCGGTACAGACATCTACGCTCCTGTATATTGCTTGACGATCTTGGTCCACTCCTTGGGGAAGTTGCGCTGGATGTGAGAAAGAGTCCTCTGGATCTGACGCATCTCATCGGGCGAGCACTGAGGACAAGACCCTCGCAGCACAAGAGGTGCTAAAGCTGAAAGTAAACAAGATGTTATGTATTATATGACAGTGGAGTCTGGATAGATCGATATCTTCACAAATCCAAACTGAAAAATTAATAAATCAGTAAAATAATTAATTAACCATCAGCCTTATAGGACACATCAACAGTTGTAAGGTAAGATAAGATGGTTTATTTTGTCTTGTATTTGCTTTTTCTATATAATGGTAGGGGAGAGTGGGGTAGTTTTGCCCAAAATGTCACCTCTCAACTTTGTGATTTTTTTCCTTAACCTAATCATATTACTTTATATTTGGTTGGAATGATAATTCTTTCACACTGGCGTGTGTAAGCTAAGATGGACACTGGTTGTTTTTAATTTAAAATTATTTTTCCTACATGTTGCAAGATGCAGTGTTTGGGTCACGTTTGATCACTGCATACAAATCAAGTTAATGTGGAAACGAAAGGTAGACTTGTAGTGATTATGCAATTAATTTACAGGACAGAGCTAAAACACCAAAAGCACTATAGGCGTACTAATGTTGGAACCAATAACATCACAAACTCAGATAAAATTGTCTTCAAACTGAAATAAACATTTAATACAGATTTAACATACATAACCCCGCTTTATCATAGGCCTAAGTCTAGCCAGCATTAAAACTTTTGAAATTTACAGAAAATGTCATTGCTCCCAAGGTTCCTTCAATATCTTTGTTCTCTGGGAATACAATGTTATTCTTTTTCTTGACAACGTACCATGTTAGGCAGCGAAGGTCCTATGCCAGAAAAAAATAAGATAATTTTCAACCAGTTTCTAGAACATCTGACAAAAAAAATTAAAAATTACTTTTTAAAATAGGGTAGATATGCCTAAATTCATATTTACTAAATTAAGTTAATTAATACTGGTAATAGAAACTCAAGTTAATGGGCAAAAGTGCCCCAATGCACAATTTGGAATAAGTGGGTCATTATTTTCCACAAGTGAGGTTATTAAATCGTCTGACATGGAAAGAAAGCTTAAGAAATGTGCAACTAGGCAGTAGACATAAAAAGTATTGACGAGTATAAATGAAATGTGTTTACCTGGTAAAACAAAAATAGAAAACTTATAACTTTTTATGTAAATATTACTTTCTTCTATAAAAAATCTCCACATGTAGCTAAGCAGGAAGTTGAGGTGGTTGATGGGAATAGCTGTGATATCATAAGAATGATAAAATGATTACCACGAGAGAGAAATTTGATATTGAGCAAAACTGCCCCTCTCTCCCCTACATGTTCACAGCTTCTGTTTCTACATGCCTTGATTAGTTGAAGGTGCTAGCTATCGCTACTCCTGTCCGAGCGAGGCTGAGAGAGAGTTCCCACTTAGCGTTGGGAAGCGCTTCAGAAGCAGCATGGCGTCCTTTCCGTACAGACCTGTTTGTAGTAGCTCTGTCGTGATTGTTATACTCTGGTTATTCATTGCATGGCCAGGCGGCTTCCTTTCGTTAGGAGGAAAAGTTTGCCGACAGCTCAACCCATGTTCTTTGTTTTACCGCACCAATCAGCTAGTTACCCCAGCCAATCAAAATCTAAGAATGTCCTGTGGCGATTTTGACAGCTACTCGTCTACTCCGCGTGGAGTGAAATGCATGGTTGCAAGATCAAGTTACTGTAAACAATAACACGTGTGAATTGAATAAAGCGAAGGAAGAACTGTGGTCAGTGATAACAATGGGAGAATATTGCAACGTTGCTTTTGTTTTGGATAGCGGAAGCCCAAGACCGATTTAGTCAGATCAATTAACATAAAGAAACACCGAAACCTTTGAAGCCGACTGGCCATCCAATGAGTAACTGCACTATAATTAAATTGTGTTTTGTTCAATTTTCATGACTCTGTCCCAAATTCTGCATCAGCCTAATTCCTGTCAGCATTATGTTGGTAGCCATTAGTCTGTCAGATTAAATTTTGTAGTGCACTGTAATGGCGGTTGCATCTTTCTCTTCTACCTGCTTGCAAACCTTATGGTCAAGGCCCGCCAAGTCTTTTTTAAATTATTTTATTTTGTCTTCTCCTGCTGATTCAGATTTTAAAGGCATCTCAATCGACAGTAATGTTCCTGCTTTTTTCTAAATGTTGCCCCCCTTTAGAAATTTCTTGTAGGCCTACATTTTTGTTTGTCTGGTACGTCATAGTTAACAAGACCTTGTACTATAAAGTAAAGAATTTGATTTAAAAGTCAACATCCTTTGTTTTGAGCTTGTAAATAAATAAATGTATAATTATGCGCCCTTTATGTGATGTCACAACATGAAATGATATTTAATTTTTGTAAAATCACCCCTCCATTTTTGTGTAAGTTACACCAAATTATTTCAGGTTCCAGAATGTAATTTAGGTGAACATTTATGTCTTTCTCTTTCAGGCAAACTTTTCCTGTAAACTTTGATGTATACGGTACTTGTTTTTCTAAATTATATATTTTGTTATTGTAGTTTGAAGCAAGGACTTTTACTCAGTAATTTGTACCCCTACTGGGATTCCAACATTACCTATGGGCGGGCCCGTTTTCAGGGAATAGGCTAGCTTCCCTGGGGTTGGTTATCCTAGCTTCCTTCCACATCTATAATCCCTTAGGGCGGGGCTCAATTGTCACATACACTTACAATTTGAGGATATGCACAAAAATATAAGCTAAGTTAACATCAATATAAAAAATGAAATACAATGTGTTTCATGTACAGGTTGGCCAATCATGCAGGTTTCTGCATCGCAGCGGCCACAGCTCTAACTCCTGGGCGATCGTGTGAAATATCTATGCAAATAAAGTGGCTAAAGGTGTAATGATTCATGTTCTCACAATTACAGTTAAAATTACAATGAAAATAAAATCAGGTACACTGATATAACAAAGTGCCAGAATGCTTTTGTTGAATCAATTATAATTGCAATTATGATATGCAGATAATAAGTTTTTAATCAGAATAAAATAGACCAGCATCAGCAGAACTACAGATTTGTAATATCTTGATAATCGCGCATTCACATAAAAATAAAATTAAAAAATCCATGTCAAATCGGCCGGCTCCGTGACTTGATCCATTGACCTCCAGAATACAAGTCCAAGACGTTACCATTCGGCCAACTCAGACATATGACAGTCTAGTTTGAGAAGCATATGTGAAAGAATAGTGTTATTTGTCAAATCTAAATGTATTGCACCTTGAAATTGTTAAAATATGTCAACATTTCACAAAATTAAGTGGCAAATAACTCTGCTAATTATTTCACGGTATTGTACCTTCTGTACATAACAGTATTCATGTAGTATTCAATTTCAACTAGATCAACGAAGTAAACAAACATCTGAGCCCTCAAATATTAAAAATGCAGCATTGTATCTCAACTGTTTGTTGATAGATAAGTCCGATATAAATTTGATTTGAGAAATTCAAGTAATTTTCAGAAATTATATACTTTTCAAGGGAAGGAGTGGTTTCTTTGGATTTTTATTGTCCGCGATATTTCCAGGGTTAAACTATCAATATAGGCCTAGTATAGCTGTGCCCGCGGCTTTGCCCGCCATTATTAATTGACTCCAGGATTTTTAAGAAATTTACACTGGCAGTTTGTTAAAAATGTTTGTGGTTCAGAGCTATGAAAATTGTAAGTAAAAATAAAATCAGGTAAACTGATACAACAAAGTGCCAGTATGTTTTTGTTGAATCAATTATAATTGCAATTATGATATGCAGAAAATAAGTTTTTCTAATCAGATTAAAATCGATGAGCATCAGCAGAACTACAGATTTGTGATACCTTGACAATCGCGCACTCATATAAAAATTAAAAAAATCCATGTCAAATCGGCCGGCTCCGCGACTTGATCCGGGGACCTCCAGAATACGAGTCCAAGGCGTTACCATTTAGCCAACTCAGTCAGTTTGAAGGTGTCGTTTGATAAGCATAAGTAAAGTAATAATGTTAACTGTCAAATTATACCGGTAGACAAAAATTAAAAAACATGTGACCTTTAAATAGTCTTCTTGCCATGGACGTTATAAATGCGTATACCAAGTTTCATGAAAATCCGATAAAGCATATTTGAGTTATGGGGCCTTTTGTTATATACCATAAAAATGCACTAAATTGGGCATTATTCCGGTACCGGCCAACCGATTTGGTCCAATATCAATAGATGTATTCCCATGGACATTATAAATGTGTACACCAAGTTTCATGAAAATCCGATAAAGCGTATTTGAGTTATGGCGCTTTTAAATAAAAACACTAAATTGGGTTTGATGCCGGTACCGGTGAACCAATTTGGTTCAATAACAATAGGGTTCTTCCCATGGGCATTATAAATGTGTATACCAAGTTTCATGAAAATCCGATAAAGCGTATTTGAGTTACGGCGCGTACAGACACAAGGACAGACACTTTCCGTCCCCCACACAATCTCATAAAGTATCATTCTGGCACTTAATAACCACGTACCTCATCACAAGAGATGTTGGAAATGTCCTCCTCTTGCATCCACAACACTGGCACCTTTTTATAGGAAATTTTCTCTTGCATGCATAAGTTCAGCTTCCGAGATAGAGTTAATTTCTCTTGTGATATTGTCTTCAAATTCTTCTAATGTATGGGGGTTTGACCTATACTTTTTATTTTTCAACTTGAAGCTCAAGTGAAGTATCTACGTAACTGAAAGAGAAAGGAACTCTCTCTCAGAAGCTGAACTAATGCGAGTGAAACAAAATTTCCTACAAAGGTGCCAGTGTTGTGTGGATGAAAGATGCCTATTGTAATTTCCACCATCTCTTGTGATGAGGTACATGGTTACTTTCATTGTAATTTTAACTAACTGTGAGAACCTGAATCATTACATCGTTTGCAGCTTTATTTGCATAGATATTTTCATTCTCATAACCACGAATTATTGAAACTAAAATAGATAAACCCAAAACTCCCTCACAAACCGAAAAAGTTAAAAACACTATTTTAAAAAATAATTCATAACTATACATATTCAAGTACATAAATATAGCCAGATACACCAACAAAATACTAAATTTTAAACCCAACAAAGATTAGTAGAAAATACCCAAATACCATAAAAAAATTGAAAACAAATAAATCATCATTAACTTAGTTTTAATAATTTAAATAAAATATTGGTCTTGTAAACCAAAATTAAGATTTCATCTTTTAAACCTTCAGAGGTAAAACTTAATACTCCAAAATTAATATTTTTATAAAATAATCCCTGATAACCCGATTCCTCGGGACTAAGAGCTTTGGTCGCCGCAATGCATAGACCTGCATGATTGGCCAACTCGTACGTGAAACAAACTGTAGTATTTAATGCTATAGGTGACTGTAAGTACTAGCATCACCTGGGTTTTGTGTTTTGCTGGTACTTCCAAGTAAACTTATGGAGTAGACCTGATTTTCAAGCTCTACACCCTTATACAGACTTCTGGCTGCAGGGTTTATATGACCAAGACTCTTTCTTTCCTTCCGTGACATTTCAGTAATTATGGAAAAAGAAGAAGCTTCGTGAACGGCAATAAAGAGGGGAAGGGCCTGTAGGGTAAGACATGTGCAAAATTTCATCAAGATTGAAATAAAACTCTGAAAATATGAAGTGGTCCTCATATGGGCCAAGGAAGCCCTTATGGTTCCGGGAGGTTGAGGATCCCAGATTTTGAGACATGAAATGTGAAGGGTGTAAAGTTGTCAGTCTTAACGTAACATCGCCTTTACCAACAGGATTGTTCTGGGTGCTCGTTTCTGTCATAGGCTGAGTTGACTTCAGGGCCGTGGTGTCATCAGAAGGATTAGGCTAATTTCAAAATCCTATTATCGATGGCTTAGCACACACATATGTTAAGTACAATTCTATAGTTTTTAGTAAATTTAATTATCACCTAAGAAAAGTACTTACCATATTTTGCACCTACAGAAAATGTATTAAGCTTCTGTTTTTTCTCTTGTCACATTTGTATAGAGTGAAGACATGCCTCAGGAGCTTCCAAATGTGCACTTAACACAATACATTTAGATGTACTGTATATATAAGTATTTTTACCGTAAACTACATATATAAAAGGCAATGTTAGTACATGTGTCCCTTATAGACTAAAAAACTACTGGATTGATTTACATGTGGTTTTTTCAAAATGATCTGCTTTGTCCGGAGAAGGTTTAAAGCTATTGAAATCCTTGATGTGATAGTAGAAAGCAAGTTAGGGGCCTAAAAGTTTCATTTAAATATTACGCTGAATTCATCAAATGCAGTTCTCATGACAATAATATTGTTTGTGGTGTTCACATAGGGCTTTGGCAATTGCATTTTACTGGGCTTTGACAAATGATGTAATTAGAGAGGCTATCGATATAATTAATTTTTGTAAATCAATACTGGAGTAAATAAATATAAAGTGTGATGTATCACGTAACTTTCTCTACCCTGGGTATGGAAAGTATCATTTCCTCAAATCACATTTTGATTTGGAATAAAAGTGTATAGTGGGGAGTGTTTTCAGTTGTCTCAGTCTGAGTTTGTGAGTAGCGAGTATGATAGATCAGAAGTCTGTAAAAATTCTATCCACTGATACATTATTCATTGCTGTTGGCTTTGTATTAGTTGAGAAATAGGAATATTTATTGGAAGCATGTAAAAAGAGACAAAAATAGGATGGGACTTTTTTAGTCCTATGTGCGCAGTAAGTTATTATGTCTCAGATTTTGGGGGAAGATTGTGTGAACGTGATATTGATTTTAGCTCTGAAATGGTTGTATGGCAACATGAAAGTGAGAAGTGAAATATCCCTTGAAGACAGTAAAATGTCGCTAGATACCTATATAACGACTTGCAGCTTGAAAATCAGAAGTCCTCCATAATTTAATTTCAAATTACATGGAAAATATAAAACTGGGGTGCGGGTATTATTTGAATACTGGACTCTCTGATCTGGATTCTGACATGTACCATATTGGCTCAATGTAACACGATCCTGTGTACGTAGTATCATCACAGTATAATATAACAGTAGCGAAGCTGTAATGAAAGGAAAATGAGACAAAGAAGGCACTTTCCTATGCACATGGTCCGCCAGTCTGGCGGCGAATCAAAGCTTTACGCCTACACATACCAACAAGTAACAGTACAGTAAAAACAGAAGCACTAATTCAGGAAAAGTTTGGTGAATTTCTGCATGACTTTGACCTTGGGTTGGACACACGTCATCGCGTGTGGATTCCCTCTGAAGAGCTGGAATCCACGAATTGAGAGTGGTGTTGTTGAAAGTGTTACGCTGCGTGCATAAGACTGCGAGAATATATATATTGGAAGTTGTTGGTGTTAATGTGATGATTATGAATGATGATGGTCTTCGAAACTACAGTGCGCCCGAGAATATTCTCCACAGCGGCTACTAGTTGGAGAGGCAACTAGCTGCAGCAGTTAAGTTGGTACTCACCACAGCCGATCATTGCAGGTGCTGGAAGTGCTGTCAAAATATTCGATCTAAATGCTTGCACACTGCAATATGTACTGACTAGTAATTAGACAATGCACCCATTGATAAAGTGACAATGACCTCTGCCTGCCTGCATACACAGCTGGCTGTTTGTTTTTATAAAAGCTTGTGTTGCCAACGCAACTGCTGCAGCTAGCCATCTCTCCAGCAAATAGCAACTGCGGAGAATGTTCTCGGGCGCACTGTAGTTCAGGTATTTATACAAAAAGTGAAGTATACGTGGTAGACCCAACTCAATATTATATCCTTTGTTACCATGCTTGTTATTTTAGCCTATAACTGATTAATTAAGAATAAAACTGGCAAAATAATTTTATAATGGGCCTATAGCTTTTTTTTTCCAAATTTCCTATAAAAAAATTTGGGTGTGGATATTATTTGGAGCAGGTCTCGTATTTGGGTATATACAGTATGTACAAACAATGCAATTTCACTTATATGACCGGCAGCGCAGTGCAAATTAGCTTCGTCTCAATACACAACTTTGCACTATGAAGTTAGAAACGGTACTGAAGGCACAAATAAGGATCGAGAGAAGGATAGCTAAAGCACTAACGTGGTACAGTCTCTGATGCGACAGCAATGAAGAAACAAATCTGTGGTGTTTAGTCAGAACGTGACAACTCCAAAAATGTTTTGAGTTATAAAAATTTGAATTTTCAATTTTAATTGAAAAATCGGAAATCTGGTACAGGCACAAATGCATGTGTTAGCATGTTATTTGTGTGCTTAAGAAATGAATATCAACACAAGAGACAGTAGATATCAATATAAACTTTGACACTTGGGTATGAAATACACTTTAAAGAAGTCTAGATTGAATTTATTTGCTGGTACAACATAAAGGACACATCACTCACATCCTGGTAGAATCAGTCAACTCCAACAGAGATAGGTCTTTGCACTTCTCTTGAATCATCACTGGTTTCTTGTACGCTGCAGGCAAATCCATGTTTTCTTTTGAAAGTCGTCCTCTCCTCCTAATAGCGCAAGTTTTGAAAAATTCCCCACTCTTCTTCTTCTTCTTCTTCTTCTTCTTCTTATTATTATTCTTGTGATGTAGGATGGCATCCTGTTTATAATCCTCAGATGAGTCATGTGTACTGTCTTTCCATCTCGTAGCAGGTCTTCCTCTTAATCTTTTTCCGTCTGGTCTGCTTTCTTGAGCCTTTTTTGCTAGGCGATTGTTTTCGATTCTATCAACGTGTTCTTTCCAAAATTTTCTTCTGTCATTGGTAAATTTAGTTATGTCCTGAATTTTGCATTTGTCCCTAATTTCTGTATTGTGTATCTTATCTAATAAAGTTTTCCCCTGAATTGTTCTTAGCACCTTCATTTCACATGTGCTTAATATCTGTTTAGTTTTGTTTGTGTCTGCTCTCGTTTCTGCTGCATATGTTAAGATTGGTCTTAATATTGTTTTATAAATGCGCACTTTACTGTCTATCGCTATGTACTTGTTTCTCCAAATTATGTCTTTCATACAACCTGATATCTGCACTGCTCTGTTGGCTTGTTTCTTTACTTCATGAATTAGATTTCTAGTGTTTGTTATCAGAGTTCCTAGGTAGTTAAATTCTGAAACTTGTTCAATTATTTTTGTTTCCACTTCTAACTTGCATCTTAATGGTTCTCTAGATACTGTTAAGCATTTAGTTTTTTGTGTATTTATTTCCATATTGTATATTTTTGCTGTTGTATTGAAACGATGTAATAGCCTTTGCAATCCATCTTCAGTTTCAGATATGAGTACGGCATCATCTGCATAGCATATTATATGAAATCTTGTGTTTCCCACTCTATAGTGAATATTTAAATTTGATTTCTCCAAACCAAAATACCAGAAAAGTGATTTTTTCCTGTGTTGGTCATTCTTTTGATGGAAAAAAAAAAAAAAAGAACGTTTCATTACGTTCAAAAGTTTAAATAATTTTGAAGCGTCTACATCACTACTAACAGCTTTGCTGACATTCCAACAACCAGGGGGACAGCAGCATGATCAGAGTGCCGGAACTAAGCAGATCTCTGTAGCCTCAATACATTTTACACTAAGCAACCTCATGCGCAATCCCCTCGTGCCATATAAAGCACTAGGTTTTCCCTAACTGTAAATTTGAAAGTCCATAACTTGTTTTTATAAAATGAAACAGTTGTTGTTAGGTCTGAGTTGCAAACAGCTACTGAAATTTCTCCATCAGAGGTCATTGCCAATTTTTTATCATAACATTTGCATTCATAATGGAAATCTGCTTCAATCGCCTGTCATATTCTGATTATTCTTCTTCTCGTGCAAACATTTTCACAAGTCTTGGAAGTGTCAACTTAGGTTGTACTCCAAAAATGCTATTTTAGTACACGCTCTCTAAAACAGCTGCTTGTCAGACTGGTAACACGCCAAAAAATTGCATTTTAGCAACCTAGGCTGCTAAAATTGCATAAATGCAGTTTTATCAACCTATAACGTTAAAGTCGTCATGGCAATCTACAAACAAAATCCAGATGGCATTGACCAGTCACACCAACTTTAACATGGATTTAAACATAGGCTATATTTGGTCATAACTAGAGCCCGGATTTCCATGCAAATGCATCTTTTTATATTCTTCGGTTACACTTCTCAAACTTTGTAGTTACACATTACATGACTTATGGATTCCAAATAAATATATTTTTTCCGTGCATGTTTGCATATTTCGGCCTTTTTGTGGCAAAATTCATGCATAATGCATGTTTTGGATTTTTTGGGTTTAATGTAGCATATTCAGACGTTTTTAATGCATATAAGCCCGCATTTTCTGGTTTTAGTGCATAATATCAAGTTACCATGCATAACTGTGCATATTATGAATATGCCTCCCTAAAATCTTGGCTTTTCAAAGAAATGTTGTATTGCATTACCATTGTTATATTTTGATTGACTTGTCAACAGAGTCTGCCACCTGCATGAATTTGAGAGTGCTAGCTAACTTACTGTTTACCCTAAATAAACAGTAATATAATACACCAGACTACAAAAGAAAATGCCGACTTGCAGACCCCCACCACCTTCCATTGAAAGAAAACTGCTAAACAGAATGTTCACTGCTTGAATTTGTCAGTCACTAGCCATTGTTGAAGGCTTTGAATATTTTAGAATCGTGTTGTGGAGAAACGGGTGTGACAGTCAGGGAAAAACTTAAGAAGGTATACTTAGTTCAAACCCTGATCTTAAACTTCTGAAAACGTGAAAGACGTATTATGTGGAGAAAATGTAAAAGACATGGAATTCGATAGTGCATGTTTTGCCCTTCATTGTGCATATTTAGAGATACGATAGTGCATGAATGCATGCATATTTTTAAGTTTGATAGTGCATGAAAATCCGGGCTTTAGTCATAACACAACAAATTTAAGCCAACATGTTTCTTTAAGATAATCAGAAACTTCACCAGGGTATTTCGCAAAACACGGTAGCCTACTTCATCATATAACAACAAACAATAGCTATCAACTTTTCACATCTTGGTTCACAATGAGAAACATTGCTTACCATGGATGCATCAGCATTTAATTGCAAATATTCCTTCTCATTGTCTACTACTGCCATGATCTTGCTGGCAAGAGCTTGAATTCAATGTTTCTGGCTTGGATTGAAATTTCCTCGAGATTATCATTCAGGCTTTTCACAAATACCAGTTCGTATGCATTATTGTTTACAAAAAGAGACTCATACATTATGCATCTATGCCGCATTTTGTATTGGTATGTACGGTTCAATGTTGTTCTGTGATTCAGGCAGCTATGAGAATATGACGTTAACAAATGGCTGACTACTTTTCATTATAATTAATTATATACGGTATTTTTGTTTCATTTCATATACAGGGTTATTCATAAAGATGGACCCAATTTCATTAATTTGTATTTAATGAAGTATAAATTGGAGATGAACAATCTATATACTAATATAAAGAGGAAGGTTCAAAGTTTTTTAACACAGGTAATAAATGTTCAATATATCCTCCCTCTGCTGCAAGGCAAACCTCTAAGCGGTAGCCAAACTCGTCTCACACGTCATACAGTTGGTTTGGGTATTCCTACTTTCCTAGTTCTTTACTAGCTCTATTGGTTGATTTTCTTGGACTACGAACAAAACTGTCTTCTATTCGTCTGATGACATCTTCTGACATATGCGGTCGACCCGGACTTTTTCCTTTGCAGAGACATCCAGTTTGTTTAAACTGCTTAAATCAACGGCTTATGCTTTTCCTAGTTCAATGCCAAATTGCAGACGAAATGCCCACTGCACTGTAAATGCCGATTCACTTCTTGCAAACTCAAGAAAGCAGAAAACTTTATGCTGCATAGTAGCCATCTTGTCCGCCGTCGTGGGTGAGTCGGTAGCACTCCTGCCTTCCACTCCGGCGGCCCGGGTTCGATTCCCGGCCGGGTCGGGGATTTTTCAGTAGTGAAAGATCCCCTCCCCGGGTTCAGGACTGGGTAGGTTAAGTCTTAGGTTAAGATAATGCACATTGTGCGCGATTCCTTAATTATAGTAGCCATCTAACTCACAACTAACAATGACAAGAAATGCCTGCCTATTGGCGTAAGCAGGCAATTTACGCAACAATCAATGTCCAAGCGGTGGAAAACAAAACTTTGGAACTTCCTCTTTCATTTGGTATGTAGAATGTTAATATCCAATTTGTATTTCGTGAAATACAAATTAATTAAATTGGGTCCATCTTTTTGAATAACCGCGTAATTTAGAGAGCGTTTACTAAAAAATATTGTATGCACCATGTACGCAAAACTTTATTGGACTCGTCCAGTATTTCGGCCTCGGCCTCTATAATAGATTCGTCTGCTAAAGCGTTATTTTGCATACTTCAAACATAAATAACTATTCTGTATACTGATTTACTAATTGGTGATTATTTGCCTTTATTTTACAATTTCTGCTCTATAACCCATATATCTTCACTGCCGCCGAGAATAGCGACTTTCATAATTCAAGATATTCTGACGTACATAGGTCATAATATCTGCTTTTGATCACTGACTATTATTCCAATAGAAATTCCTCTTTTCTTTTGTTTGTTACCAGTCTATTCAGAAATCCTCTAGTTTCTCCAAATATGACGAGAAAATATTTTCTGCTTACTCTGATTCAAGACTGTTACCACAATTAACTTGTCTATTTCTTGAGTAGGTAGTTTTCCTTCTTCTTCATTTTGTCACTATTTGTAGCATTGTAGTAACATTTTAATTTGATCCCAATATGATAACTCCATTGTTTGTTTTAGGTGAGACTGACCATGGTTTGGTCAGTACATAAGTACTCATATCAGGATCACAACACTGATAGTTATCTTATCAATGCTATAATGAAGGCTAGGGTGCAGATGGAGACATCAAGAATATTTCAAATGAAAGAGGGTTATTTTTTCTATATAGCTACTCTCATATCTAAAAAAAAGGCAATTTTTGGAGTTGTCACGTTCTGACTGAATGAGAGCTGAAGTCACTTACTTTTAAGTCTGCGGCCGACAGGATCACAGTTGGCTTCCCCCAGTGCACATTTCAGTTGTCTCTGAAGATAGCGTTTGTCACTCAAGGCTCTTTCTAGGGCCTCATCAGATATTTTTGGCCTTTTGTCCTCGGAAACAGCGACAACAAAGAAGACACAGGATAGTAAGAAGATGCACCTCAGGACAGAAACCTGAAAATGTGTAATACAACATGTTAGTAAGTTCTTCATAATATCTAATAGACATGCCATATTTATATGTTTAATTGGAGTCTGACATGCATGGGTGTACGGTGGGGGAGGGTTAAGGGAGTTGAAACCCCTCCCGAAATATCTGCGATTTTTAGGATTATATAACATAATGTTCAATAATTTAAAAAACATTGATTTGGTTATTTCATTACTTTTTCTTACATAATATAGCATTACAGTCAACTCCCGATTATCCAGGATAATGGGTGGTAGCCACCTCACGGATAAACGAAAACACGGTTAAAACAAAATTATAACTAAACATACTGTAATTGAAAAATTATTTAAAACTTGCATAGGCCTAAGTGGAAACGTCTTGCAGTGCTAGAATAATTCACCATCAGAGGTCACAAACTGTTTCAGCACAACAATAAAACAACTGTATTAATAGTTTGGTTTAGGCACTTTCAAGAAATTTTTACACTTTGCTGAAATAGTCTGTTAACACTTGTTGTTTTTTGACCGCATTTTCCTTCTTGCGGATATCGGAACGGAGCCTGCGTAACATCAACTTATCACTAAGTGAACTATCCTCCTCCTCTTTTAAATAGTCCAACAAACAGTCAAGATGTTCAAGGGCTACTCCATGTAAGAAAAAAAAAAATATTTTTAAAGATTTTTTAAAGGAATAGCTCAACGGTTAATCCGCACCCGGATAATCGGGAGTTGACTGTATTAAAGAACTCTTGTAAATTGTAATTTCTCATTAATGATTCTATACTCTCGTAATTTATTTAATAATAATGCACATACTTAATCTCAATGAGCAAATGATCTGAAATAACTTCTACTGTACAGGAAAGCATTGGCCTATTGTTATTAAATAATATAAAATTTCTCACAAATGATTCGATAACCTGAATATTTATGTGGTGTGATCAATCGATCTCAGAAGTCCAATGGATATCAGCTTTCAATACGTAAAACAAAATTTTCTGGAATGGTCTTAGCTCCAGAAACCAGAATTAGTTAAAAAGAAATTACTACGTATGCCTATGCAAACAACTTGCCGATACAGAAACAACAGAATATAGATACAATGATTCATAGTGCTCTGCATAAAGAAATCATGTGGATTATATCCCATCGTGTGTGTTACACCCTATGGTAGCCTACTATGATAATTTCTCGAAAGAAAGGTTCTATTTATAGACTATTTAAAACAAGAAAGGGACAGATACCTAAAGACTGTGCTTCATAACTAACATATTATTAATAGTATACTAATGATCACAATACAATTGAAGGGGCTAGTTCCATAAGGGCGTAAGGCACAAGAGCATAGTTTTGAGAAATCTTGTTACCACTCACAAGCACAGGTCTTTTCTTATGACTGAGCAGAGGTTTAAGGCAAAAGTATAAAATATTAATTATTCAGAAGAAAGCCCTCAGGATCCTCACCAATTCGAAGCCTTTGGACCATTGTAGACCACTACTTATTCAAACAGGAATTTTATCCATCATTAATTTGTACATATATGATGTTTTAATCAATGTTAAAAGAAATTTACATTTGTATAAATCAAGAAACAACATACACGGTCATCAAACAAGGTATATTAATAATTTAGACTTACCAAGATGTAGAATGTCTACAACTATGAGGTACCACCATTATCTAGGATTAAGACTGTATAATAGATTACCTTTAGCTGGCATCATTTGTCTTTTAATATATATGCAAATACGATACATGAATGGCTCTCAAGGAATAGACGAATATTTCACAAGAAATATTGTACAATAGGATTAATTTTTATGTTTTAATGTTTAGGACGATGTCTATTGCTGGTTTGTAACTGGCTGAATGAAAAATAATTTATTATTATTATTATTATTATTATTATTATAAATTGTTCACTGAGTATTTAAGAGATATGAGGAGAAGGCATAAATGTTAAAAGCTCAAAATTCAAGATGTGCCTTACACCCTTATGGAACTAAAACTAAAAACTCCGTGGCGCTACATCCCTGGAGGGACTTGGCCTACCACCCGACCGCTGCGTCATCTCCCGTAGGCGATGGCAGGATTGGGGGGCATGTGGTCAGCATGCCGACACCCACAGCCGTTAATGGTGGTTTTCTTGAGCGGATCCGCTACTTCTCTATCAAGTAGCTCCTCAATTTTGAATCACGAGGCTGGGTGCACCCCTACCAGACCTCCCTACCTCAGAAAAATCTGAGGAGGTACCGGGAATCGAACCCGGGCCGACGGATCTGTAGTCAGCGACGCTAACCACAAGACCACGCCGGCGGACCCTTATGGAACTAGACCCTTCAATTGTTTAGTTACTAAAAATAGTGTATTAAGTTACAATGTGTGCAAGGACATGGAACTGAGAAGGGTCAATCCATATGAAATCATCCAATGGGTGTTGCTGACATATTTTATTTTATTTTTAAGTATATATTTTCTGTTTCTATGTGTATCTGGGAGTACAAAACCATTTTTTTCACATTTTTATCACTAACGCTTTGGCAACTAGTGGCCATTTTGCTTAGAAGGATTTGGCATTTTTGGCATTTTCATAGGTTAGCAGTAAGTTAAATAACTACTTTATTTATGAAGATATCAATTACATTATTTTTGACAATTTTTATTGTATTTTAACACCGTTATTCGCTCATTTGACAGTGTTATTTTTTAGCATTTTCTTTATTAAAAATAAAATACTTCTGGTCAGAACACAGTGATGAAATTTTATATGTTGATTACTAGGCACTAGAGGAATATTTAGAGAAAATTTCAGATTTTTCTGTTCAGTCCCATTTGAGATATTTTAATTTGAAAATCAACAATTTTGCAAAATCTCGATATTTGAAGACTCATAAAACCTAAAGGATTTATATAAATGATCTCAAATTTTACTAGCATCTAGTGATATACTATATCTTTGTGGGGGGAAAATATGAAACATGTGTTTTCATTCCTTCTATGAAAAAAAGTTTTATAAAGTTGTTAATTTTTTCTAATCGGAACTGCATTTTCTAATAAAGTTGTAGATTATTTCCTTAAGACCTAACAAATTTTTGGCCATAACATGAATTGTAGAATGTTTCTTGTAGATTAAGATGGTTTTTACTTCAAGTTGATATCTTCATAAATAAAATAGTTATTTAACTTACCGCTAACCTTTGAAAATGCCAAAAATGACAGATCCTTCTAAGCAAAATGGCCACTAGTTGCCGAAGCGTTAGTGATAAAAATTTGAAAAAAATGGTCTTATACTCCCAGATACACATAGAAACAGAAAATATTTACTTAAAAACAAAATAAAATGGGTCAGCAACAAATTATTTTATTATTGGATGATTTCATATGGATTGATCCGAAAACATTATATTCAATCCCCTCCAAACAGAATTTCACCATACACCCATGCTGACAGGTAAGCATTTTTACATCAATGTTTTATGGTTGTTGCTTTAGCTTGGGAATAACAATCACTGAGCAGACAACAACAGACAAAGTCAATTCTAAGCTAGGGATTTACACAGTTACACTGATTACTTTAGACTCTGAGACTCACACTTCAATAGGCATCCTACATAAAATAACTTAGCACTTTGATGGGATACAGAAATTTGCAAAAATTGCTGATCTTGTCATTTGACAGGAATTTATCATTGTGCGTATTCCTTTCATCTTTTAAATTTGGTACCTAGAATGTTTTCTTGAATTTATTTGGCAGCATGTTTTGAACAACAGATGTGCTGTGGCATTGTAGAGAGAGATTCCAAATGATTCTAGTCAAAGTGCTGTAAATAATGGCAAATATTCAAATGACCAAACTAATTATGTTCCAAAAGAAATTTCAGATTAATAATTTGTGTATTTCCACTATAACATTATCCTTACATTTCCTAAAATGTATTATAGCCTATTTGCTTATTTCAACAAATTGCATATCCTTGTACACAGTGCTTTGTTTGTGATGGTACGCAACTGTACTCAGTACCGGCACTTTTTTCTTTTTTTTTTTTTAGAAAAAAATAGAATCCATATAGGTATTACTCGCAATATTCCTATCAAAATCCCTATGGCCTATTACTTATAATCAAGCTTGTTTCTTGGTTTTGCTAGATTGCTACATACATAATAGTTTCAGTAAATTGCCGTGGCTACTGGACTGCAAGAGGTTTGGGGGGTGATTTTTCCAGCCCCCAGCAAACAACTCCTATGGTCAAGGTCATTCTAACGGAATAAGTATTGCACCAAGTGCAGTTAATGCTGACGTAGTAACAACCATGTAATAAGTAGCTAATCACCAAAGTTAATAAGAGGTTAGTGCGTGTTTAAATTTAACTGCATTCGTTGCTTACATGTAATTTGAAAAGAATAAACCCTTGGTTCGTGCTGCAGAGTTGAGCGAGTTCATATTTGCCTATAAATTGTTGGATCAAAGTGCGCATGTGGTTCACAAGTAGAGAAGTGAAATGAGTAAAATAAGAAATTATTTTGTATTGGTATGCAATAAAAGAAAGCATGAGGATGTTTTTGAAATATCTCATAAACCTGCAAACATTGAATAAGTTAAAATGAATCTGAAGAGAATGTCGCAAGTATCATTTATTTTACTGCAATTCAGGGGAGAAACAATTCTGTCCATGATAGGCCCGATTGTTGGACATTAACTCAGAAAAACGACTTCTGGGAGAAATATGGGTGCTCCCATGAGCTTCAGTAAAAAGTTTTGGTGAGTACCACCACCTTTTTTGTTAGAAAAATAGCACTGCTTGTACATATAATTCTGATCTAGAATTCAACTTTACAGTTTATTTGTTCAAATGTTTGTTATTTTGTCCTGTTTCTTTATTATCGCAGGAAAAGATTGCTTTCATGTTTTAATAATATACAAAATTTAAAAGCTAAAATTTCAAAGTTTCAAACCATATAAGAGTTATTTTTGTAAACCGTAATTATAATTTCTTTTTTAATTTAAATTTTGAAATATCGCTACTAGAGAATGACTCACCATTTAAGTGTTCACAAAGAACATGATCTGCACTTGAAATCTCTGACAGAATACTAAGAGATTATGGATGTGTGCAATCCTCAGAGTTCATAACCTTTCATAAGTGAGAGAATGTTCTGGCATATTATTTTTTAAATACTTTAGGAATGTAGTGACTCTGTCCAGAAGGAGACATGCGGACAGATAATACAGGAGGGATTGAGTTACAAAACAGAGAAAGATCCACTGATAAAGGGGCGAGAACAACTCAAGTCAGCTTTTCACAGATCCTGCATGATCTGTGGAGGAGACGATCCATTGAGAACAGGAGGAAGAGGGACTGAAACCAGATCCAGGAGATGTCTGCAGACTTTCAGTGTGAATGTAAATCGATCTAAGCAGTAATTCAACATAAATAAATATGGTCTGACATTATTAATGGGTAGCTAGTGATAAGTGTACTAGATAGTCAATTAAAGCAGTGAGAACAAACCAGTGGCGAAATTAAATAAGTTCGAGTTAAATGATATTCGAACAAATATTTGTATTGTAAAGTTTGTTATGAGTCCAGTTCGTTATTAATGAATCAGAAAGAGGATCATTTCCATAATTTTCACAAGGAGGAGGACAAGGATGTCCTAATTGAAATTGTCTTGGTAAAATGTAAAGACATTGTAGAATCCAAAAAGATGGATGTGATAACACAGTAAAAGCAAAATGCATGAAAAAATGTTGCCTCAGATTTCAGTTCTGGCAATATAAATCGCTTATCGTTTTCACTGCTACTGACGTTTAAATTCTTCGTCTCAAGAATTGTACAAAAGTAGAGATAGAAGATTAATAGAGCAATCTTTTATGTTAAACGTGAGGATTTTTGTTCATCTATTACAGTATGTATGTCATTCCACTGAAGTTTTCCCTATTCATTTTAAACGTATGTTTTTACCTGATGACTGCCTTATTCCAGTAAACCTCAGCTCTGAAAGGGTTAATCGGTCACATAAAAAACAGAATGAAGAAAGCATGTGGAACAGTAAAACAAGGGGAAACACAGAGTAATCAGATATCTGTAAAACTGGAATGAGATGGTAATAATAACGTAAGCAATTTATAGAGGTTATGCTATAGAATTCATTCAAACAAGTGGAAAAATTCAAATGTCTGGGAGCAATAATTACAGACGCAAATAATGTTAAAAGGTAGAATTAAGTCTCAACTAAAATAAAAAAATGCGTGTTTTTTTGCAGTTCAGAAACTCTTATCTACTCGTCTTCTGTCCAGAAATCTAAACGATTTAAAAGACTATTATCCTGCCGGTTGTATTATATGGATGTGAGACATGGTTGCTTACTCTTCGGAAAGAACATAATCCGACAGTGTTCGAAAACAGGGGGCTTAGGAAAATATTTGGACCTAAGAGAGATGAAAATGGGGACTGGAAAAACTGCATAGTGATGAGCTTCATGACCTGTACTCGTCATCAGATGTACTAAGGGTAATTAAATCGCGGAGGATGAAATTGGCTGGACATGTGCGCATGGGGGAAGAAAGACATATCTCAAAAGTAATGACTGGTAGACCCGATGGAAAAAGACCATGTGGAAGACCTAGACGTAGGTGGTAGGACAATATTAGGATAGATTTAAGGGAAGTAGTTTTTGCGAGGGATGGTTGGATGGAGCTAGCACTGAATAGGGTTGAATGGTGGACTCAGGTAAGCGTGGCAATGAACCTTCAGGTTCCGTAAAATAGAATATATTCCTTTAGCTTGCTGAGGAATTGTCTACTGCCATTGAGTAAGCAAGTAGGCTATGCTGTAGAGTTACGTTACACTGCATTATAAAGAGCCTAACACAGCCTATATATACGTACAACTACAGAAATGCATGGAGCTAGACTTTTGTGCATGTTCTTGATATTTATCGTAACCACACAGTTAGGCCTAATCTTGTGTCTCAAATAAGAAAACAACTCCTTGAACAGAGATTAATGAGTTTGATTGGACAAATTTCTCTAGGCAAAATTGATCCTAGGTAGTTCAGTACGAATTGATCTCAGATTGATGTTTATACAACAAAAATTTCCATGTTCAGTGTGAACTGAGATCAGTTTTGCCTCTGATTTAAGATCAAACTGTTTATACAATCAGGCCTTAATGTTTGAGTTCTCTTGACCAGTACATAGGTCTACTACCTGCTTACAATTCTCAAGAATATACTAATTATTATTCATAATACCATAAAAACCTAGGTTTTTCTAGAAGTGTGGCTAGATCTGGTTTCATTGATATTTGAAATTGATGGTGACTGACTCCTTCATTCGATTACATAGCTCATGTTAGAGAACGAAGATGACATGCTGAAGAGTCCTTTGAAGATATGAAAACTGAAGGAAGAAAATACAGAAGAAAAAGAGGAGACGTACGAGCTAATTGCCAGACACTCCCGCCTCAAGAAAGCCAAAACATTTTTGTATGAATAGTGTTTTGCAAAACCAACATTTAAGCTAAAAAACCTTTCGTATGTGTCATATTTTTACATTTCATTTTACATACTTAAAATTAACGGTAGTGTAGTCAAGTAATGTATTTGCCTTTATGTGATTGGAATTTAATAAACGCAGTTTTAAAGCAGGGTTGATTATTATTAGGGCTGAAAATCGATTAAAATATTTAGTCAAGTTAACGCTTGACTTTAATCGATTAATTGACTGATTAATCGACAAACAAGTCGGTATTTTAAACGAAGCCAAAGTGTACATTTAAGCTTAATATTGTTTTACACGTTTAATAACTGCTACACTACACATAATCAGAAGAAATCCTGAATTAATGAATACCATTATTGTTAACGAATGAAAATATGTATACAAAATTTACATTTCCGGTTACTTTTTCAGCCAAGACTTGAGACACACGGGTTTGTTGACATTTGAATGTTCAAGACAAGATCGTAGCTTGTTTACAATAATACCGGCAGCACTAAAAACTCTCTCACTCGACACTGAGAAAGGAGTTTGGACATTTGACCTATTTCTCGAAAAAACGTTTTTCAGAATTCGACTAAACCGATTAATCGGAAAATATAATTGATCGATGATTAAATATTTAATTGATTAATCGATTAGGCATAATTCGGGACGCTGAAAATGTTCTTAAAATGCGGGATGTCCCGCCAAATTCGGGACAGGTGGCAACGCTATACCCAGTTAAGCCCGGGAAGTAATGCGGTGAACACTAAAATTCAAACAGACCACTCGTTCCCTTTAAAATTTATATAATTTATGAATATATTATACTGAAAAATGAAATGCAATTCAGTTATCATGACAACTGACAGTGTATTGTTTAGAGTGTTCACATAGGGCTTTGGGAATTACATAATACTGGGCTTTATCAAATTCTGATGCTATTGATGTAATTAATACATTTGTGAACATAATTCTTGAAGATTGAAATCCAAGAAAATAAAGCACAATGTGAAGCAGTCACATAACTTTCTCTACCCTCGACATGGAAAATATCATTTTCTTACTTCACATTTTGATGGAGAATAAGCGGTCGCATTGCAGGGACAGCTTAAGTGTGTGCCAATGAGTATGCTATATCAGAAGTTGGTAAAAAATCCTATCTACTGATACATCACTCATAGCTGTGTAGGCTTTGTATAGGGATGTTTATCATAGGCCCTAAACATCTACAAGAAGACAAAATAGGATGGAACATTTTCAGTCCTATGCCCGCAGTATATTATGTCCCAGGTTTTGGGGGAGGAAAGCATGAAAGTGATATTGAATTTCAGCTCCGAAACGGTTGTATGTGAGAGTGAGAAATGAAAATTTCCATAAAGAAAATACAATCTTATGTAATCGAAATTTATGTTTCTTCTTATTTCAACCCTCCCATGGTGTGTAATGCAACATTCGACATCCTCTGTGAGCCATAAAAAACTATATCTAGCGTTTTCTGAGGGAATAGTTTGAGTGTGATAAGTCGTTCTTCCTCATTTCAAGTTCTACGTATGCCTACATATTATAAAAGACCCTAGAGTTTGAAAATCGAAAGTCCTTCATAAGTTAATTCCAAATTACAAAATAAAAACCTGGGCGACGCTGGGCCTTTTAAGCTAGTATGTAATAAAACAAAAAGACTGCACATCATTAATGAATTGAATGAAAAAGTAGATATACTGTCAAAACAAGTGGAATGTTTTATGCAGAGAGAACAGTCTATTAGAGAAGGGAAGGCGCTGAATAACATAATTATGTAAAAGTGGCATGTGGCATGTAAACCTGTTACAGTATGCCAAGTAACTCTAGAACTGCTGGAAATAGCACTTTGCAAATCAGAACACAAACAAGGTGCTAATAATATAATAGTGAATGATCAAAATACTAATAAGCAAACAGACCAGAGTGAATCTTCTTGTGATAAATTACAGTACCCCGAGAATACTAGCCTATGTGGACTGATGTAGTCAGATGCAAAGCAGAAAAGGGTAATTATTGCTGCTGGTAATTTGGTTCAGAATGAGAATAAAAGTGCCTATGTGGACAAACCTAGGAATGTGGACTGTATAACTATCCTTAAAGCAGAAAAATCTATAATATTAAGAAGATGTGTCTGTCTGACTGTGTGCGATGCCCAACAAAATCTACTGCACGAACAGATCTGAAATTTAAAAAAAGGATGGCATGAAGGGTGGCCAAATGCACCTCAATCGTTCGCGAGTTATGAGTAAAAAACTGGCAGTAAACATGAATGTTTTGTGCTATTGAAGCATCAGTTTTTGGTAATACATTTCAATTGTCAGATCAATTGCAGGTGGCTTTGCCTGCATAGACAGAAGAGGGATAAATGAACAAACATTGATCGATTTGGACAGAACTCATTATGCAGGGGTTTTCTGGGCCAGAGAACTTGAATCTGAGGTCGTTTTTTCAAGTGGCGCTTTCTAATCGAATGCACTCCAAAGGAGGATTTTTAGCTGTTTCATTATAATTATTAATTGTTTAGTTTATGAATGAAATGAGTGTAAGTGTCAATAAATACCGATAGCCTATAATGTTTTAATTATTTTGCCATTAATTTTTAATATTTCGCTATGTTCACACTGAGGAATTTGTTGCAACGAAATGTGCCCAAGCACATGTATCACAACCTATTTGCCACAAGTCGTAAACCTATTCAACATATTCCTAGTCCTTGGGCACAAACAGTGAATAAAATGTACCAGAAACAAGGTTTCGCCACAAGTTCTTGTTTACGCTCCGAAAGTGAAAACATTGAACAGATCCCAGCGAAGATGTTCTTTGCACATGTGCTGTAGTCATGTTTCTTGTAACAGCTGACTCTGTTTGTGGTTATGATCAATCTTATGAGATATATTGCTATGTTCATGTTGTTTTATTTTACGAAATCATCAATATTTTGCCAAGGAGTGCTCTAAACAGACATAAGACAATCTAGAAGCATTCTCCCTCACATTTGTAATATGGTAGGCCTACCCAGTGCTTTAGTTGGAAAATATTTTATGGGGGTACTCACCTTCCATAGAACGCATATCTATTGCGAATTTAATAGTGTATGTCATTATTAACAAATACACTCTCGTGAATTGGACATTTAATAAGTATTTTAGGACAATATCATTCCTGTACTGGCAGTATGACGTACCGGAGCACATATTTTTCCCGGTATGGTAGAAGGGAAATAATTTTATACCGGTATGCAGTACCGGTGCGTACCGGCCCAACTAAAGCACTGGGCCTACCTTTGAAGAAAATTTGAATTTAGACCTAAGTTATAGGCACACTTGTTCCTTGAAAAGTTTCTGTGTTTAATACGAAATAATCAAGAGAACATGTACATGTCCTTACTGAGGAAATTGATGAAATAGGAGAGAGAGAGATTAGAACAGCATCAGAATTGAATTAGCCTCAGAGGCGGGATTCATGGCAGATGTCTGTGTAAATCTTGAAGCATAATTTCTCTGAAGCTGTCACATATGGACGGCTCAGTGCCAGAGGTGACTAAGTCCCAACAAGGTCAATTTTAATATTTTGTATTTAATGGCTAGTGAAGATCGTATTCTATCTATCCCAAACATGACTAACAGCCTGACTGTGTCTGGAAAGTGTTGCCACTTGCAAGCAAGTTTGGCTCTACAAGAACCAACTGCAAATTTTGTGCCAGACATGACTAAGTAGCCTACTAGCAAGATGGTAGATGTGCTGAGTGGGTATTCTTCAGAGTCCGACTTTTCTGCTGTTAGCGACGATGATGGGACATATTTATTTACCAGAGGGAGAAATTTCCGCTAATGAATCAGGTATTCATTTAGTTATGAAAACATGGATTGTGGACTCTAAAAACTGGCAGAAAATGTTATTAAATACTAGGGGCACTTATTCAGGTGTGGCCTTCTTACATTCTCGTATCATGACTGACTTATTGGGATTGTTAAAGTATATCCCTCCTGTCCATCATCAGTTCTACAGAAACCTTGCAACAGCGGAGTCATCGGAACAGGATGAAGAAATCACAGCACAGTTGTCTCCAGGGTGTGCTGACTTGTAGTTTAAGAATTTCTACACATTTTGAAATTCATACTATTCTATTCAATTATTTTTTTAATATGCTTGTAAAAATATTAATGATTTATTGTTCTGAAAATTATTATATGATAATCTAGTTGTGCAATGCTTTTTTTTTTCAAAAGAAGTGTGACTTTTATTTTGATCTTGAAGCAGACTGCTTTAAAATGGTTTCAATGTGAACACCTGATTTTATTTTCATTCGCTATTTTTATAATATTGCTACCATGTTTTGTTTTTCTTTGATGTTCTGAGAGCCAAACATGACTAACTATTGCGTATGTGCCAATTTATTAAAGGCGATGTTGCGCCAAACATGACTATGTACAATCATGATTCTTGCAAGTGCGTGTACACATACTAGCATAAAAGTAAGAAGTGAATGCTTTGCCATTATGAAAGAGAGAACTTTCCTCTTGGTACAGATATTTAAATAAATGTTTTTGAAAACTGCTATAATTTTAAAATTACTGTTTACTTTAACCTTCATTTTCTCATAACTTGTCAAATGGTGCTTAGTCACCTCTGGCACTGAGCCGTCCATATGTGGTAGGCACTTCTAGCACCTATTATAAACAGTTTGAGCACAATAATATACAATTTTAATGTGAATTATAGAGTTATTTTGCGATGTTAAACAAACCCTTTCTCTATCGACTACAATGGATCGAAGTTATCGGCTATCGTTTCAACACCTGCCGGTCAGCTTGACTGCGAAACTCCGGGCTCATAAAACACGCTCTGCTAAAGAAAGTTAAGCAAGTCTGAATTTACAAAAAATGATACGACTGAACACAGCATTAAAGCTGAAACATCAATGTTTAATAAACCATTCTTACCGTAAAATTCAGAATTAGAAATACTGGCTGCCCAGATAAATATAAATCCCCGCTTTTCAAGAGCTGCCAAACGTGATCCTAGAGCTCGGAAGATTTAATCAGCATTAGTACAGTATAATATTGTCATTTTCTTCCTCAATGAGTGTTTGTCGGTTACAAACTTGTTCTGGGTGAATCAACAATATTTTTAATGCAGAAAGAAGCAAAAGTTCTGCACCTAAAGATGTATTTGTGCAAGGAACATGTACATGGGATAAGCATCAAGATACAAGAATCACGTAAATGTATCTGGGATTTGTATGGAGTAGCCTATTTGTGTGTGCAACAGATTCCTTAGTGTAAATGTAGCATTTGAATTAATTATCATGGGAGAAGTTCGGGGCACCTGCTTGTATTTAAATAATTTTAGTGTTAATAGGCATAGGCCTATAAGCAATTAGTATCTAGCTTACAGAACTAAAACGAAATTGTTAGAGCCATTTTCAAAAAAGAATTTTGTTCAATCTTGGGAAGTGTGTTCAATTTTTCTCATGATCATAAAGCAGGGAATACCAGTGAAATTGCAGGCCTTGAAGGAGCCTTATTGTTTATTATTATTAATTTATTTATTTATTTATCCGCTGGCAGCATAGTGCCGTAGCTAGAACACACAGCCTGTTTCATCAAACCAGGGGTAATCACAATGTTATAATTCCTAATCAAGTAACCACTTGAGACATCAGAATTAAATTTGTAGAGCATATAGATATAAGAGCTCACTCATCTGGGTCATTCTACAGAAATGTCTGCTTTTTAAATAATGAGAACACAAAATTTAAATTTGGTTTAAAAAATCAGAAAAAATCCTGGTTATTCTTCTATCCAAAGAAGAAACTTTCAGCATACAATGCATACACTTTACTCAAATTTGGGGTTACTGTCAACCAAAATTGATTTTAAGTTCCAGGAGAGTGATTTTATTTACTGATGCTATTATATCGGTGGAATCACACCTCCCCAAATTTAATTTTTCAGTAGGCCTATATATGGTTTCAAAACTATCTAGGACCTAGGTCAGAATGGGAGTTGAGATGTAACTCACAAAACAACATAGGCCTTGTTTTTTTAAAAAAATAATTACAAATTGTCCTCACAATTTTCCAAAGTATTGATGGAATATGTTTAAAAATGTTAGGAACTGTTATACATTTATTAGGGAAAAAGAATTAGGCTATTTAAGCCAAGAAGTAAAAATAAAGAAAGTGCACAAGTATCTTACAGGACTAATGTCGAATCACTCTACTGGCTACCATATCACTTTCCTGGAAAAAGTTAGCCAGGAGAGCGATTAATTTTCTTAGCCTGGAGAGTGAGGATTTTTATTACTTTTGCCATGTGCAGGTAGTACAGACACAGCTTGATGTTAGGCTTTTAGGGAGACTTTTTGAATCACCAAAAGCATTTAATTGCTCTATTTTCAATTTTTTTACTCTTAACTTTAAAACAATACTACAACCAGGAGAGTGATTGGCAATAAACATATTTACTTAAAAGTGAAGATTTATTTTGCTCAGTTGCACCAGGAATCACAACAAAAATGTCTTTTCTTCACTGGTCTGGAACAGCATTGCCACATTGAGAAGCAAAAAGTTTTCTTCCCTCTTTTTTCCTCAAATTTTTCTTATAGCGCCAGGAGAGTGAGTTCAGAAGCTGAGGACTGAACTTTTGAACAGAGTACAAACTTACTCAAACTTCAAAAATTTGAAACATAGGCTACATGTGAAGTAGTCCCCAATACAATAAAGAACAATGTCACAAAGTAAATTAAAATAATCTTGCCACACATTGTTTCTATAGTCAAAAGAGCACTGTGAACCTGGAGCGGGGACAGCCCAGGAGAGTGATTTTTTTACTTAAAAGGGCTGAAATTCACTATGAAAAGTTTCCATAAGTTTGATATTGATTACTTGGTTTATAACAATGGGTTCCATAGTTAAACATGGATAAATAAAAATATATATAAATAACAATGTTATTTACAGAGTATTAAGAGAGGACAAAAAAGCATAATTCCTGTAGAATGACCCATCTACACTTGTATAAAAATAGGCTGTAAAAAGTTTCAGAATATTTGGGGATGTTATAGTGGTATTTTCATTTTAAAAACATGGACAACAGCCAAATTTGATGTTATACTAGTCTTTAGAACCTATAAGCCTAGATTCCATTTATAAGGACCTTATGAAGGTACTAAATTTAACTACCTTATGCTAAAATTGTGAAATAGAAAATTAACCTAAAATGGCACTAAGAACTGCTGTTATAGGCCTATAACGAATCTCCATGCACTGGCCGATGTTCTGTTGTTGGGCCAGGAGTGGGCAATGGAGATAATTCAATGCTGGAAACCTAACAGTGAAAAATGGTGGTCTCGGTGACTCAGTCGCTATCAAGGCCGAGGTATCTAAGAGACTAAACAAAAACTTCGGGGAAATGGAACTTTATGTCTCACCCAAGTCCCCCACTCCTACTCCCTAACAGGGCCCACCTGGAAAGTAGGGGTTTTGGGTGGGGAGACATATAGTGGCGGCATTTGAACAACTAGCGGCGATGTTAGCACCATCTATGTGTAAACTTGAGAAACTGAAAAAATTAAATTATTTGTTTCCCCTTTATTCTCTTCTTCTCTTCCTTTCCCGTCTCCATCCTCTCCTCTTCACCCTACCTACCTATTTGAGACCTATTCCTAACCATTTTCGAACTTGAGACCCCTAGCACCATAGCCAGGAGCCTTACCCATTACGCCACGAGTGAAAATTGAGCACTGAAGGAAGCTTTGGTATATTTCAGTTATGATAGCTTGCATACACGAGAAGAGTTTTAATGCAAGAATCAGTTTTTATAATTTTGAGATAGGCCTATTTTGTTAACATTATAAAAAGAGCAAGGAAAAAATCAATTAAGCCATATTATATATTATAATACATCTATATTAATGAGAGGAAGTGTCTGTCTTTCTGTCTGTCCACCATGCCCAGCGAAATCTACTGAACGCAGAGATCTGAAATTTTAAACATAGGTGGACTGAAGGGTCGGAAAATGCACCTCGAAACCGGAATTTTAAATTTTGCTTTCACTCGTGAGTTATGAGTGAAAAATGGGCAGAAAACGTGCATTTTTTGCATTTTCGAAGCATCGGTTTTTGAGTAGGGCCTAATACATTTCATTGTCAAATCAATTACAGTAGGCTTTGGCTATTTTTGTCATACCTTGGACATTAAATCATCGTGATCGCTTGAATGTTGTAAGCTCACGCTGGTCGATTCATTTGTTTATGTCAAGCCTGCAGGCATATGAAATTTTCAACCTACACCGAAGAGGGATAATCAATATAGGCCTAAATAACGTTCGATTTGGATGAAACTCACTAAACAGGGGTTCTCTGGGCCAAGGAACTCAAATCTGAGGCAGCTTTTACCAGGTGAAGCTATCTGATCGTGGTATGTAATTCACGTGATTTAGATGTTAATAAAATATAGGCCTATAATGATTTAACTATTATGCTCTTAATTTTTAATTTTTGAAATAATTATCACGGGCGATCTCTTGATTTTGTAAGTCCATCCTGGACGATTCATCTGTTTAGAATGTCAATGCCCATAGACATAAATGACATTTTCAACCTACACGGAAGAGGGATAATCAATATAGGCCTAAGTTAAATATGGTCAAACGTTTGATTTGGACGAAACTCACTATACAGGGGTTTTCTGGGTCAAGGAACTCGAAGCTGAGGTCGCTTTTACCAGGCGACGCTATCTAATTGTGGTATGTAGTCCACGTGATTTAGGTGTTAATAAATATAATGATTTAACTATTAGGCCTATGGTATGCTCTTCATTTTTTATTTTTTTAATAATTATCGCAGACGAAGCCATGGGCACATGGTGGTTTTTTATAATTGTGAAATATTATGTTTGGTGCAATAGTATTTTTTTTATTACTTCCTCTGCCCGTACCATAGGTACTATAGGTAGAGGAAGTATTGTTTTCGACCCCAAAATTCGAAGTTGAGTTTTTAGCATATATACACGTTTCAAGGCCCCCTGAATCCAAAAATACTATTTTTGGAAACATGTCTGTGTGTCTGTGTGTCTGTGTGTCTGTGTGGAAAATATCTGTGAACAAGCTAGCTCCAAAACGGAAAATCGTATGAAAACAAAATTTCGTATTTGGGTCAGGTACCTTCTGAAGATGTGAGGATAAGATTGGCGACTATTTTCTCTTATTTTTAAGGGGACTTTACATGAAGAAATTTTCGTTTTTCGCGATTTTCTCGAAAACGGCTCTAACGATTTTCTTTAAATTTTGCACATAGGTTGCTTATACTAAGAGCTAAAACTTTTATTTGAAACATTTTTTCGAGAAAATTCTCTGAGGGTAGTTACAAGCCACCCACTGTTCACCCACTGTTTGTAGAAAGTTTGTCTTACGTGATGAACAACTGAATTCGGCTTCTTATTTTATATAAGAATGTGAAGTGAGAAAGATGTATTGTTGGCCATGCATAGAGTAAAGATGTATCTGAGGGAAATATTCGATAAATTTCGGAAATTATATTTTACCGCAGAAAGTTCAATAAACGTCTGCAGTTATTTGTTTTTTTTTAAAGTTTGTTATATAGACTGCGCTTTTAGTCGCATCATTGAAAGAAGAGGTATTTATAGGATAATTAGCGTAAAATTGTGTCTTGCAATTCTGTACAAGGATATGTGAATACTGCTAACTTTTATTTGGGCAGAGGAAGTTATGTGACTTTCACATCAGATTTTTGTGAAATATTATTACCAGCGTTGATCTGTGGCCAGTGAGTGGCTAGGAGAAAATAGGGGAAGCGGCAAGGCAGGGAAGTGGCCGAGGTGAGTGGAAAGGGGACTCAGGTGAGACATAAAGTTCCAACTTGCCAAAATTTCTTACCTGCCCTGGATTCCCTTCCTGTGTTTCTGAACTCCATTCCTTCACAAGAACTTTGAGAATGGTAGCTTCATATTAGCCCCAAATCCTTTACTGCTTTTCTTTGTTGGGGGGCTTGGCTGTTTCCCTGGACCTCCTTCACCAGGAGCTTTGAATACGGTACAGTTTATTATAAACATCAAAGGGGGAACCTAACCACATAACTTGTTGGAGAGTAACTTATTACTGGCAGCACTGGATAGACCTGTATAGGCAGGGCCAATGAGATATAAGATCATCAGCAGCAGCCAATGAGAGTGTTGGTGTCCAACCTATGGGTCGCATAACCGCTCTGAACACCTTGTGTAGAATTACAGTAGAGTAACTTATACTAAACCCAAATACAGATTTTGGGGGGAAAAAAAAAGTTTTAGGTCGTGAACTAGGCTCCTCCCACCACCTGGGAAGGAGGGGTTTAAGGTTTCAATTGTCACCTACTAGATCTCTCATTACTAGCAATACCATCTAAACTTATTGTTAAAAAGGTGAAACTGGGAAAAAATTAAATAATTTATTTCTCCATTCTTCTCTATCTTTTCCATACTCTTCCTTTCTCTCACCTTCTCCTCGTCCTACCTACCTATTTGGGACCTATTCCTAACCATAAATTTCAGATCGACCGGTATATGAATGCGGAACCACTAGCATCTTACTGACAGTCTTAACCGCTACGCCACGAGTGATTGCTGAGAAGTGAAGGGAAAATTCATCTATTTAAGTTTAGAGAGCTTCAATACATAAGAAATAGCCATTTGGTGCAAGGGTCATTTATTGTAATCGTGAAACATTATTCTGGTGCAATGGTCGTTTTCGCTGCATTAATTAAGTAGGTCTAATCTTGTGGATGGCATAGGCCTACCATTCAAGTCTATTCTTTGCTGTACGATATGACCTTGACTGGAAGACACACATAGAAATGATAAGTCCAAAACTGAGTTCAGCATGCTTTGCTTTAAGAATTTTGAATAATATATTAAAACAGGATGCATTACTTATGGTATATTTTGCATATTTTCACTCGGTAATGAGGTACGGGATCATTTTCTGGGGCAACTCTACCCATAGGGAGAAAATATTTAGATTTCAAAAGCGGGCAATAAGAATAATATGTGGAAAGAAAAAAAGGGAATCTTGTAAACCGCTGTTTGAAAAATTAAGAGTCCTCACTCTTACAGGGGAGTATATATACTCTGTTATGTGTTTTGTAGTGAATAATATTGATAAATTTCAAACTAATTTTAGTGTACATGGACGTACTACCAGAAACATGAATGATCTACACAGACCAAATAACTCGTTAAAACTCTTTCAGAAGGGTGCGTATTATTCTGCAGTACAGATATATAACAAGCTTCCAAACAACATTAAATTATTATGTATTCAAAGAAAGATCAAACCTTTCAAAACAGCTGTCAAGGAATTTTTAATAACTCACACCTTCTACAATTTGGAGGAATATTTCCAGCTTGGATAAATTTGGCAGCTTGCAGTTTCTGTAGACCTATATTATTGTAATAACATGCATGTATTTTTTGATCTGACGTGTTCTATATCCTTGAGCCCCGCTCAACACAGGATCTACAGGACGAGATATCTACATCTACATCTACACCTCTAGGCAGCGGCGTGCACATTGGCTCGGAAGCGAGCAAGTGGAGTGAGGGCAGAACTTGAATGGTGCACGACCTAGATCTACCTCTCGCCCAAATTTGATCTGTTTGGAAACCAACTATTCAACACTTGAGTGTTACATCCTACATAAGATTAATTAAGCTCACATGTACCATGGGATTGCTTGGATAACCATAATCTTCTTGCAGCCTAGCTCTTCTTCTGTAGGTCTGGCATCTTTTCTTGTACCAATTCTGCTTTGGTTACCCTCAGTTGATGAAGCTGCTGCAGGATGGTTGCAATTCTACCCACATTTCCCTTGTTGCAAGTGAGTACAGAATCAATTTCGAAGCCTTTCACCCAACAAATGTGTTGTTTTGAACCCTCAACCATATTACATTGCTGAACGACTCGGTTCACATTCTGCATCTTGCCATAGAGACACAGTGATGATAGGCATTGGATTTCCCCTAAGATATTTTAAATTAGATCATGCCATCAAGCACAAACTTTTCATCTCGTCATATTTTCTACATCATCACCGTTTTCTCTGAAACGTTTGGGCTCAACTTTGGAATAGGTCCCTTCAAAAAAGTTTCAGTTTCCTGCGTTTTTCTTATATTTCAGAATTTTTAAGGCCTACGCATCATTAACATTTTTTCTGTACTTTTTTTAATTACACAAACGTTTATATCATTTATTTATATATAAACAGATTAATTGCACATTCCACGAATTCTTTACTTACCAGGCACGCGCCATTTTGGATTGGAGACGTCATGTACTGCTGCCAACATTGCTGGAATTGTGTACCCTAGGTCACGCTGCCAGTTTCCAACATGAAGACACTGACTCTAATGCGCAATTTCGTAACGCTACAAGTGACGCTACGGGTGAAGCTGCAGCTAGCACTTCCAATTAAATTAAATGTACCAAAATGTTTGTTTGTTTGATCTATTTGTGATGGAAATGAATGTATGCAATTCTAAAATTAGTAGTCCTACAATACCTTAAACACTAGTACAATATTTACAATAATAATAATAATAACAATAATTTATTTACAAGTAAAGGCGCTAAACCTACTTAACTTTAAACTCTAGTCTACAGGATAAACAGTCCTGATATCTTCTATCATTTCTTGAAATGGATCTGCTAGTCGGTGCTTACAGTCCAGACGCCACAAGTATTCTACCAAATGGGTATCTACCTGTTCGTGTCTGATACCGCTCCTGGCTAGGCGTGCACGGAGAGATCGCCAACGTGACTCGATATTGTTCATATGAACACCAGTCACCGGATTTACGAAACGCTGGCTATGGTTTACAGTGAGATGGGCTGCGAACCCTCCACCCAGTAAGCCATTGTAGCCACTCCAACAATCAGTTTGGATTGTAGAAGCGAGATCCACATGCTGCGCAATTAAGGCAAACAGAGTGGCAGCATCTCTATTGTTGTTGGGGCACACTGCCATGCGTACCTCCTCAGTATTCACGTCGATCATCCCTAGGATCCAGTTCCCTTCGACAATGCAACCGCGATGGATTTTTCTTTTACCGATCTTGCATTCGTCGATCTGAACAACGTGTCCGGCACCGCCAATTCTCCCCCGATTTGCATATTTCGTATCCATCGAAACCATGCAAACTTCTCTACAGTATCTGAACCAGTCAGCTATTGTAGAAGAACTGACCTCACTATTTCGCAGATCTCTATGAGAACTTTGAATGATAGTAAAGTCATAGGAGAGAGCATGAGCAAAACAGTACGTTATGATCAGTACTTGGGCAGGTAAGATTTTAGCACCTTCAAACCATGTCCCTTTTGCTACGGACTGAGTAAACTGTCCATGTCCTTTCCTGCAGGAGAAAAGCTGATATTTCCTTCCCTGTTTTGTTACAGGATGAAGGGGGGCAAAGCAGACCGTACATAACATATGTGTTTTTAATAACCCTTCATCATACAAAAATTGCATACATTCATCTTCATTGAAAACGAATTCAAGATCGTGGAAACTTATTATCTCTAATTTATTTGCCATGACAGTGCTAGCGTTAGCATTCACTCACAACGTACACTTACCAATTCCTTCAGCAAAGTGGCAGAGACAAAATTGGAAATTCATTTTCAGGTCAAACTTGAAAAATACAAACATTTGTGGGGGCGTGGCAATATTTAAAAGTTCACAAAGTACTCTTCTTGCAGAGAATCCTCCTGATACACTTCAGACCATAAAAAGCCGAAGCCGGCTTACATTTAAAACAGGATTTGTTCTGTAATACCTGTTCCTTTCATTTTTACATTTTTTACGGTAACTTGCAAACTAGGCATGGTAATAAAAGTTCTATGTATTCAATAAAACTAAAATAACTCTGTATAGGAAACACTAAAACACCAGCACAAAGATTCATTCTCCAACCAAATCACTTTATAAACTCACTGGCCGCCATTATTGACAGTGATACCAATGTATGCATACTATATAGCGTTGCCAACCAAAAGCCAAAAAAAGTTTCGTTAAAATTCCTTTAAAACATTGTTCAAAATCCGCTAAATTAGTCTTTTTACTTCCTCTGCCCCTACCATACGTACTATAGGTAGAGGAAGTATTGTTTTCGAGCCCCAATTCGAAGTTGAGTTTTGCATAAATACACGTTTTAAGGTCTTCTGAATCCAAAAATACTATTTTCGGAAACATGTCTGTATGTGTGTGTGTGTGTGTGTCTGTGTGGATGTCTATGAACAGCCTAGCTCGAGAACGGAAAATCGAATGAAAACAAAATTTTGTATTTGAGTTAAATACGTTCTGAATGTGACAGGAAGATTGATGAAAACTTTCTCTTGCTTTTAATTTTGTTGTTGTTGTTTTTCGCGACTTTCTCGAAAACGGCTCGAACGATTTTGTATAAATTTTGCACATGGGTTGCTTATACTAAGAGCTAAAACTTTTATTTCAAACATTTTTTCGAAAACTTTTCAGAAGGATAGTTATAAGCATGGGCGTACGGTAAGGGGGGGTTCAGGGGGTTGAAACCCCTCCCGAAATATCTGCATTTTGAAGATTATAAATCATGGAACGAAGTTAAAAAAAACTGTGATTGGGTTGTTACAAATTTTACAATTTCGTACATATTATCAAAGCATTATTTAAGATTTATCGTAATTTATTTAAGATTCTAATTTCAAAACCTCGTGGTGTTGATAGTTTTTCAGCTTAACAACAGTGATGTATTACTAGTAAACAAAAATCCCTTCGGAATCTGTCAAAAGACAACTCGAATCTCCTGTCGAAATCCATCAACCTGTTTGTAAAGCCAACAGTAATCACGAGCTCATCACAAAATGATCATGAAGTAATAGGCATCAATCGGGTTTCTCCACCGTGGATTTACAGATGACTTTAAAAACGTGCCCTATGCACCATACAGTATTATGATAATTTTTCAAAAGAAAGTGTTTATTTATAGACTCTAGCTTAAACGAGAAATGGATAGAAATCTCAAGAAAAACAGTTTCAAAGACTGAGCTGCATATTAATTATCACAATACAACCGTTTAGTAATTAAAAAAGTAATAATTCACAATGTGTGCAACGACACGGAGCCGAGACGACTTTACATTGAACCCCTCCCGAACAAAATTTCACCGTACGCCCATGATTATAAGTAGAGTTCGGATGTTTATGACATGTCATATTTTTATTCTGACCTCCGCCCTCACCGCAAACACAAATTAAACACAAATTAAACACGAATTGCACGCTTGTTATCCTAATCGGACCGTTTATATTTTGTATATAAAGTCATATTTTGGTAATTTTTGTGGTCTTGGTCATATTTTAGTCATATTTGTAATTTAACGTCATATTTCAGTTATAAATTCGGTAAAGGGCCACCATTATACGGTGTATATACTAATACACGGTCGAGTTAAGTTTGAAATTTATTTAATTTAATGTTCTGCCAAATTAATAGCTTCCTTAAATTTTAAAATCAATGCAATTGTTCATATTTTATAGCGACACGCAATGTCTATAACATATTAGGAATATTTGGAGCTGATAAAGCGAGCAAACAGGAGAAAATTCTTTAAAAATAGAAGTTCATTATTAGTAAAAATGTAAATCACAAAATTGGTTAAAAAGTTATTTGCCTGAATTCATGTGATTTAAGAATTTAGTGTATTAAAAAAAAAATAATAATAAATTGGAACATTTTATTAGGTCATATTTAGGTTTTTTGGGTCATATTTACACATGTTTAAGGGCATATTTGTTGTCATATTTTCTAATTTTATAGGTCATAAACATCCGAACCCTAGTTATAAGACATCCACTGAGAATACGCGCTGTATGCAATACGACATCTTGTGACGGAAAATCGTACGAAAACAAAATTTTGGGGATGCGACGACTTTCTCTCATTTTTAAGGGAACTTGACAAAAATAAATTTTAGTTTTTCGCGATTTTATCGAAAACGGCTCAAACGATTTTGTTTAAATTTTGCACATGGGTGGCTTATACTAAGAACTAAAACGTTTATTTAATTATCTGAAGGGTAGTTATAAGCCTGAATACGTGCTCTTTGCGATACGGCCTCTTGTAACGGAAAATCGTACGAAAATAAAATGTTGTATTTGGGTTAGCTCTTGAGGATGTGACGTCGACTTTCTTCTATTTTTAAGGGACTTTACACGAAGAAACATTTTACTTTCTCGCATATACATTGTATAGAGAAAGTATTGTGATCGTGACAAAAAATCGAAACCGAGTTAACACCGGGAAAGCACGATGCCTAGAAACAGAAAAAAGTGTTTTTGGAATGACGTCTGTCCGTCTGTCTGTCTGTGGACAAGCAAAGCGGGTAAACGGTTCATTGTATTTACTTCATTTTTTTGAATTAAGGACTTTTCGGAATTTTATCGAACCGCTCAGAAATTGAGTTTTATAACTTTTCTTGAAAGTTTTTTTGAATAATTTTGATTAAAAAAAATTGGCTCTAACGATTTTATAAAAATTTAAAATTGGAAACTCTTATCTATGACTAACAAAATGGCTATATTCGTTTTTCTGCAAAAATGACTTAGAGGATATTTTACTCGTATCCATTTTCACTTTTTCTAGGCTACATCCATTGCATTGGGCGATAGATGAAAACTTAGTACAGTCAAGTTGTAGAGAAAATTAATAAGAACATTTTTTGTTGAACACATTTCTTTATAAAATCAATAGGTTTCAAGATTAAAATGAAATAACATGACTTATGCCCGGTTTGTACAAACTAGTGAATTACCTATGGGTAAATTATCCATGGACAAATTAGTTCCATTTAACCTACAATAATATAATGAGCAAGGCCTGGGAGTTGTACAGTTAATTTAATTCAGAAGGCTTTGATTCTCATGCCTTGATTCAGTTATTATAGAGGTTAAATTTTATCCAGCCATCCATGAAAGGATAAATTAACCCGACGATTTACCCTTGGAAAGATCTAGCCCGAGTTTGTAGGAACATTTTTTCTGTCATTTTCGTATTTACCCAGAGGACATTTATCTAGAAACTCGCCACAAGTGTATGTGATTGCTATCTTTAAATTATTTGTGTTTGTGTGGTGTCATTTTTGTGTAAATTCTGTCCATTGGATAATTTACCCATAGGTAATTCGCGAGTTTATAGAAACCGGCCATTAAATGCGAATTTCAGAACATAGGCCTACATGCCAATTAAAATATGAATATTCTTTTGTTGCCCATAGTAACAAGAATACTATAATCTAGATATTGTTGTGACATATAGTCAATTCACCATAGTCGTAATGAACACACCAAACTCAATTAGAGCGAGGTGGTATAGGGTAATAGGGAAGAGATCCTAGGTTCAAATCAAACCTCGTGGCCACCCAAATTTACCAGTAGGCTCGTTGTAATAACTCATTTGTTTCTATTGATCGGCTATATCTCAATGTATCCTTCGTTTTGGCCTTTGAGATTGAGGAAACCATGCAAACCCCAAGTTATTATTATTATTATTATTATTTCACGGTAAAAGCATTAAACATAAAGCTTGGCCGTGATGCTTTCCGCTCTAGGTAGCCTACTTGTTAGTTTTATGAAAATGTAATAAATAAAATTTAATTGTCTCTATAATTTACTTTTTTTTCTGTGCTAGCCTTTAACACGTACATGCGAGAAAGTTTGTGCAATATATTTTTTTGCACCATTTATTTTTATTGCGATTTTCTCAAAAACAGCTCTTGCGATTTTATTTAAATTTTACACATGTAGTGCTTATACTGAGTTAAAACTTTCATATGAAACATTTTTTCGAAGAAAAAAATTACCTGAAAGGTAGTTATAAACCACCCACTCTGATATATGTTCTTTGCGATGCGGCCTCTTGTTCTATAACAGAATGTGACGTGAGAAAAATGCATTGGCCAGTAGCGGCTCGTGGCTCAAAACGAGAGTGTGCTGCAAATACCATTTCATACAGCAAACTTAAATTATTGAGCTACTTGACAGAGAAGTAGCGGCTCCGGTCATGGAAACCACCATTAACAGCCGTGGGTGTCGGCATGCTGACCACATGCCCCCAATCCTGCCATCTGTCTGCAGGTACATGGCGCAGTGGTCGGGTGGTAGGCCTTGTCCCCTCGGGGATGTCGCGCCACGGAGTTTAGTTTAGGCTTACTTAAATAATTACTGTCTCAGAGTTAAGTCCATGGGACTTCTTCTTACTACAGAAGTTTTCGATGACTTTCGTGTTGAATCCATCCATGTTTGCAACCATCTTTTTCGCTATGGAAAGCATTGCAAGAGCTGTAAGACGTTCTTGTGATGGTATTCCTTAGGAGTGTCTTTATCCTTTTCAGGGTAGAAAAGCATCTTTCTGGTTCTGCTGTGGTAATAGGAGTGGTGGCTATAATCCTGAGAAGCTTTGTTATTTCTTTTATTTTTAAGGGGACTTTACACGAAGAAATTTTCGTTTTTCGGGAGTTCCTCGAAAACGGCTCTAACGATTTTCTTTAAAATTTGCACATGTGTTCCTTATACTGAGAGCTAAAACTTTTATTTGATACTTTTTTTCGAAAAAAATTCTCTGAAGAGTAGTTACAAGCTACCCACTGTTCACCCACTGTTTGTATAAATTTTGTCTTGCTTTTTCACGGCCTCTTATTCTATGTAAGAATGTGAAGTGAGAAATATGTATTATTGGCCCTGCATAGAGAAAGAAGTATCTGAGGGAAATATTCGATAAATTTCGGAAATTATTCTTTACGGCGGAGTGTTCAATAAACGTCTGCAGTCACTTGTTTTTTTATTTTATTTTTAGTTTGTTATATAGCCTGCGCTTTTAGTCGCATCATTGAAAGAAGAGGTATTTATAGGATAATTAGCGTAAAATTGTGTCTTGCGATTCTGTACAAGGATATGTGAATACTGCTAACTTTTATTTGGGCAGAGGAAGTTATGTGATTTTCACATCAGATTTTTAATATCTTATTTAATATTACGTATGCTTGCCTACCTGTGAAGATGTAATAGCCATGATTGTATCTTGTTGAGATGCGTTCGGATGCTCTCTGCAAGCTGCCGTCTCTGTCTGAACGAAGAGCTGATGGAAGAGAGGGCAGGGCTTTGTAGGTCAACAGAGAAAGTACTCAGCCTTCCTTCATTTCATTGTGATAGGTGGGAGGAGAAGTTAATTCAACCCTAGAAGCATTGTGTAGGCGCTACGCACACGGAATTATGAGTATATCGTATTCTAAAGAAGCCAAGTCACGTGATATGCGTAGAGATTAACAGGAATGCAGGTGACTCAACAATATTGTACTCTTTGAACCTTGACTGTCCTGTACAGACTCACTCAATGGCAACAGCTAGCTAAAGGATTATTATATATTTTACTAGCATGTGCCCGCGGCTTCGCCCGCGATAATTATTTCAAATATTAAAAATTAAGAGCATAATAGTTAAATCATTATATTTATTAACACCTAAATCACGTGGACTACATACCACGATTAGATAGCGTCACCTGGTAAAAGCGACCTCAGATTCGAGTTCCTTGGTCCAGAAAACCCCTGTAGGCCTGTAGTGAGTTTCGTCCAAATAAAACTATGTTTGACCATATTAGGGCTTACAACATTCAAGCGATCGCGATAGTTTTATTTCAAGGTATGACAAAAATAGACAAAGTCAACTGTAATTGTTAAACTTCCATTTAATTTAATTCCAAACCCATCTGAAACCCACTGGCAACAATATGTTTTAATGTCAAATGTGATTCGGATTCGATAATCCTGTGTAAGAAGGGATTAAGTATTCTCAAAAACATTTCAGTTTTAGCATTTAAAATCAGAATTTTTCAAAATCCTTTCTTAGTGAGCACCTACATTATGAAACGAAGGTAACCTACTGTCTAAATTCCAAGTCTCTACCTGTTATAGTTTAGGCTCTACGTTGATTCCTGTCAGTCAGTCAGTCAGGACAAAGCCTTTTATATATATAGAGATGGAACCCGGAGGTTCGCTGCAGCACTTACCTGAGCCCCCCATTCTACCCTATTCTGTGCTAACTCCATCTAACCATCCCTCGCAAATCCTACTTCCCTTAAATCTATCCTAATATTGATCTCCCACCTACGTCTAGGTCTTCCAAGTGGTCTTTTCCCTTCGGGGCTCCCAGTTAATACTTTTGAGATGTCTTTCCTCCCTTATTTCATCCTCAGTGATTTAATTACCCTTACTATATCCATTGAAGAGTACAGGTTATGAAGCTCGTCGTTATGCAGTTTGCATCTCTCTTAGGTCTTAATATTTTCCTAAGCCCCTTGTTTTCGAACACTCTCAGATTATGTAAGGGGCCATATCTCACATCCATATAATACACACGGCAGGATAATTGTCATTATATTTTATTTTTAGATTTTTGGAAAGAAGATGAGAAGATAAAGAGTTTCTGAACTGCATAAAAACAAGCATTTCCTGATTTGAGTCGATACTTAACTTCTGCCTTAATATTATTTGTATTTGTAATTATTGCTCCCAGATATTTGAATTTCTCCACTTGTTTAAACAATTTACCGGTTATTCTAATATTTTGTAGAGCATTATTTTGGCGTTTCATGACCATGTACTTAGCTTTTTTCTGTATTAATTTTCAATCCAACATTCCTACAGGCATCGATTAGACTTTCTGCATTTTTCCGGTTCGTGTTTATCTTTTGCATACAATTCTGTACTTATTGTCTTTAAGTTCTTCTAATGTATGGGAAATTGACCAATACACTTTATTTTTCAAGTTTCCCCATAAATAATATTCACATATTGTTAGAAGAACTTAAAGACAATATCACAAGAGAAATTAACTTTATCTCGGAAGCTGAACTTAATGCGCGTGAAAGAAAATTTCCTAAAAAGGTGCCAGTGTGGATGCAAGAGGAGAACATTTCCAACATATCTTGTGATGAGGTACGTGGTTATTTTCATTGTAATTTTAACTGTAAATGTGAGAACCTGAATTATTACTCTTATCGCGGTTTTTTTTTTTTTTTGGCGTAGATAGTTCACCCGATCACTCGGGAGTTGGATCTGTGCCCGCCGCGACGCAGAAACCCGCGTCATTGGCCAACTCTTGCGTGAGAATCACTGTACAATATTCTTTATTGCTAATATGTGGTTATGAGCCGCCACTGATTTCATTAAGAAACATCGTCCTAATTTGTACAAATGAATTCGTGTAATTGTCATTCTAAGTTGCCTTACAATTCTCTCATAGCTTAACTTAACAAGGAATACCAATCTACTTTAGTATGTTACATGCTATTAATACTGCTCAAAGTGTCGTCCTTGCACTTGAATCTTTCAAACACCCCGGATTATCTCGTACAACCTGACACTGTTCAGACGAGTGATCTGTCTGTACCCATGATCTACAACTCACCTTGTGGCATTTTTCAGTTTTGTAAACAAGAGCACATCGCGGGCCGCAACCCATGAAGCACAACTCTAAGCACGTCATCCTACCGGTAAACCAAAGATCATAGGTTAACGTATTTTGCAACACAAGTAGACAGGGCTAATTAGTCACAGCACTTTGACTAAATTATAACGACAAGGAACATTCATCAAGCTGTGAGTAATATGAGTAATGCAAGGCCAGGTCAGGATTCAAACTTCACGATTCTCATAAAATGAATGAGACAAGGCCACTGAATACACGTAACAATGAATTTGATGTCATATGAAGATGTGTAGTTCCTAATATTAAGATATATCGTATTGAACCTTTTAAAAGGGTTGGCCAGATATTTATAAGTACTTTGTATTCCCCATTCAATTGTCTAACAAATGACGTCAGTTGTTCACACGCCCCAAAACCATACATATAATAGGTAGGGCTGAAAATCGATTAAAATTTCTAATCGAGTTAACGCTTGACTTTAATCGATTAATCGGCCGATTAATCGACTGATTAATCGACAAATAGGTCGGTATTTTAAACGAAACCAAAGTGTATATTTAATATTTTTTACACGTTTAATAACTACTACACTACAGACAATCAGAAGAAATCCTGATTTATCGAATACCATTATTGGTTAACTAGTGAAAAAATATATACAAAACTTACATTTCCGTTTACTTTTTCAGCCAAGACTTGAGAAACACGAGTTTGTTGACATTTGAATGTTCAAGAGACGATGATGTGCCAAGGCTGGAGAAGCGAGAGAAAGGAGTTTGGTCATTTGACTCATTTCTCGAAAAACGTTTTTCAGAATTCGACTAAACCGATTAATAGGAAAATGTAATTGATCGACGATTAAATGTTTAATCGATTAATCGAGCCGAATAATCGATTAATCGGTACAGCCCTAATAATAGGCCTACCTAACAATACTGTAGTGACAACGGGAAGATTGCAACGATATCTCAACAAGGCTGAACTGTTTTAGCTAGAAGTGGCGTCTCTAACAAGGAAAACAAGAATTATGCTAACTCCATCCACTCATCCCTAGCAAATCCTACTTCCCTTAATTTCATTTTTAAGATTGTCCTCCCACCTACATCTTGGTCTTCCAAGTGGTCTTTTCCCTTCGGGTCTCCAGTCAATATTTTTGAGATATGTCTTTCCTCCCCCATTTCATCCTCCATGATTTAATTACCCTTACTATATTCGGTGAAGAATACAGTTTATGAAGCTCGTCGTTTTGCAGTTTTCTCCAGTCCCCATTCTCATCTCTCTTAGGCTGTAATATTTTTCTAACCACTCTGTTTTCTAACACTCTCAGATTATATAAGGGGCCGTGTCTCACATCCATATAATACAACCGGCAGGATTGGGAACCTTTCGTGTGCAGTTAAAAATTTGTCCACCAGAGCGCAGCAGGGTCTGAGGAGGTCCTGCCATCTCGTTTTGCCATATGCTTATGCGTATCAATAGATGTGAATAATGTTGGCTGTCCTATAAAAACTGGCGATTAATAACGTTTAAGTTATATTCCAGAAATCAGATACCTATATTCTGCCTAGGAGAGTGTGAGATCGCCAGAAAAAGTATTGATTTGTTAAAAGAATTAATGTCTGTCTGAAGTAATAATTGGTTGTAATTATTATGTTGAAAAGAACCCGTGGGGTTTGTCAGCAAAAACAGGAACAATAATTATTTTGCAGTGGCAGAGACATGTGTAGCTTAGTGACAAATAATTCAAAATATTTAAGTTATTCCTGTATATCGCGATGACATTTGTATTCGTTAAATGGTGAAGAAATAATTCAAATTTTATTAAACATTTAAAACTTGATGTACAGTACTTCACAAAGAAAACATCCCATCTTCTTTAGATTTATAACCATAGTCGTAAATATGTTTAAAAAATTCTTTATACTGTAAATCATTTTTAAAAAGTAATTTAGGTTCATGGTTGTTTGCTTTCACAATATGCTGAATATATTTCAGCTTTCGGTTATGAATTTACTGTGTGGTAAACAGATCCTAGTATTTGATTAATATAACACAGTAGTTATAGAAAGTAAAGAACTTGGATACAAATGTGTAAATATTTTATTCCTATTATCATTAATATTTTATAAATAAATTTAGGTTACGTTTACTTGCTTCTAAATAATATCCTTTAGAGGCTTACGAATAATACATGCTCCAGAATTTTAGCTGTCATTAAGTTTTTGTGTGGGAAACAAATACGAATAATAGTATTTGAATAGCGTATCATATTAGTAATAGAATGTTCTTTTCATGAAGTCAACGTAATTAGAAAGAAGCTGGAATGTCAAAATAAGGTAGTAAGGGAATGGTTTTCTTGTGATTATTACTACAGGCCTAAATGCGTAATATTTTTAACGTCAACGCCCATCCATAATATAGGTTCATACTTTTTTTTTTTGGAATTATATTACATAAGTTTCAGAATTATGGCTCGCAGGGAATTGTTATTCATCGTACTGGGTTCTCATATGCTAATAATTCAAAATACTATGTTTTCTTCGATTCGAGTTAAAATATCTACATTCATCGGTAATTCCAGTTCTAATATAGTGTTTTAATATCATTAATGTGCATTATAAAAGTGAGTTGTATATAATAACAGTGTAGTTGATTTATTTATTTTTTATTTATTTTTTGTATTTAGAGGGGAAAAATAGCCAGTGCCAATTGCCAGTATAGAAATGAAAAATATGCTTTGACGTCTTCTTTATAATAATTTTTTTAAATCTTCAATTTACAAGAACCACCAATGCCTGTAAGAATAATTTAGTTTTGCAAGTGTTTCAATTTTACGGTTTGTTTTAATGTTTGCAATGAAAAAACTTACAAATTCCGTTTAAACAAAATATTCATAATTTTACTATACAAATTATAATAAATGTGAAAAAGAAATATGTGAATTTTTGTTATGAAGTTAATAAATTAAGTAAGTTGTATTTATCAAATACTGTCCATGCCTTCGTAAAGAGTAATTTTGTATCATAGTTTGAAAGAGAATAAGTGGTTGAGTTTCCTGCTGGGCGAACTTTCTGTTTAAAGCAACAGAACATAAGTGAATCTTGTCCATTTGATGAAGATATTGGAAACATGAACTTCTGTTGTAGATAATGAGAATACTACTTCTTGTTAAAAATGATTAAGATAATGAGTCAATTCTGAGGATCTGAAAAGTGTTGAGCGAGGAGATTTGAAGGAACTCATAGTCTATTAACTATTAGCATCCGTTTAATCTTCTTTATATTTTATAACCATATATTTCGTAAAGCATATGTGTACCCCTCTGTTTTACACAGAGGATCGCCACAACATGTTTTCTGGCATTCTGACTGATGTTTAAATAGTCTATTCCATTATGTTCAATGGACAGCAGACGACATGCTTGGACCTCTTTTGACCCTGCTGCCACCTATCGGGAGTCGCTGACAGAAAGGTTCCCATTGTCTTATAAATCTTTATTTTTAGATTTCTGGACAGAAGACGAGAAGATAAAAGTTTCTGAAGTGCATAAAACAGGCATTTCCTGATTTGAGTCGGCATTTAACTTCTGCCTTAATATTATTTGTGCCTGTAATTATTACTCCCAGATATTTGAATTTCTCCACTTCTTGCAACGATTTACCTGCCATTCTGATATTTTGTAGCACATTACTTTGACGCTTCAAGGGTGGTGTTACTGACAGTAAGTTAAATAGGAAATCTTATTCAGTAACTCATGTTGCGTCCGAGATCACTTCAAGGATCGCAATAGACAAGTTATGCTTGGAAATATTTTATGTTAATTTGTAATACGCCTATATTCAATACAAATTGAATAATACGTATTCAAATTGCATGGTATTAATAAAGCCTGTACTTCCAAGTAGATCGCTCTTTAGACATTTTTACTTTAGCTGGTTTATAGTTTACACATCCATAACCAAACGCAGCTATGGCATTAGGCACAGTGTATTCCATAGAAAGAGAACTAACCAGGAAAAGTGTAGTTTAATAAACTGCCATCTAACCTTAGAACTAGCACTTGTACAGTTAAACAACTCTTGACATTAATGTATAAATCAGTGGAAGACAGCTTCGTGCAGTGATGACGTTTGTGAAGGAAGTGCACGGCAAGTCACTGTTCAATGATGCTTTCACAAACTCCGTGAAGGAATAGCAACTTCTATCCTCCCCTGGTATAAATTAATATTTGACTCATCTTAGTGATTTATGAGGTAAATCAATTATTATTAAGTGCCGGAATGGTACTTTATGAGATTGTGTGGGGGACTGGAAAATGTCTGTCTGTCTATCTATCTATCCATCCGTGTGTCTGTACGCGCGATAACTCAAATACGCTATATCGGATTTTCATGAAACTTGTTATATGCATTTATAACGTCCATGGAAAGAAGCCTATTGAATTTGGACCAAATCGGTTGAACGGTACCGGAGTAATGCCCAATTTAGTACCTATTTTATGATAATATATTAGAATTTATCAAATGCAAATCAGTTCTCATGGCAACATATTGTTTTTCACTGTTCATATACTGCTTTGGAAATTGCAATACAGTTAGCTTTGACAAATAACTAAAAACTAATCTGCGTGGCGATACATCCCTGAAGGGTCAAGGCCTACCACCCGACCGGCAGATGGTAGGATTAGGGGCATGTGGTCAGCATACCGACACCCACGGCCGTTAATGGTGGATTCCATGACCGGAGCCTATACTTCTCTATCAAGTAGCTCCTTTGTTTGAATCACGAAGCTGAGTGCATCCCGTTCCAAACCTCCCTACCTCAGAAAAATCCGAAGAGGTACCGGGGATCGAACCCAGGCCGACGGATCTGTAGTTAGCGACGCTATCTACAAGACCACGCCGGCGGTCTTTGACAAATAACACTACCCACATATTCCTTTATTCATGCTTATCAAACTAGACCTTTGTTCTTCCGTGAGCCCTGCTTAATGTATCGATCTGGAGCTTAACTCGGAAATCAATTAAAACAATAACTTAATTTTTGCATATCGTAATTGCAATTATCGCTGATTGAACAAAAGCATTCTGGACTTTGTTATATCAGTTTACCTGATTTTATTTTATTATTGCTACGATACTCATCATTGCTTTTTAAAGCAATCAATGTATTCTTGTCCAGTTTGTAACCATTCACAGTTGTGTGAGGCAGTCTATGAACACAATAGCATTTATATAGGAAATTGATATTCCGGGCCAGTGACTGCTATTAAAACTTAACAACGCATCTAAACATTACGTCACCCATCTCAAGACAATGCCCTGCACATGCTAAGGGCCAGACGGCACTTTCAAAATTAATCCGCGGCCCGGAATTGATACTACAAATTGGTCTGGAGCATCCGTTACGTATGGCGATAACTACGGCCCGGATTTTTAGGCTTTTGTAAAAGGTATTTTAGCCTTTTATTTCCGTGAAATAGGCCTATTTAGATTTTAAACAAACGATTTTAGCCGTCTTATGCCCGGTTTCTATGAACTCGTAAAATACCTATTGGTAAATTATCCATGGGCAAATTAGTTCCATTTCGCCCACAATGATATAATGAGCAAGGCCTTGGAGTTGTAGAGTTAATTTAATTCAGAAGGCTTTGATTCTCATTTTTTAAATTATTATTGATCCTAAGAGAGGTTAAATTTTATCCAGCCATCCATGAAAGGATAAATTAACCCGACGATTTACCCTTGGAAAGATCTAGCCCGAGTTTGTAGGAACATTTTTTCTGTCGTTTTCATATTTACCCAGAGGACATTTATCTAGAAACTCGCCACAAGTGTATGTGATTGTTACCTTTAAATTATTTGAGTTTGTAAAAGTTATTCTTGTGTAAATTCTGTCCATTGGATAATTTACCCATAGTATTTCGCGAGTTTATAGAAACAGGGCAGTAATAAAACAATAAAAGTTGAAACGACAATGGATTAGGTGCAGCTTTAAAAGTAGCCTATTGCAGACAGCTGTGGTTTCACTTCCTGCGACGGCGAGGCGGCACATTTTCAAGTTACAAAGACAAGCGACAAAACGACATATACATTGTTAATTTCAGTGCGTTATTTTTTTTATTTCTATTATGTCTTTTCTTAAAATGCACAAATTCACATATTTGTCTTAGTTTGCATTAATTGGAAAATCTATTTAAAAATCGCGTTTTTCTGCAAAAAGACCTCTTTACCCCTAGTTTTCCAGCAAAAGTCCTCCTTAGCCCCTTTTAAGCCCTTCAGTCCGATTTAGCCCCTTTTTTAGGTATTATAACGTTAATATATTTGGAAGCAAGGGGCATGAAATGGAAAAATACGTTAATATGCTCCAATTAGGAAGCTGGGGAAAAAATAGGTTAAAACCTTCAAACCCGGGCTCTAATAATGACATGTTATTATCGGTAGGTGGCAGGCAAAACACTGCTAATGCTTAAGCCTGTCAATTACATAAAGGAGTGCTATAGGACGGAACTTAATTTTATTCTGTTGAATGTAAACTGATACATTTAATTGCATCTTTCTGAAACAAGGGCGCCCATACCCGGGATCGGGTTCAAGGGGGAGCCACGGCCCCCTCCTACCTCTCAGGGATAGGAAAAAATGTATATTAATCATTATAGTCAGGTGTTTTTCTTTTTTCTTTCTATACTCAGGACAATTATTTATAAGTCAGTAGAGACATAAAAAGTTTGTAGAAGTTTTACCAAATTGACAACATGGAAGCAGAAGCCACAGCGTAAAATGTGACTTTTATTAGTTCAATATTTAAAAATTTTCCGGGGGTGGACTCCGAACTTAGGTAATGATTATTTTCTTATTTACGTTGGCATTTCTTAAGGTATGGTGAACAAATTTGCTAACTAATTTTTCAGTGCTAAAACACCATAAAATGTGATTTTCGTTAGTTCAATATTTAAAAAAATTCCCGGGGCGGACTCCCGACCCCCCTTTATTTGCGAGGCATTTTCGACCCTCCTGAAATTATTTTCTGGCTCTGTCATTGTTGCATTTATTATATTATTAATATAGGCCTAATGTCACGAATTGGCCCAAGAAGTCAAAGCTACAAAAAAAGTAATTACTTAAAAAAATTTGCCACCTCTAGAAAATACCATATGGGCGCCCTTGTTCTCAAACCGCCATTACGGCGAATAACTCCTGTTTCCGGCAGTGCATTCCCGAATTTAGTTTTCCACAGCTCTCTTAGACTTTTTGGTAATCGATTACCCGATCCCATTAACACGTTTTTGCACGTCGTAACTAATTAGTGGTACTTACGAATATTGTTGCCGTGGATCGTAACTTGACATTCTCGCACGCAATCTGGTTGCTATGAAATCTCCGTGCGGTAAAAATTACAAAAAGCACAAGTGCCGTAAGTAAAATCGTCATAATGCAAGCCTTTATGGAAGACCGGAACCAAGGCCCCCCAGTTTGTGGCGACTTTAACAGCACAAATATTCGGTTCCCATAACAACCAACACATGCGAATAGCTTTCTGCAATATAACAACTATCTTCAATAATGTATATACGTAATATTTTCACCTAATATCTGAATTAATCTAATTAAATTGATATACATAATCATCGTGCAAAAAATAGCATGCAATACTCGTGCCGTAAGCGCATAACGGATCTCGGAAATTAAAAAAACTCGGTGGAAGCGCCTCGTTTTTTCAAACTCTTCCTCGATCCGTATGCACCGCAATATACTATTCCAGGATGTACAATTTCACGATTAAAAGAAAGCTGCATAGAAACAAAGTTGTTTGCGTTTCTGCGACATAAACAGTTAAACGGTTTGTTACTTGAAAATTTGCAAGTTACTTAACCTGATTGGAAAGGTGAAGTCAGACTGAAGAATTCAATGCCATAGCCGGGATTTGAACCAGGATCTTCGGCTCTCCGTGACGCTGCTCTACCACTGAGCTACCATTAAATTAAAATTACCTTTCCAACTTAGCCAATACACGGCCAGTGTGAAAGAATTATAATTTCAAAGCTAATGCTATTTTTAGTGTTTCAGTTATTAAGTGCCAGTATGGTACTTTATGAGATTGTGTGTGGGGACGAAAAATGTCTGTCCGTCTGTCCGTCCGTCCGTCCGTGTGTCTGTACGCGCCATAACTCAAATACGCGTTATCTGATTTTCATGAACTTGGTATAAACATTCATAATCTCGATGGGAAGAACCCTATTGTTATTGAACCAAATCGGTTCACCGGTACCGGAGTAATGCCCAATTTTGTGCATATTTTAATACGCTGTATCGGATTTCCATGCAACTTGGTATACGCATTTATGACGTCCATGAGAAGAGCTCTGTTGAATTTGAACCTAATGTGTTGACCTGTACCGGAGTAAACCCAATTTAGTGTCTATTTTAAAGGCGCAATAACTCAAATACGCTTCATCGGATATTTATGAAACTTCGTATACGCATTTATAATGTCCATGGGAAGACCTCTATTGATATTCAACCAAATCGGTTGACCAGTACCGGAATAATGCCCAATTTAGTGCCTTTTATGTCAATATATGAGAAGTTGCGATAACTCAAATATGCTTTATTGGATTTTCCTGAAACTTTGTATACCCATTTATAATGTACATGGGAAGAAGTCTACTGATATTGGACCAAATCGGTAGACCGTTACTGGAGCAAAACCCAGTGTCTATTTTAAAGACGCGGTAACTCAAATTAGCTTTACCGGATTTTTATGAAACTTGGTATACACATTTATAATGTTCATTGGAAGACGTCTAGTGATATTGGATAAAATCGGTTGACCTGTTTCGGAGTAATGCTCCATTTATTGCCTATTTCATGGTAATATACGTATTCGAAAGAATTTATAAAAAAAAAGCAAATCAGTTATCTTGACAACATAGTCAATTGTTTTACTGTGATATTATAAGGCCTTGGAAATTAAAATACAGTTAGCTATGACCAAAAACACTATTGCTTTACAAGCGCTTATCCAACTAGACCGTTAAACTGGCCGAGATGGTAATGTCTCACATTCTGCAGTTCCGTGGTTCAAATCCCGAAACCGGCCAATTTCACTATTTTTTTGGTATTTTTATGTGAGTGTGCGATTGTCAAGATATCACAAATCTGTACAGTTCAGCTGATGCTGGAAGATTTTAATCTGACTATTCCACTCATATGCCGCGTGTTTGATATTGACCAATAACGTTTAGCAAATCCTCGGATACAGACCAATCACGGCCGTTTATCTTACAATATTCTTGTAGGAATCGCGAGGATAGCATTTCATCGGGTAAAACACGCTGTTCGTTACTGAACTGTAACAGTATCGGTATGCAGTGATACTAGATTACGTCATCCATTGTCGGTGCTAAATTGAAAACAGAAATGGCAGCCTCAAGTTTGGTAATGCATCTGTTGACGAAATTGACATTATTATAAAGGAAGCTAGGCCACAAAATACCGAAAGAAATAGAAAATGCATATGGATTCAGTTCCGAAAGTTTTGTGAGGAACGTAAGTACGAATTGACTAAAGAAACTGAAATGCAACAGATTGCTCATATATTAAAATTACGTTCTTGAATGGGAACCTTTCTGTCAGCGACTCCCGATAGGTGGCAGCAGGGTCAAAAGAGGTCCAAGCATGTTGTCTGCTGTCAATTGAACATAATGGAACAGACTATTTAAACATCAATCAGAATGCCAGAAAACATGTTGTGGCGATCCTCTGTGTAAAACAGAGGTGTACACATATGCTTTACGAAATATATGGTTATAAAATATAAGGAAGATTAAACGGATGCTAATAGTTAATAGTCTATGATTTCCTTCAAATCTCCTCGCTCAACACTTTCAAATCCTCAGAATTGATCACTATCTTAATTATTTTTACAAAGAATAAAACTTAACAAGAAGTAGTATTCTCATTATCTACAACAGAAGGCCATGTTTCAAATATCTTCATGAAATGGACAAGATTCACTTATGTTCTGTTACTTTAAACAGAAAGTTCGCCCAGCAGGAAACTCAACCATTTATTCTCTTTCAAACTATGATACAAAATTACTTCTATGGACAGTATTTGATAAATACAACTTACTTAATTTATCAACTTCATAACAAAAATTCACATATTTCTGTTTCACATTTTTTATAATTTGTATAATAAAATTATTAATATTTTGTTTAAATTCGTAAGTTTTTCATTGCAAACATTAAAACAAATTGTAAAATTGAAACAATTTCAAAACTGAATTATTCTTACAGACATTGGTTGTTCTTGTAAATTGAAGATTAAAAAAAAATATATATATATATTTTAAAGAAGACGTCAAAGCATATTTTTCCTTTCTATACTGGCAATTGGCACTGGCTATTTTTTCCCTCTAAATACAAAAAATAAAAAATAAAAAGATAAATAAATCAACTACACTGTTATTATATACAACTCACATTTATAATGCACATTAATGATATTAAAACACTATATTAGAACTGGAATTACCGATGCACGTAGATATTTTAACTCGAATCGAAGAGAACATAGTATTTTGAATTATTAGCATATGAGAACCCAGTACAATGAATAACAATTCCCTGCGAGCCATAATTCTGAAACTTATGCAATATAATTCTAAAACAAAAAGTATGAACCTATATTATGGATGGGCGTTGACGTTAAAAACATTACGCATTTAGGTCTATAGTAATAATCACAAGAAAATCATTTCCTTATTACCTTATTTTGACATTCCATCTTCTTTCAAATTACGTTGACTTCATGAAAAGAACATTCTATTACTAATATGATGATACACTATTCAAATACTTTTATTTTTATTTGTTTTCCACACAAAAACTTAATGACAGCTATAATTCTGGAGCATGTCTTATTCGTAAGCCTTTAAAGGATATTATTTAGAAGCAAGCAAACGTAACCTAAATTTATTTATAAAATATTAATGATAATAGGAACAAAATATTTACACATTTGTATCCAAATTCTTTACTTTCTATAACTACTGTGTTATATTAATCAAATATTAGCATCTGTTTACCTCACAGTAAATCCATAACCGAAAGCTGAAATATATACAGAATATTGTGAAAGCAAACAACCATGAACCTAAATTACTTTTTAAATTCTTTTAACAAATCAATACTTTTTCTGGCGATCTCACACTCTCCTAGGCAGAATATAGGTATCTGATTTCTGGAATATAACTTAAACGTTATTAATAGCCAGTTTTTATAGGAAAGCCAACATTATTCACATCTATTGATACGCATAAGTATATGGCAGAACGAGATGGCAGGACCTCCTCAGACCCTGCTGCGCTCTGGTGGACAAATTTTTAACTGCACGCAAAAGGTTCCCATTAAAATGTGTCTTTATTTCGTATCTTGATTTTTAGGTCAACTACGGCATTTGATCAATATACGTTGGTAGTGGTTCACAACGGTATTTTGTCAATATACGTTGGTAGCATTGATTAGTATTCCATTATGGAGACTGTTCATTTATTTAGTATGCCGTGATCTGACAACTGACAGTATTAATGATTTCATTTTAAACTAACAAGAAGAAAGTAATTATTATTCATGTAATCTATTACATTTTATTCGTGAAATAGTCTTAATAAATCCAACTCGAGGTTACGAGTTTCATAAGATAAATTCTCTCCTGCTGCGCAGTCGCGAATCTATCGATAAACTCGTAACCTCTCGTGGGATTACCTATGATAAAAAAACTAGACCTTTGTTCTTCCGTAAGCCCTGCTTAATGAATAAATCTGGAGCTTAACTTGGAAATCAATTAAAAAAAAAACATTCTGCATATCATAATTGCAGTCATAACTGATTAAAAAAAACATACTGGCACTTTTTTACATAAGTTTACCTGATTTTATTCTGTTCATAGACTAACTCATACAACTGTTTTTCTGTGGAACATGTAGAGAATGGTTACGAAGTGAACAAGAATATACTATTTGCTTTAAAAAGCAATGATGTATATCACCGTAATATGTTTGTTCTCCTTCCTATACCCGCCACTTTCTCTATAGCAACTCTCCCTTTCTGCAGGCTTTCTTCCTCACCACTGTCCCTTTTCAAGATCACTTTCGTCAGTCACACTTCGTAGCTAAATCAGTTCAGCGGTGTAATAATTTCACGTTGGAGGAATTTGCAATATATCTCTATATATATAAAAGGCTTTGTCCTGATTGACTGACCGATTGACAGAGAATCAACGTAGAGCCTAAACTATAACAGGAATTTTGACAGTACCTACGTTTCATAATGTAGGTGCTCACTAAGAAAAATTTTGATTTTAAATGCCAAAAATTAAGTGTTTTTGAGAATACTTAATCCCTTTTTACACAGAATTATCAAATCCAATTCACAGTTCATTTCACAACAGTATTGTTGGCAGTCTTCACATAAGGCTTTGGAAATAAATGAAACGAGACTTGACAATAGTTATAATAAAATTGCTTATGCATGATTTGGGTAAGGTTGGTGAATCTATGGTTCATTTTAATCGTTTCATTCGGAATTTGTATGCCCATATGGCAGCATATGATCTGTTTTGTTCGTTTGTTTATTTATATTTTTAACGTTAAACAATATAATTAAGAGTACACTTATTTAATTCCTGCAATTTATGTAAAAACGATGTCAGTGTTAATAAATGTAATGTTTTAATTATTTTTCTGCTAAATAAATGATTATCTGTGCCAATGCTCTACCAACTGAAGTAAGCCAGGGTTCACTTCACAGTGCCAGATGGAACCTCTCTCCTATGACTGATTGCCCATAATGGTCTATGGCCTACACATATATAGCCCATATGGTCTATATATATTTTTATTTTTTAATTCAGCTGTATTTATACTCTTTTAGCTTCGAGGCTATATCAGGAGTTCAGGATCCGTGTCTATACAGTAGGTCATGGAACTATTGATTGTCAACTATTTTCTATTGTTGGTGTATTTTATGCCATTAAATTTTACTGATATTAATTTAAATGAATATGGTACAAGATGAAATGGCGAGGAGATGATTCATGGTATGAAAATATCCAATTCGGCATTTGCCTTTACGACTGCGGAAACCATACAAAAACATGTCAAGGGATTTGAATCTGAGACCTCCCGAAAGCGAGCACAAGACGTTGTAGTTTTGTTCTCTGTCAAAACAGTAAGAGAAATTATAATTGAATAATTTTGTAATTATTTATGGGGGGGGGGCAAGAATTGGATTCTTAATCTCTATATAGGCCTATATAAGAGGCTTTGTCCTGACTGAATGACTGACTGACTGACTGACAGAGAATGAACGTACAGCCTAAACTATAACAGGTAGAGATTTGGAATTTTGACAGTACCTTCGTTTCATAATGTAGGTGCTCACTAAGAAAGGAGTTTGGAAAATGTCGATTTTAAATGCCAAAAATCAAATGTTTTTGAGGATACTTAATCCCTTTTTACACAGAATTATCCAATCCAAATCACATTTGACATTAAAACATATTGTTGCCAGTGGGTCTCAGATGGGTTTGGGAAAAAAATGAAACTCGAACTTGAAAAATTAATGAACTATCAATATCCACGAAAATAATGCAATCACATAACTTTCTTTACCCTGGACATAGAGAAAACAATATGAGGTATGGTAATATATATATATATATATATATATATTAGTATATCGCAGGTTTTTAGAGAGAGAAGTAAGAAAGGGATATTACATTTCTGTTTAATTTCATCCCCAAAACGGTTTTATGGTAACATGAGAATGAGAAATAAAATATTCCGCAAAGACAATACAATTTTATGTTACCGGAATTTATGTTTCTTCTTATTTGAGCCCCTACCCGGCTTGCTGTGTACAAGCGATAGGATACAAAATTCGTTATAAGAGGGATAATCAATATAGGCCTAAATATTGCCAAACGTTGTTCGATTTGGACGAAACTCACTATACAAGGGTTTTCTGGGCCAAGGAACTCAAATCTGAGGTAGCTTTTACCAAGCGACGCTATCTAATCGTGGTATGTAATTCACGTGATTTAGGTGTTAATAAATATAATGATTTAACTATTATGCTCTTAACTTTTAATTTTTGAAATAATTATCGCGGGCGAAGCCGCGGGCACATGCTATCTTAAAATAATAAAAGGACGTGTTTGTCTGTCTGTCCACGATGCCCAGCGAAATCTACTGAACGCAGAGATCTGAAATTTTAAACATAGATGGGCTGAAAGGTGGGCGAATGCGCATCGAAGCCGGATTTTTAATTTTAGCTTTCGTTCGCGAGTTGTGAGTGAAAAACTGGCAGAAAACGTGCTAGTATATTATGTAGGAAATTCTTTTCATGTAAATTGGTTGTAAAAATGAAGAGAATGTCGTTACCACATCGCATCCAAATAGAATTGGTATTTCTTTACTCTAAGGGTGCGTATACATTTGCGCTCTGTACGCGTGTCGACACGCGTACAGAGCGCAGATTGGGACGGCATTTGAGGTGTTTGTGTGACGACACGCGTGTCGACACGCAGACAGTTCGCCGCGATCCGTCTCCTGTCGGTTTTTTCGGCGAACACAAAGGATTTCCGTTTTCATATTGGGACGTGTTGCGCTCTGTCCGTGTGTCGACACGCGTGTCATTTTCCTCCTGCGCTCCGCTCAAGCATACATTTGTTAATCACAAGGTTCAATAATAATAATCAGGGCCCGGATTCTGATGACCTAATATTGTTTTAAAAATGACCTATAAAATGACCCTAAATTTTAAAGAAAATTATTTAATAATTATTAAAAAAATGACCTAAAACTGATATTTTATTTATAAAAAATTATTATTGTACACACAAAGTTTTAGACTAATGTTTACATAATTGTAAAAACTGTAAATAACTACAATGGTGTGAATGTTCTTTTCTCACGGAAATTTATAGTGGCACTCAGGCAGTTTTACTGGCCAGTCAAACTTCGACATTTCCTTTTGCGGTCTGCCGGATTATATTACTGTTTATTGAGGGTAAACAGTAGTGTTTACTCTCAAATCCAAGCAGAGCCAAGTCAAAACATTAGTAATATAATACAAAATTTTGGCGTTCTTTGATTCTCATTTCCGACTGAGACATGACAACACTTTTCCTTCTTGCATTAAACAAACAATACTTCAAAGAGAGAATCGCTAGCGACGAAAAAAGTGAATACACTAAATGTAAATGCATGAAAATGACTAAATAAGGAAGCAAATGACACGAAAATGACAAAATAATGACTTAGAATTGAAATAAATGCCATAAAAATATAAAATTGCATAAAATGACAAAAAATGACCTAATAAAAATTTATTTCTATAATCTAGAGTCCATGATTAGCATTTATCTACAAGTTGGCAATGCCTATGCAGCATCAATAAAAAGATAGGCTATGTCATTAGAATCCGGGCCCTGATAATAATAATCTTTCTTACTTACTTACTTAGGCCTACTTACTTACTTACTTACTTACTCACTCACTCAATGACAATAGACAATTCCTCAGCAAGCTAATGGAATATTATCTATCTTATGGAACCCGATGGTTCATTGCCCCGCTTGCCTGAGTCCGCCATTCAACCCTATTCTGTGCTAACCCTTCTTCCCTTACATCCATTTTAAGATTGTCCTCCCACTTATGTCTAGGCCTTCTGCGTGGTCTTTTCTCTTCGGGTCTCCCAGTCAATACTTTTGAGATATGTAATAATAATAATAATAATAATAATAATAATAATAGTAATATCATTATTATTATTGTTATTAATTTCATTATTATTATTGAGTTAAATTTTAATATAAAGATGTTGTGGGCCCTATTACTATATTAGGGTAATTGTCATGTTGATGAGCTGTGATATGATTTGATATTATATGAAGACATGATTGCTAGTATATGCGTGGTGGGTGAAAAATCACTGCTGGTGGTTCGCGGCATGTTCGTCGCTTTCCTATGGATAATTTCAACGAACTGTTCGCGTGTCGACACGCGTGTCGATACGCGTGTCGACACGCGGACAGAGCGGAACGCGAGAGGAGCGCAAATGTATACGCAGCTTAGAGTGGATGATAGCTTTGTAAAAAAATATTTGAACTTGATAAAATCATTTTGTAATTCTATGTCTCCTGGTAGAGAAACGGAAACTTTCTCTACTTTAATGGTTAACGACCTGAGATACGAACACCGATCACAACACTTCGCTTTTACAGATCAAGAATAAGAAATTTTCAAGTTGTCAACTGATAACGGAATCTAAAACGACATTCTGTAAGAAATCAGTTTATATAAAGTTTAAGCAATATTTTCATAGGTAATCCCACGAGAGTTGACGAGTTTATCGATAGATTCGCGACTGCGCAGCAGGAGCGAATTTATCTGATGCAACTCGTCAACTCGAGTTGGATTTATTAAGACTATTCCATGAATAAAATGTAACTGATTATATCAATAATAATCACTTTCATGCTTTGTTGTATAAAAACAAAACTAACGGTTGTGAGATCACGGTATAGCCTACTGTGAATGAACCATCCATCAACCGATTCGAGCTACCATAAGGTAAATCAGTGCTACCAATGGGAACCTTTTGCGTGCAGTTAAAAATTTGTCCACAAGAGCGCAGCAGGGTCAGAGGAGGTCCTGCCATCTCGTTCTGCCATATGCTTATGCGTATCAATAGATGTGAATAATGTTGGCTTTCCTATAAAAACTGGCGATTAATAACGTTTAAGTTATTTTCCAGAAATCAGATACCTATATTCTGCCTAGGAGAGTGTGAGATCACCAGAAAAAGTATTGATTTGTTAAAAGAATTAATGTCTGTCTGAAGTAATAATTGGTTGTAATTATTATGTTGAAAAGAACCCGTGGGGTTTGTCAGCAAAAACAGGAACAATAACTATTTTGCAGTGGCATAGACATGTGTAGCTTAGTGACAAATAATTCAAAATATTAAAGTTATTCCTGTATATCGCGATGACATTTGTATTCGTTAAATGGTGAAGAAATATTTCAAATTTTATTAAACATTTAAAACTTGTACAGTACTTCACAAAGAAAACATCCCATCTTCTTTAGATTTATAACCATAGTCGTAAATCTGTTAAAAAAAATTCTTTATACTGTAAATCATTTTTAAAAAGTATTTTAGGTTCATGGTTGTTTGCTTTCACAATATTCTAAATATATTTCAGCTTTCGGGTATGAATTTACTGTGTGGTAAACAGATCCTAGTATTTGATTAATATAACACAGTAGTTATAGAAAGTAAATAACTTGGATATAAATGTGTAAATATTTTGTTCCTATTATCATTAATATTTTATAAATAAATTTAGGTTACGTTTGCTTGCTTCTAAATAATATCCTTTAGAGGCTTACGAATAAGACATGCTCCAGAATCATAGCTGTCATTAAGTGTTTGTGTGGAAAACAAATACAAATAATAGTATTTGAATAGTGTATCATATTAGTAGTAGAATGTTCTTTTCATGAAATCAACGTAATTTGAAAGAAGCTGGAATGTCAAAATAAGGTAATAAGGGAATGGTTTTCTTGTGGTTATTACTATAGGACTAAATGCGTAATATTTTTAACGTCAACGCCCATCCATAATGTAGGTTCATACTTTTTGTTTTAGAATTATATTGCATAAGTTTCAGAATTATGGCTCGCAGGGAACTGTTATTCATCGTACTGGGTTCTCATATGCTAATAAGTCAAAATACTATGTTCTCTTCGATTCGAGTTAAAATATCTACGTGCATCCGAATTCCAGTTCTAATATAGTGTTTTAATATCATTAATGTGCATTATAAAAGTGAGTTGTATATAATAACAGTATAGTTGATTTTTTATTTTTTTGTATTTAGAGGGGAAAAATAGCCAGTGCCAATTGCTAGTATAGAAAGGAAAATTATGCTTTGACGTCTTCTTTATATTAATTTTTTTTTTAATCTTCAATTTACAAGAACCACCAATGCCTGTAAGAATAATTTAGTTTTGCAAGTGTTTCAATTTTACGATTTGTTTTAATTTTTTCAATGGAAAAACTTACAAATTCCGTTTAAACAAAATATTCATAATTTTATTATACAAATTATAATAAATGTGAAACACAAATATGTGAATTTTTGTTATGAAGTTAATAAATTAAGTAAGTTGTATTTATCAAATGCTGTCCATACCTTTTTAAGAAGTAATTTTGTATCATAGTTTGAAAGAGAATAAATGGTTGAGTTTCCTGCTGGGCGAACTTCCTATTTATAGCAACAGTACATATGTGAATCTTGTCCATTTGATGAAGATATTGGAAACATGACCTTCTGTTGTAAATAATGAGAATACTACTTCTTGTTAAGTTTTATTCTTTGTAAAAATGATTAAGATAGTGAGTCAATTCTGAGGATCTGAAAGTGTTGAGCGAGAGATTTGAAGGAACTCATAGACTATTAACTATTAGCATCCGTTTAATCTTCTTTATATTTTATAACCATATATTTCGTAAAGCATATGTGTACACCTCTGTTTTACACAGAGGATCGCCACAACATGTTTTCTGGCATTCTGACTGATGTTTAAATAGTCTGTTCCATTATGTTCAATGGACAGCAGACGACATGCTTGGACCTCTTTTGACCCTGCTGCCACCTATCGGGAGTCGCTGACAGAAAGGTTCCCATGGTTCACATAGTTAACTTCATTCAGGTAAGCTAACAGCAGAACAGCATAAAAGCACACGAACTGGGTTGCACCGAATCGAAATTGTGTTCTTAATCAACGTACATTTTTATTATTTCAATTTCCAAACAAGTTATGTTGCATAAAATAATCTGTTTTCGTGCCGCTTAGTGGCAACATCTGACTATTAATCACTGCACACTGATACTCGCGTCTCCAGTAATGCTCAGACGTTTTACCCTATAAAAGGGCATCCTCGCGATTCCTACAAGAATATTGTAAGGTAAACGGCCGTGATTGGTCTATATCCGAGGAATTGCTAAACGTTATTGGTCAATATCAAACACGCGGCGTATGAGTGGAATAGTGAAGACAATACCGCTATTTTTGACTAAACTGATGTTTAGTCAACACGGAACAAAGGAAGGGGGATTCGTGGACGGGATTGCATCGTACGTTACTTCCATATTACCATGTCGGTCCCAGGGGCGGATCCACGGGGGGGGGGGGGAATGGGGGAAATTTCCCCCCCAAAATTTGTAACATTAAGCACAAATTATTCAAAATTTATTAGAACATAACCCAATTCTTAAATTAAAGCAACGACATTCATTATTTTGAAATACCTTTGTAAGAAAATGCTGAAATGTTCATTTTGTTTTCAATTGTGTACTGGGAATAATTAATTTTTATGAGTAAAAACTTCCCTCTCTTCTTTGGTTCCCCCCCCCCCCCAAAATGTCTCTCTCGATCTGCCCCTGGTCGGTCCGTGATGCGGCAAAACATCATGATGGCGACGCGACATCAGCTGAGATGAGTGGAAGTCGAATATTTTCCAATTAACCTCAAGAAATTTATTTCTAGCCCTTTCTTCAAAATGAAGATTAAATGTTTCATGACAAAACACTAACCTAACTAACCTAACTTCAAAGTTAGACGCTCCCATATACTCTGCAGTCATCAACATCAGTAGGCATAGGAGTTAGACTATTGAAGTTAGGCAATGCATATTATGTTTCACTTGTTCACAGTGCTGCAATATCGCCATTGAAAATGCATCTTAAAACAGTTAAGGGCTTGTACGACGAACCCCTGATATCATATTTATCTGCCAGATAGAAAACCTATCTGGAAGTTGGCCGAGAATTGCGTATTGTGATCTCCTGACAAAATCTGTCTGGCAAGACAACTTCCAGATAAGCTAGCAGGAGGATGGAGTGGCTGACAAATTTCCAACTGGTAGTTAGGAAAGCTTGGTTGAAGCAAGATGGCAGCACCGCGAAGCGTCCTTGGCCACTTGAATTTTAGAACTGATGCCGGAAGATTTAATTTACACAAAAATGTCATTTTATGCTCACTTATGAATAAGATAGAACTGCACAAATCGATTAATGCACTTAAAACGATAAGTTCTTGTGTAATTTAACTATACAAATACAAATCCGAGCTGCCGCCCCTAGCGGACGCCTACCGAACTACAACAAACACCCCTCTTTGCTCAATCAGCTAAGGACCATTTTACAAAATTTTACTGCGTTCTTCCCGATAGCAGTTCAGCGGTGGTCTTACAAGACATCTTCTAGTTAAGCTATCTGGAAGTCACGTATCGGGAGGAATTGTAGGCAGGTGGTAATACAGGCCCAGTACTGCAGCGATTTCCTGTTCCTAAGCTCACGCTTAAATCCCGGTTAAGATCGATGGCTTTGATGCGTGCGTTCATGTAAAAGTTTTTAGATTTGCAGGCAAACGGAAGACAATTCCAACTTCGACAACGGTTACAAGCAACTGTCATCGTGTCCTGAATTTTCAAATTATTCATAATACAGATTTGAAACTATTAAGCTTCCTAATATATATAAGCAAGCTTAACAGTTTTGATATATATATATATATATACATACACATACACACACACACACATATATATAAACTTAAAAAATTAAGATTACATATTTTGGAGATTTCTGGATAACATTTTTTAATGGCTGTGGAGGTAAATTGAATTCAATTTTTAATTCTAAATGTTAACTATTTCAATCACAAACAAATTCTTCTTGGGAACAATGAATGTTTTCATACTTTTATTCGAAATTTTGAAAAAAAAGAAAAGGATATCCTTTGACACAAATACGATGTGTAGTTTGGATGCTTCATGACTCTGTGCTGAATACTTCCACTGTTTTGAAATAGTTATGAGATTGTCTGCTTTATTGCTGTAAATAAGGAAACAAATTGGTTATGTCCTTTGCATGTGGAACTGTAGTGAGATTAGATATAAATGTATTATTAAAAAGTCATTATTTTAGTTGATTAGTAAACATTAGACATTAGACATTGTGTTGAAGTCTGTACCGACTCACATTCAAACCAAACTTCGCAGGAACATTAACAAAAGTATTGTTCGTGTCAGTTTAAGAAGACTTCATCCCAAACCATTGTCTATCTACAAAAGAATATAATAGCATTGTCCCTAATCCGAAAATCTGCACCCACACCGACACCGACAAAGAACAGGTGCTCTTGTAGTCGCGTGGGTTTCCCCAGTGATGCCGCTGTCATTCACCAATTCTCAAGTGAAGTATTGCTGTCGTACGTATTTGACAACATTAAGTACGTTTACATGTTGGATTCAGATTAATCTGAGTCCGATCCCCAGTCCGGAATGAATTTTCGATCCGATCCTCTGCAAATGGGAGGAACGGATCAGATTCAAGTCGAGTTCAATTCCATGTAAACGCTAGCGAACTGAATCCTGGTGCACGCCTATACACTCGCACGGCATTTGTCATTTGTTCAGTCAGCTGATCGTCAGTTCAATCAAAAATACTCACTCACACTATAATATTAATATTGTTTTGTTGCTCTTTTATGTCATAATATGGTTATGGTGACGGGAAATTATTAATAGAACACACACTTTTCAATATTGTTAATCACGGAATAAACACGGCAATTGTTTACAAAACGTTAGCCACAAAAATAGCTATACATGACCATATTAGCCAAGAGTACAACACATCTCAATCCACACCTAGAACTTTCCATGTAAACAGGGAAAGTATTGAGTTTGGATCGGAATCAGAAAGATTTAATAAAATTATTAAATCTTTCTGATTCCGAATCCCGGATGTAAACATGGTTATTGTACTGGACTGCAGAGAAGTGTGAATACGCCTAATTACCATTCTATTCACTGATTGACAGCTCGAAGAGGATTACAGTGGTTAGCAGGCAGTGGTGTTACTAGACCAATTGGGGCCTGGGGCGGATTTATTTTTGAGGCCCCGTCCCCCCAAACGAGAGCTATCAACACGGCTACTTTTAACTTATTTTTCTATGGCTAGATTTTGTTTCTCTTTCTGATCATCTCCTTGGACTAATCTATACGGAAAAATAATAGGCAGAATAAGGGAGCGAACTCATGCAGTATTTACGGTTTTTATTTATTAAACACAAACAGGTCCATCGCTGTGGCTCAGGGGATGCGTTCAATCCTCTCACGCAGCGGGCCCGGGTTCGATTCCTGGTCGGGACAAGTTACCTAGGTGGGGTTTTTCCTCACCTTTGAGACAAATGTCGGGTAACTTTAGGCCCTTGTGGTGCCGTCATTATCATCTTCATCCCATCCTCGCCTTGTTTGGAGTGAATGGTGTGTCTCGTTCTATGTGTTCGTGTTGTCTCGGAGGTGGCCACGGCATTGGGCTGATCACTCATCCGGGGAGGCCCTCCATGTCCTTGTCTGGTCAAAAAAGTATGTATGTGATCCAAAGATAATCCCTCTCCCGACAGGTCGCGGCCCTGTAAGGCCCGGGCGGCTTGGGTCGCTTAAATCCTAAAAGGGAGAGGTTAAACTACGAGAAAGAAAGAAAGAAAGAAAGAAAGAAAAAAAAAAAGAAAGAAAGAAACACAAACAGACATTAGTCCTATAATATTAAGTTTACTGATTAACAAAATATAATTAAAAAGTAATTAAATAAAAAAGGTTATGTTCAAATATGACAAAATAAGAAAGTTAACGAAATTTTATGGTAACAAACAACAGTTTTAATTTTAGTCGGAGAGTAAGATAATAAATTAGCAAAATCTGGATTACATTAATTCACAATATGTAATAGTCACGTTTAAAATTGTCTTTTTACAGCTTTTACATCAGAAAATTGTCTAATTGCCTCATGAAAGTTTATTTTCATAGCCAAATTGTTCTCGATGTATAATATTGTTAATGCTAGTCCATTTACTCCGATTTGGTCCATTGTTGAGCGCAAATAGTTTTTTATTAATTTCAGTTTTGAAAAACTAATTTCACGAGTTGCAAATGAAATTCAAATAGTTAAAAACAACTTTAGTGCTACACATAAGTTAGGAATTGATTCGTGAAAGACTTCGAACCCTTTGAAGGACACCATACACATTAAGTGTTTTGTTAAGTTCCTTTATAAATTAAGACCTGCTCTATTTTCTTCAATTATACTAGACATTTTCTGCATGTGATCCATAGCGCATCTTCTCTAGCGGCCGACTCATGAACTCATTGTTAAATGTATCCGTCAATGTTAGATGAAATTAAGATATGACCTATTTTTCATCAATTAAATTATACATTTTAACGCAGTACCCAACTGCGCAACTCCTAATAACCTCTCGCGGCGGACTCATGAACCGGAGACCAAAATATTGGTAACTGGAGTCAATTTTTTTTATTTGTAACACGTCAAATACGCTATATTTTTATTTAGTACAAAAATTTCGATGAGTTAAAGAAAAGAGGTGGAACATTAATTTTAGGTAGATTTTCGAAGAAAAATCTACCTATTGCAATGGATACCACTTTATGATTTTCGAAAAATTCTTTCATATCTTTAGCCTACGTTTCATGCCTCACTAAGTACGAAATCACCGCCTCTTAAAATTTTTTTTAGTGATATATATATCTTTACACGGAAGCGGCCGTAATTTTGAAGATATTTGAACCAACTTTTATTATGTTATTTCTAGGCCCAATAGTTCGGACAAGTTCGTTAATGGGCAAAATTGGCCCAAGGGGGTGGTCGGGGGAGGGGGTTGAAATTTTTAAAAATGTATATCTCGGCCCCTATGAAGTATAGAGGGAAACTTTGTTTGAATAAATTAGAGTACTCCCTATGGAGTTTACAGTGACACCAACGATTCGGGGGTTCGAGTGAGGGTGGGGGTGGAGATGGGGGTGGGGGATGAAAATTCGAAACTTTTGAAACCACGTCTTGTGGGGTATCGTTGAAAAGCTCTTGATGAGTACTCTACAAATCAATAAATAGTTTCTTGATAGCTCTTATATTACGCGAGATTTTAATGTTTGAAAATAATAACACTTAAAAGAATTATTATAATATCATAATTTTGTCTTGTTTAGCGGCTTTGCTAATTTTATTCATTGCTGATCTTGCGCACGGCCTCCCAGAATATTATATCCTATTCTTGTTGTCAAAACAAATGATTGTCGGCTCTTCCTCTTTACCGAATTCAGTTCTTATTACTGCAGGTTTACCATGCCAAGGCTAAAGAAGAAGAGTGCTATGCAGCGACAATAAATTAAACCAAAAGCACTTCGAAATCTACCTCCGCCTGTAGGCCTGCCTAAAGGGATTTTTATATTAGGGTGGGGCATCCAAGGGGGCCACCATAGCAAGTGGGGTCCGGGGCGGACCGCCCCCACCGCCCCGCCCCCACCGCCCTCCCTAGGAACGCCACTGGTAGCAGGTAGAGGCAGTTCTTGGGGGGGGGGAAGTTAAGAAGTGGCACCCACAATACGGCGAATGTATTTTTCAGTTTTCCAGAAAAAAGGTCATGATCCTTCAGGGCAGAGTTTCGGAGCTTCTTCAGGTTTATTTGTTTCCAACTTGTTTATCCTATATTACAACTCAGGCCTCCGTGTATTTTGAAGCCAGCGTTGCTTAGCTAATCGGCTAAGGGGACATGCAATCATAAAATTCATGAAGAATGGTTATGTGTGCTACAGGGTGGATAAGTTATGTGATTTTAAACAGGATGGCATAAACACAGTTGCCATATAGAAAATGCCTTCATTGTCTATACGATATGATATGCCGGTTGTATTATATGGATGTGAGGCATGGCCCCTTACATAATCCGAGAGTGTTCGAAAACAGAGGGCTTAGGAAAATATTTGGGCCTAAGAGAGATGGAAATGGGGACTGGAGAAAACTGCATAACGACGAGCTTCATGACCTGTACTCGTCACCAGATATAGTAAGGGTAATTAAATCACGTAGGATGAAATGGGCTGATGTTGCGCGCATGGGGAGAAACACATGTCTCAAAAGTATCGACTGGGAGACACCTACTGAAAAGACCACTTGGAAGACCTAGACGTAGGTATCTGGTATCTGTATCTGGTACCCTATGATCCCCAGGTGGGGCGAAGGGGCCTCCAAGCGGAGGTTTCATTACCTATACTAATTTTGAGATGCTTATTTTCCGAGAGAGGGTAGAGGGACAGGTGGTAAGCCCATCGCCTCGCAACCCCCCTCTGGAAACTAAGTATTTCTTGGACGTGAAAGGGCCGAGAAATTTTGTCCAGAGGCTCTAATTTAGGCTTGGAGTTCTTTTACATGCTTTAAATCTACGACACGGGACCCCCAGCTTAAAGTCCCTCCCGGAGGACTCCGTGCCCAGGATTTTTACGTCCTGAAAAATCCATCGACCACGGCCGGGTTTGATCCCGCGCCCTGCGGATCTAGAGGCGGGCACGCTACCTCCAGACCACCGCGGCCGACTAGACGTAGGTGGGAGAACAATATTAGGATAGATTTCGATACCTCAGTACAAAAGTGTTACAACTCAAAAAACTTCGATTTTGAGTTATGACCACTACTAAATGAGGAAATATTTGTTCTATGCACTGTCAGAGTGTTACACCTTAAAACTGAACCCTTAATTTTTTATTTGGGATGATTCAGTTTGACACTGACAACATCTTGAGTACCTGCTCCATGCAACACTGTATCATTTTAAGTTGTAACACTTACGCTCTGTATGATATTAACTGGAACTGTTATATTTTGAGTTGCAACAGTTTTGCAACAGTATTCAGTGAGAATGTTCCTTGTGAGGTGTTGGTAAAACTGTAATATTTTATATCAATATGCCTTTTTTCTGCTTTGTCAGAGTTCTTGTGTATACATTATTATTTTGTGAATCATAATACTGTAATGCCCAAAAGGTCTAAACGTATTGTAGAGTTATGTCTTATGAAAGAAGAAGAAAACATACCCTTAACCTCAGCTGAAAGTAGATTGGTAAGTACTGTTTAGTATTTTACACTTGCAGTATTTAATTTAATAATATTTTGCTGATACTTTGATAAAACTGTAAGGTGTTCTCTTTGCGTTGTAGTCTGCTGCAAGTATCTCTAAATAAAATGAAAATATACTGGAAAATCCTGATGCCTCAGACAAAAACCCCAATTGGGATTATTCTTCCCCATCTGGAGATGGACAACACAAGCAATACACAGCCCTGATACCTATGATTCCATTTGATGAGGAAAAGGAAGTACCCGTTTTAGGAATTTAATCTATTATTTCTATGTTAATGACGTAATGGTACGAGTTTTCAAAACGATGTTCTTAGCAATACTTAGTGTTAGTAGTCGTCATGTGAGTACAACATGGGACAAAATTACTAATGAGACAATAGTTAAAAACAGACGAGGGAAACACAAGAAGAACCATAATATACCTAAGCATAATATGACAGATGACATTATAGCTCTCATAGATTTTTTCCCCAGGGTAGAATCGCATTACTGTAAGTCTAGGTTTAAGAAAGAATACTTAAAAGGTGATCTAAATATAACTAAACTTTACCAAATGTACAAAGAGAAATGCATTGCTGAAGGAAAGTCTGCTGCAAAGCTTCACTAGTACTCACATATTTTCAATTTGAATTTGAATTTGAATTTTTCTTTCCAAAAAAGATCAATGCAATTTTTCTTCAAATTGCAAACAAAGAACTTCTGAAGAAAGAAGAGAGATTCAAGATAAGAAAGAAAGACACAAAAAGAAAAATGTAGAGAAGAGAAAACTTCAGACATTGTAAAAGAAGTGATGGAAAAAGTGGTGTTTTTGCATTTGACTTACAAGCAGTTCTTCTGACATCATGCAGTAAAGTGCAGGAAGCTCTCCAGTTATAATTTCACAGGCTTCAACTTAGTAAGCACTGAAGCCACATGATTCTTCTGGCACGAAGGGATAGCTAAACGGGAATCCAATGAAACTGCTTGTTTCCTTCTTAAATTTTTAGAAAAAGTGAGAGATGCTGGAGTTGCCAATAATTGTATGTCAGAATAAAAACAGACATCTAACATCCCTCTTTCTGTATGCAATCAGGTTGATAGAAGGCATCAACACTATCCCTGTGAAATATTTTGTCGTTGGACATTCACAGAACGAAAACGACTCCGTGCATGCTACAATTTCCAGAGAAAAAGAGAGTATTGAAAGCAAACAGAGAAACAGATACACCAATTGCACATCCACACTTTTGGATTACGCTTATCAGAATGGCAAAGAAAAATGGAAAGCCATATTCTGTCATTGAGATGACACCAAAGATATACACAACTTCAAAGCTCTGTCAGAATGTATCGGGCGAAACTCCAAAAAAGACGAGGAAGGGCAGACTGTAGTTTGGACGAACATAAAAGTTCTCCATATTTCTAAGAATCAACCATTCACATTTTTGTGCAAAATCAGTCAAGGGCGCCCATACCCGGGGGCAGGGGGGGGCCGCGGCCCCCCCTAGCTCTCAGGGATAGGAAAAAATCAATATTAATAATTATAGTCTGTTTTTTTTTTTTCTTTCTTTTAAGACAATTATTTGAAAGTCAGTAGAGACATAAGTTTGCAGAAGTTTTACCATATCGACACCATGGAAGCAGAATCCACACTGGATTAGAAAAGGGGATCCTTGGCGTTTGGACCCCCAAAAATCAAAACCTAAAATTCTATTTTTGTATTTAAAAAAAAAAATTAATAAATTAAACAATTTTTGTGGGTGTGTCAAATATGATATAGCAGTTATTTTGTTTCCATAACATAATGAGTAGGCCTGTTATTTCCATTGTTCCTTGTGTTATTTAACTTTTCTTATAAATAGTAATGAGTATTATAACTTAGGTTTGTTTAAGTTCGCATATCTTAGAGTATGGTAAACAAATTTCCTAACTAGTTTTTCAGAGCTAAAATAGCGTAAAATTTATTTTAATTAGTTCAATATTTAAAAATTTTCCGGGGGTGGACCCCCGACTTAGGTAATGATTTCTTGTTTACGTTGGTATGTCTTAGAGTATGGTAAATAAATTTCCTAACTAGCTTTCAGGGCTAAAATAGCATTAAATGTGATTTTCATTAGTTCAGTATTTAAAAATTTTCCGGGGATAACCCCTGACTTAGGTAACAATTTCTTGTTTAAGTTGGCATATCTTAGAGTATGGTAAACAAATTTCCTACCTAGTTTTTCAGAGCAAAAATAGAGTGAAATGTGATTTTCATTAGTTCAGTATTTAACATTTTTCCGGGCGTAACCCCCGACTTAGGTAACTATTTCTTGTTTAAGTTGGCATATCTTAAAGTATTGTAAACAAATTTAATAACTTGTTTTTCAGAGCTAAAATAGCGTAAAATGTGATTTCTACTAGTTCATTATTTAAAAATTGTCCAGGGGTGGACCCCCGACTTAGGTAACGATTTCTTGTTTACATTGGCACGTAAACAAATTTCCTAACTAGTTTTTCAGTGCTAAAATAGCGTAAAAAGTGATTTTAATTAGTTGGATATTTTAAAATTTTCTGGGGATGGACCCACAACCCCCTTGGTTGGGGGGTATTCCAAATCCCCTGCCACTTCCAATCCTCCCCGAAATTATTTTCTGGCTACTTCATTGTTGCACTTACATTATTATATTATTAATGTAATGTTACAAACTAACCCAAGAAGTTGAAGGGACAAAAAATAAATTAACTAAAAATTTGGCCCCCCCCTAGAAAATATCATATGGGCGCCCTTGAAATCAGTTAGGCCTATTCTGCAGAGGCACTTAATATAAGAATTAGACAGCGACGAAACCCGATCCTCTCTCTTGTACCAGCATATTTTTAATTTCCACAAATCGACGCCAACAAGAAAGTAGATTTATTGTGACTTTGATTACGTCATTCTTAGTGTATATCTACAATAATATGAAGTGTACTTCAAGCAGGACAGCATGACAGTTGTTCCTCTGACTGTGAATGATGTCTGAATGATATTAAATCAAGAAAGTATATATTTAAGTTTAAATTTAGCATATACAATGTCTTTTTACACATTTTATTACTTTTACAAATTTCACTTATTTAAGAATATATTATTAATAACTTACAAGCATTGTAGAATACTCGAGTAACAAGTAAAACAGAGAATAAATGGAGAAAGACTAAAAATATAATTAGTTAAATAGTTATAAATCAGAACAGGAAAGCTTCTATTTGACATTATTAAAATGTTATAACTCTAAAAAAAACAGTCACAACTAGAAGTTTTCTACCTTTGATTCAGTGGAACACTGTTACAACTCAGAAATTTTTTAATTTTTTCTAACCAATCAAGTTCTGGATTTTATCTCTTAGCGTTATTAAAAGAGGCCTATGAGATGCAATAAATCCCAAGATAACAAGTTCATAGCAGCTCCTTGTGACCAAGGAGAAGATGTTAAAGAAACAAGAATTTTGTTTTTTCTCTCTCCTGAACATTTACTGATTTTGAGTTGTAACAGTCTAATTCTGAGGTATCGATTTAAGGGAAGTAGGATTTGAGAGGGATGGTTGGGTGGAGTTAGCACAGAATAGGGTTGAATGGCGGGCTCAGGTAAGCGCGGCAATGAACCTTCGGGTTCCTTCAAATAGATAATATTCCTTTAGTTGCCATTGAGTAAGTAAGTAAGTGGGCCTACATTTCTTGTAGTAAATAGGAATTCGTGTTGTACCATGCTACTATGTATAGGTGTAATCATTCTAGTGAAATTTAACAATGTCATGTGAATGATGAAAGAGGCCTATCGTCGCTATTATATTTAATGTAAACTCTCGTTCAAGTGCTTCAACTGATTAGTAACATGCTGATCTGCAATAATAAACAGGATATTCAAGTTGACTGGAACTTTCTTCTCTGGTTCTCATGCAAACTTGCGACTCACCGGAAATTCTGTTCATTATGTTACACTTTCATCATAATGACGTCACTTTGCGTGATCTTGTCGCAAGTGTTTTCTCCAGTATGTCGTCATTCCCACTGGGAATCCCAAGTTTGGAAAAAGTTTTGCTGTAATTAATATACAGGTGTTATTAAATAGCACCGCAATATTTTACATGTGTATATAGAGGGAAAGTCCATCGCTGTGGCTCAGGGATACGTCCAATCCTCTCACGCAGCGGGCTCGGGTTCGATTCCTGGTCGGGACAAGTTACCTAGGTGAGGTTTTTTCCGGGGTTTTCCCTCACCTGTGAGACAAATGTCGGGTAACGTTAGGCCCTTCTGGTCCCCGGATATCATCTGGCCGTCATTATCATCTTCATCCCCATCTTCGCCTTGTTCTGAGTGAGTGTGTGTGTGTGTGAATGGTGTGTATCGTCCTATGTGTTCGTGTTGTCTCGGAGGTGGCCCCGGCATTGGGTTGATCACTCATCCGGGGAGGCCCTCCATGTCCCTGTCTGGTCAAATGTGATGGTCAAGTATGTATGTGATCCAAAGATAATCCCTCTCCCGTCAGGTCGCGGCCCTGTAAGGCCCGGGCGGCTTGTGTCGCTTAAATCCTAAAAGGGAGAGGTAAAACTACGACAAAGAAAGAAAGAAAGATATAGAGGGGACATAGACAAGCAACTTTTATTAGGATATTTTCGTTGTATGACGTAAAATGTGTATCCTACAGGGCATTAAAATCATTACAATTTGGTTGCTTATAAGTCAATAGTAAAGAAAAATAGGTTCAAAATTTTCATTAAATTGACTTACTGCTTTCTTAGTGATCGATAAAAACTTAATCATTCATCAACAGCTATACCATAATTCAGAGTTTCCATAATCTGCGAAATTTACAGACTAATCACATGACTGGCCGCCACTGCATTAGTTATTTTATTCATAACTCCAGTGTTAACAACGAAGTCCCTTTGTTTTGATTTTTTCTTCAAATGTTAGAAGTCAGTGGCGGCCATGCCTTGGGAGATTTTACGCTCTAACAGGAAAAATTGGATCCACAGAATAAAATCTCTTGATAAAAGTTGCTTCTCTATGTCCCGTCTATACACAGGTAAAGTATTTCGGTATTATTCATTAACACTCTGTATTTAATTAAGTGGCTTACACGGTGAATTAAACGGAAAACAATTCACATAAATGTATCAAATTACAGCGCAACGGCCATTGACATAATTGGGTGGGAGCAAGAATTTGATTGTTAGTTCATGGGCGTCCTTTTGTCAAGGGGGGGCCAATGAACGAATTACTTTCACCACCATCACTATGCTACTACAACCACTTTATTATTATTATTATTATTATTATTATTATTATTTCGATTCATATTATTAGTGTTGTTATTATTACTATTCATATTATTGTTATTATTACTACTCATTTTATAATTACTATCAACATTATTATTATTATTATTATTATTATTTCGATTCATATTATTAGTGTTGTTATTATTACTATTCATATTATTGTTATTATTACTACTCATTTTATAATTACTATCAACATTATTATTATTATTCTTATTCTTATTATTATTATTATTATTATTATTATTATTATATAATCAACATCCTTCATTTACTGTACCTGGACTATGGCCATGGATACAAAGAAAACATCTGATGCATACAATCAAATAATTTTTCATACACCTTACAGTTTCACAGGTACTATTCATATAAAATATAAAATGCGACATTTTCTTGCTTTATCTTAATTATAATAAAATGTTAGGGTATAAATGGTTTCAAGTTTAGGGGAAGTAATTATTCCTACAAGCTAATATCTAGTCAGCTGTTACAGCTCGTTTTCATCCAAACAACGCGAACATACATAGAAGGCTGTGGCTATATGTCTCACATCCGCCATATTCTTGGTTGCAAATTCTTATAATATTAATAATTAATAAATTCGCAAGGAATATGGTTATTCAAGGAGCATTTTTTAAAGATTTTATTTTATAATACCGGTACTTATAGTGCAAAATCAATAACTTACGTTCAACTTCTGCATCGAAATATGCGGCCGGCCAGATCCTATGAAAACTTCCGGTCGCATTATAGTGAAGTACCCACCTCTTTAAGAAATATGGAACCTAATCGCTGCTTCAAAGGCCGAAAAATGCAGGTCAATTACAGCCCTAACTACACTTTCTCTCAAGCTACATTTGTATGTGGCGATGACACATACCAAAATGAATTATGACAATACATTAAGTTGAATATCGTGTGTTGAGCTTTCCGCGTTGTTCATTTTTTCCCTCGTTGTTCATTTTTTCCCTCCTGTCGCATGGCCTCATATGTTCCGAAAATGACCTGTATTTTATGTTTTTTTTATAGGAAACTTGTGAACTAATGCGTTAAAACTTTAATTTTAACTGCATACGAGTCCCGACGTTTTTTATTTGACCGACTGTACGTTGATAAGAAATATCATGAACGATAGACTTTAAATACTCAAAGAAATGTAGATGCATATGAATACAGAGCACTTGCTACTGCGCAACACTTTTCGCGCACATTATTTCTCTCTGATGTATTGTGTCAAATCGTAAAATTATTTCGCATATTGATTTAATCCAGTGGTTTAGCGGAGAAAGTTTAGTGTAGCCCCCTAACCAGATGAAACATGTCGTCGAATTGCGGCAAAAGTAAATTTCCATGCGAGTGTGAGGATTGCATATCCCGTAGCTTTTACTTTATGATCACAGCGATATACCAATACATGGCGAGTCAAAATTCGGCACATTCTTTTGTGGTCTGCCGGATTATATTGTTGTTTATTGAGGGTAAACAGTAGTTTGCACTCTCAAATCCAAGCAGGTGGCAGACTCTGGTACCAAGTCAATCTAATAACAATAGTAATATAATACAACATTTTGGCGTTTCTTTGATTCTCACTTCCGACTGAGACATGACAACACTTCAACACAGAGTTTTTCATTCTTGCACTAAACAAAGAACACATCAAAGATAGCACCGCCAGCGACGAAAAAAGTTAATACACTCAATGTAAATGCATGAAAATGACCCAATAAAGAAGCAAATGACATGAAAATTAAAAAAAATGATGTAACATTGAAATAAATACCCTAAAAATGTAAAATTGCATAAAATGACAAAAAATGACTTAGTAAAAATGTATTTCTATAATCTAGAGGCCATGATTAGGATTTATCTACAAGTTGGCAATGTCTATGCAGCATCAATAAAAATATGACATGTCATTAGAATCCGGGCCCTGATTATTACATATCGTCACATATCTCATAAACAACGCCAATTCAACCAAGAGATTCTAAATTCATTAAATTTAATGCCCTGAATAACTCAAAAATCCGCAACAAAAATGGATTTCCATTGCTTTGTCCTTCGCACTAACAGTTATCACAACAAAATGTCTAGGGCAAAGCATTTAATGTCCATAAAACAGTGAAAAAATTAAAAAAAAAAAAAATGCATTTATGACCTAAAAATAGTGAAAAGATGACACTAAATTTAAAAAAGAATGACCAATAAATTTACCTTCATTACTTACATTAATTTTTTTAAAGCAATGAATTGCTAAAAGCAATTTAATGGATGACAGTGCATAATATATAATATATTTATAATATAATATACTAAAAAAGTAAGTAAATTTGTACTACTTGGACACACTTAGCAAAAAAGAAATTCTTTCTGAACCGGCATGCCCATCAAATTGCCCCTAGCAAATATGTGCCATTTAAAAAGAAAGAAAATGTTTATTGCTACAAGACAAACTGCTGTGTTGTTTACAATAAACTTGAATTAAAATGAACTATGAACACTTGGCGGAGATTCTCAAATAAAAACGATTGTCTGTTGTCTGAAAGTAACGATTTGTACAGGAAAAGCTGATCTCTACCTCCACTGAAACATGACCTAAAAATCCCGAAAAATACCTAAAAAATGCCGAAAATGACCTAAAAATTGCCAAAATGACTTATCTCTCGAAAATGACGAAAAAAAATGCAAAATAAAGCAAATAATGCAAAATCAAATTGCCCTTATTTAATCAATGCGCGGGTGCGCGGGCAAAGAGAGTTAAGTCCACTTTCATATTACTGAGAATTAGAGTGACTTAACACACTTTACCCGCCCTAGATCGCTTTAGAGATGGATAAACCCATGAGGCACACATCCATAGCTACCGTACGTTTTTGAATATGACTTACTGGACTTAACACAAATGTAGAGAACGTTTTTATCTATAACTCTATGGGCATATCTCAATTTTTGAGGATGGTGGACTTAACTCTCTTTGCCGCGCACCCGCGAATTATTTCATGATACACACACACACACATATATATATGTATATATATATATATATATATATATATATATATATATATTCGAGCTATCTTTTAACCTTAATATAAACAAGATGCAAAATCATCAAATGCCTTGCCCTAGTAATTAGATTCAGCAACATCATAAAAATTACTGAAAACAGAGACAGAACGTTCTCTGCTATTGTGCGAATGTGAACTGAATAGATTGAACGTGTTTGTGACCCCTGAGTGAGTACGGGGACTTTAAAATTTCTCTCGCCTTTTAGAGACAGAAGAAGATTGGGTGGAAGAGAGTAAAGAAATAAAAAGGTATAAAAAATGTCTGTCTCCTCCCCGGCTTGGTTTAAAGTTTTCCATAATAAAAGCCATCCGAATACTGATTAGACAGTTGAAGGGAGGAGAAAGACCCTAGCACTCAAGATTTTATTTCTCTTTTTAGAAGACAAGGTGATTTATTATATTACGAAAGCAAAAGTGTTCTAACACTATAAAATGTTTACTCTCCAGAAAAAACCTTACGTTTTATGTACAACATAGCTTACACACAGATATGATGAATAATGCACATGCCAAATCTCATATCTGACTACCATTTCCCCCTAATCTATATATATAAAAATGAATGTATGTGTGTGTGTGTGTCCTTTATGCATTACTACACCATTCATCCGATCGCCATGAAACATTGGGAAGTTGTTGAGTACATTCCCGGGAAGGTTTTCGGCATATTACATTTTTAGTTTTTGCTTTCGTTATTGAGTTATGAGTGAAAAACGGGCAGAAAACGTGTATTTTAGCGTTTTCGAAGCATCAATTTTCAGTTACACATTTCAATGTCAAATCAATTACAGTAGGCTTTGGCTATTTTTGTCATAAAACCATTACAATCGCTTGAATGTTGTAGCTCACGCTGGTCGACTCATTTGTTTATCATGTCAAGGCACGCAGATATATGAAATTTTCAACCAACACCGAAAAGGATTATTATTAAGTGCCAGTATGGTACTTTATGAGATTGTGTGGTGGACGAAAAAATGTCTGTCCGTCTGTCTGTCTGTCTGTCCGTGAGTCTGTACGCACCATAACTCAAATATGCTTTTTTGGATTTTCATGAAACTTTGAAAACACATTTATAATGTCCATGGGAAGAACCCTATTGATATTGAACCAAATCGGTTCACCGATACCGGAGTAATGCCCAACTTTGTGCCTATTTTAATAGATTATATTAGAAAGGCGCCATAGCTCAAATACGCTGTATCCGATTGCCACGAAACTTGGTATACCCATTTATGACGCCCATGAAAAGTGCCCTATTGAATTTGAACCTAATCTGTTGACCGGTACCGGAGTAAAACCCAATTTAGTGTATATTTTAAAGGCGCAATAATTCGAATACGCTTTTTCGGATTTTTATGAAACTTCGTACACGCATTTATAATATCCATGGAAAGACGTCTATTGATATTCGACCAAATCGGTTGGCCAGTACCAGAATAATGCCCAATTTAGTGCATTTTATGTTAATATATAAGAAGTCGCGATAACTCAAATATGCTTTATTGGATTTTCTTGAAACTGTGTATACCCATTTATAATGTACATGGGAAGAAGTCTACTGATATTGGACCAAATCGGTAGACCGGTACCGTAGTAAAACCCAATTTAGTGTCTATTTTAAAGACGCAGTAACTCAAATACACTTTACCGGATTTTTATGAAACTTGGTATACACATTTATAATGTCCATGGGAAGACGTCTATTGATACTGGATAAAATCGGGTGACCTGTTTCGGAGTTATGCTTAATTTAGTGCCTATTTTATGGTAATATACGTATTCGAAAGAATTTATTTAAAAAAATGAAAATCAGTTATATTGACAACATAACCTTTTGTTTTACTGTGATTTCTAAGGCTTTGGCAATTAAAATACAGTTAGCTATGACAACACTATTGCTTTAAATGCGCTTATCCCAAAACTGACCCAGGTGGCTGAGATGGTAACGTCTTGGCGTCACATTCTGGAGTTCCATGGCTCAAATCCCGAAACCGGCCAATTTGACTGTTTTTTATATTCTGCATATCATAACTGCAATCATAACTGATTAAACAAAACATACTGGCACTTTGTTATATCAGTTTACCTGATTTTATTATTATTATTATTATTATTATTATTATAAGAGGGATAATCAATATAGGCCTAAATATAGTCAAACGTTGTTCGATTTGGACGAAACTCACTATACAGGGGTTTTCTGAGCCAAGGACCTCGAATCTGAGGTCGCTTTTACCAGGCGACGCTATCTAATCGTGGTATGTAATTCACGTGATTTAGGTGTTAATAAATATAATGATTTAACTATTATGTTCTTAATTTTTAATTTTTGAAATAATTATCGCGTGCGAAGCCGCGGGCACACGCTAGTATATTATAATTTAAACGCTATGGCTATAGACAATTCCAAAGCAATTTAAAGGAATATTATCTATTTTATGGAACCCGGAGGTTCATTGCCGCACTTACCTGAGCCCGCCATATAACCGTATTCTCTGCTAGCTACATCCAATCATCCCTCCATCATAATATTATCCTCCCACCTACGACTAGGTCTTCCAAGTATACTTTTCCCTTTTGGACTCCCAGTCAATAATTTTGAGATATGTCATTCCTCTTCCATGAATGCAACATGTCCAGCCCATTCCATCCTCCGTGATTTAATTACCCATACCATATCCGGTGACGAGTACAGGTTATGAAGCTCGTCGTTATACAGTTTTTTCCAGTCCCTATTTTCATCTCTCTTAGGTCCAAATATTTTCCTAAGTCTCCTGTTTTCGAACACTCTCGGATTATGTTCTTCCCGAAGAGTAAGCGACCATGTCTCACATCCCTATAATAATATATATATATATATATATATATATATATATATATATAAAAGGCTTTGTCCTGGCTGACTGACTGGCAGGAATCAACGTAGAGCCTAAACTATAACAGGTAGAGACTTGGAATTTTGACAGTGACTTCGTTTCATAATGTAGGTGCTCACTAAGAAAGGATTTTGAAAAATACTGATTCTAAATGCCAAAAATTAAATGTTTTTGAGAATACTTAAACCCTTTTTACACAGAATTATCGAAACAAAATCACAGAACATATTGTTGCCAGTTTTATAAGATGGGTTTGGAATAAATGAAATGGAAGTTTAACAAATTAGAGAAGGTATCAATACACGTCCTCCTTTAGGAGGGCGTGATCAATATAATTCATGTTAGACTATCTACATTAATAAAAGGAATTGTCTGTCTGTCCGCAATGCCCAGCGAAATCGACTGAACGCAGAGATCTGAAATTTTAAACATAGGTGGGCTGAAGGGTCGGAAAATGCACCTCGAAGCCGGAATTTTAGTTTTAGCTTTCGTTCGTGAGTTATGAGTGAAAAACTGGCAAAAAATGTGCATTTTCTGCGTTTTCGAAGCATCAGTTTTCAGTTATACATTTCAATGTCAAATCAATTACAGTTGGCTTTGGCTATTATTATCATACCATGGAAATAAAACTTTCGCGATCGCTTGAATGTTGTAAGCCTTAAATATGGTCAAACATAGTTTTATTTGGACGAAACTCACTATAGAGGGGTTTTCTGGGCCAAGGAACTCGAATCTGAGGTCGCTTTTGCCAGGCGACGCTATCTAATCGTGGTATGTTGTTCACCTGATTTAGTTGTTAATAAATATAATGATTTTACTATTATGCTCTTAATTTTTAATTTTTAGAAATAATTGTCGCGGGCTGAACTAAATATTGTTACAATGCTGTGGAAATAAATGATTCTTCTTCTCTCCTGGAACTTTGTTTTTTGACTTATTCGCTTTTTCCCTATCACTTTAGATTTAGTTTCGCGCGTTCTGTTATGTTGGTCACAGTTCATCGCTAAACGACGTCACACTGGCAACATCCAATCATGCGCTTCTTCTCCGATCTGTACAATTAATATGGTGGAAATATTGCTATTTTTTTGCCATTTCGTACTATAAAAGAAGGTGTACTATAAAGTCGGGCGAGTTGGACTAAATCACTCGTGAAGACAACATATCCTCTCCCGAGAATGATATGTGTTGATATAAGTTGATAAAATTATGATTAATACCTTTAGTACAGTGGATGAAATTACCTTAAACAGTCACTACGTTTCAGCCTGACCTCCAGGCCTTCCTTCCAGGGTTAGATGGCGAACGATCCACTTGGGGAACCAGGTTGAACCCCATTGTATTTTAGACCTTCTACTTCTGCAGGGGGCTCCGGGAGTAGCGACAGATTATCCCCCATACTCGTGGGACCAACATTGAGTTTAACGTTTTCAAACACATAGAGCGGGGGACTCTGATAGCACTGTAGTAGACATGACTCTGGGAATGGAATCCGGTGAGCTAGAGCGCTCTTTTACTGGGGACTCAGGTTCTAAGGGGAACATTGCCAGTGAAAGTAGGAGACCGGAGAGCTCCCTAAGGGGGACTCCAATGACGAAGTCTCGGGGGCCTCGCAAAAGGAGGGACCCGAAGCTAGTAAGGCAAGAGACGCTGACCTCGGAGAGCTAGCGAGCAAGGTGGGCTCTCTAAAGACAAAAAAGAAAGGTTTATCTGGAGCGGAGAAGAAGAGGAGGAGGCTGGCTAGGCTAGCGGCGGAGACTTTACCCTCATCTTCTGCTGCAGTTGAGCCTGTTTTCCTGGGCTCCTCTAATGAGGGAACACATCTTCTTCTTCCACTCGGAAGAGACCAAGGCCTTCAACCACTCCGGAAGAAGGCAAACAACACAAGAGACCAAAGACCGAGTATTCAAAGGTGGCCCAGGCTGGCCTCAGGATGGCTATCGTAAGCGAGGGCTATCCTGAGGTACAGATTACACTGGAACACCTAATGAGTATTCAGGCAGCCGTCGGCAGGCATGTGGACGACTTACCGGAAGATTCCGGCGTTGTTCCAAAGTTTGTTGATTGCTACCTGGCCAAGGGGGCAGCCATAGTGGTTTGTCAGGACGAGAACTCTCGTATGGTGCCTAGCATGAAGGCATGGGAGGGCTCCAACCTCAAAGTGGTTAGCATGGATGCTCTCCCTACTTACAAGAGGCTTAAGGTCTGGTTCCCAGGACCCCCTGTGGAGACGGACGTCATCTTCAGACGTCTGGTTCGTCAGAACCTGAATATCGACACGCGGCAGTGGAGGGTGCTTGAAGGCAAGGTGGAGCCTAAAGGTGTGAGACTTGTGCTCAGCATAGACTCGACTACTGCAAAGGCAATCCTGGAGAAGAGGAAGGGGAAGATCTTCTGCGGCACGGGCCAAGCGGTGTTTTCCCTGCTGGGAGCCGGAGCCGAGACGAAGGAGAAGAAGACTACTGGATAAGGCATATGGTGAGTATCACTGTTGATATTCACTGTGTGCAGGCCAACCTCCAGCATAGCTTTGTTGCCTCAAGGGTTCTTGTTCGAAGGCTATTGACTGGAGGGATACAAATCGGCCTGGTACAGGAACCATGGATTCGTGAGGGCCGTATCATGGGTCTGACCGTAGCTTTTCTATTTTTAGTGCTCGCACTATAGATAGGCCTAGAGTTTGCATCCTAATTAAGGGCATGAGCGCATGGGCACTACCGCAGTTCTGCTCTCAGGATTTGGTGGCGGTTCTTGTGAGGTACAAAGAGGGAAGTTCTGAGAGTTGTCTGCTCGGCATATTTCCCTTATGATTCTGAGGATCCTCCTCCCTCTAGGGAGTTTGAGGACCTAGTTACTTATTGTGGACGGGCTCCTGAGTGTGCCAAGGGGCTTGTCTGGTATACGGACGGCTCCAAGACGGACGAAGGAACCGGGACTGGTATTTATGGGCCCAAGACGAGGCTATCATACTCTTTGGGAGGTTATACTACAGTATTCCAGGCTGAAATATTTGCTATTTTGGCCTGTGCTTATCACATTTTAGGGATGCCTTGGCTGCATGGTAGGATTAGCATCTGTTCTGACAGCCAGCTGCCCTGAAGGCACTATGTGCCAGTACAACAAGGTCTAGGTTGGTAAGAGAGTGCCAAAAAACCTTGGATATTCTCTGCTCCTGCCAACCAGTACAGCTTTGCTGTGTCCCTGCTCATGTGGGAATCAGAGGAAATGAACTAGCTGATAAACTAGCAAGGGAGGGCTCGGCCAACACTTTCATTGGACAGGAACCTGTCCTTGGTATCACTCCAAGAAGGGCCAGACGCGAGACTCTAGATTGTATATCACTTCAACATGGCACTTTATGGAGTAATCTAGCTACTGCTAGCCAGGCCCGGTCCATGATCGAGGGACCTAGCAAGAAGAACAGCAGGATTCTGCTAACCTTTAATCGGGCACAACTTAGGAGTGCAGTTAGCCTGTTAACAGGACACAACACCCTAAAGAGGCACCTACATGTGATGAAGCTGATTGTTGGATCCTACATGTAGGATGTGCAGTAGGGAAGATGAGTCTTCTCTACACATATTGTGCGAGTGCGAAGCACTTGCCACAGTCAGACACTTTCTCCTGGGCTCGGATAAACTGAGACCAGATGACATAAAGAGAATGAATCCAAGATCTATCCTGTCTTTCTTGAAGGCAACGGGACTTGAATGAGTTCTCCAGTAAGTGGGGCACAATGGGCCCAATTATGTGGCCTATGTGCATGTTACCGAAAGGGCTCAACCCATTTATTTTCATTCATTCAACCGCCAAACACTCAATTTGCGATGAAAATAACAATATTATACTGTACTGATGTTGATTAAATCTTCCGAGCTTTAGGGTCACGTTAGTCGGTAGTAAAAGCAGGGATTTATATTTATCTGGGCAGTCAGTACACATCACACTTGAAGATTTTTCCCCTGTAGGGTGAAATGGGGCAAGTGAGAATCCGGGTTATAAAACCCCGAAATATAAAATTTTTCTTCTTTGTTTCAGGTTTGTTGTGTAGGCAAATTCTTGCTCTATAAGTATTTATATTTTTTTAACAGAAAAAAAATTATATACAAAAGCTTTTCAATGTATTAAATTTTTGCATTTTAACCCTACTTAAGTTTGGTGGCTGGCTAAAATAAAATCATTACTATGGGCCAGATGATGATGAAATGTCACCTGTTCCCTTTTCTCATTAGAACAATACCCAGGGCTATAAACATACATTGTAAGTTTGAACAAAGCAAAAACGTGGATTTTTATATTGCATTTTCCCTGTTTTGACTTGAAAAGTCACTATTTCAAGTTATTCATCATTTTTGAATATTTTTCTTCTTTATGAATCGTGCGATCATTTTAGGTGTATACTACAACATTTTAGAGTACCAGTAGTACCGGTAGTTAAAAAAATAGCTAAACACATTTCCAGTAGCCAGAACTGACCCTAACCTGAGTTCTTCAATACAGTTGCAAAATCACTGTATGGTACTGTATTTTAGCTACCGCAATCAGAATTCACCCATACCACCCTTTGTGAAAATTCTCGGAACTGCTACCGGACAGTCGTGGCACCGTTAGCCATTTCTTGGTGTGGAGAAGTTTAGCTTCAGTATTGAAACATTGCTCTGATGAGACCAGTTCAGTGCAATAAGCGACACCAGCCAAAAGTGTGACTTTACATCAACTAGTAATTCTCCGCAGAGGGAGAATTATTTTGAGTAGTATTTATCTACCTCCTTATTCCCTCTGATATTAAAATAAACATACAACACACTGTGATATTCATGTATAGAACACTAAAAACCACTAAAAAAGATCATTAAAAATATATGTACAGATTAAAATTTTTATCAGAAATTATACAGGTCAATGTAGTAAAATACTAAAATGTGCAGAAAATGGATTTCCCTACTGCCGGGAGTCTTTACACCATGTATAAAACGGTGATGTCAAAATCTTGAGTGTTGTAGATAGTTCTTTTCTTGATTAGTTTGTAAAAAGATAATTAAAAATATATATACAGATTAAAACTTTTTCACAAATTACGCAAGTCTATGTAGTAAAAATGCATAAAATGGATTGCCCCACTGCCGGGAGTCTTTACACCATGTTTAAAACGGTGATGTTAAAATCTTCAGTGTTGTAGTGTTCTTTCTTGAATGTTTGGTAAAATTTTTTCTTGTAGAATCGTGTGCCCAGTGTGTTGTAGGTTGTTTAAAATTGAAAAAGAGAGTTCAGGAAAAATGCATTTACAACAGAGGAAAAAAATTTATTTTGTAAATTGTGCAAATGAAAAATACAATATGTGAAAAATTTCCACAATTCTACGAAGTAAAAAATTTGAGAGCATTTGAACAAGAATTTTCACCAAGTGATCTTTTGAACTTCAAGTTTGCACCTGTCACAGTAGATGTAGAAAGTCTTTCTATGTAGGCTACAGGAATATTCTAACACATAAACACAGAAACTTTACAATGGAAAATCGACGAATGGCCATCTTTGTATACTGCAGTGCAGAATAAGGTAGGCATTTATATTGAGATGATAAAAATTAATGCAACCCTAACTACTTATGTCCTTTTCTGATACTGAAAATCATATGGTGAAATAATGCTGAAGGCAAATCTCAAATCACAAATCATGAATATTCTTAGCATGTAATAATCATATATACCACCACAGGATAAAACCAAATTACTTTTACATTGTAGACTACCACTGTAAAGCAGTTTAAAAATTGTAAAAGTGTGAAATATTTGAAAGGCAATCGAATGAAAACAAAGGATTACAGGATGAATTAAGAAAAATCCATATTTTGTAAATTTGGACGTTACAAAAATCATGACTTTGAATTACAATTATCTCAACAAAAATAAGGTAAAGCAATCCCAAAAATAGGTTCTTCTACAGGATGAAATTCTGTTTGTTCTCATTGCCCCATTTAATTGGCAATATGTAGGCATATATTTTAGGAGCCAAATTCTCAATTGCTCCATAGGCTGGGGCAAGTTTTAAAGACATTACAGCTGAATAAAGTTGCAGCTTTATTGGATTTAAAAATTTTATCCAAATACAAAACTATGTAAAAAATATGTATGCAATTTGTCATGTAAATATTCTTAACCACTTTTTAAGCTTCTAGGTTCAAAGTACAAGTTTAAGATTTTGCGGTGTCAATTCCCCCCTTCACCTTATGTGTAAGCAGATAAATGAGTTTTGAGAGTACTACTTCGAGAAAATGTTTTGTTGCAGATACCACACTTGTAAGCTTTTTCATCTGTATGTGTAACCAGATGAACTTTGAGACTACCTCTTTTTGAAAATGTTTTGTTACAAACATCACACTTAAAAGCTTTCTCCTGTATGTGTAAGCAGATGAGTTTTGAGAATTCTTTTCTGAGAAAATAGTTTGTTACACACACTACACTTAAAAGCTCTTTCCCCTGTATGTGTGAGCAGATGAGTTTTGAGATGATCTCTACGAGAAAAAGTTTTCTTACAAACATCACACTGGAAAGCTTTTTCTCCTGTATGTGTAACCAGATGAACTTGGAGACTAAATCTTAGAGAAAATGTTTTGTTACATACATCACACTTAAAAGCTCTTTCTCCTGTATGTGTAAGCAGATGAGTTTTGAGAATTCTTTTCTGAGAAAATAGTTTGTTACACACACTACACTTAAAAGCTCTTTCCCCTGTATGTGTGAGCAGATGAGTTTTGAGATGATCTCTACGCGAAAATGTTTTCTTACAAACATTACACTGGAAAGCTTTTTCTCCTGTATGTGTAAGCAGATGAGTTTTGAGACTTCTTCTTTGAGAAAATATTTTGTTACACACACTACACTTAAAAGCTCTTTCCCCTGTATGTGTGAGCAGATGAGTTTTGAGATGATCTCTACGAGAAAAAGTTTTCTTACAAACATCACACTGGAAAGGTTTTTCTCCTGTATGTGTAAGCAGATGAGTTTTGAGACTTCTTCTTTGAGAAAATGTTTTGTTACAGACATCACACTTGAAATTTTTTCCCCCTGTATGTGTAAGCAGATGAGTTTTGAGATTACTTCTTTGGGAAAATATTTTGTTACAGACATCGCAAGAGATTTTCTCTGTTGTACGAGTAAGATGAAGACTTCTTTTGGAAGTCGTTTTTGTAAGAGAATCATATGACTGGAACTGTTTTTTACTAAGCACATCTTGATCTCTATCATAAGGAGGTTTGGAATTATTTTGGTCGGAAACTAATATCTCCAAACCTTGAACTGTGTTGGATAACGGAGACTCATTGTGTTCACACAGGTCTAAATTCTCAATTTTGTGTGGAAACGTCTTTACCAAATCGTAGGTCACAGGCCCACTTTTATGGTGTTCAATATTTCCTTTAACAAACGCATCTGAAATTTCGCCGCACAATGTCGATGTCTGTAACTTTGAAACTGTTGCAACATTTGGGTCTATGTGCTCACTTTTAATTTGGTGTGTCGCTACTAAATTCAAGGTTATGGGTATATCCTCACACTTAACAGTGTGTTCTTCTTTTACACATTGCGATCGGAAGTCTTCTTGTTTTATTTCTGTTTCATCATATTGTAATGTTGCCAGAGTCTCCATTATGTGACGTCTTGACCTACATACAAACGGAACCGTGAATTACTTTAAATCCACACACATCAATAGTAAATCACGACTATTTACTTCCAGGTATAATATTCAAAAGATAAGATTTGGTATTTAAAACTATTTTCCACGCAGCAGTTATGTGTTAAGAATTTCTCAGTCCGTCCAAAGCATTGAGCCGAGATATTTTTCCAACATACTGCTGCGTTATGGGCACAGAACAGAAACTTATTAGAAGTGCACCCTCTGTGTTAAATCTTGGAAACACGAAGCGATCGCAGCGCGCCTAGTTGCCTGGTAGGAACTACAGGTATAAGAGGGAAATTTGAATCGTCCTAATAACAACGTCCCAATTCAATACTAAGACATCTTAAAATCTGATGTTTTGAGAGCATTTATATATTGATAACAACTTCCGTCCATAGTTATATTTGCACGTATAAAAGGCAAGAGACTTGTAAATCTATATTTAGCATAAAAACTAACTACATAAATGCTCTTTTCTGAAAACATCGGATTTTAAGATGTATTAGTATTGAACTGAGTCAGCGATATGTACTATATTAATATTGTTATAAGCCTATCTGCAACATAAATATTTATTAATGGAGTACCTATTTAAATATTATAATATGTTTAGTAAGAAATTCTTTAGCACTACTGTAAATAAATATCCTTCCCAAACTACAAATCTCAATTACGCTACTACCACAATATGTGTTTAACAAAATACAGACAAATATTTATTGTTAATGTGTTTACTTACCATAAGTTATCCCCGTCAATAGCAGATATACATCTAAGAGTCTGGATTCATTTGGGGAGGGGGGTACTGGTCAACTGATTTGGTCAAAAATCAAGAATACCATTCTGGCACTTAATAACAAAAAGTTAAGTAGAGATTTGAATTTAGCCAGTCTAAAAGGAAAATGTATTAAACATAAATCATGTAATATTTTGTTAAATACAATAAAAGGAGAGAGGGGAAAAAAGGAGAAAATATTCACATATATCCAACAAATAATATTAAATTTATTACATTATAAATCAGCATTAAGTATTTACACAGCTTTTTTTCATATTACACTGTAATTAAAGATCCAAAACACATTGATTATACTAAGTTATATTAATAAATAGGCTAACATAGATTGCACCAATAGTTGTAAATGACTTGTAATCTACATTTCCAGCAGATACATCTACATTCAAGATGTACAATTTTTACTCATATAAACCATTGGGATTAAAGCATTTTCCCTCTACAATAGGGGTCCCATTTCTTGACAAGAAAACACCGGGACACTTGGCGGTCATTGAAAGAACATTTTTTCTTGGGCATTTTATGCTACGTAAACACACTTGATATGGAAACATATGAGTTCAAGCAGATGGTTTTTTTTTTTTTTTCGCCAGAACACAGAGAAGTGAGAAAACAAAATATACGAATACCACTAACGTGTGGAAGTGAGCATCTGCCTCCTCGATGCTGTATCCATGCCACAAAACTCATTGCATGCTACAGTTAATAGAAAAAGGGAAACTTTTAGCTGCTTTCTTCTATTGAGTGCCAGTAACTGATCAGTAGCAAAATATTGAGTTTCTCACTTTTTAAATTTAAAATCAGAAGATTTTTTTACAGAAAACAGTTGTAATAATGATATCAGTAATGAAACTAACAAGTATCTAGAATGGAAAGCATCAGGGTCGATCTTTATGTTCAATGCTTTTACCGTGAAATAATAGTTGTAATAATAATAATAATAATAATAATAATAATAATAATTGCATGGTTTCCTCAATTGCAAAGGCCAAAATGCAGGATACATTGAGATATAGCTGAACAATAGAAGTAAATGCTGCACTAATGAGTTATTACAAGAGTTTATTGGTAAATTTCTTTAGCCATGAAATTTGATTTGAACCCACGACCTCTTCCCTATTACTCCATACCACCTTCCTTTAATTGATTTTGGTGCGTTCATTACGACTGTGGTGAACTGATTATATGTCACAACAATATCTAGATTATAGTATTCTTGCCACTATGGGCAACAAAAGAATATTCATATTTTAATCAAAATGTTTGTTCTGAAATTTGCATTTAAGTCATGTTATATCGTTTTTATCTTGATGCCTATTCATTTTATAAAGAAATGCGTTTAACAAATAATGTTCTTTTTAATTTTCTCTACAACTTGTCTGTAATAAGTTTCCATGTATAGACCAATGTAATGGAAATAGCCTAGAAAAATTGAAAATGGATACGAGTAAAGTACCCCCAAGTCATTTTTGCAGAAAAACGGATATAGCCATTTTGTTAGTCATAAATAAGAGTTTCCAATTTTAAATTTTTATTAAAATTGTTAGAGCCAATTTTTCAAAATAGTTTCATGAAAAGTCCCCTTAATATTTCAGTTATAAAACTCAATTTCTGAGCGGTCGATAAAATTCCGAAAAAGTCCTTAGTTCAAAAAATGAAGTAAATACAACGAACCGTTTACCCGCTGTGCTTGTCCACAGACAGACGTCATTCCAAAAACATTTTTTTTCGGTTTCTACCAATCCTGAAACATGCTTTCCCGGTGTTATCTCGACTTTGATTTTTGCCACGATCACAATACTTTCTCTACACTACGTATTATGCGAGAAAGTAAAATCAGGACATCTGGGACCCCTACCCTGAGAATCCCTATCAAGTGGAAAAATATATGCAATCTAGGCAATGAAGTGAATTGTGCTAATTACTTCATTTGTGAAGACCACTTCCTGGAAAAAGATTCAGAAAACAACAGGGTCAGATGTGGTAATTGTAGATTCTTGGTAAATGTAAATGCCTACTGGGAAATTTTGTAATAGATTATTTCAGTTAGATATTTGTTATAATTACAGTGTTTACTCTTCCTTCTTTTTATTTTCACAAATGACAACCAAGTATATGTTTTTAAAAGTTCAATTTTGACTTAATAAAACACTGACAGTTTACTTCATGAAGCAAAGCAGCAGACATCATTAAAATTTGAAGAAACTTGTATTTAATAATGTTTCAAGAGATCAAAACTATAGTAACTAAGGTAAAGGATGGTTATTAACAACAAAAGCATGGGTTCATTGTACCTCATCTATTTATATGCCCAAAAAGTTAATTTTAAATCCTAGAAACAATTAAATGTTAGGAATGACTGAGAAAAACTAACAAATTTTAAATTACCCAACTTAACCCTACTAGACATAGAATAAATTATAAAGTTGATCCAAAGCAACTTTGACTCGGGGTTTATAAAATAGTGCATAACTACAATGAGTCCCATGAAAAAGTTGGCCAATGACACGGGTTTCCTCGTCGCGGCAGGCACAGCTCCAACTCCCAAGCGATTGGGTGAAATATCTAAGCTAATAAAGCCGCGATCGGTGTAATGATTCAGGTTCTCCCATTTACAGTTAAAATTACAATGAAAATAACCATGTACCTCATCACAAGAGTTGTTGGAAATGTTCTCCTCTTGCATCCACACTGGCACCTTTTTAGGAAATTTTCTTTCAGGCGCATAAGTTCAGCTTCCGAGATAGAGTTAATTTCTCTTGTGATATTGTCTGTAAGTTCTTCTAACAGCATGTGAATATTATTTATGGGGAAACTTGAAAAACAAAGTGTACAGGTCAATAGGTCAATTTCCCATACATTAAAAGAACTTAAAGACAATATCACAAGAGAAATTTATTCTATCTCTGAAGCTGAACTTAAGCGCGTGAAAGAAAATTTCCTAAAAAGGTGCCAGTATTGTGTGGATGCAAGAGGAGAACATTTCCAACATCTCTTGTGATGAGGTACATGTATATTTTTGTTGTAATTTTAACTGTAAATATGAGAACCTGAATCACTACACTGATCGTGGCTTTATTTGCATAGATATTTCACCCGATCGCTCAGGAGTTGAGCTGAGCCTGCCGCGATGCAGAAACCCACATCATTGGCCAACTCTTGTGTGAGACTCGCTGTAGGTTCTTGCTCACACAATGTATAGAGCATTCGGACCTTAAAATGCAGTACAATATACATGGAGCGTTATGTTGCAATGTCAACTCATGAAGATCGCACGCAACTCTGAACAACAAAATGTTTATCAATCAGGAGTTATGGGCATGATAAGTTCCATGCAAAATTTTCTATCATATATATATATTATTTCTCAAGTCAAGATCCCTTTCTCTCAACACGTCCTAATTGTACAGGCATGAATGAGGTATCGTTAAAAAGGTTTTTTTTACCGATTTCTGACATTGCATTACGATTTTGTGCTAAAACTTACTGTTCGTAGAAAATTTTAATATAAAAGACTTCCAAAAGGGCATAATGGATCCACAGCTCTTCATATCTATTCATAATTATTATTTCATGTCGTTCGGTTCATTTTTAAAGATATTTAATTTTGAGAACTTAGCAGTAGCGTATCTTTGGATTTTATAAGTCTTAGATTTTCTGGGAGTTAAATCTGATTTTGGAATTTCAGTACCTAAGACGTAGATGTAGATGTAGATATCTCGTCCTGCAGATCCTGACACTTACCAATACCGACAATGTATCAGTATCGGAACTGTGAATGGGCCTATCATTTTCATGGATAGGCAAATGCTTTGGAATCACATCATACCTTTATTTAATTTGTCTATAGTGTAGTTCATGTCTTTTTGCAACAAATGGTCTTCACAAACATAAAAATTATTACAACTCACCCCATTTGGAATATTACAAATAGTTTTCCAAGTTTCCAGGACATCTTGGGGCTGTTTGGAGAATCTGTACATATGATTGTTCTTTCCATGTTCATAATATCCTCATGAGCACCCAGGGAACTTGCAATAGTATTTCAGCATCCCACGCTGGTTTTGTTCAAGGATCTGAAAGCACAAATAACTATATATTAACACACAAATCCTGAAAACTGGATAACATGAGAACAAAGATAACATAGAATTTTTGGAGCACCAGTCACCATGTAAAGAAAAAAAATTTAGACCTAAATCAACGATGGCAGGAAAATGGTACTTTACGACAACAGAGTCCCCCACTCCTACTTTCAATCACTCCCCTAGCGGCGGCATTTGTACTAGGCCTACTAGCAGCGATGGTAGCGCCATCTCTTACGCAACTGATGAAACAAAATATAATTTCATTCTTCTTTATTCTCTTCCTTTCCAGTCTCCTTCCTCTCACCTCCTCTTCACCCTACCTACCTATTTCAGACCTATTCCTACTAGTAAATTTTGGATTGATGAGGATTTGAACTCGGGACCCCTAGCATTATATAGCTAGGAGTCTTAACCATTACGCCACGAGTGAATGTTGAGCAATGAAGGTAGCTTTTGTATATTTGAGTTATGATAGGGGGATTTCATAAGTTTTAATGCAAGAATCGGTTTTTATCATTTTGAGATATTTTGTTACTTATGAAAAGAGCAGTGTTGGTGCAAGGGAATTTTCCTGCATCAATTATAAGCCATATTTAATGTTATAATATGGAGTTTTTTTATAATTGTGAAATATTATGTATGGTGCAAGGGTATTTTTGTATTGTGAAATATTAGGCGACATGTCAATTTAAATTATGCATTACCAGCGTTGAGATTGAGCATTGGCTACAGGCATGATGGCATGCACTACGGGGAAGCGGGCGCAGCCAGGCAAGTGCCTTGTGGAAAGGCCTGTTTCGCTAAGTACTGTTTACATAGGAACCATATAGCCTATAATTTTATTGTTTAAATCTGATCATTTTTGTGAGTAACCAGTACCTAGGCCTATACACTATGCCAAATATAAAGGCCTAATATTGCCTATTTCTTCATGGTTTCTTCCCCGAATATTTATAGGATCAAACTCAATTTATAGGCTATATGAAGTCCACATGTTACTAAGACTTTTATAACCTCAAATGTGGCCATTTTCATATTGAAAACCACATGATAAAATTGATAAAAAAAACAGGTTACTGTAGTAACTGTTAATATTACCTCCATCATTCAAAATCAGTTGTTGTTCGTCTAGAGGCAGATGCTGTAGATGTAGATAGGCTATCTCGTCCTGTAGATCCTGTGTTGATGAAAATCAGAACACGTTAGATGTCTGTAGCACAAGCTGATTAGGGTTCTGTAAACACATAAGATCATATAAAATTCCACACACAACCATAGAATTCTGATTATCTGGTAATTACAGTTGTTTGGGAGTAACGTTCATTAGGCAAAATTTCGAAAAAGAAATATTCAATCTGAAAATACACTTACTTGAGATCAGCAGACACGTAGAAAAATTCTATTAACTTTTCGTCACAGAACACAAACTTGGAGAAATTCCGTTAAGTTTTCTTTCGGTCACAGAACCTGGCCTGGCCTTGCTTTCAAACTTCTGAAATGGGCTTCATTCATTCGCAGATGCGGGAGCCAATCAGCGCTCTGCATTTGAACGATCAGCGCTCCAATAACCTGCCTGGTCAACTACTGCCCGTGTTTCCATATTTCGTATCAAGCCTTCACCCCCGTGGTTATGGGTATCTCGTAGACTCAGACTGTGACTCGTGCACCCGTGATCAATGCTTGCATGCATTCGAGCGGTATAGAGCTCTGGGCTTTTTTAGTTTTTCCTCCTGCCACTTGAGCGCGCTGCTCTCCAAATTCAGGTATTGTGAACTTCCGGTTTCCTCATTCTTGTGTGTTTTCAGTATGAGTTTGGGACGGTTCTCCAATTTTACAGTGATGGAATTAAAAAGGATGTTATTCGAAGATGGTGCAGCAAATATTTCAAAGTTAACGAAGGGAGAGTTGATTACAAGGTGAGAAATCAAAGCTATATGTCTTCTGAAACGTTTGCTAACTGTTTTAATATGGTGCAGTATGCCTGCGGTCTCCAATATTTTTTCGATTTATTTTCATGTTTTTTTTTTTAAAGTGAAACTTCTTTAGCCGCGGTAGGGATAAATACAGAGTTTGTGTCACGCTCAAAAATCGTCACGAAATTGTCACATTCAAAATCGTCACGAAATTAGTGAGGTGTGACGGAACGGACTGCACAGAAAACAATCAACACATTGATTAGGAGTAATCAACTGCTATACGATTTAAAAGATCAAAATTTAAAAAAATTAAAAAATCCAAAAATAAAAAATTGAAAAAATCAAAAAATTAAAAATAGAAAAAATCTAAAAATCGTTAATCCAAAATTAAAAAATCCAAAAAAATTAAAATTAAAATTTAAAGAATCCAAAATTTAAAAAATCCAAAATTAAAAAATCCAAAATTGGTTGCAGCTTGCTCAGGCGAGAGAGAAATCCGGATAGGAACTTTGCCTTATTCGAAGTTCAGGTTATAGAACCAGAAAGTACCCACGACTTTCCTTCGACAAATTTCTTGAAGATAAATTTATTCAAGAAAGAACGGCTTAAACTTTTCGACGAAGACTCCATAACCACTTGGTTCGAAAAGCGTAGGGCAGGCAGCAGTATGAAAGCTGGCCGGACTCTAGCAATTAGAAAATTCATCAAGTGCATTGAAGTGAACGTGTTGATGGACAAAAACAACGTTGAGTTTGCTATCTGCAAAGCACATAATCTAAAAATTTGTATGTGGTTTGTTTTTTATTCAATTACAATACAGATTGGCCATTTTATCGGTTACGGGAGAAATTTCGATTGACATTGACATTCTTAAATGTCAAAATAAATTGGCAACAAAAATTACACTGAAAAGATGAAATGCTAATTTAACATGCCTAAACGAGGTTACGTTGGTCGGGAATACTTATTATTTCATAGGTTTATATATTTTTCTCAACATCTACTATATCAAAATTATCTTAATCACTCTAGAAAACATGAAATGCTCACCTTAGCTGCTCAAAGGAACATTAAAATCATCTTCTGTGAAGTGACAGCTGCAAACACGAGAAAACTGGGGAGGTGTTTTTCCATGGCGTAATTTTACCATCCATTCTTGAAAAATAGCCTTTTCTTTTGGAAAACTGTGAAAACTATGTCCTCAATTTTTGTTTGCAACGGCCGAACAGCCGAAAACGTATCAGTTAATCGGCATAATTACTTCCAAAACAAGATACAAGCACAGAACTGTAGTGTAAACACGGGCCTCTGAGATAACCGGAAGTGGATAATACCTCATTCTCGGCGGCCATCTTAAAAGCGCAGAGCTCTATAGGGATGTAGCTCGCCCAGTGATCTCAATATGTAATAGAGCTCAATGAGCTCGCCAAACTTCTCCGACAGATAGCGTGGGTATACTAGCCGGTATGCGCTAGCCGTCCGCCACTTGTTTTTCCAGTTGTCTGCTGGCACCATGCTTTTAAATGGCGTTCCATCTTCCCAGTCCGAAAAAATATGTTGTTAATTTTATATTTTTATAGAGGACACGAGGCTATTATACATACTTCCTTGTCTACTGGGCCCTTCTGGAATGTTGAAGTGTCAAAAAGACGAAAGAAAAATTACTGCAGATAGGCTCTAAATAACACTAAAAAGGAAGGATTAACGAACAAATATTGTGAGATATTTCCGATATAGACGACATTATTTTGTACTCGACTTGCAGTAATATGTTATCAATGTATGGATATTTATATGCAGTGTGGCGATTGGATATTCTTTAATTTTTAAATTAATATTAAATTTACCGTGAGCATCGAGAAGATGTTATGGGCCATTTAAAAATAGAGTAAATTACAAATACAAATAAATTAAAATTACGTTGTAACGCAATGATAATTACAGTACATTGTGTTAGTTTTATACCTTTGTTAAACTGTATATTTAGTGCACCTTTATACCTAAAGATCACTTCCCTGTTCAATTTATTTAGTTGTTTTAGGCCTATTTATTTTACTTTGCTGTATAAATATGCGTACATTACTGTAGCCTTCTATTACATCTGAGATCAAAATATAAATTCTGTGTTTTCTAAATAGCCAAGTTAGATTAACGGCCTCAAATAAAAATTGTGACAATAGCGTCGCCAATTTAATAGGCTACATAACTTAAAGTATGATCATTCTTAAATTCTGCCTTTATATTCTGCTTTGTCATGCAAAAAAATATTCTTAACAATATTTTGTCTCATAAGTAGAAATGAAAATCATTTAACGATGGTCTAGCATACCGATAATAAAATGAATATGAAAGAATGAGGAATGAGAAGAAAAAAGAAAAAAAGGTCTAATCGATTCTCAAGTTCTCATCTTTTTGAACTATTATGGACAGGAAAAGGTAAGTTTTCGTGTTGTAAACATATTTTAATATTTTGATTTTGAATAGGGCTTTTAATATGACGGTATAGGCTATATATGCATTTGATATAGAAAATAAATGATATTAAAAATGTCTGCGAATACACACCACATATATCAGTGTTTATCACGTATATCAATAAGTATTTTACTGTCTGAACGGGAACATAGTAATGTAGTTAATAGCGGGCATTTCTCACAGTATTTGTCAGCTTATTCTTTCTTCTTTTCGACTTATATAGCGTCTATCTTCTGCAATTTTTCTTTAAGTAAGCTTTTTCACGTAAATATATTCTGGAACTGTCCAGGATACAAAGAAATGCGCCTAGTAGCGCTTTACCCGCTACAAAAGTAGAAAAGTTCGATTGTATTTTTAAGTCTGCTACGATGAAACGCCATTTAAAAGCATGAATGGTGCATGCTGTACTATTGGCGGCAGTGAAGCCACGTTGATGCACGGACTAGGTCTTCCAAGTATACTTTCCCTTTTGGTCTCCCAGTCAATAATTTTGAGATATGTCATTCCTCTTCCATGTGTGTAACATGTCCAGCCCATTTCATCCTCCGTGATTTAATTACCCTTACTATATCCGGTGACGAGTACACGTTATGAAGCTCGTCGTTATACAGTTTTTTCCAGTCCCTATTTTCATCTCTCTTAGGTCCAAATATTTTCCTAAGTCTCCTGTTTTCGAACACTCTCGGATTATGTTCTTCCCGAAGAGTAAGCGACCATATCTCACATCCCTATAATAATACATATATATATATATATATATATATAAGAGGCTTTGTCCTGACTGACTGAAAGAGAATCAACGTACAGCCTAAACTGTAACAGGTAGAGACTTGGAATTTTGACAGTACCTTCGTTTCATAATGAAGGTGCTCACTAAGAAAGGATTTTGAAAAATTTTGATTTCAAATGCCAAAAATTATATGTTTTTGAGAATACTTAATTCCTTTTTACACAGAATTATGAAAACAAAATCACAGAACATATTGTTGCCAGTGATATCAGATGGGTTTGGAATTAAATTAAATGGAAGTTTGACAAATTAGAGAAGGTATCAATATAATTCATGTTATGTATATTAATAAAAGGAATTGTCTGTCTGTCCGCGATGCCCAGGGAAATCTAGTGGACGCAGAGATCTGAAATTTTAAACATAAGTGGGCTGAAGGGTCGGAAAATGCACCTCGAAGCCGGAATTTTAGTTTTAGCTTTCGTTCGTGAGTTATGAGTGAAAAACTGGCAAAAAACGTGCGTTTTCTGCGTTTTCGAAGCATCAGTTTTCAGTTATACATTTCAATGTCAAATCAATTACAGTTGGCTTTGGCTATTTTTATCATACCATGGAAATAAAACTTTCGCGATCGCTTGAATGTTGTAAGCCCTAAATATGGTCAAACATTGTTTTATTTGGACGAAACTCACTATAGAGGGGTTTTCTGGACCAAGGAACTCGAATCTGAGGTCGCTTTTGCCAGGCGACGCTATCTAATCGTGGTATGTTGTTCACCTGATTTAGGTGTTAATAAATATAATGATTTTACTATTATGCTCTTAATTTTTAATTTTAGAAATAATTATCGCGGGCTGAGCTAAATATAGTTACAATGCTGTGGAAATAAATGATTCTCCTTCTCTCCTGAAACTTTGATTTTTGACTTATTCGCTTTTTCCCTATCACTTTAGATTTAGTTTCGCGCGTTCTGTTATGTTCGTCACAGTTCATCGCTAAACGACGTCACACTGGCAACATCCAATCATGCGCTTCTTCTCCGATCTGTACAATTAATATGGTGGAAATATTGCTATTTTTTTTGCCATTTCGTACTATAAAAGAAGGTGTACTATTTAGTCGGGCGGGTTGGACTAAATCACTCGTGAAGACAACATATCCTCTCCCGAGAATGATATGTGTTGATACAAGTTGATAAAATTATGATTAATACCTTTAGTACAGTGGATGAAATTACCTTAAACAGTCACTACGTTTCAGCCTGACCTCCAGGCCTACCTTCCAGGGTTAGATGGTGTCGCGAACGATCCACTTGGGGAACCAGGTTGAACCCCATTGTATTTTAGACCTTCTACTTCTGCAGGGGGCTCCGGGAGTAGCGACAGATTATCCCCCATACTCGTGGGACCAACATTGAGTCTAACGTTTTCAAACACATAGAGCGCTCCTTAGCGGGGGACTCAGGTTCTAAGGGGAACATTGCCAGTGAAAGTAGGAGACCGGAGAGCTCCCTAAGGGGGACTCGAATGACGAAGCCTCGGGGGCCTCGCAAAAGGAGGAACCCGAAGCTAGTAAGGTAAGAGACGCTGACCTCGGAGAGCTAGCGAGCAAGGTGGGCTCTCTAAAGACAAAAAAGAAAGGTTTATCTGGAGCGGAGAAGAAGAGGAGGAGGCTGGCTAGGCTAGCGGCGGAGAGAGGTGCGAAGGAGACTTTGTCCTCTTCTTCTGCTGCAGTTGAGCCTGTTCTCCCGGGCTCCTCTAATGAGGGAACCACATCTTCTTCTTCCACTCGGAAGAGACCAAGGCCTTCAACCACTCCGGAAGAAGGCAAACAACACAAGAGACCAAAGGCCGAGTATTCAAAGGTGGCCCAGGCTGGACTCAGGATGGCGATCGGAAGCGAGGAACACTGGAACACCTAATGAGTATTCAGGCAGCCGTCGGCAGGCTTGTGGACGACTTACCTGAAGATTCCGGCGTTGTTCCGAAGTTTGTTGATTGCTACCTGGCCAAGGGGGCAGCCATAGTGGTTTGTCAGGACGAGAACTCTCGGACTTGGCTTACCGGTATGGTGCCTAGCATGAAGGCATGGGAGGGCTCCAACCTCAAAGGCTGCGTTCGGGGAGCTCGCTTTCGCGCTGTGAGTACGAAACGCTCAGAGTGCCGTTGGGGGAGACTATTAGCAGCTCGCGCTACGAAGCTCCCCGAACGCTAACAGCAACGAAGGGGCTTTTAAACAATGGCGGTGAATATGTCATCAGAGGGTCGCAGGAAAGTTTTTTGACCGCTATTGCGCTAATTATAAAAGAAGAGATAGAATATTATCTCGCAAACCCTTCCATCTGGGCAGCTTAAGGAAACGCGAACATTGCATTTTTCTGCCACGGTCCAAACTTTACACGGGGCCCATACTCACTAGATGACATAAAACACCCAACTGAAAATCATTAAACAACATGACCAGATTTTACCGTTTCTGTTTTCTGTCTGGACCTTTTAAACCTTTAGACTTCTTAACTTCATAATAAATCCTGCCAGACCTAAAGCTAAAGTAAAAAAAGCTTATCCTTTATCTATTTTTGTATTTGTTATTTTTCTTTGTAACATTAATTTGTATGGTATGCATTATTTTATGTGTGTATTGTAAGGTATATATTTTATAAATATTAACAATGTTCAATGTACATGTATGTATTACATGTTTTTGTACATGTATGTATTATATTAACAATGTTCATGTATGTTTTGTACAATAAACTAAACTAAACCTGCAGACGACGTTCGGGGAACAATGAAATCGCTAATAGCGTTCGCAGCATCTCGTGCCTCACCTCTCCAGAAAAAGCGTTGTTAGCACGAGCGGTGACGTCAAACGCTTTCAAACCGTGACGTCACATACGCGCTCACAGCACTGTGAGCGAGCTCCCCGAACGACCAAAGCACGCTTTTAGCGCTGAAAGCGAGCTCCCCGAACGCAGCCAAAGTGGTTAGCATGGATGCTCTCCCTACTTACAAGAGGTTGATGGTCTGGATCGTGCACCCGTGATCAATGCTCGCACGCATTCGAGCAGTATTATGCACTACGTTGCAAGAACAGAACCCCTAAATAATGCAGGGGTGCCCACCCCCCCCAAACTTCATTGCTCACCCCCCCAACTTCATTGCTCACCCATATGCAATTTAGCACAGAAAAACTAGTTAGGAAATTTGTTTACCATACTCTAAGACATGCCAATGTAAACAAGAAAATGTTACCTAAGTCGGATGTCCACCCCGGGAAATTTTTAAATATTGAAGTAATGAAAATCACATTTTACGCTATTTTAGCACTGAAAAACTAGTTATGAAAATCATACTCTAAGACATGCCAATGTACATAAGAAATCATTACCTAAGTGGGGGTCCACCCCTAGAAATGTTTAAATATTGAATTAATCAAAATCACATTTTACGCTATTTTAGCACTAAAAAACTAGTTAGCATATTTGTTTACTATACTCTAAGACATGCAACCGAGGGGAAACATTTTATTCCCCCATCCTGCTGTGATGTATGAAACCTGTTCTTCATGTCCAGTGTCACATCGAAACTGCTTTATGCTGACGTCAAGGGCGACTGTAGTGGGAGAAATTCCCCGACCTCACAGTGATACAATGTGTCACAGATGCGCACCCATGCTCTAAGACATGGCAATTTAAACAAGAAATTGTTACCTAAGTTATAATACTTATTACTATTTATAAGAAAAGTTGAATAACACATGGAACAGTGGACATAATAGGCCTACTCATTATGTTATGAAAAGAAAACTGCTATATCATATTTGACACACCAACAAATCTAGTTTAATTAAATATTTTTTTTTAAAATACAAATATAGAATTTTAGGTTTTGACTTTTGGGGGTCCAAACCCCCTAAACCCCCTTTCCTAATCCACTGTGGATTCTGCTTCCATGTTGTCGATTTGGTAAAACTTCTGCAATTCAAATAATTGTCTTAAAAGAAAAACACCTGACTAAAATAATTATTAATAGGCCTATACATTTTTTTCCTTGCGCCCCCCCTCGCCCCCAGGTATGGGCGCCCATGGCTGTCGAAATTCTTCATCTTTATCTTTATTTTTATAAAGAATTAGAAGAGACCTTTTGAAGTTATAGAACTTGACTGTTTTTATTTTTAACATATAAAACTCTAATTCTGCAACAATTTTCAACCCCCCCCCCAGAAAATTCATAATTGATAATATTTTGCCCCCCCCCCCAGAAATTTCAATGACGCAGTCTGCGTCTTAACCCCCCCTGTGGGCACCCCTGAATAATGGGCCATTCAGTGGAAAATTAACCGTAAACGTAACGTAAACTTAAAAGTTTGAGGGGCCGTGTTTTTCAATGTGACCATTCACAATGCATCACATAAACGTGCTTCTGCGTTACGTTTATGCGAAAAATAACGATACAACCAATCAGAGAACAGAGCAGGAGACGGAAGTGGAATTAGCCAAGAATGAATGACAAACTCGTCATTATGATAAATGGCATCCATTATATAAAGACGCGGCACTGAAGGAAAATATATGAAAATTAGTTCCCCAAGAAATCAACTACAATATGAAATACAGCCCGTATAATATTCTGTTAATTTTTATATGTCTGCATACCCAGGGCCGTCGCGCGGGCGGGGCGGCTGGGGCGATCGCCCCGGGCGCCGCGACCAGGGGGGCGCCGTGGCAACGGCAAAAATAAAACAACAAAATTTGAAAAAATAAGTTAGATGTACATAACTTATTTTTTCAAGTTAGGTATAACTGAATTTTAAATATTACGTTGTACTTATGTATTTGTATATATGTACGTATGTATTTATTGAACAAATAGGCTAAATATTTCACACCAATAACTTTATATTTGCTAAGTTATCCCAAAATAAATATTTGCTCAAAATTGAGCAGCTGGATTTACTTGTATACTGATAATAATTATAGCCTAATAATGAACTCTACTGTGGACCTCAAATCCTTGAATCCTTAGATAGGTGGAATGTGGGGGTGGGTGCACGTGGGATTGAGTTTGGGGGGGGGGCGCCTGACGAAATCTTGCCCCGGGCGCCAACAAACCACGCGACGGCCCTGTGCATACTCTTGTATGATTTCAATTTTTAATGGCCTACACATGTTTAATAGAAACATGAAAGTATTTTCGTCTGCTGCAGCCATTTTATCAGTTGTTCCGTTCTCGTTTGTGATTGGTTATCTACGTTTATGTTTTCATTGCGAATGCTCAATGCCGTGCTAAAGTTTGCGTTTAAGTTTACGTTCTTACGTTTACGGTTACGTTTCTATCTGAATGGCCCATTAAGTTCTGTAGTGAATAAACTCTATGCACATTGTGCGCAGTTTTGTTTATTATTAATGCATTCAAAAACTTTTGACCTCTATTTATACCTGGACTTCGCACTACAGGCATTCCCTTGTACCAAATACACTCAAGTAAATACCGCTCACTCTATTGCATTCCCATTGTTCAAAATGTCCACTGGCACAGAGGTGCCATCTGTTGAGTAGGAGTGGTCAGCAGCCTCAGTACTACTTAAAGAATCTATAAAACTGCAGAAATACATTCATTTTTCAAAGTCCTAATGACACAGTAACCTACTTTTGTGCTTGATTATGCCTATTTAGGTCGAGAAATAACATCTACTCTTATACAATTCAACGGCCCTAAATAGCGTGCTTGCTCGCCCGCTTCGTGAGACATCGGGTATACTCGGCGATGTTCGTCTCTCGCAGTCTAAACTTTCATGACGACTACAAAATTAGGAAGGAAACCCGTTTCTTTATTATATAAGGCCTAAGTGAAATGAACACAATGAACAAATATTCTAATTTTATTTTTACTTACAATTTTCATAGCTCTGAACCACAAACATTTTTAATAATCTATCAGTGTACATTTCTTAAAAATCCTGGAGTCAATGAATAATGGCGGGCGAAGCCGGGGGCACCAGCAGTAAAATATTGATGATTTAACTCTTGAAATATCGCTGATAATAATAATCCAAATCAATCACTCCTTCTCTTGAAAAATTATATAATTTCTGAAAATTACACTGAATCTATCAAATAAAATTCACATCTCATTCATCTGTCAACAAACAGTTGAAAAACAATTACGTATTATCTACCGCCGTCTCGAGAATTACGCACGAGAATTATACAGTCTAGAAGGCAGTGGTTCACAGTTATCTTTGGAACTGCATAATCGAATCTGAGATCATTTTCCCAGGTGGCGATTTCTAATCGTGGAATGTACTCTAAAGCCGGAATTTTAGCTGTTTCATTAATTATTAATGGTTTAGTTTAAGAATGATTCGCGTGCAAGTGTTAATAAATATAATGCTTTAATAATTATTATACTATTAATTTTTAATTTTTCAATTAATTATCGTGGGCGAAGCCGCGGGCACATCCTAGTAATTTACATTTCAGCTAGACTAACTTAATTAAATGACGATAACGCTAATTTTTGAAGTGAAACTTCTTTAGACGTGCTAGGAGTAAATCGAGGGCTAACCCAAACTTGCATTACGAACAAAACCTTCACTGCAAGTGACGGACTGAATAGAAAACAATCAGCTCAATGATTAGGCTTATCCAAAATTTAAAAAATCCAAAATAAAAAAAAACTAAAAATTTAAAAATAAAAAATTAAAAAAATAAAAAAAAATACGGGAGCACGCGGGGGAAAGGTATCAGGCATTGAATGGAGGGCCATTATAACATATCCAAAATTTAAAAATCAAAAATTAAAAAATTAAAAAATCCAAAAATAAAAAATTCAAGGTAAAAATTAAAAATCCAAAATTTAAAAACTGAGAATACAAAATTAAAAAATAAAAAATTCAAAGATCCAAAATTTAAAAATCTAAAATTAAAAAATTCGAAGATCCAAAATTGAAAAAATCAAAATATCCAAAATTAAAAAAGTTCAACAATCCATAATTTAAAAATCCAATAATCCTAAATTTAAAAGATCCAAGTTTCACTTCTGTCGCGCGGCGTTCCACGCACCCGATTTTTTAAATAGGCTGTTTCCTACCGAAACTAATTGTTTAACTTTAATACATTTTCGTGAAAAGTAGCTTTTAATTTTGATTCATAGCATTTGTAAAATATTGTGTACAATATATACATTTTTTGGGGGACGTTTGGCATTTTTACATGTAAAAAAAAAGTGCGTGGAACGCCACGCGACAGAAGTATAACTTTATTTATTTTTTTATTTTTTCAATTTTTGATTATTGGATTTTTTCAATTTTGCATTATTGGACTTTTTAATTTTGGGTTTTTGAACTTTTTAATTTTAGATCTTTTTAAATTTTCGATCTTTGAATTGTTTATTTTTTTATTTTTTTATTTTTGATTTTATTGTTTATTAAATTTTGGATGTTATAATTTTTAATTTTGTTTTTTAAATTTTGGAAATTTGTATTTTTTAATTTTGGATTTTTCATTTTGGATTTGCGCGGTAATGAACCTCTCGGTTCCATAAAATAGATAATATACCTTTAGATTGCTTAGGAATTGTCTATTGTCATTGAGGAAGTAGGGTCTGAAAAATTTCCTTTGATTACTCCTAATCATTGAGTTGATTGTTTTCTGTGCAGTCCGCACCGAAACAAGTAAGTAATTTCGTTCGGTTTTGAGTGTGACTGATTATGACTGATTTCTTTTAGTGTGACTGATTTTCCCGATTTACCCTCTACCGCCACTAAAGAAGTTTTACTTCAAAAAAAGGATGGTAATCCAATTTTGAACATCCGAATGAACCAGTCTTGAACACACTCTAAATAACGATTTTACTTATTTTACTCTAAAATAACCTCATACTTTCATCTACACTTACTTTTACATCAGCTGAGAAGCATTTAATTTTAATATCCGTGAACACCAGGGAATTTCACTCACAAGCTTGTTAAGATAGACGATAGACAGACAAAAGACAAGTTTATTGATCACTAAGCACTTCACAAGAAATGCAATAGACTTCGTCATGCAACGGTAACTGGTACGCTACCAGCCTACTACATTGATACAATATGGCTTATTTTAAAAGGCTACGTAATAGATTTATGTCCTAACAATTCTTAAAAGTATCTTGTTATTTAAAAATTGCTATTTAAAGCTAGTTATTTAAAACTGTGCATTTAAAAAGTCATTAAACAATAGGCCTAACAGATTTATGCGTAAACAATTCAAAAGACAAACCTGATATTTAAAAATTGTCATTTATAAAGTCATTAATACTATTATAGATTTATTTACCAAACAATATAAAATCTAGTTTGTTACTTAAAAAACTGTACGTTTATAAAGTCATTAATACTATAAAAAGGATTAGTTTTACACCAGACAAGCAAATTTTTTGAAAAAACTTCAACAGCCAAACTGCGAAAATCTACTGGAAAGTTATTAAATTTTTTTTAAGCCTAAATGAGAGTGGTAATCTTGTTTACTTGATGCTAGAACTTTTTCACAATTAAAATGATTATTAAATTGTACTGTAAATTTAAGTTGATGTATATGTGGATATCTGGATCTGTAGATCTTGTGATGATTGAACTTCAAACATATAGAACACATCAGCATACATACATCTGTCGGGAAGCGAAACAGAGATCTGGAATTCTTCTGCCACTTATAATTACTACAACCATAGACGGCACATATCGTGCCACCTACATAACTGGACATTTTCTTTAGGCATATATATTGTATTTATTACTTTACTTACGTTAGAATATATATTATATTCAGTGATGGGAAGTTATTGAGTAAACGTAATCGGATTACAGTAACAATTCCTTTTTTTGGTCCCATTTACTTGTAATCAATACTTTAAAAAAATGTAATTTATACTTGTAATTTACCTCTGGAAATAAAATTGTAATTGTTACAATTTAGTAGTCATTAGTATTAGTATCATTCTCGCTTGCTATATCGTCATCATTACTGTTTTTGCAACTAATATCCAAATTAGAGTTAATATAAACAAAACGTTATTCAGTGTTTCCGAAAATATTCTCATTGATGTGTTTTGTTGTTGTTTGTTCATTAATAATTTGGGCTTGTGCCCAAAACAAACAAAAAACAAGGAATTTTTAGGTACTGCCATTTTGTAAAGTAATTGTAAATGTATTTGTAATTTTACTGATTACTTTTTGAAAAAGTAATTTGTAATTGCAGTTAAGTAAAATGTGTCTCAGGTAATTGTAATTCAGCCCAATTACTTTCTTTTTGTACTTTTCCCATCACTGATTATATTGTCATACACAAAACACAACAGACAAACGTTAACTGTATCAGCTGACCACTCCTGGTCACTGGCGGCGCTAGTAGTAGCGTGACCCGGAAAAAGACATTTACTTATTGAGAGTATTTGCTTGTACTAAGGGCCTGTATGACGACCTCCTGCTATCGTATTTATCTGCCAGATAGAGAACCTATCTGGAAGTTGGCCAAGAATTGCGTATTATGGTCTCCTGACAAAATCTGTCTGGGAAGCCAACTTCCAGATAAGCTAGCAGGAGGATGGAGTGGCTGACAAAGTACCAACTGCTAGTTAGGGATCTTGGTTGAAACAAGATGGCAGGACGCGGAACCTTTCTGGCCACCTTATTTTCAGAATTGATGCTGGAAGATTTAATTTACACAAAAATTTCATTTTATGCTCACAAGTGAATGAAATAGAAGTGCACAAATCGATTAATGCACTTAAAACGATGTGTTATTATGTAATTTAATTGTACAAATACAAATCCGAGCTGCCGCACCTAGCGGAGGACTACGGAACTACAACAAACACACCTCTTTGCTCAATCAGCTAAGGACCATTTTACAAATTTTTACTGCGTTCTTGCCGGTAGCAGTTCAGAGGTGGTATTACAAGTCATCTTCCAGTTAAGCTATCTGGAAGTCACGTATCGGGAGGAATTGTCGACAGGTGGTAATACGGGCCCTTAAGAGTAGTAGTAGTGCATAGATCGCGAGCGATCCTTAGCGATCCGTGAGTAGTAGTAGTGCATAGATCGCGAGCGATCCTTAGCGATCCGTGGATATTCTCGGCAGAAGGGTGCCAGCCGTTGCACTTATGTGAATCTTGGCCCGAAAACTTTGGCAAGAAACTATTTCTCTGCTCAATACGAAACGTCAAATCGCCTTTCTGTTTCAGCTCAATGTGATGTAACACTAGCTATCATAATGATATCCTTATAACACACGTGTGGGATCGATTATATCGAACACGAAACGATGACAGCAGCAAATCAAACTAGGGATATACAACCTGTATTTAAAGTAAAATATATTGTATTCGTGTTCATTTTAACATTACACAAAATTGAGTACATTTCGTGTTGTAAAATCAGTTCATTTCAAAGAAGATGTCGACTTGTCCGTACGCCATCAGCTGCCATCTATCGCAGAAGACAAGAACTACGACAACTTGTGAACAGACGATTGCCGCGGTCAGCGGTTTTTTTTTATGAATCTAAAATCTCAAAATTTAAACATTCAATTATGGTCAAACAAAAACAATCGCACGCATCTTGTCTGTAGTGGTAATTAAGGCTCGTTGCATAATGCAATGTGTACAGTCGAAAACTTGCTTAGGGTAGGCAGGGCCCTGCATGATCCACTGTAAAGTCATGTCCTTGTTAATTTTGTGGAAGCTGGGGTGCATTTTCATTCGTCTTCAGTTGTCATTAACCAGCATCACTCTCGTATATAGCTGTTACGCCATCGTTCGCGCTTTAGATTTGATCTAAGATGAGTTTTTGTTCTTTTATAGCTATTAAATACTACTCAAACGCTTGGATAAAACTTAAAATAAGATTTTAAAAATAAAATACCGTAACATTTTTTCAAAAACATAATAATAATAATAATAATAATAATAATAATATTAATAATAATAATACTTATAATAATAACATTTAGTACCGAGCCCTGTTTCATAGAACTTTTACACTCCTATTATTAATAAATATTAGTTATTAGGCCTATTATTAGTCTTCTGTTTCAAAGAATATTTTGTAATAATATTAGTAATGAGTTCATGCTAATTCATAACTCAATGCTCCCTGAAAGAAAGAATATAAAATAAACCATTTGTGAGTTGTCTTTTGATACAACTTTTTAAAAATTCTCTAAGAGATACTCCATGTGTGACAGCTTGTTTATGTGGGTTCCAGGAGAGAGGTTTTTCTATAATTTTGTCAAGGAGTATTTATAATTTTTAAACTGAAAAATATATTTTGTGTTTTGTTCCTTTTTATGTAAAATTCATTGAACTGAAACCATGAATGTACTTATTGTAAAATATTTTCTACTTAACCCGAAAGAATTTTACAATCTTTATGACTGTGAGGTGCCTATGGAATGAGATTTTTTGCCAAAAATACATTTTCTTCTTCTTCAAACTGACGTATAAACCTCTGTACTGTTGCTGGAAGTTTTTAAAAAATATGCTCGTGCATTGAACCGTTATAACCGTTATTACCAAACCTATTGTGGTAGTAATGTAATTAGTGCAGTTATAGCAGAAGTTAGAAGGTTTATAAAAAAAATCAGAGAATCTAAACAAATGCAATGAATCCGGTGAAATATATTCACACCAATTTTGGTAATGGTAAAGGCAATTTTCAGAGACAAATCAGATCTCAATCTACTGAATAAATATAAGCATGGTGCGATGCAGAATCCTAACGAGTGAATCAATAATTTAATTTTGAACTGATTTCTAACGCTACATTTTTTGAGCTAGTTCATTACACTTTGGTGTGTTTCTTGAAGTAGCAACTTTAATAAAGGGAGTGTAACAAAGCTTCGGAAAACCTGGAGTTGTGTGTCGGGTGTTGAACTACTGAGGCCATCCTTAAAACAAGTTCCACAATACAACCAATGGGACAAATAACCAGTGCTTTTTTCCTGGAGGTACAGATTTTTCCAGTTTCATAAAGGAGAAAATCATTAATTTCCTCAATTTTGAAATCTGGAGAAATGTAGGATATGCCAAACAAAATGAAGATGATTATATGCATCATTTGCATTAAAGCAGCCATTTTTAGTGTTACGTTCCTTATAGGGTGGCCAGACGTCCGGCTTTTGGCCGGACTGGAAGGCTTTTGGATAAGCAGTCCTCCATCCGGCGCGGCTTTATGCCGGACGTTGATTTGTCCTCCTTTTCGAGACTCTGATGGATCGGTAAAGCGTATTAAATAAATTTGTATTTTCCCGTACGTTCCTGCCATGGAATCTACTTCTAAGGTTGGCACGCTTGTCCATACGATGATACCGTACTATCATTTGTTTGGTGCAGTACGTGGTGTTGACCGTACTGTTGATTGTTGTTCAAATCTCCATTTGTATTGTACATTCATTGCATTGTACATTCATAAATAAAGATGAAAATATCTTTTTGCAGTGTAAAATCATTTATTTTATATAAATGCAGTTATTAAGCAAAATTAGTCAGGGTTATACCATGTAATTTCTGCTGTCCAGCCGTCCATGCCCGAAGTTATACTATGCTAGATTACCGAAGATGTGTGTCCTCCTTTCTGACATTTTACAAATGGCCACCCTAGTTCCTTATCTATCCCATGATTTGTCAATTAGCATTACGATGGGGAAAAAAGTGAACGCTACAGCACCACTACAATGGTAACCAAGACTACGTTGCTGATGTTACTGATTCAGCATTAGAGTTTGGTGTATCGCTTTCCTCTTGGCTTCAAATTGAATTGAATTTAGTTGCATTACTGTTGCTGCACATGTCGTTATGTAAGTACACATTCTGCAGTTGTTTGTCGTATGTTAAATTGTAGGCTATGCGCCCTTATTAAAATGATGCCCGTTTATATACTTGTCAGATGATCAGCAATATCCCACTGTAATTCCAAGGGCAGGGCCTTCGAGAGAAAGCAAGGGCCCCGGGAACAAACATTCTCGGGCCCTTTTTAATATTAAATTCATCACTGAAACCCAATCTCGTCCTTTATAATGTATGCAACAAAAAGATTATGTCATGATATTATATAAATATTAAGTGCCAGAATGGTACCGGTACTTTATGAGATTGTGTGGTAGACGGGAAAATATCTGTCCGTCTGACCGTAAGCGTGATAACTCAAATACGCTTTATCGGATTTTCATAAAACGTGGTGCAAACATTTATAGCGCCCACGGGACGAAGCCTATTGATTCTGGATCAAATCGGTGGACTGATGCCGGAGTAAAGCCCAATTTAGTGTCTATTTTATGGTAATATATAGGCCCCCGGATTTTTAGACTTTTATAAAAGATATTTTAGCCTTTTATTTTCGTGGAATAGCCCGTTTTAGGTTTTAAACACACGATTTTAGCCGCCTTAGTAAAACACTAATTTTAATACCGAAAATTGTATTATTATTTTCACACAGTTATTCTAGTTTTTTAGAAAATAAACAAATAACTATTCCTTATATCGGCACTGGGAAAATTGCATAAACATTTGAGATATTTCTCTTTAATTATACAATAATTATTCTTTCTTTTTATAATAGTACTAGCTGAAAAGGCCCGGCGTCGCCCGGGCTTTATCTTTTGTAATTTGAAATTAACTTATGGAGGACTTTCGATTATGATACTCTAGGTGCTTACCGTATATAATATGTACCGTATGTAAAACTTGAAATGAAGAAAACGATTTATCACACTCATACTTTCCTCCCCTAAAACCCGGGACATAAAATACTGCGAGCATAGGACTCAAAATGTTCCATCCCATGCTTAGGGCCTATGATAAACATCCCTATTTCTCAACTAATACAAAGCATACAGCTATGGATAACGTATAAGCGGAAAGGATTGTTTACCTACTTCTGATATAGCATACTCACACATTTAAGTTATCCCTGCAATACGACCTCTTATTCTTCATCAAAATGTGAAGTGAGAAAATATTTCTTGTGTCGAGGGTAGAGAAAGTTATGTGACTGCATTATAATGTGCTTTATTTTCGTGGATTTTATTCTTCAAGAATTATTTTTAGAAATCGTTAGCATCAGAATTCGTTCAAGTCCAATATTATGTAGTGTCCAGAGCCCCATGTGAACTTTGTAAACAATACACTGTTGTCTTGACAACTGAACAGCATTTCATTTTTTTTCAGTATAATATTCTCAGAAATTATATAATTTTCAAGGGAAGGACTGATTTATTTCAATTTTAATGTTGACCGCGTTACTTCCCGGGCTTAACTGGGTATGTGTGCAAAATTTTGTACAAATTGGTGAAGAAATGTGGATTTGTATAAGGAACAAACATACATACCCACATATCCACAAACACACATTCGACTTTATATATTAGATTTTAATGGAAAAGCCTGCAATTCCACGAACGAACACTAAGAAGATGACAATAAGTAAAAAATGTGTTCATAAAAAATGTCAACTTCATTTCCAACCGCATAAGCATGTTAGTAAAAGTATTTTAAATTTCGATTTCAAAATCCGAAGGAAGAAGTGTGGTAGATAAAATGAAAGATATCTATGTTTATTTACTTGTTTTTGACAGACTTGGCAGAAAATTACTCGATCATCAGTTATGAAATTGGGGTCTTCCTCAATCCACTGTCGGAAAAATCCTACTTTTGAAGATTTGTGTTTAGGCACATTACACTATCTTAAGGATAATAAGGGTCCATACACCGCGCAACTTCATTTTCGACCTACAAAAATAAGTAGACAGGAGTGTCACAAATTTGCTATAATACACTTCTCTGCCGTCGGTCGGAAACTTGTTATTTGAAAGTTAAAACGGCAATGGATTAATTGCAGATTTTAAAGTATTGGAGACGGCTCAAGTTTCATTTCCTGCGACGGTGAGACGGAACATTTTCCAGTTACAAAGACAGGCGACATATACATTGTTAATTTCAGTGCGTTGTATAAATTTATTTTTATTACGTCTTTCCTTAAAACGCACAAATTCACATATTTATTTTCCTTTGCATTACTTAGAAAATCTATTTAAAAATCTCGTTTTTATGCAAAAGTCCTCTTTAGGCCCTAGTTTTTCAGCAAAAGTCCTCTTTAGCTCATCGTTTTCAGCAAATGGCTTCCTTAGCCCTTTGAGGCCCTTCAGTCCAATTTAGCCCTCTTTAGATACTATATGATTCATATATTCTGAATCAAGAAACGGAAAAATACGTTAAAATTTCTAATTAGGAACAATTTTATCTCTATGTGCCAGAATTAATATTTTGAAAATTATTATTTTAAATGCTGAACGTTAGTGAGGCCTTCTGTTGACTCCAAAAGGATTTCTGCTCCTCCTTTTCAAAAAAAGAAATTTTTCTTCAAGAATAATCCGTTTCAGATTACCTGATTAATTCCGTGTCACTGTTATACGAGAGGACAATGCAGATAAATCATAAGTTACGCTGCTTATTGACTTATAACCAATTCTATTTTAGAATAAATTTAGAAGATAAAAAATAAAACCATTGGGACCTAGGCCCTGGGGCTGCAGCATCTACTCTTATACAATTCAACAGCCCTAAATAGCGTGCTCACTCGCTCCGTCACTTCGTGAGACATCGGGTATACTCGGCGATGTTCGTTTCTCGCAGTCTAAACTCTCACGAAGACTACAAAATTAGGAAACCCGTTTCTTTATTCAGTGCCAGTATGGTACTTTATGAGATTGTGTGGGGGACGGGAAAATGTCTGTCCGTGTGTCTGTCTGTCTGTTCGCACCATAACTCAAATACACTTTTTCGGATTTTCATGAAACTTGGAAAACACATTTATAATGTCCATGGGAAAAACCCTATTGATAATGAACCAAATCGGTTCACCGGTACCGGAGTAATGCCCAATTTAGTGCCTATTTTAATATATTATATTAGAAAGGCGCCATAGCTCAAATACGCTGTATAGGATTTCCATTAAATTTGGTATACGCATTTATGACGTCCATGAAAAGTACCCTGTTGAATTTGAACCTAATATGTTGACCAGTATTGGAGAAAAACCCAATTTAGTGTCTATTTTGAAGGCGCAACAACTCAAATACGCTTTATCGGATTTTTATGAAACTTCATATACGCATTTATAATGTCCGTGGATTGACGTCTATTGATATTCGATTAAATCGGTTGGCCAGTACCGGAATAATGCCCAATTTAGTGCCTTTTATGTAAATATATAATAAGTTGCGATAACTCAGATATGCTTTATTGGATTTTCTTGAAACTTTGTATACATTTATAATGTACATGGGAAGACGTCTACTGAAGTTGGACCAAATCGGTAGATCGGTACCGAGTAAAACCCAATTTAGTGTTTATTTTAAAGACCATGTAACTCAAATAGGCCTATGCTTTACCGGATTTTTATGAAACTTGGTATACACATTTATAATTCCATGGGAAGACGTCTATTGATATTGAATAAAATCGGTTGATTTGTTTCGGAGTAATGCTCAATTTAGTGCCTATTTTATGGTAATATACGTATTCGAAAGAATGTATGAAATGCACATCAGTTATCATGACAACATAGCCTATTGCTTTACTGTGATCTTATAAGGCTTTGGCAATTAAAATACAGTTAGCTATGACAAATAACACTAATGAGCCATTCCATTGTTACGTATGTTACATTTGGATGCACGTTAGATCCCTACAGTGATTAAAATATGGCATTAACTGGAACTTTGTACATAACAGAAGATAGATTCAAAGATGTGCTTTCAGAATATATGAAATTTTTAGTAATCAGTAATATACATTAAAATGGGTGTTACGTACGTTACAGAAATCGGACACAGAATTTAACCTTATCTATCTTACATGGAAATCTCTGTGAATTATGTAACACAAGAACTCCAGGACATTTTTTTCTTGGTAGCCAAGATTACACTCATTAACCTAGTATCTTTGTTTCAATAGTTCAGGCTGATTTTCAGAAATTAAAATTTGTTTCTACTATTACGTATGTTACATTACTTTGTTACGTATGTTACACTGTGCAAAATAATGAACAAAAATAATATTTTACTGTGCAATATTTCAACAATTTGTATGTCTTAAGAACTTTTACATGATAGTTCACTCATTTTAAAGTTTTTATCATCTCTCATGTCATCTGTTCGCGACAGCTTATTCAGCATATTCACAGCTACCCTCCATATCTGGCAACCATATCCTGTATCCGCAACCTTAGGATGCACTATTCTGTGGTGACAGAGACCCACCCTTATATATATATATATATATTATATGTGTATTTACACATACATATATACGAAGCTTCAATGTCTTCTCACATGCTTTAGTATTAATTTCCTTGGATTGTTTATTGTTTTCCAATTTCTCTTTGTTTTCCTCTTTCTCTAAATTGGCCTCAAATACCTCTTGATTTTGTTTTATCCTGTCTCTCTATTTCCTTTGAACTCATTTCGAACTATAAGCCAAATAGAATATCTTTCCTTTATGCGTAATTTTATGCAATTTGATTAAATAATAAATAATGAGGCCTATATTAATTATATATTTATATTCATGAGGCAAACAATTATTTTATTAATTACTGAATTTTACCTTTAGGCCTATACAGTGGTGCAGCCAGGATTTTAATCTGGTTCCTATAACTTAAAATGCACGCTAATAAAATTTAAAAAAGATAATTTATTATAAGCTGGGTGTAAAGGACTAATTTTTCAAATTTCTTAACAACCCATTCGTATTCAATGCAGTTATTATCTTGTTGCAAACATCATTAACATTATTATTATCATCATTATCTTCATCATCATCAAATTAGATATCAACACATATTTCCATATCACCTGTTGTCGAAAATGTCTAACTTTTGAAATTTATAGTTATCGTACCATAACTGAATCTGCTCCCCCATAGTATTTTATTGTGTGTCTTTAAAGTGATCGTATGAAGCACTGTAAAAAAATGAGTGTTTAAAAAACAGCATTAAGACAATCTAGTCATTGAATGTAGATGTAGATGTAGATGTAGATGTCTCGTTCTGTAGATCCTGTGTTGAGCAGGGCTCAAGGATATAGAACACGTCAGATAAAAACATACATGCATGTTATAAAAAAAAAACATGATACAAGAATTGTTATGTCACACTTACTCAAGCTGAAAAGAAATCATCCATATTGTAGAAGGTGTGAGTTACTAAATATTGCTTCAGAGCTCTTTTGAAAGATTTGCATTTGCTTTTAATACATAGTGATTTAATCTCTTTTGGAAGGTTATTGTATATTTGTATTGCGGAATAATAAGCACCTTTCTGAAAAAGTTTTAATGAGTTAGCTGGTCTATGTAAATCATTCATGTTTCTAGTAGTATGCCCGTGTATACTGTGATTACTTTGAAATTTATCAATATTATCTACCATGTAACACATAACAGAGTATATATACTCTCCGGTGAGAGTGAGGACTTTTAATTTTTCAAACAGCGGTTTACAAGATTCTCGTTTTTTCTTTCCACATATTATTCTTATTGCTCGCTTCTGTAATCTAAATATTTTTTCCCTATGTGCCGAGTTACCCCAAAAAATGACTCCGTACCTCATAACAGAGTGAAAATATGCAAAATATACCGTGAGTAATGCGTCCTGTTGTAATATATCATTCAAAGTTCGTAGCGCAAAACATGCTGAACTTAGCTTAGAACTTATCATTACAATGTGTTTCTTCCAGTCAAGATTTTGGTCAATTTGTAGTCCTAAGAATTTTATGTTGCTAATTTCCTCTATGATTTGTGTTTGATAATTGATTACAATGTTTGAGATATATCTATTTTTTGTTCTAAATTGAATAAAGTGGGTCTTATCAATATTAAGTGACATTTTATTAGCTTGAAACCAAGTATTTAATTCGTGAAAAGTCTTTGTAGCTAGTCTTGCTAAATCTTCTTGTGACTTTCCTGTTACGAGTACACTAGTATCATCTGCAAAAAGCAATGCCTTTGATTCGTCACTTAAGTTATCTGGTAAGTCATTGATGAAAATTAAAAAGAGCAAAGGTCCCAGTATCGATCCCTGAGGTACTCCATTTTTAACAGTCCCTAATTTTGATTCATTTCCATTTATTATTACCTTTTGAGTTCTATCAGACAGGTATGATTTGAACCACTTTAGTGTTATATTATCCAACCTATAGTGTTTCAGTTTTTGAAGTAGAATTTCATGATTTATACAGTCAAACGCCTTAGCTAGGTCACAAAAAATTCCTAGGGCATGTTTCTTTTTATCTAACGCTTCCAATATTTCTGTAGTGAGTTGAAATGTAGCATTATCAGTGGACATGCCACTTCTAAATCCAAACTGAGATGGTGTAAGAATGTTATTCAAATTAAGATAGTGTATTAAGCGGTTGTACATAACTTTTTCAAAAACTTTTGAAAATGAGGTTAGGAGTGATATAGGTCTATAATTTGATGGAACATTTTTGTCACCTTTCTTAAAGAGGGGCTTAACAATAGCATGCTTTAGTCTTATTGGAAATATTCCACTTTTTAACGAACAATTACAAATATGACTAAGAGGTTTACTAATTTCAGATGAGCAGCTTTTTAACAACTTATTACTTATCTCATCCCATCCAGAAGAGTTTTTGCTTTTGAGTGACTTGATTATATTTTCAATTTCTCTAGAGGAAGTTAATTTGATTTGAAATGTATGGTTCTGGACTATAGGTGTTTTAAGTAGGTCTGCTGCATTAATGCTAATATTAGTTGTAGGAATACATTTCTCTGCAATGTTTATAAAGTGATTATTAAAAGCATTTGTGATATCTGATACATTATCTAGCTTTTTGTTCTGGTATGTTAGTGACATGCAATCATTGTTTCCCTTTGATCTCCCTGTTTCGTTTTTAATTATATTCCATATAGTTTTAATTTTATTGTCTGATTTATTAATTATTTGTGAGAAATGCCTACTCTTTGCCTCTTTAATTACTTTCTTCAGTGTATTGCAGTACATTTTATAGTGTTCTTTATGAGCTGGGTTGTTACTGGTTCTACATTTTAAATATAGCTCTCTTTTGTTTCTACATGATATTTTAATGCCAGTGGTTAACCATGTTTTATTCCTTACATTAGGTAAATTAGCAGTTTTCTTTTTTGGAAAGTTAGTTTCAAAATGCCGCAACACAATATTTAGGAATTCATTTAATTTACAGTCTACTTTGTCATAGGAAAATATAGATCCCCAGTTTTCATTCTTCAGATCTTGTTTGAAGTTTAAAATTGAAGCATCATTCATTACTCTAGTCATATGGGTATGTTTTTTAGTTGCGTTTACCTTACTATCGTTTAGCACTAACATTTGTGCATCATGGTCCGATAATCCATTTAATATTGGTAATATTTTAAAGTTAGGGTGCTTTTCTATGTCTATGAATATATTATCTATTATTGTTTGAGAGTTGTTTTGGATTCTAGTTGGAAAGTTTACTACAGAGTCTAAATTATAACTACCTAGTAGGGATATCAGTCTGATCTTTTTTTCACTATCAATTGAGAAGTCTACATTAAAGTCGCCGCACAGTATAATATTTACATTATTACTATACAGATAGTTAAGAACCTTTTCTAACTGATTTGTAAAATAATTGAAATTACCTGTTGGTGCTCTGTAAATGGTCAGTATTACAAATGTACTGTTATCCGTTTCCACTCTGGCTGCGCAGCATTCAAAATCCTGTTCCTTACAGTAGGAACTGGTGTCTATATCACTAAAATTTAAGTTACTTTTGATGAATATACTCACACCTCCGCCTTTCATGGAACGTCTAAAGAAATTTGAGCACAATGAAAAATTATCAATTTTTAATTGTTCCAGCTCTGTTTCTGCACAGTGGTGTTCCGTTAAACAAATAACTTGAATTTCCTGCTTGTTAGAATTATTTGTATCCTGAAAAGCTAACTTAAATTCTTCAAATTTACATTCAAGCCCCCTTATATTTTGATGATATAATGCAAATGATTTACTAGTTCTAGTTGCAGGCTTGTATATATTACCAATGTTTACTCGAGGCAAGTATGTAAGTTGTTGTTCCCTTTCATCTAAAACCTGATGTAATGATGGATTGACGGAGAATATAGCACTGGTTGTTGTTACTGCAGTAATATACAGAACTAAACATACTACCGCTAAATTGTTTCGACTTCTGTGATGACTTGAAATTATTGCTATTAGGGTACAGAAGTTTTTTACATATTCTGCCAGTATGAATTCTGTAGCAAACATGGTGCAGTGGGATTTGGACTTTATTCAGCAAATGTAAAGCGTGGCTGCAAACTAATGCATTTGAAATCGATATAGAATTCCTGTTATGTACGGCGAAAATTACTTATTATTATTAATCCAAGCAACAATTTCAAACACTGTGAAACATTTTAAATAATCTTGCGTTCTTATCAGTTATCACTAATTTAACATAAGTGAAAGTGGTAAACTAAACAAAAATCATTCTGATCACTGAATATATATGAAATCAGTTTCAGCACTCAAGTAGGCCTAACTGTAGGCCTTTTAAAATAAACTCTCTTAATGGATTAAGATGAAATGCAAGTAACGCATAGAGCAAAAGACGCTGTTGAGCAGAACTTGTCTCTGCTGGTTCTGGACAAGCTGTCTAGCCAACTAAAAAATACGTTTTTTAAAGATAACAGAGCAAGTTCAAAGAGAGCCAACCCCATATTTTTGAAAGTAATTCTTCATAATATGTTTTTGGTACTTTGTAGCCTATAATAAAATATAGATCTTCAAGAAATGTTTGCTGCAAAAATAAACATTATACACCAAATAATAAAAATTACCCCTCATGTCCACTTTCTCATGGAATGATTGCTTTACATGCGCTTATCCAACTAGACCGTTAAACTGACCCAGGTGGCCGAGATGGTAACATCTTGGCCTCACATTGTGGAGTTCCATGGTTCAAATCCCGAAACCGGCCAATTTAACTTTTTTTTGTTTGCTTGTATTCTGCATATCATAACTGCAATCATAACTGATTAAACAAAAACATACTGGCACTTTGTTACATCAGTTTACCTGATTTTATTATATAAGGCCTAAGTGAAATGAACACAATGAACAAATATTCTAATTTTATTTTTACTTACAATTTTCATAGCTCTGAACCGCAAACATTTTTAATAAACTGCCAGTGTAAATTTCTTAAAAATCCTGGAGTCAATTAATAATGGCGGGGGAAGCCGCGGGCACCAGCTTTAATATATTGATAGTTTAACCCTGGATATATCGCAGACAAAGATCCAAACAAACCTTTCCTTCCGTTGAAAAATTTGAGGGCACATTATATTCGAGTAAATACGGTAATACTTGCCAATTCCTTATTCCAGATCACAAGCAAACATCTGGTTCATACAAGGACATAAGCTATCTGTGTAGGCCTATAGTAACCCAGCACAAGACTTATATCATTTCCAAAGTTCGCTTTCCATAATAAATTCCCTGAATTACAGCACATAAACTAAAAATATAAACCCTCTTTTCTCAGAAGAGCAAATTTTAAGATCTCTTAGTATTGAACTAGGGGAGTGATATATGTTTTTCAAATGTCTTACTGTGCTTTCAAGAAAACTTTGCAATCTTACTTAGGAAATAATCCACTATACCACGACCAAAGATTTTATTCTGTACGTTGGATGTGCAATTTATAGTTTATGATGTTATTATACATTTTCTTTGAATGTCCTGGCATAAATAAATCTATGTATATATCTATCTGTGGAAATAAACTACGCTTTTTATCTAAAGAAAATGTTAGGGTCCAAAATACTTTACATTTCTGTGCGTGACCAACCAAATTTGCCCTTGAAATGCATTTAACAAATCATAATTACCATATACTATATCCTATATATCCATACCCTATCAACTTTTTGGTTCATAACATATTACTAAATTTCATACTAAAAAATAGTCAGATTTGTTTCTTTATCAAGCATGTTTTGTTCTCATAGTGACCAACTTTGAAGGGGGCAAGGTACTTTTTTGTCTTCAACATTTAACTACTAAAAATCTAATTGAAGACATGCTCAGAAAAACGGGTTAATCCACATCTTTGTAAAATGGAGAACAATGTATCACAAATGAACAAGGCTGGAAAAATTGTTTTGATAATTTATGTGAATAAGCTTCAAAGCATTCATACATAGAAGAGTAAAGGGGAAGAAGGGGGAATGTCAACCAAAATCGAAAATTGAGTTATCAAGCCCATCTGGTAGCTGACTATGCAATCTTCTAGTGCTGCTTATGAAATTGGAGAAAAGAGCATAAGGTAAGGAAAAAATAGCAGTTTAAATTTCACTGTACAGGGAATGATGGGGGACTTTATTTATTAATTTAGTAGAGTGTCTTGATTGTGGGTAAATTTGTGAATATTTTAATGTGAAACATTGTGTAAGTAAATTTTCCTAGCTTCCTATTAATTTCTTTGTTGTTGGGTTTTCATGTCAAATGTTCATCTATGTTTATGCCTAAAAATTTTATGGATGATGTATAATTGATGGAATTTTCAAATGTAATGATAGGTTTGGGTGGATTGTTATTTCTTTTGTGGTGGAAGGAAATAGCTGCTGATTTGCTTTAATTTAAAATGAGGCCATTTGTTTTAAACCAATCTATTAATTGTTGTGCCACCGTATCTATTTTGCATTTAAGCTGATGTTTATTTTTACATGTCCTTGCGTTACAGATCATGAAGGAGGAATGTCTGTAGCAACAATGACATTCACTGTAGATGTGACAGCTTGGCGAGTTAATTTCTTTGGTGCAGTGATTTAGAGTGTATTTGTGTTTATCCAGATTCCATTATTAATAAATGTAGGATGTATTTTAGTGTACAAAAGAATTAAGGAATATGGAAATTTTAAGAAAACAATTCTGCTGCGTTAATTTTTATAGAACTAATTATTACCTAAATTACGATTAAGTATGTTTTAGATTCTAGTCCAGTTTCAAATGGGAAGAATTTAGTGAGATGTAAACGGTTTGAAGAAATTTTGTTCCAGGAAAGCTTAGATGTACTTTCAGTCTCTTCCACATAAGGACAGAACAGGATCCATTAAATTTTAAGTGCAAGAAGAACTGTTTTGAACTTTCAGAATTATAGTTTGTATGCCTAAGTATTTTGTATCAAGTTCATTTGTCATTATTTCTCAATATAAGATTGAAAAAAAAAAGCTTTTGGAATTCAAAAGCAGTTTAAAAGATCTTGAAAGTGTGAAACATTTGAAAGAATTAAAACAAATGCTTTTAGGATGAATTTAGAAGAATTAATATTTTGTAAATTTGGTCGTTTTGAAAACCATGACATTCAAAAACAATTACTTCAACAATAGATAAGGTAAACAAATAAAAAAAAAAATTGGTTCATCTACAGCATGAAATTCTTTTTCTTCTCAATGCCCCAATTATGTGGCAATATGTAAGCAATGAAATGCAGTAATTCCGCCTTTCAACATTAAGGTTTTTTAATTGTAATATATATTTCGACCAGCTTCTAGTCATCTTGAATGATATGAGTATGATGTTAAAATATTTTAATATTTAATGAATATTGGAATATGTAAGCACACATTTTAGGTCCTGAAGTTCTCACTTGCTCCATAGGCTGGGGCAAGTGAGAAACAAATGAAAAACCTAAACGGTTTATAATACAAAATACAGTTTTTAAAAAAAGTTGCAACTTTAATGGATTCAATAATTCTATCAAAATACAAAACTATGTAAAAATTAGATATGCAAATTCTCACGTAAACACCATTAACCACTTTTTAGATATTGAGGTTCAATGCAGTATCATCTGCCCCCTTAACCCTATGTATATGCAGATGCCTTTTGAGATGACTTTCTTGGGAAAATGTTTTGTTACAAACATCACACTGGAAAGCTTTTACCCCTGTATGTGTGAGGAGATGAGTTTTGAGATGATCTCTACGAGAAAAAGTTTTCTTACAAACATCACACTTGAAAGCTCTTTTCCCTGTATGTGTAAGCAGATGAGTTCTGAGACTACATCTTTGAGAAAATGCTTTGCTACAGACATCACACGAAAAAGCTCTTTCCCCTGTATGTTTAAGCAGATGAGTTTTGAGATTACCTCTTAGGGAAAATGTTTTGTTACAGACATCACATTTAAAAGCTTTTTCTCTTGTATGTGTAAGCAGATGTGTTTTGAGACTACCTCTTTGAGAAAATGCTTTGCTACAGACATCACACTTGAAAGTTTTTTCCCCTGTATGTGTAAGCAGATGAGTTCTGAGACTACCTCTTTGAGAAAATGCTTTGCTACACACATCACACTTAAAAGCTCTTTCCCCTGTATGTGTAAGCAGATGAGATTTGAGATTACTTCTTAAAGAAAATGTTTTGTTACAGACATCACACTTAAAAGGTTTCTCACCTGTATGTGTAAGCAGATGAATTTTATTTTTTATTTAATGGAAATTCGCACAATGTGCATTAACAAGAAAAGTTATTGTCATCTGCATAGAATTTGAGGGATCTTGTTCTAGCTATACAGTCAAGTATGTGATACTGTTCACATTTCTGGTTACACAGCGTACACACGCACTGATCTGATGCCTGGTGAAACCCTCTTTGAATACATATTCTATAGTGGAAACCGTGAGCAGCAGTCCTCGTGAAAACGTGTCGCAAGTTAAAGTTCGGTTCCTTCCATTCCACAGTGTTCATTGCTGGGGTGAGGTAGAATCCTTGATCAACATCCTCTGCTTTTCCCAATCTGTCTTGAATGTGCGCATCGTAGGCTACGGTATGCGGTAGGTTGTTCCTTGTTGCTATTTCCCTTATGAAGAAGTCCTCATCGGTTAACAGATATATCAGTCTGGATTTTGCTGACCTCGGCAGGCGAAGCACTCTTCGTAGATAAGCGGTTTTGACTGATTCTAATGTTTTTAGGTTTGCTGCATTCAGCCGAGTCCAGATTGTTGCAATTGCATAGCATGCTATTGGGGCTATCTTGATGTGATGAATTTTGAGAATACCTCTTAGAGAAAATCCTTTGTTGCAGACAACACACATGAAAGCTCTTTCTCCTGTATGTGTAAGCAGATGAGTTCTGAGACTACCTCTTTGAGAAAATGCTTTGCTACAGACATCACACTTAAAAGCTCCTCCTGTATGTGTAAGCAGATGAGTTTTGAGACAATCTCTACGAGAAAAAGTTTTCTTACAAACATCACATTGGAAAGGTTTTTCCCCGGTATGTGTAAGCAGATGAGTTTTGAGACGACCACTATGAGAAAATGTTTTCGTACAAACATCACACCGGAAAGCTTTTTCGCCTGTATGTGTGAGGAGGTGAGTTTTGAGATGACCTCTACGAGAAAAAGTTTTCTTACAAACATCACACTGGAAAGCTTTTTCCCCTGAATGAGTAAGCAGATGAGTTTTGAGAGTACTCTTATGAGAAAATGTTTTGTCACAGACATCACAAGAGATTTTCTCTGCTGTACAAACATGATGACGATTTTTTTTGGAATTAATCTTTGTAAGAGAATCATATGACTGGAACTGTTTTTCACTAAGCACATCCTGATTTTCATATTCTCTTTCATTGGAAGGTAGGGAATTATTTTGGTCGGAAAGCAATGTCTCCAAACCTTGAACTGTGTTGGATAACGGAGACTCATTGTTTTCACACAGGTCTATATTCTCAACTTTGTTTGGAAACTTCTTTACCAAATCGAAGGTCACAGGCCCACTTTTATGGTGTTCAATTTTTCCTTTAACAAACGCATCTGAAATTTCGTTGCACGATGTCGATGTCTGTAAGTGTGGAACCGTTGCAACATTTGGGTCTATTTCTTCATTTTTATTTTGGCGTGTCGCTACTAAGTTGAAGGTTATGGGTACAGCCTCACACTTAACAGCATCTTCGTGTTTTACACTTTGCGATTGGAATTCCTGTTTTATTTCTCTTTCGCCATATTGTAATGTTGCCACAGTCTCCATTATGTGAAATGTTTGTTTACCTAAATACATACGGAACCATGACTTCCTTTCAATTCACACACATCAATAATAACTCACGACTATTTAATTGCAGGTGTAATTTGTACAATGATTAAGATTTGGTATTTCAAACTATTTTCCAAACAACAGTTGTGTGAAGAGTGTTACGAATCTCTCAGTCCATCCAAAGCATTGAGCCGAGATACAGTGAGTCTCTCACAGGGTTGCCAGACGTACGACTATAGTCGTACACATACGACTATTTGATAGATTTGTACGACGTACGACGCAATCATGAGTCGTACGCCTATTTGTACGACTAGTTTTAACAGGGGTTTTATTTTTTTAATCAATCTACTGACGAATTTTAAATTTTGATACGTATTCAGTTTTTTTCTCATGGTTTTTGTTGTAGGCATGCTGTTAAAATTAATATGATTGGAAAGCAGTCCTGTGCCTTTTGCAATAATTAGAACACTGTGACAACTAGGCTACTGTTTATTTAATAAAATTAGGCACATCGGAAGATAATGAAACATGCCTAATCATTTATAATTAAGATGATTTATTGACAATTAGGCCTACATGACATATGTAAGGTTCATAATAATGATTATTAATTACTATTATTATTATTATTATTAATAAGATAAGAATGCGCACTTATGTGCAGTGTCAGTGTTTATTCTTTACTATATTCCATCAAGGATTTTGTTCTCTTCTTGCAGTCTTGTAGGTGGTAACGTTCACACGATTCCTCACACAGCGAGCACACGCAAGTGATATCTGGTTCATGATATGATGTGTTTTTACATATCCTGTGATGATATCCATGGATTGCCATTCGAGTTATAGCACTTCTGTAGTCTTGATTAGTACACCATGGCGTCTGTACTATAGAAATCTCTCCATATTTCTTTTTTCTTTTTTCTTGAAGAAGGTTTCCAATTAATAAATAGGAAGGAATTAATAACATATGTAGCACATAATGGAACAAGTGCAATAGATTTAGTGTTCCTAAGAGGAACAAAAATCGCACCGATTTCGCAACAGGGAGCATGGAGCTCGGGAGCAACACCACTAAGAAAACACATACCCATACTAACAGATATAACTAGGGAGAAAGCAAGCAGAAGGGAAAAATCCCAAAGTGATATCAATAACACCAGAAAAACACGCCAGTTAGATAGAGAGAAACTCAAAAGAATGGTGCAAAGTGCAGAGCAAGAAATCAAGAATAGCCCTGAACTAATGGAAAGTGTAGAAAATATAGAAGGGAAAATCCGCAATACCATAACACAATCCATATGTGAAAAGACAAAGAGAAAATCACAGATATGGTTTGATAACATATGCTACAAGGAAAGAAGAAAAACTCTAAACGCGCTACATACAGCCAGTGGCGTAGCAAGCTTAGGTGGTACCCGGTGCGGAAAATTTCTTGTCAACCCCCCCCCCCATTTAAATTATTAAAAGTTGGGACAGTACCAAGTGTTATTTTTTGGATAGTCAAAGGTAACCCCACGAGAGTTTGAGAGTTTATCGATAGATGCAGCTGCAACGAATTTATCTGATGTAGGCTAAGTCGTAAACTCAACGGATTATGCAAAATTAGTAATAATTACTTTGTTATATAAAAACAAAACTAAGCTCCGAAATCATGGCATACTATGAATCATAGGCGTAACCAGGCCGACCATATGGGGGGGTTATAACATTCGCGGGGTCTAGAAAGAGGGGGGTCCAGGGGTCCTCCCCCGGAAAATTTTAAAAATTAAGATGCAAAATAACGAGTTTTAAGCTTCCGGGGGCCCTTCCCCGGAAAATTTTAAAAATTAAGACGCAAAGTAACGAGATTTAAGCTTCCCACGCTTTATACTTGTATTAAGTAATTTATGGGCAGACTTAAAAAAATTATACAATTTTCCTTTTTTTAATCAATGAGGGGGGTTCAAACCCCCAAACCCCCCCCGGTACGCCTATGCTATGAATCAACCATCCATAAAGCGATTCCAGTTACCATGTTGTCGCCATCTTGTAACCAGTGCTACCAATGGTGCATATAAGACATAGTTCACCTAATTCAGTCAATTTTGTTAGGATTAAGGAAAGACATACATATCAAGCACATTGTACATTGTACTGTTAAACGACAATAAATGCTACTATTATTATTAATATTATTACAATTATTATTAATATAAAGTACGTTATAGACAGACAGATATACATTGTTTTCGTGAGCGACAGATTTACGAATTGTGGGTGTTACCGTTAATAAAAAGAACATCTAGGCCAAAATACTCTCCCGAAATTGTGCAAAGTTTTATTTTTGGAGTGATTTTTTTATATTTTTATATTTTGTTTTCCAAGCGAAATCTCGAATTTTGGAAAGATGAATTTTGACAAAAGGACAAAATTTTTTATTTACGTCAGGTACCTTTGAAGATGTGAACCGAAGATTGGAGTTAAGTTTTCCTTATTTTTACATAAAGAAAGTTTTCTCGAAAACGGCTCTAACGATTTTCTTTAAATTTTGCACGTGGGTTGCTTATACTAAGAGCTAAAACACTTGAAACACTTTTTCGAAGTAATTCTCTGAAGGGTAGTTATAAGCCACCCACTCTGAATACGCGCTCTTTGCAATATGGCCTCTTGCAACGGAAAATCGTACAAAAACAAAATTTTGTAATTTTATTTTTATTTTTAAGGGGAGGCTAACTTTTATTTGGGCAGTGGAAGTTATGCGAATTATACATAAGATTTTTTTATAGGTTGATCCTAATAAATTTCATAAACAAGTAATGTAAGTATTTTACGGAACTGTATTACTAATAATCTATTGTTAAATATGCGCAATACCAATTCAAAATTTAGATTGCCGGAGACTTCGGAGTTAACTCACATTCGAAGTTTATTTTCGTCAGTCATGACTGCCGCAGCGGGTAGAATTGGTTGCGGCTTGAGTGATGTAAACATCACCGATTGTTGAAGTCTCATTTAAATTAATAAAACTGCAGAGACAAGCATCGGCAGAAAGAAACACCCCTCCCCCTAACCATAATGTTATTATTCGTGTCAACACAGCGGCCAGTTCAGCCGTGTTTTATTATCTTTGTTGACTGAATTTAAAACTAAAAGATGTTTCAATACGCATGTTGACTTGTAGAAAGTTGTTAAGCTTATTTAATTGTTTTAAATAATATTATAATTTTCTTTAAATTCCCTTGAGCAATTTTTTACTTACAAATACACGTTTTTATTTTGTCACCCCCCCCCCGGGTGATGGTACCCGGGGCGGCCCGCACCCCCCGCACCCCCCTTCCTACGCCACTGCATACAGCAAGGAAAACGAAATCACCAGAAGCACTTAGTGAATATCATGAAGTTAGAAAAAGATACAAGCAACTAATAAAAGAGAAAAAAAAAACACACATAGAACAGCAAGCAAAGAAAATCGCAGAGGAGGCAGAAAAAGATAAATTCATAGCACTAAAGGCGAGAAAGTCTGTAACCGCAAACCAAATACAAATGGATACATGGGAAAAACACTTTCAACAGCTTCTCCTCGAACACACAGATGAAACGGAAGAAGATAGGCCAGCAAATGAGGTTCAAGTCGAAAATATAAACAAAATCACGAGAGAGGAAATATCAGATGCCATCAAATCCCTAAAAAATAATAAAGCAGCTGATAAGCATGGTGTCTGTGGAGAACATATAAAAGAATCCTATGAAGACCTAAAAGAACTTTGGTACGAACTATTATTATTATTATTAACGCAATAGGTTCATTACACTGAAAAATCACATTGAGTACGACAGTTTTAACTAGCATACGACTATTATCGGATATTGATACGACTGTTTTACGTTTCTGATCTGGCAACCCTGGTCTCTCAGTCAGATTGGTTCCGCCGCGCCGCGCGTTGGGTTCCCCCCAGATGACGCTCCTATCCCCGGTATGCGGCAAAGGAACTCCCCGGCAGTTGACTGACTTGTCCGTGCGTGACAATGAAAATAAATGAAATAAGTTTGAAAATAACGAAAATAGGCACCTACCTTATTACAGGAAATGCGGGAAGTGTCCTCTTCCAACATCCACACATTTTTGGCATCGTGATAGAAAATTCCGATTAATACGCATTAATTGTTCTTCCGTTATTATTGAGTTTATCTCTATCCTAATGTTTTCTTTTAGTTGTGACAACTACCGAATAACACTTTCACGTCTGTACAACACGAGAACAATGCTCAACTGCAGGCAATGCAGGAATTGTTTACTTATCTGCGGGGACACAGCTGGCCGAGACCGGGTAGTGTTGAGTCATCACAAGAGAAGCACGACGCGCGACAAGCGGAACCAATCTGTCTGAGACTCACTGTATTTTTCCAATATACTGCTGCGTTATGAGTATCTCGTAGACTGTTACCCGTGTGCAATGGTTTTATTATGCGCACGAGTGTGCAATCTCACATTCTCTGTCACTGAGTTTTGCAATCTGTTGCACCTTCCTGTATGATATTGCTCGCAGGCTAAATTGCAATGTTTACACGTACCATTTGCATCTGTCGTATAGTCCTGTCAATAAAGGTTAAAAAAAAAAATTGATTATTGGATTTACTCAAATTTGCATTATTGGACTTTTTTATTGGGTTTTTGGACTTTTTAAATTTCCGATTTTTAAATTCTGGTCTTTTTTAAATTTTCGATCTTTGAAAAAAAAAACACCAAATAGAAAAAAAGTGTGTGGCACGCCACGCGACAGAAGTAAAACTTGTTTAAATTTTTTATTGTTGGATTTACTCAAATTTGCATTATTGGATTTTTTAATATTGGGTTTTTGGACTTTTCAAATTTCCGATTTTTAAATTTTGGTCTTTTTTAAATTTTCGATCTTTTAATTTTTTGATTTTTAAAATTTTGTATTTTCGGATTTTTAAATTATGGATTTTATTATTTTTTAAATTTCGGATTTTTGGATTTTTAATTTTTTGTTTATTAAAATATTAGAATCTTGGATTTTTTATTTTTAAATTTTGGATCTTTTATTTTTTATTTTGGAATTTTGGATTTTTTAATTTTGTGCTTGTACCGTGATTGGATTTTTAATAAATGCAACTTTAATGGTTGTGTAATATTTCTCCACTTGTTTCACGATGTAAATACACAATATACAGCTTATATATAGAACATGTCTGTAGTAGTGACTGTAAATGGTCGTGGGAAACGTGTGTGCTGCCAAAATTATCCAGAATTATAGCCTGGATACAAGTAAAACTTACTAGTAGGATCTACTTCATCTCTTAAAGTAAATTTAGAAGCATAAGTGGAACTATTGGTGAGCAGCTGCATTCATTTTGAATGAAAGGAAGAAGCACTAACGTGCATAATAATAATAATAATAATAATAATAATAATAATAATAATTTCATTTCATTTATTTATTTAGAGATGCTACAGACAATTTTTACACATTTTAGATAGTAGGCATCTTAGGATAGTAATAGAATGATTGATGATACAGGAATGATAGTGATGATGATGATTTACAATAATAATACAACTGTAATAACACTAAAACAGATTTTATGAGTAGGATTTTTAGAGTTCAGTGCATAATAGATGACATAAACAAACAGGAATTCCATAATAAGACATCTGACTTGTGAGTATGTCAAGTCAGCAGTGTAAGCCTCATTGATCAATTAGTTTTATTCTTGAGTTTTGTCCATTCTGTAGCGATAATCTTAATGATTTATGTATAGCATAGAGCTTTATCACTGGTACTCACTACTAAATTGCGGTATTTTGTTACCTGTTGGAGCGCACGCGCTGTACGATACAGTTATCCAGAAATGTCTTCCCAACAACAACAACAACAACAACACCACGGAAGTCAGTTGCTGAAGATGGCCGCTCCATGCGGTTGAAAGCGCTCCAACAGGTAACAAAATACCGCAATTTAGTAGTGAGTACCAGTGATAAAGCTCTATGCTATACATAAATCAATTAGTTTTATTGTGTGGTCAGCATGTTTAGACGTCAGCACATTCCAAGTGGTGAAATATCTCTGTTAATTTGTCCCAGACTTGATATGAGATTAGTCTGCGTTTAAAGAAACCAGCTCAGACACTTGTATTTAAAATATTTTAGCATTTAGGAATTTATTGTTAGCGGAAATTGCACAACGGAAAACTGGCAAGGTGTTTTACCAAAAATAATGAATGCTTCCTTGTCTGTCTTGTGTATGGCACACGAAGTCCTGAGTTCTCAAGAAATGATTACAATTTATATTACCGCGAGAAACATTTACTATGAAGTTTGCATTGGATGAGTTGCGTCTTTCGTGTAGTGTTTCCAGTTCTAGAAAAGCAAGAATTTGCTTATACTGCAGGTCTTGATTTTGGAAGAACTTTCTACGTATTAATGAAACAAATTTGATTTGTATACGTTCTAATTTATTGCTGTCAGAGATGGTTATACTGTTCCAAGCTACACTCGAATAGTCTAAGACAGCGTTTCTCAACCTATGTTCCGCGGACTACTGGTGGTCCGCGAAAATGGTGCAGATGGTCCGCAGACATAATTAAAAATATAAAGCAAGTGGAAAGTAATGAAGTAAGATTTTTTCACATATTTCATTATAATTACCTATAATTAATTCCCCAAATAATAAGAATATAGCCTCCTTTTAAATATGGGATGTAAAATTCAAGTATGAGCTATGAGACATAGCTCCAAAATTTAGTTGGGTTTGTCCTTAGCTCATTGTCAATTGATTTGTACCACTGTTGTCTATCCGAGTTAACAGTAATAATAATAATAATAATAATAATAATAATAATAATAATAATAATAATAATAACAATATTTTATTGCCATGGAGCTTATCAGCTATAGACAACGTCAATGGGTTATACATACATGTAACAAAATACAATACACAGTACAATAGAATTAATATAGACATGTAGATACACATACACATAACTTAATACACAAATTGATAAACATAGGTTACACTATCATGGCTAATTAAATTACTATAAAACAAATGCAAAATCAAATCTGAGGCCAAATAGAATCAGAGACCAATGGGTAAGCCAAAATTTATTTTAGGATTGTACATTGGGACCAAATGCAATCTGCTCTTTGTAATTTATATTGTTTTTAGTTTGTCCTTGTCATTTAAGAATTCCTGTACATCATAATATGGTGTGGTAATTAACCAGTCATATAGAGTCTTTTTAAATCTTGTAATAGATAGCTGTAAAAGTTCCAAAGGTAAACTATTATATATTCTTGTGCCAAGCACATCGAAACTGATTAAAGACTTGGAGAGTCTATGATAAGGTAAGTAGATACATTGCTTATTCCTTGTAATTTTTACTAATCTACGATAATTTGATAGTAATGGTCAGAGAAGTGCTTTTTGTACAGTAGATAAAATGTTTCTTTTTCCTTATATTTAGTTTAAGCTCCCTCGAAAACCAGGCAGGATATTTTGATTTGAAAACAGCAGTTTCAGGAATTGATTTGTTAATAGCGTCCTTAACTAAATATGTAAGATTTTCTACAGCAGTGTCAGGTGATGTCTGATTATAGACGATCGACCAGTCTGATTGATCTAAGGTGCTGTGTAGTTTAAGATAGTTGACTTGATGGTAGCATAAAGCTTTTACTGAAGTTTGTGTGTTTGTGTTTACTTGATGTTTTAAGTTTATGAAGATGGGGGGATGAGGGATATCAATATTTACCAGAGCATAATCAGCTACTGATACCGTGGTTTCATCCATGTAAGTAAAGACTGAATCTAATAAGTTGTTGCTAGGCACGGAGTCATTCATTTGGTACAGATTTAGGAAGGAACAAGCGTGATAATATACTGTTTCACCTTTAACGGCTTTAACTTTATGATAGTGGTATAAGTTAGTTGAATCACCAGAATTCCATTTGAAACCTGGTATATTCAGATCACCAATTAATATCGTCTGATAATTGTTGCAGTCTAGATTGTTTTCTAGAAATAGGAAATATTATTGAAATCAGTGGCGTCTCCTGCATAGGATCACATGAGCACGTGAACCACCTAATAATTCTTATCTTACCTAATTTTGTCAGTGTTATTGAATAAATAATAATTCTTGTATGGTTTGCCGTCTCGCTGTATAGAAAGATGTGTATTTAGTTCCCTTTTGCGGGCTTCCTCAAGGTGGTTCACTAGCTGGGGTGAACCTCTTAGTATTGCGTTTTGCATTACCAAAAGTTAGCAGGGGCTCCGCAGCTAGCAAGTGTGACAGGATCACACGTCATTCGTACACCCGACCTTAAGAGGGCAGCATCGGGCAATGCATCTGATTTTTCCCCCTTCAACTGAAGACGGCAACATCGGTAAACTCAGAGGTCTATGGCACCACAGTTCTCCGACATATTTTACTTACCACCCCTCCATCTCATCCAACTTGCGAGCTGCCAGAGGGAACTTGTTTTATGACCAATCCATCTTCCCTTATTATATAGGTGTGCACAGTGTTGTCGCATTGTCGCAATTCACAGTGAAGCTTTGATTTCCTGTTTATTTCCTCTTCATTCCGTCGTTTATGTCACAGTTACCTACATCAATATGCCATTATTATAATTATTCATAAATAAATAAATATTTACTTTAGTACATTGATACATAGCCGAACAGTGATTTCTCTTTCATCCTCAGCTGGAAAGTATAAGTTGCAACACAGTCTTCTATCCCTGTCTATATCATGTGTTTTGCTCAAAACTTCAAAATATAATTTTGTTTTTCTGGCCAGCAAAGATTAACCAGCGGGTGGTAGGTGGTCTGCTAGAATTCTGTATCAGTTCAGTCGGAATTCTCACAGCGTGAAGTAGTAGTTTCTTTGTGATGTCGCGATTGTTTGTTTCGTTTAGTAGTGTATATAATATTAATAATTTTCTAGCGTAGTTTAAAGAATAGTTATATTAGTTAAAGAGTAGAACAGTATATATAGTTCACTACTATAACCATTTGGGAAATGCATTCAATAGGCTAGTTCGTTTTCTACCAGTGAATTTAAAAGTAATTTTGTTTATTAATGTGTGAATACCGTGCAGCACTTGCAATGCTGGCAATAGAGAAACGTCTAGTGCGCGAGAAGAAAGACTTCAACTTTAAAGTTGTCGAGAATTTCGCTGCACAGAAAGAAAGAAGAGTACATTTTCTTTACAAGTGATGAGATTCGTAAGTCCTGTATTTTGTTTTTCTATTTTTAGCCCCATGTGAACACCCAAATATTTTACCCACGTGACGCCACTGATTGAAATGCAGCAATACTGGTATTAGGTGAGAAATAATGACAACCAATAAGAATTGGCTGGTCGTTTTTACATGAAATTTCAATCCAGACCATAGGCGTACCGAGGGGGGGGGGTTTGGGGGTTTGAACCCCCCCAATTGATTAAAAAAGGGAAAATTGTACTATTTATTTCATTATTGTGATATTATGTCACCTTTTTTAAAAAATCTGCTTATAAATTACTTAATATCAGTTTAAAGCGTGGGAAGCTTAAAACTCGTTATTGTGCATCTTAATTTTTAAAATTTTCCGGAGGGAGGACCCCAGAAACCCCCTCTCCAGATGTTATAACCCCCCCATATGGTCGGCCTGGTTACGCCTATGATCGAGACACATTCTTCAGTTTGTTCTAAATCTGGTCTTTGTTTATGCCTGACACTGTTGCTAATAGCGATCAGGGAGCCACCCCCGCGAGTTTGGTTGACGAGGGAGTAATTTCTGTCTGATCTATGCACTTGATATGTATTAGGAAAGTAATTGTTATTATAGTGAACTTCATGTAACCACGTTTCAGTAAGACAAATGATTCTAGGTTCATTAAAATGAATGTTGTCAAATATGTCTGTGGCTTTAGTTCGTAGGCCACGAACGTTTTGGTAATCAAGTTCTAGGCCGAAATGATTGTCACTGAGCATGGAGTGATTATTATAATCACAATTCTTTGCCATATTTTAGGGTTAAGAAGTGGAGCCCCCTCCAAGGCTGCTTTTTGAAGATGTTCTGGCCAATAAAGTATCAAGAATCTTTTTCGGTGAGGTTCTATTATTACTGGGTTTTCAGGAGTTACCTCCTTAATGGAGTTGTCTCCCTCACTGTTGGCTTTAATTTGTTCCGGTAAATCAGAATGTAAGTTATTTGATCTTCTCGTAAGCGGCCTTGGAATGGCAGCAGGAGTACTCCACTAGGCCATATGCCTGCTCCACAAAATATTAGAATAGCCGGTAAATCGTTTGAACAAGTGGAGGATTTCAAATATCTTGGAACAGTAATTACAGATACAAATAATATTAAGGCAGAAGTTAAGTGTAGGCTCAAATCAGAAAATGCTTGCTTTTACGGAGTTCAGAAACTCTTATCTTCTCGTCTTCTGTCCAGAAATCTAAAAATTAAGATTTATAAGACTATTATCCTGCCTGTTGTATTATATGGATGTGAGACATGGCCGCTAACTGATCAGGAAGAACACAGTCTCAGAGTTTTTGAAAATAGGGTGCTTCGAAAAATATTTGGGCCCAAGAGGGATGACAATGGGGACTGGAGAAAATTGCATAACATCGAGCTTCTGGACCTGTACGCTTCACCGGATATAGTAAGGGTAATTAAATCGCGAAGGAAGAAATGGGCTGGACATGCTGCACGCATGGGGAGGAAAGACATATCTCAAAAGTATTGACTGGGAGACCTGAAGGGAAAAGACCACATGGAAGACCTAGACGTAGGTGGGAGGACAATCTTAGAACGGATTTATGGGAAGTAGGATTTATGGGGGATGATTGGATGGAGTTAGCACAGAATAGGGTTGAATGGCGGGCTCAGATAAGCGCGGCAATGAACCTTCGGGTTCCATAAAATAATTTCCTTTAGCTTGCTTAGGAATTATCTATTGCCATTGAGTAAGTAAATAAGTTATGTCCTCTGGTTTTACTGAGTTTTCGAATCTTGATACAAAAAGTGCCTTGCGTTTCATTGCTTTGTGCACTACTGATAGTGAAGAGGAATTCCACAGTGGGGCCTTTTTATCCCTTTGCTTTCTCATGACTACAGTAAAATTATTTTCATTACTATTTTGTACAAGATTGCTGGTTGAGGCAGCACTAGTAATATTTGCACTATTACCGCTAGTATTACTCACTAGCATTCACTAGCATTGGTATTTATGCTACCAGTAGCATTTGCACAACTATTAGCGATTTTGCCACTGGTCACTGTAACACCACTAGTATGTACCTAATATGACAAATTCGAGAGTGCCCCTTGTACCAAATATTAAAAATGCGAGAGTAGGTGCCTTGTACCCAACGGTTTGTCAGCCTGTTTTTCCTCGACGAATTCGCTAGATCGTGGTATAAAAGAAAGTCCTTCACTTTGGGTGGGATATGTCTCATGCGACGATGCACCTTATATTTGGTTTTTCCCCTCCTAGAATATATTTACGTGAAAAAGCTTGAAGAAAAATTCAGAAGACAGACAGATAACTTGATGAGATGGAAGAATTAGCTGACAAATACTGTGAGAAATGCCCGCTATTAACTACATTACTATGTTCCCTACTCAATTATATAAGTTTTCTACACCTTCTTTACTTTTATGAGACTGCCATCTCCTGATGATTTCCGTTTTTTCAAACGAGTGCTTTAATTCTAATGAATGTCCTGGTTCTAGCGTAATTCTTTAATACGAATTCATGGATTGATAACACTGTGTCTTTCTTCAATAAGCTCATCACAGATTGCATAACATTCTTACACTTCTAAAGAGTCCCACAATAAGAATTAAAACTAAAAACTCGAAACTGTATGGAGCTGTTCAATACAAGGACCAGCCAAATTTGCCCTTGAAATACATTTAACAAACCATAATTACCATATCCCATATCCTATATATCCATACCCTATCAACTTTCTGGTTCATAACATATTGCACTATCGTCATTCATTTCATACTGAAAAATAGTCAGATTTGTTTCTTTATCATCTATGTCACATCCAGAAATAGTACATATGAACAACAAAAAATTCAATAAGTTTATCAAAAATCTTACTTCATAGTTCAAAAGTTACTTCACTCTGTGCTTAGTAGACAATTAAGGAACGATTTTATTTGTAATAACTCAGGGTTTCAATTTTTGTTCTTACTACTTTTCCTTTTTTCTTTTTACTATTCTGTTCTTTCTTTTTATTATTAATTTTTAGGTATTGATTTAATATTATATTTTCTTTATGTATTTGTAATTTGTATTTTGTAATGTAAATGGCTGAACTGTGCCCGAGCACGAGCGCTTGCTCATTCGGGTGGTCTTGTTTTGTAGAAATATTTTGTACTAGCATGTGCCTGCGGCTTCGCCCGCGATAAAAAAAGAGCATAAAGTTAGAGCATAATAGTTAAATCATTATATTTATTAACACCTAAATCACGGTTAGATATCGTCGCCTGGTAAAAGCGATCTCAGATTCGAGTTCCTTGGTCCAGAAAATCCCTGTATAGTGAGTTTCGTCCAAATCGAACAATGTTTAACCATATTTAGGTCTATGTTGATTATCCCTCTTCCGTATAGGTTGAAAATTTCATATGTCTATGGGCCTTGACATTCTAAACAAATGAATCGACCAGCGTGGGCTTACAACATTCTAGCGATCGCGATGTTTTTATTACCACGGTATGACAAAAATAGCCAAAGCCAACTGCAATTGATTTGACATTGAAATGTATTACTGAAATCTGATGCTTCGACAGCACTAAAATCACGTTTTCTGCCAGTTTTTCACTCACAACTCGCAAACGAAAGCTAAAATTAAAAATCCGGCTTCGATGCGCATTCGCCCATCTTTCAGCCCACCTATGTTTAAAATTTCAGATCTCTGCGTTCAGGAGATTTCGCTGGGCATCGTGGACAGACAGAAAAACACGTCCTTTTATTATTTTAAGATAGCATGTGCCCGCGGCTTCGCCCGCGATAATTATTTCAAAAATAAAAAATAAAAAATTAAGAGCATAATAGTTAAAACATTATATTTATTAACACCTAAACCACGTGGACTACATACCACGATTAGATAGCGTCGCCTGGCAAAAGCGATCTCAGATTCGAGTTCCTTGGTCCAGAAAACCCCTGTATAGTGAGTTTCGTCCAAATAAAACAATGTTTGACCATATTTAGGTCTATGTTGATTGTCCCTCTTCCGTGTAGGTTGAAAATTTCATGTCTACGGGCCTTGACATTCTAAACAAATGAATCGTCCAGCGTGGGCTTACAACATTCAAGCGATCGCGATGCTTTTATTTCCACGGTATGACAAAAATAGCCAAAGCCAAATGCAATTGATTTGACATTGAAATGTATTACTGAAATCTGATGCTTCGACAGCGCTAAAATCACGTTTTCTGCCAGTTTTTCACTCATAACTCGCGAACGAAAGCTAAAATTAAAAATCCGGCTTCGAGGTGCATTCTCCCACCTTTCAGTCCATCTATGTTTAAAATTTCAGATCTCTGCGTTCAGTAGATTTCGCTGGGCATCGCGGACAGACAGACAAACCCGTCCTTTTATTATTATAAGATAACATGTGCCCGCGGCTTCCCCCGCGATAATTATTTCAAAACTTAAGTGCATAATAGTTAAATCATTATATTTATTAACACCTAAATCACGTGGAGTGTATTCCACGATTAGGTAGCGTCCCCTGGTAGGAAAAGCGACCTCAGGTTCCAGTTCCTTGGCTCAGAAAACCCCTGTATAGTGAGTTTCGTTCAAATCGAACAATGTTTGACCATAATTAAGCCTATGTTGATATCCTTCTTACGTGTAGGTTGAAAATTTCATATATCTGCGGGCCTTGACACTCTAAACAAATGAATCGTCCACGATGGACTTAATCAAGCGATCGCGATGCTTTTATTTCCAAGGTATGATGACAAAAATAGCCAAAGCCAGCTGTAATTGATTTAACATTGAAATATATTACTGAAACTGATCCTTCGAAATCGCAAAAAATACACGTTTTCTGCCCGTTTTTCACTCATAACTCTCGAAGGAAAGCTAAAATAAAAATTCCGGCTTCGAGGTGCACTTTCCGACCCTTTAGTCCGCCTATGTATAAAATTTCAGATCTCTGCGTTCAGTAGATTTCGCTGGGCATCGCGGACAGACAGAAGGACAGACGGAGGACAGACACTTCCTTTTATTAATATAGATAAATATAAATAAATAAATAAATGTTTTGTTCTCATAGTGACCAACTTTGAAGGGGGCAAGGTACTTTTTGTCTTCAACATTTAACTACTAAAAATCCAATTGAAGACATGCTCAGAAAAACAGGTTAATCCACATCTTTGTAAAATGGAGAACAGTGTATCACGAATGAATAAGGCTGGAAAAATTGTTTAAGTTATTTTTGTTTCTTTCTGTGTATAAGCTTCAAAGCATTCATACATATGAAGAGTACAGGGAAGAAGGGGAATGCCAACCAAAATAAAAAATTGAGTTATCAAGCCCATCTGGTAGCTGACTATGCAATCTTTTAGTGCTGCGTATGAAATTGTAGAAAAGAGCATAACGTAAGGAAAAAATAGCAGTTTAAATTTCACTGTATTTATATACGTCCTGCGAGATCAATATACATTGATATGGGACAGAGTAGATCTAGATAATCAACATAATACAATATAAAATAATACAATAATCTACAAATGATACACCAAATAATACATATTATAAAACGTAGAACATTAGGTATTTAAAACACAATAAAAAGAAGTTATATAAACAGTGGAGCTACTGATAAAATCCAAAGTCTGAATGATAAAAACACTTTTTTTCTCCACTTACGTCACTTTTAATAACACAGGACTAGTTTCGAGAGCTTTGTTCGCTCCCTTCATCGGCTGGTGGTCGACTGGTATTCTGGTTGCCATGTTGGTTTGTATATATACATTGTTATGTGATCAAACTATTAAAACACGTTAAGAAACCATCCGAACTGAACGCATGGGAGAAAATATTCATCACTAAGAAAGAAGACAAAGCTATGAACTTTGAAATCCCACCTATAGATGATGTAGTGCGACTTACAAAAACGGAACGAGAGTGCAGCACAGAACAATGGCAACATGGCAACCAGATTAACAGTCGACCACCAGCCGATGATGGGAGCGAACAAGGCTCTCGAAACTAGTCCTGTGTTATTAAAAGTGACGTAAGTGGAGAAAAAAGTGTTTTTATCATTCAGACTTTTGGATTTTATTAGGTATGTAATTAATGAGCCTTTGATGGAGTTGTGTGTGTACAGCTTAGTGACTAACACAGACATGATTGCAGTATTCCTGAATACTATAAAAACATGCATTATTAAAAAAAAAAAACTTTTTAGTGGTCTCTCAAATTTATTTGCACAATGTACGTTTTTCAAATGGTGAGGTAGTTTGTTGAATAGGTTGATTCCAGTACATTTTACTCCTTTCAGAATAAGGATGAACTATGAGAAGGAATAGACAGGTTGGGTTTGTGCCTAGTATTGTTAATATTTTGGATAGTTTCGATTTTTTAAAGTCCTCCATGTGTTTTTTGACAAGTAACAGGAGTTCATACATGTAGAGAGATGGTAGAGGCATGATAGGCCTATGTAGATCCTTAAATATTGGTCTGCACGAATCATTTCTGTTTGCTCCGTATATTATTCTGACGATTCTCTTTTGCAATCTAAAGACTGATGTACTGTAGGTGCTGCTTCCCCAAAAGATGATTCCGTATCTTAAGATGCTTTGAACATGCGCAAAGTAGAGAGTCCTGATTGTGGGTAAGTTTCTGAATTTTTTAATGTGAAACATTGCGTAAGTAAATTTTCCTAACTTTCTATTAATTTCTTCGATGTGGGGTTTCCATGTCAAATGTTCATCTATGTTTATGCCTAAAAATTTTATGGATGATCAAAATTAATTGTTGGAATTTTCAAATGTTATGATAGGTTTGGGTGGATTGTTATTAAGTGCCAGTATGGTACTTTATGAGATTGTGTGGGGGACGAAAAAATGTCTGTCCGTCTGTCTGTCTGTCCGTCCGTCTGTACGCACCATAACTCAAGTACGCTTTTTCACATTTTCATGAAACTTGGTATAAACATTCATAATGTCGATGGGAAGAACCCTATTGTTATTGAACCAAATCGGTTCACCGGTACCGGAGTAATGCCCAATTTAGTGCCTATTTTAATAGTATTATATTAGAAAGGCACCATAACTGAAATACGCTGTATCGGATTTCCATGAAACTTGGTATACTCATTTATGACGTTCATGAGAAGTGCCCTATTGAATTTGAACCTAATCTGTTGACCGGTACCGGAGTAAACCCCAATTTAGTGTCTACTTTAAAGGCGCAATAACTCAAATACGCTTTATCGTATATTTATGAAACTTCGTATACGCATTTATAATGTCCATGGAAAGACGTCTATTTATAATGGATAAAATCGGTTGACCTGTTTCGGAGCAATGCTCAATTTAGTGCCTATTTTATGGTAATATACGTATTCGAAAGAATTTATAAAAAAATGAAAATCAGTTATCTTGACAACACTGCCTATTGTTTTACTGTGATCTTATAAGGCCTTGGAAATTAAAATACAGGTAGCTATGACAAGAAACACTATTGATTTACATGCGCTTATCCAACTAGACCGTTAAAATAACCCCGGTGGCCGAGAGGGTAACGCTTTGGCCTCACATTCTGGAATCCATGGTTCAAAACCCGAAACCGGCAAATTTGAATTTTTTTGGTATTTTTATGTGAGTGTGCGATTGTCATGATATCACAAATCTGTACAGTTCAGGTGATGCTGGAAGATTTTAATTTCAATAAAAAAACTAGACCTTTGTTCTTCCGTAAGCCCTGCTTAATGAATAAATCTGGAGCTTAACTTGGAAATCAATTTAAAAAAATCATATTCTGCATATCATAATTGCAGTCATAACTGATTAAACAAAAACATACTGGCACTTTGTTACATCAGTTTACCTGATTTTATTTCTTTTGTGGTGGAAGGAAGTAGCTCCTGATTTGCTTTAATTTAAAATGAGGCCATTTGTTTTAAACCAATCTATTAATTGTTGTGCCACCGTATCTATTTTGCATTTAAGCTGATGTTTATTTTTACATGTCCTTGCGTTACAGATCATGAAGGAGGAATGTCTGTAGCAACAATGACATTCACTGTGGACGTGACAGCTTGGCGAGTTAATTTCTTAGGTGCAGTGATTTAGAGTGTGTTTGTGTTTATCCAAATTCCATTATTAATAACTGTTGGATGTATTTTTCTGTACATAAAATCAAGAAATATGGAATTTTTAAGAAAACAGTTCTGCTGCTTTAATTTTGATAGAATTATTTATTACCTAATTTACGATTAATTATGTTTTAGATTCTATTCCAGTTTCAAAGGGGAAGTATTTAGTCAAATGTAAACCATTTGAAGAAATATTGTTCCAGGAAAGCTCAGATGTGCGTTCAGTTTCTTCCACATCTATATAAATAAAAATGAATTTCCAAAATGTATGTTGCCATATCACTTGAGAACGGCTCGACCAATTTGGCTGATTTTTTTTTTTGCTGTGTTCGTAATTGTCAGGACAAGGTTTGTATGAAAGAAATTTTTGGAAAATCCACGGAAAAAGTCGGAAATGTGAAATGAGGCACAGAGTTAGAGAGTTCTGCTGTCAAATGTTTACATAAAAAAAGATAAAAAAATTGAAGTGTAACATGTTCACAGTTTGAGAGTTCCGCTGTCACATGTTTTCATAACAAACAAAAAAAAAAAGAAGTGTGAGTCTTGCAACCAAACCAAATCGAAAGTGTATATGTGGGTATGTGTGTTCCATATACAAATCTACATTTCTTGACCAATTTGTACGAAATTTTGCACACATACCCAGTTAAGCCCGGGAAGTAATGCGATGAACACTAAAATTCGAACAAACCACTCCTTCCCTTGACAATTTATATAATTTCTGAAAATATTATACCGAAAAATGAAATGCAATTCAATTATCATGAGTACAGTGTTCACATAAGGCTTTGGGAACTACATAATACTGGGCTTTAACAAATTCAGATGCTATCGATGTAATACATTTGTGAAAATAATTCTTGAAGAATGAAATCCAAGAAAACAAAGCAAAATGTGAAGCAGTCACTTAACTTTCTCTACCCTCGACACGGAAAATATAATTTTCTCACTTCACATTTTGATGTAGAATAAGTCGTTGTATTGCAGGGACATCTTAAGTGTGTGCCAGTGAGTATGCTATATCAGAAGTCGGTAAAAAATCAGAAACGGTTGAATGGAAACATGAGAGTGAGAAATAAAAATACCCATAAGAACAATACAATCTTATGTAATCGGAATTTGTTTCTTCTTGTTTCAACCCCTCCCGGGCATGGTGTGTAGAAGCAACGGAATGCACATTCGACATCCTCTGTGAGCCATAAAAAGCTATATCAAGCGTTTTCTGAGGGAATCATTTCAAGTTCTATGTAGGCCTACATATTATACAAGGCCCTAGAGTTTGAAAATCGAAAGTTCTTCATAAGTTAATTTCAAATTACAAAATAAAAACCCAGGCGACGCCGGGCCTTTCAAGCTAGTAAGAAATAATAATTAATGTAATTAATATTTCATAATGTAATTAACATTTCAATACAAGTTTTAATAATTCAAGTTCTGTAAAAATAAAGAATAATTATACCTTTCACGTGCTACCTCAAACTATTTGTGCATTTTATTGCATTTTACGACTTGTTTATGTGTTTGAGTTAATTTCAGAACTTGGTATTCATACCACATGTATTAAAAACATTATTGTTACTATAGAATGAAAATGTATTCATTATTGATTTCATACATCTGAGCTTTGAGTAATCAAACTTTAAAAATAATTTCCTGCAAAACTTTCATTTCTTGACATTCCTCCTTCTTCCCCTGTACCCTTTATATTGAATCAATTTTATCCATTATGAAAGCACAGAGCTAAGGAAATAGAGGCAAAAGTAATGATTTTCATTTTTATTTTTTAGGATTAACCCATTTTTCTGGGCATGTTTTCAATTTTTGCTACCCCCAAACGTTTTTCTTTGAAACTCTGTTTTGCTTGTTATGTTATTAGGTTCATTAAATTTCATCAAGCCGGGAAAACATTTAATAGAAAGAGGTTCTGATTTAAGGTACTTGGGGTTGGGAAAGAATAAGTTACTGTAAATATTGCCTTAAATAGTCAAACCCTTTTTGGAAAGTGCACTAATTGTAATGACTTTGGCAATATCATTGTTGCCCCATTTCCTATTGTTAATTGATGCTCAAACTCTGAAAATATTCGTATGTTCATATATATACACCATTCTCTCAAGCCCCTTAATTCATTTTCTAGTAAATAGGCCTATATATTTTATTTTCAAGTCTTACTTCCTTTGTTCAGCATTTTGAAATTTTATTTTTAATGGTTCTGTAACACCTCTAAGTGATAACGCAGGCACAAAAATGCCACAGTCAGACGGTACTTCTGTACTCTTACATTGTTCGTTTGTAAGGGCTGTCTCCTATAACGATTGATAGAAAAGTTTATTTTTCTCTCTTTCAACACTTCTAAACGGGTGTCTTTCATTACCAACACACAAGAAAAAATGAGTTCAGATTAAAAAAGAAAAAAAGTGTGCATGGAACGCCACACGACAGAAGTGAAACTTGTTTTAATTTTTATTCTTTCAATTTTTTATTATTGGAGTTTTTCAATTTTGCATTGTTGGACTTTTTAATATTGGGTTTTTGGACTTTTTAAATTTTGGATTTTGGATAAATAAATTTTAGATTTTTGAATTTTGGATCTTTGATTTTTTTATTGTTTGGATTTTTTAAGCGTGGTAATGAATCTCCGGGTTCCATAAAATAGATAATATTCCTTTAGCTTGCTTAAGAATTGTCTATTGCCATTGAGCAAGTATTATTATTATTATTATTATTGTTATTATTATTATTATTATCATTATTATTGTTATTATTATTATTATTGTTATTATTATTATTATCATTATTATATTTTTATTATTATTATTATTATTATTATTATCATTATTATTATTATTACTACTGCTGCTACTGCTATTCCCATTTGCAGGTCCTCGTAGTAGGTCTGAAAAATTTTCTTTCCATCACCTTCTATCATTAGTTTTCCCTTTGAGTATATTATTTTGTCTTTTAAATCACATAGCAGCTGATTACTCCTAATCATTGAGTTGATTGTTTTCTATGCAGTCCGTTTCGTCACGCCTACTAATTTTGTGACGGTTTTGAGTGTGACATTAATTTCGTAATGATTTTAGCATTACACAAGCTATGAATTTACCCCTACCGTGGCTAAAGATGTTTCACTTCAAAAATAAGTTACGGCGATAAACCTAGAAGTTCAGCTCCTAAGTCAAGCACAAAATCATTATTTGCCAAAGTGATCAGATAATACACAACTCTTCTTTGGCTTCAATGAGTCTGTTTTCCTACACAAATGTAACCCTCTATCCCGAACATTTTTATTCCTAGGAATTGTGTGTTGTGTCACCGCTAATTTTACCTCCATTTCTACATGTTACACACTTTGTTAGCATATCAACGCTAAAGTAAAACAAATGAGACACTTCACATCAACACATTCCATACATTTCACACACATAAATACACTACTCACAACTTGATAGCAGCTAGCAGGAGGCAAAGCTTGCCTACACATAGGGGCATAGCAAGGTCCTTCTGCGCCCTTGGCGAGTTTGACAAATCTGCGCCCTCTGAACAAATTTTTTAAATTTCTGTAAAATTGTTTATTATTTTAATATAAAAACACTGTTATTATTAAAGAAAACCTAAACCTCAATTTGAAAATGAACTAAGTGTTGTACTTTCAAGGTACTAAATCCTTATTTTCCGATGATTGAACTACTTAAAAAAGAATTAAATAATAATATCTAGTTTCAAAAGTAAATTACATAATAGGCCTGAGGCCTACTAAAATGTTTAACACATTATTATAGGTAAAAGTATTTTTATTTTAATAGTTGAACCATTTTCATGTCAATAATAACGTATAATTTAATTTTTATTGTTATATCATTCCATACTGTTCATGATTTATGTTATATTCTGTCAATAAAAAATGTGTTAATTAAAGAACATTGCATGACTTTTTGTTTGTAGACAAGGCATAATACTACAGTAATTTTTTATAACCTGAAAGATTTCTTCCATTAACGTGGAATTTTTATTGCTTGATAAATTGCACCAGTCTAAAAATGGTGGGATTTTTCATGGTTAATTTTGTGCTCTTGATGGGGGCCCATCTTGCCACTGCCTAGCTACGGCCCTGCCTACACATGATGTAAGCTTGCCACTGCGCATCCTCCACTGACATCTACCTATATAGAGCTACCTTGAACAGGATCCATTAAATTTTAGTGCAAGAAGAACTGTTTTGAACTTTCAGAATTATATTTTGTATGCATAAGTATTTTGTATCATGTTAATTTGTCATTATTTCTCAATATAAGATCAAAAAAATTACTTTTGTAGTTCAAAAGCAATTTAAAAGATCTTAAAAGTGTGAAACATTTGAAAGAATGAAAGAAAATGCTTTTAGGATGAATTTAGAAGAATTAATATTTTGTAAATTTGGACGTTATGAAAACCATGACATTCAACAACAATTACCTCAACAAAAGATAAAGTAAGCAAATTAAAAAAATAGGTTCTTCTACAGCATGAAATTCTTTTTATTTTCAATGACCCATTTATGTGGCAATATGTAAACAATGAAATGCAGTAATTCCGCCTTTCAGTATTAAGGTTTTTAATTATCATACATATTTCAACCAGCTTGTGGTCATCTCCAGTGATACATAATATGATTTTAAAATATTGGAATACGTAAGGATACATTTAAAGCCTGAGTTCTCACTTTCTCCATAGACTGGGGCAAGTGAGAAACAAATGAGAAACCTGAACAGTTTCTAAAATAAATTACAGTTAAAAAAAAAAGTTCAACTTTATTGAATTCAATAATTATATCAAAATACAAAACTATGACTCCACACTTTTTACATCAGACAAAGATATTATGTTTGTCGAGACGTGTGTATATGAACTATTTGACCCAGCTTCAGATTGGTTTAAGAGAAATAAGCTTTCTCTTAACAATGGTAAAAAGCACACAGCGGCGTAACTAGACCACTTGGGGCCCGGGGCAGATTTATTTTTGAGGCCCCTTCCCCAGCAAAACCTACCAACACGACTATTTTTTAACTTATTTTTCTATGGCTAGCCCTTTTGTCTTTCAGATCATCTCTATGAAAAAAATAATAGATAGAATAAGGGAGCGAACTCATTCATTATTTACATATTTAATATTTATTTATTAAATACAAACAGATATTTGTCCAATAATATTAAGTTAACCGATTAGCAAAATACAAATATATGCATAATTAAAAAGTAACAAAATGGGAAAATAAGTTATGTTTAAATATGACAAAATAGGAAAGTTAACGAAATGTTACGATAAGAAACAACGGTTTTAATTTTAGTTAGAGAGTCAGATAATAATTTAGCAAAATCTGGACAGAATATGTAATAGCAGAATATGTAATAGTCTCATTTAAAATTGCCTTTTTATTGCTTTTAAATCAGAAAATTGTCTAATTGTCTCACAAAAGTTTATTTCCAATTCTAAATTGTTCTCGAGGCATAAATCGCTAGTCTATTTAGTCTGATTTGGCTCATTGTTGAGCGAAAATAGTTTTTGATTAATTTCAGTTTTGAAAAACTTCTTTCATAAGTTGCAGCTGAATCAAATAGTTAAAAACAACTTTAGTGCTAAACGTTAGTTTGGATTTGATTCTTGAAAGTCTTTGAACTTTTCAAGAACATTATACACATTAAATGTTTTGTTAAGTTAATTTATACATTAAGATTTGCTCTATTTTCTTCAATTAAATGATACATTTTATGCACGTGACCCATAGGGCATCTTCTAGAAGCCTCTCGTGGTTGACTCATTAACTAATTGTTAAATTTTTCCATCAATGTTAAATGAAAATTAGGACATGTTCTATTTTTCATCAGTTAAATGAAGCACTTCATCACAGTATCCAACTACGTATCTCCTAATCGGAGACCAAAACATTGGTAACTGTAATCAATTTTTTTCATTGGTAACACGTTAAATAGGCCTACGCTATATTTATATTTAATACAACATTTCCAATGAGAGGTGGAACATTAATTTTTATATTACGATGGGGCATCACTGGAGGCCCCCATAGTAAGTGAGGCCCGGGGAAGACCACCTCGCTCTAGGAACGCCACTGTACGCACGGCTTGACATTTAGTCTCAAGAATATAGGATTCAAGACAAATAGTGTAGTTAAGGTTTTGGGGTTTACTTTAGATCCCAAACTGACATGGCACGAGCACATTGATATTATCTGCATCAAGTTAAGCAAAGTGCTGTACCTTCTAAGAAGATTAAAGGATGAACTCCCTGGTCAATTCATGAGGATGGCATATTTTGCCTTCTTCCGTGGGCACCTCATGTATGGTATTAGATTGTGGGGTCACTCACCCGGTACAAATAGGATCCTGCTTCAGCAGAAGAAGGCAGTTCGCCTTCTAGTAGGTGCTGGCTATTCGGACCATTGTAAACAGCTGTTCATAAATCAGGGCATTCTTACTGTTATAAATGTGTACATTAGAGCACTATCTTCTTAGCATTACAATTTTCCTTCCTGGGGCTGGAAACATCGTTAAATATACTTACTTTTGTTCAGGGAATGGATTAAGGGGCGAAATTAGTCGTTTTTAGAACTTGATCTTATTTTTACCCATTTCAATCCATTCATTTTTATTATGCTTGAAAGACGCCAGCCATATTAAGATTCTGACCAAAGAAGAAAGACCAACTACGAAGCAGGATGACCAACTGTCCACCTTGCATTAAGGTAAGTAGTGGCAGGCAGATTCTACTTTAGTGGAAGCTAGGTTAGGTTGGGTTAGGTTAGGTTGGATATGTTAGGTTATAAACAGTGATATTAGTTTAGTAGGGAATACTGAATTCACATGTTTTGAAAATGTGCTGTATTAAGTCTCCTGTTAGGTTTGTTGTGTTGGTCAGCCTGTTTACCCAGGTAATATGGCCGTCAGTTGTATGTTTTTATCATGAATTACGTATTTTAAGGTAAGGGAATTACAGGATGTAATTAATATATGTTAACAAATTTCACACCTAATTATAATTCTTGCACCTAGGGACACAGTATTAACATTGTTTCGTCGAGTAAAAATTAAAATTGTAATGCTAAGAAGATAGGGCTGGACCCCAAATATCCATACCTATTGACAACTTATCAGGTGCATGATCATATCACACGAAGCAGTCATAGTATCTTCATCTCGAGATGTAGATTGGACAAAACCACAAAATGCTTTCCAGCTATGGGTATAAAATTCAACAACTACCTGCTGGCCTGTGTTAGAACCATGCCCATATCAAGATTTAGAACAGGTATGGTCCAGCAGTCTACTACGATTCCACGCGCCGTGTTGCGATAGTTATGCGGGCTCTTGGTTGGGAACCAACACCCCCATTCGCTGGCAGCCATTTTCCCAAAGGCTTCTCCAGTGCTACCAATAGTTCTATATACGCATGCTTTCCATTTAGTTATATGGTTAGGTTCTCCCCGTTAGTTTATGATGAGTACCGCATACCAAGCTCCCAGTGTGAAGGGGTCTGATGGAAGCTTGGAAGGGGGTCCAGTGGCAAAGCCCCCAATACAGAAAAACAGGAGGGAAATCTGGGACATATGAAGTTACGTATACGATAGATAACTCGGCCTCGATACCAACTGAGCCATTGAGACTGGGTTTTTACCGTTAGGTTTCCAGTATTGGATTATCAGCATGTGTCCGATTGCGTGAAAAAAGAACATCGGCCAGACATGGAGATTCGTGTTTTGACAGCAGTTCCCAGCGCCATTTTAGGTTAATTTTGTTCCTATTTCTTCACGATTTTACCTATGTTTAGGACCTTGTAACAAATAAATGGTGCTTATAAATGTAATCTATAGGTTTTAAAGGATGATATAACATCGTTTTCTGTGCTTTTAAAATGAAAATATCACTAATAGTAGAGAGCTGGACCATCCCCTTTAGAACTTTTATAAAGAGCAGGTTAACTGCCAATCCATTCTATTCAATTAGTGAGTACTTTGAGTGTAACTTTGTGATTGACTGATATAGGATATTTACTCTCTAATTTTACTTAATTGTAATCTTTCATCTTCATTAGACTAAGCCTAGATACAATGTATTGGAATGGCTGAATAAATTTATTATTATGTGAAAAATAAATATAAATAATAAATAATAATATGCAAATTCTCATGTAAACACCATTAACCACTTTTTAGATATTGAGGACCAATGGAGTCTCACTTGCCTCCTTCACCCTATGTATACGCAGATGAGTTTTGAGGTGACTTCTGTGAGAAAATGTTTTGTTACAAACACCACACTTGAAAGGTTTTTCCCCTGTATGTGTAAACATATGAACTTTGAGATGATCTCTACGAGAAAAAGTTTTCTTACAAACATCACACTGCAAAGCTTTTTCTCCTGTATGTGTAAACATATGAATTTTGAGATTATCACTACGAGAAAAAGTTTTCTTACAAACTTCACACTGGATAGGTCTTTCCCCTGTATGTGTAAGCAGATGAGGTTTGAGAGAACGTCTTTGGGAAAATGCTTTGCTACAGACATCACACTGGAAAGCTTTTTCCCCTGTATGTGTAAGCAGATGATTTCTGAGACTACATCTATGAGAAAATGCTTTGCTACAGACATCACACTTAAAAGCTCTTTCCCCTGTATGTGTAAGCAGATGAGATTTGAGATTATACTTATTAGAAAATGTTTTGTAACAGGCATCACACTTTAAAGGTTTTTCTCCTGAATGTGTAAGCAGATGAGTTTTGAGATTACATCTTAGAGAAAACGATTTGTTACAGACATCACACCTGAAAGCTCTTTCTCCTGTATGTGTAAGCAGATGAGTTTTGAGACTACTTCCTTGAGAAAATGTTTTGGTACAGATATCACACTTGAAAGGTCTTTCCCCTGTATGTGTAAACAGATGAGTTTTGAGATAACTTCTTTGGGAAAATATTTTGTTACAGATATCACAAGAGATTTTCTCTGATGTACGAGTATGATGAAGACTCCTTTTGGAATTCGTTTTTGTAAGAGAATCATATGACTGGAACTGTTTTACATTAAGCATATTCTGATTTTCATATTCTCTTTCATTGGAAGGTAGGGAATTATTTTGGTCGGAAAGCAATATCTCCAAACCTTGAACTGCATTTGAGAATGGAGACTCATTGGGTTCACACAAGTCTAAATTCTCAATTTTGTGTGGAAACGTTTTTACCAAATCGAAAGTCACAGGCCCACTTTTATGGTGTTCAATATTTCCTTTAACAAACTTATCAGAAATTTCGCCGCATGATGTCGATGGCTGTAACTTTGGAACTGTTGCAACGTTTGGATCTATAACCTCGCTTTTAATTTGGTGTGTCGCTACTAAATTGAAGGTTATGGGTATATCGTCACACTTAACAGTATGTTCGTATTTTACACATTGTGACTGGAAGTCTTCTTGTTTTATTTCCCTTTCATCATATTGTAATGCTGCCTCAGTCTCCATTATGTGAAGTGTTTGTTTACTTACATACAAGACGGAACCATGACTTACTTTAAAACCACGCAGATCAATAGTAACTACTTAATTGCAGGTGACACGGTAAGACACGGTGTGGTAAGACACATTCCATATCTGTACAAAGATTAAGATTTGGCTTTTAAAACTATATTCCAAACAGCAGTTGTGTCGGGAGTGTTAGTCTGTCCGAAGCATTGAGCCGAAATAATTTTCCAACATTCTGCTTCGTTATGAGTAGAGACGAGACTTTCACGCACTATAAAATTGCGAAATATGCATGTAGGGGTCTTGGGTCTGCACGTCTAGCTCTTGGGTCTGCGTATATTTCACCAGTTTTCAGTCAATATTGTGATCTAGGTAGCAATGAACTAACCAGCATAGCCAACCAAACGTAGTGACTAAGTGATCAGTGACAGTGATCTTCTTTAATGCCCATTGGGCGCATTTCATTATTTATGTTATAGCCAACCAAACGGAATACATGACACTAGAAACACATTCCCTAGCGTAATAAAGGATAAGTTGAGTAATTCCCGTTCTACACAGAGGTGACAATTTAATTTAGAATCAGTGCTTTAGTTGGGCCGGTACGCACCGGTACTGCGTACCGGTATAAAATTATTTTCCTTCTACCATACCGGGAAAAAGATGTGCTCCGGTACGTCGTACTGGCAGTACAAGAACGATATTGTCCTAAAATACTTATTAAATGTCCAATTCAATAAGAGAGTGTATTTGTTAATAATGACAAACACTATTAAATTCGCAGTAGATATGCGTTCTAATGTTCACCTTCGTGCGCATTTCTACAATAATTACTTTCTCCTTAGATTACATGTTGGCTATCCTGATAAGATGCTCGGTTTTTTAAAACTCTTTTGTATGAGGCGATCACAGCCCGGCAATCTGGGTCCCGGCGGTGAAGCCAAGCCTTGCGCTATGCCGCCATCTTGTCTCACCTGAAGACACCCACTGAACTACACGCAATTCAATTGGAAACTATCACGAGAACTTAGAATAAAGTCTATTTTCACAATTTTCTATTGGAAATTTTGTATCCACTAGTGAACACACTGAAACCACATTGAAAAAGCACGTCCTCTTGCTATTTTTCTCAAGTATTGGTTCCTATTACTTGCTAAAAATTAGGTTTTAGATGTGAAACTTCTTTAGTCGCGGTAGGATTAAATCGAGAGCTTGCGTTACGGACAAAATTGTCACGAAATTAGTGTTATGCTCAAAATCGTCGCGAAATTAGTTTGGTGTGACGGAACGGACTGCACAGAAAACAAGCAACTCAATAATTAGGCTTATCCAAAATTCAAAAAAAAAAAAATTTAAAAAATTCAAATTAAAAAATCGAAAATCCAAAATTTTAAGTCTAAAAATCCGAAATTTAAAAATAAAAATAAATTAAAAATATAAAAACTTCAAAGATCCAAATTTTAAAAAATAATCCAAAGTAAAAAAATCCAAATATCCAAAATTAAAAAAAATCTTAAAATCCAAAAAAATAAAAAAACCAAAATTTAAAACATTCCAAATTTAAAATCAAGAGAAAAACATCAATACTATTAATAAACTACAGTATTGCTCAATTACAACACGCACAGTGAAATGACAGGCATAAATGAAATAAGGACATTATTTTATTAAGACTATATTTTAGATAACTTCCATTCCATTGATCAAAAGAATCAGTATATGGGTCATTCTTCAAATACGGGAAAATTTGGAGTGTCTAAAATCAAAATTTTTTAGTTTATATTTAAAATCTCAAAAAAATTGCTAAAATACTTCAGGGGTTTCTTGATAATAATAAGACACCAGCAGAGCTTAAATGTTTATATATATATATTTTTAAAGCCATGTGAATGACATCCGTGTACATGTGGATGGCAGAAGGCCACATTAATGACTAACTTTGGCAACAATATGCTTTTTTTATGTGGTTTCATATTTTTCTCAGTTTACTTCAGTTTATTTTGCACCAAATTTGCAATTTTGTGTGCATACTCCGGAATCAATGCAATTTTAACTAGACTGTGTTTTTACGGTTGGGGGGGGGGGAATCAAGCAGAAATTCATTTAATCAGTTTTAAGATTTTAAGTACAGGTCACAGACACCACAAACACAATAGTATCCTACATTTATCATCTACATGACTTGAGAGTCATCCACGTACCCCTTTATGAGGAATGTGGATGAAACAAAAATTAGGCATGTGGATGACAAAAAAAAAAAGGAGTTTAAGTGGTCTCAGCAAGCCATTCCTAAACCTCTGTAGGCTTAACTTCAGTCAGGTACTTTGAATTGGTAGGTTTATCATAGTGCATAATCAAAATTAATTAATATTCACTTTTTGCCTATTTTCTAGAAGTCATGTTAATGACGGAGAATAAAAACGCTTTCCTTTGCTAATCCCAAACTGTTTGTAAGCAAGCAAAATTCAACCACAAGCTGCTCTGTTAGCTTCCTAACACTGTTGCCAGTTATACAAATTTCTCATTCCTGCAGAAAATTTTTCTATTCTTTTCAGCCATGTGGATGACCAAAAACCCTTGGGACATTCTTTATGTTCATTAGGTGAAATGACAATTTTATTTTCACACAATCATACTCATTGGCAGGAAAAAAGTCGAAAAGGAAGTAACATTTTGTTTTGTGGAAAAATGCAGTAGAATATACAAAACCGGGGTATGGGACAGGGCATGTGGATAACATTTAATTGAATTAAATTTGGTTTTGGAGTATCATAATTTAAAGTTAGTGACATTTCAAAGTGGTAGTTGTGGTATGGAAGTAGTAGAAAAAACTTTTATTTCAATTTTTTATAAAGTTGAATTTGAAGGGAAATATCACTCCGGAACGCACATTTTCCCGTATTTGAAGAATCACCCATACATGAACTATCTACTACATATCCTATGTCACAATATAGCAAGGTAGTGATATTTTAATAATTAATTAGTCATTTTAGTTAAATCAAATTTTTAAATATTGACAACACACAGTTTTACTGATTTGAATATATGTAACTTTTGTTAACTTGAGCTCTTTGTTCAAACATGAAAATATAATTAAAGTATTGATACTAACCCGGATTGGGTAATAGTTTTTATATCAAATCAAAATCATCATATAACTTAATCCTTGCTAAAATACTGACTAATAAACATACAAACAATTTCTCAATAGAAGTGAACTGGCATTCCTGATTATTTTTTCTCTTCTTCAGCTTTCACATGTGCCTAATCAAATTAGTGGTATACTAGGCGGAACTTATTAAGATCATTCAAGTAATACATAGATTTAAAAATATTACATAGTCCAAAGACAACACAGTTATACAGAAAAACACACACTACAAATTTCAATACATTAATATGAAAAATAATATGTTATGGGACACTTAAAATAAATATTCTGCCCTTATTAAGGGTGAAAATGGCAAAAACATTAATTTTTACTTTATTTTATATTCTTGTGTTTCGTCCATTTTGTAGTGATGTAATAACTTAATGATTCGTTTAGAGCATAGGCCTATAGGTTTTTTTCACTGACACTCACTACTGTGGTTCATAGGCGTAACGAGGGGGGGGGTTTTGGGGGTTTGAACCCCCCCCATTGATTAAAAAAAGGAAAATTGTATAATTTTTTTAAGTCTGCCCATAAATTACTTAATACAAGTATAAAGTGTGGGAAGCTTAAAACTCGTTATTTTGCGTGTTAATTTTAAAAAAATTCCGGGGATGGACCCCGGAAGCTTAAAACTCGTTATTTTGCGTCTTAATTTTTAAAATTTTCCGGGGGGACCCCCGGAAGCTTAAAACTCGTTATTTTGCATCTTAATTTTTAAAATTTTCCGGGGGAGGACCCCCGGACCCCCCTCTTCCTGGGGGATATTCCATGCCCCCCAGACCCCGCGGATGTTATAACCCCCCCCATATGGTCGGCCTGGTTACGCCTATGCTGTGGTATGGCAATGTTAATTACCTTGTTGGAGCACTTTCAACCGTGTGGAGCGGCCATCTTCAGCAACTGACTCCCATGATGCCACTGTTGTGGCTAAGAAGACATTTTTGAATTACTGTGTCGTAGAGTGCATGTGATTTGAACTGTAATAATTACAATTATTGTTCGTTTAAGATGTTGGTGTTGTCTTGTGTGGTGTGTTTGTATATTTCATATTGTTCGAGTGTGTTGAGCATATGACCTTTGTGGTTAATGTGTAGGATATCCATGTCTGTATTGATGTCTGCGTATTTGTGGCCTGTGCTTATTATATGGTTTGCATAGTCAGAGTCTTTGAGAGCTCGTATGTGTTCTGTGTATCGTGTTTTGAAACTTCGGCCTGTATGTCCTATGTAGAACTTTGGACAGTCGTTGCATTTTAGTTTGTAGACTCCTGGATTACTGTATTTATTTCTGTGTTGTTTGTCTGTAGGTAAGTTAAATAACATTGCCATACCACAGTAGTGAGTGTCAGTGAAAAAAGCTATATGCTCTAAATGAATCATTAAGTTATTTTATGTATTATAAAAATATGGACTTTCCTCTTTAAAATGACATAATTATCTCATCTTTAGCTTGCTTATAAATATTTTAAAGCACTGGTTTGAGTCTCAATTTCAGTAAGTTAATTTTTTCCTTGTACTGGGGGGCATTTTTTCTAAACTATAAGAACCAGAGATTTATAACTTTCAGAACTTGTAAGAAATGCCACTTTACATTTTGTAACATGTAGTCATTTTATTAAAAGTGCAATCATAGAAAAATATGGCCTACCGGTACCAAACTGAAAAAAAAAATTAAAAATAAAAATCCTTCATTTAAAAGAATAATAACTTTAGGAAAACATAAGTACCGGTACACTAAAAATCCCAATGGTAAAAAGAAAAACATGCAAAAGCATCATACAGGAAAAAAATTATTGTTCTAGTTCTAATAGTTTAGGAAAAATGTTCAAGATTCCACTCAATATGCTCCCTAGTGCAAACAGTGTAAGAGAAAATGTTGCTTTCATATAACATTGCAGATATAGGACCTTCCGGGTGCCCTTAACATACTTTGACCAAGATATTAACTATTTTAAATAATAGAATAATATATGAACTTTGTCTTCATAACTCCAAAAAGTAAAAATATTTGTTGAAAAATTTAAAAAATCAAAGGAAAAGGTTTTTAAGTATCCTTGGTCTCCCCTATTCTAAATTTGAAATTGAAGGGCCTAGTTCCATAAAGGCGTAAGGCAGAAGGACATGGTTTCGAGAATTCTTTATGTTTTTAAACAATGTTACCACTCACAAGTAGCCTAGGTGGTTTAAAGTTTAATTTTATAACATATATTTTTGAAGGACAGGCTAAATTTACAATGTATTGGGATTTTTTTACAACTAGAGGTACCTAAACATGTCAAACAAAAACTGAAGTACTTTTACAGTAGCAAAATCTTTTTACTTTGTATCATATTATTTGTTTTTACTTTATTTTAGTAAAAACCTTTATTTTAGTATTTACTTTATTTTATTATTTAGTAAAAAGATAAATTAACTTTATATCGGAAGCTGAACTTATGCGCGTGAAAGAAAATTTCCTAAAAAAAGTGCCAGTAATGTGTGGATGCAACAAGAGAACAATTCCAACATCTCTTGTGATGAAGTACGTGTTTATTTTCATTGTAATCTTAACTGTAAATGTGAGAACCTGAATCATTACACCGACCGTGGCTCTATTAGCGTAGATATTTCACCCGATCGCTCGGGAGTTGGAGCTGTGCCCGCCGCACCGCAGGAACCTGCGTCATTGGCCAACTCTTGCGTGGAACTCACTGTAGAATGAATGTGCAGTCTCACAGGTCTTTTCTTATAACTGAGCAGAGGTTTAAGGCACAAGTACAATATTTCACTGAGTATTTAAGAGATATGAGGAGAAGGCATAAATGTTAAAAACTCAAAATTAAAGATTTGTGCCTTACACCCTTATGGAACTAGCCCCTTCAATTGATAAACAGAATATTTACAAATGTTTGAAAATAGCCAGGCGATTGTAGACTGATCTGTGATCAATCTTATGTCTATTAGTTTCCCTAACTGCATGATTAATGCGAATTTTCAAATATGACAATGAAATTACTTGTATCAATCTATTAACATGAGTGTCCAATGGATTTAAGTCCAATACATGAGTATTTAATGAGGGAAACAAACCTAGTTCATTTGCTTCAGCTGCGACTTTGTAGGGTATGTTACTTTTCACAATTGAATTGATGCCTCTGCATAAATTCTCTCTAAAACATCTTTCACTTAATTTACATACTCTAACCACATCATTTGAAGGAATAAATAACTTCCCATTACTTTTGAAAGAAATAAATGAATATGGACATTCTGTCTGTGTAATCGCTTTTTTGCAGTTGTCACACTTTAGAGAACTGACTACTTTCTTAACAACATAACCTGATATGTATTCAACAATACTGTCTGACAACAATGTTAATGTTGAATAAGATGGGCAATAATCATGATCAGAAATCTGAACTGGTGACTGAAGACATAAGGGATCATCCTCATTTTGTATAAATTGAGTGCTCTTCGCATCACGAGTACTACTTACATTAAGGATAGGTATACTATCTTGTGAAATGCAATTTCCTGTTTTTATGCATTTTAGTTCATTCCTGGTAATCAGTCGTTTGAAGGCTGATTTGAACTGCAAACATGTGGGATTAACGTTCCAACCTCCTCGTTGCCTTATGAGACCAAAAAATAGTTCTACATGATCCTGGCTTAATTTGTATGTCAGAAGGTATTCCATTTTTTTTGTTTTTACAAACATGTCATATAAATTCTGCACAGACAATAAGCACACTTTTAGGCCCACAAATCCAACCTTCCTATTACACGTTATAATCTTCTGTTCACATTCCTTATCAGTGTATAGGGAGTCAATGTATGCAATAGCATCACAAATGAATGGACTCCATAGATTTTCATTTTCCATTGCAAGTGGGGCTTTGAATGCTTTGCCAAACTTGCTGGATGAATTGAGTAAATCAAATATCTTGTCCATATATTTAAGGAACTTCACAGTTTCTTCACAACCTTCAAATTCTTGTAGCTTTAACACCACATTACAGAAATCCAGTGCCTCTGCTACTGATTTACTAAGTGTCTGAACTGCAGGTCTCACACGCATTTTATGTTTATGCCAGTTGATATGTTTCGAGGTTAATTTGTTTGCCAGACACAAACCCTCGGCACTTTGTAATTCGAATAGAGATTTCACATAAGACCAGCGAATTGCACCGTCTTTGCGATAAATTATTTGTTTCTCAGCTAAACAGTTGCGTACAAGTTTGATCATATGACAGGCATCAAGTAATACAGCAACTGATGCTCCTGACAGAGATGGGTGAAGAAAACTGGTTTTGAGATTATTTGCATCAGATAAATTAGCTCCCAAGTTGTTGGCCATACTTATATTGGAGCTGGCTCCATCAAATACAACTGCAGCTATGGTGACACCAATTTCATGCAATTTGTCGATGCAACTTGACATTAAAAATGCTCTTTCCTGACCTGAGAGTGAATCGATAAAAAAATAGCCACAAGGGATCTTCCAGGTATCATTTACTGCTGTACACATAATTACACAGGCCATTTTTGCCGTGGGTAAACTGTCATTATTAATTTCGGTACCAACATCTACATAACCTATAATTTTATTTCCAGTATATTCTACATGTTCCTTCAGGCACATATCATCAATAGAGAGGCATACTATAGGAACTTGAGCCTTCTCGTTGCTTTCTCTAACTTTACATGCAATTGCATTAAAAGCTTCAGTGCACAGACCTGGTTCACAATCAATTTTCATATACCAGGAACGTATTGTCCTTGTACTAGGCAATGAATTATTGAACTTCAACCGTACAAACTCATATGCTTTTGGTGAGAAATAGTGCAAGGTCAATGCAAATGATCTTAACAAAGGTTCATATGCCAAGCCGTGTTTACTTACTCTGGTTCCAGCACTCTGCGCTGCTCTGTCTAACAAGCAGCATACATCAGAAGGGAGTGAATTTTTTAATATTTCAGCATTATTTTCAAGAATGAGTTTTTCTTTCACTAACAAGTCAATAACTTCTCTGTCATATTTTAATTTTTTCTCATGCCGTCGTACCTTTTGCTGCAAAATCTTTATTTTCTTTCTTGCACTGCAAAGCTCAACATTTTTCTCACTCAATTGGGTCATTAATTTTCTTTTCCGGGGTGTTAATGGTTCAGAGCCACCACTATTGTCACATGTACCAATACTATTCTCACCAGAATTTACACCAACTTCAATCTTGACAGTTTCTGTTATTGTGATTTCACTGGCACACGTAGCGATATCAGGTTTTGAAGACACATGTCTCACTTTAGGTGGTTTCCGTGGGACTACATGTCGCTTCTGCAAATGCACAGGATAAGAAGGAAATACAGAGGGAACTGCTCCTTCTCTCAGCCTCCTGGTTTGGCCAGTATAGTCCATATCTTCGGGACGAAAATGTTGAGAGCACACACCTGAAGCTGTAGTCGGTTGCCAATTCTTTCTGTTGATCGCCTTTATCCATGCTTCCCGAATGTCCTTCTTCTTAGGAACTCTGAAATAAATAAATAAATATTAAATATGTTAATTATAAACTCAAATAAATGATGCAATTAATTAGATACGGTAGGTATTCCTGCATGCATATCATAAGGGCCTACTTATTTATTTACTATCCAAAAGTTTAACCATTTTTGTACCTAGAGGTATATTAAGGTTAGAGTTATTTACAAACATAACATGAAGTATAACATAAGAATATTAATTATAGTGCATAAGATGGCTTATATGTTAATAATTACTTAGGGCCTACAAATATTATAACACATGCTTAAATTCTTAAGGAAGTATGAATAATACAAGAAATAACTATCAATGTATGCTTACAGTTATTTATAAAAACATAAAACATTCCTAGTAACTAAAGCATATTATTTACAATGCAAAAAATACACATAAATTGAGGTTAAGTTTATTTGCAATTTCTAAATGCTAAAGTAATATATGACTATTTACAGTGTATGAAATAGTTAACAATATTAGGTTATGGTTATTTACAACCATATAATACATTCCTAGAAACTAAAGCATGCATAATGCATGAAATGGCTAACAATAATAATAATAATGAAATGCCTACTTACGCATGTATTGAAACGTGTTCCTTTCCTTGTTTCTTTCTGTCGTAGTATGAAAAATTACACCCGAATACCACACAGGTATTCACCATTTTAGAAAAAGTATTTATACTCCTCAGTCCAATTACATTATTAGCTAAAATGCTAAAATTCACATCGCTGTAACGCACTTGTAGCATGTACACGATCAGCTGCTGCAGTGTAGTAATATGGCGGTCCTTGCATCACGTGGCTTCACTGCCGCCAATGGTACAGCATACACCATTGCCGATCTATCTCTATATATCTGTGGAGGCGATATGGAAAATTTTGAAGTAAGGTGAGTACCCCCATAAAATATTTTCCAACTAAAGCACTGTTTAGAATAGGCACTTGTAGTTAAAGGTTTAATACCAAAACTAGCGCAACAGCCCGTTCTACTCCCAGGTGACAGTTTAATTTGGAATAGGGACATGTAGTTAAAGGTTTAATACCAAAACTAGCGCAACAGCCCGTTCTACTCACGGGTGACAGTTTAATTTGGAACAGGGACATGTAGTTAAAGGTTTAATAACAAAACTAGCGCAACAGCCCGTTCTACTCACGGGTGACAGTTTAATTTGGAATAGGGACATGTAGTTAAAGGTTTAATACCAAAACTAGCGCAACAGCCCGTTCTACTCACGGGTGACAGTTTAATTTGGAATAGGGGCACGTAGTTAAAGGTTTAATACCAAAACTAGCGCAACAGCCCGTTCTACTCACAGGTGACAATTAACTACGTGCCCCTATTCCAAATTAAACTGTCACCCGTGAGTAGAACGGGCTGTTGCGCTAGTTTTGGTATTAAACCTTTAACTACATGTCCCTATTCCAAATTAAACTGTCACCTGGGAGTAGAACGGGCTGTTGCGCTAGTTTTGGTATTAAACATTTAAATACACGTCCCTATTCCAATTTAAACCGTCACCTGTGAGTAGAACGTGTTTTTTTTAAGCGTTTTCCATTCTGATAGGTTGGCTGTTTAGTGGCATTTCATTTGTTTTGTTGGCTGTTGTGTTTCACTGCCTCTCGGATGAACATTAACTGATGCACGGTAGAAATAGCGGAGACCATTGAAATGAATACTAACTGGAATGCCTTCTGAATGAGAGAAAAGTGAGGCTTCTTGTGCGACTAATCATGTCTGGTCCTGCATGGAAGAAAGCAAGTACCTGCACGCGAGAGACCATTAAGTTAATAGGATCTTCTCGATTTCATTGGCTTTTTTTAAGTGAAACTTCTTTAGCCCAGGGGCGGATCCAGAGAGATATTTTGGTGGGGGAACCAAAGTAGAGAGGGAAGTTTTTACTCATAAAAACTAATTATTCCCAGTACACAGTTGAAATCAAAATGAACATTTCAGCATTTTATGTCAAATATATTTCAAAATAATGAATGTCGTTGCTTTAATGTAAGTATTTTGGTTATTTTGTCTTTACAAAATTGATTAGAAGGCCAACCGTTTGAATAATCTGTGCTTAATGTTACAAATTTTGGGGGAGGAAATTTCCCCCATTTCCTCCCCCGTGGATCCGCCCCTGCTTTAGCCGCGGTAGAAGTAAATCGAGAGCTTGCGTTACGCTCAAAATTGTCACGCAATTAGTGTTACGCTCAAAATTGTCACGCAATTAGTAGGGTGTAACGGAACGGACTGCAAGAAAACAATCAATTCAATGATTTGGCTTATCCAAAATTTAAAGAATAAAAAATTAAAACATTGAAAATCCAAAATTTAAAAAATCTAAAAATCCAAAATTAAAAAATTCATAGATCCACAATTAAAAAAAAACCAAAATTAAAAAATTCCAAAATAAAAAATTCAAAGATCCAAAATTCAAAAAACCAAAATTTAAAAAATACAAAAATTAAAAAGTAGTAAATCCAAAATTAAAAATTCCAAACATCCAAAATTTAAAAAATCAAAAATCCAAAATTTAAAAAAATTAAAAATCCAAAATTTAATTAATAATAAATCCAAATTTTAAAAATCCAAACATCCAAAATCTAAAAAATCAAAGATAAAAAAGTTAAAATCCAAAATTTAAAAATCCAAACATCAAACATTTAAAAAATCAAAGATAAAAAATTTAAAAAATTAAGAATTTTAATATCCAAAATTTAAAAAATAAAAAAATCCAAGATTTAATAATCCATAATTTTAAAATTCAAAATTTAAAAATCTAAAAATCCAAATTTAAAAGTCGCAAATCCAAAATTCAAAAATCCAAAATTAAAAATTAAAAATCCAAGAATTAAAGAAATTTAAAGATCTAAAATTTACAAATCCAATATTAAAAAATCCAAAGTTCCAAAATTAAAAAAAATTAAAAGATAAACAATTAAAAGAATCCAAATACCAAAATTTAAAAAGTCTAAAAACCCAATATTAAAAAGTCCAACAATCCAAAATTGAAAAAAACCCAATAATTCAAAATTGAAAAAAATAAAAAAATAAAATAAGTTTCACTTCTGTCGCGTGGCTTTCCACGCACACTTTTTGAAAATGTTATAACTGTTCATCCTTTTCATTGCAAAAAATAAATCAATAAATAATCGAGCAAATTATTTAAATGTTTAATTTTCTCCTATACATATTCCCTGTTGCAACATAGCAGCTTACAGCTTTCAAAATTAGGCCTATTGTATTCTTTGAAGGCTGATAGAAGTTTATGCAATTATTTACAACGTGTTTCTCATATCAATATACATGAAAATAAATTAACGTATTTATTTGTGTATTTTTATAAGTGGTAGATGTTTGGATATTTGCGGGGATACTGTGGTAATTGTTTTTAACCAGTAGATAAATATAAAATAAAAAGGGGGAAATTAAACATTTAAATCATTTTCTCGGCTATTTATTGATTTATTCTTTTCATTGAAAAGGATGAAAAGGTCTATCATTGTTTTAAAATGTCAATGAAATAGAGAAGGTCCTAATAACTTAATGGTCTTTAGCGTGCAGGTGCTTGGTTTCTTCCATGCAGGACCAGACGCAACTAGTCGCACATACAGGCCTCACATTTGGCAGAGACTTTACAATGGTAGCAGTCATTCCAGTTAGTATACAGTTTGTGGCGGAACCAGTGATCTCAATATATAAACAGGATACACAACAGCTGTGCTTTGGAACTGCATAAATCGTGACGTTCACTTTTTGTTAAGTTGGCTACTCCGTACGTATTGGTGAAGTGTGCTTCCTATGGTAAACGTATATTTATGAATGCGTTTTTGTTATTTTTCATGACAAAATGGTCAAATATTGCATGGCATATGGCTCCACAGAGCTCCAGAGAAATGGAAGTGGACTTAGGCCCCTTCCCCTAGCAAAAGCTACGAACACGACTATTTTTAACTTATTTTTCTATGGCTAGCCTTTTTGTCTTTCAGATCGTCTCCATGGGCTAAGCTATACGAAAAAATAAAACCCAGAATAAGGGAGCGAACTCATGTAGTATTTAATGTATTTATTTATTAAATACAAACATATATTAGTCCAAAAATATTAAGTTAACTAATTAGCAAAATACAAATATGTGCATAATTAAAAAGTAATGAAATGGGAAAATGGTCATGTTTAAATATGACAAAAATTAGGACATGTTCTATTTTTCATCATTTGAATGATGCATTTCAGCGCAGTATCCAACTACGCATCTCCTAGTAACCTCTCACAGCAGGAGACCAAAACATTGATAATAGGAGTAAATTTTTTGTAATTGGTAACACGTCAAATATGCAATATTTGTATTTAATACAAAAATTCCGATGAGCAAAAAAAGAGGTGGAACATTAATTTTTATATTAGGGTGGGGCATCACTAGGGGCCCCCATAGTAGAACGCCACTGGTCACCCACAGCGAACAGTACATTAAGCAGCAGACACCTGATTGCTATAATGTCAAGGTCTGGTGCACCCGTAAAATTACTAAAAGATGCTGTACCATCAGTCTTCAATTTTCCAGGACATCTTCAAAAAATTATTGTTGCAATAAGACAAGTGGTTCGTAATGTGGTTAGTAGTAGGCCTACTTTAGGTACCATGTAGGAATATAAATTATGCAATATGTCAGTCATGTAAATATAATTTAGTATTCTTATGCATGTAGGCCTAAATTTTTCATGCTAGTTTTTAATCGCAGAAATAAGAGGAAGCAGAAGTTTTTGTATAAGACCTCGCTGAAAATTATACGAAAATAGATAAACAGACACAAACAGATGACCTCCCACCATCTCCTATCAAAACAGAATTGAGAAAAAACAAAAGGCTACAGACGATTGTCTGTTGCAACTTGCAAGAACAAGAAGATAAATAGCATGGCTAATTAATTTCAGATTTGAAGAAAAAGGAACTTCTAAGTAGTATTAAGACTAAGTATTTTGAAATTTCATTTCAGTGGCTTCCCTTTGCGCTAGTCTACAGGAAGTATTAAAAAAAAATAATGTGAATTGTATCCAGTATAGTAACGGTACAGTTGAAGGTCACGGTTTATGCATTTCCAAAGCACTTAGCACAGATTTTGCCTATTCTCTTTATATATAGAAATGAAGCATAATATCGCAATATGTAGGCCTAATGTGGAGTTATTTTAAAATTTTAAATGCGAGTGTTTACAACTGTTTACCAATGCACATTCACGCCTGATTTAGATTAAAGAAATATTTTTACCAAATCATTACAATATGAAATTAGTTTTGTTATGTACTTAAAAAGCATAAAGTAGTTTATATTGAAACGCTTCATTCATAAAAGTTTTTAAAAACGCCAATACATCTTCATAATTCCATTAATACACATGAGTTTGTTAGAAGGAGATACGGGATAGGAGCTAAAGTATACGTTCACTTTCATGGCGGACCGCGAACCCTGCCGTCACGATTTTTCATCATGCAGTGCTACCTCCAGTATGTAATAGAGCTCAATGGGCGGAACATTGTCACGCCACCACAACATTGTGCGTAGCACTGCTTGCTCCCAGCAGGCAATGTGAAATCCCACGCCATGCTAGGAGGGAGAACGCCACGCTCCTCTCGCCCCAGACAAAGCCGAGCTCCGGAGAACATTGGACGTGCTTCTGTTGTCTCGCGGCATCTTGCGACCTCCGCAACCACATGCAGCGTCAAGCAAACTGTTTGTAATTAACATGATTCAATGTATTGTAAATAGTAAATTCAGTGTGTAGATTAAGACCGATTTCATCAACAATGTAGCTACAACATAGCTACATTGGTGACCCCGAAACGAACAACGCATAGGCCCAAAAACGCGTCGCGCCACGTGCACGCGAACAAAGAAACATCGTCTACACGCGCGCTGCAATTTCCCGCATCAGCACCACAATGGAGGAACTCCAACAGGAATTACTACAGCTACAAGAAAAATACCAGCTTCTCCAGCAACAGTTGCAGACGCGAAGCACTGAAACTCCGCCTACAACGTCTCACCACAATTAACAACAGCACCACAAGAAGCCATGTCTCAACTTGCAGCAACCACATCCCCCAAAACAATCCAGCAGCAACAAAAGCAAGCAACAGCAGCAGCAGCACAAGCAACATCAACACAAGCAACAGCAACAAAAGCAGCAGCAGCAACCCAAGCAGCAACAAGCAGCAGCAGCAAGCAGCAGCGACAGCAACAAGCAGCAACAAAGCAGCAGCAACAACAGACAAAACTCTCACGCTGGATATGTGCAACAAGCATGTCGAAGTCAGCATTGACAGAGTGAAGCCTGCCTTTATTTTTGCTGAAGATCCCATGCCCCTACCACCACTGGCATCACAGCCCAACAACAGCAACAGTTCAGCAAGAGCACACACCAGCACAGACAACATGAACACAGGTCCACCAACAGTTCCACCATGTGACAAGAAAGTGACAACACGTTCAGGCCGGTGTGTAAGATTCCCAGCACACCTTCTGACGTAATCACTTAACTTCGTGGGGGGCTGGTGTGGCGGAACATTGTCACGCCACCACAACATTGTGCGTAGCACTGCTTGCTCCCAGCAGGCAATGTGAAATCCCACGCCATGCTAGGAGGAAGAACGCCACGCTCCTCTCGCCCCAGACAAAGCCGAGCTCCGGAGAACATTGGACGTGCTTCTGTTGTCTCGCGGCATCTTGCGACCTCCGCAACCACATGCAGCGTCAAGCAAACTGTTTGTAATTAACATGATTCAATGTATTGTAAATAGTAAATTCAGTGTGTAGATTAAGAGCGATTTGATTAATAAAGTAAGCTACAATATAGCTACAAGTTCAATGGCGGAGACCAGCTGCTTTCCTGCGTAGACCCAAGAAACCCTACATAACATTGATGTTTTAAAGAATAATTCTCACACGTGTGCAATCCAAGGCAAATCAACACCACGAAATCTCTCCTCTGAGTTCGACATAGCCTCGCTTTTATTCCCGTACGACTAGTAGAAATTTTAGGTGCAAAATCATGTGCATAGCCATGAAAGGGCTATTATAATTATGTTCGTGTACGTGCAGGTATGATAAATTGATTTCATATCCTATATACAGATACACAGGCTATATCGTGATGAATGCAGCCATTCGCTTAAATTTGGCCTAGGACCACTGGTTTTCCATATTTCTTTTATTTGTTGCCTTATTGCTCAGTAAAAAATGTTCATAAGGATAAAATGGAATATTATACTGCGTATATATGTCGTCTGAATTCAAACTTTGAATAAATCCTGCACTAATCGTGGTTACGCCCACTAGCCTACTCGATGGACCTGGTTTGGTTGAGGTAAGAAAGGAAGGTCATTTCAATCGATGTTACAGCACAGTATTTGCAAAGATATGCACCATAGTTCATTCTTCAAATAGACCCCACCTGTCTCTCATTATTCTTTATGTTCAATTAGCTTTTGGCCTAGATATCGTAAATATGATACATTGCGCTGATCACCATCTTGGAAAGAAAACCGCGTTTTACTCACTTTACAGCTCCTTCAAGGTCGGTTTGCATCTTACTGCGGAAAAAGTCGAAAACGAACACGGAGCAACGAAAGTACCACTTTACAGGGTACACTAAGCAACTTTACCGCGGTATTCTGAATTCTGAGGTTGGTGCACTCGGCCATAAGACATGCCAACTTAAACAAGCAATCGTTACTTAAGTAGTAACACGTATTACTGTTAAAATTAAAATTGATATCTCACTTCTACATATACAGAAAATATACAGCCTTCTAGATACTTACTAATCCTATCTCCTGTGCTAACATGATGAGTAGGGGGCGGGTTTTTATGAAAATAAATGTTTTTTCTGCTTATAGACAGAAGAGTACAACTAAAACTAAAATTCTGAACTAGAAACCCGAGGTTTATATATGAAATTCTAATTCACATAAAAACACATATTTCTGTAATAATTTTATGTAAATACATATTTAAAAAAATTCCTTATTAATACATATATTGTTATATTTTCCTTGTTCTGATTTTTAAAATTCCATTTAAAAATTGTATACAAGGACATATATTAATGAAAACTCAATGTGAATGTACTTCTTAACATGAATTCGTTTCATTCGAACTCCTGCTTCACTGCATGTGACCTAATCGGTGGAGAACAAATACATGTGTTATTTCCTGTGTCACATGCAAGTCTGACCCGCAGTTTCCCGCGTTGGATTGCTTTAATAACTAGTAGTGGTGCTTATAAATGTAATCTATAAGTTTTAAAGGATGATATAACATCAAATTTGGTTGTTTTCCGTGCTTTTAAAATGAAAATATCACTAATAGTAGAGAGCTGGACCATCCCCTTTAGAACTTTTATAAAGAGCAGGTTAACTGCCAATCCATTCTATTCAATTAGTGAGTGCTTTGAGTGTAACTTTGTGATTGACTGATATAGCATATTTACTCTCTAATTTTACTTAATTGTAATCTTTCATCTTCATTAGACCAAGCCTATTGATACAATGTATTGGAATGGGTGAATAAATTTATTATTATGTGAAAAATAAATATGCAAATTCTCATGTAAACACCATTAACCACTTTTTAGATATTGAGGTCCAATGCAGTCTCACTTGCCTCCTTCACCCTATGTATACGCAGATGAGCTTTGAGGTGACTTCTTTGAGAAAATGTTTTGTTACAGACATCACACTGCAAAGCTTTTTCTCTTGTATGTGTTAACATATGAACTTTGAGATGATCACTACGAGAAAAAGTTTTCTTACAAACTTCACACTGGAAAGCTTTTTCCCCTGTATGTGTAAGCAGATGAGGTTTGAGAAAACGTCTTTGGGAAAATGTTTTGTTACAGACATCACACTGGAAAGCTTTTTCTCCTGTATGTGTAAACATATGATCGTTCATATGATCTCTACGAGAAAAAGTTTTCTTACAAACATCACACTGAAAAGCTTTTTCCCCTGTATGTGTAAGCAGATGAGTTCTGAGACGACATCTTTGAGAAAATGCTTTGCTACAAACATCACACTTAAAAGCTCTTTCCCCTGTATGTGTAAGCAGATGAGTTCTGAGACGACATCTTTGAGAAAATGCTTTGCTACAGACATCACACTTAAAAGCTCCTTCCCCTGTATGTGTAAGCAGATGAGTTTTGAGGTGACTTCTTAGAGAAAATGTTTTGGTACAGACATCACACTTGAAAGTTTTTTCTCCTGTATGTGTAAGCAAATGAGTTTTGAGATTACTTCTTCGAGAATGTTAGATCAAGAGTCTATAAGTTTTAATGTTTTAAATTAGCCTCTGTGGTTATTGGCGCGCCCGCTAAGTAGTTGCCGCGAATTACTTTGCTTCCGGCAGGTGTGAGCTTGCCAGCGTACCCACGCCAGTAGCCATTGCAGTTCAGTTCTGTTTGAGACGCCTCGATGTATAGACCGCGTTACAAGTGTTCCAATTGTGTGGGCCTTCTCGCGTTATACATTAATTCCTCAACTGTAACTCCGCGTATATTATTGCTCCTAGTGTGTAGGCAGCTGTACGTGTGAAATTCCAGAAGAAATATTGTAATCTAGAGTCAATTCAAGTGTTTCTAACCTAGAGGCCTCGTGTTGCTTACAGGCTGTGTCTAGCGTTCATTCTCCAAAGGGCGGGAGAACAGTTTTCTACAAGAACATTAATCTATCCATTCTTTATTATTATGTATAAGTGTTGTATACAAAAGTTCAGAGTTCAGGTTTCTTGAATATATATCATTGCAAATTTCCCAGGTTGAAATCTCTGTCCCAGCAACCTTACAGTCCTAGCTTTCCTATTGTTAATTAAATATAATTTGGCTTATAGCCTGGTCCTCCGAAAAACCCTTTATTATATTCCTCCTGGTTACCAGACATTTTGGTCCTCACGGGCACGATCTGAGATATATTTGCAATGATCTCTGAACAAAGAAAGAAGAGTGCGACTCATAACTGATTTTCGTGTATGACGTGCGTGCGGACTCGTCACGGCCACGTTGATCTTCATCTACTTGCTTCTCTTCGCGCGCGACAGCGGGCCGCCTCTCCACGTGTCTTACCGCCCGCAACAAGAGAATACAGTTGACTGCTCAATCATTTCTACGCTGTCTGTGTTAATTAATTGTTCATCATGGAAGAAGAATTGAAATCTTTAGTTCGACGTCGAGGTGTATGTAAAAGAAAGTTTACATTGACACAGAACTTTCTCAACGACCTACCTGAAGAGGTTAGCATATTTGTGATAAAAGCTCATTATGAGAAACTGTTGAATGAAATTGAAAAGTTTGAAGCAGTGCAAACGCAGATTGAATCTATGGTGGAAGTTGATACAGAACTTGATAGTCACATACAGTATGCAGACGAAGTATCAACAGTGTACATTAATCTAAAAGCTAGGTTAAGTGAGTTGATGCATGCTCATGAGCCTACGTCAGTCAGTGTCAATTCAAATAACAGTGGCACACGACAATCAGTGAACTCCAGTGCATCGCAGGCAAGTAATGGGATAAAATTACCTACTATTCAAATTCCAGTATTTGAAAATGATGTAACTAAATTCAAGCATTATTTTGACACTTTTTCAAGTTTGATTGTGAATAATAGCAGTTTATCACCTATTCAAAAATTCCACTACCTCATTGGTTCATTAAGGGGCGAGGCTAAAACATTGTTGCAAAGTTTACCAGTCACAAGTGAGAACTTCCAAGTGGCCTGGGACCTATTGTGTGCAAGGTACAACAATAAACGGTTAATTGCCATATCTCACATCAAGCATTTGTTGTCCCTACCTGTAGCACGACAAGAAACAGTTGCAGATTTGAGAACTTTGTTGAATCAATTCCAAAACAATTTGCACGCCATTGAAGCTTTAGAATTAGAAGTGCCACTTCATGAAGTCATTCTAATGCAATTGTTGTTGGAGCACCTTCCTGAAAGCGTGCAGCGGGAATGGGAATCTAGAATCGATTCTCAAACATTTACTCCATTAGGTGAACTTGTGTTATTTCTAGAAGCGAAATCTCATTCTCTAGAGGTGCTGTCGAATAATTCCTGCAACAGGGCCAGCCCATCAAAACCTAGAAGTGAACGTCGTGAGCCTAGAAATCAACATAATAACAGTCGTCAGTCATATGTGTCGACAACTGAACAGTTATGCCCTCAGTGTCAAGGCGGCCATAACCTGTTTAAGTGTAAACAATTCCGTCAGCTGAGTGTTGAACAGCGATGGAAAGTTGTGAAGAGTAAAAATCTGTGTTTCAACTGTTTTGCTAATACTCATCGAGTAAATCAGTGCAAAGCATCTTCCTTCTGTAACTGTGGTAAATTTCATAGCAAAATGTTACATAACAGTGATCACAGGAGAACGGTTTCGCGCTCGAGTGAAAACAGTGATACAGTAAATAGCAACAGGGCTGAGGCTCCTGCGAGTTATTGCTCAGTGAAAATAAAGCCAGTGCTTCACGTCTTACTTGCGACTGCAAGAGTCGAAGTGCAAGACAAGCATGGTAACTACATACAGTGTAAGGCCCTTCTAGACTCTGCCAGCCAGGCCAGTTTTGTGTCTGCAGATCTAGCTAGGCGTCTGCAACTTCCCACGAGAACAGCTGATACGCCTGTCAAGGGTATTAACGGTACTTCATCTAATGCTAGTCACAGTGTAAACATAAATGTGAGATCTATGGTTTACAACTATCGAAGGAATCTAGATTGCCTAATCCTTCCTCGCATAACAGGGAAGTTACCCGCAGTACGAATTGATCCATCCTCGTGGAACATTCCCTCTGAAATCCCATTAGCCGATCCTAAATTCCATATTCCTTCTGAAATTGATTTGCTAATTGGTGGAGCATTATTCTTTGAACTTTTCCATGGTAAAATCCTGACCAATCCTGGGTTTCCTGCATTAATCAGTACAGAACTCGGTTGGATATTGTCTGGAACCATTCCTAAGTCCTCTGTGAAAGGCAATCTAGATACTGGTTCCCAGCACAACTTCTTCATATCTACGGATAATGTGGACAAGCAGCTGCGACGGTTTTGGGACCTCGAAGACTTTCCACAACAGATGTTAACACAAGAAGAGAAAAGGTGCGAACAGCATTATGCAGAAAATACCACTCGCAATGCTGATGGTAGTTTCACAGTACGTCTGCCAATGAAACAAGATAAAACTTCATTGGGTGAGTCCAGGCAGCAAGCAGTTAAGCGCTTTAGTTACCTGGAGCGAAAACTTCAGAACGACTCTGCTCTAAAGGAAGACTATACTAAATTTCTTGTAGAGTACGAGCAAATGGGTCACATGAAAAAGGTTCCACCTCCTCAAGAGAATGAAATATGTTATTACCTGCCACATCACGCAGTAATAAAACCTTCTTCATCTACGACTCGCACACGAGTAGTGTTTGATGCTTCTGCAAAGACGGACACAGGATGCTCTTTGAATGACATCCTAGAATGTGGTCCTACAATTCAAGATGATCTGTCATCAATTATTCTTCGCTTCAGAACATATCGTTATGCATTTTCAGCTGATATATCTAAAATGTATAGGAGGGTACATATGCATCCTGAAGACCAGAATCTCCAACGTATTGTATGGCGTACAGATAAAAGTGAGCCACTACAAGATTATGCCTTGACTACGGTAACCTATGGCACTAAGTCAGCATCTTTCTTAGCCATACGGTCTTTGAGTCAACTCGCTCAAGAAGAAGAGTCAAAATATCCTCGTGCTGCAGGCGCAGTACGAACCTCTTTCTATGTGGACGATTGCCTGTCAGGTCATGATGATCTACAGGAAGCTCTACAACTGCAAAGTGAACTTGTACTCATGTTAAAGAGTGGAGGATTTCCACTACGCAAATGGTGTTCTAACAACGAGGCCATCTTGGAAGCAGTACCTGTGGAGCACAGAGAAACGCAACTTCCTTTGTCCCTCGACAATAGTGAAAATGCTCATGCGCTTGGACTCCTGTGGCATCCCAGTACTGATTTGTTACAGATACAATCCCATTCTTCCCTCCAAGAACCTCCTTCTTACAAGTTTACCAAGAGAAATATCCTTGCTGTTACATCCTCTATTTTTGATCCTTTAGGCCTCATAAGTCCTATCGTAATCCATGCCAAGATGTTCTTGCAATCTCTATGGCTTGCTAAGCTTAGTTGGGATGAGGAGTTGCCATCTCACCTAAGGGAAAAGTGGATAGACATCTGTGATATTCTTTCTACAATTCATAATGTTCGTATTCCACGCCATGTGTTAACAGCAGCTACGGTTACCGACATACAGATACACGGATTCTGTGATGCCTCGGAGAAAGCCTATGGTGCCTGTGTGTATGTACGGTCTACTGACAGCAGTGGTCTTGTTACAACTAAACTACTTTGCTCCAAGTCCAAGGTTTCGCCATTGAAGAAGCAAACAATTCCGAGACTCGAGTTGTGTGGTGCCTTGTTACTTGCGAAACTGTATCAGAAAGTTGTCACTGACTTGAAATTGCCTACATCACAAAATTATCTGTGGTCTGACTCCATGATTGTGCTCTCATGGATCAAATCTAATCCCCATAAATGGAAAACATTTGTGTCTAATCGCGTATCTCAAATCCAGGAGATGTCAGAGACGGCAGCTTGGCGGCATGTGGCCACCCAACACAACCCGGCTGACATGATTTCGAGAGGTGTGGTAACAGAACAAATCTTAGACATTGATTTATGGTGGAACGGGCCTGTGTGGATTTCACAGCCTATTGAATCATGGCCCAAACAACCTCAGCAACTTGAGCTGCAGGACAGTAGTGAGCAGCGTGACACAGTTTGCCTAGTCACACATGCTGAAGAAGATTTTATGCTACGTTTTTCCAAGCTAGCGCGTTTACAAAGAGTTACTTCGTATATGCTACGCTTTACAAACAACTGTAGAAGCCAAGTTAAACGTCACGGCCCTCTCACAGTTGAAGAGTTACAACAAGCTTTGTTGCTTTGTATAAGAATAGCTCAGCAAGCAGCATATTCACATGAACTGTCCGATCTTCAGAGTAAGATGCAAGTAAATAACAAGAGTTCGCTCCACTCCTTGGTGCCTTTTGTGGACAAGGATGGCCTACTCCGAGTGGGTGGACGTTTGGAGAAAGCTGAGTTACCACATGATGCACGACATCAGCTTATCCTCCCTCCAGGTCACCACCTCACTAGATTGATTATTGAATTTGAGCATCTACGACTGCTTCACGCATCACATCAGTTGCTTATATCTTCTCTGCGAGAACGATATTGGATTCCAAGTGTACGTAGAGTTGTGAAGTCTACGCTACATAGATGTCTAACTTGTTTTAAGTTGAAAGCCAAAGGTGCTCACCAGCTGATGGGCAGCCTACCTAGCTACAGGGTGACCCCTGCTAGAGCATTTCTACGTTCTGCGGTTGACTATGCTGGACCATTCTTCATAAGATACGGGTCCCCCCGCAGCAAAACTCAGGTGAAAGCATACATTGCCATTTTCGTGTGCTTAGCTACGAAAGCAGTTCACATCGAGCTGGTTTCCGACCTTACTTCTGATGCTTTCCTCGCCGCACTGCGCAGATTCACATCTCGTAGAGGCCTTTGCAAGGAAATATTTAGTGATAATGGGACGAACTATATTGGTGCTAACAACAAGCTGCGAGAGCTGCGTCTCCTGCTTCAGTCCAGCTCCCATCAACAAGTTCTCCAAGACTACGCATCCTCTAATGAATTCACATGGCATTTCATCCCCGCATCCTCGCCACATTTTGGAGGACTCCACGAGGCTGCTGTCAAATCCATGAAATTTCATTTACGCAGAGTGATGGGTAGCCAAGTGTTTACCTATGAGCAACTTTCTACAGTCCTCACCCAAATTGAGGCCTGTCTAAACTCTCGACCTCTCCTGCGCCTAAATGATGATCCTAGTGACTCATCCTATCTTTCTCCTGGACATTTTCTTATTGGTGAAAAGCTCACAGCCCTTCCTTCTCCTCCTATGGCAGAAAATGTCTCCTATGTTGCTAAATGGCATCAGCTACAAACCTACATACATCACATCTGGCAGCGTTGGTCAGCTGACTACCTACATTCACTGCAGCAGAGGCAGAAGTGGTCTGCGTCCAGCGAAAACATCCAGATTGGTACTCTTGTGCTCCTGAAAGAAGATAATTGTCCACCTCTCCAATGGAAGCTGGGAATCATCTCATCAGTGCATCCAGGTGACGACGGCTTAGTGCGTGTTGTGACAGTGCGTACGTCCAGTGGTGAATACAAGCGACCAATTGTAAAAGTGTGTCCCTTGCCTATTCAGTAAAGTGTAAATATATTAGTGTTATCTTGATCTATCTGTAAGTGTTTTGTAAAATCTGTCGATTTTAGGCGGGAGTTATGTTAGATCAAGAGTCTATAAGTTTTAATGTTTTAAAATAGCCTCTGTGGTTATTGGCGCGCCCGCTAAGTAGTTGCCGCGAATTACTTTGCTTCCGGCAGGTGTGAGCTTGCCAGCGTACCCACGCCAGTAGCCATTGCAGTTCAGTTCTGTTTGAGACGCCTCGATGTATAGACCGCGTTACAAGTGTTCCAATTGTGTGGGCCTTCTCGCGTTATACATTAATTCCTCAACTGTAACTCCGCGTATATTATTGCTCCTAGTGTGTAGGCAGCTGTACGTGTGAAATTCCAGAAGAAATATTGTAATCTAGAGTCAATTCAAGTGTTTCTAACCTAGAGGCCTCGTGTTGCTTACAGGCTGTGTCTAGCGTTCATTCTCCAAAGGGCGGGAGAACAGTTTTCTACAAGAACATTAATCTATCCATTCTTTATTATTATGTATAAGTGTTGTATACAAAAGTTCAGAGTTCAGGTTTCTTGAATATATATCATTGCAAATTTCCCAGGTTGAAATCTCTGTCCCAGCAACCTTACAGTCCTAGCTTTCCTATTGTTAATTAAATATAATTTGGCTTATAGCCTGGTCCTCCGAAAAACCCTTTATTATATTCCTCCTGGTTACCAGACAGAGAAAATGTTTTGTCACAGATATCACACTTGAAACACTTTTCCCCTGTATGTGTAAGCAGATGAGTTTTGAGATTACTTCTTTGAGAAAATGTTTTGGTACAGATATCACACTTGAAAGCTCTTTCTCCTGTATGTGTAAGCAGATGAGTTTTGAGGTGACTTCTTAGAGAAAATGTTTTGGTACAGACCACACACATAAAAGTTTTTTCTCCTGTATGTGCAAGCAGATGAGTTTTGAGATGACTTCTTTGGGAAAATATTTTGTTACAGATATCACAAGAGATTTTCTCTGATGTAGGAGTATGATGAAGACTCCTTTTGGAATTCGTTTTTGTAAGAGAATCATATGACTGGAACTGATTTACATTAAGCACATTCTGATTTACATATTCTCTTTCATTGGAAGGTAGGGAATTATTTTGGTCGGAAAGCAATATCTCCAAACCTTGAACTGCTTTGGAGAATGGAGACTCATTGGGTTCACACAAGTCTAAATTCTCAATTTTGTGTGGAAACGTTTTTACCAAATCGAAGGTCACAGGCCCAATTTTATGGTGTTCAATATTTCCTTTAACAAACTTATCAGAAATTTCGCCGCACGATGTCGATGGCTGTAACTTTGGAACTGTTGCAACGTTTGGATCTATAACCTCGCTTTTAATTGGGTGTGTCGCTACTAAATTGAAGGTTATGGGTATATCCTCACTCTTAACAGTATGTTCGTATTTTACACATTGTGACTGGAAGTCTTCTTGTTTTATTTCCCTTTCATCATATTGTAATGTTGCCTCAGTCTCCATTATGTGAAGTGTTTGTTTACTTACATACAAGACGGAACCATGACTTACTTTAAAACCACGCTGATCAATAGTAACTCACGACTACTTAATTGCAGGTGACACATTCCACATCTGTACAAAGATTAAGATTTGGCATTTAAAACTATTTTCCAAACAGCAGTTATGTCGAGAGTGTTAAGAATTTCTCAGTCTGTCCAAAGCATTGAGCCAAAATAATTTTCCGACATTCTGCTTCGTTATGAGTATCTCGTAGACTGTGACCAGTGTTCAATGCATTATAAACACGTCTTGTTTTATAGAAGCTCAAGTGCACTTAGGCCGGTATTCCACTATCCAATTTATTTGATCAAATCGTCTAGGAAAAAGAAAATGTTACAGACCACGTTACAGACCACAGCAAGATCATTCAGACTACATATAAAGACACGAGCAGCCGCAGCAACAAAGCAAATATTTCAAATAAAAACCATAACAAAGCTATATCTGGACACAGCAATAACTTTATTTAAAGTAAAAATTATTCCAATACTCACATATGGAATAGAAATGGAAATTAGGAAAAAGAGACCTTCAAATCATGGAAGCAGTAAAATCAAGATTCCTAAAAGCAGCCCTCGGAGTCTCCAAATACACTCGATCAAGACTGGTATACGAACTCTCCAGGGAACCGTTCCTGATGGAAGACCTGCGATTCAAATACGCGCTACCATCAACAAACAGCTGGACCATCCACATGGAGGAAAGGAAAAACCACAGATATATAGAGATAGATCGGCAATGGTGTATGCTGTACTATTGGTGGCAGTGAAGCCACGTTAATGCACGGACCGCCATATTACTACACTGTAGCAGCTGATCGAGTACAAGCCACAAGAGCGTTACAGCGATGTGAATTTTAGCATTTTAGCTAATAATGTAATTGGACTGAGGAGTATAAATACATTTTCTAAAATGGTGAATACCTATTTGATTTGATTTGATTTATTAAGTCCATCGGAACATATGCATGTTATGGGACACGTCAATATAATTACTAGACTTCAGATTTTAGGTAAAAACCTATTTTAATCCTTAAGTGATAGATGGACGAAAACTTGTATACGGATGTTTCATAAGTAACTATGCCTAAAACTAATACTTTTATAGGACCTAAAACATCCTATTTTTACGTTAGAGCCTAATATTGCCTTTTTGCTTCTTTTTCCTCTAAAATTCAAAATAAGTTATTTTTTGTCAATTCTAGAATTTATTTTCAGTTCGTACTAAATTTTTAGCTCGGAATGTATAGTACATGACACATTTGTGACGTGGTTAAATAGTAAGAAATGTTTAGTCTTCAGTAGAAAAATTCCTTGCAATTTCCACGAAAATATAGTGTTTTTCTCCCGACTTCCACATCCAGTAAAAAAAAAAAAAAAAAAACAACTTAGTTCTCTGAATCACTGATTGATACAAGGGGTTGAATATGCTAGCGTGCGTAGCTTCTGGGCGCAGGGATTAGGTTTTCACTGTTATGGTAGTAATACAGGCCCTAGTAGTGGATCTATATAATTCTGTGTACTATAGGCCTATACCTGTGTTTTATCATGATTATTGATTAATGGTGACTTTAATAAATATAATATTCTGCATTGCAATTGAGATATTTCATAAAATTGGCAACTTAACGATTTTATAAGAGACTATTTTACGATTTTTAGAACCTATTTTCCAATTTTTAGAGCCTATTTTAGGTACCTAAAACAGCATTTTTAGCGACCTAAAAGTCCGAAGTCTAATAATTACAAATACAAATATAAACTTACAGTTAAAGAAATATGTACAATATGAAAATTTCTTTACAGAGTATAAAATATAGATATTAGCAAATTATTGACTTATATTAATTTATAGCCTAAGTACCAGTTTTATAATTCAGATAAGTAAAATTATAAAAAATAAAAATACAAAAAATACAAGTACAAATACAAATACAAAGGTGCTGAGTTATCCTGTTGTTTAATTATTTATATCAATAGGTTATAAATACTGAATGATCTCTTCTAGTAATAAAAATTAATAATTAGGAATAGGATAAATACCTGTTAATGTAGTATTCAAATAGTAACTCATAATTACATGACAATGTAACATAATGAAGATAAATAAAATAAGTATAAAATTTAGAACAGGAAAAGTAGATGAAGGTTCCTCCAGCCTTAGCGAGCTCACTCCACCTACAAAACCCTAGCAACAGGGAACCAGAGTCAACCAAGCCGCTCTCCGAAAGATGGAGCCAGTCCTAACTGTTGCATGACCCTATTACCAGAATAATTCAACACCTGTCCTAGTTCTACAGTACATGGATATTTTAATGATTAAGTCATTTTTCCATAAGTCATCACTACATGAGGCCATTTGGTCCATATCATGTTTCACACTGTCACTATATGAACTCGTGGGTTTATCCGGCCGCAAATCCTCTAGCAGGATATCTGAAATCAAGATAAATAAAAAAAATTTGAAAAATAAAACTGCTTATGAATGATTGTGGTCAAAGAATTCATCCATTGAATAAAAACAGTGGCTGTGAAGAAATTCACATACCTTTCTTTTAAATTTACATAGTGCAGGTTTTCTTTAATGGATTGGGGTAAACCATTGTATAATTTGAGTCCTGTATATGTGAAGCTTTTCTCAAATAAGCTAGTTTTATGTGGTATACTCGCTAAATCATTTTTATTTCTTGTATTATAGGAATGTACCTTTGAGTTTGTTTGGAATGAAGAAAGATTAGTTTTTACAAATATAAGTGTCTCTAATATGTAGATACAGGGGAAGGGTAATATATGAAGATCTTTATATAATTGCCTGCAGCTGGCTGTGTTGTTTGCTTTCATCATTATTCTTATAGCTCTTTTTTGTAATTTAAATATAGCTTCATTGTTAGTTGAATTTCCCCAGAAGATTATTCCGTAAGTTAAGAGGGAGTGAAAGTAGGCATAATAGAGTGAGCGTACTGTGTTTAGGCTGGATACTTTCCTCACTGACCATAGCCCATAACAAATTTTACTCAAATTTTTCGAGAGGACATCAACATGCTTGAACCATTTAAGATTTTGATCAATCCATACCCCCAAGAATTTTGTTGACTCTACATAACTAATAGTTTTATCCTCATATGAGATGTTAGGAAATTCTGTATTCTTATTTTGTACATGCTGAAAGTTTATTGCAACTGTTTTCTCTTTGTTAACTATAAGTCTATTCCTTTCGAACCAGTTATGAAGTTTACTTATTGTTTCTGTCATATTAAGTCTAGCAATTTCATTGTTTTCACCTGTTAAAAGGATGCTGGTATCGTCTGCAAAAAGAGTTGTCTTTGTGTGATTTGACTGAATATCTAGATCATTAATGTAAATTAAAAACAATACCGGTCCAAGGATGGAACCTTGTGGAACCCCATACTTGATATACCTCTCACTTGACAGTACATTATTTATTATGTGTGTCCTTTCATCTTTGTGCACGATTTCTACAACTTGTTTGCGGTTTTCTAGATATGATTGGAACCATTTTAATGCTAATCCTCTTATTCCAATAGTTTGAAGTTTGTTGAGTAAGATGTTATGATCTATTACATCGAATGCTTTTGATAAGTCTACAAATAGTCCTACACTAGTGTCGTTCCTATCAATGGCCTCATATACTTCTTGAAGAAAATCAATTATCGCAGTATTTGTGGATTTTCCCTGACAAAACCCGTGTTGTATATTAGTTAGGATATTATATTTCTTTATAAATGCTATAAGTCTTGCATACATAACCTTTTCTAAGATTTTTGAGAAACCTGAGAGTAGAGATACTGGTCTATAATTCTCTATTTCCTCTTTGGATCCCTTTTTATACAGTGGTTTCACTTTTGCAATTTTTAATTCATCTGGAAACTGACCACAGCTTAATGATAGATTTGCTATGTAACTTAATGGATGTACAATGTGTCTGTGGCAGTTTTTAATAACACTGTCCGAGACCTCATCTATTCCTGCTGATTTCTTATTCTTCAATCGCTTTATAATTGATGTGATTTCATTCACTGTTACTGGATTTAAATAAATAGTATTTCGCTGTTGTGGAATATTACTGCTGTCTGAGTCTTGTGTTTGGGCAGTGAAAGTGTTACTTATGAGGTTATGTGCTATGTCTGTATAATAACTGTTGAACAATTCTGCTATTTCTTTTGGATCGGATGATATAACACCGTTGTTATTGATTTTATGGTTTTCTCCGTTTCCCTCCTTTTACCTATTTCATGCTTAATGATATTCCACATCGCTTTAGATTTATTATTTGATTGCAATATATGTTTGTCGTACTGTAGTTTCTTTGCTTCCTCTAGTACTTTATTGTATATCTTTTTATACTGTTTATAATATATTTTGAATTCTTCTGTTATATTCCCCAATTTCATAATTTTGCTGAGATATTTCAATCGTTTGCTAGATTCCTTAATGCCAGGGGTAATCCATTTATTTTTCTGTTCATGTAGTTTGGCTTTAATTTTAGGGAATGCTGTTTCATAGTAGTAACTGAAAGTTTCTAAAAATTCTGCACAAGCTGAGTGAGGCGAGTTTTTGCTATAAACATTATCCCACGATTCTTTGTCAAGTAGATAGTTTAGATACTGGATATTAGTTTCTGTATATGGTCTACTAATCCTATAATGTGAGTTTATTTTCTCTCTTTTTCTAAGGGACTCTTTAGAGTTTATCTCTATGACCTGCGCAAAGTGGTCTGAGAAACCAGTATCAATTACACTGGTTTTGTAATTCCAAGATGTTACATTAAGTATTACCTGATCAATTGCTGAACTAGTCCCATTACTTATTCTAGTTGGGGTCTCTATCACTGCCTGTAAGCCATATGAATTTAGGACTGGCGTTAGTTGATAGGTTATGGTAGTAGGCCTACTTAGAAAATCTATGTTTAGATCGCCAACTATAATAATGTTTTTATTATTATTATGTAGAGAATTAATTATGGAATCTAACCTGTTTATCAATATGTGGCAATCACTACTAGGGGATCTGTATATGCAAATTACAATTGTCTTCAACTGTGGCAGCTCCACCATACAGGCCTCAAAGTGTTCCTCAATATTTAAATTTTGAAATTTCTCATATTCTTTGGCTTCTACAGTGTTTCTAACATAAATGCATGAACCTCCACATTTCTTTCTGGTCCTACAATATTTGGCAAGTAACGAAAAATTCCCGAAATTTAAGTATTCAAACTCTTCTTCCTTTATCCAATGTTCTGTGAAGCATAATAAATCTAAGTTGGGAAATTCTTGTGATAGTAAAACCTCAAAATTTAGTTTTTTGTTTTTCAGACTTTGTACATTTTGGTGGAATATTTTTAGGCCTATAGGTTTATGCTTACCCTGAACATTTGCTGAAATATCTGCACTATGGTTTCTTACTGGCCTAAAAAATCAACACTTAGCTTTTGAGGTGGCCTCCTATTTCTTCCTGAGGTGCGAAGTCCAGATGCTCCATTATCTTGTTCCACTTCTGGTACGGGTACGCCTACTTCGTGTGTATGCCTGGCTTCATTCTCCATTACTGTACCAACAGGTGTTCCTGGTTCCTCTTCTTCCTCGGTAGGGCTAGCTCTATCTTGGACGATATCTTCATGTGGTTCATGAGGCTCCTCTTCTTGGTCTTCAACTTGCTCGGGGGTTTTCCATTTCATCTTTATAGGGCCTTTCCCCTTGTTTGATGTCCAGAACTGCATTGTGATTTCATTTGCAATTTTTCCGGCCATTTCTGCTTTCCCTCTTGAGTTCATGTGTAGTCCATGTTTCGTAAACTTACTTCTGTCCATGTGTATATCCAATACCACTACGTGATCCAGAGTTTTCAACCGTTTCTGTAGTTTCCGATTGAAGTCGCGCACTTCTGTATTTACGCGGGATTCCTTTGTTAGGTCATGTCTGTGGGGTGCTTTCATTATGATGATGTTCGTATTATTGCGCCTATTCGCAAAATCTACTATTCGCTTAATTGCGTCACTTCCGTTATTCGTGCTGATATCATTTGTGCCTCCCCAAACAATTAATGCGTCTTCCTTCGTCAGGCATGATATCTCTTCATTTGCACTGTTGACGATCTCTCGAGAAGGTGCTCCGGGTTTCACAAAGCCTGTAACTTCGCAAGATATCCTCAAGTAGTCTTTAATGTTTTCTGCACATTGTCTTGCGTGGCTGTCTCCTATTACAACTATCTTCTTTTGCCCGGTCGTTCGTGGTTTGGGAGCCTTTTTCAGCGAGTTTACGCGGGTGTTACGTCCCAATTTCATTAGTGAATTTGGTGACGGTCTGCTTTCATCTGCCAGCATACCCAATGAAGAAAACCTGTTTTTCGTCTCAATACCTTGATAGATGTGCTGCTGACCCACTGTCCATCGTGATTTCTTCATTTGTGTCCAAGCCTGTGTGTTTATGGGTACTGTAGTAGGCTGGCTGGGCGTGGCTTCATCCTGGGCTCGGGATTTCCTATCTTCTTGCAGTATTCGAATGATTTCCCACGCTGTTTTTAGTTCTTTATTCTTCTGCTCTACTTCTTTCCATCTGATGCACTTCACACAGTTAATTTCTTGATTTTCATTGCGTTTTTCCGAAAATAACGGAGAGCTATCTGCACTGCTTACTGAACCGGGCGCCATCTTGAAACTCTATTTCTTCATTCTTATTTTGGCGTGTCGCTACTAAATTGGGTATGAAGGTTATGGGTACATCCTCACACTTAACAGCATCTTCGTGTTTTATACTTTGCGAATGGAATTCCTGTTTTATTTCTCTTTCGCCATATTGTAATGTTGCCACAGTCTCCATTATGTGAAATGTTTGTTTACCTAAATACATACGAAACCATGACTTCCTTTCAATTCACACACATCAATAATAACTCACGACTATTTAATTGCAGGTGTAATTTGTACAATGATTAAGATTTGGTATTTCAAACTATTTTCCAAACAACAGTTGTGTGAAGAGTGTTACGAATCTCTCAGTCCCTCAGTCCATCCAAAGCATTGAGCCGAGATACAGTCTCTCAGTCGTCCGCCGCGATGGGTGTATAGGTAGCATACTTGCCTTCTACCCTGGCGGTCCGGGTTCGATTCCCGGCCGGGTAATGGATTTTTCAGCAACGAAAAATCCCCCGGGTTCAGGACTGGACATCACCCAGGAAAATTAAAGGCTATATTAAAAAGCCTAAATTAAAAGTGTGGTGATGACTGCTAGAAAAAGAGTAGAGTAGGGTATTCACAATAAATCTATAAAGGTCGCAGTGTTGAGAAGCCGGCAAAAGGCTTATACTACCCCCTTGTAATCTAATCTAATCTAATCAGTCTCTCAGTCAGATTGGTTCCGCCGCGACGCACGTTGGGTCCCACCAGATGACGCTCCTATCCCCGGTATGCGGCAAAGGAACTCCCCGGCAGTTGACTGACTTGTCCGTGCGTGACAATGAAAATAAATGAAATAAGTTTGAAAAAAACGAAAATAGGCACCTACCATATTACAGGAAATGCGGGAAGTGTCCTCTTCCAACATCCACACATTTTTGGCATCGTGATAGGAAATTCCGATTAATACGCATTAATTGTTCTTCCGTTATTATTGAGTTTATCTCTATCCTAATGTTTTCTTTTAGTTGTGACAACTACCGAATAACACTTTCACGTCTGTACAACACGAGAACAATGCTCAACTGCAGACTATGCAGGAATTGTTTACTTATCTGCGGGGACACAGCTGGCCGAGACGCGGGTAGTGTTGAGTCATCACAAGAGAACACGACGCGCGACAAGCGGAACCAATCTGTCTGAGACTCACTGGTATTTTTTCCAATATACTTCAAGGAAGTACTCTAGGAATCACGATGCAAGTAAAAGGGCCACCTTCACAGTCCACATAAAAGAGAGACTAGCACCCGCAATTAGAAGCATAGGTGACATCAGACACATACAAAAGATGTCAGTCAGCACAGCTATGGAACTCTTCCGGGTCAAAGTGCTACCCACTCTCACATATGGTCTAGAAATCATTTGATAATACTTAACAAAGAGACAATTACAGGAACTAGAAAGCATGAAACCAAGGTACTTGAAGAGGGTGCTTGGGATCTCAAAATTCACAAGATCAAGGTACACATATGTATTAGCCAGAGAAACCTACCTAGTAGAAGACCTGAGGATGAAAATGCTCCTGCCAAATACACCGGCATACGAAGAATTGCTGAGAGAGCTGCAGATGAAGAAGGACTCAATTGACGAGAGCTTTTACAGGACAGATGCCATGATGAATAAAGAATGGATGAGGGCAAAGTACGAGCTGAGGCACATAGTAACACGCTTCGCGGTCCACGGCTTTCATCATCGCATCTGCACCAGGAAGACTTACCATCAGACGTGTGAGGAGTGCAAATGTGAATTGTGCGGTGAACAGTGCGAAACTTATCACGCATTAACATGCAAAAATAGATCAGTGTCGCTGATTCAATTCTGCTCAGAATAGATATTCCCCTGGATTAACATTGTACCTATAATGCACATTGTGCGCAATACTACTTATTATTTCCAATATACTGCTGCGTTATGAGTATCTCGTAGACTGTTACCCGTGTTCAATGGTCTTATTATGCGCACGAGTGTGCAATCTCACATTGTCTGTCACTGAGTTTTGCAATCTGTTGCACCTTCCTGTATGATATTGCTCGCAGGCTAAATTGCAATGTTTACACGTACCATTTGCATCTGTCGTATAGTCCTGTCAATAAAGGTTAAAAAAGAAAGAAAGAAAAAAAAAACACCAAATAGAAAAAAAGTGTGTGGAACGCCACGCGACAGAAGTAAAACTTGTTTAAATTTTTATTTTTTAAATTTTTTATTATTGGATTTACTCAAATTTGCATTATTGGACTTTTTAATATTTGGTTTTTGGACTTTTTAAATTTCCGATTTTTAAATTTTGGTCTTTTTTAAATTTTCGATCTTTTAATTTTTTAATTTTTGATTTTTTTTATTGTATTTTCGGATTTTTAAATTTTGGATTTTATTATTTTTTAAATTATGGATTTTTGGATTTTTCATGTTTTAATTTTTGTTTATTAAAATTTTAGAATCTTGGATTTTTTATTTTTAAATTTTGGATCTTTTATTTTTTATTTTGGAATTTGGATTTTTTAATTTTGTGCTTGTACCGTGATTGGATTTTTAATAAATGCAACTTTAATGGTTGTGTAATATTTCTCCACTTGTTTCACGATGTAAATACACAATATACAGCTTATATATAGAACATGTCTTTAGTAGTGACTGTAAATGGTCGTGGGAAACGTGTGTGCTGCCAAAATTATCCAGAATTATAGCCTAGATACAAGTAAAACTTACTAGTAGGATCTACTTCATCTCTTAAAGTAAATTTAGATGCATAAGTGGAACTATTGGTGAGCAGCTGCGTTCATTTTGAATGAGCACTAACGTGCATAATAATAATAATAATAATAATAATAATAGTAATAATAATAATAATAATAATTTCATTTCATTTATTTATTTAGAGATGCTACAGACAATTTTTACACATTTTAGATAGTAGGCATCTTAGGATAGTAATAGAATGATTGATGATACCGGAATGATAGTGATGATGATGATTTACAATAATAATACAACTATAATAACACTAAAACAGATTTTATTATGAGTAGGATTTTTAGAGTTTAATGCATAATAGATGACATAAACAAACAGGAATTCCATAATAAGGCATCTGACTTGTGAGTATGTCAAGTCTGCAGTGTAAGCCTCATTGATCAATTTGTTTTATTGTGTGGTCAGCATGTTTAGACGTCAGCACATTCCAAGTGGTGAAATATCTCTGTTAATTTGTCCCAGACTTGATATGAGATTAGTCTGCGTTTAAAGAAACCAGCTCAGACACTTGTATTTAAAATATTTTAGCATTTAGGAATTTCTTGTTAGCGGAAAACTGGCAAGGTGTATGGCTGTTTTACCAAAAATAATGAATGATTCCTTGTCTGTCTTGTGTATGGCACACGAAGTCCTGAGTTCTCAAGAAATGATTACAATTTATATTACCGCGAGAAACATTTACTATGAAGAATGAACATGCGTAAGCTTTCACGGCCGGAGTCATCATGGTCTACAATTTCCGGGCTGTTATGCCGTGGACCTAGGTTTTTACGACCTGACGTTTCGCTCACGACTGCGGTGAGCATCCTCAGAGGCACTGCTGGAGCGACGTGCTTGTCTAGATGGCCGTTGACAGACTGAGCTCTGGTTTTGTGTTCCTCCCATATTTATACCCTGGGCCCAGGGAAACGTCAGGTCGTAAAAACCTAGGACCACGGCATAACAGCCCGGAAATTGTAGACCATGATTTACTATGAAGTTTGCATTGGATGAGTTGCGTCTTTCGTGTAATGTTTCCAGTTTTAGAAAAGCAAGAATTTGCTTATACTGCAGGTCTTGATTTTGGAAGAACTTTCTACGTATTAATGAAACAAATTTGATTTGTATACGTTCTAATTTATTGCTGTCAGGGATGGTTATACTGTTCCAAGCTACACTCGAATAGTCTAAGACACTTAGGACCAGTGATTTATAGAGAGTAATTATTGATTCCAGGCTTTTTAGATTAGTAGAAATCCCAGAGATTTGAGTGTGTTCTATGTAGGCATGAAAATATAGTTTCGAATCTAAATAAACACCCAAGTATCTGATATTGTCTGAACGTGCGATGATATTTTGGCCAAGATGACAATTATATCTAACAGGATTTGTTTTTCTACTAAAAATTACTCTGTAAGTTTTACTGGAATTGATAATCATTCTATTTGACTTAGATCAATATTGCTTTGCAATAATTTACAGCCAGAAACACTTGATATCTTTTCCAAATGCATAGATCATCAGCATAAGCTAATCTGTTACATGTTAATATACTAGATAAATCGTTAATGAAGACAATGAACAAGAAAGGGCCGATTACTGACCCCTGAGGAACCCCTTGTGGTATATTGAAGAGCTTAGAAAGGCAATTTGATATTCTGACACATGCAGTCCTATTTTGCAAGTAGCTCGTAAACCAATTTACATATTTGTTATGTAATCCTAAATGCCAGGAGATAGTTCCAGGGCATACTTCGACACAAGAGCAAGAAAGGGAGGGAACTCCAGCCGAAAAGCAGGACCGGGGAGATGAAGCACGTGTAACTGCGAGAAAGGAGCAGATCTCTGGACTTCCTACGCTGAGAAACCAACTTGAAGATATTGCAACCCCTGGAGGAAGTAATAGTACAAAGGGGAAGAAGACGGAAGTGAAGAATCCTAGGTTGAAAAAGCAGGAGGTCATCAAACCCCGAATTCTTAGGCAGTCGAACATGCGTTCGCGAAAAAAGCCCGGGCACTTACCAGATGACCGCAGAGCGGCAATAACGAGACAATAGGTCTCATCCCGCTCTCTGAGGATTGCATCATGGAACATTGAGGGTTTTAAGAAAAGAGTAGGCAGTGAAAGTTTCCTGTCTTTCATCAATGACATTGATGTCGTGTGCTTCTCCGAGACATGGTTAAAGAGCGGAGAAAATGTGGAACTTATGGAGTTTGACAGCATATTTAAAGGAAGGGAAACAAGAGGCCGGAGAGGGAGATGGCCGGGGGGAGTGTCGCTTTCATTCAGATCTGAGCTGAAGAACGCAGTTTCTAAATTAGATATTGATATGGAAGGGGTTATTGGCGTATCTTTAACTTTGGGGGGAATAAATTTCATTATCATTGGGTTATACAATCAACCAGCAGTATCGAAATATGCAAACCGAATTTTTTTTTTTTATGATCTGACCGAAAAAGTTGTGCAAGTACAAACAGACGTTCCGGGGGCAGATATTGTCGTTCTCGGTGATTTTAACGCCAGGATTGGTAGAGAAAATGTTTCTCTTGTAGGAGGTGGGAATGAGGAGGAAGAGTTACGCGGTGGTCAAAGAAATAGTAAAGATCGAACCGTTAATGCAGAGGGAAGGCAGCTACTAGCTTTTTGTGATGCTTTTTCATTAGAAATCTTGAACGGAAAATATGGTCATGATCTAGAAGGGGAACTCACTTATATATGTGAAAATGGTGGAAGTGTGATTGATTTTATTTTGGTAAGTCAAGGTTTAATAGAGAAAATAAGGGATTTTTGGGTTGGGGACCGCTTGGAATCGCATCACTGTCCTATAGTATTGGATCTAGATGTAGGAAAAGAATCTGACATACATATTGACGAGGGGGAAGGACGGTTGGGGGGGAAAGTGGTATGTAGATTTGGGTGGCGGTCGGATAAAGCGGAAATGTTTCTTAACGTTTTAAGAGACGAGCTAAGGGGGAAAAACATCGAAACGGTGGAACTTCTGACGGAAGCAATAATTAAAGCTGCTGCAGGGATGAAGTGCCGAACAAACAAGAAGAATAGGCGATCAGTGGGGTGGTATGACCAAGACTGTAGAACCGCAAAGAAACGAGCATTAGTAGCCTTGAAACAGTTTAGATGGGAGAATACTGAAGATCGAAGGACAGTGTATACTCATGCTAGAAAGGAATATAAAGTGATTTTAAGGGAGAAAAGAAGTAATTGGGAAGACAAAATGGTTAAAGAAATTCGGGAGGTCGCTTCGAGGGGAGATAACGCTATGGTTTGGCGACTGGTTAAAGATATAAAGGGTAATCGTCAGACAATTAGTGAAATATCTCCGGAAAAATGGCTTCAACATTTCATAGGAGTTTTCGGTGGTGGGGAATGGGGGGCGGTAAGAACAATTGAGATTCAAAGGCGGGATTGGCTGGAAGTACCAATGTTGGATGAAGATATTACTATACAGGAGGTCATAAGGGCAATTAAAGGATTGAAAAGTGGGAAGGCTCCGGGTTCTGATGGGTTACCGCCTGAAGTATTTAAAGCCGCTGCAAGTGTTAATGAATTTGGTTTGGTGATGCTCCAGATTTTCGAGAAAACGTTTCGTGGTGGGAATTATCCTCAGTGTTGGGGCAAGGGAATAATTCAGCCAATTTATAAGGGAAATGGACCAAAGAGAATTCCGGACAGTTATAGGGGAGTCACTCTGTTACCTATTATGGAGAAAATATATTGCAGAATACTGTATAGCAGACTTAAGGACTGGTCAACGGAATTTAGTAAACTTTCAAAATTTCAATTTGGCTTTAGAAAAGGACATAGTACCATAGATGGAGTATTTATTCTGGACACATTACGTGGGAGACAAATATCATTAAAACGTGGAAAACTGCATTGTGCCTTTGTAGATCTGAAGAAGGCGTTTGACTCAATTAATCGTGAGGCGTTATGGCATAAATTGTGGGTGAAAGGGATATCGCGGAAGATGATTGTAGCATTGCAGGCGATTTATAAAAATGTGGAATTTTGTGTAAAGCACGACAGTACAAGGGTATCGGAAAGTTTTGTCAGCAAGATGGGGGTGAGGCAGGGTTGTATTTTGTCTCCTTTTTTATTTAATATGTTTATAGACGATATTGTTGATGTAATGGGACAGATACATATGGAAGCACCTGAGGTGGGGAATGTACATGTTCCTGTGCTTTTATACGCAGATGACATGGTGTTATGTTCAACGACGATTCACGGACTACAACTGGGACTAGACAGGCTTCAAACTTACTGCGAGGAATGGTCACTTACTGTTAATACAAAAAAGACTAAGACTATGACCTTTAAGAACGGATCAGTTTATAGGAGGGAAGAGACATGGACGTATGCGGGACAATCTTTGGATAACGTGAAGAACTTCGTGTATTTAGGATTGACGCTTACTATGAACGAACGATGGGCAAAGCATATTGAGGTGACGAAACATAAAGCGGGACTGAAATCAGGTGAAACTCTTCGGATACGTAGTAAAATTCCAGACATGCCAATAGGTGTTTTGGAAACTCTGTACGGGGCAATAGTGAGATCGAAGATGACTTATGGGGCTGAGATATGGGGTTGGGAAGAAACAGGGAATCTAGATCAGGTCAGGACGCGTTTTTTGAAAGGGATTTTGGGGGTAGGGAGGGGTACTGCAAACTGTGGCATTATGAGAGAGTTTGGAGCGCATAGTGAGACTATAGAGTGTAAAATTAGGGCGGTGAAATATTGGTTACAACTTATGCTGGGGGATCAGTCTCTAATTAGAGCAATATGTTATCAAGAACAGCTAAGAATAGGAGGAAATACATGGGCTTCCAAATTAAGAAAGGGATTAGAAACAATTGGGATGGGATACGTTTGGATGGATGGGCAGGGAAATAGGAGAAGTGTGTGGAGGAAGGTTAAGAACCGTTTAAAGGATATTGATAGACAACAGACAAATGCACAATGTCAGACTATGGTTTCACTTGAATTACAATCGCGGTTAAAATTGGAGTGGGGGAAGGAGCACTACATAGGAAAAGGATCTAAAGTCAGTAAACTAGGCCTCGCTTGGATTAGACTCGGTGCTTGGAGAATGATTAAGATCATAAATGAAAACGGAATGGGAGTTTGTCCATTATGTAAGGGGGAAGAATCATGGTTTCATATTTTGGCGAATTGTGAAGGTTTGGAAAATTGGAGGGGAAAATATTTACCATTATCTTTTATGGAATCCAATAGGGATCAACGGAAATGTTTGGAGTTACTGACGGGAAAAAACGTTCAGGAAGGCATTGGGAAGTTTTTAATGAAGGCGAGACAGCTCAGGTTTGAAAAAGCGACGAATTGGAGAGCGGGTGTGGAGGGTGAGGAATAGATTTTGTTTGTTTGTGTTATTTTGTATTTATATTATTTGTTCTTTTTTGTGTGTTTTTTGCTTAAGCATGTACGGTCCATGCGGACCCATGCGACTGTTTACATCGGAATTTGTAAAAAGTTATATGTTGTAATAAACACTTACACATGTAATCCTAAATTGATCAGTTTCTGCAATAGTAAATCATTATTTACGACATCGAAAGCTCGACTTAGGAAAAAAAAAAAAAATAGCGTCTGATTGGGACTATGTGCAATTTTCTTTAACTATGTCATTAAGGAAAGTAACAACGTTGCTTGTGGTTGATTTATTTTTAGTGAAACCATGTTGGAAGTCATGTAGTTTACTTTTGCAGAAGAATGAGACGTGATTATTGATAACTGACTCAAAAATTTTACTAAAAGTATCCAGTCGAGATATTGGTCGAATTACATTACTTCCTTACTTTTACCTTTCTTATGAACTGGCCTGATAGCACAGTTTTTCCACAGGGATGGAAAAGTTTCTGTTTTAATTGATCGATTAAAAATATAAGTCAGGACTGGTGATAATATCGGAGCACATCCCTTCACAATAAAGCTTGGAATTTGTCCTGGCCCACTAGTCTTGGATGCTCTGAGATTTCTTATCGATGGCAGGACATCTAATTTTGAAATAGACGGGACATATAAACAATCTGAAATGTTAGTTTGGAGTTGAGGTACAGGCGCTGTTAAAATTGGTTTATTCATAGACTCAAAATGCTCTGCAAAAATATTCACTGGAGTCGTAGGCTCAGTGATGATGGAATTGTTTACTTATCTTGAAGGGAGGGGCCACTTTTATTTCTTAATTTTGAGACATAGCTCCAAAATTTAGTTGGGTTTGTCCTTAGCTCATTGTCAATTGATTTGTACTAGGGCTGAAAGTCGATTAAAATTTCTAATCTAATTAACGCTTGACTTTAATCGATTACTCGACCGATTAATCGACTGATTAATTGACAAACAGTTCGGTATTTTAAACGAAACCAAAGTGTACATTTAATATTGTTTTACACGTTTAATAACTACTACAGTACAGTTAATCAGAAGAAATCCTGAATGATTAATTATATAAATATAATTTTGATCGACGATTAAATGTTTAATCGATTAATCGGCTAGATTAATCGATACAGCCCTAATTTGTATCACTTTTGTCTATCAGAGTTAACAGTAATTTTTACTAATCTACGATAATTTGATAGTAATGGTCAGAGGAGTGCTTTTTGTACAGTCGATAAAAATGTTTATTTTTCCTTATATATAGTATAAGCTCCCTCGAAAACCAGGCAGGATATTTTTATTTTAAAACAGCAGTTTCAGGAATTGATTTGTTAATAGCGTCCTTAACTAAATATGTAAGATTTTCTACAGCAGTGTCAGGTGATGTCTGATTATAGACGATCGATCAGTCTGATTGATCTAAGGTGCTGTGTAGTTTAAGATAGTCGCCTTGATGGTAGCATAAAGCCTTTACTGAAGTTTGTGTCTAGTCTAGTGTGTTTACTTGATGTTTTAAGTTTATGAAGCTGGGGGGATGAGGGATATCAATATTTACCAGAGCATAATCAGCTACACCCTCCTTAGGAATAGCACCCCTACGGAGCGTCCCTAGCTATCCCTGCACTGCAGAAGGCCTTGGCCCTTAATGGGATGTTACAGGCTAATTTTATATATTTATTTAATCAGCTTCTGATACCGTGGTTTCATCCATGTTAGTAAAGACTAAATCTAATAAGTTGTTGCTAGGCACGGAGTCATTAATTTGGTACAGATTTAGGAAGGAACAAGCGTGATGTACTGTTTCACCTTTAACGGCTTTAACTTTATGATAGTGGTATAAGTTAGTTGAATCACCAGAATTCCATTTGAAACCTGGTATATTCAGATCAATATTGTCTGATAATTGTTGCAGTCTAGATTGTTTTCTAGAAATAGGAAATATTATTGAAATGCAGCAGTAGGCCTACTGGTATTAGGTGAGAAATAATGACAACCAATAAGAATTGGCTGGTCGTTTTTACATGAAATTTCAATCCAGACACATTCTTCAGTTTGTTCTAAATCTGGTCTTCGTTTATGCCTGGTAACCGGAGTCAATTTTTTTTCATTGGTAACACGTCAAATAGGCCTACGCTATATTTATATTTAATACAACATTTCCGATGACAGGTGGAACATTAATTTTTATATTATGATGGGGCATCACTGGGGGCCCCCATAGTAAGTGGGGCCCAGTGCAACGCCTTGTTCTGACTCTCTCATTAATTTATGGTTAATTAAGGTTGCTTTATACTAAGGATTTTTTTTATACGATACTATTTTTAACTAGTTAGGTTAGCAGAATTTATTTTTTACTTGTTAAATGTATAATTTCTTATTAAATGTTTACTGGCATTTATCTCTTTACAGGACTGCATGAATTTAAATCAAAAATGTCCAATGAAGCATGCGGACAATCCCAAGAGGGCAAAGATCTTTATCTCTCAGCGCAGCGCAAATAGGAGGCAGGATTAATCATATGCAAAAATATCACCATTAAATAATTAATAATAGTGTTCATAACATGAAAGTTTAAATTACATTTGTTATAAACAACATTTATAATGTAGTTCTTGAAATGACCCTATGGCCAAATATGAAACACTGAACAATAAAAGAACTGAATATCAGTTCATTCACAAATTAACTAGTTAGGAACTAATAAGGTTCCTGTATAATTTCATTACATCTCAGTGTAAAGAAAAAACACCAAAACATATGTAAAAATATTATTTACTAAAGTACAATAAATATTAATAAATATCAAAACCCTCATTTATACTGTTCGTTAATGGCCATGTATATACCTAATTCCTATTCCAGAATTTCTTCCATATGTAATGATAATTTTGTCAATAACCTAACAGGGAAAATATTCATAATAAGCAACAGAATATTCAATCTTAAGAGACCATAGAATATATATACCTTTTTGGACAATCCATAATTATCCAAAAACCTTGGGATGCAAAACACTAACTACTAAAGCTAAAGAAATCTAAAGAAGAAGTTAATTTTGAATAACCAGATAAATAAATATTAAGCAGCATATATAATCTTGAAGGCTCAATGCATTAAGAAATAAACCAAAAACAATTTGGAATAAGCTAAGATTATTAAATAGAATTATTAATTACGTTTACTAGTTAGAAACGCGAAATATATATAATCAAATAATGTGAAATCAGAAAGACCAATCAAAACCAAATTTATTATGAGAGAAAAATAATTATAGACAAAAACTATGAAATAATATTCACACCAAAAGAAAACCTGAACTATAGGAGAACACCTTTAGAAAGGACACAAGCAGCTAGATAATCATACATGTAATAAAAAAAAAATTGAAGTAATATCTGTAACTGGCTGTTACCAGCAGAAGTGAAGAAATATGAATTCTAGAATATTTTTGTTATCAAGAATATTAATGAAAAAATGGTTTTATATATATATAAGATCACATAGCAGGGACAATCCAATATATTTCCTTTTTTTTAATACAAAATAAAAAAAAGACTGATTAAGACCTGAGAACTAACTGAAAGTTATAAGTTAGGAAACTGGAACCTAACAGTGAATATTGTTGGATTGTACATCCATACTGTAATTTAAATACAGGTTGTGTTATATTTTGTTTCTTTATACAGTTTGTAATGTTGGCAACAGAGACTACTATGTTTTGTTTTTAAGTCTCTGTGCAAGATGTCTGCCATTTCCGTTTGTGTGTGACACATCACTCTGTCTTCCGACCATGTGGTGTAAAGGTGCAAGAAGTAATAAATGCTCCTATACATGAAGTGTATCCATGTGTATCATTGTAATAAATGTACATCCACTCCAAGAATCCATCAAATATAACCTAATAAATAAGATTAATCAATACTAGGCCAATGTTATAAGTGTTCTGCAGCTTTGTAGAACTGAAAAACTGAAGAATTAACACAAATTCCCAATGCATCGATTCCCCAACAAAAACATAATTTTATTATAAACCAACTAGCAGCCCTTTTATTTTTTTTAGCTAAAATTCAGTTTAAACGGGAATGTATATAATTTAAAGAGAAACAGATAATATAAGAAATCTGGATAAATTTTCTTTAAGAGAAAAACCAGCAAAATTTAATTGGTTAATTAAAACCCAAAACCAGGAAATATGTCAGTGGAGCAATTCAAATATGGCTACCACGACAAATAATGTAGAAATGCCCACTGAAGGTGAACGCTAAATATACATCAGGAAAAATGAGATTCCTGATAAAATTTAAACTACGCTGAATACATGAAAAATATACTAAGATTACATTAATTGTTTGACAGCATGAACTCAACCTGTACCAGGCAATTATCTATATTTAAATCTGGGAGGCGTTGCCACAGGATATTACGAAATGACCTAGTACATGAGGTCAATCACATTAATACTGATAGAAAATACTAGTTGGAATGCAACCAGGAAGTAACAAAATATCTTGTAAGAGACTTTAAATGAGAAATTCCCTAATTGGCCCATAGTGAAAGTTTAAGTTACTTTAGCCAATAACAAATCCTCTTTAACCAAGACATGGGTAATTTGCATATAGAATGTTAGACATTCTATTTGATAACGAGTTGCTGTTCTCTTTCTTAGAAATCTGTAAGCATTACAGCATGAATTTACTTATGTGCGGAAGGCACAGAATGTATGTATATTAAGAATTCATAGTGATATATATCGCTACTCACACACTGACCGAAGGAAATCAACAGCACTGCAGGGCACTACCACACTACTCAAAGCTCTCAGCTGGTCTAGTCCTCCCACACAGAACCGAGTATTGCCACAATCGAGCACATGAGGGCGACACAATCACTAAGAACGTCAGCAAAAGTGGTCAGAGGTAGAGGAACCACGGTCAATTCAAACCAATGTTACACCGGGGCAGATCTTCATCTCGAGATGTAGATTGGACAAAACCACAAAATGCTTTCCAGCTATGGGTATAATATCCTACAACCACCTGCGGCCTGTGTTAGAACCATGCCAATATCAAGATTTAGAACAGGTATGGTCCAGCACTCTACTACGATTCCACGCGCCTTGTTGCGATGGTTATGCGGGCTCTTGGTTGGAAACCAACTCTCCCATTGGCTGGCAGCCATTTTCCCAAAGGCTTCTCCAGTGCTACCAATAATTCTATATACGCATGCTTTCCATTTAGTTATATGGTTAGGTTCTCCCCGTTAATTTATGATGAGTACCGCACTCCAAGCTCCCGGTGTGAAGGGGGTCTGATGGAAGCTTGGAAGGGGATCCAGTAGCACAGCCCCTGGCGGGGGTTGGGGGCAAAGACCCCAATACAGAAAAACAGGAGGGAAATCTGGGACATATGAAGTTACGTATACGATACCTCGGCCTCGATACAGACTGAGCCATTGAGACTGGGTTTTTACGATTAGGTTTCCAGTATTGGATTATCAGCACGTGACCGATTGCGTGAAAACAGAACATCGGCCAGACATGGAGATTCTTATTTTGACAGCAGTTCCCAGTGCCATTTTAGGTTAATTTTGTTCCTATTTCTTCACGATTTTAGTTATGTTTAGGACCTTCTAACAAATAAATGCAGCATATAAATGTAATCTATGGGTTTTAAAGGATGATAGGTAACATCAAATTTGGTCGTTTCCCATGCTTTTAAAATGAAAATATCACTAATAGTAGAGAGCTGGACCATCCCCTTTAGAAATTTTGTAAATTGCAGGTTAACTGCTATTCAATTAGTGAGTACTTTGAGTATAACTTTGTGATTGACTGATATAGCATATTTACTCTCTAATTTTACTTAATTGTAATCTTTCATTTTCATTAGAGTAAGCCAATTAATACAATGTATTGGAATGGCTGAATAAATTTATTATTATGTGAAAAATAAATATGCAAATTCTCATGTAAACACCATTAACCACTTTTTAGATATTGAGGTCCAATGCAGTCTCAATTGCCTCCTTCACCCTATGTATACGCAGATGAGTTTTGAGGTGACTTCTTTGAGAAAATGTTTTGTTACATACATCACACTTGAAAGCTCTTTCCCCTGTATGTATAAGCAGATGAGTTTTGAGATGACCTCTTTGAGAAAATGTTTTGTTACAGACACCACATTTGAAAGGTCTTTCCCCTGTATGTGTAACCAGATGAGTTTTGAGATAACTTCTTTGGGAAAATGTTTTGTTACAGACATGACACTGCAAAGCTTTTTCTCCTGTATGTGTAAACATGTGAACTTTGAGATGATCATTACGAGAAAAAGTTTTCTTACAAACATCACACTTGATAGCTCTTTCCCCTGTATGTGTAAGCAGATGAGTTTTGAGATAACTTTTTTGGGAAAATGTTTTGTTACAGACATCACACTGGAAAGCTTTTTTTCCAGTATGGGTAAACATATGAGCGTTCAGATGATCTCTACGAGAAAAAGTTTTCTTACAAACATCACACTTTAAAGCTTTTTCCCCTGTATGTGTAAGCAGATGAGTTCTGAGACTACCTCTTTGAGAAAATGCTTTGCTACAGACATCACACGAAAAAGCTCTTTCCCCTGTATGTGTAAGCAGATGAATTCTGAGACTACCTCTTTGAGAAAATGTTTTGTTACAGACATCACACTTGAAAGTTTTTTCTCCTGTATGTGTAAGCAGATGAGTTTTGAGATGACTTCTTTGGGAAAATGTTTTGTTACAGACATTGCAAGAGATTTTCTCCGTTGTACGAGTAAGATGAAAACTTCTTTTGGAAGTAGTTTTTGTACTAGAAGATAACCCCTGGTTTTCATATTCTCTTTCTTTTGAAGGTAGGGAATTATTTTGGTCGGAAAGCAATATCTCCAAACCTTGAACTGTGTTGGATAGTGGAGACTCATTGTATTCACACAAGTCCAAATTCTCAATTTTGTGTGGACACGTTTTTACCAAATCGAAGGTCTCAGTCCTACTTTTTTGGTGTTCAATATGTCCTTTCACAAACGTATCAGAAATTTCGCCGGATGATGTCGATTTCTGTAACTTCGGAATTGTTGCAACATTTGAGTCTATATCCTCACTTTTAATTTGGTGTGTCGCTACTGAATTGAAGGTTATGGGTGTATCTTCACACTTGATAGTATGTTCGTATTTTACACATTGCGATTGGAAGTCTTCTTGTTTTATTTCCGTTTCATCATATTGTAATGTTGCCACAGTCTCCATTATGTGAAGTGTTTGTTTACCTAAATACAAGACAGAACCAAGACTTACTTTAAACCCACACACATCAATGGTAACTCACTACTATTTACTTGCAGGTGTAACATTCCATATTTGTACAATGATTACAAATACCTTGGGGTCACCCTCTAAACAACACTCAAGTCGTTCCAGATACACATACAAGAAAGGGCAATAGCAGCCACAAAAGCCATCTACGACATTAAACTACTCTCAAGAATATCACTAACCACAGCAACAGCACTCTTCGAAGCAAAAATACTACCAATATTGACCTATGGCATACACCTAGTGTGGGAAAAACTTTCGGCAAGAGACCTAAAGACAATGGAAAGGGTAAAGGCCCGTTTCCTAAAAGCAGCTCTAGGGCTGTCAAAATTCTCGCCCTCAAGGCTCTCCTATGAACTAGCCAAAGAACCCTTCCTGAAGGAGGACCTTCGCTTCAAACGACAACTTCCATCCACCGCCAATTGGATGATAGTGCTGGAGGAAAGAAGAAAAAAGAGAAATGAGATATGGCCGGAATTTTACACCCATTGAGCTCTATTACATACTGGAGGTAGCACTGCATGATGAAAAATCGTGACGGCAGAGTTCGCGGTCCGCCATGAAAGTGAACGTATACTTTAGCTCCTATCCCGTATCTCCTCCTAACAAACTCATGTGTATTAATGGAATTATGACGATGTATTGGCGTTTTTAAAACACTTTTATGAATGAAACGTTTCAATACAAACTACTAGTAGTAGTAGTCCTTCGAGTCTGGGTTTAGACTCCTGGTGATCCTTATTTGGATTTACTAGGCATTTAAAATTAATAAAGGAGTGGTTTGCCATTGCCTTCTCCCGTGCTTAGTGGACGTTTGTGCGTTCCCTGTTCCTGGTTCTCACTTCTGTCAATTTCCGCCATTCTTTCCTATCCTTTACAATGTGGGAAATGGCTTCCCAACTTAAATTGACGGTTTTCTTCACATCATCTATCCAATGTGTTCGAGGTTTTCCTTGTTTCCTAGATCCTTCGACAAGTCCAATCATGATGTCGTGTTCCAATGATCCTTGATTTCTCATGACATGCCCAAAGTACTGAAGCTTCCTTTTAACTACCATGGCTTCCAGCGACCTTGTGGGTTTTATGTCTTCCAGGACCGACTTGTTAGTCCTTTTCTCTGTCCAAGAAATTCTCAGGAGTTTGCGCCACGTCCAGAGTTCGAATGCATCAATTCTTTTCCGGTCTCTTCTCAAAACAGTCCAACTCTCCGAACCATATGTAACGGTGGGGAACACCAACGTTTCAATTAGTTTGACTTTCAATGGCACACTAATATCCTTGTCTTTTATGATTTTGTCCAATTTAGTCACTGCTGTTCTTCCTATTGATATTCTTCTATTAATCTCTTTCCGACTGTAACCATCTTTCGTTATCAAGGATCCCAGAAAATTGTATTCGTTTTTTACTTCTATTTCAGTCCCGTCAATTTGAAATTTTCTTATCATTCCTGTGGTCATTATTTTGGTCTTGTTCAAATTGAGCATGAGTCCTGCCTTTTCACTTTCTTCTTTCAATTTCCTCAGCAGATCTTTCATTTCATCTTCATCCTCTGTGAGTATGGTCGTATCATCTGCGTATCTTAAATTTTTTATCATCCTTCCACCAATTCTGACTCCTTGACTTTCTTCAAATATGGCTCTTCTTATGATTTGCTCACTATACATATTGAAAAGGCATGGGGATAGTATACAACCTTGTCTTAAACCTTTGGAAATTCCAAACCATTGTGTATCTCCGTATGATGTTCGTACTCTTGCTTCTTGAAAGTTATATAAGCTCTTCAGCAGTGTGATTAGATGTTCTGGCACTCCCATGCTTCTCAAGGTGTCCCACATTCTACTATGCTCAATGCAGTCAAACGCTTTGCTATAATCAATAAAGCATAAAAATATTGTTTTCCCATATTCTGCTGCCCTCTCTAAGATCCATTTTACTTTTGCAATCTGATCTCTTGTTCCCTTGCCCCTTTTGAAGCCAGTTTGCTCTTCTGCTACTTCTCTTTCTATGTATATCGCCAGTCTATTTTGTATTATCCTCAGCAATACCTTGCTAGCATGCGGAATCAAAGCAATTGTTCTGTAGTTAGAGCATAAACTGAGATCCCCTTTCTTTGGGAGTGGTAGAAATATAGATCTTTTCCATTCCTGAGGCCATTCACAACTATTCCAAATCTGATTACAGAGAGCTGTCAACACTTTGATTGCTACTTCTCCTCCTTCTTTGATCAGTTCAATGGGTAACTCGTCTACCCCAGTTGCTTTATTTACCGCTATGTGCTTTAAAGCTTCTTTAACCTCAGATTCCATCACCATTGGTTCCAGAGAGTAAGGCAGATCATTAAAATCCACTGCTTTTGTGGGATCTGTCTTGTACAATTCTTTAGTATATTCTTCCCATCTTTTTATTATCTCTTCTCTTTCAATCTGTTCTATCCCTTCTTTATTTTTCAGTGTTCCTGTACCTATGACTGGTTTTCCTGTTATTTCTCTTATTCCTTTGTATAAGTCTCTTGTTCTACCCTTCCTGTTTAGTTCTTCTAGGACACCACATTTTTCCTTTAGATACTTACTTTTATCTTTCCTTATTCTTCTTTGTATCTCGCTGTTTAGTTTCCTAGTCTCAATCAAGTTCCCTTCTATTTTTCTTTTGCGTCTTTCTTCTACTGCTTTTAGTGTGTCCTGGGATATCCAGTGTGGTCCCCTTTTCTTCTCTTTGATAGGTATAGTACGTCTGGATACTGTTTTGAAAGTATTTTTAATGCTTTCCCACAGTTCTTCTGAGTTTTCTTGTTGCAGGTTTATTTTACCAAGTTCCTCTTGTATTTGACACTTGTATTCGTTTGGAATGTTGGTTAGTTCTGGTTTCCACCGACTTTCTGTTTTTTGTGTCTTCTTCAACTTCATTTTAAGTTCTGCGATCAGTAGCTCATGATCAGAGCCACAGTCGGCATCAGGTCTTGTTTTTACTGACCGTATTGAGCTCTTCCAGCGTTTCCTACCAATTATATAATCAATTTGATTTCTGTACTTTCTATCTGGTGATGTCCACGTATAAAGCCTGCGATTTGGCATTTCAAAATATGTATTCGCCAAGAATAGAGAATTTTCTTCACATAGTTCCAGCAGTTGTTCCCCAGCTTCATTTCTTGTGCCCAGACCGAATTTCCCGACTGTTCCTGCTACTTCTCCTTTCCCAATTTTAGCATTCCAGTCGCCCATGATGATAAGCAAGTCTTTAGCTGGTATCTCCTTTATAGTGTCATTTACTATACTGTAAAAGTTTTCTCTTATTGTTTTGTCTGTGACAGCTGTCGGAGCATATATCTGCATACAAGTTATGTTGATTGGTCTTGCACCTATTCTTATATACATAATTCTGTCATTCACTGCCTTATATCCTATTATTGAATTTTCAACTTCCTTATTTATAATAAATCCCACCCCGTTCTCTTTGTAAGTGCTATGCCCTGAGAACATAATTGTATGTTCCTCGCTTCTAAAATGACCACTCCCTATCCATTTCATTTCGGAAATACCTAAAATGTCTATATCCATGCGATTCATTTCTTTCTTAACAATACTCAGTTTTCCCTCATACATACTCCTTACATTCCAAGTTGCTAATCTATAAAACTTTCTTCTTTTTCTTTTCTCTTTGTCTCTCCGTTTTGTTTTGTTCTTGCTATTTCTACCTTTACTTCTCTTCATCCAGGTTGGCTCCTCCAAACTGCCTGTATCTCCTGTAACTGAAACGAAATGGCCGCATAATAGCACCTCTTACTTAATGCTTTTTAAGTACATAACAAAACTAACTTCATATCGTAATGGTTTGGTAAAAATATTTCTTTAATCTCAATCAGGCGTGCATGTACATTGGTAAACAGTTGCAAACACTCGCATTTTAAATATTAAAATAACTTCACAATAGGCCTTCATTTTGCGATATTATGCTTGATTTCGACATATAAAGAGAATAGACAAAATCTGTTCTAAGTACTTTGGAAATGTATAAACTGTGACCTTCAACTGTACCGTTACTGTACTGGATACAATTTACATTATTTATTTATTTTGTTAATAATTCCTGTAGATTAGTGCAAAGGGAAGCCACTGAAATTAAATTTCAAAATACTTTAAGTCAGTAGGCCTACATAGAAGTTCCATTTCTTCAAATCTGAAATTTAATTAGCCATGCTATTTATCTTCTTGTTCTTGCGACAGACAATAGTCTGTAGCCTTTTGTTCTTTCTCAATTCTGTTTTGATAGGAGATGGTGGGAGATCATCTGTGTGTGTCTGTTTATCTATTTTCGTATAATTTTCAGCGAGGTCTTATCCAAAAACATCTGCTTCCTCTTATTTCTGCAATTAAAAACTAGCATGAAAAATTTAGGCCTACATGCATAAGAATACTATGTTTACATGACTGATATATTGCATAATTTATATTCCTACGTGGTACCTAAAGTAGGCCTACTACTAACCACAATACGAACCAGAGGCGTAACGAGGGGGTTTGGGGGTTTGAACCCCACCCATTGATTAAAAAAAGGAAAATTGTACAATTTTTTTAATTCTGCTTATAAATTGCTTAATACGAGTATAAAGCGTGGGAAGCTTAAAGCTCGTTATTGTGCATCTTAATTTTTAAAACTTTCCGGGGGAGGACCCCCTCTCCCCCAGGGGGGTATTCCACACCCCACAGATGTTGTAACCCCCCCCCATATGGTCGTCCTGTTTACGCCTATATGTTACGCACCAGTTGTCTTTTTGGAACAATAATTTTTTCAAGGTGTCCTGGAAAATTGAAGACTGATGGTACAGCATCTTTAGTAATTTTACAAGTGCACCAGACCTTGACTGATAGCAATCAGGTGTAAAGTGTCTGCTGCTTAATGTACTGTACGCTGTGGGTGACAAATATTCTCTGCGCATTGCTTGAACCCACTTCTTCGCAATATCAGGCCAAGAAAATGGAAACATGTACAAACAGGCGAGAAAAAGACAAGCGTTCGTGGCTATGCTACGCATGAGGCCAAGTCAGATTTGGCCAGTATCCTCAAATGTTCCAAACAAAAATAACCTACTTGTGAAACTTAAGTCCACTTCCATTTCTCTGGAGCTCTGTGTAGCCATATACCACGCAATATTTGACCATTTTGTCATGAAAAATAACAAAAACAAATTCATAAATATATGTTTACCATAGGAAGCACACTTCACCAATACGTACGGTGTAGCCAACTTAACAACAAGTGAACGTCACGATTTATGCAATTCCAAAGCACAGCTGTTGTGTATCCTGTTTATATAATGAGATCACTGTTTACACCACGGAGGCCATGTTAAACAGATCATGGGCAAATACCACTGCCTTCTAAACTGTATTACTCGTGTATACACTGCCTGTCCTATACGGCTAATTTCGCGTACTCGGCGACATAACAGATGGCAGCACCTTTCACACCCAGATTGCTTCTTTGTTTTTGCTACGACATTGTTGATTATGTAGTGCTGTCTCGTAATATAGCATAAACTGAATGTTTAAACTTGTATTATTCTAGGTACCGGTACTTAATTACTATGAATAAAATTTTGTAAAATAATAATTATAAAATTTACTATCAATACGTCTAATTAATTTATATTTATTTTAATTATTGCTCCAAAATTCCATTTCAAGGTAAGTGTCATATACTGGAATAATATTATGTTCTAAACAAATAACACAAGTATCTGTGTCTGTTTAATGCTTATTTTGACGCAGGAAACGCATAGAAGCAATGTACGGTAATGTATAGGGCAATGCCTTCTAGACTCTGTTACTCGTGTATTCTCGAGACGGGAGTTGTATAGTTGGCGGCAACGAGCTAGAATAGAGATTATAGAGTGGCTGTTGTGTCCTTTACAGCGCTCTGGGTGGTGTCTTCGTGAAACATAGCCGCCATGTTTTCTACTACCTGTTACTCGTATCGTCTGCTATCTCTATATGTATTTTGATTGCATTTGTGTGGATACTTTTGGTAAAAAATATGCCTGCTTGTTTACCGCTTCGGAACCAGATGATGAATCTCATTATGCCTCACTTCTTAAACTAATTTTGAAACTGTTTTTCACCTGTAGATTACATGACTTCTGCAGGAACAGGTCTGAGCAAAGAGGAAAGCAACTGAGGCAGATGTTTACAAAATTAATATTGTTCAAAGGACAGTAAGTTTGAAATAATTTCTAGGCATCTATAAGATTGTACAGATATAAATGTTACCGCCAAGAATCCCGTCACTGTTTAAATATTTTAAGAGTGTGTGAAATTGAAAATTTTTGAAATGAAATTTCTTTAGCCGCGATAGGGGTAGATCGAGAGCTTGTGTGACGCTCAAAATCGTCACGAAATTAGTGTTACGCTCAAGATCGTCACGAAATTAGTGAGGTGTGACGGAACGGACTGCACAGAAAACAATCAACTCAAAGATTAGGCTTATCCAAAATTTTTAAAAATAAAAAAATTCAAAATTTAAAAATCTAAAAATTTAAAATTAATAAATCGAAAATCCAAATTTAAAAAATCCCAAAAATAAAAAATTAAAAGATTCAAAAATTAAAAAAAACAAAAATTACAAAACAAGAATTCCAAAATTAAGAAATTAAAAGATCCAAAATTTAAAAAATCCAAAAATCCAAAATTAAAAAAAATTAAAAATCCAAAAATTAAAAATTTAAAGATCTAAAATTTAAAAAATCCAAAATTAAAAAATCCACTATTCTAAAATTAAAAAAATTAAAAAATAAAAAATCCAAAAGTAAAAAAGTCCAGCAATCCAAAATTGAAAAAATTAAATAGTCCAAAAGTGAAAAAATCAAAAAGTTTCACTTTTGTCGCGTGGCGTTCCACACACACTTCTTTTTTGTATCTTGTCAACAAACGTAGGCCTATTTTTCTCATGTCTTCTTTTTATTTATTCTTCTGCACCACCGAGTGATAAAATATTCAGTTCTTTGAAGACTGGTTTGGTCTGAGTGTGAATGGCACACTTAAATTTAGCAATTTCCGCAAGGCCTAATATGGCGTCTACTATATTGTAAATTATTCTGAGTAGGCCTATTGCATTACTACATTATTTTCTGAACTGGAGTTTCTGAAGTTTTTTTTTATTATTTATTCACTGTGTTTCGAATTTTTTCTCTAGTACAATAGCCTACCAATGGGTTTTCTCAACTCTTACGCCTAGTATTTCGAGCCAACATGATTTATATTATTTTACGTATTATTCCTAAAGAAAATTTAATTGCTAATTTGACATAATATGTGATATGATTAATATATTGAAGTATACAGTGGTGATTTTTCAGTACACAGTATGTATAGTCCCAGATTCTAGTATACAACAATACTTTAATGTGACAGCCCGGCAGCTGAGAACATGGCGGATGCACATTCAATTTGCTTCAAATATGGCGGCGCAACAGCCACTCTATAATCTCTATTCTAGTTCGTTGGTTGGCGGTGATTGCTGCAATCCGGGTGTGAACTGTGTCGCCTCTACTGGAGAAATTATGCAGTTCAGCAATACTCTAAACTCCATGTTAAAATAAAGCATAGGACAGGCAGTGTAATTCTCGAGACGGCGGTGGCAAATACCAACCATTATCTGCTCATTATCATGATTTGTAAGGCACGCGAGTCAGTTCACGCAACAGAATTGTATTGACCAGGAGCTTGCAACGTAAAGATACAAGCTCTAGAAAGTGTAGAACTAAACAAGAAATATAAACGCATACGTGGAAATATCAGGTAATTAAAGTAATCCAAGGCTAGTGGAGAAGAAGAAGACTCAAAACACGTGAGTACGGAACCAAGCCTGCCATATCATAACGCCATATTGTCACGGCAGGAGGATACTGTGGGAACACTGCCCTTTTCCCACCACAGATGGCAGCACCTTTACAAGCTTCCATCACCGGAAGTGAGCAGGGTGGTGTGCAAAGACTTCCTCCCGCGAAGCAGTGTTGCAGCAGCCATGTTATAGAGAGAACAGAAGCCACACGCTAAGACTGTATACATTCGCACGCTCATATTGTAGTTCATATTGTAAGGTAAATGTTGTAATAAATATTATCTGATATCAATACTGTGTCCGTAACCCCGGGCATCCTACAATACCATGCCTGATTTAAACACACAACAGACCCAGACAGAAGACGTCGAATGTAACGACAAAACAGACACATGCCCCATCTGCGAACGGAATATTGAAGAGACGGAGACAGCGGTAGAAGGGGGCAAGGTCCTTTTTGTCTTCAACATTTAACTACAGTGTGTCCCACGCAAGAGTTGGCCAATCATACGGGTTACTGCGTCGCGCCGACTACAGCTCTAACTCCCGAGCGAGCGGGTGAAATATCTACGCTAATAAAGCCGCTAATGGCGTTATGATTCAGGTTCTCACATTTACAGTTGGAATTACAATGAAAATAACCACGTACCTCATCTTAAGAGATGTTGGAAATGTTCTCCTCTTGCATCCACACAACACTGGAACCTTTTTAAGAAATTTTCTTTCACGCGCATAAATTCAGCTTCCGAGATAGAAACACCGTGCTTTAGTTGGGAGGGAACTCGTCTTTTTTTAAATCCACGAATTATATCAAAATAAAATGAGGTAACTGATATAAGAAAGTGCCAGAATCCTTTTTTTAATCAGTATTGCCAGATAAATCACACGTGTGTTTCTTTGTGAGAACCTGAACCATTACACCGTCAGCGGGCATTATTAGTGTAGATATTTCACCCGTTTCCTTTGTAATGTACGGGAAGTTGACCTATACACTTTATTTTTCAAGTTTCTCCATAAATAATATTCACATACTGTTAGAAGAACTTAAAGACATAGGCCTATCACAAGAGAAATGAACTCTGTCTCGGAAGCTGAACTTATGCGCGTGAAAGAAAATTTCCTAAAAAGGTGTCAGTGTTGTGTGAATGCAAGAGGAGAACATTTCCAACATATCTTGTGATGAAGTACAAGTTTATTTTCATTGTAATTTTAACTGTAAATGTGAGAACCTAAATTGTAACACCGTTCGCGGCTTCATTAGCGTAGATATTTCACCCACTCGGGAGTTGGAGCTGTGCCCGCCGCGCCGCAGGAACCCGCGTCATTGGTCAACTCTTGCGTGGGACACATTGTACTAAAAATCTAATTGAAGACATGCTCAGAAAAACAGGTTAATCCACATCTTTGTAAAATGGTGAACAGTGTAAAATGGCAAACCTAAAACAGTGTTTTTAAAACCTAAAAATCCGGTCCCTAGTGATAACGCAGGCACAACAATGCCACAGTCAGACGGCACTTCTGTACTCTTACATTGTTCGTTTGTAAGGGCTGTCTCCTATAACGATTGATAGAAAAGTTTATTTTTCTCTCTTTCAACACTTCTAAACGGGTGTCTTTCATTACCAACACACAAGAAAAAATGAGATCAGATTAAAAAAGAAAGAAGTGTGCATGGAACGCCACACCACAGAAGTGAAACTTGTTTTAATTTCTATTTTTTCAATTTTTTATTATTGGATTTTTTCAATTTTGCATTGTTGTTATTGGGTTTTTGGACTTTTTAAATTTTGGATTTTGGAATTTTTTTATTTTGGATGTTTTTAAATTTTTGATCTTTGAATTTTATTTTTTGTATTTTTTTAAATTTTGTATTTTTGTGTTTTTAAATTTTGGATTATATTATTTGTTAAATTTTGGATTTCTTAATTTTTTTTTAATGTTTTAATTTTTTAAGCGCGGTAATGAACCTCCGGGTTCCATAAAATAGATAATATTCCTTTAGCTTGCTTAGGAATTGTCATTGCCATTAAGTAAGTAAGTATTATTATTATTATTATTATTATTATTGTTGTTGTTATTATTATTACTATTATTATTATTATTATTGTTATTATTACTACTATTCCCATTTGCAGGTCCTCGTACTAGGTTTGAAAAAATTTCTTTCCATCACCTCTATCATTAGTTGTAGGGTTAGGGGACCTCTAGTAGGACTGTATAAGGAAAAGGGGGAACAATAAATTTTGCCCTACATTACGAAACCAAATATAAATACAAATCACAGAAATGTGAAGTTAATATAATTTATTCAATTGAACACTGGAGCGTGTTATTTGTTATTCACTCTATTAAACGCTCGAACACTTTAAATTGCATGTAAAATTATATATATATATATATATATATATATATATATATATATATATATAAAGAGATCACTAAAGAAATTATGAGCTTATGTACAATATATAAACAAATCACAGTCACTTAGTTGTTCACAATCTCTTGAACCTTGAAGTGTCGATTCTTGATGTGATTCTTGATTCTTGATGTGACTTGAGAGAGAAATTAAGCGTTGGACATTGAAGTGAAGATTCTAGACAGTCCAAACATTTGATGTAGTGATTGTCACAATACAGTGAATGATAGGTTAGGTACACCTATACATTATTGATTAGATATTAATAAGTTAAGTTTGCACGTTGTATGCACATAGTCATTATGTGTTTTGCGGCGTTGAGATTAGTGAAGTAAATCACTGAGCACTAAATGTACTTAGCACTTGAGTGTTTGTGTCATATTGTGTAACACGACCGCCGCATAGGGTTATATGTTTGAACAAAGCGTGAATTACACAACTTGCAGATGCAAAGTTGTATGATGATGTGGGTGAAGAGAAATAACCTACATTGCGTAAAGTTAATGTGTAATGTTGTTGATTTATGTAGGTTGTAATTTGAGACACTATAAAGATTTATCCCACACTAGTTGAGATGTCCATGATCTCTTGAGCTTCTTTGTTCTACAGTTGAAGAAAACACACGTGCACTGAAAGCAACTAATTGCTTTGACGACTAAACAATGAGTGACGCTGAATATTAAGTACTTTGTGAACTAAGTGCACTAGTGACTGACGATGTGAAGAAATTAATGTGAATAACTTGACGTGGCCACGTTGTCAGAGAACAAAAAGAAGCCCGCCGGCCGCCATAAGCAGCCAGCGGGGAAAACACTGAAGACTGATGTGGACTGACGACAAACTGACTGAAAACTAACGCGCAGGGCTGAAGCCCTAAGGATATTTAAAGAAACAAATTACGCAGTAGAGAATTTTGGAAAATCTTCTGAACAAATTGCATCATGTAAAATGTTATTGGAGAAGTTTTAGCGCCAATATTAAAATTGTCCAATAAATAATATTCAATGGTGTAATAAAGAGTTGCCATAATATTCGGCAATATAAAGTCCCTATAACTTAGACAAAAGATTTGACATAATTCAATAACCACACGGTCAATGTATAAAAATAATATGACAGTGAATAGCGGGAAGAAAACACATTATTTTGATATATAAATTATTAATTTTAAACTGCGCATTTCAATGTAATATAGGAAAAATGCAGAATGATTTATCTACGACGTCATTAAGAAAAACTCTCCTAGTAGTGAATGGAACTTTCTACGTTCATTTGTAGAACAATATTTTGTCATCTACTTCTTAAATTTATATAGAAATTTAGAGTAAAAAATGCAAAAAATAACAAAACTTGATATTTTACTAACATTTTACGTCAAAAAAAAAAAAAGATTAAAAAAAATTGGTGTCCAATCAGCATGAAATTCTTTTTCTTTTCAATGCCCCATTTATGTGGCAATATGTAAGCAATGAAATGCAGTAATTCCGCCTTTCAGTATCATAATTATCATATAATATATTTCGACCAGCTTGTGGTAATCTCCAGTGATACGTAATATGATTTTAAAATATTGGAATATTTTATGCATATTGGAATATGTAAGGATACATTTAAAGCCTGAGTTCTCACTTTCTCCATAGACTGGGGCATGTGAGAAACAAATGAGAAACCTAAAATAAAAAATTTCTAAAATAAATTATAGTTAAAAAAAAGTTCAACTTTATTGGATGTAATAATTGTATCAAAATACAAAACTATGACTCCACACTTTTTCATCAAACAAAGATATTATGTTTGCTGAGACGTGCGTATATGAACTATTTGATGCAGCTTCAGATTGGTTTAAGAGAAATAAGCTTTCTCTTAACGATGGTAAAATGCACGCAGCGGCGTAACTTGGGGCCCGGGGCAGAATTATTTTTGAGGCCCCCTCCCCCAGCAAAACCTACCAACACGACTATTTTAAACTTATTTTTGTATGGCTAGCCCTTTTGTCTTTCAGATCATCTCTATGAAAAAAATAATAGACAGAATAAGGGAGTGAACTCATTCATTATTTACGTATTTAATATTTATTTATTAAATACAAACAGATATTTGTCCAGTAATATTAAGTTAACTGATTAGCAAAATACAAATATATGTATAATTAAAACGTAATGAAATGGGAAAATAAGTTATGTTTAAATATGACAAAATAAGAAAGTTAATGAAATGTTATGGTAACAAACAACAGTTTTAATTTTAGTTGGAGAGTCAGATAATAAATTAGCAAAATCTGGATTATATTAATTCAGAATATGTAATAGTCTCGTTTAAAATTGTCTTTTTATTGCTTTTACATCAGAAAATTCTCTAATTGTCTCACAAAAGTTTATTTCCAATTGTAAATTGTTCTTGAGGCATAAATCGCTAGTCCATTTAGTCTGATTTGGCTCATTGTTGAGCAAAAATAGTTTTTTATTAATTTCAGTTTTGAAAAACTTCTTTCATAAGTTACAGCTGAATCAAATAGTTAAAAACAACTTTAGTGCTAAACGTTAGTTTGGATTTGATTCTTGAAAGTCTTTGAACTTTTCAAGAACATTATACACATTAAATGTTTTGTTAAGTTAATTTATAATTTAAGATTTGCTCTATTTTCTTTAATTAAATGATACATTTTAAGCACGTGACCCATAGGGCATCTTCTAGAAGCCTCTCGCGGTTGACTCATGAACTCATTGTTAAATTTTTCGGTCAATGTTAAATGAAAATTAGGACATGTTCTAGTTTTCATTAGTTAAATGATGCACTTCAGCGCAGTATCCAACTACGTATCTCCTAGTCGGAGACCAAAACATTGGTAACCGGAGTCAATTTTTTTTCATTGGTAACACGTCAAATAGGCCTACGCTATATTTATATTTAATACAACATTTCCAATGAGAGGTGGAACATTAATTTTTATATTATGATGGGGCATCACTGGGGGCCCCCATAGTAAGTGGGGCCCGGTGCAATGCCTTGTTCTGACTCTCTCATTAATTTATGGTTAATTAAGGTTGCTTTATACTAAGGATTTTCTTTATACGATACTATTTTTAACTAGTTAGGTTAGAAGAATTTATTTTTTACTTGTTAAATGTATAATTTCTTATTAAATGTTTACTGGCATTTATCTCTTTACAGGACTGCATGAATTTAAATCAAGAATGTCCAATGAAGCATGCGGACAATCCCAAGAGGGCAAAGATCTTTATCTCTCAGCCCAGCGCAAATAGAAGGCAGGATTAATCATATGCAAAAATATCACCATTAAATAATTAATAATAGTGTTCATAACATGAAAGTTTAAATTACATTTGTTATAAACAACATTTATAATGTAGTTCTTGAAATGACCCTATGGCCAAATATGAAACACTGAACAATAAAAGAACTGAATATCAGGCGGACCGCCTCACTCTAGGAACGCCACTGAACGCACGCCTTGACATTTAGTCTCAAGAATATAGGATGCAAGACAAATAGTGTACTTAAGCTTTTGGGGTTTACTTTAGATCCCAAACTGACATGGCACAAGCACATTGATATTATCTGCATCAAGTTAGGCAAAGTGCTGTGCCTTTTAAAAAGATTAAAGTATGAACTCCCTGGTCAATTTGTGAGGATGGCGTATTTTGCCTTCTTCCATGCGCACCTCAAGTATGGTATTTGATTGTGGGGTCACTCACCCGGTACAAATAGGATCCTGCTTCAGCAGAAGAAGGCAGTTCGCCTTCTAGTAGGTGCTGGCTATTCGGACCATTGTAAACAGCTGTTCATAAATCAGGGCATTCTTACTGTTATAAATGTGTACATTAGAGCACTATCTTCTTAGCATTACAATTTTCCTTCCTGGGGCTGGAAACATCGTTAAATATACTTACTTTTGTTCAGGGAATGGATTAAGGGGCGAAATTAGTCGTTTTTAGAACTTGATCTTATTTTTACCCATTTCAATCCATTCATTTTTATTATGCTTGAAAGACGCCAGCCATATTAAGATTCTGACCAAAGAAGAAAGACCAACTACGAAGCAGGATGACCAACTGTCCACCTTGCATTAAGGTAAGTAGTGGCAGGCAGATTCTACTTTAGTGGAAGCTAGGTTAGGTTGGGTTAGGTTAGGTTGGATATGTTAGGTTATAAACAGTGATATTAGTTTAGTAGGGAATACTGAATTCACATGTTTTGAAAATGTGCTGTATTAAGTCTCCTGTTAGGTTTGTTGTGTTGGTAACCTGTTTACCCAGGTAATATGGCCGCCAGTTGTATGTTTTTATCATGAATTACGTATTTTAAGGTAAGGGAATTACAGGATGTAATTATTATATATGTTAACAAATTTCACACCTAATTATAATTCTTGCACCTAGGGACACAGTTTTAACATTGTTTCGTCGAGTAAAAATTAAAATTGTAATGCTAAGAAGATAGGGCTGGACCCCAAATATCCATACCTATTGACAACTTATCAGGTGCATGATCATATCACACGAAGCAGTCATAGTATCTTCATCTCGAGATGTAGATTGGACAAAACCACAAAATGCTTTCCAGCTATGGGTATAAAATTCAACAACTACCTGCTGGCCTGTGTTAGAACCATGCCCATATCAAGATTTAGAACAGGTATGGTCCAGCACTCTACTACGATTCCACGCGCCGTGTTGCGATAGTTATGCGGGCTCTTGGTTGGGAACCAACACCCCCATTCGCTGGCAGCCATTTTCCCAATGGCTTCTCCAGTGCATCCAATAGTTCTATATATGCATGCTTTCCATTTAGTTATATGGTTAGGTTCTCCCCGTTAGTTTATGATGAGTCCGGTGTGAAGGGGGTCTGATGGAAGCTTGGAAGGGGGTCCAGTGGCACAGCCCCTGGCGGGGGTTGGGGGCAAAGCCCCCAATACAGAAAAACAGGAGGGAAATCTGGGACATATGAAGTTACGTATACGATAGATACCTCGGCCTCGATACCAACTGAGCCACTGAGACTGGGTTTTACCGTTAGGTTTCCAGTATTGGATTATCAGCATGTGTCCGATTGCGTGAAAAAAGAACATCGGCCAGACATGGAGATTCGTGTTTTGACAGCAGTTCCCAGCGCCATTTTTGGTTAATTTAGTTCCTATTTCTTCATGATTTTACTTATGTTTAGGACCTTCTAACAAATAAATGGTGCTTATAAATGTAATCTATGGGTTTTAAAGGATGATTTAACATCAAATTTGGTCCTCTCCGTGCTTTTAAAATGAAAATATCACTAATAGTAGAACTTTTATAAAGAGCAGGCTGCCAATCCATTCTATTAAATTAGTGAGTACTTTGAGTGTAACTTTGTGATTGACTGATATAGCATATTTACTCTCTAATTTTACTTAATTGTAATCTTTCATCTTCATTAGACCAAGCCTATTGATACAATGTATTGGAATGGCTGAATAAATTTATTATTATGTGAAAAATAAATATGCAAATTCTCATGTAAACACCATTAACCACTTTTTAGATATTGAGGTCCAATGCAGTCTCAATTGCCTCCTTCACCCTATGTATACGCAGATGAGTTTTGAGGTGACTTCTTTGAGAAAATGTTTTGTTACATACATCACACTTGAAAGCTCTTTCCCCTGTATGTATAAGCAGATGAGTTTTGAGAGTACACTTTTAAGAAAATCTTTTGTTACAGGTTACAGACATCACACTTAAAAGTTTTTTCTCCTGTATGTGTAAGTAGATGAGTTCTGAGACCACCTCTTCGAGAAAATGCTTTGCTAGAGACATCACACTTAAAAGCTCCTTCTCCTGTATGTGTAAGAAGATGAGTTTTGAGACAATCTTTACGAGAAAAAGTTTTCTTACAAACATCACACTGGAAAGGTTTTTCCCTTGTATGTGTAAGCAGATGAGTTTTGAGATGACCTATACGAGAAAAAGTTTTCTTACAAACATCACAATGGAAAGCTCTTACCCCTGTATGTGTAAACATATGATATTTCATATTATCTCTACGAGAAAAAGTTTTCTTACAAACATCACACTGGAAAGCTTTTTCCCCTGTATGTGCAAGCAGATGAGTTCTGAGACTACATCTATGAGAAAATGCTTTGCTACAGACATCACACTTAAAAGCTCTTTCCCCTGTATGTGTAAGCAGATGAGTTTTGAGAGTACACTTATGAGAAAATCTTTTGTTACAGGCATCACACTTAAAAGTTTTTTCTCCTGTATGTGTAAGCAGATGAGTTTTGAGATTACCTCTTAGAGAAAACGATTTGTTACAGACATCACACCTCAAATCTTTTTCTCCTGTATGTGTAAACATATGAGCATTCAGACTATCTCTACGAGAAAAAGTTTTCTTACAAACATCACACTGGAAAGCTTTTTCCCCTGTATGTGTAAGCAGATGAGTTCTGAGACTACATCTTTGAGAAAATGCTTTGCTACAGACATCACACTTAAAAGCTCTTTCCCCTGTATGTGTAAGCAGATGAGTTTTGAGAGTGAACTTATGAGAAAATGTTTTGTTACAGGCATCACACTTGAAAGTTTTTTCTCCTGTATGTGTAAGCAGATGAGTTTTGAGATTACCTCTTAGAGAAAACGATTTGTTACAGACATCACACTTGAAAGCTCTTTCTCCTGTATGTGTAAGCAGATGAGTTTTGAGACGACTTCTTTGGGAAAATATTTTGTTACAGATATCACAAGAGATTTTCTCTGATGTACGAGTATGATGAAGACTCCTTTTGGAATTCGTTTTTGTAAGAGAATCATATGACTGGAACTGATTTACATTAAGCACATTCTGATTTTCATATTCTCTTTCATTGGAAGGTAGGGAATTATTTTGGTCGGAAACCAATATCTCCAAACCTTGAACTGCATTGGAGAATGGAGACTCATTGGGTTCACACAAGTCTAAATTCTCAATTTTGTGTGGAAACGTTTTTACCAAATCGAAAGTCACAGGCCCACTTTTATGGTGTTCAATATTTCCTTTAACAAACTTATCAGAAATTTCGCCGCATGATGTCGATGTCTGTAACTTTGGAACTATTGCAACATTTGGGTCTATATCCTCACTTTTAATTTGGCGTGTCGCTACTAAATTGAAGGTTATGGGTATATCCTCACACTTAACAGTATGTTCGTATTTTACACATTGTGACTGGAAGTCTTCATGTTTTATTTCCCTTTCATCATATTGTAATGTTGCCTCAGTCTCCATTATGTGAAGTGTTTGTTTACTTACATACAAGACGGAACCATGACTTACTTTAAAACCACGCAGATCAATAGTAACTCACGACTACTTAATTGCAGGTGGCACATTCCATATCTGTACAAAGATTAAGATTTGGCATTTAAAACTATTTTCCAAACAGCAGTTATGTCGAGAGTGTTAAGAATTTCTCAGTCTGTCCAAAGCAAGTCCCCACACCACCAGCTGCGCAGACGGTGTGAAATTGCTCCAAATAGAAGTGGTCGCTCGCCGCCATCTTGTCTGCAAGAAATCATTTAGCAGACGACATACAGCTGTTAAACGTAAGAGGAAACATAAACCTATCGGAATTTAATCTCATAAATAATTAAGAAAATTAATTAAACACGAGTTAAGAGTAATATCGCTATAAATAAGTGTAAGAACTAAACATAATTACCTGCGCTAATGGCGTTGGTGTGTGAGGACGTGCTCTGTGCGAGCTCCGAGAATTTGTATATTTTTAAATATTAGTGAGCTATTATTTGAGCTGTAACTTTTATATACTATTACAGGTAGTATACTTTTGTTCTCCAAACATAAATTTTAACCATATATTAATTTTAAAGCCTTCATTTAGTAACTTCAAAAAGTCAATAGCCTACTGGTAGTTAGTCCGCCATTTTGTTACCCGCGAAATCAGCTGTTCACACACACTAGCCACTACTTGCTACGAACATTAATTATTGCCTTGCTTTTTTTTTTTATTGTGCCTTGTTATAACCTGCTTTGTATTTACTAACATTTTTCTTTTATTCTATTTCTTAGGACAATTTGGAAATGGCGATTGAAGAGTTATGTGGTAACTGTTGTACAGCTGTTTCTGATGGTATTCAGTGTGACTCATGTGATGTTTGGTATCACTTTGTTTGTTCTAGGGTATGTGCCGACGATGTTCCTGATGGCGATTGGTTCTGCAAGCTGTGTATGAAGGATAGGGAAATTAATGATTTGAAATATGTTATTGATTTATTACAGGAGGATGTCCGATCTCTGAATGAGAAACTTAATGTAACTTCTTTTTCCAAGGTAGAGTCCTTCTCAGAGGTAGTGCAGAGACCCAAAGGAAGACCGTCAAGCAGCAACGTGTCACCCTTGCAGAAGACTTATAGCCCTGTAGCTACTAATAATCGATTCTCTGCTTTAGATGGCCTAGAGGAAGTGGAATCCCCAGCTGAGCCAACTGTAGCACCCAGGCAAGCCAAGAAGGAGCATAGGCCTAGTAGTAATAATAAGAAAAAGATCCTTGTTCTAGGTAGCAGCCACGCCAGACATATGGGAACTACCCTGCAAGATGCTGTTGGAGAGAACTTCAAAGTTGAATGTATATGTAAGCCTAATGCTGAACTTAGAGATGTGATTTCAGGTACAAAGGAGCTGTCTAAAGGCTTCTCAAAGGACGACCACATAGTGATTGTGGGAGGTGGCGGTAACAGCCTAGACAGAGACCCCAGCTTTGATATCGAGCAGGATCTACGCAGCATCTCCAGCAGCAGCTCTCACACTAATATAAATTTTGTTGAATTGTTTCACAGGTATGATAAGCCGTCGCTTCGAGACAAGGTGAAAGCTGTGAACGACAAGCTGTGGAACTTCTCTGCTAATAATGGTAATATCAATGTTTTGTCTGTTAACAGCATAAGAAGAGAAGAATACACCAGGCATGGACTCCACCTCAACTCTCGAGGGAAGAAGACTCTGGCAAAGCTGATTGCTGAAGAATTTAATTGTAACAGGCCTATTCCTGTCATAGTTGGTGGCTCCTCTCGTTTTTTAGGGAGGTTTTAGATGAAAGGGAACAACAACTTACATACTTGCCTCGAGTAAACATTGGTAATATATACAAGCCTGCAACTAGAACTAGTAAATCATTTGCATTATATCATCAAAATATAAGGGGGCTTGAATGTAAATTTGAAGAATTTAAGTTAGCTTTTCAGGATACAAATAATTCTAACAAGCAGGAAATTCAAGTTATTTGTTTAACGGAACACCACTGTGCAGAAACAGAGCTGGAACAATTAAAAATTGATAATTTTTCATTGTGCTCAAATTTCTTTAGACGTTCCATGAAAGGCGGAGGTGTGAGTATATTCATCAAAAGTAACTTAAATTTTAGTGATATAGACACCAGTTCCTACTGTAAGGAACAGGATTTTGAATGCTGCGCAGCCAGAGTGGAAACGGATAACAGTACATTTGTAATACTGACCATTTACAGAGCACCAACAGGTAATTTCAATTATTTTACAAATCAGTTAGAAAAGGTTCTTAACTATCTGTATAGTAATAATGTAAATATTATACTGTGCGGCGACTTTAATGTAGACTTCTCAATTGATAGTGAAAAAAAGATCAGACTGATATCCCTACTAGGTAGTTATAATTTAGACTCTGTAGTAAACTTTCCAACTAGAATCCAAAACAACTCTCAAACAATAATAGATAATATATTCATAGACATAGAAAAGCACCCTAACTTTAAAATATTACCAATATTAAATGGATTATCGGACCATGATGCACAAATGTTAGTGCTAAACGATAGTAAGGTAAACGCAACTAAAAAACATACCCATATGACTAGAGTAATGAATGATGCTTCAATTTTAAACTTCAAACAAGATCTGAAGAATGAAAACTGGGGATCTATATTTTCCTATGACAAAGTAGACTGTAAATTAAATGAATTCCTAAATATTGTGTTGCGGCATTTTGAAACTAACTTTCCAAAAAAGAAAACTGCTAATTTACCTAATGTAAGGAATAAAACATGGTTAACCACTGGCATTAAAATATCATGTAGAAACAAAAGAGAGCTATATTTAAAATGTAGAACCAGTAACAACCCAGCTCATAAAGAACACTATAAAATGTACTGCAATACACTGAAGAAAGTAATTAAAGAGGCAAAGAGTAGGCATTTCTCACAAATAATTAATAAATCAGACAATAAAATTAAAACTATATGGAATATAATTAAAAACGAAACAGGGAGATCAAAGGGAAACAATGATTGCATGTCACTAACATACCAGAACAAAAAGCTAGATAATGTATCAGATATCACAAATGCTTTTAATAATCACTTTATAAACATTGCAGAGAAATGTATTCCTACAACTAATATTAGCATTAATGCAGCAGACCTACTTAAAACACCTATAGTCCAGAACCATACATTTCAAATCAAATTAACTTCCTCTAGAGAAATTGAAAATATAATCAAGTCACTCAAAAGCAAAAACTCTTCTGGATGGGATGAGATAAGTAATAAGTTGTTAAAAAGCTGCTCATCTGAAATTAGTAAACCTCTTAGTCATATTTGTAATTGTTCGTTAAAAAGTGGAATATTTCCAATAAGACTAAAGCATGCTATTGTTAAGCCCCTCTTTAAGAAAGGTGACAAAAATGTTCCATCAAATTATAGACCTATATCACTCCTAACCTCATTTTCAAAAGTTTTTGAAAAAGTTATGTACAACCGCTTAATACACTATCTTAATTTGAATAACATTCTTACACCATCTCAGTTTGGATTTAGAAGTGGCATGTCCACTGATAATGCTACATTTCAACTCACTACAGAAATATTGGAAGCGTTAGATAAAAAGAAACATGCCCTAGGAATTTTTTGTGACCTAGCTAAGGCGTTTGACTGTATAAATCATGAAATTCTACTTCAAAAACTGAAACACTATAGGTTGGATAATATAACACTAAAGTGGTTCAAATCATACCTGTCTGATAGAACTCAAAAGGTAATAATAAATGGAAATGAATCAAAATTAGGGACTGTTAAAAATGGAGTACCTCAGGGATCGATACTGGGACCTTTGCTCTTTTTAATTTTCATCAATGACTTACCAGATAACTTAAGTGACGAATCAAAGGCATTGCTTTTTGCAGATGATACTAGTGTACTCGTAACAGGAAAGGCACAAGAAGATTTAGCAAGACTAGCTACAAAGACTTTTCACGAATTAAATACTTGGTTTCAAGCTAATAAAATGTCACTTAATATTGATAAGACCCACTTTATTCAATTTAGAACAAAAAATAGATATATCTCAAACATTGTAATCAATTATCAAACACAAATCATAGAGGAAATTAGCAACATAAAATTCTTAGGACTACAAATTGACCAAAATCTTGACTGGAAGAAACACATTGTAATGATAAGTTCTAAGCTAAGTTCAGCATGTTTTGCGCTACGAACTTTGAATGATATATTACAACAGGACGCATTACTCACGGTATATTTTGCATATTTTCACTCTGTTATGAGGTACGGAATCATTTTTTGGGGTAACTCGGCACATAGGGAAAAAATATTTAGATTACAGAAGCGAGCAATAAGAATAATATGTGGAAAGAAAAAACGAGAATCTTGTAAACCGCTGTTTGAAAAATTAAAAGTCCTCACTCTCACCGGAGAGTATATATACTCTGTTATGTGTTACATGGTAGATAATATTGATAAATTTCAAAGTAATCACAGTATACACGGGCGTACTACTAGAAACATGAATGATTTACATAGACCAGCTAACTCATTAAAACTTTTCCAGAAAGGTGCTTATTATTCCGCAATACAAATATACAATAACCTTCCAAAAGAGATTAAATCACTATGTATTAAAAGCAAATGCAAATCTTTCAAAAGAGCTCTGAAGCAATATTTAGTAACTCACACCTTCTACAATATGGATGATTTCTTTTCAGCTTGAGTAAGTGTGACATAACAATTCTTGTATCATGTTTTTTTTTTTTATAACATGCATGTATGTTTTTATCTGACGTGTTCTATATCCTTGAGCCCTGCTCAACACAGGATCTACAGAACGAGACATCTACATCTACATCTACATCTACATCTGCATTTATCGCATGTGGACGCGATAACACATCATAGGCCTGTGTTGACTTTCCAGTAAGTCATTTTTCTCAAAAATTTTAGTGAATAATTTAAGATGTAATCTTTAAACATAGCCCTTCGGGTCCTGAAATATGTGTTTAAATTAATACAATTAGGCCTACAATAAAATAAAATGTAAAGAAATTAAACGAAATAGAAACCATAGAATCTAATGCTCACCTACAGGTACGACAAGCCCTCGCTTCGATCCATGGTGAAAGCTGTGAACGACAAGTTAAGGGATTTCTCTAGTAATCATGTAAATTTTAACATTGTATCTGTTAATAGCCTAAGAAGAGAAGAATTCACTCGACATGGACTCCATCTGAACTCCAGAGGGAAGAAGACGCTAGCAAAACTTGTTGCTGAAGAAGTAAAGAGTAATGTATCTAATTGTAGCAGGCCTATTCCTGTCATAGTAGGTGGATCATGTCATTTTTTAGGGGGAATCTAAATCGAAGAAATAAACAACTTTTATGTGTACCTCAAGATAAGAATAATACTTCAGTTAAGCCAAACACTAGAATTAATACATCAAAATATAAGGGGACTTGAAAATAAAATTGAAGAATTCAACTTAGCAATTGAGGATTCAATTAATTCTAATCTACAGGAAATTCATGTTATTTGTTTGACAGAACACCACTGTGCAGAAAAAGAGCTGGAACAATTAAAAATTGATAATTTTTCTTTATGTTCAAATTTTTGTAGACGTTCCAAAAAATGTGGAGGTGTGAGTATTTTTATCAAAAGAAACTTAGATTTTAATGATATAGACACCAGTTCCTTTTGCAAGGAACAGGATTTCGAATGTTGCTCAGCAAGAGTGGGAACTGACAATGACACGTTTGTAATAATAACAATCTACAGAGCACCATCAGGTAATTACAACTATTTTATCAATCAGTTAGAAAAGGTTCTTAATTCATTATATAATAATAGTGTAAATATGATACTGTGTGGTGATTTTAATGTAGACATGTCAACTGATAGTGAAAATAAGGCAAGACTTCTGTCGTTAGTAGGTAGTTATAATCTAGACTTCATAGTGAACTTCCCAACTAGAATTCAAAACAACTCTCAAACAACAATAGATAATATATTCTTAAATAAAGAAAAAAAACTTGAAGTTAGAAGTAATCCCAATAATAAATGGGTTATCAGACCATGATGCTCAGATGGTAATGTTAAACAATACTGAAGCATATCCGACTAGCAAACATACCCGTAGTAATATTATCAGAGTAATGAATGATGTTTCGATTTTAAGTTTCAAACAAGATCTTGCAAATGAAAATTGGGAAACTATATTTACCTATAACACTGTTGATAGTAAATTAAATGAATTTCTAAATATCATGTTGCGACACTTTGAGGCCAACTTTCCAAAAAAGACAACTACTAAAATACCTAATTTAAATAATAAAGCATGGCTAACCCCTGGTATTAAAATATCATGTGCTAAAAAAAGAGAGCTCTATTTACAATACAGAACCAGTAACAACCAAACTCAGAAAGTGTATTATAAAAGATATTGCAATGTGCTTAAAAAGGTTATTAAAGAAGCAAAGAGCAGGTATTTTTCACAAATAATTAATAAATCAAACAACAAAGTTAAGACTAATTATGGAATATAGTAAAAAATGAAACGGGGAAAGCAAAGGAAAAAAGTGATTGTACGTCATTAATATACAAAAATAAGAAACTAGACAATCTATCAGATATTACAAATGCATTTAATAACCACTTCATAAATATTGCAGAGAATTGTGTTCCCACCAACAATACCAGTGTCCAGTGACCTTCTGACAAAATCTACAATTTGTAACCATAAATTTGAAATCACACTGACTTCCTCTATAGAAATTGAAAATATAATAAAATTGCTTAAAAGTAAAAGCTCATCTGGATGGGATGACATAAGTAATAAGCTATTAAAAAGTTGCTGTTCGGAACTTAGTAAACCCCTTAGCCATATATTTAACTGTTCACTAGAAACTGGAATATTTCCTGAAATAATGAAACATGCAATTGTCAAGCCCCTGTTTAAAAAAGGAGACAAAAATTTACCATCAAATTACAGGCCTATATCGCTCTTAACTTCATTTTCAAAAGTATTCGAAAAAGTTGTATATAACCGCATAGTTTACTATCTTAATTTGAATAATATTCTTACACCATCACAATTTGGTTTTAGAAGTGGCATGTCTACTGAAAATGCTACATTTAAACTCACCACAGAAATACTGGAAGCGCTAGATAAAAAGAAATATACGTTAGGAATTTTCTGTGACTTAGCTAAAGCATTCGACTGTATAAATCATGAACTATTAATTGAAAAATTGGAACATTATGGAATAGATAATTTAACACTGAATTGGTTCAAATCATACCTGTCTGATAGAACTCAAAATGTCGTAATAAATGGAAACAAATCTAATCTAGGAGTAGTCAGAAGTGGAGTACCACAGGGATCAATACTAGGACCTTTTCTATTTTTAATTTTCATCAATGACTTGCCACATAACTTAAGTGACGAAACAAAGGTATTGCTTTTCGCGGATGACACTAGTGTTTTTGTAACAGGAAAATCCCAGGAACAACTGGCAAGAGTAGCTACAAAGGCTTTTCACGAATTAAATATATGGTTCCAAGCCAATAAAATGACGCTTAATATCGAAAAAACCCACTTTATTCAGTTCAGAACAAAACAAAGATGTACCCAAAACCTTGTAATTAATTACCAAACACAAAGCATAGAAGAAATTAGTAATATCAAATTTTTAGGATTACAAATTGATCAACATCTCGACTGGAAGTCACATATTGAAATGATAATTCCAAAACTAAGTTCAGCATGCTTTACCTTAAGAGTCCTGAATCAGGTATTAAAACAGGATGCCTTACGCATGGTGTATTTTGCAAATTTCCACTCGATAATGAAGTATGGAATCATATTCTGGGGTAACTCGACCCATAGGGATAAAATATTTAAGCTACAAAAGCAAGCAATTAGAATAATGTGTGGAAAGAAAAGGAGAGAATCATGCAAACCGCTCTTTGAAAAATTAAAAGTCCTCACTCTCACAGGGGAGTATATATACTCTGTTATGTGTTATATGGTAGATAATATTGAGAGATTCCAAACTAATAGCAGTGTTCATGAACATATTACTAGAAACAGGAATGATTTACATAGACCGGTTAATGCATTAAAACTTTTTCAGAAAGGCGCTTATTACTCCGCAATACAGATATACAATAAGCTTAAAAACAACATTAAATTATTATGTATTCAAAGAAAAAGCAAATCCTTCAAAGGATCTCTCAAGAAATTTTTAATGACTCACACCTTCTACAATATGGATGAGTATTTCCAGTTTGAATAAGTTTATAGTGTAGTATATTATATATCATTATTTATTACTTCCTTGTATATTGTTCTATATCCTTGAGTCCCACTCAACACAGGATCTACAGAACGAGATAACTACATCTACATCTACATAAATAGATGCAATAACACATAATCATAGGCCTGTGTTGACATTCCCAGTAAGTCATTTTTCTCAGTCATTTTAGTGAATAATGTAAGTTGTAATCTTTAAACATAGCCCTTCGGGTCCTGAAATATGTCATTTTATGGAATGTCATTAGTCATTAAGATATTAAATTTAAAATTACTGTTCTCAACCTATAGAATATAAGGGTCTAGCCCTATATAGTACCGTACATTACTATGAAAAATTACAGTTGTGCAATCCATTCCACAATACAACACCGCTCCTAACCTATAATATAACTAGGCTATACTACTTACTTGTGGAAAGAAATCCCCGAATCCTTCTTCTGACGATTTGTGCAGTTGTATGCTGCACAAGAACGCACCATATTTTTAGTAATCCCAGGAACACTTAAAAAACACGGGTCGAAAATATAAATTCTAACCAACACACGTGGCCTACAATATTGAAATGTATCCGCAATAATAATAACCATATTATAGCTCACTACACTTCATGCAATTACTAAATAGCACACAATACTAAAATGAACACAGACACTGTAATTCTAAGCTTACATTTAGTTTTTAAAATTTAAAATATCTCACTATTGACATTCTCACGTGTGTCAGAAGAATAACACATGCCGCCAACATGGCGGATGCGCGAGTTGTTCAATTTTAGCCACTGCTGCGTCACACATTGTAATGCCTGTTGCTCACGGTCAAATTTTTCTTTAAATTTATTGCACAACTATCACTTTTCAACAAATTGGTATTGCTAACGATCAAATTCGCCTTTTGTCAAGCGTTTGGTTATTCGCGTCGGCATATAGGACTTGTTCTAATTCTAGCAAAAAGGCTGTCAAAAGCCAATCAGCGCAACGAACGTGAACAGCCCGCGCCCCGGGCGGCATTGTGGAGAACTTGCTGTCTGCAAGCCAAAAGATTGCAGTGCAGCCATTTTCCTTGCTCACATATTCTTCTTTTCCTAGCGTAGCAACTACATCAAAATAGCATGGGTATATACCTGTGTAGATATCGTTATTCCGAACGGATTAGTATAAAAATCATGACGAGAACACGACTTGTTGCCATACAAAAACGAAATGAAAATTCGAAGCGGGATGGCATAGGAGCCGTATTTGTATATGCACGATTCATGCATGCTTCCATCATTCCTTCATAGCCTTGTGGTAGGATGCTAGACTGTGGAGCTAGAGGTCTCGGGTTCGATTCTTGGTATAGTAATTTTTTTTTCTTTCATAATTATTTTAAATGATCGTAAACAATGTATGATTTTAATATTTCAAAGCTTCACGCATTGTTTGCTTTCTTTTATATGAAAAATTCAAATACACAGGGCAAAGGAAACAACAGGATGTGAAATGTATAAAATTACAATAATAATTATAAATAGCTAAAGTATTAATGTTCGGCAGATTTAAAGGACAACTTTAATAAAATCATGGCAAAAACCAAATATAAGGTGCATCGTCGCATGAGAAATAGCCCTCCCCCAGCGAAGCACTTTCTTTTATACCACGATCTAGCGAATTCTTCGAGGATACACAGGCTGACAAATTGTTGGGTACAAGGCAAACCTGTGGGAACTCTCGAATTTTTTATATTTGGTACAAGGGGCACTCTCGAATTTTTAATATTAGGTACAAGGGACACACTCACAGTTTTAATATTTTTTTACAAGGGGCACTTCCGCATTTTTAATATTTGGTATGGTCGGGAGTGTCGGCGACAATATACAAGGATAGTTTGTCGCCATGCTGCGCGGAGAAACAAAATGTGAATATCGAGTGGGCGGAGCTTAAACAGCACGTTATATTTGTCTTTCGTAAATAATAAATATCATAACACTGAAATAAATTATTTATAAGTTTTGTAAATTATCTTAATAATGTGATCTTGTCCCATCCCAATTAATCTGGATAATTGTTGTCTTTTAATGTAAACGATACAACAAACTACCATTTCCAGCAGAGTATGAGTAGCTGAAACTTTAGAGTACAGGAGTCTACCACTAGGTGGCAGGGTAATACTACGATGTTGCGAAATTTAGTACACAGAGGGAGAATCATTTGCTAGTATCCATTTGATGACTCATTTTACCGTTAGCAAAGGTGGTTTTGTTTAAACGTTTGCTTAAATTTGTTGTACAATAAATTTAACGAAACAATTTGACCGTGAGCAACAGGCATAAGTCTAGGTAGATATATAGAACGTCTTTGGTCCAAAGCATTGTGCCGAAATAATTTTCCAACATTCTGCTTCGTAATGAGTATCTCGTAGACTGTGACCAGTGTTCAATGCATTCTTGTTGGCTTCATCAAACCAACACTAGGGACCAGTGGCGGACGCAGAATTTTTTTTCGGGGGGGGGGATTTGAATAGGTAGAAAGACTAACATACATAATTAGTTTATAAAACTGGTCACTTAGTGTGCATATATAGCCCTTTTTCAAATTTCGGGGGGATCTATCCCCCCAATCCCCCCTCTGCGTCCGCCACTGCTAGGGACCTTCAATTTACTCCACAAAGAAGAAAACACGCTGGTCATAAGAACCGCGAAACTGACAATAATCGCCCTATACATCAGACTAAACGCAAGTCCTGAAGAAACAATGGAACAAAGGCATAGTCCCAGAACAACTCCCCCCATCGTCGCGATATGGCTTCTTCACACGTCCGGCGCAATGTATTTGTTTTCAAACAAGAGTCTAGCCGGAGCGCTCGAAGTGAAAGCTCTGTTATCACTAGGGCCCGGGGTTTTAGCCAATAATTCGTCAAGTTAGTGGTGAACAAGGCATAGGAAGCTTTCTGAGTTAGTAAACAACTCGCGCTGCCTGTGGCATTAGGTGGGGAGAGCAGGCAAGGAATACTGCTGTGAGTGAAGCAGTGTCGGATTTATACTTTTCATAAGTACAGGCCACTTTATTTGCACCGCCCCTTCCTCCTTCCTAGAAGTTCCCACCTATCATAATCACTCATTTGTAGGCCTTTAGTAGGTAATAAACAATTTTAAGTATTTAAACATAGGCGACGTAAGTATTGAAAAATGAAATAAACGAACAGTCATAAAGTAAAAGTAAGTGAGCGCCCTCTTAAATCTGCTGCCCCTAGGACACTGCCGCCCCTAGGCCGCGGCCTATAAGGCCTATTGATAAATCCAGGACTGGAGTGAAGTCATACCTGCATAAACGAGGACGTCCGAAAACACAACAGATGCAATTATGGTTGAATATGGCAGTGATTATTTTTCCTCTGTTGATCGGAATATTGTTTGTAAATTATGTGCAACAAACATAAGAGGTGGCTACCATAAATATATAAAACAACATAGGCATTTCGCAAGTAGCCTAAGATGCATAAAAAATGTTGAATTGCATAAACAGAAAGAAAGAGAGGCAGAAAATATACCCTCAACGTCAAATTTTAGATCAGACGGACTCAATGCCTTTTTAGTGATCTGTGCTACATGATGGTAAGCGCTAACATTTTATTCTGGGAACTGTGAAAATCAGTATTTCAAACTGTTCCTGGTAACTGGTAAAATGTTGCCATCTGAAACAAGATTACGCAAAGAATATTTGAAACGGTGCTACGAAAATGTACTAAAATATATTAGAAACACCATGCCCGACAGTATAGGCTAGTATGGGTTTCCATAGACGAAAAGACAGATTGTGTTGTGAGGAGTCTAGCGCATGTAATTGTTAATACGCTAAGTGAAAACCATCTGGGAGAAAGATGCCTTTTAACATCAGAATTAATAGAAGGAATAAACCAGTTAACCATTTTAAACTTGTTTGAGCAGTGAATGTTACTGTTATGGCCAGATGATGTTAAACGTGAAAATATCCTCCTCCTCGTTACTGATGGGGTCTCTATATGCAAAAAGCTGCTAAGGAAATACAAAAGTTGTACCCGTGACTGGTGCATGTGACGTGCATTGCCCATTGTCTGCACAGAGTCGCTGAAAGTGTACAGTCCTTATTTTCAGTTTCATTTCTCACGTAAAGAAAATTTCTCTGAAATTGGCTGCGAGACTAAGAACCTTTAGAGAAGCTGAACCAGACATCCCTTTATCCCCGAAATCCTTTTTGACCAGATGGTGTACTTGATTGGATGTTGTCCTATAGGCCTACTATGCAAAATACTACCCTCAGATTGTTGAAATATTAAATTTTCTTGACGTCGAACAAAATTCGTCAATAAAACAAGCAAAAGACTTTGTATCAGGAAAGCTATTAAGTAATATCAACTTCATTGCAAATAATTTCGGGGAACTACTAGATGTAGCCTATCACTCTTCTAGAGAGACGAAATATGTAAATGGTACAAGCGATCAAACTCGTGGAGGAATTGTCTATAGCTAAGAGTCAACCTGAAGATGGAATACTTCTACAGGTACAGCAGAAATTAAAAAGTATTCTACCAGAAAAATGTAGGATTTTATACTCTTTGTACCTTCCGAGATGCGTTAGAAAGTTCTACAGGAGACCATGATGTTAACCAACACAAAGGAAACACTAATACCTCAGCTTGGTTTAAATTTTCCCCCGTTAAGTCATGTGACGTAGAGAGAAGTTTTTCCCAAAACAGATTTTGTTTGGAGGAAAATAGAAGGTCTTTTTCTTTTGAAAACTTAAAAATGTATATTTTCATTCACTGCAACAAAGTGTATGCACAGACAATTGCTTTTTAATTTTTACTGTGAATAATGTTACTAAATATTAATGCATATGTTGTGTATAAATATGTTCGTTTTACTAGAAAATATATTTTGTTTAGGTGATTTACGATTAAATGTGCAAACTATTCTATGACGCTGTGCCCATCATTTCACTAGACTAGCTAAACTGCCTCTACCACATGTCCTTGAACTTGGATGTACGTATTAAGTGCGCCACTGAAGACGAGTCACCCTTTTCTCATGTTTACAAGATAGGTAGCGTAGAGCTATAACCCAGTCACCACTAACCTGATGTAATGTTTTTGTGGCTAAACCCCTAGTTATCACTAGAGCCCGGGGGTTTAGCCAATAATTCGTCAAGTTAGTGGTGCACAAGGCATAGAAAGCTTTCTGAGTTAGTAAACAACTTGCACTGCATGTGGCAGTTTAGTGTTCTGTTGACGACGTTGTGTGTTGTGCGTTCTTGACAACCAGTGGCGGATCATAGCTAAAAGAGTGGGGGTGCTGCTTCAGAAAATGTTTAGCCTTTTGTTTAGAAAAGCTACTAAGTAATATCAAGTTCATTGCAAATAATTTCGGCAACTGTCTAGATGTATCACTCTTCTAGAGAGACAAAATATGTAAATGGCACAAGCGATCAGACTCGTGGAGGAATTATTCATAGGTAAGAGTCAACCTGAAGATGGAATACTTCTACAGGTGCAGCAGAAATAAAAAAAATATCCAGAAAAATGCAGGATTTTTCTACTGTTTTTACCTTTTGAGGTGCACTGGAAGGTTCTACAGAAGACCATAATGTGTACCCACACAAGGGAAACACTAATATCTCACCCCCCCCCGTCACGTCATGTGACGTAGAGAGAAGTTTTTACCATTAAAGATCATCTTGGGAGGAAAATAGAAGATATTTTTCTTTTGAAAACTTCAAAATGTATATTGCCATTCACTGCAACAAAGCATATGCACAGACATAATGTATAAATTGCCTTTTAATTTTCACTGTGAATATTGTTAACAAATATTAAAGCATTGGTTGTGTATATTTATGTTCGTTTTACTAGGAAATATATTTTGTTTCTGTGATTCACGATTAAATGTGCAAACTATTCTATGACGCTGTGACTAGTAGCTGCACTGCCCTTGAACTTGAATGTTCGTATTAAAGTGCGCCACTGAAAGCGATTCGCCCCTTCCCTCGTGTTTACATACGGCTATATCCCAGTCACCACTAACCTGATGTAATGTTTTTGTGGCTAAACCCCCGGGCCCTAGTTATCACTCAATACCAGTGCGCATGTCCCAGGCAGCACAGCTCAGAACAGCTGACTTTTGTAAACATAAACAACCAAATTTTCGTTGCTAGCTAAGTGAAACTTTGTGGAGTCGCCTAAAACATTATTATTATTATTATTATTACTATTATTATTAATATTAATATTAGTGATCTATGCTGGGTCTCCATTGTGTTCTAAGGAGTGTAGATTTTTTGTTTGGATAATTATGTTTAAGCCCTTATATAGTTGATGCTGGTTGTAGTAATCTGGAAGATGATTTTATACATTCCGTTTTTTATGTGTACAGTAACGTTAGTGCATGAACACAAACAACCTGTTTTTTTCTGTTGCTACAATCATATAAACTTAACGCCTAGTTTAGTTTATCACGAAAGAATTTGTGACTTAGCGTTGACAATGAACCTGCGGCACCGAAATTGCATGGTGTTGCCTAAAATATTAATAAAAAATCACAAAAAGAGATTTTTTAGTCATTTCATCATCTCTGTCTTGGGGTAAAACCATAGGTAGTCTGCTATGCTCTAGCTAAAAGTCAAACTGTTAGTAAGACATATTTATATTTTATTTTATGGTTAATACTTCATATATTACATCATTCAGAAAGTAGTGGGAGAATTTTATAGGTTGATTGCATTACTACCTAAAATTATAAATAACTAAAACTAAACTCCGTGGCGCGACATCCCCGAAGGGACAAGGCCTACCACCCGACCGCTGCGTCATCTACCTATAGGCAGATGGCAGGATTGGGAGGATATCAAGTAGCTCCTCAATTGGAATCACGAGGCTGAGTGCAACCCTACCAGACCTCCCTACCTCAGAAAAATCCGAGGAGGTACCGGGGAACGAACTCGGGCCGACGGATCCGTAGTCAGCGACGCTAACCACAAGACCACGCCGGCGGTCACGTAAAATTATAAGTGGATAAAAATCATTCTAAATGTTAGCATAAGGTAGCCTCCCTAGTTGGTTTCCCTTAGTTTCTGCCAGATACGTCTTTCCTTTCATTCCAAGTTGCTGAATAATTATCATTCCTTCATTTCTCAATGCGTTATAATTTAGTGGGAATTATTCCTAATTAAAATAACCCACTTATGATTTATAAACTATGTTATACATGAGAATTTGATCTAGAAGATACAGTGAAAAAATAGAAAAAGAAATAAACTGCAATCAAATAAGACAGCCTATCTGAAATCTGGTCTGTACATCTCCAGTATCACAGAATCTTCAAATTGTTAATTGTGAAATTAACAACGCAGAAATTCTGATGTATATAGGAATTTGTCCGTACACTACATAATTCTTAAAATAGCGAGTATATACTTCTGTTCTCTTTTAGGCCTACACAAGTGTTATTGTAACATCTTCATAACTAAGAGGCACAAACATTTGTTTTCTTTATTTAGCTTAATGGATTGTGAAACACTTTTTAAAATCTTTAGATCTTCAAAGAAAGGAGACAATCATAAATTGGTTGTGCTTAAACAGTTAAAATTAAAGAAAAACTTCCATGATAATAGGAATTAAATGTTCCCACTCTTTGAGTTTACAATTATTAATCAGGAAAGTGAAAGTTAAGCGCAAGAACGATATAATGTGATATCTGCGTTTTGTTTAAAAATGGCAACTGTGCTGGATGGGTCTCAGACTTACAGTGCGCTCTGGTGATGAAATTGGCGTGAAGGCTTACACTTTTGGGGCTCCGCCTAGACGCTATTGTTTTCAACCGGTCAGGGTGACCAACTATCTTCGTTGCAGCAGTACGATGGCCTACATAAAGCTAAATAATGCATAAACTAACCACATTAGTTAAGTGCGCGAGCGGAGGCGGTAGCCGAAGCGAAGCGCCCTTGCATTTTCGAATAATGTACGAAACACTGTTTGTCGGTTTCGAAAATGTGGCATATTATATCTTTCGTCTCGTTATGTTGGTCACAGTTCATCGCTAGACGACGTCACACTGGCAACGTCCAATCATGCGCTTCTACTCCGGTCTTAATAATCAACATGGCGGAAATATCTCTACTTTTTGCAACTTCCCACTATAAAAGAAAGTGTACTGTTTAGGGCGGGTGGGTAGGACCAAATCACTCGTGAAGACAACATCTCCTCTCCCGAGAATGATATGTCTTGAAATCCATGTGTTTTTAAGTGTTTTATGGAGATAATCTCGTGTTATAATATGGGGGAGTTGAAATGGGATTTTACCGGAACAAATAATGGTGGCAATATCAAAAACAGGAAACAGCGACAACGTTATTATATCAGGTGATCTCAACTGCCGCATCGACAAGACTTGTGTCTAGGGAGAAACGAAGGCAGTTGACAGTCGTACAGTACGGACGCTTCTCTGTACGCTCCTACGTAACCTCACTTAGTTCTGATGACGCTTGAAACCGAGAAGAATTCCGTTAACGTACTTAGTGTGGTGATACTAAGGTTCTTAAAACTAATGGGATAAAATGTCGCGATTGTAGAAATCATTTTCATCCTAGTTGTGACAAATCGGCCGATAATGTTGTGTTACTGGAAGACAATGTGCTAGTTTATTGTGATTCCACAAAGAATAAGGACGAACTTCTTTGTGAAGCATTAGCAAATATAGCAGAAAACGGTAAAATTGACGTAACTGTTGTAAAGTATTTGCTATCCCAGAAAGACATTATTATTAATGGACTTCGCGAGAAGATAAGCATACTGAACGATAACGTGACGCTCCTCAAGAATTCAACTGGAGTCAATAATTCCAATGCTAATTCAGCAGTAAGTAGTAATGTAAATATTGTTACTGGACAATTACATGAAACTCGTGTGCCTGGTGTTTATGACAAACGTGGAAGGGATCCAGGGTTGCCAGTTATCTGAAATCAAAATAAGGGACAGATGCGTGGTCGACGAAATCGACGGCTCGTATCTCATATAATTAATAAACAGTAAACGACTTTCTGTTGATACTTGTATTTGGATCATTCTCCAAAAAAGTGCAGATTTCAATGTTAGAGTTAAAAAAAATATTTTGGACCATGTAATTTTTTTATGTAATATTTGTTTCTGAGGTACTAGTCCTACTTACCGAGTGGTATTTTGTATTAAATTAACAAGGTTAGAAAATGGCGCATTCACGGAGGTGGGGAAACAGTAAGAAATAGTAATTATATAAGAGAAGTTATGTGAGAATTAGATTAAATTGAGTGTATTAAATGTTATCATGAAAAAGAACAATATTTATTACCATATAAATGGTTTAACACACAACTTATTTTACTTATTTTTATCTATGTTAAAATACATTACCACCTTCAAATCAAAACTTTAAATCAGAACATGATATATTGTCATACACTATTAGGCTATACCAGTTTCTTCTTTAAACAAAAATAACAAATGTAGACAGTTAAATATGTCATACTAAGAGTAGAGAACCAACGATTATAAGGCAAGGTAAAGATTCCTTGCAATGACTCCAGAGAAAAAGAACCAAACAGATCTTTTTGAAAGAAATATGCCGTTGGTATTTACCTTTTACCAATTCCAAAAAGTTTCAATCCTGGCGTATTTTTTGGGGAGGTTTCAAAATTCTCCGAAATACGGGACAATTGCCGTCCCGGTTAGGAACTCCCCGGGACGCGGGACAATTAAAAAAATACGGTTCTGTCCCGTAAAATCCGGGACGTCTGGCAACCCTGAAGGGATCAAACAAAAAAGGCATCAGAGACCGTGGACAGTGAACTAACTGACGGAGCTCAAAGCAGCAAAGATCTTGGAAAAGATAAGTCCATTTCTCATAATAGTGTTTCACAACATAATGGAAAGGAATTATGGTCGGAGGTAGTCCGCAAAACACGAAAACATCCAGTGGTTGTTGGTAAGAAAACACCCGAATCGACCACCTCAAAAATCCGGGGTGTACCGAAATCGATCTCCTTTCATGTGTTTAGACTTTCTCCCGACACGGAGCTTGCAAGTGTATTGGAATTCCTGCGTTATAATTTCCCGGAAGTAACAGGCGAAAAATTTACATCTAAAAACCCAGACATTTACTCTTCATTCAAGATAAATGTTCACGAAGATCACAGTACTGCAGTTCTAGATCCAAATCTTTGGCCAAGTGGTGCGTGTGTGAGACGTTTTTTTTACCACCGTCAGAAACCAAACGACGGCTAAAGTATAGTAGGCCTAAAGCTCCCTATGGTGATAATGAATTGAATATATTCTGCGTGAATATTCAATCATTGTACAATAAAGTAAACGAACTCGAACTACTACTACATGATTCTAACTATATAGCCGTCTGCATATGTGAACATTGGTGTAAGCAAGACAACTTTAACTATTCTAAACTATCTGGTTATGTATGTGCCTCTATTTACTGCAGAAGTGTAGCTGCCCATGGTGGTGTTGCCATATTCATCAAACACGGTATCGAATATAACGTACTAAACGTTGAAAGGTACTGTAGTAAATTGAACTTTGAAGTAGTAGCTATAAGGCTACCAGCCATTAATATTGTCCTACTATCTGTATACCGTTCACCGGGAGGAGATAAAAACATGTTTTTAAGGCAGCTGGATTTGTTATTGATCGCACTTACTTATAGTACGTGTAGTATTATAATGTATGGCGATTTTAATATCGATGTAAACGTGAACTGAGCTTTTTCCTCTCAATTCCTAAATATTTTGAGAGCAACTAACTGTATATATTTGAATGACAAACCAACTCGAGGGAAATCCTGCCTAGATAACATAATAACGAATCTCGAACAGAACACTATTGAGCTGAGTATCTTGAAGCCTTTACTTTCTGATCATGATGCTTTGTCTGTGAAGTTTTATAACTCAATTACTTGGACAAACAGCACAACACAAGATACTGTCTATACCCGTAGATATAGTGAAACTAATCTAAATAATTTCATAAACTACTTGTCCAGTATACAGTGGCAAAGTGTTTTAACATCCGACAATGTGTGTTGTTTTGATGCTTTTCTGGCTGCATTTTATGAAGGGTTTGATGTTTGTTTTCCGCTTGTGAAGAATAACAGACCTATAGATAAACGTAGTAAAAATCAAGTACTGTTCGATAGTGAACTGAAATCGCTGAAAGCTCGTGTCGACAAGCTTTATACTTACATTGAGTGGGCATCTTATCTTGGAGTTGACTGTACTGAGGCTAAGCTCATGTTTACTAATGCCAAGAGACAATACAGAGCAGCCCTTAAGCAGGCCAAATTACGCTTTAATGAGTCCATTATAAATGGTTCTGCCAATAAATGCAAGGCTGCGTGGAGTATAATTAATAAAGCTAGGAAAATGGAGAATGATAGACATACCAACTTTAAGCCCGACGATTTTAACAACCATTTTATTAGTTCTGTTGAGACTATTAGAAATTCATTGGATGCTTGTGAAAGGACTTCAATGTCTTATTTGGAAAAGTCTAACTTATCTGGAAATGTGTTTAAATGGAAATATGTTTCTAGTGATGATACAATCAAGGTTGTTAAGGATTTGAAAGCTTCCCAGTGTAAAGACATTTACGGAACAAATGTTGACTTGATTAAGAAGGTAATACACTGTATCTTACTACCTCTTACATATTGCATAAATGATTGTTTTCAAAATGGATGTTCCCCTCTCGTCTGAAGCTGGCGAAGGTTATTCCGATATTCAAGAAGGGTGATAGATCCATATTCAACAACTATAGCCCCTTATCCTGTGTTTTCGAAAATTATTGAGAAACTGATGAAGAGCCAGATATCAAATTATTTTGAAAGCAACGCCTTATTCTCAGACGCACAGTTTGGTTTCAGGGCCAATATGTCAACACTATCAGCAGTTGAACAATTGGTATCCACTATAATCTCCGGATTCGAGGATCATAATAGTACCTCTGCCACCTTGTGCGACCTATCAAAGGCCTTCGATTGTGTATCTCACAAAACTATTATATCCAAATTAAGATATTATGGCGTAAATAATGTAGAACCGGATTTGTTTGAATCTTACTTATCTGACCGATATCAAGTTGTGTGTATAAATGGTATCCATTCAAATACTCTTCAAGTTGACAGTGGTGTGCCCCAGGGATCGGTTCTGGGCCCATTTATGTTTTAGTGATGATTAACGATCTTTCTTATAATATTTCATGCCAGTCTGTTTTATTTGCAAATGATACTACTTTATATAACACTTGCCGGGATGTAAATGTTCTAAGACTTGTAATGAATAACTCATTTAGTGAGGTTACAAGTTGGTTTGAAGCCAATGGCCTTAGCCTGAACGCTGGGAAAACCCAACATATTTTGTTTACATTGCAACAGCTGACTTGTGACGACTTCCAACCTAATGTGAAACTATTAGGTATTGTGATTGACTCGAAACTGAAATGGAATGCCCATATTGACTCTCTTTGCACACGTTTGGCCAGGGTACTGTACTTGCTGAGACATTTGAAACATCTAGTACCTAAGGAATTCCTTAGAAATGCGTATTATGCTTTTTTTAATAGTGTAATAAACTATGGTATCCTTGTATGGGGCAACTCCTCCAGTGTGGACAGAGTTCTCAAGTTGCAAAAGCAGGCCATCCGCATCATGACAGGTTCATCATACGATGCTCATTGCAAGCCTTTGTTTACATCAGAAAGAATACTGACAGTAGTTAACTTGGGTATATACCAAAGCCTAGTTAAAATTAAGTATAACGTAAATGAATATAATTTGAGATCTGACTACCATGACAATAATTTTTTTTTAACAGATTTATTGGCAGCATGTCTCATTACAGTCGTAATACTACATGCACTGTTTACATTATTTACACTTGTTTTCCTATCAATAGATTACAATTTACTATTTACATTTCAACTTATACACTATTATACCACTTATTACTACTCTAAACTGTTCATTTTAATTATTACTACTCTAATTTTTTTTAATCACTTAGAATTTACTATTTACAATTCAGCTAACATCCTATTACATTACTTATTACTACTCTAAACTGTTCATTTTATTTATTGTTGTGATTTTACGTTAATTAATACTATCTTACTATTTTATCATTCTCTTCGGTTAGCACTTCGTAATATACTAATTTTATAATGCCTTAATTGTTACATATTTTATGTTACTACTACCATTTACTCTTATATTTATATTTACACTTCCCTAAACGGTTTCGCTTAGTTCTTGCAAATTTAGTTTATTCACAAATCCTAAAAAGCTTCTTTTGTGTGTTCTGAAAATGCCATCTTTGCTTATTGGCCATGCCAGCCCACTTCTTGTTACACTTGTTTTAAAAGATTCTCGCTGAGATTTTAGTTTTGTACACTCAAATATCAAGTGGTCCACTGTTTGGTCACCTATCCCACACACGCACTCGGCACTTTCCATAATTTTGAATCTTTGGAAATAACTTCTTATTCTGGCGTGTCCTGTTAAGAATGTTGTCAGGTTTGGGGTCAAGTTCAATTTCACTTTTAGTCTGCTTCTAACCGTAGGAAAGAATGACTTTGTTGCTTCTCCTTTTGTTGTTTTGCTCCAGTCTTCCTCCCATCTGGATAAGGACTTTTCTCGCAGTTTTGTCAAAATGTCATTTTTTGGAATTTTGTTATAACATACCTCTAAGTTCATGTCCCTTGCAGCTTGCTTTGCCAAATGGTCTGCAAGTTCGTTGCCAGGGTGACCTACGTGTGCCTTTATCCATCTGAAGTGAATTTTCCAGTTTTTATTTTCCAGTAATCTTGCTTGCTTACGGATATTTTCTATAAGTGTTTTGTGGTTCCTTGGGTTTTTAATGGAGTCTAGGGATATCTGGCTGTCTGTGTGTATTACTGCTGTCTGGTTTCCATATGCGTTGTCTTGTATATGTTCTAGGGCTTTGAGTATTGCCATTTACTCCGCCTGATTATTTGAGCATACTTTGTCTAGTCTGTATTTGCCTTGGAACTTCACATGATTGCCAAAGAAGATTGCTACGCCTGAACCCACTCCGTCCGCGCTTTTGCTGCCGTCTGTGAATATTTCCAGCTTCGGTTCTTCTGCCTCTTCCTCACTGATCCTTAGCGCGTCAGAAGGGTGAGGCCAGTCTTTTGGTTCTTGATCATGATATATGTTATACCTCTCTTCACCTATTCCATTCATAACTTCGTAGAGTTGAGCAGCTTCCTCTATTTTAAGTGTGACAGGCCTTAGGCCCGTAATTATACAAAGCGCTTCGTTTGATACCGTGCGGAAGGCTTTCGCTATCCTTACATTGATTAATCTTTGGACTCTAAGCAGTTTGTTCCTGTTGGCCGTCTTGTCCAAGGCTTTGTACCACACTGGAGCAGCATACTGTAAGAGTGGTAGAATCGCACCTTTATATATTATTTCTAACACCCCACTTTTCAGTCCCCAGTTAATTCTTGCTGATTTGGACAAGGAAAATATCAGTCTTCTACATTTTTCAGTTATATAATCAATATGCTCTCTAAATGTTAATTTGTAGTCGAATATGATGCCTAGATACTTTAGGGAATTAACTTGTTCAAGTTTTGAGTTATTAAGGTAGATTCTTATTTCTTTATCTTCTCTTCGTTTTCTTCGAGTCAGTAGCATAACTTTAGTTTTCTGTTCGTTAAAGCTGATTTTGTTATTTTCTGCCCAGTTTGTTATTTTGTGTAATTCTATATTGGTGAAATTTTCGGCTTCTCTGATTGATTCTCCTTGTACAGTCAGCAAGAGATCATCAGCAAATGCTATTGTTTTCGTGTGAGCGGTGTATTCTACATTCAACAGTGAATTGTAAAGGATATTCCAATATCCTGGTCCACAGCAGGATCCTTGTGGACATCCTTTAGTTATCTTTCTCTGGACTACAGCGGTATTTGTGGACATCGCTGCGTATCTTTGGTTGAAGTAGTCTCGGGATAGATTATAGAGATTCCTAGGGCATCTCATGTCCTTGAGGTTCTTAAGGATTCCAGGCCACCATGCTGCGTCGAAGGCACCTTTCACATCAAGGCTTACCATTATTAGGACGTTGCCCTTTTTTAGTCCCGCCTCCGCAAATTTGTTTACTTCGACCGCTGCATCAGTAGTACTCGTTTGAGGTAGAAAGTCAAATTGATTTTTATTCAGCAGGTTATTTATGTTTATGTGGTGCATAATTCTCGTGATGAGTAGCTTTTCTAGAACTTTCCCACCCACGTTGAGTAAACTAATCGGACGAAATTTAGATGGATCCGCACTGTCTTCCTTACCTGGTTTTATGATTGGAATAATTTTTGACTCTTTCCAAATTCTGGGAAAGATTCCTCTCGTTAGGCATTCGTTATATATTGTTGTGACACTTCTCGGAAAGGTTTTGAAGAGACGTAGGTAAATGTCACTTGTAACTCCATCGTTGCCTGGCGCCTTTTTGTAGTTGAAGCTTTCTATGACTTGCTTTATCTCTTCCTGGTTGAATTGTCTATCGTCACATGTATCGATTGGTTCTGCTGCTATTTTCCTTATTTGTTCATGATATTCAGTGTCATCCTCTCGTTTGTCTTCTGGGGTGAAATATTCTATCATGTAGTTTAGCGTGTCTTGAAAATTTAATGTTTTGGAGCCGTCTGGCTTTTGCAGAGTTGTGATTATCGTCTTGTCCCTTATCTTTCCTGAAGCAAGCTTGTAAACATTGTTCCACGGGTTTAACGGCGATGCAGCATTACAATATTCTTTCCAGGAATCGAACTTTGCTCGTCTAATTGTTGTCTGATACCTGTTTTTCCCATCTAGATACTGTTGTTTGCGGCTTTCTCTCAAATCTTCGTTGTTCTTGGTCCTTTGGTATCTTCTACGTAGAGCGTTAGTATACAAGACATGACTATAATACAAGACATAACCATCGTCTTGATGAACCTGCCGCCAGACTGACAGTAACAACACGTAATTTCCCTGCAATGGCTGTAATGTTATTCAATAGGTTACCCCCTTATGCATCCGGTCTGCCTATTTCAAGATTTAAAAGAAGTTTGCACCAATGGTTAGCAAGAAATCCATTTTATAATACAAATGAATTTTTAGATGCATCTGCAAATATGTATATGTAATTTTTAATGTTATTGACTCTGTCCATGCATCATTCATGATGTTTACGACATTAAACTTTATTATTATTATTATTATTATTATTATTATGAAGAGGAGCCGCTACGACTGTTCGGCAGCACTGGGCTATGACGTCACTTCCTGCATCTGGCAATCAAACAGAAGAGGTTCGCATCGCGCCGGTGTCATCCCTTTTAGCAGGCGTTTATAGGTTAGAAAAGTCTCTGTTTTCCATTTAACGATTATTTTGTACACTTTAGAGGAAAAGTAACTTTACATTTGTCCTCTATGATTTATGAAGAACACAACTAGCTAAAATAGTTGGCAAAAACCAAATACAAGGTGCCAAATAAACTCCTCCCATACTCACTATCGGGACCCGCCCGGGAAGGAGGGGTTTAGGGCGGGGACTATTTTAAACAGTGGGAGACATCTAGTAGGTAATGGTGGAACTAGTAGCGGCGCAGAGACATCTGACGGAAATACTAGAAGCACAGAAAATTTAATTTTTTTCCCCTTTTAATCCCTTTTCTTCTCTTCTCCTCCTCTTTTCCCTATTACCTCCCTTCTCTCCTTCACCCTACCTACCTATTTTGGACCTAATAATTTTCGCACCTACGGAGATTCGATCTCGGGACCACTAGCGTTATAGTCTATCGATTTAACCACTTCACAAAATGGAGACTGTGGCAACATTACAATATTTAACCACTACGCCATCAGTGATCGTTGCAGTAAAATCGAGAATTCTTCTAGCCTTTTTACTACAGAGTCGTGTAATACATGATAAGTATCATAGTACGTCCTCTCTCGTATTTTGAATATTTGGTACAAGGGGCACTCTAGCATCATTGTAATCGTATTTTCAATATTTGGTAAAAGGGGTACGGCATGTTTAGTGAGTCAGCGCGGGGCTTGGGAAGGGTCCGGAATGGTCGGGTGGTCGCCCGCCGTCAGCTGCTGTCGCCATAGCAACGCAATGGGCGGAGCCTATTTGGCACCTTATATTTGGTTTTGTTTTTTTTAGGATAAAGTGTCCTCATGGGAGCATCTTTAATTACTGTACTTACAGAATTTTCTCTTGATAGTGACTCAACGATATGGATGTTGTGAATATGCAGTACACAAGGCAAAGGTAAAATGTTCAGTTGTTTAAAGATATCTATATTTCCTGTCCTCGTGAGACCATCTTTAATTATTTACATAGTTTGACCTTTACAATTTGTGAATTTTTTGACGATGCACCCCACGTGGTATTTTATTTAGCAATCCAGTAGACCAGGAGTACTGGCATAGGATAACAATAATAACAACAAAAATTATACAATAAATTGTATAGTTATGATATTAAAAAATTCCTTCCAGCAACTATTTATAGGTTGGAAAAGTGACATCTTTGATCGGTCTCATTTTACAATTAAGAAGAAAGAAGATATACAACTACAACAATACGAAGAAGAATACCAGTAAGAAGAAAGAAAAAAGAAGATTAGAAGAAAACTCAACAATTTGCAAATTTTTTAATATTATACTAAATCTGTAAGTACATTGATTTTACAAGTGCATACAAATACACCGATATACAAGTGCTTACGAACACTGAAGGAAAACTTTTTAACTTTAAGTGGTCAAATATTGATTAACATAACTGTATGGACACAGTACATAATACTCAAAGAATAATCCCTTAATTAGCATCTACTTACAAGGACGTTACTTTTTGCAAGTTAGATGAGTTATGAGTTATGACTAACATGGTTTAACAAACCTATGTGCTTTCGTTAAAACTTTAACGCAAGTTGTATAATATCAACGCACAATATTACTCCATGTAATTTTAAATTTTATCTTTTTTAATTTTTAATTTATATCTCATATCTAACAAGCCCATACATATTGTGACAAAGCCCAGAAAAGCCTAGAAACCGATAGAAGAAGGACTCGGCCGAAAGCGCTAGAATTAGAGACATCCAGAAAGGGACGGCCTCTTATTGCTGATTGGAGCCGCGCGCCGACGGGTGCGGCCTACTCCCTGGCACGGCGCGGTGAGTGACGGTGCGCGCTCGTGGGAGGGGCCAGAGGTGGAGCCACGCGCTAAGGGCTGTGACGGCGCACCGCGCGGACATTCTAGACCATGCGCGGGCGGGGAACTTTCGAGACGTCGGCTCTGGAATAATCGTCGGGCCTATATATAGGGCGGCGAGCGAGCAGAGAGAGTCAGTGAATGAATGGGAGTTCAGTTCAGTTCAGTACAGTGAAGAGTCCGTGAAGAGTCAGAGTCAGCGAGAGGCAGTCCGTGAGTAGCGGCGAACGTCAGCGTCAGAGGGTGAGCTGGACGGAGAGGACTGATCAGCGCGGCCTCGAGTGAGTGTGACTTGAGGAGCTGAAGAGCCGGTGACCGGAAGGACTAGTGTGACCGGAGGGACCCGCGAGCGGAAGACCTAGTCAACGGGGAACTAGTGACCGGAGAGAAGGGTGAACGGAGGAACTAGTGAACGGAAGAGCTGGTGAGCTGATCTGGGCTGAGCAGTGCCGTCCCGGGGAACTCTGCGCGACGGGTGGATCGTACAGCGGCAGCGAGGACTGTGGAGTTGACCGGCGCGACGTGGAATTATCTCGACTGGGAGTCCGCACACTGTGTGCGAACGGAACAGTGCTGTAATTAGGACTGAGCACAGTGAGAGTGAGCACTGAACAGGACAGTGAACTGGCGAATAGTCTGGAGTTTTCTGGCTGTATTGACAATTGTTGTAGGAAATAAAGAATCCTCCATCCTTCAATTATAAACTTGGTGTTCTGATTTTGAACCCCGACGAGTCCTTGTTACAATATATTTGGCAGATCTTCTGTGAGGCTTATACATCATATTGTACCAATAACTTTTTAACACAAATGGGTAGAAGACCAGAGGCGTAACGAGGGGGGGTTTGGGGGTTTGAAACCCTCCATTGATTAAAAAATTGTACAATTTTTTAAAGTCTGCTTATAAATTATTTAATACGAGTATAAACCGTTGGAAACTAAAAACTCGTTATTGTGCATTTTAATTTTTAAAATTTTCCGGGGGAGTTCCCGGAACCCCCCTCTCCCTGGGGATATTCCATACCCCCACACCCCCCGGATGTTATAACCCCCATATGGTCGGCCTGGATACGCCTATGTTGACGACAGTAAACTGACCCTCAACTCAGACAAAACAGTCCAAATAATCTTCAGGAGAGGTGGTAGAACCTCAAGAGACGACCGGATCCACTACGGGGCACAGGAACTAAATATTTATTTTTTGACCATAGTTGACCCAGAGTCCCACAGCCGGAGGCTACACTAGTGGGGAGAATACAGATAAAGAACATAGACTAATATTTGTATACAGTTTGCTATCTTGGTTTCAAGACTTTGGTATAAATGTAGATGATGATGATGATGTGAGTGATGAATTAGCGAAGGGTGAATATTTACAACACAGTAACATGGCAATCAGTAGGTTAATATACAGAATTAATATAATATCCAAAAGAGTGAAGTTATAGGCGAGTTAAGGAGAAGAAACAAATGTTTATGTCCACTACGGAATCGGAATTTCTGAATTTCTTCTCTCTTCGATGACACGTCGAGCAAAACTCGTGGGTCGTTCTACCGGTCCAGTAGCTCAGCTCCGGCGCCCATTGTACTCCTTCCGCCGTGGCGATGCGTATCAGGAACTAAAGATTATAAATTCCTTCAGATATCTTGGAATAACCCTGCAACCGATAGGGTCATCTTACAGAATTCACACAAGGGAAAGAGCAACCGCCGCCATCAAAGCATCTGTGAAATAAAGAGCCCGACAAGGCTAGCACTACAGACAGCCATGGCGCTATTCTATGCAAAAATATTACCGGTGATAACATATGGTATAGAACTCATCAGGAACAAGCTAACAATATCGAACCTAAAGACCCTGGAGACCCAGATATTTGAAGAGAATCCTAGGAATATCGAAGACTGCCCCATCAAGACTAGCCTACGAGCTAACAGAAGAAAGCTTCCTGGTAGAGGACTTACGACACAGACTGCAGCTACCATCTACTCCACAAGAAGAGGAATTACTTCAAACTAGACGCCAAAAGAGAGCGGACATCTGGCCAGAATTTTACACAACAGACGCAATGATCGACTGGAGATGGACGGTACCGAATAATTACATGCGCAGTGCCTTAACGAGACTGTTGGTACACGGCTTTCACCATTAACTGTGCTCAAGACAGAGCTTTCACGAGCCAAACGAGTAAGATCGCTGATAGATTACAGCAAAGACTAGTGAAAATCAGCAAAAAAAAAAAAAAGAGAATGAAAATTTCTGTGACCGCTGGCAGGATATACCTTAATGGACCACAAAGAAAAGACAGAAATTAGGGAAAAACTAGGAATAAGCAACATCTCAGAAAAAAACACAGGATTATGTAAACAGATGATAATTATGACCACATAAAAGGAATAACAAAAGATAGAATCCCAAAAATATTATACAACTACAAACCAAGAGGGAGGCGAGATGTTGGAAGACCCAGAAGACGTTGGGTAGACCAGTTTTAATTCAACAGTAATAAATATTCTTACTATTGAGACGGAATAGGCCGCATGGCCATGGAAAATTTGCCAAGGAGGGGCAAATGAACAAATTACTGTCACCACCACCATCACTATGCTATTATTACTAAAACCACTTTATTATTATTATTAATATCATCGTGATCACCATCCACATCACCATTACTGTAGTTGGAACTATGCCAATGGATACACAGTAAAAATTTAGTGCGCTGACATGACTTTTTCTACCCCTTACAATTTCACAGATATGCCTACTATTTATATAAAATGGGATAGACTACATCCATTGCTTTACCTTTATTACCATAAATTGATTCCAAGTTTAGTGGAATTAATTATTCCTAGTTGCTCATATCTAAGGTAGTCAGCTTGTAACCAGTCGTTTGTCTCGTTTTTGTCCATACAACCTACATTATAGTATGTGGAAACCTAAGCTTCATTACAGATTTATGTGTAAACAAAATTTCCAGAGGGGGCAGCTGCCCTACCTCTCCCCCTCTTCCGGACGGCCATGCACATGGCCTAAACAATGTTTGTCAATGATGATGATGACTAGTAAAAATCCTAATATGCACATTTGTGCGCTTTTCATCTTTATTATTATTGGGTGATTAAAGCAAAATCTGACTTTAGACAGTGCTTTAGTTGGAAAATATTTTTTGGGGGTACTCACCTTACTTCAAAATTTTCCACATCGCTTCAAACTGAATGTAATCCTTCGGTTGACATTTTTTGCATGCAGTTTCTTCTACTGACCTATTGCCTCCTAGTAGTCATGACCTGACGTATGGAGCAGGATCAAAAACGTCTAGTGGTGGTCCCACACATTTAATGAAAACAAGGTGGATAGCCAATATGTAATCTAAGGAGAAAGTAACTGTAGAAGTGCGCACGAAGGTGAAGATTAGAACGCATATCTGTGGCGAATGTAATATTGCTTGTTATTTTTAACAAATACACTCTGGTATTGAATTGAATAGAATAACCAATGCAGAACGAAAGTTGGGATAGACCAACCAATTCAGAACGAACGGTGAAAAGACACCTCAGATGTCTAGAAAGACAAAATAGATGAACAGACACTTGCCTTAAAGCTAATAAAATCAGAAGGCTAAGGATAAACATATTGAAAATATATTGAGAACTACCAAAGAGTGTGGCCTATGGTCGAGGACTCGAAACAAAAGATTGATGGCCCAAGTCTTCTTCTTCTTCTTCTCTTCTTCTTCTTCTATACATTTAATAGGCCTAAGTATTTTAGGACAATATCGTTCCTGTACTGCCAGTACGACGTACCGGAGCACATAATTTTCCCGGTATGGTAGAAGGGAAATCATTTTATACCGGTATGCAGTACCGGTGCGTACCGGCCCAACTAAAGCACTGACTTTAGAGCAATACCAAGGTGACAGCTAGTAACACACTGTAGTTGCACAAATTAGAATGTTTTGTATAATCGACGTTCGAACTTTTAAGGGTTCTGACTGCGATTCGAATCACTATCTGGTAGTTGCGTCTGATTCAACAAAGCAACTAGGCAAAATTTCAGAGACTCAATCTGAAAAAGCTAGGTGAAGACCAAATAGGAATGATTACCAAGTCAAGATTTAAAATAGATTTGCAATCCTAGAAAACACTGCCGAACAAGAAGCTAGGGATGATATATAAAACCTGGGAATGCATTAAAGACGATTTTAAAGTAGCCGCAAAAGAAACATTAGGTCCGCTTGAACTGAAACAAAATAAACCGTGGTTCAATGATGACTGCGTGAAATTAGTAAATGTAAGAGAGCAGGCAAAACTACAGTGGTTGCAGAATACGAATGACACTACGGTCAAAAATCTCAACAATGCTAAAAGAGAAACTTCTAGAACCATTGGAACAAAGAAATGAAACTATCTCAAAGACAAAGTAAATGAAAAAAAATAAAGACAAAAATGTTAGGGATCTCTACAAGGGAATAAACGATTTCAAGATAGGTTTTCAACCTAGAATAAACCTAATTAAGGACAATGATGGCAGTATACTCGAGGATTAAAACGATATTTTGAATAGGTGGAAACATTTGTTTAATCAATTATGAAATGTACAGGTAGTGAAAAAAAGAGTGCCACGCTACAGAAGTAAAACTTTATTATATTTTTTATTTTTTCAATTTTTGATTATTGGATTTTTCAATTTTGCATTATTGGACTTTTTAATATTGGGTTTTTGGACTTTTTTAATTTTAGATTTTGGACTTTTTAAGTATGAAGCTTTGAATTTTTAATTTTGGATTTTTTAAATTTTTTATTTTTGGATTTTAAAATTTTTGATTTTAATATTTATTAAATTTTTGATTTTTGGATGTTATAATTTTTATTTATTTTTATTTTGAAAATTTGTATTTTTTAATTTCGGATTTTTAATTTTTTTAAATTTGGATCTTTGAATTTTTAATTTTGGATTTTTTAAATTTTGATTCTTTGAATTTTTTATTTTTTGGATTTTTTAATTTTGTTTTTTAGTTTTTTGTTATTTTGGATTCTTAAATTTTTTCAATTTTGGTATTTTTGATTTTTTAATATTTAATTTTTTATTTTTAAATTTTGGAAATTATTATTTATTAAATTTTGGATTTTTGGATGTTTCAATTTTTATTTTTTATTTTTATTTTTTTTTTTGGAAATTTGTATTTTTTAATTTTGGATTTTTAATTTTGGATTTGCGCGGTAATGAACCTCCGGGTTCCATAAAATAGATAATATACCTTTAGATTGCTTAGGAATTGTCTATTGCCATTGAGGAAGTAAGGTCTGAAAAATTTCTTTTGATTACTCCTAATCATTGAGTAATTGTTTTCTGTGCAGTCTGCACCGAAACAAGTCGGTTTTAGTGTGACTGATTTCGTGACGGTTTTAGTGTGACTGATTTTCCCGATTCACCCTCTACCGCCACTAAAGAAGTTTTACTTAAAAAATGGGACCGACCCTTGTAGCTGATTTCAGAGCCTTGTTCACACCAGTGTCCATGTGTATTCCTTAGACCTGTGTAGTTGGACAACAGCAACGCAGCTGGTTACTGCTTTCGTTAGTTGAATAGCTCAGGTGTTAGGGGCGCATGACCTTCATGCGAAAGGTCGCAGGTTCGATTCCCGTGTTTCCTTAATCCACACTGTTTTCCCACTACTTTTCGATTGCCGCAACATTTATCTACTTAATTAACGGATTATCCCAGAAAATGAATTTTACTAGCTTATTTTCTAACGGGTTTCCAAGTGGACTAAGTCAACAGTCGACACTAGAAAAAATTTCTATACATTCCCTGCTATCCTGTGAATCCTGCTAGGTATGCGCATTGGCTGATATCGGCAACTTAGTCGGTCCGCTTTTTTCCCCTACGTGTACATGGAGATGTCCAAACTGCAGAAAGTGAAATATTCACAGCAGAGCAGTTGGTTGCTGAACCAAATTTAACAGAACTAGAAACAGCTATAGGTAAACTAAAAATACACAAATCTCCTGGCGTTGATCAATTTCCAGCAGAATTAATTAAGGAAAGTGGGGATAGATTAAACTCAGAGATCCAGAAACTCATTCTTATGATTCGGAGAATGGAGGATTTGACAAAGGGAATGGTAAGCATCTATGATTATACCGAACCATAAAAAGGGAGATGGGGACAAAAGTAATAACTATCGAGGAATTTCTCTCTTATCAACATCATACAAAATTCTAATATAATACTGTTAAGATTAACCCCATATACGGACGAAATCATTGCAGATCACCAATGTGGATTTAGGCGAAATAGATCAACCATTGATCATATATTTTGTATTCGCCAAATCATGGAGAAAAAGTGGGAATATAATAAGTCTGTTCACCAGCTGTATATGAATTTTAAAAAAGCATATGATTCAGGCGAGACAAATTGTATAATATCCTCAATAAGTTCGGGATAGGCTGATCAAAATGTGTCTAAATGAAACCTATAGCAGAGTCAGGGTAGGGAAATTTATATAAGATAGGTTTGCCATTAGAAGCGGATAGAAGCAAGGAGATGCACTATCGCCTTTACTTTTTAATTTTGCTTTGGAACAATCGTTTAACAGTTTGGGCAGAGTAAAAGATTAGGTGTAGAAATGTAAACAACGTAAGCTAGATACACTTTGGAATGAGATTCAAGCGGTGTGCGCAGAAATCTCTTTGGAGACTTTGGTACGATGTACGGAATCAGTGGTGACTCGTACTCATTTTGAACATTGAACAATAATCACATTTTCATCAGAAAGTCATTTATTTTTCAAATAGAACTTTAAGCTTTCCATTTACAGAAATTTAACCTTGTAGAACGGAAATTAGATTTTATATGACACTTCAAAGTGTGTATACATTTAATGAAGTACTCTCTATGTACTACAAAGAGGTGACAATAACTCAAATTTGAAAATTTTCGGCATAGATTATTCTGTCACTGCATGCCACAATACTGATGGATGTGAGGTAATACCATTGCTCTGCCTGGTTAACATGAATGGTTACGGAAGTGTACATGTAGTCAGTTATACTAAAGAACAGAAGATTACGTAAGAAGGTAAACAAGGGGACTTATCTGCAGGTACATAACAATTCTACCCCTGGGATTGAACCCAGGACTTGTAACAGATAAAAGGGCGTGATTGGAGGTATGATTGGTTGTTTGGTTAAGAGTATAATTTTTAAGCACTCTAGCAATAATATCAGAAGTTTCAAAGTCACTCAAAACTGGAATGGGTTTATTTGGACTCACAATATCAACCTGAAACCAGAAGTAAATCACAAAACTGAATTAAGATTGCCCCACACCTAACTACAGTCTAAGAGCCAACATAAAAAAAATTACATAATTTGCATACAGTTGGCACTAGTAGATAACAGTGGGCCTTCCTTCGAAAACAAGGAACCATTTCGACGTTACGAACATGTTGTCAGACGCCATCGAAAATTCCAAAAAATGGATCTTACTAACATTGGTCCATTAGAATTTAATTCATCTTGATTATGCATCTGCATAAGTTGTTAATATTATGAAATTCTTCATACTTTTCTAGACTATGATTTTAGCAAAGCCAAGTCATTCTGGACCTTCTCAGAAGTAATTCAAAACACAATTCTATTATAGATGACATCCAAAACAGCATCAGAAGTATATTATAGCAGAGAAATTCCTCCGACACTGGGACTTGAACCCAGGACCTTTGGCTATTCGCGCCAATGCTCTCCCATGACTGAGAGGTTCCGTCTGGCGCTGAGAATTGAACTCCGGCTTAGCTCAGTTGGTAGAGCATTGGCGCGAATAGCCAAAGGTCCTGGGTTCAAGTCCCAGTGTCGGAGGAATGTCTCTCCTATAATATTCTCATGTAGTGTCCAACAGAGACGGTAATTCTGTGGTTCATGAATGCTTAAGCATCAGAAGGCTTAAAGAACAAAACTGGGTCATACACTTCTCCTGGATCAAAGCGCATGTGGGATACACTGGTAATGAACTAGCTGATAGACTAGCCAAGGAGGCGGCGCTCAGCAATGGAATGGACTTTGCCTACAACAAAAAAAAGTGTGCATGGAACGCCATGCGACAGAAGTGAAACTTGTTTTAATTTTTTGATTTTTCAATTTTGGATGGTAGGATTATTTTATTTTGGATTTTGTTATTATTAAATTTTGGATTTTTAATTTTGGATTTTAATTTTGGATTTTTTATTTAAATTTTTAATTTTAAATTTTGGATATTTGGATTTTATAATTATGGATTTTTTATTTTTAAAATTTTGGATTTTTAGACTTTTGAATTATGGATCTTTGAATTTTGGAATTTTGGATCTTTTAATTTTGGATTTTTAAAAATTTTGGATATTTAAATTTTTAAATTTTGGATTTTTAAATTTTTAATTTTGGGATTTTTTATACTTGGGATAAGCCTAATCATTGAGTTGATTGTTTTCTGTGCAGTCCGTTCCGTCACACATCACTAATTTCGTGACGATTTTGAGCGTTACATTAATTTCGTGACGATTTTTGAGCGTTACACAAGCTCTTGATTTACCCCTACCGTGGCTAAAGAAGTTTCATTTCAAAAACCCAGAAAGACAATTGTCACTGAAATCAAGGAAGAAGGACTTCAGAAGTGGCAAGAGGAGTGGACCAACACAATGAAGGGTGCAGCGTGCAGAGAGTTCATCCCATCAGTTGTTCAAAGAATGAAACAACCAATCCAGTTAAATTTCACATTAACAGCTGTGATTACTGGACATGGGATAAACCAAATCATACTTACACCGACTAGGTCTAATAGAGCAGTGTTTCTCAACCTTTTTGAACCCGAGGACCTGTAAAATCTCTAAAAAAATTTACGGACCCCTAATTTTACATCCCATTTTTAAAAGAAGGCCTATATTTTTATATTTGGGGTATTAAATATAGGTCATTACAACGAAATATGTGAAAAAATTTTACTTTTTTGCTTTCCACTTGCTTATGATATTTTAAAATTATGACTGCGGATCCTCTGCGCCATCTTCGCGGACCACCAGTGGTCCGCGGATCATAGGTTGAGAAACGCTGTAATAGAGGACCCTATCTGTATCTGCCTTAAAGAGGATCAAGCAGGAGAATATTTGATTTATAGATGTGACAAACTTAAACCACAAAGAGACAAAATGATAAAAGAAATTGAATCTAAACATGCTAAATGGCCATCGCAACTAATCTCAAATCATTTGAGAGTCTTTAAAACATTTATACAGAGGATAGACTTTGGCGAACTAAAATAATACATAAGCAACCTTATGAAGATATTGTTAAGTGATAAGTGAAGTGATAACCTAAAGAGTATCTATAGTGAATAACTCAACAATAAGTGTGGAAGACAATGTGCAAATAAGCACAAACTAACTCAAAGTATGTTAAGTAAGGCATGTAGTACTGCACACTTAAATTGGGAATGCCAACTAAAGCCAGGAAAAAACAAGTCAAGCCATATCTCCTATAATGTCCAACAGAGTCATGAATGCATATATTATATAGCCATCTTAAATGTTACTGTACAGTAACAGTGGAAGCCCGGTCACAAAAATCACTAATTAGTGTGCCTCACAGTACTGCATATGACACAACTTGTCTGTCAGTGAGGTAGACCATCATGGCAATCAGTCATAGGAGAGAGGTTCCATCTGGCACTGTGAAGTGAACTCTTGCTTAGCTCAGTTGCTAGAGCATTGGCACGGATAGCCAAAGGTCCTGGGTTCAAATCCACGTGTCAGAGAAATTGTTCTCTTATATCATTCTCAAAATTTAACACCTTTCAAAATAGAACAATGTCTCTGTTCAGTTTTTGATAGGCCTACACTTGATGAAAATATTATTGCTTGACGTTTTTTCTGGCTTTGCAGGAGAAAGCATCTTTCAACTAAGCGAATTTTTTTCTCGCTGCTTTGCATGTGTTCACTCTCCCCCCCCCCCCATGAGAACCTATTTACATTCTTTTCCCGGTTTCCATTTCAGCCCCCTGCAGGGCCTTGAGTTATGAAACTGGGCTTTCAAACTGTAAAATGTATTCTCAAATCCCTTGTGTTCTGATTCATTAGTGGCATAGCCAGAAAAAAGAAATCAGGGGGGGTTGAGGGGGGCATGAAATACACCCAAGAAATGAAGTATGGGGGCCATCCTCAGAAAATTGTTAAATATTGAACTGATAAAAATCACATTTTAAACTTAAAACTAGCTAACAATTTTTTTACTTGACTCTAATGGTCGAGTGCACCATTGTCCGGTTTTCTCAGCCGTTTCGTTACCGCGGTAAACATAATACCGGGGTATTCTCAAAATCTCTGTGCACAATTGCTAAAATACCGCGGTTTGCTAATGCTTGGAAATATCGCGGTTACTCTGCTATGAAGCCATTCCCATGGAGAAAATTTGTGTTGGTTTGTCTGGGTTTGTCTTGGTTTCTTCCATGGCCGCTAGGTTTTCTCTCTCTCTCTCTCTCTCTCTGTATGTCTGCCAGTCACGGTGGCTCTCCTAGACTATTGGTTTTCCAAATTAAATTTATTTGTTGCCTTATTATTCAATAAAAAGATGTTCATAAGGATAAAAGGGAACATTATATTGCGCATATCTGTCGTCTGACGTCATACTTTGCATTCAAGCACCATAGATACTAGGCCCTATACCAATCGTGAAAAGGTTTGGTTTTGCCTACTATTGGTTGAGGTGAAAAAGGAAGGTCATTTCAATCAATGTTACAGCACAGTATTTGCAAAGATATGTACCATCGTTCATTCTTCAAATAGATCCCACCAGTCCGTACATTTCAATAAAATAACATTGATGTTTTAAAGAATAATTCTCACACGTGTGCAATCCAAGGCAAAGCAACACCACGAAATCTCTGCTCGAGTTCGACATAGCCTCGCTTTTATTCCCGTACGACTAGTAGTGCAAAATCATGTGCATAGCCATGAAAGGGCTATTATAATTATGTTCGTGTACGTGCAGGTATGATAAATTGATATCATATCCTATATACCAATACACAGGCTATATCGTGATGAATGCAGCCATTCGCTTAAATTTGGCCTAGGACCACTGGTTTTCCATATTTCACTTATTTGTTGCCTTATTGCTCAGTAATAAATGTTCATAAGGATAAAATGGAATATTATACTGCGTATATATGTCGTCTGAATTCAAACTTCGAATAAATAGCCTACTGTACTAATCGTGGTTACGCCCACTAGCCTACTCAATGGACCTGGTTTGGTTGAGGTAAGAAAGGAAGGTCATTTCAATCGATATTACAGCACAGTATTTGCAAAGATATGCACCATAGTTCATTCTTCAAATAGACCCCACCTGTCTCTCATTATTCTTTATGTTCAATTAGCTTTTGGCCTTTACAGCTCCTCCAAGGCCGGTTTGCATCTTACCGCGGTAAAAGGCGAAACCGAGCACGGTGCAACGGAAGTACCACTTTACGGGGTAAACTAAGCAACTTTACCGCAGTATTCTGAATTCTGAGGTTGGTGCACTCGGCCATAAGACATGCCAACTTAAACAAGCAATCGTTACTTAAGTAGTAACACGTATTACTGTTAAAATTAAAATTGATATCTCACTTCTACATATTTAAAATCAGTGTTACAGAAAATATACAGGCTTCTAGATACTTACTAATCCTATCTCCTGAGTTAACATGATGAGTAGGGGGGCGGGTTTTTATGAAAATTAATGTTTTTTCTGCTTATAGACAGAAGAGTACAACTAAAACTAAAATTCCGAACTAGAACCCCGAAGTTTATATATGAAATTCTAATTCACATAAAAACACATATTTCTGTAATAATGTTATGTAAATACATATTAAAAAATTCCTTATTAATACATATATTGTTATATTTTCCTTGTTCTGATTTTTAAAATTCCATTTAGAAATTGTATACAAGGACATATATTAATGAAAACTCAATGTGAATGTACTTCTTAACATGAATTCGTTTCATTCGAACTCCTGCATCACTGCATGTGACCTAATCGGTGGAGAAAAAATACATGTGTTATTTCCTGTGTCACATGCAAGTCTGACCCGCAGTCTCTCGCGTCGAATTGCTTTAATGACTAGTAGTGAGACTGTTTTTTAGACTTTATAAAGTGGATAAAATGCCGAAAGTTAATGCAGTGTTTGTTCTCGTTTACAGCAAACGTTTACAAGTGTCGGGAAAATTCTATTGTCAAAAATGTGGGAAATCTGTAAATGCAGATCAGCGATCTCAAGTCATTCAGGATTTAGCAAGTAGTAAACACAAAATGGCCGCTTCACGTTCAGCACCTAGACAAGTTCTCCTAGGTGAAACAGGTTCTTCTTCACATAAGTTACTCAGTTTGCAAAAAGTTCTGAATATGACCGACCGACTGCATGAAAAAAGAACATCGGCCAGACATGGAGATTCGTGTATTGACAGCAGTTCCCAGTGCCATTTTAGGTTAATTTTGTTCCTATTTCTTCATGATTTTACTTATGTTTAGGACCTTGTAACAAATAAATGGTGCTTATAAATGTAATCTATAGGTTTTAAAGGATGATATAACATCAAATTTGGTTGTTTTCCGTGCTTTTAAAATGAAAATATCACTAATAGTAGAGAGCTGGACCATCCCCTTTAGAACTTTTATAAAGAGCAGGTTAACTGCTATTCAATTAGTGAGTACTTTGAGTGTAACTTTGTGATTTACTGAAATAGCATATTTACTCTCTAATTTTACTTCATTGTAATCTTTCGTCTTCATTAGACCAAGCCTATTGATACAATGTATTGGAATGGCTGAATAAATTTATTATTATGTGAAAAATAAATATGCAAATTCTCATGTAAACACCATTAACCACTTTTTAGATATTGAGGTCCAATGCAGTCTCACTTGCCTCCTTCACCCTATGTATACGCAGATGAGGTTTGAGAAAACGTTTTTGGGAAAATGTTTTGTTACAGACATCACACTGGAAAGCTTTTTCTCCTGTATGTGTAAACATATGAGTGTTCAGATGATCTCTACGACAAAAAGTTTTCTTACAAACATCACACTGGAAAGCTTTTTCCCCTGTATGTGTAAGCAGATGAGTTCTGAGACGACATCTTTGAGAAAATGCTTTGCTACAGACATCACACTTAAAAGCTCTTTCCCCTGTATGTGTAAGCAGATGAGTTTTGAGAGTACGTCTTAGAGAAAACGTTTTCTTACAAACATCACACTGGAAAGCTTTTTCCCCTGTATGTGTAAGCAGATGATTTCTGAGACTACATCTTTGAGAAAATGCTTTGCTACAGACATCACACTTAAAAGCTTTTTCCCCTGTATGTGTAAGCAGATGAGTTTTGAGGTGACTTCTTAGAGAAAATGTTTTGGTACAGACATCACACTTGAAAGTTTTTTCTCCTGTATGTGTAAGCAGATGAGTTTTGAGATTACTTCTTCGAGAAAATGTTTTGTCACAGACACCACACTTGAAACACTTTTCCCCTGTATGTGTAAGCAGATGAGTTTTGAGATTACCTCTTTGAGAAAATGCTTTGCTACAAACATCACACTTGAAAGCTCTTTCTCCTGTATGTGTAAGCAGATGAGTTTTGAGGTGACTTCTTAGAGAAAATGTTTTGGTACAGACATCACACATGAAAGTTTTTTCTCCTGTATGTGTAAGCAGATGAGTTTTGAGATGACTTCTTTGGGAAAATATTTTGTTACAGATATCACAAGAGATTTTCTCTGATGTACGAGTATGATGAAGACTACTTTTGGAATTCGTTTTTGTAAGAGAATCATATGACTGGAACTGATTTACATTTAGCACATTCTGATTTTCATATTCTCTTTCATTGGAAGGTAGGGAATTCTTTTGGGTATAAGTGCACTTGAACTAAGTTTTCGATTTTCATGAAAACCAATTTTTTTATCGATGTGAAAAACCACTCTAATCGTTCAGGAATTTTCACAGAATTTTTTGACACGTCACACACCTTTGTACTTGCCACGAAGGCTTCAAAAAACAGTAATTAAAGTCGTGATTTTCCCCATATAAAATCATAGTATTCTCTACCACGGCTATTTGATGATTAAACCCACATCTGACTTTGGAGCAGTACCAACCTGACAGCTAGTATCACACTGCATTTACACAAGTTAGAATGGAAGCTTTCGTTTCGTATAATTTCCGGTCGGGAAAACAATAGGAACTTCTTCAATGACAAGTTATAATAAATAAGAGCGCTGGGGTTACGCAAATTGGAACGGAAGCTTAATTTTATGTAATACATGGAGAGAAACCATGTTCGAGTATTTTATGTAATAACTCATATTTCCTTCGTGTTTTAATGAAGTAGAATAAGGAAACTTTTTCAAATATTAATTCGTGATCAATTAACATTAAAGTGTCACCCCGCCTTGTGTTAGTCGGTAGCACGCTTGCCTTCCACCCGGCGGCCCGGGTTCGATTCAGCAGTGAAAAATCTCTTTCCCGGGTTCGTGACTGGGTGCTTGTGTTGTACTTAGGTTTAAATGTGAGGTAGGGGACTGGCGCACCCCGGAAATAAATTCGCCGCAGATATCCCCTTAAAGGATCTCCAGGAGACGTTTGCGCGATCCGGTAGGGCTACTACTACACTATTAAACTAAGACAAATTCGAATTGAAGCTTGATATTAGAAAAAGCATTGTTTAATTGCTGTTTTGCTTCATGTTTCATGAAGAGCTAACAGAGAAACATTTTAAATATTACTCAATTTCTTTCTTCACATTGTTATTATTATTATTATTATTATTATTATTATTATTATTATTATTATTGTTGTTGTTGTTGTTTTCTAAAATACTTGTCTTCAACATTGTCCTTTCATAAAAAAATAATAATCTTAATTTGGTATGAAACATTCTTCCATCCATTCATTTATCCATCCGTTCATCCATTAATTCATCCGTACATTCATTCATCCATTCAACCATAAATAAATATTTAAATTCATCCATCCATCCAGTTACTAGTTACTAAATTATTTCCACCATCCATTCATAGACTGATGGATGGATGAATCTATGGGTGTATTGTTGAATTATTTAATGAAAAGGATTAGTGGGTGGAAAAATGGATGCATGGATTTATTAATGGATAGCTGAATGTTTGTATCGATGGGTGGATGAAATAGTTAAATGAATTATTTATATAATAAATTAATTAATGGACGGATGAATGTTTGGTTATAGGGGTGGTTGGCTTGATTGATAGATGAATGGCTGGTTGGATGGTTCATTCATCCATCCATCAAATCCGTATGTTAATTAAATTTTGCATTAATCTATTCATCCATCCATTGATTAGTTCATTGATTAACCAATCCACCCATCCATTAATTGATCAATTAATTCATCCGTGAATCCACCCATCCATTCATCCTTTCGTTCATCCATCAATATATTTACTAAATAATTAATAACAGTCCATCCATTCATCCCCTAATTAATCCAACAAACCTACCACCCACCCATCCATCAATTCAGACATCAATAAATCTATCCATCCATCGAATTATCCATTCATCCATAAATTATTTTTCCAACCATCCAATTATTAACAATGAGATAATTAATTTTCATTTTAACAAAAAATAATTAATCCATCCATTGTCTATTAATTCATCCACCCATCTGTTCAATCATCCATACATCCATCCAGTCATTCGTCCCTTAATTAATTCATGTATTCCACCATTTAATTATCCATTCATTCATTCATTCATCCACCCATCTATCCACTCATGCATCCATCAATAAATTCATTCATTCATCGATCCAACCATTAATCAATCCATTCATTCATTAATTTATTTATTAATTAGCCCACCTACCCATTCATCCATCCATAAATATATCCATTCATTCATCCGAAATTATTTATTTCACCCACCATCCATCAAATGCTTTATGGATATATAAATAAATGGATGGACGGTTGAATTAATTAACTAATTGGATGGATAAATGTATGCATTAATTGATTTATCAATGGATGGGAGGATGAATTAATTAATTATGTACCTAATTCATTAATTGATAGATGAAGGGTGGATTGCTTGGTGAATGAATTAGTTAAATAATGGATCGATGAATGACTTCTGTAATAAGTGGATGGATCAATTAATAATTAATGGATGGTTGGTTAGATAACTGGATTGATTGATGGACGAATGGATGGTAGGATGAATGAAAAATGAATGGATGTATAAATGGATGGATTGATACATGGCTGAATGAATTATTGGGTGGGCAGATAATAGTTTTCATTAATTTCATAATTATAATTGTTATAAATAACTATTAAACGTATAAATAATATAACAGTAAAAATCTGGTTTGACATGTAATACATGTTTTCTATATTAGTCGATCGTCCTGAACGCGAATTTCCAATAAATACATTCCGATTTAAAATTAATGTTAAGCAATTTTCTGAGTAATAATATTAACAATATAAGAAATATAAATTACATGGCAATAAAAATGTTATTGTAGATGATATACATGTTTTTGCATGTATTTCACCACTTCTGAACGCGTATATGACAATAATAATAATAAGTTCCTTCCGCACTTCGAGAAAATTCTGATTTTCCATTAATATCACACATTTTTCGCAGAAAAAGTAGGAAGTATTTAAATAAAAATTCATTACATAGAATAATTTTTTTCCCGACCTAAGTTATATGTCTTATCTATAATTTGACCATTATGAACACGAATATAATATTATAATAATAACCAGTTCCTTCCGCACTTCTTGAAAATACCGATTTTCCAATAGTGTCACAAAGTTTACGCAAACAAAGTAGGAAAGTTTCACACAAAAATTCATTACATGGAGGAAATTTTTTTTCCGACTTGTATTAAATGAGTTATTTATAATTAGACCCTTCTGACCACGAAAATCACAATAATAATAAGCAGTCTCTTCCGCACATCGAGAAAATACCGATTTTCCATTAGTGTCACACATTTCTCGCAGGAAAAGAGGGAACTATTCAAAGAAAAATTCATTCTGTGTAGGATAATTTTTTTCCAACTTGAAATACGTGTGTTATCTATAATACGACCCTTCTGAACACGAATATAACAATAATAATAAGCAGTTTCTACCGCACTTCGAGAAAATACCGATTTTTCATTAGTGTCACATATTTCTCGCAGGAAAAGAGGGAACTATTCAAAGAAAAATTCATTCTGTGTAGGATACATTTTTTTCCAACTTGAAATACGTGTGTTATCTATAATACGACCCTTCTGAACACGAATATAACAATAATAATAAGCAGTTTCTTCCGCACTTCGAGAGAATTCCTATTTTCCATTCGTGTCACACAGTTTACGCGTAAACTGTGTGTCACGAAAGGAAATTCGGAATTTTCTCCTAGTGCGTATGGAACTGGTTATTATTTTTGTTCTATTCGTGTTCAGAAGGGTTGAGTTATAGATAACACATGTAAATCAAGTGGGGAAAAAATTTTGCCTGCATGTAATTAATTTTTGTTTGAATCATTCCTACTTTTCTTGCGTAAACTGTGTGACGGTAATGGATAATCGGTATTTTCTGGAAGGGCGGAAGAAACTGCTTATTATTATTGTTATATTCGTGTTCAGAAGGGACGAATTATAGATAAAACACGTATTTCAAGTTGGAAAAAAATGTATCCTACACAGAATGAATTTTTCTTTGAATAGTTCCCTCTTTTCCTGCGAGAAATGTGTGACACTATTGGAAAATCGGCATTTTCTCGTAGTGCGGAAGAAACTGCTTATTATTATTGTTATATTCGTGTTCAGAAGGGACGAATTATAGATAAAACACGTATTTCAAGTTGGAAAAAAAATGTATCCTACACAGAATGAATTTTTCTTTGAATAGTTCCCTCTTTTCCTGCGAGAAATGTGTGACACTATTGGAAAATCGGCATTTTCTCGAAGTGCGGAAGAAACTGCTTATTATTATTGTTATATTCGTGTTCAGAAGGGACGAATTATAGATAAAACACGTATTTCAAGTTGGAAAAAAATTTATCCTACACAGAATGAATTTTTCTTTGAATAGTTCCCTCTTTTCCTGCGAGAAATGTGTGACACTATTGGAAAATCGGCATTTTCTCGAAGTGCGGAAGAAACTGCTTATTATTATTGTTATATTCGTGTTCAGAAGGGTCGAATTATAAATAAGACATGTAACTCAAATCGGAAAAAAAAAATTTCTCCATTAATAAATATTTATTGATATCGTCCCCGCTTTTCTGTGAGTAGAACACTGCACACATCCCTAGCGTGTGACTGTAACGGTGTTTTTTGTTCGCCAGCACCACAAATATTTTTATTAGCTTTCGGGATTTTAGGTTGGCAAAATGCAATTTTAGGTGCCTAAAGTAAGCTCTATATAATTATGAAATAGGATTTAAAAATTTCAAAATGATCTATTAAAAATCGTGAATTCCATTGAAGTTGGTATTTTTCTTAAACATCCAATTATAATACATTATTATACGAGTATATTTAAGAAGGACCACCGGCGTTTTCTCGTGGTTAGCGTCGCTGTCTACAGATCCGTCGGCCCGGGTTCGATCCACGGTACCTCCTCGGATTTTTCTGGAACGGGGTGCACTCAGCCTCGTGACTCAAATTGAGCAGAGAGGAGTAGCGGCTCCGGTCATGGATACCACCATTAACGGCCGTGGGTGTCGGCATGCAGACCACATGCCTCCAATCCTGCCATCTGCCTATGGTAGATGACGCAGTGAACGAGTTCTAGACCTTGTCCCTTCAGGGATGTTAGCGCCAAGGAGTTAGTTATATTTAAAAAGGCAAAATTCAACAAGTAATAGGCCTATAAACAATATTCATTTCTTCCATATCTTGTCCACAATTGGCTACACCCTTGGGTAGAGAGGAGCTTTTCATGTGCAAACCGTTATTTTCAGACAACAGACAATCGTTCTTATTTGAGAATCTCCACCAAGTGTTCATAGTTATTTTTATTACAGGTTTATTGTAAACATCGCAGTTTGCTTGTAGTAATAGATAATTATTTTTTTCTTTCTTTTTTAAATAGCACATATTTCCTAGTGGCAATTTTATTGTCATGCCAGTTCAGAAAGAATTTCTTTTTCGCTAAGGGTGTCCAAGTAGTACTTACTTCTTTAGTAACAAAATATGTGTGTTTAATACAGTTCTGAATAATCCAGCAGAATAAAATCATATCAATTAAAATGTGCATCTTCAGCCATAGGACCGTCGCTCATTTATGACTACATCTTCTGAACTGTTCCTGCCAATTTTGAAACTCTGCCGTACTGACTGCTCCACCCAGGAAATATATTTTAGTTCCGTGTGCATCTACAGCCATGGGACTGTCGCTCATTTATTATGTGCACACCTTCTGAACTGTTCCTGACAATTTTGAAACTCTGCCGTACTGACTGCTCCACCCAGGGAATATATTTTAGTTCCGTGTGCATCTACAGCCATGGGACTGTCGCTCATTTATTATGTGTACACTTTCTGAAATGTTCCTGACAATTTTGAAACTCTGCCGTACTGACTGCTCCACCCAGGAAATATATTTTAGTTCCGTGTGCATCTACACCCATGGGACTGTCGCTCATTTATTATGTGTACACCTTCTGAACTGTTCCTGACAATTTTGAAACTCTGCCGTACTGACTGCTCCACCCAGGAAATATATTTTAGTTCCGTGTGCATCTACAGCCATGGGACTGTCGCTCATTTATTATGTGTACACCTTCTGAACTGTTCCTGACAATTTTGAAACTCTGCCGTACTGACTGCTCCACCCAGGAAATATATTTTAGTTCCGTGTGCATCTACAGCCATGGGACTGTCGCTCATTTATTATGTGCACACCTTCTGAACTGTTCCTGACAATTTTGAAACTCTGCCATACTGACTGCTCCACCCAGGAAATATATTTTAGTTCCGTGTGCATCTACAGCCATGGGACTGTCGCTCATTTATTATGTGTACACTTTCTGAAATGTTCCTGACAATTTTGAAACTCTGCCGTACTGACTGCTCCACCCAGGAAATATATTTTAGTTCCGTGTGCATCTGCTCATTGGTAATCTCAACTTTAACGTAAGTTATGATACGGTTGTGGATTGTGAATTTAACACATTCGAATTTGATGTAAAATCGCAATTTTCTCCTTAAAGGTCTCAAAATGATTAGGCCTTAGTGTATACGATGTTAAATTGCAGCCTGCATACTTATTTGTCCGGAGATATTATTCATAGCGTTGATATTAACGCGGGAGATGGAGAAAAGGCATTCAGGTGTGGTGTGTGTAAGAGGTCCTTTACCGGATTTATTGCTTTTGTTTTGATTTGTCATTACGCTCGTATGAGTTTCACGGCATTCAGGTCTAGTCAGTGGCGGACGCAGACAATTTTTTCGGGTGGGGATTTAATAGGTAGACGGAATACTAAAAAAAATTAATCAACTTACATATACAATTAGTTTATAAAACTGGCCACTTAGAGTACATATATAGCCTTTTTTTCAAATTTCGGGTGGTTGTAACCCTCCTATCCCCCCCTGCGACGGCCACTGGGTCTAGTGACTGTTAATATACACATAAGTAAGGTAAATGTAATACGGCATTAATATATGTGTCCAAAAATAAAATACGTAGTTATAAAAATGTTGGAAATACAATTTCACTCATACTGAAGAGTGATCATTTTAGTATCCTGTATGTAACGAAGAGAATCCTATAGCAAACATGACATTTACTAGTACATGCACTAAATTCAACTCAACACAAGTAGTTTCAGAGATTTATTTGGAATGTTGGCAATGCTCGTATCAACGGGGCCGTTACAGAATGGATCATGGCTGACAAAATGTATTTTACGGCAAAATTCATGCAGTTATTTCTCTTTATTTTCATTTACGAAGCATTTATAAAGACATGTTGCATGTGAAAAAATTCTGTGAAAAATCCTGAACGATTTGAGTGGTTTTTCAGATCCATAAAAAATTTGGTTTTCATATAAATCGTAAACTTAGTTGAAGTGCACTTATACCTTATTTTGGTCGGAAAGCAATATCTCCAAACCTTGAACTGCATTGGAGAATGGAGACTCATTGGGTTCACACAAGTCTAAATTCTCAATTTTGTGTGGAAACGTTTTTACCAAATCGAAGGTCACAGGCCCAATTTTATGGTGTTCAATATTTCCTATAACAAACTTATCAGAAATTTCGTCGCACGATGTCGATGGCTGTAACTTTGGAACTGTTGCAACGTTTGGATCTATAACCTCGCTTTTAATTTGGTGTGTCGCTACTAAATTGAAGGTCATGGGTATATCCTCACACTTAACAGTATGTTCGTATTTTACACATTGTGACTGGAAGTCTTCTTGTTTTATTTCCCTTTCATCATATTGTAATGTTGCCTCAGTCTCCATTATGTGAAGTGTTTGTTTACTTACATACAAGACGGAACCATGACTTACTTTAAAACAACGGAGATCAATAGTAACTACTTAATTGCAGGTGACACATTCCATATCTGTACAAAGATTAAGATTTGGCATTTAAAACTATTTTCCAAACAGCAGTTGTGTCGGGAGTGTTAAGAATTTCTCAGTCTGTCCGAAGCATTGAGCCGAAATAATTTTCCAACATTCTGCTTCGTTATGAGTATCTCGTAGACTGTGACAAGTGTTCAATGCATTCTAAACACGGCTTGTTTTATAGAAGCTCAAGTGCACTTAGGCCGGTATTCCACTATCCAAGTTATTTGATCAAATCGTCTAGGAAAAAGAAAATGACCGCCCGTTGCTTCTAGGAAACCGTATTGGACGAGCATTTGAAGACTTTCTGAATGTCGTTATATAGGATGAAAGATTTCCCGGCATTCATAGCATAGGGATCCAAAATAGCGGCTAAGTGTCGACTGTCTTGAGGAGTAAACGGGGCCAAAATTGTTGGGGTTTCTTCAAGTATGCCTATATATGATTATTCAGTGTTTAATCTACATTTCAAAAATGATACAGAGTCCACAATATCCTCAAATAGGTCTGAAGACTATACGGTTGGTATACGTAAATTGCGAGAAGAAAATGAATCCCTAAAGTTGATCATAAAAACCCTACAAGAGGATGTAAAGGCAATGCAAAACATCAACATACCTCAAGACGAGTGTCCATGTGGTAAAAACAATCCCAATGTCCCTAGTAGCACACTTCGTTGGCCCAACGGATGGATTTGGTTGGCATGGAAGGGATATGTTGGGATAAGGTTAGTTGTAATTTCCTCGGTTCTGCCAACGCATTTATTGGTATGGCTCTCGCGCACATCCTACCGTTGGGTTATGGTTGTTGGGCCAACGGGCGTTCTCTGTGGCTCTCCCTACCGTTGGGATTATGGTTGTCGGCCCAACAATATTTCGTTGGAATAATCCTGCTTACGTCCTTCGGAAATTTCCGGCATAGCTCGTTGGTCATCGGAACCTGGACACACGGACGAACCACGCAAACATTCGTATAACCGTCAATCGCCATCTTGATTGTATTAAGGAAAACGCCGAATGATATTTGATTCTCATTCTTTTACATAATATTAGGTAAGCCCTTTGGTTTTTCTCTGAATATATAACGTTATCATTTTTACACAATACTGTATTATGAGTGTTGCATGAAATACAGCCTCTAAAAATCCAATAGGCCTATCATTTATAGGCTATTCTAAATTTACATTATAATTGTTGAGGTACCTTTATTTGTTTCAGATGATTTACTGAAATCAAGGCAGAAGGAAATCAAAGCAGAGTAGGAGCATAAGCAACGAGATTCCAATTAAATTGGAACAGTTCTCAAGATCAATTGGGATTTTCAAGATTCAAACCTGCATATATGGAGCATGCAGTTATGTGTCAGAATCAAGTATTTCGATTTATTATACCGTGCATGTTACCGTAGGCCTTAGTATTTCATGTAAACGCATGTTATATAAATTTATGTAAGTCTTTCCACGTTATGCCCTCATTATATAGTCTAAGAAATCCAGGGAATGTTGCCAGTAACATTTAATTATGATGTCTTTATATTCTCATATAAGTTATAATGTGCACTCTTAGCCTTTAATTGCCGGTACTTTGATTAATTAATTTGTTACCCAGTTGTCTTGTGACCAATTATGCCATCATTATTAAGCTCTATCCACAATGTGCAGTTGGCCGCTTGAAAGCTGCAGTTAACATTGAGGTTAGGGAAACATTTTACAGTACAAATAATGGGAAGGAATCGATTTATAGTGCACAATATGTAGGCTATAATAAACACATCTTGCTTTTCATAGTAACCTAATCTATATCTTTGCACTAGTAAATAATTTTCAATCTCGTAATATGTAACTTGCAGTGGTAGTCGAATATGAATTTCTCGACTGCCAAATACCAACTGCTGACTGCAACTGTACTTTGTGAATGGCGTACATTACTCACCACATTTTTTACTTTGACTACCAACTACAGGCTGCCAACTGCACATTGTGGATAGAGCTTTAGGCCTAATACGTTAGTTATATAATCAACTCTTTTGGATGGCGTGTATGATCGCTGGTATTTTAGCACTGCTTTCTTTTAACCTTTCATAATCCAATTTTCTGGGGATTATCCTACGTTCTAATAATTGCATTCGTATTTCAGCCTTAATTTGGAATGTTGCTTCCACAGGAAGGTGCTTTCTAATTACAACATTTTTTAGCACCTTTGTCACACCTTTTTCTAGACCCTTCATGTTGCTGAAGAATAGATCTATTAAGCTACTTCCATTTGGTCCTATGTAAGTCTTTTCATTTTTGTCATTTAGCAGTGACATCCCTGCGAACTTCATATTATTATTATAATCAACTCTACCAAGTAACTTTCATTCTATTTGCCTGTATAAAAAAACATAGTTCATGACAGGGTTAAAAAATGCATTTACATTATGTTTGAATAACCGTCTAAATCTGATTAGCTTAACTTGATTGCTAGAATGCTTTTCCATCAAATTGTTTCATCTATCCCTATAGGCCTTTATGTGCTAGATTAGGTTATTTAAAACATCTTTACGAAATCATGTAAAATCTCTTCACAAATTTCTAAAGAATTCTATCTGTTCTATTCATAATTTAGGCTTACATTCAGTCACAATTTTGGTTATAACCCCAATAGGCTACAGTTTGTAGAATTCAATTTAAAATTAACTCTAAAATGATGTGTGTACGCCTAATCAATTTCGCTGATGATCTTAACATCAGTCTTTGTAAAAGTAAAATATTACTAGATTGTGGAATAAAATGGGAATAATGGAACTTTGTGCCCCACGCGTTCCCCTTTCCACTCGCCTGGCTGCTTCCTGCATGCCACCTGCCACGCTTCCCCGCAGGTCATGCCGTCATGCCTGTAGCCGCTGCTCAACACCGGTAATGCGTAATTGCGATTGGCATGTCACCTAATATTTCACAATAAAAATAAAATACCCTTGCACCTGGCATTCAACCCAATTCTGTACTAATTCCATCCTACTATCTCCCACAAATCCTATTTCCCTTAAATCTATCCTAGTATTTCTTTCCACCTAGTCTAAGTCTTCCAAGTGGTCATTTCCCTTTGGGTCTCCCACTCAGCATTTTGTAGGTGTCTTTCCTCCCCCCATACGCACAACATGTTTAGCCCATTTCATTCCCTGTGATTTAATTTCCCTTACTATATCTGGTGGCGAGTACAGATTATAAAGCTCGTCGTTATGCAGTTTCCTCCAGTCCCCATTTTCATCTCTCCCATAGGCCCAAATATTTTCCTAAGCAGCCTGTTTTCGAACACACTCAGATTATGTTACAAACTGTATCTTACAATCAAAATTGTAATTGAATGTAAATTAAGAATATAATAGCCTAGATAGAATTATTATGAATAACTATGTTTTTAAATTATACAGGCAAATAGAATGGAAGTTACTTGATAGAGTTGATTATATTTCTAACGTATAGGCCTTATAATGGTGATTCTATAACTGGTCACAAGACAGCTGGATAACAAATTAAGTAATCACAGTAGGCTAAAAGATTGCACATTGTTACTTATATGAGAATATAAAGATTAACACCATATAATATTGTAAACGTTAATGGTAACATTCTTGGATTTCCTAGACTATATTGAGGGCATAAGGTGGAAAGATCAACTTACATAAATCAACTATTCTCACATTGCTTAAAAATGAAGTTTATTAATACATGTTATGTAGTTCATAATATATATATATCTGATTTATCCATAACTTGTAAAGCAGCAATAACAATAAACTATTCATTATTCATTTCTCTGAATTTTATTTAGCCAAGATTCTTTCCTTATGTTATACCATGTATCACCATTTTTCTGAGATATATAATTCTGGACCAGGGTGCACATAGCCTCATGAAGACGAGGAGCCACTTGATAAAGAAATAGCGGTTTCAGTCATGAAGACCACCATCTGCCAATGTAGAAGAATGGAGGAAGAAGATGCAACATGGGTAGTAGGCCTTGTCCCCTCATGGGATGAAGTTCTCGACCATTAGTATTACAGTGCTTTCACTGTACGACTTGGCAGGCAATCGCACGGGCCGACTATCCGCGACTCATGCATCAAGTGCCCAAGTGATGCCTCGTTGTCTCACCGCTGAAGTCTAGCATGTGATCTGATTGCGTTCACACGTGAATAATTATTACATCAGTGTTTGTGTTTTTTTATGGTTAAAGTAGTTTTTAGTTTTGCTTGAAGTGTTTTAAAATTGCCACGACATAATTATACCTTAGAACTACTGCGTGTGAATAGCAATTTCCTCAAAAGGTGACGTAGATGTAATGATGCAGAAGGACGGATTTCCAACATCTCCTGTGATAAGGTAAGTTTGTATTTTTATTTTATATTATCATATTTTATTGTGAATACAATTACGGAAATATATACGATTCGCCGGGAGTACCGTGATATGTCACGCGCCTGGCCCCGCATGCGGTTTATCTGTGACGGTGGAGCGGCCTGTGCAATTGCCGGCCAAGTCGTATAGTGAAAGCACTGTATAACCATCAATAAGCCATCCAAATCCAATGATTTCCCTATATTCCTCCATTAGGTCTGCTTTTTGTCTTGGTTTCATGTTTATTTTATCATAATTAGGTAGTTGATAAAATATTTTCCTCAGCAACTGCAATTTAAGAATGATTAGCAAGTCCATGCAAATCTTTCGCACTTCGCCCCTTTTGATAGGTGCCCAGGAAAACTAGGCATTTAGCTAACTAATAAATTCATTCTTATACATTCACAAAATACAGTATACGGTTGAATTAATAGCAACATATGAACTGTATACTGTGTTTTGTGAATCTGTATGAGTGAATTTATTAGTTAGCTAAATACTTGGTTTTCTTGGACTATTATCAAAAGGGGTGAAGTGCGAAAGATTTGCATGGATTTATAAGTCATTCTTAAATTGCAGTTGCTGGGGTAAATATTTTATCAACTACCTAATTGTGACAAAATAAACATGAAACCAAGGCAAAAAGCAGAACCCAATGGAGGAATGTAGGGAAATCGTTGGATTTTTGTTGGCTTATGGATGGAATTATGTTAGAATTCGGATGGCAACAGTTGGCATTCTGTTGGCATTACAATGATGGCCCAACAGATCGCCAACGAACATTCCCAACTGTTGGGATTTTGTTGGATATTGGTTGGCTACAGTTGGCAATTGGTTGGGTAAAATGCACTTTGCCAACGGAACCCCGACGGACATTCCTAACCGTTGACCAACGAAACATGGCATCGTTTCCCAACATTGGCCCAACGATCTGTGCTACTAGGGGTAGATTAAGAAACATACGAAAATGAAATTAGAGAACTAAAGAAAACAATACAAGTATTAAGGGAAGATATAAAACAGCTTCATGAATCAAAAAGAAGGGAAGAAACTTATGACAAAAAATGGCCAGACCTAACCTCAAAGTATATGGAACCTGATCGTGACCAATGGCAAGCATGGCAGGAAGTGAACAGGAAATCAAAGAGGGTCAGACATAGTACAGGAGGAGTGTACAACAGAGGTTTCTTTCTTCCTACGCAGAACAGATTTTATGGGCTATACGAGAGACAAGAAAATACAAATGAAAACAACAACAAGTCCAAAAACTGTACAAAACCCACTACAACATCAAGCTGGAATTTCAAGCAAAATAAAAGAAGAATTCTAAACCTGGGTGACAGCCATAGCGTCAATACCACTAATAAGGCAAACCACAAAAGTGATGTAACTAGGCCTAAGTCCAAAGTGAACAGTGAGATAAAATTATATCAGGCGACAACAAGATGCATGAAGTCTTCTAAAATAAGGTGTTTTTCTGATAGCCAGGGAAGAAATGTGGCTAGTAAAATTCTTTGCCTCAGCAATCACTCAGTTGTCAGCATAGTAAAACCTGGAGCCACGTTCAAAGAAGTTTACCAAGGAAAGTGAATCTCCAAAATCCTAGAAAGAGTAATGCTAAATAGAATAGATTCCTTCATGTCCCACTGTGAAATAATATCAGAACATCAACATGGCTTCACTAAAGGAAAATCAATCGAATCCGCAGTATACAAATTTATCGAATATGTCAGATACACTCTCGACTCCGGCCACAGCTGCATTGGTCTATTCCTCGACTTATCTAAAGCTTTCGACATAATAAGCCATGATTTACTACTAAATAAGTGAATCTCCAAATTAAAAAACTACGGGGTAAGAGGAACAGCATTAAGCTGGTTCAATTCTTACCTATCTAATCGCTTTCAAGTCGTCGAAATCACCCATTTCAACAAAACAAATCTAACACTAGAAAAATACACTTCGGAAAAAAAACAAATTCAATATGGAGTCCCACAACTCAATTCTTGCCCCTTTTCTCTTTATATTATTTATTAATGATCTACCTTTAAACAACGATTCAGAACTCACCACACTCTTTGCAGATGATACTAACATTTTGGTTGGAGGTAAAAATGAACATCAGCTTAAATGCAAAATAGATACAGTGGCACAACAATTAATAGATTGGTTCAGAACAAATGGCCTCATTTTAAATTAAAGTAAATCAGCAGCTATTTCCTTCCACCACAAAAGAAATAACAATCCACCCAAGCCTATCATTACATTTGAAAATTCCATCAATTATACATCATCCGCAAAATTTTTAGGCATTAACGTAGATGAACACTTGACATGGAAACCCCACATCGAAGAAATTAATAGAAAGTTAGGAAAATTTACCTACGCAATGTTCCACATTAAAAAATTCACAAACTTACCCACAGTCAAGACCCTCTACTTTGCGCATGTTCACAGCATATTAAGATACGGAATCATATTTTGGGGAAACAGCACCTACAGTACATCAGTCTTTAGACTACAAAAGAGAATCGTTAGAACAATAATCGGAGCAAACAGAAATGATACGTGCAGACCAATATTTCAGGATTTACATATCATGCCTCTGCCATCTCTTTACATGTATGAACTTCTGCTACATGTCAAAAAACACATGGAGGACTTTAAAAAAATCGAAGCAATCCATAATCACAATACTAGACACAAAACCAACCTATCTATACCTTCTCATAGTACATCCTTATTCCAGAAAGGAGTAATTTAGACTGGAATCAACCTATTCAACAAACTACCTCACCATTTGAAAAACATACATTGCACAAATAAATTCAAGAAATCACTGAAAACGTTTTTTAATAATGCATGTTTTTATAGTATTGAGGAATACTGCAATCATGTCCGCACTACTCAATAAGTCACACTCACAACTCCTTCAGAGACTCATTAATTAAATATCTAAAGTTTTGCTTTTTGAAATATGTATTATGTGTACTATCTGTAGATAATTGTATTATTAGGTGTACTAGTTCTAGATCTCTGTATTATTTGTAGATTATTGTATTATTCTAATTTGCACTGGGTCGAGTATCTCGATCTACACTGTCCCATATCAATGTATATTGATCACGTAGGACGTAAATAAATAAATAAATAAATAAATTGTGTAGTGATCTAGGAAATGATGATGTGGCTGTCCTCATCAAGGGAACTAATGATGTTGCACATAATGAAGTGGATGGACTTCTTAGATCACTAAAACAAAGACTTTGAGAGCTGTGCAATACGAACGTACTGATTTTTTCAGTGCCTCACAGATATGGTCAGAAGTAAATCAAGAAATCAAGAGAGTTAACTGCAAGATATCTAACATTTGTAATCACTTTAGTAATGCTAAGCTAGTAGATATAAGCACACTAGGATCACGGTTTCACACGAGGCACGGAGTTCACCTTAATAACATAGGAAAAAGGTTTATCGCAGATAGTATCTTAAGTTTTGTGGAGGAAGTTAGTATAAGTCAAAATAGATTTAAGAATCCAATCCCTCTTGATTATGTTAAACAAGGGGTTTTTTTTAGGTTAGAAACCCCAAAAGTAAACCTAAAGGAAAATACAACTTGTATTGCTCATGTAGCTGAAGAAAAGGAAAACCGACCAAGGCATATCTCTACACACACAAAATGTTTACACAATACCTATCTATCTCGTGACAATAATGTCAAAGTAGGCTTCCTTAATATTCAGGGGCTAAACAAGAAAAACATAATTGTAAATGATTTTGCCTTAGACAACTCTGTAGATATATTATGCTTAAATGAGCATTGGAGTAAAGATAATAAAATTCAGTTCGAAGTAATGGATAATTACTGTTTAATCAATAGTTTCTGTAGAGAGCAACATATACATGGAGGGGTAGCTATATATGCAAATAAGTGCTATGAAGCAAGCAGTGTACAGTTAGATCTTAAATTTCTATGTATTGAAGTTGATTTTGAAGTAACTGCTGTAATTTTAGAAAATATACACCTAGTAGTAATTGTTGTGTATAGGTCCCCAGGTGGTGATCCTAATGTCTTTCTTGACAGGATAGAGGATTTGCTCATATTTTTTGGCAGGCCTAAGTGGATTAAATATAAAATCATTATCGGAGGGGATGTTAACTCTGAATTCGATGTAACTCTTGACAAGCAAAGTGTAAATGACCTTAAGAATCTGCTCAGACAGTTTAATTATATTTATGTTAATGATAAGCCAACTAGAAACTTAGCCTGCTTAGATAACATTTTCACTAATATAGATAGAGTCTCTGGTTTTTCTGAAGTGGTCACTTTTCCCTTCTCTGATCATGATGCTCTATTTTTTAACATAGGACTACATGATTTTGAGTCAAGAAATTATGAATGTACAAACTATAATATTAACAAAACAGTAACAACAAGACCAATAACTGAAAATAACATAATGAACTTTAGGTTGGCTCTTTCTAATTTTGATTGGGTAGATCTACTTAACAGTGTACAAGATAGCTCTGTTCATATGATGTTTGAAAAATTTTTATGTGTGTTTCTGAGACTGTTTGAACTAAATATTCCAAAAAGAGTGTGTAAAGTAAAGCCTTTTTCTTTGGCAAATAGAAATAAGAGGGCAAAACAAGGTGAATGGTATACCCCTGAGCCAGTGGCGACTCCTGGTTTTTTAGTTGTGTAGGATGGTGTGGAGAGAGCGAATTAACCCATTCACTGCTATTGACGTACATAACAATAAATAATAATAATAATAATAATAATAATAATAGTTTATTTAACCTGGAGAAGTTAAGACCGTAAGGTCTTTTCTTCCACTTCACCAGGGACTAAAAGTATGCGTCGCCGTAAAAAATACATAAAGGCTGAGATGTAAATTTAATACAATAATGCTTTATCCTAAAATATGAAAAGATTTAACCACGTATGAAAACTGTCGTTTACGGAAATGAGCTATTCCGCTATAATTTTCATAGTTGATATCAAACTTGATATTACTCCAGGAATACTTATATTGAAATATAAACAGCACCGTAAAGCTTAATAATAGCTAGGCCTATAATATATACCAAGAAATGAAATAAATAAATATTAATAAAAATATGATCACTCCCCTCTTAGAAAACAAGCTGTCGAACGTGAGGAACACAAAACACATGTGAGGAAGGACTGTAAGACGTCCTCAACTTCGTCCATATGAAACTGGCTTCTCACTACCTTTTCTCTTCCCCATCTCCCCCTTCACATGCCCAAGAGCTTTAACAACGGCATGGACTACGTAACATCAACAGCGAGTGACTGAGGACATCCTCGCAAATACCAACCTGCTCAAAAAGGAACCGCTAACTTCCTTCCCGAGTGCTCTACAATAACGCTGTTTTGTCATTTTATTGTTTTAATTTTGACAATGAATGCTAGTAAACATTTATGTTGATCAATTATGAAGTGTAGGATGATCCTCACATCCTATATGGAATAATCGCCACTGCCCTGAGCTGTCCAATATGAAGAAAAAAGTTCTATTATATTTAGATCTATACAGGACACACAAAGATGATCATATTAAGACAGTATATATTAAGTATAGAAGAGATTATAAAATTGCCATTAACGGAGCCAAAAGACTTAGTAACTTAAAAGGATTTATAAAGCTAAGAATAAGTGTAAAAAAGCATGGAAAGTAATAAATTCCGTAGCTAAAAATGGCAAGAAAGAAGAAGTAGCACTCAACCCAAATGACTTCAATAAATTCTGTGCACTATCAGTTCAAGAAATCTGTGATAGCATGAATAAGCCTTCAGTTACTCCATTAAATTTATTAAAATCTCAAAATGAAAAATTGCATCCCACTAGTTTTGGTTTTAATGAAATAACCACTAATGTAGTCTTAGACATCGTTAAAAAAATGAAATCTTCAGATAGTGTAGATATTTATAGTTTATCTAGTAATATCATTAAAAAAATAATTGACTGTATTATAGACCCACTGGTTTATTTGATAAATACATATCTTAATACCGGTATATTCCCAAATGTATTAAAACTATCGAGAGTGGTTCCGATATATAAAAAAGGAGAAAAATCATGCCCTTCTAGTTATAGACCAATTTCTCTTACTCCAGTTTTCTCAAAGATAATTGAAATCATAATCTACACACAGTTTTGCAGTTCTTAAGCCAGAGTGACATAATTTGTAAGGAACAATTTGGTTTTATTAAGGGGAAATCTACTATTGATGCCATGGATCAACTTGTAAAAAAAGTTTTGCTCACTTTTGAAAACAAGGGTTTTATTAATGCTACATTCTGCGACTTGAGCAAAGCCTTCGACTGTGTAGACCACGAAGTCCTCTTAGATAAGCTAGTTTACTATGGAGTCTCAGATAAAGGTCTATCACTACTGAGATCATTTCTAGTGAGTCGACAGCAGATAGTGTGTATAGGTAACTATAGGTCTGACAGGATTGAATTCAAGTTTGGTGTACCACAGGGCTCAGTGCTCGGACCACTGTTGTTTACTTTAATGATTAATGACTTGCCACATTTCATGAACACTCAAACAATATTATATGCAGACAACACAACTTTTTTAAATTTTAGTTCTGATTTTAATGAGCTTCAGAACTTAACTCAAAATACTATAGCACAAGCTTCAATTTGGTTTAGGGCCAATGGATTTTTATTAAATAACAGTAAAACTCAACAAATATTTTTTAGTCTTAGAGATTTACCAATAGAAAATAGTACAGAAAGCGTTAAGTTTTTAGGTATATATCTAGATATGAAGCTGAACTGGGAACCACATGACAATTATATTACTACTAAATTGTCTAGGGTTATATATCTTATAAGAAAACTGAAAATGTTTGTGCCAGATAACTATATAAGATCTGCATACTTTGCGTTCTTCCAAAGTATAATCTCATATGGCATATTACTTTGGGGAAATAGTGTCCATATTCAACGCATTCTGATACTGCAAAAGAAGGTAGTTAGGGTAATAACAAACTCACACAAACTAGAACATTGTAGACCTTTGTTTACTAAATTACGTTGTCTTACCATAGTTAACCTTTATATTTATAATGTACTGCTTTATACAAAAAACAATCTGTCGTGCCATAACTTAAAAAAAGATATACATAATTATAATACCAGACAAAGTAAGAAAATAAATATACCATTTCATAGATTACATAAGTCATCAAATAGTTATGAAATGTTAGGTCAAAGAATGTTTAATACACTACCATCACATCTTGCTGAATTGCCTATAAATCTATTCAAATGCAAGGTGTATACCTACCTGGTTAACAACCCTTTCTACTCTGTGTCTGAACTTTTTGAGTGTAATATAGTTTAATGGTACTATGAATACAGGTTTTTAAAATGTACATAGTGGGTTAAGTCTAGATTGTGGTCCTGACTTTATCTAGTAACAAAGGGGTTTAACGACAATAAAATTCTTATTTATTTATTTATTTAATTTATCTAAATATAAGTTATTCTTAAAAATCCTTGTTGACAACCCATTTTATACTGTTAATAAATATTTCGAATATGACTTTAAGAATTTATAGTTAGTAATAGTTAGTAAATGTACAAGAAACTTAATGTACCAGTAGTAATTTCACTTATATTGTAAAATTAGTTGTGAATTATGTATATAATTCGTGTTGTAATTTATGTATGTAATCTTTGTACTCCTGACTTTGTCTATTACCTAAATGGTTTAATGACAAGAAAATAAAATTATTATTATTATTATTATTATTATTATTATTATATACCGGTACTACATGCTATCGTGGTAATATAGGGATATATTTAATAAAGCCCTGCAAGCTAATCTAAACTCGTATCACAACCTTCAATATAAACAATGATTCAGCCTGATTTTGTCATTTAGATATTTCTTAAATGCGGGATCACTGCTACAAAAACATTAATAAACTTATGCCATTATATATGCTGTTTTAGGATTCACCATCGAAAGTCAAGTCTTCCGTATATAGCCTGCATTTTCTAGTTAGTATTGCGTAGACCCAATGAATGTACCGCATTATAGCTGTATTTCTTTGTATCTCTTTATATTTCAATGTATGTATTTCTAATATTATTCTTGTACCCTTGTACTATAATAGTTTGTTATATTGTTGTTATATTGTATCCTATACCGCAGAACTGCGGTCAAAATGGATTAAATAAATATGAAAATATGAAATAAATCACAAATATTAAGACAGTACTTCAATGGCAGAGCATTTACACTATTTAAGCCACATTTCGAAAGCGACATGCCAGAAGATATAAATATTGGCATTGCACGCTAACCTAAACTCGTGCCATCGTTAACATAACCTTCAATTTAATGAAAGTAACGATTCGACCTGACTTCCTTGTCATTTAGATATTTGTGCAATTATTCTACAAAACATTCATATAAAACTAATCAATTAATGTCATTATAAAGAATTTATAAAAATAATTTAATCTTAGAAATTCAAGCTTTCCTTTTAGCCTCTATACAGAGAAAACTAGTTTTGGTCAAAGCTGTATGGCGAGTTCCACTGACCTTCGTTACGGCTAAAATGCGTCGTTTTCTCCTGCTTGTGTCATGTTTACGTTCCACCGATCCTGGTTACTCCCTCACGCCCGTTAATACTGGCGTTAACTTAAAGACAGAAATTCCTTGCGTTAAATCTCGCGTTTGTTTGAAAACAAGATGGCTGAACCTGTTTGCATGCTACAATATGCAGTATTATCCGCATTAAACAGTAAACCCAGTACATTAATGCATTTATTATAGTTTCTGAAGAATAACATGAATACAAGGGAGTGATTCATTTATTTCTTTTGCTACGTTAGAGCAGTCAGGTAACAGAATGGGACCCTCCTGCTGTCACTAGCCTGATCAAAAAAGTAGGATCTGGGTTTTTCTCACACTCCACAACAGAGGGTTATTAGGGTTATTACTGGGTCTTCGTATATAGCTCAATGCAAACCACTGTTCTATCAAAGTAAAATAATGACAGTAATAAATTTATATATTTACTATGTATTAATTTACACAAGGAATAATCTGCCTAAATTACAGTTCAGAGACAGCATACATTCTTACAACACAAGAAACCATAGGCAAATTGTTAGCGATTATGGTTATGGAACTCGAGATGGATGCGGAAGCAGACACACGACTTGGTGGTAGCAAGGAAATTTATTATTGAAACACATCTACCTCCATTACGAGCATTACACTGAGACACGACGTGACAGATACATGTACTTATACAGAACTCACTGCACACTAGATTACCTCATGATACAGTATTACCAACACTTTCCCTTAATCTAGGGTGCCACAGTTAAGTACATTTCTTAACACATCAACAAAACATAATGTTTAAACAAAATTACACAAAGCATCTGATATTAAACACGCTTACCACCTAGAAGACTTAATTTAACATCTTTAAACCTAATTTGGCTACATGCTTGTCATGAACTGGACGGGCCAAGGCTTTGGTCAGTACATCTGCAGTCATCTCATTTGATGGCAGATACTGTAAATTGACAATCTTATCATCTACGACCTCACGGATAAATTGACGCCTAACATCTATGTGTTTGGTTCTGTTATGGTACACCGCATTTAGGGCCAACTTTAGAGAACTTTGATTGTCAACATGAATGTTAATGGTTTCTTTAAACCCAATCAGTTCATTCAGCAACCGTTGCAAGTACACTGCCTCCTTACATGCTTCAGCAAGAGCCAGATACTCTGCTTCAGTTGTTGACTGAGCAGTTTTTGGCTGTTTTTTACTCTCCCATGAAATGGAGCAGCCAGCTAGATGAAAACTATAGCCTGTGTAAGACCTTCTGTCAGCAATGTCACTGGCATAGTCTGCATCTACAAAACCTTCAATGGTTTCACCACACTTCCTGTAACTTAAACATAGAGCCTTGGTTTTCTTTAGGTACCTTAAAATTCTTTTTGCTGAATTCCAATGTTCTACACCAGCACAAGAATTAAACTGACTTAAAGCACTACATACAAATGCAATGTCTGGTCGTGTTGTCACAGCAATATACATGAGACATCCTATCAGATTTTGATACAGCATGATCTGATCTTCCCCTGTTTTCTCCCTTTTCAACAATTTTGTTTTACAATCCATAGGAGTACTTACAGGTTTAGATTCTGACATACCAAATTTTTCTAGAACTTCATCAATGTAGTTTTCCTGATCAATGTAAGTGACACCATCTACACGACGAACTCTCATTCCTAGAACATTCCTAACCTCACCAAGGTCCTTAATCTTAAATACAGATCCTAAACTTTTCTTGAGACAGATTCTTTCCTCTAAATCTCTGGTCAGAACAAGCAAATCGTCTACATACAAGGCAATTATTACAAGACCATTCTTTGATCTCTTAAAAAATATACAAGGTTCATATTCAGAACATGTGAAACCTAGATTCTGCAAAACTGCAGATATTTTAATGTTCCATGTTCTAGATGCCTGCTTTAGGCCATAAATAGCCTTATGCAAACGACATACCTTCCTTTCACTGCCACTAGCCACAAACTCCTCTGGCTGAGACATATACACCTCTTCCTCCAGATCACCATTGAGAAAAGCTGTACACACATCAAAGTGAAATATTTTCAAATCATACTCAGCAGCTAATGCAAAAAGCAATCTGATGTTAGCCTTTCTAACCACAGGAGAAAAAGTATCAGTGTAATCTACACCACGGACTTGTGTGAAACCTCTAGCCACTAATCTTGCTCGATATTTCACACTACCATCAGCATTTATCTTACGTTTGAATACCCACTTGCAGCTCACAGGTTTCTTGCCATAGGGTAAGTCAACAAGTTCCCAGGTGCTATTTTCCAACATAGCTCCATACTCCTCATTCATAGCTGCCCACCATGAATGACTCTCTGACCCGGACAAGGCCTGTTTTACTGTCAATGGTTCAACCGGATCACATGCAACATAACCTACAAAGTGTCTAGGTTCTTCCTCAGGTATATGCAATGCTCCCTCATCGTAATATAAATAATCAGGATTAACAACAGGATGACGTTCCCTTTGTGGATACCTGGGTTCCTGATCAGGCACAGGCAATGCTTCTTCATTACCATCATCTCCAGTTGCACTCGACTCAGAAGACACATGACTGTTATCTGAATCAGGGACTGCTGAGGACTGTTCCTCTTCACTACCCGAAGTAATTATTTCTTCAGCAGCTATCATTGGTTCCTCTGGTACAGAAAAAACTGGTAGCTCATCATAATAAATCATGAGAGGAATGGTTTCCCTACCTGTAACAGTCTTACCAACTTCTACAGCATTCTTAGTTTTTTCTTTCACAGTTAGTTCAGATTCTAAGAACACAACACTGCGCACACGCACGATTTCTGTGGGCTTGTCAATATCCCACAGCCTGAAATCACCTGTGTATTCACAATATCCAACAAATGTCATACGCTTACTGGTCACATCTAGTTTCCTTCTCTTCTCTTTCGGTACATGAGCATATGCAGGACAGCCAAACACCTTCAGATGGCTCAGATCTACCTTTTCACCTGACCACTTTTCTTCAGGAGTCACATTAGGCACAGCCTTATGTGGAGATCTGTTCTTTAAGTAAACACTTACACTTATGGCCTCAGCCCACAAACGCTCATGGCAACCAGCATCCAACATGAGACACCTTGCCATCTCAACAACAGTTCTGTTGACACGTTCAGCAACCCCATTCTGTTCAGGATTGTACGGTACAGTCAACAGATGCAGTATGCCATTCTCCTTCAGGAAACTTTTGAAAGCAGAATTTACATATTCCGTACCATTATCTGTACGCAGCTTCTTGATTGAAAAACCAGTATGCTTCTCAACTTCAGCTTTAAATTCTTTAAAGTAAACAAGCACTTCGTCTTTGGATTTTAGAAAGTATACAAATATCTTTCTAGAATAATCATCTATCAGAGTGAGAACATACCTAGCACCACCCCATGAGGCTATAGGCATAGGGCCACATAGGTCTGAATGAACCAATTCGAGTAACTGTCTTGCTCTCTTGCGAGGCCCCTTAAATGGTTTTCTAATGAACTTTCCTTTCAAACAAGGAATACACTTGTCATGCACTTCACCTGTAAAGTTCACTCCATCTACCATGCCTGCTCCCATCAGCTCAACACTCTTGGCATTGACATGACCCAAGCGCTTATGCCACAGGTCAAAGTTACTGTCCTTCACTTTACTCACATGAGCATGCTCCTCTGCGACATCTAGATGATACAGACCATTCAGTAAAGAACCTGTGGCCGTCACAGTTCCCTTAGCACAGAAATCAGACTCTTCAAACACCGTACAACCTTCATTATCAAACAAAACAACGTTGCCTTTTTCAACTATTTTGCTAACAGATAAGAGGTTAGTCGATATCTCAGGTACATGAAGTGCATCTCTTATTTCACAAGGAAACTCATCACCTTTCAACTGCACAGATACATTACCCACAGCTTTACAGGACAATGTTTGATTATTTGCAATATGCACATTACAATCATTATCAGCTTTGACACTACTCAGCAATAATTCACTACGTGTCATATGAGCGGTTGCTCCGGAATCAATCAGCCAGCCAATGTTTTTGTCTTGGTTAGATGATTGTGCACTGAGAGCACAGTACAGAGCCTTATTGGAACACTTCTTGGGGTTGTAGCTCTTCTTCTCTGAATGCGGCTCACTAGCTTTTATAGGGCACTGAGGTCTGGTGTGTCCGGATTTACCACACTTCCAGCACTTTATAACCTTCTTCTTGTAGTTTCCGCCTTTCAAGATGAACGCCGACTCCAAACCAGCTTCCGAATTCTCGCCATACTTCTTTTCTTGCAGCAACTTTCCATTAATGAAGTCGCTCGTCAGCTCAGCTCCAGAATTTTCTAACGCCATTCTCATGGGTTCAAAGTCCTTGGTCAGCCCTGAAAGCATCATGGCGGCGAAAAAATCGTCGTCCAACGGCTTATTCATGTTTGCTAACTCAACGGATATTTCCATGAAAGCATTGATGTATTCTTCCATGCTCTTGAAGTTTTCGAGCCGTAAATTTCCTAGTGTGCGGAGTAGAGCACATCTCCGTCCAAGTCCTTGGTCCTCATATGCTTTTCTCAAAGCATCCCACGCCGCCTTCGCGTTCACCGCGTTTCGGATGTGCGAGTAACAACATGGCTTCACCATGAGACCAATCTTAGTTAAAGCTTTGGTATCCTTCTTGATTTTTTCAGCACTACTGGTAGTATCACCTTCAGGATAACCAACTACGCTATTCCACACATCAAGATCTTTCAAGTAAAGTTCCATCCCGAATTTCCAATCAGAGTAATTTGTACGACCTTCTAGCTTCGCTATCGGTGCGAGTGCACCTAAGTCTGCCATTATTCACACAAAATCACGTCACTGGATAAACACGAATTTCAGATGAAAATGTTCTGTAGGATATAACTGAGCTTCTCTGGGTCTCTCCCTGGGCTCTCCTGGGCCCATAACCTGTTAGCGATTATGGTTATGGAACTCGAGATGGATGCGGAAGCAGACACACGACTTGGTGGTAGCAAGGAAATTTATTATTGAAACACATCTACCTCCATTACGAGCATTACACTGAGACACGACGTGACAGATACATGTACTTATACAGAACTCACTGCACACTAGATTACCTCATGATACAGTATTACCAACACAAATACACAAATTATCAAAGACACTCAATAGTTATGAGATTATAGGACATAAACTATATAATAAGCTTCCTCCATTGTTGCGAAATCAAAATTCATCCTTATCCACTTTTAAGCACACACTGTATGAATGGTTAGTTAAGCACCCATTTTATGAACTGAAGGAATTTTATGATTGTATAAATAATAGTAATGAGTGATTAAAGGTCTATAACATAAACGCAATTTGTGCAATCAATTACTGTATAGTGTATTCTATGGCTTCATTGGTTTTATGTAGGTGATATCTATATTTTATTGTTTTATGGTTTTATTGTTAATATAAATTTGACTATGCCTATTGTTATAGTGGCTAAATTACAATACAGTTGTTTATTTTTAAAATATGAGAACTCTGATATTGGATCCAAGCTTTATTTTAAGTAAAAACTAAATTCTGTAAATTTTATGACTATGATTTTGGACCAATGTTTTTATATTTTAATATAAGGTAAACATTAGACTTGTATATATTTTTACTGATATTTATATATGATCTTGAATCCATGTTTTATAATTTACTTTAAGATAGTTAAATATCAAATTTATGTATATTTGTCCATGACGTTGTCTATTACCATGCTGTTTAACGACAATAAAATTATATTATTATTATTAAACCAGTCCCTCAGAGGAGAGGATCAGTTGACACTGTAACGTTGAAGCAGGAGAATGGTTACAAAATAAATGTTTTTCGCAGTGCTCAACATTCAACAGTATCCTGAAGTATTTCGCTCATAATTACGCCTACATGCCACTGAAAATGCCGCTGTGTATTTGTCAGTTTATAGCTTGTATTATTACTAGTAGGTTGACGATAGGTGAAATTTATTATAATATCTCTATTGGATTACTTATCAATAAAATAACAGTGCATAATGTCCCTTGTTATTAAAGAAAAGAAACTAGGCCAAAGTCAAATCGTTTTTGAGTGTGTTGTGTGTGTATTATTCCCGTGTTTTTCCAGGAAAAGTTCATTATGTATCTTCTATGACTATAAAATTAAGGTAAGAGCTACGCTGTACATTTACCACATTGTAATAGTTTTCAATACTTGTTTGATATGGTATAATATATTGTAATAATATAACACCAGCAGTAGGCGTATAGCCTAGGCCCAATTCACATTTTAGGTTTGATACGTTTTTTATACAGTTAGCAGTCGAAAAGATTGCAGGTTAGCTTAAAAAAAATATGATAAAGTTATGACAGGTTAATAGTGCGAGTGCAACATCATAAATTGTATAATATACTGCATTAATAGCATTAATATTAGTAATAATTGGGTTCTACTCCTGTTTATTTTCTGCTAGCTACTGTGAACACGGAGGAAAGAAAACACGGAGATGCCCTGAGACCGCAAGCGTGAAGCCAACTGTCCGAGCGTTTGGTACTCTAAGGGGGCGTGTCACTGTGTTTATATGTTTTTAGCGTGGTTACTCGTCTTTGTTTATTTATTTTGAACAATTCAGAAGTGAAAATGAGTGCATGTTGTGCACTATTCTATGAACTTACCTTAAAAATTAATAATTTTGTAAAATTTAGGTACTGAAAATAGTCAACTTTGGGATGAATGAATATGGGTATAATTGCTAAGCATAATTTACTTGTATTTTACACTAGGCTGCTAATTATTGATGTATTTTCTTTATAACTGCCTTAGGCTACTTGTAATTAATCAAACAAAGTGCATTTATCTAAATTATTAGTAATACTAAGTAATTTATTGATTTAGATTTCCAATATTTATATTAGTTGTCATTTATTGCGTTTAATAGAGTCAATAACCATATGGTGTAGCTATATAACTGTCCAGAATGTTTTTCTCGTTCTGAATTATCATAGTCGCACGGTGACTTATTTATTTTCTGACTCATTATTTATACTCGCACATGTAAAGTTACTCATTTGAAAGTTACATTTTGGCTCTTCTGAGATAGGTTAATGCTTACTACCGGGATTATTATGATGTCAGAGTATGTGGTTAATATATGAAATTGGGATATTACATATTTTCCCTACCGTTACGTTGTTATAACCAGTGAAACTTCGGAGTATTTGTGTGCTATTGTATATAGCAAGCCTCCCTTTTGGTACTGTAAGGGGGCGTGGTCATTGGCTTCATCTGTTTCCCATACAACACCGCAAGCACGGCGTCTCCGTGACTGTGAAACATAGCAGCCAACGTTGCGAATGGAAAAATGACTTTGAACGGCGAAGGAATCGGGCATGAGAACAGTATAACATAAGATTTTTGCATCTCGATAAATAAAAAGAAAGAATACTCACTCAATTTGATTGTAATTTTGAATTATATAGTATGAAAATTTCTAGTCGTGTGCAGTGTGTGCTCTCAGGTTTAACGTTGTATGTTGGCAGTAGCGACGGTGAATGTATGAGAAGCTTGGGATGCCAAGGTTACATGTCTTCTAACGCTCGTTTGAAAACGACTAGAGTGTTGGTGGAACAGTGTCCACTTAACGCAGACGTTATACAGCAATGGCGCGTTACTAAAGTCTTCGTTTGGGTATATTTAAAGAATGTCGGTGGAACCGGCCAGCAGTGTAATAGCGCATCTTTGATTCAAATATCGCCTGACAAGTTCTCGTCCAATGCACTGGATAGTGGAATACCGGCCTTAGCCAAGTTCAAGATGTATAAGCGAACAAAGTTTTCGTTCGTCCTGAAAAGCCACTCAAATCGAGCACAAATTTTAACAGAATTTTTCACACATCACACGCTTTTGTAAATGTCACGAGAACCTAAAAAAAACAGTAATTAAAGTTGTGATTTTCCCCATATAAAGCCATAGTTATCTCTACCATGACTATTGGATGATTACGTACCAATATGTGTATCTGCATGCATTGTGACAATAGCTGTGGCATATGTGCTAAACTGTCCACCTCGCTGACCAGCTTCCGTGGAAGCGCTTAAACACAAACACTATGCACATTGTGCGCTTTCCCTATTATTATTAATATGCCGATGACATAGTTTTGAGGTCACGCGACAGAAAGGCTCTACAGGACACCATGGAGAGACTACAAAAATGGGTAGACGACCAGAGGCGTAACGAGGTGGGGTTTGAGGGTTTGTAACCCCCCATTGATTAAAAAAAGGAAAATTGTACAACTTTTTTAAGTCTGCTTATAAATTATTTAATACGAGTATAAACCGTTGGAAGCTAAAAACTCGTTATTGTGCATCTTAATTTTTAAAATTTTCCGGGGGAGTTCTTGGAACCCCCCTCCCCCTGGGGGTGTTCCATACCCCCAGACCCCCCGGATGTTATAACCCCCATATGGTCGGCCTGGTTACGCCTATGTAGACGACAGTAAACTGGCCCTCAACTGAGACAAAACAGTCCAAATGATATTCAGGAGAGGTGGTAGAACCTCAAAAGACGACCGGATCCAATACGGGTACAGGACAAAATATTTCTTTTTTGACCATAGTTGACCCACCCATAGAGTCCCACAGTCGGAGGCTACACTACTGGGGAGAATACAGATAATACATAGACTAATATTTGTATACAGTTTGCTATCTTGGTTTCAAGACTTCGGTATAAATGTAGATGATGATGTGAGTGATGAATTAGCGAAGGGTGAATATTTACAACACAGTAACATGGCAATCAGTAGGTTAATATACAGAATTAATATAATATCCAAAAGAGTCAAGTTATAGGCGAGTTAAGGAGAAGAAACAAATGTTTATGTCCACTACGGAATCTCAGTTTCTGAATTTCTTCTCTCTTCGATGACACGTCGAGCAAAATTCGTGGGTCGTTCTACCGGTCCAGTAGCTCAGCTCCGGCCTCCATTGTACTCCTTCCGACTTGGAGATGCATATCAGGAACTAAAGACTATAAATTCCTTCAGATATCTTGGAATAACCCTGGAACCGACAGTGTCATCTTACAAAATTCACACAAGGGAAAGAGCAACCGCCGCCATCAAAGCATCTGTGAAATAAAGAACACTACAGACAGCCATGGCGCTATTCTATGCAAAAATATTACCGGTGATAACATACGGTATAGAACTCATCAGGAACAAGCTAACAACATCGAACCTAAAGACCCTGGAGACCCAGAAATTTGAAGAGAATCCAGGAATATCGAAGACTGCCCCATCAAGACTAGCCTACGAGCTAACAGAAGAAAGCTTCCTGGTAGAGGACTTACGACACAGACTGCAGCTACCATCTACTCCACAAGAAGAGGAATTACTTCAAACTAGACGTCAAAAGTGAGCGGACATCTGGCCAGAATTTTACACAACAGACGCAATGAGATTTTGGATTTTTAAATTTTGGATTTCGTTATTATTAAATTTAGAAATTTTATTTTTGGATTTTTTATTTAAAAATTTGATTTTGTTTTTTTTAAATTTTGGATTTTAGATTTTTTAATTTTGAATTTTGGGATTTTTTAAACTTGGGATAAGCCTAATCATTGAGTTGTTTTCTGTACATTGTTTTCTGTACAGTCCGTTCCGTCACACCTCACTAATTTCGTGACGATTTTGAGCGTTACATTAATTTCGTAACGATTTTTGAGCGTTACATTAATTTCGTGACGATTTTTGAGCGTTACACAAGCTCTCGATTTACCCCTACCGCGGCTAAAGAAGTTTCATTTCAAAAACCCAGAACAACAATTGTCACTGAAATCAAGGAAGAAGGACTTCAGAAGTGGCAAGAAGAGTGGACCAACTCAATGAAGGGTGCAGCGTGCAGGGAGTTCATCCCATCAGTTGTTCAAAGAATGAAACAACCAATCCAGTTAAATTTCGCATTAACAGCTGTGGTTACTGGACATGGGATAAACCAAATCATACTTACACCGACTAGGTCTAATAGAGGACCCTATCTGTGTCTGCCTTAAAGAGGATCAAACACCAGAATATTTGATTTATAGATGTGACAAACTTAAACCACAAAGAGACAAAATGATAAAAGAAATTGAATCTAAACATGCTAAATGGCCAGGCGAAGCTAAGCTCAAATCATTTGAGAGTCTTTAAAACATTTATACAGAGCATAGACTTTGGCGAACTAAAATAATACATAAGCAACCTTATGAAGATATTGTTAAGTGATAAGTGAAGTGATAACCTAAAGAGTATCTATAGTGAATAAGTCAACAATAAGAGTGGAAGACAATGTGCAAATAAGCACAAACTAACTCAATGTATGTTAAGTAAGGCATGTAGTACTGCACACCTAAATTGGGCATGCCAACTAAAGCCAGGAAAAAACAAGTCAAGCCATATCTCATATAATGTCCAACAGAGTCATGAATGCATATATTATATAGCCATCTTAAATGTTACTGTACAGTAACAGTGGAAGCCCGGTCACAAAAATCACTAATTAGTGTGCCTCACAGTACTGCATATGACACAACTTGTCTGTCAGTGAGGTGGACCATCATGGCAATCAGTCATAGGAGAGAGGTTCCATTTGGCACTGTGAAGTGAACTCTTGCTTAGCTCAGTTGCTAGAGCATTGGCACGGATAGCCAAAGGTCCTGGGTTCAAATCTCCGTGTCAGAGAAATTTTTCTCTTATAACATTCTCAAAATTTAACACCTTTCAAAACAGAACAATGTTTCTGTTCAGTTTTTGATAGGCCTACACTTGATGAAAATATTATTGCTTGACGTTTTTCTGTCTTTGCAGGAGAAAGCATCTTTCAACTAAGCGAATTTTTTTCTCACTGCTTTGCATGTGTTCACTCCCCGCCCCCCCATGAGAACCTATTTACATTCTTTTCCCAGTTTCCATTTCAGCCCCCTGCAGTGCCTTGATTTATGAAACTGGGCTTTCAAACTGTAAAATGTATTCTCAAATCCCTTGTGTTCTGTTTCAAGAGTGGCATAGCAAGAAAAAAATTTCAGGGAGGGTCGAAAGTGCTGGGGGGGCATGAAATACACCCAAGAATGGAGGTATGGGGGCCATCCCCAAACAATTTTTAAATATTGAACTGATAAAAATCAAATTTTAAACTTAAAACTCTAAGACATGCCAAGAAATCGTTACTTAAGTAGTAACACGTATTACTGTTACTGTTGTAAGAAAAGTTAAATAATACATGGAACAGTGGAAATAATAGGCCTACATTTACAAGTTCAGTATTTTATTATTAAACTAGCATGTTGCCACGCTTGTAAGTGACTTTAGTAACAAAACGTACGGGGAGTTGCAGATGTTTGAATTGGAATGAAGTGATATTGAATTTCGATATATAGCGATACATCAATATATCGATATGTATCAATATATATCGAAACACTTCGTCTTATTAATATATATAACGATATGTCAATATATAGATTTCTATGCAAACCTGTCAATACTGATGCTTCGATTGCCATAACTCGCGAACAAAAACGAAAATTGAAAATCCGGCTTCGAGGATTCGGCCACTTTTCAGTACAAACTCTTCCTCTTATGATATAAATTAAATAATTAACAAAATGGAGCTTAAATAACTTCAATAGAATTTTAGATTTTGGGAGGGGTCCGGACCCCCTGGATAACCCTTCTCTACGCCACTGGTCCTAGTAATTGTTTCATTGTATTTTTGGTAACACAGCCTTGGATTCGTCAAGGTATTTACTGACTGTAGTTATGTAGTTACCTCGGCAGATGATCCTGAAGCATTCCAGTGGCATTTTGAAAGCTGCTTCCATACGCCACAATCTGAAAACAACCAATCTGTATTACTATGGTTACAGCGAAATTGTCATGCTAGTAAACAGTTTCTAAATTTCCCAACACTGTTATGAAAGGATCACATTATTGTCGCCAGTCGAGATGGTATTTCCAGTCTTTGTTGGCTGCTAAACAGACTGTGGCAAGATCGCCAGATTTGTACACTTAAAACCAAAACCAAATGTTTGATTAATGATACATGAGATTATGAGTTTAGGAATATCTTTCTTCTTTCTATATCTGAGTCCCTTCTAGGACTCAAGCGACCCAAGCCGCCCGGGCCTTACAGGGCCGCGAGGGATTATCTTTGGATCACAAACATGCTTTTTAGACCAGACAAGGACATGGAGGGCCTCCCCGGATGAGTGATCAGCCCAATGCCGGGGCCACCTCCGAGACAACACGAACACATAGGACGAGACACACCATTCACACACACTCACTCACTCCAAATAAGGTGAGGATGGAATGTAGATGATATCCGGGGACCACAAGGGCCTAAAGATACCCGACATTTGTCTCACAGGTGAGGAAAACCGCAGAAAAATACCCCACCTAGGTAACTTGTACCGACCAGGAATCGAACCCGGGCCCGCTGCATCCCCTACACCACAGCGGTGGACGCTTAGGAATATGCAGAGTGTTAATGAATGACACCGAAATATTTTACCTTTGTATAGAGGTGACATAGACGAGAAACCTTTACGACAAGATTTTTGCTCTTTGACGTAAAATGTGTACGCTACAGGGTAGGCCTATTAAAGTCATTACAATTTGGTGCTTATAAGTCAATAATTAAGCGAAATTCTCATTAAATCGACTTCATGCCATCTTTAAGATCGACAAAAACTGATTCTTAATCATTCACCAACAGCTATATCATAATTTAGTGTTTCCATAATCTGCAAAATTTACAGACTAATCACGTGACTGGTCATCACTGCATTGAATTTTTCGTTAACAACGAAGTTCCTTTGATTTGAAATTTGTTTCAAATGTTAGAAGTCAGTGCCTCCGAGTTTTTATAGTGTAACAGAAAAAGTTGAATCCATTTTTAAAAAATTTAAAAAAAAATTGCGTGGAACGCCATGCGACAGAAGTGAAACTTCATTTAATTTTTGGATTTTTTCAATTTTGGATTACTGAATTTTTTCAATTTTGGATTGTTGGACATTTTAATATTGGGTTTTTGGACATTTTATAATTTTAGATCTTGGATTTTTAAATTTTTTATGTTTTAATTTTTTTTAATTTTGAATTTAGGATTTTTTACTTTGGATTTTTTAAATTTTAAATCTTTGAATCCCTTATTTTTTGGATTTTTAATTTTCTAATTTAGATTTTTAAATTTTGGAATTTTTATTTTTTGGATTTCTAATAAGTTAATTTCTTTAATTTTTAATTTTTGGATTTTTAAATTTTGATTTCTTGGATTTTGAAAATTCTTTATCTTTGAATTTTTTAATTTTGGGTTTATATTTTTAAATTTTGGATCTTCGAATTTTTTAATTTTGGAATTTTGGATCTTTTAATTTTTAATTTTTTAAATTTTGGATCTTTGAATTTTTTTATTCTGTGGATTTTTTAATTTTGGATTTTTTAAATTTTGGGTTTTTAATTTTTGGATTTTTAAAATTTTGGATTGAGTTGATTGTTTTCTGTGCAGTCCGTTCCATCACACCTCACTAATGTCGTGAGGATTTTGAGGGTTACACAAAGCCCCTACCCCTACTGGGGCTAAAGAATTTTCACTTCAAAACTCCCAATACAAGTTGCTTGTCTGTGTACCTTCTATACAGATGTAGTATTTCGGTGATATTCATTAAGACTCGCCTTAAACGCACATTCAAAAATAAATAAAATTCTGAGTTTGAATTTCTAAATCTGACATCATTCACTTGTTTATATGAGAAATAGTTTGTGACTTAACACTTTCTTGTTGTTGTGGTGTTTAACATTGGTATTAAGTTTGTCATAAAGATTATTCTTCTTTGAAAAGCAGTACAATTAGCATAAATGAATGCAGTTTGTGAATAATTAAATTTCAAAAATAGTTCTGAAGAAATATGAAATAACTAGCAGGTGTGTGCGTCTTCACCCGCAATAATTTACCCAACTGCTAGATGTTTATTTTAATAATTATATTTTATTTACATTACATCATTTTTATATAAATTCAATTAAATCAGTCATATACTGTTTATTACTGTTATCTAGCCTTTGCAACATCTCATTAAAGTAATGAGTGTTGTCCATTTGCAAAGTTTTAATTTTTTTAAGATCATTCTCTACCACTTTCTCTGACTTTCTGCTCCTCACATCCCCCTGCTTTTTTATTTATTTATTTATTATTATTAATTAACAGCATGCCCATTCACCGTGGCGACATTACATGCTTTAGCAGCTTAATTACAATTGAGTTACATTGTTTGACATATTATAAAATTATAAATTCATTATCCTATGCATTTCTAAATTACTTGAGTTACATATTACTTAAATCGGTAGATTATTAGATTGCCTACATATTTACTGATTTAGCTTAATTGACAATTACATATATAAAGTTAACCTAATTTGTGCCTATTTACTTAGTTTATCCAACATATAATACATATTAACCTCCTTTACATAATTTATCAATTACATATTTTCAAAAGTATAAATTAAATTGTTTTAAAACCTATAATGGTGTTTCGTGTTTGTTTCATTTTCAAAGTATATTTACAGGTTCATGGCTTGTACAAATCTGTGGAATTCACTCAAGTGCTTCTTTATTAGCTGATCCGGTCTTACTGGCCAGGCACCTCCTGTTTGCCTGATTCCATTTATTAGCTTTCCTCTTTGCGGGCGTTTGTCTGTGCATTCATAGATGAGATGGTTTACTGTCTGTGGACTTCTGTTGCAAGTACATATGGGGTCCTCTATTATATGAAATCTGTTTAGATAATAGTTAGTTTTCCCATGGCCTGTTACTATTGCTGTGAATTCTGGAGTTATGGGGCAATTTTAATTTCAATCGTTCTTCTTCTTCATGCAGAATAATGCATACCTGACCATGGATATACCATAATTTATTAACTTATAAACGAATTAGACAACACCAATTAAACATGCTAGGCCTATTGTATGTGAAATAAGAGAAAGTCGCCCCTTATGCTCCGAACAATGAGTTGCTATGGCGACCACACGCTTATTATCTCGGCACTCCCAACCGTTTCTTTTCTCCAAACTCCCGATCGTACCAAATACCAGCTACCAACCCTTGCACCAAAATGACAACCCGCTAGCTCACTCGGCACTCTCGATCAGACCACAATCACCTCTGCACATAGTCTAAATAATGCACAACACTATCCACATAGTTAAGTGCGCGAGCGGAGGCGGTAGCCGAAGCGAAGCGCCCTTGCATTTTCGAATAATGTACGATACACTGTTTGTAGGTTTCGAAAATGTGGCATATTATATCTTCCAGAGGTTAGTAAGCATGTCAACTTTTGTTTAGCGGTATGACGTCACACTACCAACGTCCAATCACGAGTTTCTACGTAATATGAGGACAGAAGAATTCACTAGATCGTGGTATAAAAGAAAGTGCATCGCGAGGGAGTGGTGGGCAGGTACATTCATCCAAGGTGCGACTTACATTTATTACTTCCTCTGCCCGTACCATAGGTAGGCCTACTATAGGTAAAGGAAGTATTGTTTTCGACCCCAAAATTCGAAGTTGAGTTTTTAGCATATATACACGTTTCAAGGCCCCCTGAATCCAAAAATACTATTTTTGGAAACATGTCTGTCTGTCTGTCTGTGAACACTCTAGCTCCAAAACGGAAAATCGTATGAAAACAAAATTTCGTATTTGGGTCAGGTACCTAATGAAGTTGTGAGGATAAGATTGGCGACTATTTTCTATTATTTTTAAGGGTACTTTACATTAAGAAATTTTCGGTTTTCACGATTTTCTCGAAAACGGCTCTAACGATTTTCTTTAAATTTTGCACAAGTGTAGCTTATAGTGAGAGCTAAATCTTTTATTTGAAACTTTTTTTCGAAAAAATTCTCTGAAGGCAGTTATAAGCCACCTACTCTTCACCCACTGTTTGTAAAAAGTTTGTGTTGTGTGGTGAACTATTGAATACACACTCTTTCACGGCTCTTATTCTATATAAGAATGAAGTGAGAAAGACATATTGGAGGGAAATATTCGATAAAGTTCGAAAATTATTCTTAACGACGGAAGTTTCCATAAATGTCTGCAGTCACTTGTTTTTGTTTGCTATATAGTCTGCACTTTTATTAGTCGCATCATTTTAAGAAGAGGTTATCGTGTATTTATCGTATAATTAGCGTTAAATTGTGTCTTGCGTTTCTGTACAAGGATATGTGAATACTCCTAATTTTTATTTGGGCAGAGGAAGTTATGTGACTTTCACATCAGATTTTTTTCCCCAAGTTAACTGTTAGTAGGTCTATTATCATATTTTAAACTTATTTGAATAATTTGTAATATCACCATTTTCTCAAACTCGCCAAAATTGAATACTTTGCAATAAAATGTTACCAGTGCGGGCCTGTTAGGGCCATTTTCTTCCCGATGGTCTTTCCGATAACACTTGTAACGGATGTTTGAAAAAATTAGCTTCAGGACTAGCCGGGAATTTTTTGTAGGCCTATAAATATGATTCAGTTTTATAAAAAATATGTATAAAATTCACATATAATATTCATCATAAAAAAACATGATTATAGAGTACCAGAATTATAGAACATATTAATTAATTATATATACAGTCAACCCTCGATATAATGCCATCATCCGTTCTCTAACATTTAGTGGCACAAAGCGAGGGTGGCACTAAAATGAAATTTATTTTTTTAAATTTAAATGGCATAATAAAGTGCTGTATTAATTCACTGCACTATATTATGAAAGATAAATTACATTAAAGGCAAATAGGGAACTTTATAGCACAAAATAAATTACTGTACTCAGTTTATTACAATATATTTCCAATACTACATTACACAAAGGGGTTGAAAATCACGTGGGTCCATGTAAGTGATTAACTGTAACTGAGTAACTGTAATGTAGTGTTTAACAGCTGAATGCACACTGGACTAAAAGAAGTGAAAGTGTGGAATGTCTATCTACCTGCTCCACCCTCAAGCAGGTTGTCTTTCCGACTCCTTAACATAGTTTCCTCATTCCACCGCACTACATTTACACTCACTTCTTGGAAATACAGTACAGTATGTTTCTTAAACAATCTTCCTAACATTCACGCCAATTTTAAAAGAATTCTGCAACTGGAAAAAAAATCTGCAAGCTATATTTTGTAAAAAATCTTGTCCTGCATTCACTGGCACTAAATGAATTGGCACAGCAACGAGGTTTCTTATGTGTTTAATATTGGGAGAAGATCCGTTCAGTTGCATTTATTGGCACAGTTTGAGGGTGGCACTGTAAAGGGGTGGATTATATCGAGGGTTGACTATAATAATATAGTTAAGAACATTTTACTCAACTCCTAAATCACAAAGATGTAGAATAATCGTTGCTTCAAACAACACTTAATAAATTACTAGAAAACAATGTCACTCACAACACTCACTTTGAAGACTGTGTGAATGAAGTGAATGTCTTCTTATCTCTTTTAGTTTTGTCATATGGGATCTAGTTGGGTCCTATATTACTGATAAGAACAGGAAATTCCAACTTTGCGAAAAGGAATTTTGGCCAGCTTTTAGAGCGACTGGGACCACCGTGACATGTGGTCGCATACAAAAGATGGACACACCACATTTTGTTCTGAACCAAGGGTTGGACTGTTTGCATTTTGAATTGAAATTCATATTTCAGGCTCAATTGAAGCAATGAATAGTTATGATTTTGAATAACAATTTTATTGCTGAGCACCCTGAATATGTAAAGTAAAATCTTAAACATTTTAAGAGGAAAAAATTTTGCAAAGTTTTTAGCCTTACCCGAGAAATATCAAGAGGAAGTAACCGTACTTCGTTTTTAAGTTTGCCTGACGTTCTTCCGGAGTTTGAACCAGTTTATTTGTTTAACTTTGCAGTTTTACTTCAATATTTGACGTATGTGTGTATGCTTCTATTAAGTAATTAATTATAATTATAATTATTAATAGCTCGACTTTAATTTTGTTTGGTCTTTCAATTTTTCAACCCAATTTATTCTATTTTTGTTGTTGCTGTAAATTCTATATAAACCACTGGTTAATGCTGCAAAATTATTTTTGTATACATTGTACTCAGGCATTTATAATTTTTCGTTTGTAGTATACTGTGCATTGATATATAATTAGATTTATATTAATCTACTATACCCCCTAAACACGAGCTTTGTTCATATAGGGGCATGGTATTAAATGTGTAATAATAATAATGTAAGTAAGTAATGTTAATAAAATTGTTTAATAATAATAATAATGTCTCACATCCATATTGTACATCTGGTAGGATAGTTCAGCATTTCAGCATCGTCTTGAGTTTTGCTGCCACAAGGGCGTCTCAGTTACACTTGCTCGTCAGGGTGAGCGTTCCCTTTGTTGCGAGCCCTCACAGGCCACGTGTACCAAGTAACGAACCCTCGTCACAAGCTCAGGGAACACCTGCAGTGCCGGACTCCCTTAGGATAGTTACATTATACTCAGTGAGTATAAGCTATACAGACATTCCACAGTGAACGTATCTAAGCTTCCGAATGATATAAATATCTACATATGTATAATTCTCTATGTAAAAACTACTCTCTTTTTATCATTTTATATTTTTATGTAACATGAGACAATATAGACCTGACTATACAAATGATTCTTTAGTTCACTGTTCAATAGAATACATCAGCAATTAAAAATCTGTTACCTCTCAGAACCCCATTAACATTATTTGTAACACAATAAAAAGAACAAATTTATAAATATTTGTCTTCATTTTTACGTAAAGGTTGTCCACATTACTTTATATATATTTCTGGCATCTAAAAAATTATTTCTTGAGGGTATAAGGCGAAAAATAACTCTTATACTTTGTAAAATATATAAATAGACCTATATAGCATTTTAATAGGGCTACTACTGAAATTACAACCATGGTTACGTTTATAAGATGAGTCTGAAAATTAAAAACAGAAGGAATTGCATCTGGTTTAAGAAGCCCGTTGCCATCACACTTCCAGAAATAAGATTCTGCAAAATGAGCTGAGCAGCCTATGGTGGATTGTTGAATTAAATTGCTCATGCCTTACAGCCGATAATCATTTCTTTAACAGTTCAGGATTTTGAAGAAGAAATCTAAAATGATGTTTTTTCTGTTATTCCTAAGGTCATATGGAAACCCAAAGATTCCCTAACCACAATGTAATATGAAAAATTACAAACTATTTCGATATTTAGAATAATCTCTGTCATTCTAAGGAACGTCATTAGTCATTAAATATGAAATTACTGTTTTCAACTTATAGAATATAGTCCTATAATAGTAAATTACTTTGAAAAAAAATATAGTAGTGTGTTTCATTCCAAAATACAACACGGTTCCAAACCTACAATTTAATTATATTAGAACTTTATCCTGTGGTTGTCAAAGTGGAAAGCTTTTAGTAATGGTAGAGGCATTCTTACCAATGATACCTTCAATGCCTTATTCCAGAATGTAAGTGTTATGTTGAGCTTTATCAAGTAGCCTACTCCTTAACAGAATTGCAAATGAGCTATGTATTGACAGGGAAGATTCAAACAGTTGGTTTGGAAAAAAGGTTCAGTCGCTATCGAGAACTTTGTGGAGTTAACTATCATGTCAGCGTGAACGCAATCCTTGAATCAAAAAAGAAATTGAGAATAAAAAGTGTGTTAGGGTTGCATTCATTTATTAATGAAAGTGATATGGAAGCCTGGGAAACCATTTGACACCATCCTGGAGTATTTGAAAGGGTGTGATCATCCATGATTCGATAAGTGCATGCATGTCTAGAGGCAAGAGGAGGAAATTTGAAACATTTGTTACGAGTTTAATATGTTGACATGTTATGAGTGTCCAATGTGTGGAATAGTTCCTAACAAGAAAACAACGATTATAGAACATATGTTCATATTAACTTTTTCCCTTCTTTTGGTGTAAGGAACCCATGCCCAAAGTTTGTAAAAGTATTATTGAAACACCCTGTACATGCTCATAAATACTATACAATTAAAAACATTGCAATTTCATGTAATTTCTGTTGCCCCAAAAATGGTGCAAGTGCACCAAGTGGCCTAGGTGGCGAATTTTAAAATAAATTATAGTTGAGTTACTGGTATCACATTTATTTTATTTCTTAGACACAGATTTAACACTTTATCAATTTCTTCTTCAAGTTCAATCTTAAATTACAAGTCAACCGTTTTATCTTTGTTTGTGGTTACTGTCATTTTAAAGGAATTCATCATCAATCAAAATTATTCAAATCTCTGTTTTCCATGACAATTCGTACTGGCTCTTGTCTCTGCAATATTCTGATCCCTTTGGATTTGTCTATGTTGATTTCCATTCAATAGTTTCTTCCTGTTTCCACTAGTCTGTCCACCATGTCTAGGAGAGTTTCTTCTCTTTATGACATTAATGACTGTCCCCCTATCTTAAAATCGACAATTCCTTTCAAAGCTTCCTTAACTAACCATTCTCTGTAGAGATTAAACAGGATAGATTATATACAACATCCTTCTCTACCTACCTCAACATTTCTCGTTTTTGTCAGTGATGGGAAATAACTGAATAAAAGTAATCAGATTACAGTAACAATTCCTTTTTTAGTCCTGTTTACTTGTCAGCATTACAATCTAGAAATTGTTATGTTCTTCTTGTTGGCAGTAACTGCAGCAGTGGTGAAATTTGCCATCTTTTTAAAGCAAACATAATGTGCATAATGTGCTTTACAGTCGCTGCAGCGGTGGTGAAACAAAGTCAGATCTCCTTTTTAGGATTTTGCAGCATGGAGTGTCATGGTTGTTCTTTTTTAACACTTTTTGTAGGTAGAGCAGAACTAAAGCTCTTTATGCAGCTGCACAGTAATCAACATGACAAGCCAGCATTTCTGCAGAAAAAATGTCATGATAGCGATGTGAAGAAGTTGATGTGAAGTTCGTGCAACATCAGCTGAAATGTGATAAAGTCGAATGTATTATATTTTTTCAATGGATACCCCAGCCAGAACAATTCACACAGGGACAGATCCTACGTTAAATTATAATGGCTTCATACAAGACAAAGCTTGTACATTACCGAAGGTTCATCCTCTCATGAGTAACCAGATGTCTTTTGATATTTCCTTTGTGGGTAAATTAACTGTGCACAGACATCACATGAAAATGGTTTTTTTCCAGTGTGAGTGAGCAGATGTGTATGAAGTTGCCCACTCTGGTAAAATTTCTTGTTACAGACATCACACGAAAATGCTTTGTGTCCAGTGTGAGTTAGCAGATGAGAATTGAGATTCCCTTTATGGATATATTTTTTGTTACAGACATCACACGAAACTGGTTTCAGCTTTGTATGAGTGAACAGATGTAATTTGAGATTCCCTCTACGTGTAAATTTCTTGTTACAGACATCACAAGAAAACGGTTTCTATCCAATGTGAGTGAGCAGATGTTTCTTGACACTCCCTTTCTCGGTAAATTTCTTGTTACAGACATCACAAGAAAACGGTTTCTGTCCAGTGTGAGTGAGCAGATGTTTCTTGACATTCCCTTTCTCGGTAAATTTCTTGTTACAGACATCACATGAAAATGCTTTCTGTCCAGAGTGAGTGAGCAGATGAATACTGAGATTCCATTTATGGGTAAATTTCTTGTTACAAACATCACATGAAAATGCTTTCTGTCCAGTGTGAGTGAGCAGATGTGTGTTGAGATTCCCTCTCTGGATAAATTTCTTGCTACAGACATCACATGAAAATGCTTTCTGCCCAGTGTGAGTGAGTAGATGTGTGTTGAGATGCCCTCTCTGGGTAAATTTCTTGTTACAGATATCACACGAAAATGCTTTCTGTCCAGTGTGAGTGAGTAGATGTAATCCGAGACTCCCTCTGTGGGTAAATTTCTTGCTACAGACATCACACGAAAATTTCTGTCCAGTGTGGGTAAGTAGATGTGTGTTGAGATGCCCTCTCTGGGTAAATTTCTTATTACAGGTATCACATGAAAATGATTTCTGTCCAGTGTGAGTGAGCACGTGTGTTTTGAGATTGTCTTTTCGGGTAAATTCCTTAGTACATATATCACACGGGAAGTGTTTGTCTCGAGTCTGAGTACGGTGTTTACTGTTTCTAGCAGAGGAAGTGCGCATTAGCTGATCCTCATTATTTCTTCCAGAAATTCCTGAAACTTGCGCTAACTTGTGAATGGAGCTGTGTGCTGTTGAATCTGTATTCTCACTTTTGATTTCGTTTGACCCTATCGTGTCAATTAAAATGGGCACAGGTTCACACTTTGGTTGTGTTGGAGAAATCTCTTCCTTAATTTCAATCTTAATATCCTCAGACTTCAGTAAAGGTTCCATTCTGTATCACACACAAAGAACAGTTATACGTTGGCAATTGAGTCAAGTCACGGCCTCCTTTATTGTACTGATCAGTTCCGGCCTGTTTGTGTTGTTGACTTGGGGCAACATGCAGGATAAGTCAAGCGTCCACGGTGCCTTCTACGCATGCGCGACCTTCCACGAATTTCCTAATTTTGTACTCTTCGTGAAAGTTTAGACTGCGAGAGACGAACATCGCCGAGTAAACCCGATATATCACGAAGTGAGCGAGGGAGTGAGCACGCTATTCAGGGCCGCTGAATTGTATAAGAGTAGATTTGAATTGTCCATTGTTATGATCTTAGTTTTGTCTTTGGTGGTATATTCTGTATTTTGTCCATTAGGTTGTACAGTCGGTCAAATAAAAAACGTCGGGCGGTATTTGATTAAGTTTCACGAACGAGCATATAACCATGTACAGGAAGACGTAAGGTTAGGTTCACACACGCCTCTTGTCTATCCATGTATTTTCTTGATTATTTAGTCAGTTTTGTTCCAAAACGAACATGCATAGAAGGCTGTGGCTATATGTCTCACATCCGCCATATTCTTGGTTGCAAATTCTTATAATATTAATAATTAATAAATTCGCAAGGAATATGATTATTCAAGGAGCATTTTTTAAAGAGTTTATTTTATAATACCGGTACTTGTAGTGCAAAATCAATAACTTACGTTCAACTTCTGCAACCAATCTAGCATCGAAATACGCGGCTGGCCAGATCCACGATTCCTATGAAAACTTCCGGTCGCATTATAGTGAAGTACCCACATGTTTAAGAATTAATATGGAACCTTCTCGATGATTCAGAGGCCGAAAAATGCAGGTCAATTACAGCCCTAACTACACTTTCTCTCACTTTAGCATTTGTATGTGGCGATGACACAAAGCAAAATGAGTTATGACAATACATTAAGTTGAATGTCGTGTATTGCGCTTTCCGCGTTTTTCATTTTTCCCTCGTTAATTTTTTCCCTCCTGTCGCATGACCTCATATGTTTCGAAAATGACCTGTATTTTATTTCAAAGAGGAAGTAAATGGATTAGAGGGAAATAGTAAAGACAAAAATGTTAGGGATCTCTACAATGGAATAAATAAGTTCAAGAAAGGTTTTCAACCTAAAACAAACAAAATTAAGGGCAACGATGGCACTATACTCGCGGCTCCGAATAATATTTTGAATAGTTGGAAAAATTATTTAATCAATTATTAAATGTACATGGAGATGTCCAAAGTGTAGAATGTGAAATGTTCACAGCAGTGCCGTTGGTTGCTGAACAGACTCTAACAGAAGTAGAAAAAGCTAAAGGTAAACTAAAAACACACAAGTCTCCAGGAGTTGACCAAATTCCAGCAGAATTAATTAAGGCAGGTGGGGATAGATTAAACTCAGTGATCCATAATCTCATTTTTATGATAGACATATCAGCAATCATGAACCACAGATTATTGTCTCTGTTGGACACTACATGAGAATATTATAGGAGAAAAATTCCTCCGGCACTGGGACTTGAACCCAGGACCTTTGGCTAATCGCGCCAATACTCTACCAACTGAGCTAAGCCGGAGCTCAATTCACAGCACCAGATAGAACCTCTCTCCTATGACTAAATGCCCTAATGGTCTACCTCACAGACAGACAAGTTATGTCATATGCAGTACTGTGAGGCACACTAAGTAGTGATTTTTGTGACCGGGCTCCCACTGTTATTGTACAGTTAACATTCAAGATAGACATATAAGCAATCATGAACCACAGATTATTGTCTCTGTTGGACACTACATGAGAATATTATAGGAGAAAAATTCCTCCGGCACTGGGACTTGAACCCAGGACCTTTGGCTAATCGCGCCAATACTCTACCAACTGAGCTAAGCCGGAGCTCAATTCACAGCACCAGATAGAACCTCTCTCCTATGACTAAATGCCCTAATGGTCTACCTCACAGACAGACAAGTTATGTCATATGCAGTACTGTGAGGCACACTAAGTAGTGATTTTTGTGACCGGGCTCCCACTGTTATTGTACAGTTAACATTCAAGATAGACATATAAGCAATCATGAACCACAGATTATTGTCTCTGTTGGACACTACGTGAGAATATTATAGGAGAAAAATTCCTCCGGCACTGGGACTTGAACCCAGGACCTTTGTTCAAGTCCCAGTGCCGGAGGAATTTTTCTCCTATAATATTCTCATTCTTATGATTTGGAGAACGGAGGAATCAGGGCCGCCACATGGGGGGTGCTGCCGGACCCAAGGGACCAGGGCCCGGGCCCCCGCTGGATCCCGGTGATGTGATAATTTTATGGAAAACTGGAAAAGCTTGATAAAATGTTCTGTTACACGAGGAAAGAGAAGGAAGCTCAACGGAGAAGGGAAGAGACAACTGTCTGAATGTGGATGGTCGGTGGTCAGTGAGGGGCCCGCGACCAGTACATGGTCCTGGGCCCGACCCCAAGATGTGGCGGCCCTGGGAGGAATTGCCAAAGGAATGGAAAGAATCTTTTATTATACCGATCCATGAAAATGGAGATACGGCCGAATGTAATAACTATCGAGGAATTTCTCTCTTATGAACATCATACAAAATTCTATCTAATATACTGCTATCAAGATTAACCCCATATGCAGACGAAATCATAGGAGATCACCAATGTGGATTTAGGCGAAATAGATCAACCATTGATCAAATACTTTGTATTTCACAATCTTGGAGAAAAAGTGGGAATATAATGTCTGTTCACCAGCTGTATATGGATTTTAAAAAAGCATATGATTCAGTTAGGCGAGACAAAGTGTACAATATCCTCATTGATTGAGTTTGGCATACAAAAAAAGTTAGTTAGGCTGATCAAAATGTTTCTAAGTGAAACCTATAGCAGAGTCAGGGTAGGGAAATTTATATCAGATAGGTTTGCCATTAGATGCGGCTTGAAGCAGGGAGATGCCCTATCACCTTAACTTTTTAATTTCGCTTTGGAATATTCCATTAGGAAAGTTCAGGAAAATAAGGTGGGCCTAGAATTAAATGGCAGTCACCCGATTTTAACTTATGCAGATGATGTTTGCTTGTTGGGCGATGACGTAAACACAATCGAGATAAATTCTGAAAGTCTTTTCGATGCCTGCAGGAATTTCGGATTGGAAATTAATGCAGAAAAAAACTAAGTATATGGTCATGGGACGTCAAAATAATGCTCCACAAAAATATTAGAATAGCCGGCAAATCGTTCGAACAAGTGGAGGAATACAAATATTTGGGAACAGTAATTACAGACACAAATAATATTAAGGCAGGAGTTAAGTGTAGACTCAAATCAGGAAATGCTCGTTTTTATGCAGTTCAGAAACTCTTATCATCTCGTCTTCTGTCCAGAAATCTTAAATTTAAGATTTATAGGACTATTATCCTGCCGGTTGTATTATATGGATTTGAGACATGGCCGCTTACTGATCGGGAAGAACATAGTCTGAGAGTGTTCGAAAACAGGGTGCTTAGAAAAATATTTGGGCCCAAGAGGGATGAAAATGGGGACTGGAGAAAATTGCATAATGACGAGCTTCATGACCTGTACGGTTCACCGGGTATAGTAAGGGTAATTAAATCCCAAGGATGAAATGGGCTGGACATGTTGAATGCATGGGGGGAGGAAAGTCATATCTTAAACGTATTGACTGGGAGACCCGAAGGATAAAGACCACGCGGAAGACCTAGACGTAGGTGGGAGGACAATCTTAGAATGGATTTAAGGGAAGTCGATTTGCTAGGGATGACTGGATGGAGTTAGAACAGAATAGGGTTGAATGGAGGACTCAGGTAAGAGCTGCAATTGACCTTCGGGTTCCATAAAATAGATAATATTACTTTAGCTTGCTGAGGAATTGTCTATTGCCACTGAGTAAGTAAGTAACTAAGTATATCCGGTGAAGAGTACAGGTCATGTAGCTCGTCGTTATGCAGTTTTCATCTCTCTTAGGCACAAATATTTTCCTACGCACCCTGTTTTCGAATATTTAAAAAACTATTTGATCAATAAATGTTGATTGTTGCGTCTTGGTTGATTAGATTCGATTATAATTAGAAAAAGATGAGTACCCAGGTACAGAATCTTACTATCAGAATCATGTGACTTTCACCTTGTTGCAAAACATTGGTTCTCATATAGTATACGGAAGCAATATTTCCAGCGGAGCCTCTATTGCCTGGTAATTAACTCTGAAGTTGAGGTTAGTTTCATATCATGGAACACGTAACCTTATTTTCAAAGAAAGGGCTATAAATAAAGGTTATAGGTTGAGAACAGCAATTTAAACTTGTTGAACACGTTTTGAAATGAATGGAAACCATACAGAAATGTAATCAAATGCAGTATCCTTGCCCATATAAATTGCTTTGGCTGTGGTCGATATCGAAAAAAAAAAAACAAAATACATTATATTTCCACACATCTCATCTGATGTCGTGGGGTATAAGTTAACTCTCCTTGCGTCGCCAGCAAAGACGTTCTATATAATCTACCTAGACTTACGATGTGCGCCGTAGCAGTGGCTAAAATTGAACAACTCGCGCATCCACCATCTTGCGGCCATGTGTCAAGCTTCTGACATACTTCTGAATGTCAACAGAGAAACTTTCTATACATTAAAATAAAAGCCGGTAATCTGATTTAACAAAGTGCCAGTATGCTTTTTTTTAATCAGTGATAAGCGCAATTATGATAGGCCCATGAAGAAAAGTTATTTTTGTAATAGATCTCCGAGTTAAACTCCAAAAACGAAATGCGCTGGCAATAATAATAATGATGCAATAGGCCTACGATTCGCTGATATGTCTGTTTTCATATTTAAAGCAGCCTTAAAGGTTATAAATGAATAAAAAGTCAATATGAAATCTGTCAGGAATTACATTAGGTATACTGCTGCACAGGAACGAATATGAAAAATACTCACATTAAAATATAGCCTAATGTAAATATCGTTAGCCTACATATCCATAGAATGCACAATATAATATCAACATTCAACGGCTAGTTGTAATAAATATTTTATGTACATTATTTAAATTATTATTTAGCCCACACTGACAGCATTATGAAGAAACAAATCAATCAAGGCTGTTAATTAACAATATCAATATACGATTGGCAATTTGTTACGTTATTTTAATATATTGTGGGCCACGGAAGAATATTCATTACAGAATTAATATTGATATACTCATTATTTCGGTACCGGCCAACCGATTTGGCCCAAATTCAATAGGCTTGTACCCAAGAACGTCATAAATTTGTATACCAAGTTTCATGAAAATGCGACAAAGCGTATTTGATTTATCCGCAACGTTGCGATATATTACCATAAAAAGGCACTAAATTGGGCATAATTCCGGTACCAGCCAACCGATTTGGTGCAATATCAATAGACTTTTTCCCATGGACATTATAAATAATTCGTATACCAAGTTCATGAAAATCCGATAAAGCGTATTTGAGTTATCGCGCCTTTAAAATAGACACTAAATTGGGTTTTACTCCGGTACCGGTCAACCGATTTGATCCAATACCAATAAGGTTCTTCCCATGAACATTATAAATGTGTATACCAAGTTTCATTAAAATCCCATTAAGCGTACTTGAGTTATCACGCGTACAGACACACGGACAGACATTTTCCCGTCCCCACACAAAATTCCATAAAATACAATACTGGCACTTAATAACGAAATGTAAGCTTAGAATTACAGCTTTTGTGTTTATTTTGTTATCATGTGCTTTTTCATAATTACATGAAGTGTAGTGAATTATAATACGGTGATTATTACTGCGGATACATTCCAAAATCGTAGGACACGTAGGTTGTTGTGTTCAAACTTGCTCTGTGTTTTATAGTGTTCCTGGGATTACTAAAAGTATGGGACATTCTTGTGCTGCATACAACTGCACGAATCATCGTAAGAAGGATTCAGAGAGTTATTTTCACAAGTAAGTAATAAAATTATAGGTTAGGTGCGGCGTTGTATTTTGGAATGGAACACAACTTTATATACTTTACAGGACTATATTCGGAACTCCTTCAGAATATCGTACCCAGCCATGCTCTGCCATAAGCGACCGTGCCCCTCCGAGCCGCGGGGAACAAAAGAGAAACGATCGGTGCAAGGGTAAAATTTCCCGTCGCATTAAAGATTCAATGTGAGACATAATATACCCCTCGCTATTCAGTATATTGCTGTTAGATCAAGAGTCTATAGTTATAGTGTTTCAAATTAGCCTCTGTGTTAATTGGCGCCTCCGCCAATTAATTGCCGCGAATTAGTCACTTCCTGCAGGTGTGAGCGTGTTAGCGTTACCACGCCATTGCAGTGAGAAGTTAGTTCAGATCGAGACGTGACAGTGTATAGGCATGCGTTGCAGCTGCGTCCGTTTTAGGCCAGTTTTCGCTCTATATTACTAATATTCATCTGCAACTCCACGCCATTCGGCTCTTGTATTGTTTAAGCAGCCTGCGTGTGAAATTCAGGAAATAATATTGTACTTTAGTGTCATTTACAAGTATTTCCATTGTCTCTTAACCTAGAAGCCACGTGAAGTGAACAGGCTTTGTCTAGCGTTACATTCTCCAACGGGCGGGAGAATAGTTTTCTACGAGAACAGCAACTGTATTTATTCTTATATTTTATTGTGTAAAAGTGTTGTATCAAATAATTCAGAATTCAGGTTTCTTGAATATATACCGTTGCAAATTACCCAGGTTGAAATCTCTGTCCCAGCTACCTACAGTCCTAGCTCTTCCTGTGATTAGTTATTAATTGGCGTAATCGCCTGGTCCTCCGAAATTACCTTCATTGTACCTTTATTCCTAGTTACCATAACTAACATGGTCCTCACGGACCGGATCCTACTGAGTTCACAACTAACAATTGCTCTAAACTAATACAAATGTTCCTAACCTAACATAACCTGTAACTGACCTAGAATTTGGCCGTCACTACTTCTATAAGCCTTATTATCCTTCCACGCCTTTCGTAAAACATCGTTACATGGCACAAACCCCATGCTATGCAGAATACTGCTGCTAAACTAACATGACTGTTCCTAACCTAACATAACCTGTCACGGACCTAGAATTCTTAATGCAGAAGCTTTTTTTACCCTTCCACATCTTTCATAAAACATCGCTACAACAGTCGTTTATCTGCCGAATTCAATCGGCATGTAATCATGTTCGTAATATTGGCGACATTGTAGACTTGGCCCCACTCGGTACGGCCCGGTTATGACGGCGGTCACCTCATTCTCAAGTTTAGCGCTATATTCTACAGGTTGTGAACAATAATTTTAAGTTTGATATTTTAATGACTAATGACGTTCCATATAATGACAGAGATTATTATAAAATGAACCGCTCGGGGGAACAAAATGGTAAGTGCCAAATGGGGTGTGTTGTAAAAGAGAGCAAATAAATTTCTCATTAAGCTAGAAATCTGAATAATTTTATTTTCAGCTCAATTTTCTACTCAATATGTTTGAACATATAGAGATCAATACCTATCACCTACCAATCTGTTACACCAAACAAGCTGGAAAGTCAAAAATTCCTTGTTTCATGGCAGTGGCAGTTACCATTTTGTTCCCCCGAGCAGCTCAAATATTGAAACAGTTTGTAATTTTCTTATTTGGTAAGGGAATGTTTGGTGTTCCATGTGTCCTTAGAAATAACAGAAAAATATAATGTTAGGTTTCCTCTTCAAAATCCTGAACTGTTAAAGAAATGGTTATTGGCTGTAAGACGTGAGAAATTTAACCGAACAGACTCTGCTCAGGTCGTTTCTGGAAGTCTAATGGCAACAGGCTTCTTAAACCAGATGCAGTTCTTTCTGTGTTTAATTTTCCTCCTCATCTTACAAATGTAACCATGGTTATACTTTCAGTAATAGGGCTATTAAAATGCTATTATATGTCTATTTAAAGATAGCAAACAACCGGAAATTTATAGCATAGGCTATGTTTGCTTGTATAGCCTAATAAAATCTGCCAAATCTAAATGCATACTCAAAATTGTTATAATACAATCTAAAGGCCTACCAATATTCAGGATTATTAATTTAGTTAATATATTAATATATTATTTCAGTCTGAACATGAAAATAGTCCGACATCACCTCTCTAAATCAATTCTATTTAGGCCTATGAACCAATAAGTGAGCATTAGATTGTATGGTTTTTCTTTCATTTAATTTCTTTACATTTTATTTTATTATAATTGCATTCATTCCCTTAATCACAACATATTTCATGAACCCAAAGGGCTATGTCCAAAGATCTCTATGTAATTTACATTATTCACAAAAATGACTGACAAACTACTGGGAATGTCAAGATAGGTCTATGATCTCGTTATTGCGTCCACATGCGACAAATATAGGTACTTATGCTTAGTTCTTACATTTATTTCTAACCATATTACTTTCAACTCATGTTTAATTAATTTTTTCATTATTTATGAGATTAAATACTGGTTGGTGTATGTTAGATGATGCTGAAGAGAAAAGAATTATCCCTCGCTTTTTTCCAACATTCGCCCTGTGCTTATTTCTCTTTTATTTCCAGTCCACTTGTTATTTTTAACTCTACTGCATGAATGTATTCTCTATATATGTTGAATTGAAATTAAAATTGATATCTCACTTCTACATTTAAAATCAGTTACAGAAAATATACAGCCTTCTAGATACTTACTAATCCTATAAAAGGAACAAATGAAATAGATCTTACTCAAAAACTGGATTCCAGTTTAACAAAAATATATTCTTGGTTTGAAGCAAATAAACTTTTGATGAATGAAGAAAAGACAGTGGCCATGAGCTTTCATACAATTCAAAATCAACATGTTATGAAGCCTCAAGTAAAATTAGACAACAAAATAATCCAATACAAAAACGACACAAAATTTCTAGGCATACATATAAGTGAAGAACTAAAATGGAAAACACATATTGAGGCACTAACCAATAAATTGAGTACAGGCTGCTATATGTTAAAAACTTTAAAAAATGTCACAAGTGCACATGTACTTAGAAGCTCATACTTTGCTTATTTCCATAGCCATATAAAGTACGGAGTCATTTTCTGGGGTTCTTCTCCGGAAGCTGAAAAAGCCTTCAAAATCCAAAAAAGAGCAGTCAGAATAATTTGCGGAGTTAACCAACAGACATCCTGCAGAGATTTATTAAAAAAACTAGGAATTTTACCCTTAGCTTGTATATATATACTGGAAGTAATTTATTATATTAAACTACATGGGCAAAATCTGTTAACAAACAACAACATCCACAATTATCAAACAAGACAACAGAATGACCTGCATGTCCAACACAGTAGAACAAATATTTCGAAGTCAAGTGTGAACAATTCCGGTATAAAATTATTCAATAAACTACCTACAACTATAAAGTCTATAGAAAACAGTAAAATATTTTAAAAAAGGCTAAGGTCCTTCCTGCAGACACATTGCTTTTATTCAGAGCTTGAATTTCTTTCTTTATAGGATAAGCTAATAAAGAAATGTTAAAGGATCTAATAACTTATAGAATAAATTTCAGGGTGGAAAAAAAAAAGATAGTCGGAAAGATTAATTATAAATTTCTAAAAATTCATTTTCTTTTTCATTTTCTTGTTTCTCTTTATGTTTCAGGTAACCTGGAGAGTCTCGAGATACTGACATATACTGACTATAGTACTCATGACAACCATAGCTATAAGGCATGAGATAATTACACTATTGTTACATTTGTACTCATCTTTCAATAACTAATGTTAACTCTATATCTATATCTTGTATTGACTTTAATATGTAAATATGTATTATATATTATTGTAATTATTATTGTAAATATTTGGACGCGTCCTATAACATGAACATGTTTGTGAAGGACTTAATAAATTCTATTCTATTCTATTCTAACTCCTGAGTTAACATGATGAGTAGGCCTAGAGGGCGGGTTTTTATGAAAATAAATGTTTTTTCTGCTTATAGACAGAAGAGTACAACTAAAACTAAAATTCCGAACTAGAAGCCCGAGGTTTATATATGAAATTCTAAAACACATATTTCTGTAATAATTTTATGGAAATACATATTTAAAAAAATTCCTTATTAATACATATATTGTTATATTTTCCTTGTTCTGATTTTTAAAATTCCATTTAAAAATTGTATACAAGGACATATATTAATGAAAACTCAATGTGAATGTACTTCTTAACATGAATTCGTTCCATTCGAACTCCTGCTTCACTGCATGTGACCTAATCGGTGGAGAACAAATACATGTGTTATTTCCTGTGTCACATGTAAGTCTGACCCGCAGTCTCCCGCGTTGCATTGCTTTAATAACTAGTAGTGGTGCTTATAAATGTAATCTATAGGTTTTAAAGGATGATATAACATCAAATTTGGTTGTTTTCCGTGCTTTTAAAATGAAAATATCACTAATAGTAGAGAGCTGGACCATCCCCTTTAGAACTTTTATAAAGAGCAGGTTAACTGCCAATCCATTCTATTCAATTAGTGAGTACTTTGAGTGTAACGTTGTGATTTACTGATATAGCATATTTACTCTCTAATTTGACTTAATTGTAATCTTTCATCTTCATTAGACCAAGCCTATTGATACAATGTATTGGAATGGCTGAATAAATTTATTATTATGTGAAAAATAAATATGCAAATTCTCATGTAAACACTTTTTAGATATTGAGGTCCAATGCAGTCTCACTTTCTTCCTTCACCCTATGTATACGCAGATGAGTTTTGAGCTGACTTCTTTGAGAAAATGTTTTGTTACAGACATCACACTGCAAAGCTTTTTCTCCTGTATGTGTGAACATATGAACTTTGAGATGATCACTACGAGAAAAAGTTTTCTCACAAACTTCACACTTGATAGCTCTTTCCCCTGTATGTGTAAGCAGATGAGTTCTGAGATTACATCTTTGAGAAAATGCTTTGCTACAGACATCACACTTGAAAGGTCTTTCCCCTGTATGTGTAACCAGATGAGTTTTGACATAACTTCTTTGGGAAAATGTTTTGTTACAGACATCACACTGCAAAGCTTTTTCTCCTGTATGTGTGAACATATGAACTTTGAGATGATCACTACGAGAAAAAGTTTTCTTACAAACTTCACACTTGATAGCTCTTTCCCCTGTATGTGTAAGCAGATGAGTTCTGAGATTACATCTTTGAGAAAATGCTTTGCTACAGACATCACACTTAAAAGCTCTTTCCCCTGTATGTGTAAGCAAATGAGTTTTGAGATTACACTTATGAGAAAATGTTTTGTTACAGGCATCACACTTGAAAGTTTTTCCTCCTGTATGTGTGAACATATGAACTTTGAGATGATCACTACGAGAAAAAGTTTTCTTACAAACTTCACACTTGATAGCTCTTTCCCCTGTATGTGTAAGCAGATGAGTTTTGAGATTACCTCTTAGAGAAAACGATTTGTTACAGACATCACACCTGAAAGCTTTTTCTCCTGAATGTGTCAACATATGAGCGTTCAGATGATCTCTACGAGAAAAAGTTTTCTTACAAACATCACACTGGAAAGCTTTTTTCCCTGTATGTGTAAGCAGATGAGTTATGAGACTACATCTTTGAGAAAATGCTTTGCTACAGACATCACACTTAAAAGCTCTTTCCCCTGTATGTGTAAGCAGATGAGTTTTGAGAGTACCACCATGAGAAAATGTTTTGTTACATACATCACACTTGAAAGCTCTTTCTCCTGTATGTGTAAGCAGATGAGTTTTGAGATGACTTCTTTGGGAAAATATTTTGTTACAGATATCACAAGAGATTTTCTCTGATGTACGAGTATGATGAAGACTTCTTTTGGAATTCGTTTTTGTAAGAGAATCATATGACTGGAACTGAAGAACATCCTGATTTTCATATTCTCTTTCATACGAAGGTTGGAAATTATTTTGGTCGGAAACCAATATCTCCAAACCTTGAACTGCATTGGAGAATGTAGACTCATTGGGTTCACACAAGTCTAAATTCTCAATTTTGTGTGGAAACGTTTTTACCAAATCGAAAGTCACAGGCCCACTTTTATGGTGTTCAATATTTCCTTTAACAAACTCATCAGAAATTTCGCCGCATGATGTCGATGTCTGTAACTTTGGAACTATTGCAACATTTGGGTCTATATCCTCACTTTTAATTTGGCGTGTCGCTACTAAATTGAAGGTTAAGGGTATATCCTCACACTTAACAGTGTGTTCTTCTTTTACACATTGGAAGTCTTCTTGTTTTATTTGTGTTTCGTCATATTGTAATGTTGCCTCAGTCTTCATTATGTGAAGTGTTTGTTTACTTACAAGACGGAACCATGACTTACTTTAAAACCACGCAGATCAATAGTAACTCACGACTACTTAATGCAGGTGACACATTCCACATCTGTACAAAGATTAATATTTGGCATTTAATTTTCCAAACAGCAGTTGTGTCGGGAGTGTTAAGAATTTCTCAGTCTGTCCAAATCATTGAGCCGAAATAATTTTCCAACATTCTGCTTCGTTAATCGTTATGAGTATCTCGTAGACTGTGACCAGTGTTCAATTAGAGATGGGGAATATTTCTTGTAACTGTTACTTTGTAACTGTTACATGTATGTAACGGTAACGACCTGTTACAAAAAATCAAAAGTAACGGTTACCAAAGCTCCTCCTATAGGATATCTTATTTTCGTCTCAACCAAATGCGGAACCAGAAAATACTGAAAGGAGGGACCGACACAGACGAAAGTTTGCTATTATTTGGGGTGTGGGGTATGGAATATCCCAAAAATGGGGGTCGGGGGTCCTCCCCCGGGATTTTTATTTAAAAAACGAGGGAAAAACAGGTCGTCCCTTTGGCTCCTCCCACTCGTGAAATCTTCAAGTGAATGGTGGAACTACTAGCAGTGTTGAAAATTCTGACCCCCCTTTCTCCCCCCTTTCTAGTATTCAATCCGGGGTACGCTGTAGCGTAATGGTTGAGGCGCTGCGCTACAAACCGGAAGGTCCCGGGTTCGATTCCCGATAAGGTCGTTGAAATTTTTCAATTGGCCTAATCCTTCTGGTGGCACTAAAGCCCCTGGGGTCGACTCAACCTCTAACAGAAACGAGCAATCCTGGGGGTAAAGGCGGCCGGTGCGCAAGGATGTCAGCCAACACCTTCATGTGCCGAGTGTCCAAAATCTGGGAGCCTCAACCTCCTAAAACCCTCTGGGCATCCATGGCCTGTATAGGGATCACCTTACTTTACTATTCAATCCCTTTTCTCCTTCACCCTACCCATCTATTCCTATCCATTAAATGTTCGACCTAAGGAGATTCGAATACGGACCCTTCATCTTACCCACTACGCCATCGAGTAATCATTACGATAAAAAGCGAAAATTCATCTATTTAAATTTAGAGATCTGCATGAAATGGCGGAGATTGATAATTTTCTATTAATTGCATTTGTGTGAAGTGAAATAAAATCCCTTTAGGCAGACCTACAGGCTGAGGTAGATTTCGAAGTGCTTTTGGGTTAATTTATTGTCACTGCGCGGTTCTCTTCTTCTTTAGCCTTGGCATGATAAACCCGCAATAATAACTGCAAAAAAGAGGAAACACCACTTTTTAAACATTCAAATCTCGCCTTATATGAAAGCTATCGAGAAACTAGTTATTGATTTGCAGAGTACTCATCAAGAGCTTTTCAACGATACCCCACAAGACGTGGTTTCGAATTTCCATCCCCCACCCCTACTCTTACCCCCAAAAGCCCCGAATCGTTAGTGTCACTGTGAACTCCATAGGGAGTACTTTAATTTATTCCAACAGCGTTTCTCTATACTTCACAGGGGCCGAGATATAATTTTTTCAAAATTTCAACCCCCTCCCACGACCCCATCCCCTTGGGCCAATATTGCTCATTAACTATTGTGCCTAGAAATAACATAATAAAATTTGGTTCAAATATATTCAAAATTACGGCCGCTAGCGTGTAAAGATATATAAATACGAGTATATAAGAATTCTGTATGGTTTCTCCAAATTTCTCAGTAGCTCTCCTTTTTCTCAGGGTTTTTTGAATACTTAAAGTATATTTTTTGTTTTTATTGTTATTTTATTTTTTAATTATTTTATATATTTTTTAAATTTTTTGTATTATTTTTTTAATTTTTATATATTTTTATTTTTTATATATTTTTATTTATTATTATTATTATTATTATTATTATTATTATTATTATTATTATTATTATTATTATTTATAGTTGTGTTGAGAAATTTGTGGGTGTCGAGCGAATGTAACTGGTCTGGAACAGAGTAACATATCGAGAATTACACCAGTTACATTATTTTCACCTGCTCCAGTAACTCTGACCTGTTACTATTACTCTCACTGCTCCTGTTACTCGAACTGTTACTAATACTCTCACTGCTCCAGTAACGCGATCTGTTACTGGTACTCTCATCTGCTCCAGCTACCTGACCTGTTACTGTTATCTCTCCTGTTCCAGCTACCCTGACCTGTTACTAATACTTTCACCTGTTACTGTTACTTCCACCTGTTACTGTTACTTCCACCTGTTACTGTTACTTCCACCTGTTACAGTTAATTCTAATATTTCTGTTACAAGTGTTTTATCCGTGACTTTCGCCTCGTTCCGTTACATCTGATATTTCCAATATTTGAAAAACAAAAATAATTTAAAAAAATAACAAAAAATATAAAATAATAAAAATAAAAAATAACAAAAAATATAAACAATAACAAATAATTTAAAAAATGTAATTTTGATGTTTGCCCACTTCCAGATGAGATAGAAACTTGAAATTTGGTACACATATAGCTTTTAGGCTGTAAACCACAGGAAAATTCCAAAAAGTATTTTTTTTTTTTACTTTTAGCCCTAAAACCTCCCGAATAGGGCTCGCTCACTGACATTAATGTTTCCTCACTTCCAGATGAGCTAAAGACTTGAAATTTGGTACACATATAGCTTTTAGGCTGCAAACCACAGAAAAATTCCAAAAAGTATTTTTTTTTTAATTTTAGCCCTAATACCCTTCGAAAAAGGGCTCGCTCAGTGACATTAATGTTTCCCCACTTCCAGATGAGCTAGAAACTTGAAATTTGGTACACACATAGCTTTTAGGCTCTAAACCACAGGAAAATTCCAAAAAGTAATTTTTAAAATTGTTAGTCCTAAAAACCTCCGAAAAAGGGCTCGCTCACTGACATTAATGTTTGCCCACTTCCAGAAGAGCTAGAAAGTAGAAATTTGGTACACATATAGCTTTTAGGCTGTAAACCACAGGAAAATTCCAAAAAGTATTTTTTTTTACTTTTAGCCCTTAAACCCCCCGAAAAAGCGCTCGCTCAGTGACATTAATGTTTCCCCACTTCCAGATGAGCTAGAAACTTGAAATTTTGTACACACATAGCTTTTAGGCTCTAAACCACAGGAAAATTCCAAAAAGTAATTTTTAAAATTGTTAGTCCTAAAAACCTCCGAAAAAGGGCTCGCTCACTGACATTAATGTTTGCCCACTTCCAGAAGAGCTAGAAAGTAGAAATTTGGTACACTTATAGCTTTTAGGCTGTAAACCACAGGAAAATTCCAAAAAGTATTTTTTTTTACTTTTAACCCTAAAACCCCCCCGAAAAAGCGCTCACTGAAATTAATGTTTGCTCACTTCGAGATGAGCTAGAAACTTGAAATTTGGTACACATTACGCTATTAGGCTGTAAACCACAGGATAATTCCAAAATGTATTTTTATATTATTTTTATCTCTAAGAACTCCCGAAAAAGGGCTCGCTCACTGACATTAATGTTTCCCCACTTCCAGAAGAGCTAGAAACTTGAAATTTGGTACACATATAACTTTTAGGCTGTAAAACCATAGGAAAATTCCAAAAACGTATTTTTTAATCTTTAGCCCTATAACCCCCGAAAAAGGGCTCGCTCAAAGACATTAATGTTTGCCCACTTCCAGATGACCTAGAAATGTTAAATTTGGTATAAATGTAGCTTTTAGGCTGTAAACCACAGGAAAATTCCAAAAAGTCTTTTTTTATATTTTTAGCCCTAAAAACCCCGAAAAGAGGGCAGCTTACTGACATTAATGTTTGCCCACTCCCAGATGAGCTAGAAACTATAAATTTGGTACACTTTTATATCTTTTAGGCTGTAAAATACAGGAAAATTCCAAAAAAGTTTATTTTCATGTCGATAATCGATGTTTTTTTCTACATCGATGGAAAACAACTTATGTTTTTGCTACATTGATGTTTCTCCCCGACATCGATGTTTTTGTAACAAAAATAAGATTAATAGGCTACCTTGGTTCTACGATATAATTTTATTAATTTCCCAAAACGTTGATTTTTTACATAGATTGTTTTCACTTCTGTTTATTTGTGAAATTTGCCTAATTTTCTGATACCATGGCATTTTTTAAAAACATACATAGTTTTTTTTTCTAAATACATCGATGATTTCAGGTCGATATTATCGTCATATCGATGTTTCCAGGTTGATATTATCATCATATCGATGGTTATCTCCGATTTTAACCTCGATATTTTAACTATCGATGCTCATCCCTAATTGAAAGCTTAATTTTACAACGGTTATTTGATTTCGGGTGCCCCTCCCTAGAGCCCCAGCCTTGGCTACGTCCATAACCGGGGGGGGGGGGGAGATAAAAGGGCATTCCCCTACAAGTGGGAAGTGATCTAGCGATTAACTACGTAATATAAAAAAAAGTAACAGGTAACGGTTATAAATAACAGTTACTTTCGTGTAACTGTAACAGTAACGTAACTGTTCCAAAAAAAGTAACAGGTTCCCATCTCTATGTTCAATGCATTCTTGTTTTATAGAAGCTTAAGTGCACTTAGGCCGGTATTCCACTATCCAAGTTATTTCATCAAATCGTCAAGGAAAAAGAAAATGGCCGCCCGTTGCTTCAAGGAAACCGTATTAATAAGAAAGGAAAGCGCACAAATTGTGCAAAAGTTATTGGTGACAGTTTGTGCAATAGTCGATTATCGAATTCACTCGCATTTCACAACGTAACACATGATAAAGGTCACAAAATTTGTCACAGAGTTTACATAGACAGTTCGGGCCTGGGTCATGGTAATATTTAGCCTTGCACACCTTGTGATGGTAGCCATGCACTGCCATAGAATTTACGAAGTGACGTAGTTCCTGGTTTGTATCCGTCCATGACCTATTTGTCATTGCCTCTGTAGAGTAAAAGTCGTTCCATATTTCCCTTCTTTTCCTCTCTCTCTCCTCTAACAGCTTCCTCCAATTTCCTGTTGAAGGCAGGTCACTTTTCCATCTCAAATCTTCGATTAGGAAAGGTTCACGTGCAAGTTCGTATACTAACCTTGACTTTGTATACTTGGAGACTCCGAGGGCGGCCTTGAGGAAGCGGGCTTTGACTTTTTCCATGCGGAGGAGATCTGTGTAACTTAGTTTTTCCCATGTTACCTCCAGTCCATATGTGAGGATGGGGATTATCTTGGTCTCGAAGAGGGCCATGGCGGTTCTCAGAGAGAGTCTGGAGATTGCTTTGATGTCATATATAGCCTTGGTTGCGGCTGCTGCTCTTTGCATGGTGTGGATTCTAAATGATCGTGTTGTAGTCTGCAATGTGAGGCCCAGGTATTTAAAGTTATTTACAGTCCGTAATGGTTCTTGGTGAAGGTAAATTTTGTCCTTAAAGGAAGGGTGACCTCCCTTCCTGAAGACCATGTGTTCAGTCTTTTCTGCGTTTATCTGCAGCTCGTTGTTTTCTGCCCATTTACCCAGTGCATTTATCCCCTTCTGTAGCTCCTCAATGCTGTGTGATCCTACCACGATATCGTCTGCGTAGTTGTAAACCCTAAGATCTTCTGCTTCCTCTCTTATTGCATGAACGACGTCATGTGTGGCTACATTGTACAACAGAGGGCTAAGGGGATCTCCCTGCAGCACACCGTTTGTCTGTGTTATTTCTTTGGATGTGGTTACACTGTCCGATACTGTGACATAGTTGTTGGTCAGAATATTGTAAGTCAGAACAGTGAGTTCCTTGTTTTCCTCTACCATCTGCTGTAACTTGTGACAGATGATATTCCTTTTCAGTCGGTCGAAAGCTTTGGAAAAGTCTATGAACACTGCATGGAATTTGCCGCGTGGGAATCTTAGCCTTTCTTCTATGTCTTCTATGAGATTTTTGATCGCCTGCATTGTGTTCCTGCCTCTTCTGAAGCCGAACTGCTCCTCTGGGATCTTGTTGTCCAGTTCTTGAGTTAACCTCCTAGTCATCAACCTCGTCAAAAGTTTGAACAGGTTGTTTTCGAGTGCAATCCCTCGATAGGAGTTGGGATCATGTGGATTGCCTTTCCCTTTGTATAGCATCTTTATTGTAGACCGCCTCCAAGCCGCGGGAATGTTTCCTGTATGGAGGCATAGATTCATAATATCTGTAATGGCTGGGATTAGTATGTCAGGTGCTGCTTTAAGGTGTTCGTTGAAAATGTCATCCGGTCCTGATGCCTTCTTGTTTTTCAGTAAAGCTAGCGTGTCTCGAATTTCCGTCACTGTGAAGTTATTGACATTGATGTTGTACTGTCCGGTGGTTGCTTCATGTGCTACACTCGTTCTCTGTAGATTTAAGATATTTTCAAAGTGTTGTTCCCAGACATGCATCTCTATTTTGCCCATTCCCTGGGCCTTTCGTGGTTTTAGAGCAACGTAGGAAACCGTATTGGACGAGCATTTGAAGACTTTCTGAATGTCGTTATTGTCAAAAAGCCCAGAGGAGAACCGTCGAGAAACTGACAGAAGAAAGACTCGGCCGGAAAGCGCTAGAATCCGAGACATCCAGAAAATCCCGGCCCTCTTATTGCTGATTGGAACCGCGCGCCGACGGGTGCTGCCTACTCCCTGGCTCGGCGCGGTGAGGGACGGTGAGCGCTCGTGGGAGGGGCCAGAGGTGGAGCCACGCGCTAAGGGCTGTGACGGCGCACCGCGCGGACATTCTAGACCATGCGCGGGCGGGGAACTTTCGAGACGTCGGCTCTGATATATTCGTCGGGCCTATATATTAGGCGGCGATCGAGCAGAGACAGTCAGTGAATCGGAGTTGAGAGAGACAGTCCGTGAAGAGTCAGTCAGCGAGAGGCAGTCCGTGAGTAGCGTCGAGCGTTAGCGTCAGAGGGTGAGCTGGACGGAGGGGACTGATCAGCGCGGCCTCAAGTGAGTGTGACTTGGGGAGCTGAAGAGCCGGTAACCGTAGAGACTAGTGTGACCGGAGGGACCCGCGAGCGGAAGACCTAGTCAACGGGGAACTAGTGACCGGAGAGAAGGGTGAACGGAGGAACTAGTGAACGGAAGAGCTGGTGAGCTGATCTGGGCTGAGGCAGTGCCGTCCCGGGGAACTCTGCGCGACGGGTGGATCGTACAGCGGCAGCGAGGACTGTGGAGCTGACCGGCGCGACGTGGGATTATCTCGACTGGGAGTCCGCACAGTGTGTGCGAACGGAACAGTGCTGTAATTAGGACTGAGCACAGTGAGAGTGAGCACTGAACAGGACAGTGAACTGGCGAATAGTCTGGAGTTTTCTGGCTGTGTTGACCATTGTGTAATAGGAAATAAAGAATCCTCCATCCTTCAATTAGAAACTCGGTGTTCTGATTTTGAACCCCGACGAGCCCTTGTTACACTGGTGTCAGAAGTGGGATATAATTGAAGGAACGCAAGATGGAGGACATGTTAAAATCATTACTCCACGCCGTGAACGACCTGAAAGAGAAAATGGACCAGCGGAATGACCGACTGAAGGAACTGACAGAAATAATGGACCAGCATCACACCGAAAGGATAGAGGCCATAAGAGAAATTAGAAGCGTAACGAAGAACCTGCGCTTAAGCCCTAAGGAGGAACTCGAGCAGGAACTGAAACCGGCCAAGGAAAGATTAAATGAACCGGGCGGCGAACTGGTGACCGTGGAGTACGAACCAGAGAGAGAGGCCAAGGTGGAAGATAAGGAAGAGCAGGAAGGGGACATGGCCATCACCGTACCACCAGCTACCGAAGGGGAAGATCACGCCCTGAATAAACCACAGCGGGACGACGTGGACGAAGGACAGACACCGCGGGACGACGTGGATGTAGGAGCGACACCGCGGGACAACGTAGGCGTAGCACAGACACCGCGGGATGACGTGGGAGAGGGACAGACACCGCGGGACGACGTGAACGTAGGAGAGACGCCGCGTGACGGCGTGGACGAGGGGCAGACACTGCGGGACGTCATGTCGGGTACGGGACCGACGTGGGAAGAGGTAGCCAGTCGCAGCGCCAACTACGAGGGCTATGGGGCCCAGCAGGACGCCATAGTGGTCAGGGACGGGATCCCGAAAGGAAGCTGGGAGTCTGCGATGGGAAGATGACTGCGGAGCGCCTAGTCCTTCCAAGAGCCGGAGTCAAGGAGGTCCTGGAGGAAGTCCACGCAGGAGCAACAGGCGACCGCTTGGGAGTGAACCGGATCCTCGACAAACTGCGGAGAAGGTTCAAATGGTTGTACCAATGCAGTGACGTCGATAGGTGGCGTCAAGAATGTGACACCGGCGATGCCAGCAGAGGGCCTAGCAATCGCAGCCGTGGGGCCACGGGGCAATACAACGTGGCAGGGCCATGCTCCATTACTGATGATGGAAAACGGTACCTGTTGTTGGCCATGGATTAGTTCACCAAGTGGTCAGAAGTCTACCGCATCCAACGACAGCCAAGAGTTAAGATGCTGGTAGCTCACCTGGACCGTCTGGCGGCATATCATGGGGCACTTCGGGACGATGGCCCTTAAGGAGGGGGCAATGTCACAAAGCCCAGAAAAGAACCGTCGAGAAACTGACAGAAGAAAGACTCGGCCGGAAAGCGCTAGAATCCGAGACATCCAGAAAGGGACGGCCCTCTTAAGGCTAATTGGAGCCGCGCGCCGACGGGTGCGCCTACTCCCTGGCATGGCGCGGTGAGGGACGGTGCGCGCTCGTGGGAGGGGCCAGAGGTGGAGCCACGCGATAAGGGCTGTGACGGCGCACCGCGCGGACATTCTAGACCATGCGCGGGCGGGGAACTTTCGAGACGTCGGCTCTGGAATATTCGTCGGGCCTTTATATAGGGCGGCGGGCGAGCAGAGACAGTCAGTGAATCGGAGTTGAGAGAGACAGTCCGTGAAGAGTCAGAGTCAGCGAGAGGCAGTCCCTGAGTAGCGGCGAGCGTCAGCGTCAGAGGGTGAGCTGGACGGAGGGGACTGATCAGCGCGGCCTCAAGTGAGTGTGACTTGGGGAGCTGAAGAGCCGGTGACCGTAGAGACTAGTGTGACCGGAGGGACCCGCGAGCGGAAGACCTAGTCAACGGGGAACTAGTGACCGGAGAGAAGGGTGAACGGAGGAACTAGTGAACGGAAGAGCTGGTGAGCTGATCTGGGCTGAGGCAGTGCCGTCCCGGGGAACTCTGCGCGACGGGTGGATCGTACAGCGGCAGCGAGGACTGTGGAGCTGACCGGCGCGACGTGGGATTATCTCGACTGGGAGTCCGCACAGTGTGTGCAAACGGACAGTGCTGTAATTAGGACTGAGCACAGTGAGAGTGAGCACTGAACAGGACAGTGAACTGGCGAATAGTCTGGAGTTTTCTGGCTGTATTGACCATTGTGTAATAGGAAATAAAGAATCCTCCATCCTTCAATTAGAAACTCGGTGTTCTGATTTTGAACCCCGACGTGCCCTTGTTACATTATATTGGATGAAAGATTTCCCAGCGTTCATAGCATAGGCGTCCAAAATAGCGGCTAAGTGTCGACTGTTTTGAGGAGTAAACGGGGCCAAAATTGTTGGGATTTCTTCAAGTATGCCTATATATGATTATTCAGTATTTAATCCACATTTCAAAAATGATATACCGCTACTACAATGCTATAGTGGTAATATAGGGATATATTTAATAAAGTTCTGCAAGCTAATCTAAACTCGTCTCACAACCTCCAATAAAAACAATGATTCAGCCTGATTTAGTCATTTAGATATTTCTTAAATGCGGGATCACTGCTACAAAAACATTAATAAACGTATGCCATTATATATACTGTTTTACGATTCACCATCGAAAGTCAAGCCTTCCGTATATAGCCTGCATTTTCTAGTTAGTATTGCGTAGACCCAATGTATGTACCGCATTATAAATCACAAATATTAAGACAGTACTTCAATGGCAGAGCACTATTTAAGCCACATTTCGAAAGAGACATGCCAGAAGATATAAATATTGGCATGTATTATAAAGAAAGGCATTGCACGCTAACCTAAACTCGTGCCATCGTTAACATAACCTTCAATTTAATGAAAGTAACGATTCGGCCTGACTTCCTTGTCATTTAGATATTTCTGCAACTATTCTACAAAACATTCATATAAAACTAATCAATTAATGTCATTATAAAGAATTTTTAAAAATAATTTAATCTTAGAAATTCAAGCTTTTCCTTTAGCCTCTATACAGCGAAAACTAGTTTTGGTCAAAGCTGTATGGCGAGTTCCATTGACCTTCGTTATGGCTAAAACGCGTCGTTTTCTCCCGCTTGTGTCATGTTTGCGTTCCACCGATCCTGGTTACTCCCTCACGCCCGTTAATATTCGCGTTAACTTAAAGACAGAAATTCCTTGCGTTAAATCTCGCGTTTGTTTGAAAACAAGATGGCTGAACCTGTGTGCATGCTACAATATGCAGTATTATCCGCATTAAACAGTAAACCCTGTACATTAAAGCATTAATTATAGTTTCTGAAGAATAACATGAATACAAGGGAGTGATTCATTTACTTCTTTTGCTACGTTAGAGCAGTCATGTAACAGAATGGGACCCTCCTGCTGTCACTAGCCTGATCAAAAAAGTAGGATCTGGGTTTTTCTCACATTCCACAAAACAAACCAGTCCCTCAGAGGAGAGGATCAGTTGACACTGTAACGTTGAAGCAGGAGAATGGTTACAAAATAAAATGTTTTTCGCAGTGCACAACATTCAACAGTATCCTGAAGTATTTCGCTCATAATTACGCCTACATGCCACTGAAAATACCGCTGTGTATTTGTCAGTTTATAGCTTGTATTATTACTAGTAGGTTGACGATAGGTGAAATTTATTATAATATCTCTATTGGATTACTTATCTATAAAATAACAGTGCACAATGTCCCTTGTTATTAAAGAAAAAAAACTAGGCCAAAGTCAAATCGTTTTTGAGTGTGTTGTGTGTGTATTATTCCCGTGTTTTTCCAGGAAAAATTCATTATGTATCTTCTATGACTATAAAATTAAGGTAAGAGCTACGCTGTACATTTACCACATTCTAATAGTTTTCAATAATTGTTTGATATGGTATAATATATTGTAATAATATAACACCAGCAGTAGGCGTATAGCCTAGGCCCAATTCACATTTTCGATACCGATAGCAGCCGAAAAGATTGCAGGTTAGCATATAATAAATTATGATAAAGTTATGATAGGTTAATAGTGCGAGTGCAACATCATAAATTGTATAATATACTGCATTAATATTTAATATTTTATTTATTTAATACATTAATACTTATTGGCCCCTGTCCTGGATTCCTATCAGAGGCCTCTTATGCACTATACAATTTGTACTTATTAATGTATAATTACATAGATTATCTACATTATTTCTAATTTAATCTAAAAAATATAAGTATATAACAAAACGGAGAGAAAGGTTAACTATTTAAGAATAAATAAAAAAAATTAAAAAAAATCACAAAAACATTGATAACTTAATACTAATACTAACTACATTAACTAAAGTAAGTGTCGAGTCCGGGATTTTTGTGGATTTGTGATGATGAATGGGAGGTCGCGCCTAAGCATACCAATCTTCACAGATGCAGTACACTCCCGCATCCTCACTACCATCTCATCATCAACCAGGTGAATACCAGTCGTCACCGGAATCCTTAGTCTGGAAGCCAGACTTCAGGCATCGGCGTCAACCGGTAGGTCATCCTGGCACCACGAAGTCATGTCCGGGTGTTTGTTATCCTTTATTTGTAATTTGTCTTTTGTCCTGTGTCCTTATGTGTCTTATGGCATTGTCTTCTTATTGTCTTTGTCCGTGTCTGCTATTTATATAGTCTTCTTTTGCTTTCTGGAAAACTCTATTTGCTGCTTCATCCAACAACTTCCACGAGTAGGGGTCTCTTATTATGTTCCCTATTTGCCTACCTTGTAGTAGTCTCTGAAAGGGCTCCCTCAACTGAGCAGTGTTTTGGCATTCCCAAACCACATGCTCAGGAGTACCTATTCCCCCACACGAGCAAGCGTTGGAATCCGAAATGCCCTTTTCATTTAAGTAGACCATGTAGGGTCCATGGCCCGTCAGGTAGTGGATTAAACCTTGGGATGGTTGTAGATGTCGCAGTTCTAGTCTTTCGTGTACGTCCATAAAAATATCGTAGGTCCTACGTCCTGTGTTGCTTTCTTCCCATCTGGTTTGCCACAAATCCAGTATCATATTCTTGATATCCCTTATTGTTTCAACTCGAGTGTCAAGTATTAATTCTGCACGAGCCTGTAATACCTTTTTAACCCAGAATGTAGCTCCTTTTTGCCTTATAAGGAGATCCAGTGGTATAACCCCGAGGGCTGTGGTTAAGGCATCAGTCGCCGTTGTTGTGTAAGCTCCTGTTAGTCGTAGCAGGATTCCCCTTTGAAGACTACGGAGCTTCGCAGCTGGCTTGATGTTTTTTAATCGGTGGGCCCAAATTCCTGCACCATACCCCACTATTGATACCAGTATTGTCTCATGATACAATTTCATCACACTTGGGGGAAGACGAAACTTGGTCATTCCAAGATTGATGAATTTGTTCATTAGTCTATTGGCTTTTGCGCTTACTCGTTCAATATGGGGCATGAAGTTAAGCTTTTCGTCCAGGTCAATCCCTAAATATCTCACCGTTCTTCTTCTCTTTATGCTTTGTCTATTTATCTTGAGTGTTGGGTTACGTAGAAGCTTCCCTTTAAGCAATAGATAAGTTGTCTTTGCTGGTGCAAGTTTTAGTTTTACTTCTGCACACCAGTTACCTAATATTTCTAGAGTCCTATTTGTTCTACATTCCAATTCCCGTCTTGTGTCGGCCTCAAACACCAAGAGTAAGTCGTCTGCGAAAGCTACCAGTCCAAGTAAGTCGTTTGATTCTTCCAATCTTAAGAGTCCAGGTTCCATTCCCACATCCCAGAAAATAGGGCCACAAACAGATCCTTGTGGGCACCCTTTGCTGAGTTGTTTCATGGTTCTGTTGCCGTGGCACTCAATCATGGCGAATCTTTCTTGGCAGTAGTCCTTGAAGGTGATGTATAATTCTGCCGGGCATTTAAGTTCCCTCAGGCGTCCAAACAAAGCCGGCCACCAAAGGTTGTCAAATGCTCCTGAGATATCTACAAAAACTCCTACAACATATTTCCCCCTTGCAGATTCTATCAACCTAATTGCTCGATCAATTGCGTCTACAGTAGATTTCCCTGTTCTGAAGCCATACTGATGAGGATGCATTCCAATTTGCTGTCTATGTCTTTGTAACCTATGGCAAAGTATTTTTTCAAACACCTTACCCAGGACATTAAGCAGACAAATAGGTCTGTAAGATTTTGGTAATAGTGGATCTTTATCCTCCCCTTTATGTAGAATAATTACCTCACTTTGTTTCCATATGTTCGGAAATTTTCCTTGTCGTAAGCATTCACTCATCAGTTCAGCCGCAAAAGGTGAAACCTGTTGACAAATATTGTGAAGAATTTCTGATTTTATTCCATCAGGACCTGGTGCTTTTTGTCTTTTTAGTGATTTTATGGTCGTCTCTACTTCCTCTGGTGTTATAGGCTCAACAGTATTGTCAGTGTGGTAAGGTTTATTCAGTTCACTCCTTAGAAGAGTGTGTCCAGGATCATCACTCTGAGTGCAGTCATCCGGAAGCAAGACATTGAAAAGGAGTTCAGTAGATTCCTTCCAACTTTTAGTGAGGGAGCCATCACCCTTGCATAGTGTTGAAAATGTGGTAGGAGGTCTAATTTTACCAGCAGCAATTTTGAAAGGAATTCCCCACGGATTTAAAGAAAGCTGTTCGTGCACAAACCTCTCCCAGCTCCTTAATTTCAGGTGTTGGAGTTCATCTTGAAATTTCTGTTTTCTCCCCTTATAAATCTGTAGGAGTAATATTTTTGCTTCTGGATAACGGCACTCCTGGTAAATTCTCCTGGCTTTCCTTGCTTCCCTTCTTAATCTCTGCAAGTGATCATTCCATGGTGTGTCACTGATTTTAACTATTGAGCTTTTCAGGGGTATAGCTACAGCCATAGCCTGATTAATTGCTTTTGTAAGCTCTTTAGCTAGAGTCTCAACACAACCATCCAATGCGGTCATCTGCGGAGGTTTGAAGCATTAATAGCATTAATATTAGTAATAATTGGGTTCTACTCCTGTTTATTTTCTGCTAGCTACTGTGAACACGGAGGAAAGAAAACACGGAGATGCCCTGAGACCGCAAGCGTGAAGCCAACTGTCCGAGCGTTTGGTACTTAAGGGGGCGTGTCACTGTCTTTATATGTTTATAGCGTGGTTACTCGTCTTTGTTTATTTATTTTGAACAATTCAGAAGTGAAAATGAGTGCATGTTGTACACTATTCTATGAACTTACCTTAAAAATTAATAATTTTGTAAAATTTAGGTACTGAAAATAGTCAACTTTGGGATGAATGAATATGGGTATAATTGCTAAGCATAATTTACTTGTATTTTACACTAGGCTGCTAATTATTGATGTATTTTCTTTATAACTGCCTTAGGCTACTAGTAATTAATCAAACAAAGTGCATTAATCTAAATTATTAGTAATACTAAGTAATTTATTGATTTAGATTTCCAATATGTATATTAGTTGTCATTTATTGCGTTTAATAGAGTCAATAACCACATGGTGTAGCTATATAACTGTCCAGAATATTTTTCTCGTTCTGAATTATCATAGTCGCACGGTCACCTAATAATTTTCTGACTCAGTATTTATACTCGCACATGTAAAGTTGCTCATTCGAAAGTTACATTTTTGGCTCTTCTGAGATAGGTTAATGCTTACTACCGGGATTATTATGATGTCAGAGTATGTGGTTAATATATGAAATTGGGATATTACATATTTTCCCTACCGTTACGTTGTTATAACCAGTGAAACTTCGGAGTATTTGTGTGCTATTGTATATAGCAAGCCTCCCTTTTGGTACTGTAAGGGGGCATGGTCATTGGCTTCATCTGTTTCCCATACAACACCGCAAGCACGGCGTCTCCGTGTTTTCTTTCCTCCGTGACTGTGAAACATAGCAGCCAACGTTGCCAATGGAAAAATGACTTTGGACGGCGAAGGAATCGGGCATGAGAACAGTATAACATAAAATTTTTGCATCTCGATAAATAAAAAGAAAGAATACTCACTCAATTTGATTATAATTTTGAATTATATAGTATGAAAATTTCTAGTCGTGTGCAGTGTGTGCTCTCAGGTGTAACGTTGTATGTTGGCAGTAGCGACGGTGAATGTATGAGAAGCTTGGGATACCAAGATTGTCTGCCTTCTAACGCTCGTTTGAAAACGGGTGTTTATTTCAACGACCAGAGTGTTGGTGGAACAGTGTCCACTTAACGCAGACGTTATACAGCAATGGCGCGTTACTGAAGTCTTCGTTTGGGTATATTTAAAGAATGTTGGTGGATCCGGCCAGTAGTGTAATAGCGCATCTTTGATTCAAATATCGCCTGACAAGTTCTCGTCCAATGCACTGGATAGTGGAATACCGGCCTTAGCCAAGTTCAAGATGTATAAGGGAACAAAGTTTTCGTTCGTCCTGAAAAGCCACTCAAATCGAGCACAAATTTTAACAGAATTTTTCACACATCACACGCTTATGTAAATGTCACGAGAACCTAAAAAAAAAAACAGTAATTAAAGTTGTGATTTTCCCCATATAAAGCCATAGTTATCTCTACCATGACTATTGGATGATTACGTACCAATATGTGTATCTGCATGCATTGTGACAATAGCTGTGACATATGTGCTAAACTGTCCACCTCGCTGACCAGCTTCCGTGGAAGCGCTTAAACACAAACATTATGCACATTGTGCGCTTTCCCTATTATTATTATTAATATGCCGATGACATAGTTTTGAGGTCACGCGACAGAAAGGCTCTACAGGACACCATGGAGAGACTACAAAAATGGGTAGACGACCAGAGGCGTAACGAGGGGGGGTTTGAGGGTTTGTAACCCCCCATTGATTAAAAAAAGGAAAATTGTACAACTTTTTTAAGTCTGCTTATAAATTATTTAATACGAGTATAAACCGTTGGAAGCTAAAAACTCGTTATTGTGCATCTTAATTTTTAAAATTTTCCGGGGGAGTTCTTGGAACCCCCCTCCCCCTGGGGGTGTTCCATACCCCCAGACCCCCCGGATGTTATAACCCCCATATGGTCGGCCTGGTTACGCCTATGTAGACGACAGTAAACTGGCCCTCAACTGAGACAAAACAGTCCAAATGATATTCAGGAGAGGTGGTAGAACCTCAAAAGACGACCGGATCCAATACGGGGTACAGGAACTAAATATTTCTTTTTTGACCATAGTTGACCCACCCATAGAGTCCCACAGTCGGAGGCTACACTACTGGGGAGAATACAGATAATACATAGACTAATATTTGTATACAGTTTCTTGGTTTCAAGACTTCGGTATAAATGTAGATGATGATGTGAGTGATGAATTAGCGAAGGGTGAATATTTACAACACAGTAACATGGCAATCAGTAGGTTAATATACAGAATTAATATAATTTCCAAAAGAGTCAAGTTATAGGCGAGTTAAGGAGAAGAAACAAATGTTTATGTCCACTACGGAATCGGAGTTTCTGAATTTCTTCTCTCTTCGATGACACGTCGAGCAAAATTCGTGGGTCGTTCTACCGGTCCAGTAGCTCAGCTCCGGCCTCCATTGTACTCCTTCCGACTTGGAGATGCATATCAGGAACTAAAGACTATAAATTCCTTCAGATATCTTGGAATAACCCTGGAACCGACAGTGTCATCTTACAGAATTCACACAAGGGAAAGAGCAACCGCCGCCATCAAAGCATCTGTGAAATAAAGAACACTACAGACAGCCATGGCGCTATTCTATGCAAAAATATTACCGGTGATAACATACGGTATAGAACTCATCAGGAACAAGCTAACAACATCGAACCTAAAGACCCTGGAGACCCAGAAATTTGAAGAGAATCCAGGAATATCGAAGACTGCCCCATCAAGACTAGCCTACGAGCTAACAGAAGAAAGCTTAGTGGTAGAGGACTTACGACACAGACTGCAGCTACCATCTACTCCACAAGAAGAGGAATTACTTCAAACTAGACGTCAAAAGTGAGCGGACATCTGGCCAGAATTTTACACAACAGACGCAATGAGATTTTGGATTTTTAAATTTTGGATTTCGTTATTATTAAATTTAGAAATTTTATTTTTGGATTTTTTATTTAAAAATTTGATTTTTTTTTTTTTTTTTAATTTTAGATTTTTTAATTTTTAATTTTGGGATTTTTTAAACTTGGGATAAGCCTAATCATTGAGTTGTTTTCTGTACATTGTTTTCTGTACAGTCCGTTCCGTCACACCTCACTAATTTCGTGACGATTTTGAGCGTTACATTAATTTCGTAACGATTTTTGAGCGTTACATTAATTTCGTGACGATTTTTGAGCGTTACACAAGCTCTCGATTTACCCCTACCGCGGCTAAAGAAGTTTCATTTCAAAAACCCAGAACAACAATTGTCACTGAAATCAAGGAAGAAGGACTTCAGAAGTGGCAAGAAGAGTGGACCAACTCAATGAAGGGTGCAGCGTGCAGGGAGTTCATCCCATCAGTTGTTCAAAGAATGAAACAACCAATCCAGTTAAATTTCGCATTAACAGCTGTGGTTACTGGACATGGGATAAACCAAATCATACTTACACCGACTAGGTCTAATAGAGGACCCTATCTGTGTCTGCCTTAAAGAGGATCAAACACCAGAATATTTGATTTATAGATGTGACAAACTTAAACCACAAAGAGACAAAATGATAAAAGAAATTGAATCTAAACATGCTAAATGGCCAGGCGAAGCTAAGCTCAAATCATTTGAGAGTCTTTAAAACATTTATACAGAGCATAGACTTTGGCGAACTAAAATAATACATAAGCAACCTTATGAAGATATTGTTAAGTGATAAGTGAAGTGATAACCTAAAGAGTATCTATAGTGAATAAGTCAACAATAAGAGTGGAAGACAATGTGCAAATAAGCACAAACTAACTCAATGTATGTTAAGTAAGGCATCTAGTTCTGCACACTTAAATTGGGCATGCCAACTAAAGCCAGGAAAAAACAAGTCAAGCCATATCTCATATAATGTCCAACAGAGTCATGAATGCATATATTATATAGCCATCTTAAATGTTACTGTACAGTAACAGTGGAAGCCCGGTCACAAAAATCACTAATTAGTGTGCCTCACAGTACTGCATATGACACAACTTGTCTGTCAGTGAGGTGGACCATCATGGCAATCAGTCATAGGAGAGAGGTTCCATTTGGCACTGTGAAGTGAACTCTTGCTTAGCTCAGTTGCTAGAGCATTGGCACGGATAGCCAAAGGTCCTGGGTTCAAATCTCCGTGTCAGAGAAATTTTTCTCTTATAACATTCTCAAAATTTAACACCTTTCAAAACAGAACAATGTTTCTGTTCAGTTTTTGATAGGCCTACACTTGATGAAAATATTGTGACAAAGCCAGAAAAGCCTAGAAGCTGATAGAAGAAGGACTCGGGCCGAAAGAACTAGAATTAGATAAATCTAGAAAGGGACGGCCCTCTTATTGCTGATTGGAGCCGCGCGCCGGAAGGTGCGGCCTACTCCCTGGCACGGCGGCGCGGTAAGTGACGGTGCGCGCTCGTGGGAGGGGCCAGAGGTGGAGCCACGCGCTAGGGCTGTGACTTCGCCCCGCGCGGACATTCTAGACAATGCGCGGGCGGAGAGCTTTCGAGAGACCGGGTCTGGAATATTCGTCGGCCCTATATATAGGGCCGCGAGCGAGCGGCGAGTCAGTCAGAGACGGCAACGAGGAGTGATGAGTTCAGTTCAGTGAGGAGAGGCAGTCAGTGAAGGAGTTCAGTACAGTGAAGAGTCAGTCAAGGAGAGTTCAGTACAGTGTGAAGAGTCAGTACATCAGAGGAGAGGCAGTCCGTGAAGAGCCGGAGGGTCAACGAGGGAACAGTCAGAGAGGAGTCCGTGAGTAGCGGCGAGCGTCAGCGTCAGAGGGTGAGCTGGACGGAGAGGACTGATCAGCGCGGCCTCAAGTGAGTGTGTCTTGGGAAGCTGAGGAGCCAGTGACCGGAGGGACCCGAGAGCGGAATAGCTAGTCAACGGGGAACTAGTGACCGGAGGGAAGGGTGAACGGAAGAGCTGGTGAGCTGATCTGGGCTGAGGTAGTGCCGTCCCGGGGAACTCGGCGCGACGGGTGGATCGCACAGCGGCAGCGAGGACTGTGGAGTTGACCGGCGCGGCGTGGGATGATCTGGATTGGACTGGAACAGTGCTGTAATTAGGACTGAGCACAGTGAGAGTGAGCACTGAACAGGACAGTGAACTGGCAAATAGTCTGGAGTTTCTGGCTGTATCGACAATTGTTGCAGGAAATAAAGAAACCTCCATCCTTCAATTATAAACTCGGTGTTCTCATTTTGAACCCCGACGAGCCCTTGTTACAATATTATTGCTTGACGTTTTTCTGTCTTTGCAGGAGAAAGCATCTTTCAACTAAGCGAATTTTTTTCTCACTGCTTTGCATGTGTTCACTCCCCCCCCCCCCATGAGAACTTATTTACATTCTTTTCCCGGTTTCCATTTCAGCCCCCTGCAGTGCCTTGATTTATGAAACTGGGCTTTCAAACTGTAAAATGTATTCTGAAATCCCTTGTGTTCTGTTTCAAGAGTGGCATAGCAAGAAGAAAATTTCAGGGAGGGTCGAAAGTGCTGGGGGGGCATGAAATACACCCAAGAATGGAGGTATGGGGGCCATCCCCAAACAATTTTTAAATATTGAACTGATAAAAATCAAATTTTAAACTTAAAACTCTAAGACATGCCAAGAAATCGTTACTTAAGTAGTAACACGTATTACTGTTACTGTTGTAAGAAAAGTTAAATAATACATGGAACAGTGGAAATAATAGGCCTACATTTACAAGTTCAGTATTTTATTATTAAACTAGCATGTTGCCACGCTTGTAAGTGACTTTAGTAACAAAACGTACGGGGAGTTGCAGATGTTTGAATTGGAATGAAGTGATATTGAATTTCGATATATAGCGATACATCAATATATCGATATGTATCAATATATATCGAAACACTTCGTCTTATTGATATATATAACGATATGTCAATATATAGATTTCTATGCAAACCTGTCAATACTGATGCTTCGATTGCGAAAAGAAAATCACGTTTTCTGCCAGTTTTTCAATCATAACTCGCGAACAAAAACGAAAATTGAAAATCCGGCTTCGAGGTGGATTCGGCCACTTTTCAGTCCATCTACGTTTAAAATTTTAAATCTCTGCATTCAGTAGATTTTGCTGGGATCGTGTACAGACAGATGGAAAGACAAACTCTTCCTCTTATGATATAAATTAAATAATTTACAAAATGGAGCTTAAATAATTTAAATAGAATTTAAGGTTTGATTTTGAGAGGGGTCCGGATCCCCTGGATCCCCCTTCTCTACACCACTGGGCCTAGTAATTGCTTCATTGTATTTTTGGTAACACAGCCTTGGATTCGTCAAGGTATTTACTGAATGTAGTTATGTAGTTACCTCGGCCGATGATCCTGAAGCAATCCAGTGACATTTTGAAAGCTGCTTCCATACGCCACAATCTGAAACCAACCAATCTGTATTACTATGATTACAGCGAAATTGTCTTGCTAGTAACCAGTTCCTAAATTTCCCAACACTGTTATGAAAGGATCACATTATTATCGCCAATCGAGATGATATTTCTAGTCTTTGTTGGCTGCTAGACAGACTGTGGCAACATCGCAAGATTTGTACACTTAAAACCAAAACAAAATGTTTGATTAATGATGCATGAGACTTTCTTACTAATAATCCAGTTGTAACATTTATACCAGGAATATACACAGCTGAGGAGAAAAAGTGTACTAATAATCTTTGCATAAGGCTGAATGTGTGCAACCTTTACACAGCCTGGCCCCCTTGTATAAACTTGACGTAAATAATCAAGATGGCCGATATCCGTAACAGCCGGTCGCTTCGTAGATGTCTGAGATTGAATTTTGAGGCTACGCATATTCTGAGCTGCTTTTGTGGAATTATAAACATTGTTCCTTGTTTGCGGGACATATTTCCATACTTGTACCCATGATTACAGCTTTCTGAAAACAATATAATGAAATACTGAAACTAGCGCTGCGCTACAAACCGGAAGGTCGCGGGTTCGATTCCCGATGAGGTTGTTGGAGTTTTTCAACTGGCCTAATCCTTCTGGTGGCACTATGGCCCTGAGGTCGACTCAGCCTCTAACATAAATGAGTACCAGGAGCAATCCTTGGGGTAAAGGCGGCCGGTGCGTAAGGCTGACAACCTTACCACCTTCACGTTATATGTTCAAAATCTGGGAGCCTCAATCTCCTGGAACCCTCTGGGCCTCCATGGCCTGTATAGGGGTCACTTTTACTGAAACTAGAATTAGTGTGTAGACGATCATCCGTTGTTTGCCCGCTACACCGATAGATGGCGTTCAGCAGTCCCTTCATAGCCAGGGGCTAGTAACGTCACAACTAGAGTGACGTATTTGATTACGTTGGACGTACAAACCCGGTGTAAACTCGGCAGTTACACTCAGATTATTGGTAATGCGGCTTATGCAGAACTTGCACGGTGATCAACCAAACAACCGTTCAACGCAGGTATAAGCAGCTTTTATTAGTAAGGCTGTATGAGTTTAGGAACATCTTTCTTCTTTCTATATCTGAGTTTTACCTCTCCCTTCCAGGATTCAAGCGACCCAAGCCGCCCGGACCTTACAGGGCCGCGAGGGATTATCTTTGGATCACATACATGCTTTTTTGACCAGACAAGGACATGGAGAGCCTGCCCGGATGAGTGATCAGCCCAATGCCGGGGCCACCTCCGAGACAACACGAACACATAGGACGAAACACACCATTCACATACACCATACATGGGCATTTACTGGTTCGCGAACCACTTGTGGTTCTTGACCTTCCTGCATAAGACACAAGATGGCATTGCGGACATTCGGTGTACGTGGTGGATTATTTCCATGCATGAATCATATCTCTTTGCAAGCAGTGACGGGTTGCGACACAGTTCCGATTGGAAAGGCGTTATGGCACATTCTAATGGCCCATTCAGATAGAAAATTAACCGTAAACGTAACGTAAACATAGAAGTTTGGGGCTATGTTTTTTAATGTGACCATTCACAATGCATCACGTAAACGTGAAACTTAAACGTAAAATTAAACGTAACGTAGAAGCTTGCAAACACCAAGCTTCTGCGTTACGTTTATGCGAAAAATAACGATACAACCAATCAGAGAACAGAACAGGAGACGGAAGTGGAAGTAGCCAAGAAGTATTCTATGAATGAGAATCTCCTCGTTATTATAAATGACATCCATTATATAAAGATGCGACATTGAAGGAAAATATATGAAAATTAGTTCCCCAAGAAACGAACTACAGTGTTAAATACAGCCCATATAAAATTCTGTTAATTTTTATGTGCCTGCAAACACTTGTATGATTTCAATTTTTAATGGCCTACATATGTTTAGCAACATGAAAGTATTTTCGTCTGCTACAGACATTTTATCAGTTGTCACGTTCTCGTTTGTGATTGTTGTTACCTACGTTTATGTTTTCATTGCGAATGCTCAATGCCGTGCTAAAGATTGCGTTTAAGTTTACGACCTTACGTTTACGGTTAAGTTTCTGTCTGAATGGTCCATAAGCCTTTGTTTAATTAAATAATTGCACACGTAAAAGAATAATTAAAAATACAAGATTGTTTGCATTATTTGTTTCTTGTAGTGTACATTTTAAAGTGAAATTAGTGTTTCCCTAAGAATAAGCAACCGCCACTGCACTTATTGTCTGTTTGTGTCTCCATCTATCCGTTCTTTTCGAACTATGTGTAAGTTGACAAAATTTTGCGGGTTGCGTGTCAATGGATAGGGGTTTGCCCATGTCTGACATACACACACACACACTCACTCCAGACAAGGCGAGGATGGGATGAAGAAGATAGCCTAATGACGGCCTGATGATATCTGGGGACCACAAGGACCTAAAGTTACCCGACATTTGTCTCACAGGTGAGGAAAACCCCAGAAAAATACCCCACCTAGGTAACTTGTCCCGACCAGGAATCGAACCCAGGCCCGCTGCAGTGTTAATGTATGACACCGAAATATTTTACCTGTGTATAGAGGTGACATAGACGAGAAACCTTTATGACAAGATTTTTGCTCTTTCACGTAAAATGTGTACGCTACAGGGCATTGAATTTAGTGCTTATAAGTCAGTAATTAAGCGAAATTCTCATTAAATCGACTTCATGCCTTCTTTAAGATCGACAAAAACTGATTCTTAATCATTCACCAATAGCTATATCATAATTTAGTGTTTCCATAATCTGCAAAATTTACAGACTAATCATATGACTGGCCGCCACTGCATTGATTTTTTCGTTAACAAGAAAGTTCCTTTGATTTGAATTTTTTTTCAAATGTTAGAAGTCAGTGCCCTGGGAGTTTTTATAGTGTAACAGAAAAAATTGAATCCATATATATATTTAAAAAAAATGTGCATGGAATGCCATGCGACAGAAGTGAAACTTGTTTTAATTTTTGGATTTTTTCAATTTTGGATTGTTGGACTTTTTATTATTGGATTTTTGGTCTTTTTAAAATTTTGGATCTTGGATTTTTTAATTTTTTTATCTTTAAATTTTTTAATTTTTGGATTTTGGATTTTTTAGTTTGGATTTTTTAAAGTTTAGATCTTTGAATCCTTTATTTTTTGGATTTTTAATTTTAGAATTTCGAGTTTTCATTTTGGAATTTTGTATTTTTGGATTTTTAATAAGTTTATTTTTTAAATTTTGGATTTTTAATTTTGATTTTTTTATTTTTAAAATTTTGTCCTTTGAATTATTTAATTTTGGGTTTATATTATTTAAATTTTGGATTTTCGAATTTTTTAATTTTGGGTTTATATATTTTAAATTTTGGATTTTTGGATTTTTAAATTTTGGATCTTCGAATTTTTTAATTTTGGAATTATGGATTTTTTTAATTTTAGATTTTTAAAATTTTGGATCTTAGATTTTTTATTTTGTGGATTTTTTAATTTAGAATTTAGAATTTCTGACTTTTATTTTTTAAATTTTATGTTTTTGATTTTTTAATTTTTTGATTTTTAAATTTTGGATAAGCCTAATAGTCCAGTCAAATTATCACAAAAAAAGTCATGTGGATGCAAAATTTAGGGTAGAGCTAATTTTTTTATATGATGTCTGGGATGGTTTTGAGAGTAATTTCTGACATTTTGCCAACAAAATGTTTTGCCGCCGGAGCCGCCATCTTGAAAAAACTTCAAAATTTTCTATTTTATTTCTGTTTTTGCCCATTATCTGCCAAAATACGCACCTGACAAAATGTTTTATTATCTACCCTAAAAGTGGACTAAATTTGCCACAGTTTGAGATCAAATTGAGTTTTCTACCATGAATAGTTTCGGAAATACAGCTTTCCGAATTTCAGCAACATTTTGCAAAAAATAAAAAAATCTGAACTTTCAACTAGTTTTTGCTCGCTATCTTCTAAATGACCAAACCTTCAGTAAAATTTCGAAGTATAACTTTTAAAGTAGAGTAAATTTGCAACAAGTTGAGTATTTAATGTTTTCATACCTATTATAGGTCACCAGATACAAAGGTATCTACAACTCCTCACATTTCAGAAAACTTATCGAAGGTACGAAAGTCTAGTTTTGCCTGGGATATTCTAAATGGCGTTTATCAGTAAAAAACCCTTGTTGTCTTATAGTTAAGTTTTACATTGTAATTAACAACCAAAACAGTATTTCCAACAATTTATAATGATAAAACACTAAAAAAAACAATGTAAAACGAAAATAATAAGAAAAGTTGGTGTAGGTACAGCATTTTGATTTGGAAAGAACGGCGTTTTATTTTAGAAGCACACTTTTGCAGTGTTCTCTGAAAAAAATTACTTCCTATAGCAGATACAGTTCTCGGAAAATGGAAACATGTTATCGGAGGAATGGCGCTAAGAGGCTCTTTGTCACTGCTCCGCATACCGTTCTCTCCGGATACATCTGTTTTAATGTGTTTGTACCAGGCAACCTTAGGCATTGGGCTATGCGTCCATCTCCTGATGTCGTCTTTGATAGAACTACTGTTTTGAAAAGCTCACAAGAAACTTTTCTCACCAATGAAAACAACAAGAGGCGCTTCGTTGAATTGGCAAAAGCTGGAATAGGCTGTTAAAGATGCAGATGTCTTGATTGTTAGCACAGCCTTCTCAAAAGCATCTCAATACGACACTGTCTTTGTAGTTGGGGAGGACATAGACCTTCTTATTTCCTCACTGCATTACCATCCCCTCATATAAAGAATACATATCTCCAAAAGTACGGAAGAGGCAAAGCTGCAGACATCTTCTAATCAAGGCAGTCATTTCGCCTCAGCTTCTCCAACATGCTGCTGTTCATCCATGCTTTCAGTGGTTGTGACACAACATCTGCAGTTTTTGGCCTTGGGAAAACCCACTTCTGTTCGCTGATTTTGAAACATCCTGAACTAGAAGAGGAGGCTAATGTATTTCTGAACCCTCAAGCTACATCAGGAGAAGTAGCTGAAGTGGGCCAACATTTTTTGGTTCACTTATATGGAGGAGATCCTGCTACACAAACACTTGACGAACTTCGGCACGGAATATTTGTAAAAGCTGCAGGAAGAATGAAATTTAACTTAGCGAACTTGCCCCAACCAGTGATGCGGCTCAACTTCATGCCATGCGAACATACCACCAAGTTCAGGCATGGCTCAGTGAATACAAAGACCCTTTGAAGTGGGGTTGGGTGAACACACCAAGAGGCCTCTTTCTCCTTAAAGCCAAGAAGGAGCCAGCTCCAGAATCAATTCTGAAATGTATTTCCTGTACCTGCAAGAAGGGGTGTTTAAACGCTTGTGGGTGTCGTAAAGCTGGATTAAAGTGCACAACGATATGCAAACATTGCAATGGGCAGTCGTGTGAAAACATACTAATAGTCCTGTCCTCCGACAGTGAGGATGATGACACTCCTGATGAGCCAATTAATTCGTTTTTGGATGAAGACGCTGAAGAGAATTTTATCAACACTGGCTAGATTGTGAACATCATGGACGAAATAGCAGACGTCAACTGCCCAAGTCCCTCTAAGTGCCGAAGACTATGAACAAACAATTTATTCAATGCAATGTTTCACCAGAACTCCAGCTAAATAAAATTTTTTTGTATATAAATGAATGATCTGTGCCGTTATTGCTCCTAACTTGTACGCACATGCATTTATTCAATCGTTCCTGTATATATATTATTATTATTATTATTATTATCCAACTATCGTAGATTCCGATGTCTTGGTAGCTATTCGACACTTGAAACCATCTAAGAGTTCGGGACTCGACCAGATACCAAGCTTTATTGTTAAGGGGTGTGCCCCAATACTGACACCTGTACTTACATATGTGTATAACCTTTCGCTGGAAACAGAAACTTTTCCTTCAATTTGGAAAATTTCTGCTATCAGACCGGTACACAAGAAAGGCAAAAGCAAAGAATTGGCAAATTTTAGGCCCATAGCCATATTAAATACATTTTCAAAAATTTTTGAAACCATCATTCATAAACATATTTCATTTTTCAGTAAAAATAAATTAAATGATTTCCAGCATGGTTTTACCAAGGACATGTCCACAGCAACCAATATTATCACTTTTCTCAATGACATACTTAAAGAAAATTGCTCACAATCGCAATCAGATGCCATATTTTTTGACCTGAGCAGAGCATTTGATGTAGTAAATCACGATCTTCTTGTTAAAAAATTGAGTAATTTAGGTCTACATAACAAGTATGTCAATTGGTTTTCAAGTTATTTAAGAAACAGATCTGCTCGAGTTAGAATATCTAACTATTTTTCAGAGCCTTTTTACATACCAGATGGTGTACCCCAGGGGTCAGTGTTGGGTCCTTTCTTGTTCTTAGTTTTTATTAACGACATATCTAATATGCTAACATGTAAGAAAATAGCATACGCAGACGACCTATGTATATGGAATAAAATATCTACGGCTTCGGACTGCAAATTACTGCAAAGGAATATCGATTACATACACCAGTGGTGTAAATCAAATTTAATGATAATTAACACCAGTAAGACCCAGAGCATGATATTTAGTAGAAAAACTAACCAAATAATATACAATTATCGTCTTGGCCAAAACATAATAGCACGTTCAGAAAATATAAAATACCTTGGAGTTTATCTTGACTCAAAATTATATTTTCATGTCCATATTGACCATATTTTCACACAGGCTTTAAAAACTCTTGGATTAGTTCGTTTAATTTCTCAAAATTTAAAAAGCATAGAGTCATTACTTACTCTTTACAAATTTTTAATTCGCAGTGGCTTAGAATATTGTAGTGTTGCTTATAACAGCATTACAATATCTGACAGTAATAAGCTGGAACGAATACAAAGAAAATTTGTTTCCCTTATACGTAATAAGTTTAACAGAAATTTGGACTATGATGATATACTTAAGTTATTAAATTTGGAAACATTATATAATAGGCGTGTTTCTGCAGATGCTAATTTCATAGCTAAAGTCTTTCGTGGGGAAATACATTGCAAATCAATTTTAGATAGCATAGGGCTATCTGTACCCCTTACACGAGGAACAAGAAATCGTACAATTTTTGCGGTACAACAACCGTATGCAATCCCTGTCAACAGAATGGCTATTGCTTGCAATGCCTTATTTAAAAATTCTGATATATTCCACAAGCAGTGATTATTATTATTATTTTTATTATTAATTGGTATTATTGTTATTATTATTACTATTATTATTATTATTATATTCACACAAGACTGACAAGGGTTCATTAATTTTTTTTTTTTTTTTTTGGTAACACAGTCATATGTTGCTAATAAGAAATGGCAAAATCATATAATTACAAAATATGACCTGCTTTTCAAGTACAAACAAACTTTCTGTGTCTGCAATGAAATAACAACTCTTGAATGTGCTGACTACACAGTGTTCATGCCATTGACATGACATAGCAGACTTATGCAAGCTAACCAGAAATGCTATGACCACACACTCAATTAGGTTAAAACTGCAGACTGACAGTCAGATGTTTAATTATGCATTAATATGTAATTCCGGTTGTATATCACTAATAATATCACTATCATTATCATACACATAATCATAAGCAACAATTCATCTATTCATCAATTCATCAATTCATCATACATCATTAGAAGCCTACTGTCTAAAATTTGTAAAAATTGTTTGTAGCTTCTTTAAATAAATAATTGAATTGAATTTAAATAAATAATTGAATTGAATTGAATTGAATTGAATTATTATTATATATTTTAAAACCTCTGTATTTTGTGACCTGTAAGAGGTAGGATAAGTTTCAAGTACTCGACAAGTTTCAAATTACCTCTAGTTTAAGTTTCCATATGGAGTTTTACTATAGGTTTGGTCATTTAGAAGATAGCGAGCAAAAACTAGTTGAAAGTTCAGATTTTTTAATTTTTTGCAAAATGTTGCTGAAATTCGGAGAGCTGTATTTCCGAAACTATTCATGGTAGAAAACTCAATTTGATCTCAAACTGTAGCAAATTTAGTCTACTTTTAGGATGGATAATAAAACATTTTTGTCAGGTGCGTATTTTGGCAGATAATGGGCAAACACAGAAATAAAATAGAAAATTTTGAAGTTTTTTCAAGATGGCGGCTCCGGCGGCAAAAAATTTTGTTGGCAAAATGTCAGAAATTACTCTCAAAACCATCCCAGACATCATATAAAAAAATTAGCTCTACCCTAAATTTTGCATCCATTCTTGACAATTTGATTGGACTATAATCATTGAGTTGATTGTTTTCTGTGCAGTCCGTTCCGTCACACCTTACTAATTTCGTGACGATTTTGAGGGTTACACAAAGCTCTCGATTTACCCCTACCGCGGCTAAAGAATTTTCACTTCAAAACTTCCAATAAAAGTTGCTTGTCTGTGTCCCTTCTATACAGATATAATATTTCGGTGATATTCATTATTTCATATTTATTTAATCCATTTTGACCACAGTTATGCGGTATAGGATACAATATAACAGACTATTATAGTACAAGGGTACAAGAATAATATTAGAAATACATACAACACAAACAATACAAAGAAATACAGGATCAAAACATTACAACACTACAAAAACAATAAATAAATAAATAAAAAGTGCAATGTGTAGGTCAAATAGTAGGTACTGAAAGATTATTTAAAGTTTTTGGCTGCCTCAAAAAATTCATCATTTTTGTAGAAGCAGATTTGTTTTAGTTTCATCAGTACTAAGCTTTTAAAGTGTTTAAAAGTTAAATTTCTAGTAGCAACCGGAAGAGAATTAAACATTTTCACTGACATGTACCTAAAATTATGTTTGGTTGTTGCAAACAAGCATTGATCCTGTAAAATGTTATTGCAATTTCTGGTGCCAAAGGTATGTACATCAGAATAAGTTTTAAAGTTATCAGAATTACGCTTAACATATAACAAACACTGTAAAACATATATAGATGGTAGGCTGATAATACCAGATGAGAAGAGAAGAGGTTTACAGTGGGCTTTCCAGTTAGCACCAAAGATAATCCTTAAAGCCTTCTTCTGTTTGTACATTCGCCTTAAACACACATACAAAAATCTGATGTGAAAGTCACATAACTTCCTCTGCCCCCCAAAAAAGTTAGCAGTATTCACATATCAAGACACAATTTTACCCTATTATTATCCTATAAATACCTCTTCTTTCAATGATGCGACTAAAAGCGCAGGCTAGCCTATATAACAAACTTTAAAAAAGAACAAGTGACTGCAGACGTTTATTGAACTTTCCGCCGTAAAGAATAATTTCCGAAATTATCGAATATTTCCCTCAGATACTTCTTTACTCTATGCCTGGCCAACAATACATCTTTCTCACCTCACATTCTTATATAGAATAAGAGGCCGTGGAAGAGCGTAATTCAGTTGTTCATCACGCAAGATAAACTTTCTACAAACAGTGGGTGAACAGTGGGTGGCCTGTAACTACCCTCAGAGAATTGTTTCGAAAAAAACTTTCAAATAAAAGTTTTAGCTCTCAGTAAAAGGAACACATGTGCAAATTTTAAAGAAAATCGTTAGAGCCGTTTTCGAGAAAATCGCGAAAAACGAAAAATTTTCATGTAAAGTCCCCTTAAAAATAAGAGAAATTTGTCGCCAATCTTCGAATCACATCTTCAGAAGGTACCTGACCCAAATACGAAATTTTGTTTTCATACGATTCACCGTTTCGGAGCTAGCCTGTTCACAAACTTCCACACAGACAGACACACAATCACACACACAGACATGTTTCCAAAAATAGTATTTTTTGGATTCAGGGGGCCTTGAAACGTGTATATATGCTAAAAACTCAACTTCGAATTTTAGGGTCGAAACAATACTTCCTCTACCTATAGTACCTATGGTACGGGCAGAGGAAGTAAAAATAATTGAAATTCTGAGTTTGAATTTCTAAGTCTGACATCATTCACTTGTTTATATGAGAAATAGTTTGTGACTTAACACTTTCTTGTTGTTGTGGTGTTTAACATAGATATTAAGTTTGTCATAAAGATTATTCTTCTTTGAAAAGCAGTACAATTAGCATAAATGAATGCAGTTTGTGAATAATTAAATTTCAAAAATAGTTCTGAAGAAATATGAAATAACTAGCAGGTGTGTGCGTCTTCGCCCGTAATTATTTACTGTTATCTAGCCTTTGAAACATCTCATTAAAGTAATGAGTGTTGTCCAATTGCAAAGTTTTAATTTTTTGAGATCATTCTCTACGACTTTCTCTGACTTTCTGCTTCTCACATCCCCCGGCTTCTTGATGCAGAATGATGCCTTCACTGACCATGGATATCCCATTATTAACCTATAAACAAACTAGACAATAGAAATTAATCATGCTAAGCGTATTGTAAGTGCAATGAGTTAACTGTAAGTAGGTCTATTATCGTATTTTAAACTTATTTGAATAATTTTTAATATCACCATTTTCTCAAACTCGCCAAAATTGCATACTTTGCAATAAAATGTTTCCAGTGCTGGCCTGTTGGGGCCATTTTCTTCCCGATGGTCTTTCTGATAACACGTGTAACGGATGTTTGAAAAAATTAGTTTCAGGACTTGTCGGGAATTTTTTGTAGGCCTATAAATATGATTAAGTTTTTAAAAAATATGTATGAAATTCATATATAATATTCATCATGCAAACAAAACATATGATTATAAAGTACCCGATTTACAGTACATATTCATTAATTATATATACAGTCAACCCTCGATATAATGCCATCATCCGTTCTCTAACATTTAGTGGCACAAAGCGAGGGTGGTACTAAAATGAAATTTAATTTTTAAAATTTAAATGCCATAATAAAGTGCTGAATTAGTTCACTGCACTATATTATGAAAGATAAATTAAATAAAAGGCAAATAGGGAACTTTATAGCACAAAATAAATTACTGTACAATAACTCAGTTTATTACAATATATTTCCAATACTACATTACACAAAGGGGTTGAAAATCACGTGGGTCCATGTAAGTGATTAACTGTAACTGAGCAACTGTACTGAAGTGTTTAACAGCTGAATGCACACTGGACTAATAGAAGTGAAAGTGTGGAATGTCTATCTACCTGCTCCACCCTCACGCAGGTTGTCTTTCCGACTCCTTAACATAGTTTCCTCATTCCACCGCACTACATTTACACTCACTTCTTGGAAATACAGTACAGTATGTTTCTTAAATAATCTTCCTAACATTCACGCCAATTTTAAAAGAATTCTGCAAGCTATATTTTGTAAAAATCTTGTCCTGCATTCACTGGCACTAAATGAATTGGCACAGCAACGAGGTTTCTTATGTATTTTATATGGGAGAAGATCCATCTACTTGCATTTATTGTCACAGTGCGAAGGTGACACTGTAAAGAGGGGCATTATATCGAGGGTTGACTGTAATAATATAGTTAAGAACATTTTACTCAACTCCTAAATCACAAAGGTGTAGAATAATCGTTGCTTCAAACAACACTTAATAAATTACTAGAAAACAATGTCACTCACAACACTCACTTTGAAGACTGTGTGAATGAAGTGAATGTCTTCTTATCTCAAGAATTTAAGAAAAACTCAAGAATTTATCTCTTTTAGTTTTGTCATATGGGATCTAGTTGGGTCCTATATTAACTGATAAGAACCGGAAATTCCAACTTTGCGAAAAGGAATTTTGGCCAGCTTTTAGAGCGACTGGGACCACCGTGACATGTGGTCGCATACAAAAGATGGACACACCACATTTTGTTCTGAACCAAGGGTTGGACTGTTTGCATTTTGAATTGAAAATAATATTTCAGGCTCAATTGAAGCAATGAATGGTTACGATTTTGAATAACAATTTTATTGCTGAGCACCCTGAATATGTAAAGTAAAATCTTAAACATTTTAAGAGGAAAAAATTTTGCAAAGTTTTTAGCCTTACCCGAGAAATATCAAGAGGAAGTAACAGTACTTCGTTTTTAAGTTTGCCTGACGTTCTTCCGGAGTTTGAACCAGTTTATTTGTTTAACTTTGCAGTTTTACTTCAATATTTGACGTATATGTATATACGTATATGTATATGTATGCTTCTATTAAGTAATTAATTATAATTATAATTATTAATACCTCGACTTTAATTTTGTTTGGTCTTTCAATTTTTCAACCCAATTTATTCTATTTTTGTTGTTGCTGTAAATTCTATATAAACCACTGGTTAATGCTGCAAAATTATTTTTGTATACATTGTACTCAAGCATTTATAATTTTTCGTTTGTAGTATACTGTGCATTGATATATAATTAGATTTATATTAATCTACTATACCCCCTAAACACGAGCTTTGTTCATATAGGGGCATGGTATTAAATGTGTAATATTAATAATAATGTAAGTAAGTAATGTTAATAAAATTGTTTAATAATAGTAATAATAATAATAATAATAATAATAATAATAATAATGTCTCACATCCATATCGTACATCTGGTAGGATAGTTACATTATACTCAGTGAGTATAAGCTATACAGACATTCCACAGTGAACGTATCTAAACTTCCGAATGATATAAATATCTACAAAACAACGCGCAAGTATGCTGCTTGCAAGATTATATTGAACTATAATTATTCAAGCAATTCAGTTAACTTATAATTGTATATGTGTGTCTTTTAAGGTATAGTGTATATAATATAATTTTACAATTAATTTTACCATTGTACCATAATATGTATAATTCTCTATGTAAAAACGACTCTCTTTTTATCATTTTTTATTTTTATCTAACAGTTTCAATTCAATTAGGACCTACATGAGACAAAATAGACCTGACTATACAAATGATTCTTTAGTCACTGTTCAATAGAATACATCAGCAATTAAAAATCTGTTACCTCTCAGAACTCCATTAACATAATTTGTAACACAATAAAAAGAACAAATTTATAAATATTTGTCTTCATTTTTACGTAAAGGTTGTCCACATTACTTTATATACATTCCTGGCATCTAAAAAATTATTTCTTGAGGGTATAAGGCGAAAAATAACTCTTATTCTTTGTAAAATATATAAATAGACCTATATAGCATTTTAATAGGACTACTACTGAAATTACAACCATGGTTACCTTTATAAGATGAGCCTGAAAATTAAAACCAGAAGGAATTGCATCTGGTTTAAGAAGCCTGCAAAATGAGCTGAGCAGCCTGTGGTGGATTGTTGAATTAAATTGCTCATGCCTTACAGCCGATGACCATTTTTTAACAGTTCAGGATTTTGAAGAAGAAATCTAAAATGATGTTTTTTTCTGTTATTCCTAAGGTCATATGGAAACCCAAAGATTCCCTAACCACAATGTAATATGAAAAATTACAAACTATTTCGATATTTACAATAATCTCTGTCATTCTAAGGAACGTCATTAGTCATTAAATATGAAATTACTGTTTTCAACTTATAGAATATAGTCCTATAATAGTAAATTACATTGAAAAAAATATAGTAGTGTGTTCCATTCCAAAATACAACACGGTTCCAAACCTATAATTTAATTATATTAAAACTTTATCCTGTGATTGTCAAAGTGGAAAGCTTTTAGTAATGGTAGAGGCATTCTTACCAATGATACCTTCAATGCCTTATTCCAGAATGTAAGTGTTATGTTGAGCTTTATCAAGTAGCCTACTCCTTAACAGAATTGCAAATGAGCTATGTATTGACAGGGAAGATTCAAACAGTTGGTTTGGAAAAAAGGTTCAGTCGCTATCGAGAACTTTGTGGAGGTAACTATCATGTCAGCGTGAACGCAATCCTTGAATCAGAAAAGAAATTAAGAATAAAAAGTGTGTTAGGGTTGCACTCTACTAAATACGGTCTAGTATCAATTTCTTTTGAGGCTCTTTCAAATTCTTTCCTTAATTGTGATGATGGAAACAATGCTACCAACAATGCAGACTTATCCCTTGAAATTTTAGATTCTGACTTTCTTGGAGAAATTGACGTAATGATCCTGGATTATTATGTATCACTGGGTATGCTTCTTTTAAGGTAAAACAACAATTGTCATGTGTTTCCTGCCAAAACTTTATTGTTTGAAATGAAGAATCTCCCAATGAATACTTACCAACTCGGCAACTGGTGATGTTGTAAATAGTAATAGTATTTGTGGTGAGAAAAATGTTAATACAATTATGAAAATATTAAAACCAATGTCCAATGTGTTGCTTAACAATTATTGTAAGATAAGGAACAGTCATTTCAGCTAACAAAGTAAAGAAAAGGAAATTACAGACATCACTTTGATTAAAGAGCTGTAGGCTACAGGTAGTGACATGCATCTTAAATTATACACGTTAATAAAAATCCCAATGCCAGATAACGAATTCAAAGAAGAATTAGAACACATAAATCAACGGCACTAAACAACGGGTATAGTAAAAGGATAATATACAAATTAACAAAAGAACGCAGAACAAAAATTAAATATGAATCATATCTTTAACCAATAAAGGAAAGTGAAAGAAACACCCAAACTGATGTAGAAATCAACAACAATAACAAAGGAACAAAAAGCACTACATATGCATCTATTACAAGACCAGAAATGGCAAGAATAGCAAAAGCATTCAAAGGAACTGAAATAGAAACCAATATAATAACATTTAAAACCTAATAACAGATATAACAATACTAGCATGAAATACAGAAAATATATAATATACAAATTAAAGTCTAAAACATGTCAGGGTGTATACAAAGGGAAAACTAAAATAAATTTTACTACCAGATTTAAAGAGCATGAAGCAGATTTCAAATACAACAAAGAGAGATTGAAATTTGCCAATGGTCATGAAATGGAGAAAATGGAAAACTGCAATTCAACAAAATCAATATACAACAAATCAACAATCAACACAGCTGAAGAGTATGAAATATGTAAGGAGACATACAGAGGTGAAAACTTAAATGAAACAACAAACAATCTTCAAAACCCACTATAAATGTTAGTAAATAAACAAAAGCACATCACAGATAAAACTCGATCAATTAAATAAAATAAGACCAGCGCAAACCAGAAGAAGAAGCTTCCATTCATGAAAGACGCCAGTGAACCAACCATCAGCTATTAGAATATGCAGAATCAATGTCAACGGACAAGCGGCAAGGAGAAGACATTACGATGACAGTACTTTTGGGAGTGTTTGTGGTGTGACCTTATTTTATAAATGTAACAAAATGCTGTTTTTATTTTAATTATTGGAACTCCAAGCCAGAAAAAAGGTAACAAAACTTTTATGAACAGTACACAACTTAGCACGTGAACACAAACAGCACCACAGAACAAATTTAATCTCAGGAATCTACTAAATCACCCACTAAGAAATAGCACCCCGGAAGTCAAACGATCAGGCGTTTATCAGATAGATTGTCAAGACTGTCATAAAGTTTACATAGGCCAAACTATGAGAAATTTAGAAACAAGAATGAAGGAACATTTAAGGAATGTCAGACTATTGAATACGGAAAACTCGGCCCTGGCATATCACGCTTATACATATGATCATCATATTAAGGAGGACATCAAATTATTGAAACATGTTAAACAACCGTTGGAATTAAGAGCTTGGGAAAGGATCTTCATCATAAGAAATGAAGAGAGGGTCATGAACTTTGAGATCCCTACGGTGGACGAGATGTTTAGTTTAACCTTGAGGAAGACAGGTGGCAGCACGACGTCGACTACAGATCCATATCAACGTAGTGCCAGTCAACCATCAGCTGAGGATGAGGGAGCTTCTTCCCTGGAAATCGGTTCTACATAAATAATGTAAGTGGAGCAAAAAGTGTTTTTAATGTTTGACTAATTTTAATTTTATCTGAAGTTGAAGTTATTTTGAGTTTAGTTTCATATCATGGAACAAATAACCTTATTTTCAAAGAAAGGGCTATAAATAAATGTTATAGGTTGAGAACAGAAATTTTAATTTGTTGAACGCGTTTTGCGTTCAATCCTCTCATGCAGCGGGCCCGGGTTCGATTCCTGGTCGGGACAAGTTACCTAGGTGAGGTTTTTTCCGGGGTTTTCCCTCACCTGTGAGAAAAATGTCGGGTAACTTTAGGCCCTTGTGGTACCTGGATATCATCTGGCCTTCATTAACATCTTCATCTTCATCCTCATCCTCGCCTTGTTCTGAGTGAGTGTGTGTGTGAATGGTGTGTATCGTCCTATATGTTCGTGTTGTCTCGGAGGTGGCCCCAGCATTGGGATGATCACTCATCCGGGGAGGCCCTCCATGTCCTTGTCTGGTCAAAAAAGTATGTATGTGATCCAAAGGTAATCCCTCTCCCGACAGGTCGCGGCCCTGTAATGCCCAGGCGGCTTGGGTCGCTTAAATCCTCAAAGGTAGAGGTAAAACTGCATGAAGGAAGAAAGAAAGAAAGAAAGAAAGAAAGAAAGAAAGAAAGAAAGAAAGAACGCGTTTTGAAATGAATGGAAACCATACAGAAATGGAATCAATTGCAGTATCCTTGCCCATATAAATTGCTTTGGCTGTTGTCGATAATGAAAAAATCAAAATACAATATATTTCCACTCATCTCATCTGATGTCGCGGGGTATAAGTTAACTCTAACTAAACTCTCCTTGCGTCCCCAGCGAAGACGTTTTATATATCTACCTAGACTTAAGATGTGCGCCGCAGCAGTGGCTAAAATGAAAACAACTCGCGCATCCGCCATCTTGCGGCCATGTGTCTAGCTTCTGACATACTTCTGAATGTCAACAGAGATACTTCTTGTATATTAAAATAAAATCAGGTAAACTGAAAAACAAACTGCCAGTATGCTTTGTTTATTCAGTGATAAGCGCAATTATAATACGCCCATGCAGAAAAGTTATTTTTGTAATAGATCTCGGAGTTAAGCTCCAAAAACAAAATGCGCTGGCAATAATAATAATGATGCAATAGGCCTACGATTCGCTGATATGTCTGTTTTCAAGTTTAAAGCAGCCTTAAAAGTTATGAATGAATAAAAAGTCAATATGAAATCTTTCTGTCAGAAATTACATTAGGTATATTGCTGCAGAGGAACAAATATGAAAAATACTCACATTAAAATATAGCCTAATGTAAATATCGGTAGCCTACATATCCATAGAATGCACAATATAATATCAATATTCAACGGCTAGTTGTTATAAATATTTTATATACATTATTTAAATTATTATTTAGCCCACACTGACATCATTATGAAGAAACAAATCAATCAAGGCTGTTAATTAACATTATCAATATACGATTGGCAATTTGTTACGTTATTTTAATATATTGTGGGCCACGGAAGAATATTCATTACAGAATTAATATTGATATACTCATTATTTCGGTACCGGTCAACCGATTTGGCCCAAATTCAACAGGCTTTTACCCAAGAACGTCATAAATTCGTATAACAAGTTTCATGAAAATCCAATATAGCGTATTTGAGTTATCGCGCCTTTAAAATAGACAACGAAATTCGGTTTTACTTCGGTACCGGTCAACGTATTTGGTCCAATATCAATAAGGTTCTTCCCATGAACATTATAAATGTGTATACCAAGTTTCATTAAAATCCCATTAAGCGTACTTGAGTTGTCACGCGTATAGACACACGGACAGACGGACAGACATTTTCCCGTCCCCACACACAATCTCAAAAAGTACCATACTGGCACTTAATAACGAAATGTAAGCGTAGAATCACAGCTTTTCGCGTTCATTTTGTTATCATGTGCTTTTTCATAATTACCGGTACATGAAGTGTAGTGAGTTATAATAAGGTAGGACACGTAGGTTGTTGTGTTCAAACTTGCTGTGTGTTTTATAGTGTTCCTGGGATTACTAAAAGTATGGGACATTCTTGTGCTGCATACAACTGCACGAATCATCGTAAGAAGGATTCGGAGAGTTATTTTCACAAGTAAGTAATATAATTATAGGTTAGGTGGGGCGTAGTATTTTGGAATGGAACACAACTTTATATACTTTACAGGACTATATTCGGAACTCCTGTCGTGTAACAGTGTTATATAAAAGTATAATATAGAGACACTTTTGTAATACATTTATTTTAAGAAATTTTAAGTAATATTTTGTGACGATTGAATGTTAAAGTTAATGTAAGAGTGCCAGTTTTGCACGCATTGATAAGTATGCGAGTAGCTTCCAAGTGTCTCATATGACCAGGAAAGCGGATGCAATATCATGCAGAATATCACATTACAGCAGATCCGATTTATCAGTTATTTTAGGAATGTCATTTTTAAGACAATAATACCAATTATACAAGCAGTTTTATTGCTGATATGAAGGTTAATCTTCTCCCATTTCTCTAACAAAGTAGGAAATACAATGTCGTCAATGACGTATTATTTTGTATAAAAACTCTGGATGGGGCACAATGTAACTTGAACGTCGACAGTTGACTACTGTCAAATCTTCATTACTGTATACTTATATTGGAATAAACTATAGAAATACTGTTATTCATCACGTCAATACTTCGTATTTAGAAGTAATTAATTATTCTCATCTAGACTTCAGTGCTTCAGATAAACAACTAGACTACATCTACAAGAAAGGCTGATATTCAGGAGCTTAGCTTTTCTCAAGGGGAAAGCCGAATTCACAGAAGAAATAAATATTTGACGTAGAAGAAATTAATATTAGCGGTATCGTACTATCGCTACCAGTACGATTACACGTCATGGTGGCAGCGGCGTTGGATATAAGCTCATTGATTTAAGCTACGGTGGATAGTCTACACATCACTTCATAAACTATATCTACGCAAGAATGGAGAGATTTACTGCAAACTTTATACCTGAAGAAGCACCTGTAACCAACAACCCAACTGAACACCAACGAAATCACATTATCATCAGAATAATAAAAGTCCCAGCAGCGTTAAACACACGAAATAGAAAAAGACATCAAATAGAAAATACAAGACGAGTAGCTGCGGAACAACCTCTAGTGCTTGGCAGAATAGTTGGAAGAAGAACGACTACGGAGAACGGCGTAACGATAACAACAATAGAACATCTGTAACTTTTCTATTCTTCACTTCAGAAGACTCTTCTCCCCGAGGGACCAGGAGACGTCTTCACTTCTTTCCTCTTGGTGATGCCCGAAACCCCGGTATTTTTCAGACGAAGGCATCAGTGGCGGACACCTTTCACAGCCGGAACCATTCTGAGGTTCGAGGACTAGCAGTCCAGAATGGAGGCGCTATTTCGGTAAGCAGGCCCTATCCAGTCTGTGTGGAAGTTCAATAATTGTTCGTGACGCACCGAGGTGTGGTGTCTTCTCTTCAATATCTTCACCAAGTAAGTTATACAGTAATTCGACGTAAAAAAACCCCCATTGGATGTGCGATCTGCTTCAGTATTAGTTCATTTAATAAATATTAAGTAATAATAGTAATAATAGTCAATAATTAATTAAATAATTAATTAATAATAAAGAAATAATAAATAAAGAATATATTATTTAATTAATAAACTTTTTTAATTTTGGAAGAACAAGTAGGAGAACAGCATTTTTTACAAAACGCGAATATAATAGAATTATTAGAGTAATCAAATACAAACATTTTAAAGAGTTAATGTGCATAAAGATTTTTAACAATAACAGCAGTAGCAAAATTATTTGATAAAGATTTTACGGGAGATGCAAAAGAATTTAACGACTTTATTAATAATGTAAAATCAGTTTACACATTAGTAGAATTCGCTTGAGAGAGTGCATTGTTTCGATATGTATTAGTAAAAATCACAGGAGAGGCTAAAAGAATGTTAAACATTAAATATAATGAGAAATGACGTTAAGCAGAAATTATAGACATATTATTCAGTTCAACGAACGTTTGTTTACTCCTGTAACCTTAATCAGTTGTGTCAGGGAAGGCAAAGTCCGAATGAGAACGTAATGCAGTAAGGTAAGAAGTAGCACAGCTGATTGCGAGTGCAATAGACAGCACTAATGAAATTTACAACGTCATGAAGAGCTGACCTATCGTCAGATGGCCGTAAGATGATAATCAGATTAGTAAAAATTATTTTTATTAACGGTATTTTTAATAATGTAATACGGGAAGCACTTAAGCTTTAATTTTGAGAAATTTTTTGATAGAACTAAAGCAGAGGAGAGTGAGCGCAGATCCAATGTAAACAGCTTTAAACCAAACAGAACAAAGATGAGAGATCACCAGTTGCTTAACGCAATGGTAAGAAAAAGAAAATGTATACGCTTGAGCGATACAATGTCATAAGTGCCAAAAGTTTGGACACGTTATGAAGGATTGCAGGGCAATCACATGTAAAAGGTCACCGCACCATTGTGAGACATGAGATAGTTCAGTCCACAAGCCAGGGAACCACAGTAGTTGTACTGCTCAGCCATGTGTTCACCCAGGTAGAGTTAGGTATAGGTCCAGGCCAGACTATACAAAGAGAAGAAAGATAGTAATAAAGAGATTAATCAAGAAAAGAAAAGAAAAGAAATATTTAAATCCATTTTCCTTTTACGCAACGTTCGAGGACTTGCTAAATGGTGTTGGATTAATGCTTTTGACACTAGTTCAGTAGTCATTAGTAAGGCGAAATAGTCTCATAAATAAAAGAAGGGAATAAGTAATAAAGATAAATTACAGTGTAATTCGATTACAGGAAAATCATTTACAGTTGAGGGTAGTGTACAATAAGAAAGAAATACGAAAATTTTAAGTAAAGAAAAAATTACTTGATACATAGGATGTAAATAATAAGGCAGGATTTGAAAAAAGAATAATAATGTAAAAGTAATTTTACAACAGAATGTTTGTGCAAAACTACCAGGGTATTTAGAAACTTTTGTTCAGTTTCTTAATAGAGAAAAAATGAATTATGTATTGTGAAAAACAAACACTAACCAATAATATATTGTTGTGAAGGAGTAGTAGTGTAAGTAGTATAAGAAGAGAAAAATTTAGTTGTTTAATACTGAATTTAAATGAAGGTGAATATGATTTAACACATATTTTTAGGTTAAAAAAAAGATACTTTTGAAAGACTATTCAATACTTAAGAATAAAAAGTAAAATGTAAAGCATTAAATACGCAATTAAGATTAGCTCACATTAAAGAGGGAGCATATGAAATAAAACAAATTTGTGAATACTCCAATGATATTTTAGATTTTCAGGCAACAGATTAGCAGAGATAAAAGGTAGTAAACATATTGCTTCACCTAAGCTAATATTAGACCAATCACTTTGAAAGATTTTAACATCAACAAGAAGTAAACAGATAAGTTTAAATGATGTTAGATAAAAATATTATTTAAAAATAATAATTTCCCATTACCAATTGTAATAGATTTTTAGAAATTTAAAATTTTAGAAGAATTTTAAAAGGTTAGATCAGTTAATAATAATAATAATATAAAAAATCAACAGAGTAAAAAGCTTTGATTAACAACCAAGTTTTAAACTTTTAAAATATATAATATGTACAAGATTAGCAGAAAGAGACAACATATTAAAAGTTTGATATATTTCAAGCTAAATAAAATGCGAATTTTATTTGTTTGAAGAACATTACAAAAATTTTAGTATTATAAGCATGAATTTCGGAACAAATAGCATAATCATTTATTTTTCTTTAATAAATTATTAAAGACAAAAAATATATATAAATAGCTTATTAACATTTTATAAGTTACCTGAAATATAAGCTTCAAAAGACAAATGAGAATGGAAAAAGCTAAAGTATATTTGTTTAAATAATTTATTTGAAACTGAGAAAACACGTTTACGAAGAAGAAAAATTACTTTAAATATTTTATTACACAATATGATCACAGCATAATAAATTTTTATTTAAAACAAAACCAAGTAATTTTACTGGGGAATATTCTTCTTCAGTACCTTTTTAATTTAAAAATAATTTCCTGAATATTTTGTTTGTAAACCAGTTCATCTCTAGAAAGACACGATTCAGCGGAAGTTAAGATATCTGCATTCATTGTCTCAAGTAAGAGGAGATCAAAATTTATGTTTATTCAGCATACAGAACAGAACAGCATCAACATTTGCAGACGTAGTAGATCATTCAGTTCATTCATCTCATTAACTACAGATTTTATTTCACCTGAAAGAAAGTTACGAATTTTAAAGGAAATGCTGGAAGATTTTATAGGAAGAATCATGTAAATTTAAAGAACGTATGAAAGAATTAAATTATATTGTAATTAGCCAAAACATGTTTCACGACGTAGAAAATTAAATTAGGAATTGTCCTATTTGTCTAATAAATAAACATGTGACACTAAAAGTAAAGTTACCATTTGAATAAACAGATACAAGTAAATTTTTATGAAATAAAATCGCATTAAATATAGTAGGTTCATTTTGTTCCACAGAGCAAGGAAATAAATATTTATTGAATTATCTAAATTATATTAAAATATGATATGGTGATACGAACGTATCAAGGAACACAATTCATAGGAGAATTAATGAAAAGACTTTGTAAGTTGTTAAAAACAGAAAAAGTAAAAAACTAGCGTGTACCATTCAGAGTCAAACGGTAGTTTAGAGAAGTTTTTTATAAAGTACTAGTTGAATATTTAAGATGTTTTTGTAATAAAAAACAAGATGAATGGGACAGATGAGTTCCTTTTTGCAGTATTTACATGAAACACTACTCCCCACACAAATTCAAAGTAATCCTTTTATGAAGTTATATTTGGTAGGAAAGCTAACCTACAGATTGTTTTAGAAAGAAACCAGAAATTGTGTACAATTATGATGACTATGTTCGTAAGGTAAAACAGAAATTCCAGCATGAGAAGATGTTAGGAATAGCTTGATTAAAAGAAAGAAAAGAAGGAAAGAAAGAATGAAAGAGAAAACCGTAAGTAAAAAGTTAAGAACATGCATGTTCAAAAGTTTAAAGGTTCAAAGAGAAACCAGGTTGTGTCCAGAGGGAACAACGTTCAAAATGGTGAAAGGTGGGTGACCAGGTCTTTGTTCAAGAGGGACAAGGAAAAGAAATTAGGTACACTAGGGTAAAAGTGTAACCATGTTGTTGTTCAAGAGGAACAAAGAAAGAAATTAGGTACACTAGGGTAAAAGTGTAACCATGTTGTTGTTCAAGAGGAACAAAGAAAGAAATTAGGTACACTAGAGTAAGGTGTAACCAGGTTGTTGTTCAAAAGGAACAAAGAAAGAAAAAATGTATAAATTATGAGAATGGTAGGACGAAACCTTGTGCAACAGGTTCGTGCCAAAATGTGTAATTTAGTCTCTCTTCTGTTACTGGTTTAGCTGTAATACAAGTTAAGTAAAACTTAAGATCCAATCCTAAAAAGGATATGTGAATGTAAAAGCAAGTTAAGAAAAATTTAAGATGTAACAATCCTAAAAAGGATATTTGAATGTAAATGCGAGTCAAGCAAATTTAAGATGTAATCCTAGAAAGGATATTTGCTGTAAAATACAAGGTATAAAATACAAGGATTTAAAATACAAGGTATTAAATTGCAAAGTACGAAAACACAAGATATTTTTGTAAGAAATGTAAACTTATGTCAGATCAACCATGATACAGTTTTACAGATTGTGATTAAAGTTTATTTTATTTTGATTCAAAAGGAATATTGATAAATAGATCCATTCAAGTTTTCAGTGAAATGAGAAACATTACTTTGAATACACATAGAAGTAAAACAGCTATTTTTGTACGAGAAATACTTCGAAAGAATTGAAAAAAAAAAAAAAATACACAGAGAAATATAGAACTTCAAAATGAAAATGTATTGCAATTAAAATTTTGAAATAAATATCAATAGTGAAATCCACTATTTTTGCATTAAATACTTCAGTTGCATACAGGACAAATTTCATTTTTGTGTTTTTAACACAATTTAATGCATTTGAAAAGAATATGTGTTCATCGTGGATAGGACATTTAAGTAATTTTATTTTTGAATGTCAGCATATTTTTTATTTATTAGTTGAAGCTTACATGCTCAATCAGGAGTTATTCAGTTACAAATTATAATTTATCAAAAGGTCAATGCTATATTAAACGATATAGGACTTTATAAATATAGTATACCATCTGTTGTATCAAATCAAGCCATTAAATTATTAAAACCAGTTATTTATTTTCAAGAAAATAAGTTAATGTACGTATTTCGAGTACTTTATTTAATGAATTACGTTTTTATGTTTTTTATTTTCCAATAGTTACGGATAGTAATATTACTATTCAATATATCAAGGCAAATCAAGAAAACATTTTATTAGATAAATTAAAATTAAAATATGCATACTTACCATCAGATAAATTTATATTATGTAAGTAAACATATGATAAAACACGTATTCAACCAAATGTTATAATATATATTTGTAAAGAGAACGCATTAATATATAATTATATACCAGAAAAAGAGTGTATCTACACTTATATTTGAGTTGAATTTTAAATTCTTCCCAGGTTTCATTCTTGCTAATGGTTATACCAGAAATATTACCAGACACGGTGGAGTGGCCATTTTTATAAAGGATCACCTTAGTTTTAAACCAATGGAAAATGTAAATAAACTTTCAGTCTCTAAAATTTGTGAAGCCTCTGCTATAACCATCATGGAGTTTAATGTAATAATTATTGTTATTTATAGATCACCTGATTATGATAATTTTAATTTGTTTTTAGATGTATTGCAAAACATGATTATATCTATTTTTACTTTTATGGGCAAATATTCTATAATTTTATGTGGAGATTTTAATGTAAATTTACTTGACAGTTGCTCTAGTCTTAACAAGTTAATTTTATGTAATCTGGTTCACAGTTTCGGACTTAGGTTCATTGTAAATGAAGTCACAAGACCTGGGCGAATTAATTCTGGCACATGCATAGATAATATAGCTACATCCATACATCAGGATAGACTGGTTGTCAATGTCCTTCCTACTGTCGGATCTGATCATGATGGTATTATCTTAAAAGCTACATTGTCAAATTTGTCCACTACAGTTAATGACAGGAAATATGTCTTTAGCTCTCTTTGCAGGCCTGTAACAGATTGGGGGAAAGTATTCTTCTGTTTTTTAATTTCTAAAATCAGTTGGTTACCTATGTATACACTCGCGTGTGTTAATGAAATGATACATGCATTTTTAATTGCTTTTGTGGATGCTTTGGATAGGGCTTTGCCTATGAAAGAGTTTCATAATAAAGTAAATTCGCATACCGGATGGTTCAACAACAATTTGAGTATGCTTAAACAGCAGTGTATGGTGTTATTTCATGACTACAAAGAATGTGGTGATCCCTATCTAAAGGCAAGATATTTGGAACTGAAAAGGCATTACTTAAGTGAAGTAAAATTAGCTAAATTTAATTTTAACTCTAAGTTTATTTCTCAAGCCAGCAACAAATCTAAAGCCATATGGACTGTTATAAATAATTCCTCCAATGCTAATATTGCTTCACCTGAGTATATTCCTAATCTTTCAGCTGATAATTTTAACAATTTCTTTATTGACAAAGTTAATGATGTAATCAATTCAATCAATTGTGCTCGCAATAACTTCACTGCTCACTTGGGCTCGACACAGTGTAGAAGCAAACCAGGCTTTCATTTTGATCAAACCAGTGTTGAAAGTGTCTATGATAAAATATTATCTATCAGTAATAGTAGCAGCTTAGATGTGTATGGTGTTAATTCTTTGTTCTTAAAGTCTGCTGCCTCCTACATTTGCGAACCGTTATCTTTTCTATTCAATGCAAGTATTAATCAATCTGTATTTCCCAACCTATTGAAAATTGCTAAAGTTGTTCCCATTTTCAAAAAAGGCAACAAGTCTGACATGAATAACTATAGACCAGTTGCCATTGTGCCCGTTATTGCAAAGGTTTTTGAATCTTTACTTAATGATCAAATTGTGAGCTATTTTGAAAAATACAACATTTTTTCTAACTGTCAATTTGGGTTTAGGAAAAAGCGTAGCACTGTTGATGCTGTGACGGCCCTCGTCGGTGAATGTCTGAACGGCCTTAATAATAGACTTTCTGTTGACTGTAAATTTTATGATTTGACCAAGGCTTTCGACACCGTCTCACACAGTATTTTAGTTAGTAAGCTTAAGTTTTATGGTTTCGAAGATTCAGCAGCCAATTTGATAAATTCTTATTTAACATGTAGACTTCAGAGTGTTGTTTACAATGGTTTGACTTCTACGTTTAAACTTGTATATCATGGTGTCCCTCAAGGATCCGTCCTGGGACCAACTTTGTTTATCATATATATTAATGATTTACCAATTAATGTTGGCAACTCTGTACAACCTCTGTTATTTGCTGATGATGTGGCAGTGAACGCGATAGGTGGGAATATCCAAGAGTCTTTGCGACTGCTGAATGCGGGTGATAACATTATAAAAAACTGGTGTTCTGCTAATTTCTTAAGGGTCAATGAAACTAAAGTTGCAGATCTTAAATTCACTTTTAACCGAAATAATGATCATTTTTATGATAATGTAAAATTTTTAGGTGTCATAATAGAGTCTGGCTTGGGTTGGGGTCTACATATAGATATGATATCTAATAGATTAGCTAAAGGTATTTTTATGTTACGCAGCCTTCAATCGAGAGTAGATCTAAGAGTTCTAATGTCAATCTATTATGCATTTATACATTCTCACCTCTCTTATGGAACCATATTATGGGGCAATCATAGCTCAGCGTTTAATCTTTTTAAACTTCAAAAGAAAGCTTTACGTATTATATGCAGAACTCATTTGAGGACACATTGTAAACCGCTTTTCATTTCAAATAGAATTTTATCCCTACCTTGCATCTACATCTTACAATGTCTTTTATATGTCAAAAAAAACACAAACTCATTTGAGGTTGTTGTTGACTTTCATGAGCACAACACCAGGTACTGTGATCGGATTAGAACAATGAGATGTAATTATTTTACTTATCAAAAGAGTTTTATATATATGTCTGTCAAATTGTTTAATGCATTACCAAGGTCAACAAGAAATCTTGACTTAGTATCCTTCAAATCCTATATCAAGAATCTTTTAATCATGAATTGTTTCTATGACCTTGATGAATATTTTAACTTTGTCAAGCTTTTGTAAGGTGTGTTTTGATAAAATTGACAATGTCATACATGTATATTCATGATCGACAACAATAAATTATTATTATTATTATTATTATTATACATCTTTTTACGCAAAAGTACCAGAGATATATGTTTTAAGACAATAAAATATTTTCCTACAAGTAATACTTTATGGAATCCATTATTTAGTAGCTTTCATTGTTATGTGCTAAATGTTCTACACATGCTATTTGACATATAAGCTATATGTGCTACATTATTATGTGCCATATGTGAAATATAGACTATATGTAATATTTAAAGATGAAATTTCAACAGGAATATGTATGAATAAAAGTATGTTTAAAAGTTAAAGAAAAGAGGTAAAATAATGTTATTAAAGAATTGTAAAGATGTAAAGATTTCAGGAATAATTTTAAGAGAAAAATTATAATAACTTTCACCACGATGTAATTCCAAATTACTTTATTAAAAACGCAATGTTGTATGGATTTACCTACACAGGAACTAATGGTTCGTAAATCAATTGAATTACCATTTTTAACATTTTATTTATTTAAAAGATTTGAAATATGCAGGTTATCGCATGGATGAATTAATCATGCTTATGAAAGGAGAACAAGAGAAATTAAAAGAAAAGAAAATGATAGATTTTATTTTGATTTTATATGGTTATAATTTTATTGTATTGTTATAGTAACAAATGCAGATCATGCATTAACAATTTTTCATGCAATGCAACTTAATTTATGTATGAATGATTTTGAAAAAAAAAAGTGATCAGAACCAAATTAATAAAAATGAGTAAGAATTGTCATTACATGTAAAGAGGATGATGAAATAGAATGTCAACTATTTCACCTTCTTCTAAAATAAAAATAAATGTAAATGTAGAAAATATTTCTGTAAAGAGAGAGGGAGAAGGAAACACTTTCAGTGATACAGTTTTAACTACCAAACGACAATTTCATTGGTTAGAAGTAAATATTTAAAAAGATTCGAGGTAAGATAACCTCAAACTTTTTTATTTTAAGGGGGAAAGTGTCGTGTAACAGTGTTATATAAAAGTATAATATAGAGACACTTTTGTAATACATTTATTTTAAGAAATTTTAAGTAATATTTTGTGACGATTGAATGTTAAAGTTAATGTAAGAGTGCCAGTTTTGCACGCATTGATAAGTATGCGAGTAGCTTCCAAGTGTCTCATATGACCAGGAAAGCGGATGCAATATCATGCAGAATATCACATTACAGCAGATCCGATTTATCAGTTATTTTAGGAATGTCATTTTTAAGACAATAATACCAATTATACAAGCAGTTTTATTGCTGATATGAAGGTTAATCTTCTCCCATTTCTCTAACAAAGTAGGAAATACTATGTCATCAATGACGTATTATTTTGTATAAAAACTCTGGATTTCTGTTATTCAGGGGGCACAATGTAACTTGAACGTCGACAGTTGACTACTGTCAAATCTTCATTACTGTATACTTATATTGGAATAAACTATAGAAATACTGTTATTCATCACGTCAATACTTCGTATTTAGAAGTAATTAATTATTCTCATCTAGACTTCAGTGCTTCAGATAAACAACTAGACTACATCTACAAGAAAGGCTGATATTCAGGAGCTTAGCTTTTCTCAAGGGGAAAGCCGAATTCACAGAAGAAATAAATATTTGACGTAGAAGAAATTAATATTAGCGGTATCGTACTATCGCTACCAGTACGATTACACGTCACTCCTTCAGAATATCGTAGCCAGCCATGCTCTGCCATAAGCGACCGTGCCCCTCCGAGCCGCGGGGAACAAAAGAGAAACGATAGGTGCAAGGGTAAAATTTCCCGTCGCAGAGAAGATTCAATGTGAGACATAATAGACCCTACGCTATTCAGTATATTGGTCCTAAGCTAATACAATGTTCCTAACCTAACATAACCTGTCACTGACCTAGAATTTATCCGTCACTACTTCTAGAAGCCTTATTATCCTTCCACGCCTTTCGTAAAACATCGTTACATGGCACAAACCCCATGCTATGCAGAATACTGCTGCTAAACTTACACGACTGTTCCCAACCTAAAATAACCTGTCACGGACCTAGAATTCTTAATGCAGAAGCTTTATTACCCTTCCACATCTTTCATAAATCATCGCTACAACACTCGTTTATCTGCCGAATTCAATCGGAATGTAATCATGTTCGTAATATTGGCGACATTGTAGACTTGGTCCCACTCGGTACGGCCCGGTTATGACGGCGGTCACCTTATTCTCAAGTTTAGGCTATATTCTACAGGTTGTGAACAATAATTTTAAGTTTGATATTTTAATGACTAATGACGTTCCATAAAATGACAGAGATTATTATAAAATATTGAAACAGTTTGTAATTTTCTTATTTGGTAAGGGAATGTTTGGGGTTCCATGTGTCCTTAGGAATAACAGAAAAATGTAATGTTAGGTTTCCTCTTCAAAATCCTGACTTGTTAAAGAAATGGTTATCGGCTGTAAGACGTGAGAAATTTAACCCAACAGACTCAGCTCAGGTCGTTTCTGGAAGTCTTAATGGCAACAGGCTTCTTAAACCAGATGCAGTTCCTTCTGTGTTTAATTTTCCTCCTCATCTTACAAATGTAACCATGGTTATACTTTCAGTAATAGGCCTTTTAAAATGCTATTATATGTATATTTAAAGATAGCAAACAACCGGAAATTTATAGCATATGTTTGCTGGTATAGCCTAATACACACTGCCAAATCTAAATGCATACTCAACATTTTTAGAATACAATCTAAAGGCCTACCAATATTCAGGATTATTATTTTTAGTTAATATATTAATATATTATTTCAGTCTGAACATGAAAATAGTCCGACATCACCTCTCTAAATCAATTCTATTTAGGCCTATGAACCAGTAAGTGAGCATTAGATTGTATGGTTTTTCTTTCATTTAATTTCTTTACATTTTATTTTATTATAATTGCATTCATTCCCTTAATCACAACATATTTCACGAGCCCGAAGGGCTATGTCCAAAGATCTCTATGTAATTTACATTATTCACAAAAATGACTGACAAACTACTGGGAATGTAAAGATAGGCCTATGATCTCGTTATTGCGTCCACATGTGACAAATATAGGTACTTATGCTTAGTTCTTACATTTATTTCTAACCATATTACTTTCAACTCATATTTAATTAATTTTTTCATTATTTATGAGATTAAATACTGGTTGGTGTATGTTAGATGATGCTGAAGAGAAAAGAATTATCCCTCGCTTTTTTCTAACATTCGCCCTGTGCTTATTTCTCTTTTATTTCCAATCCACTTGTTATTTTTAACTCTACTGTATGAATGTATTCTCTATATATGCTGAATTAAAATTGATATCTGACTTCTACATATTTAAAATCAGTGTTACAGAAAATATACAGCCTTCTAGATACTTACTAATCCTATCTCCTGAGTTAACATGATGAGTTTTTATGAAAATAAATGTTTTTTCTGCTTATAGACAGAAGAGTAGAACTAAAACTAAAATTCCGAACTAGAACCCCGAAGTTTATATATGAAATTCTAATTCACATAAAAACACATATTTCTGTAATAATTTTATGTAAATACATATTTTTAAAAAATTCCTTATTAATACATCTATTGTTATATTTTCCTTGTTCTGATTCTTAAAATTCCGTTTAAAAATTGTATACGAGGACGTATATTAATGAAAACTCAATGTGAATGTACTTCTTAACATGAATTCGTTTCATTCGAACTCCTGCATCACTGCATGTGACCTAATCGGTGGAGAACAAATACGTGTGTGATTTCCTGTGTCACATGCAAGTCTGACCCGCAGTCTCTCGCATCGCATTGCTTTAATGACTAGTAGTGAGACAGTTTTTTAGACTTTACAAAGTGATAAAATGGATAAAATGCCGAAAGTTAAGTGCAGTGTTTGTTCTCGTTTACAGACAAACGTTTACAAGTGTCGGGAAAATTCTATTGTCAAAAATGTGGGAAATCTGTAAATGCAGATCAGCGATCTCAAGTCATGCAGCATTTAGCTGGTAGTAAACACAAAATGGCCGCTTCACGTTCAGCACCTAGACAAGTTCTCCTAGATGAAACAGGTTATTCTTCACATAAGTTACTCAGTTTGCAAAAAGTTCTGAATATGACCGACCGACTGCGTGAAAAAAGAACATCGGCCAGACATGGAGATTCGTGTATTGACAGCAGTTCCCAGTGCCATTTTAGGTTAATTTTGTTCCTATTTCTTCACGATTTTACCTATGTTTAGGACCTTGTAACAAATAAATGGTGCTTATAAATGTAATCTATAGGTTTTAAAGGATGATATAACATCGTTTTCCGTGCTTTTAAAATGAAAATATCACTAATAGTAGAGAGCTGGACCATCCCCTTTAGAAGTTTTATAAAGAGCAGGTTAACTGCCAATCCATTCTATTCAATTAGTGAGTACTTTGAGTATAACTTTGTGATTGACTGATATAGCATATTTACTCTCTAATTTTACTTAATTGTAATCTTTCATCTTCATTAGACCAAGCCTATTGATACAATGTATTGGAATGGCTGAATAAATTTATTATTATGTGAAAAATAAATATGCAAATTCTCATGTACACGCCATTAACCACTTTTTAGATATTTAGGTCCAATGCAGTCTCACTTGCCTCCTTCACCCTATGTACACGCAGATGAGTTTTGAGGCGACTTCTTTGAGAAAATGTTTTGTTAGAAACACCACACTTGAAAGGTTTTTCCCCTGTATGTGTAACCAGATGAGTTTTGACATAACTTCTTTGGGAAAATGTTTTGTTACAGACATCACACTGGAAAGCTTTTTCTCCTGTATGTGTAAATATATGAGCATTCAGACGATCTCTACGAGAAAAAGTTTTCTTACAAACATCACACTGCAAAGCTTTTTCTCCTGTATGTGTAAACATATGAACTTTGAGATTATCACTACGAGAAAAAGTTTTCTTACAAACTTCACACTGGATAGGTCTTTCCCCTGTATGTGTAAGCAGATGAGGTTTGAGAAAACGTCTTTGGGAAAATGTTTTGTCACAGACATCACACTTGAAACACTTTTCCCCTGTATGTGTAACCAGATGAGTTTTGAGATTAAATCTTAGAGAAAACGATTTGTTACAGACATCACACCTGAAAGCTCTTTCCCCTGTATGTGTAAGCAGATGAGTTCTGAGACTACATCTTTGAGAAAATGCTTTGCTACAGACATCACACTGGAAAGCTTTTTCCCCTGTATGTGTAAGCAGATGAGTTCTGAGACTACATCTTTGAGAAAATGCTTTGCTACAGACATCACACTTAAAAGCTCTTTCCCCTGTATGTGTAAGCAGATGAGTTTTGAGATAACTTCTTTGGGAAAATGTTTTGTCACAGACATCACACTTGAAACACTTTTCCCCTGTATGTGTAACCAGATGAGTTTTGAGATTAAATCTTAGAGAAAACGATTTGTTACAGACATCACACCTGAAAGCTCTTTCCCCTGTATGTGTAAGCAGATGAGTTCTGAGACTACATCTTTGAGAAAATGCTTTGCTACAGACATCACACTTAAAAGCTCTTTCCCCTGTATGTGTAAGCAGATGAGTATTGAGGTGACTTCTTAGAGAAAATGTTTTGGTACAGACATCACACTTGAAAGTTTTTTCTCCTGTATGTGTAAGCAGATGAGTTTTGAGACTACTTCTATGAGAAAATGTTTTGTCACAGACATCACACTTGAAACACTTTTCCCCTGTATGTGTAAGCAGATGAGTTTTGAGATTACTTCTTTGAGAAAATGTTTTGGTACAGATATCACACTTGAAAGTTTTTTCTCCTGTATGTGTAAGCAGATGAGTTTTGAGATTACTTCTTTGAGAAAATGTTTTGTCACAGACATCACACTTGAAACACTTTTCCCCTGTATGTGTAAGCAGATGAGTTTTGAGATTACTTCTTTGAGAAAATGTTTTGTCACAGACATCACACTTGAAACTCTTTTCCTTTGTATGTGTAAGCAGATGAGTTTTGAGATTACTTCTTTGAGAAAATGTTTTGGTACAGATATCACACTTGAAAGGTCTTTCCCCTGTATGTGTAACCAGATGAGTTTTGAGATAACTTCTTTGGGAAAATATTTTGTTACAGATATCACAAGAGATTTTCTCTGATGTACGAGTATGATGAAGACTCCTTTTGGAATTCGTTTTTGTAAGAGAATCATATGACTGGATCTGATTTACATTAAGCACATTCTGATTTTCATATTCTCTTTCATTGGAAGGTAGGGAATTATTTTGGTCGGAAAGCAATATCTCCAAACCTTGAACTGCATTGGAGAATGGAGACTCATTGGGTTCACACAAGTCTAAATTCTCAATTTTGTGTGGAAACGTTTTTACCAAATCGAAAGTCACAGGCCCACTTTTATGGTGTTCAATATTTCCTTTAACAAACTTATCAGAAATTTCGCCGCATGATGTCGATGGCTGTAACTTTGGAACTGTTGCAACGTTTGGATCTATAACCTCGCTTTTAATTTGGTGTGTCGCTACTAAATTGAAGGTTATGGGTATATCCTCACACTTAACAGTATGTTCGTATTTTACACATTGCGACTGGAAGTCTTCTTGTTTTATTTCTGTTTCGCCATATTGTAATGTTGCCTCAGTCTCCATTATGTGAAGTGTTTGTTTACTTACATACAAGACGGAACCATGACTTACTTTAAAACCACGCAGATCAATAGTAACTACTTAATTGCAGGTGACACATTCCATATCTGTACAAAGATTAATTTTTGGAATTTAAAACTATATTCCAAACAGCAGTTGTGACGGGAGTGTTAGTCTGTCCGAAGCATTGAGCCGAAATAATTTTCCAACATTCTGCTTCGTTATGAGTATCTCGTAGACTGTGACCAGTGTTCAATGCATTCTAAACACGTCTTGTTTTATAGAAGCTCAAGTGCACTTAGGCCGGTATTCCACTATCCAAGTTATTTGATCAAATCGTCTAGGAAAAAGAAAATGGCCGCCCGTTGCTTCAAGGAAACCGTATTGGACGAGCATTTGGCTGCGTTCGGGGAGCTCGCTTTCAGCGCTAAAAGCGTGCTTTGGCAACGCCACCTTGGAACAAGGCCGCAACACGGAACGAGTGACGTCACAGCAGGGGTCCGACTACTCCGCGATATCCTCCAAGTTCGTACGGAAATATTTAATCAGCGGATGATTTATTTTACCAGTATTTTTGCATGTTGAATATAAATGAAGCACTTTTGTATATTTAGGCATATGCATGGCAATTTTCGTTTTCATTTTAAGGAACTAAAGAAACCTGTCCTGTTGCCGTGTTATAAAATATTCTGCAAGTTTCCTCCTCGTGACATCAAAGTAAAACATTTTCAGTTATTTACAATTTTACTTTTGCCATTTCGTTTATGCTATTGGAATTTTTTTCATGTTTCTAACTATATTTTCGGATTTCCGCCAGATTGAAAATAAAAATAAAGGAAAATAACACTCTGTACATTGCATAACATATGAAATCTTAAAGCCTAATTACAAATATATTTAGTACACTTTATTTGCCTTGAAATACATAAAAGACTCAAGGAAAGGGAACATCACATCATTTAAAAAAATAACACAACATTAATGTCATTACTCTTTAATACAAAGTTGTCAGGTGTGCTTACAAATACATTTAGTAAAATTATAACTTGATAAACTAAAAAAACCTGTCCTGTTGCCGTGATATAAAATATTCTGCAAGTTTTATCCTCATAACATCAAAGTAAAACATTTTCAGTATTTAGGCCTACAATTTTACTTTTGCAATTTCTTTTAAGCTATTAGAATTTTTAGCATATTTCTAACTATATTTTCGGATTTCCGACAAAATGAAAATAAAAATAAAGGAAAACAACACTACAGTACATTGCACAATATATAAAAGCTTACAGCCTAATTAAAAATATATTTTGTACACTTTTTTTTGCCTTGAAGTATATAAAAGACAAGGAAAGACAAGGAAAGGGAACATCACATGATATAAAAATATAACACAACATTAATGTCATTATTCTTTAATACAAAGATGTCAGGTGTGCTTAGAAATACGGTACATTTAGTAAAATTTATATAGTAAATTTATAAGTTTAAATTATCATATTACCATAAAAACTGCCTGTGGAGAAGAGATAGGAAAAAATGATCTGAATAATGCAATGAGGTCCATAGAATGCCTGATACGGAAAGCTACAGTAACGAAGATACTAGGGTCCCGAAGAGCAAAATCATGGTTCGACTCAGCTTGTTATAATAAGAGAAAAGCAGTAATAAACAACTTACATAAAGCACATGTCTCCCGAAGGGAAGAGGATCTGTCGCTATAGGCCTACAGTCAATCAAGAAGGGAATACAAAGCCCTCCTGATAAATAAAAAGGAAGACTACATGGAAACACAAGCAGCAAAGATAATAGAGGAAGCAGAGAGAGACCCTTTCAAAACACAAAGGCCCTGAAAGCCAATATGCCCACATACAATACAAATGGAGACATGGGTAGACCACCGTATGAATGACCTACAATGTTTCCCCCTTTATAATCCAATTGTGGTTTCAAATGAATTTCATCCATCAGAACAACAATAATCTTATCGTCACCATTTAGTAATGTCATTTTTTAGCAAGATACTTCAGCAAATGTTCTGGGATCTGCTCCAGTATAGGTGTAGTTGAAAGTTTACTACATAACCTTGATATAGTCATAGGACAAGGCATAGCGATGAGACCTCTGGGGTGATATGGAGTGCACAAGTGACCAGAATACTAATGTGTCCCAACTATATCTTGCCTTCGATTTTTTACAGTTTATGAGAGAAACCTGTTCTTTCAAAAATTGGATTGCATCCTGATTATCTGGCAATTTTAAAGCTAAACCGCTTAGAATATCAGGCACAAAAACAATGTTGTCTTCAATGCTTGTGCTTTCCACATTCATGAATTTTAAATAAACATTATTTAAAAGACAACATAAATCAGATGTGGTCAGTGGCGTAGGAAGGGGGGTGCGGGGGGTGCGGACCGCCCCGGGTACCATCACCCGGGGGGTGACAAAGTAAAAATATGTCTTTGTAAGTAAAAAATCGCTTAAGGGAATTTAAAGAAAATAATAATATTACTTAAAACAATTAAATAAACTTAACAACTTTCTACAAGTCAACATGCGTATTGAAACTTCTTTTAATTTTAAATGCAGTCAACAAAGGTAATAAAACGCGGCTAAACTGGCCACTATGTTAATAGGAACAATAATATTATGGTTAGGGGGAGGGGTGTTTATTTCTGCCGATGCTTGTCTCTGCAGTTTTATTAATTTAAATTAGACTTCAACAAATGGTGATATTTTATATCACTCAAGCCGCAACCAATTCTACCCGCTGCGGCAGTCATGACTTTGACGAAAATAAACTTCGAATGTGAGTTGACTCCCAAGTCTCCGGCAATCTAGATTTTGAACTGGTATGTGCGCATATTTAAGAATAGACGATTAATAATACAGTTCCGTAAAATAGTTACAGTACTTGTTTGTGAAATTTATTAGGATCAACCTATACAAAAATCTGATGTATAATTCACATAACTGCCCAAATAAAAGTTAGCCTCCCCTTAAAAGGTAAGAGAAAGTCGTCGCCAATCTTCGTGTCCCATCCCCAAAAGTACATAACACAAATTTAAAAAAATTGTTTTCGTACGATTTTCCGTTGCAAGGGGCCGTATTGCAAAGAGCGCGTATTGAGAGTGCGTGGCTTATAACTACCCTTCAGAGAATTATCTCGAAAAAGTGTTTCAAATAAAAGTTTTAGCTCGTAGTATAAGCAACCCACGGGCAAAATTTAAAGAAAAACATTTGAGCCGTTTTCGAGAAAACTTTCTTTATGTAAAAATAAGGAAAACTCGTCTCCAATCTTCGGTTCACATTTTGAAAGGTACCTGACATAAATACAAAATTTTCTCCTTTTATCAAAATTCATCTTTCCAAAATTCAAGATTTCGCTTGGAAAACAAAATATGAAAGTATAAAAAAATCACTCCAAAAATAAAACTTTATACAATTTCGGGAGTGTATTTTGGCTTAGAAATGTGTGAAACAAAAGATGTCAGCTTTATTAATGGAATCACCCACAATTCGTGAATCTGTCGCTCACGAAAACAATGTATAATATTATTATTATTAATAATAATAGCATTTATTGTCGTTTAACAGTACATTGTACAATGTACAGCATAATGTGCTTGATATGTATGTCTCCTTAATCCTAAAAAAATTGCCTGAATTAGGTTAACTATGTCTTATATGCACCATTGGTAGCACTAGTTACAACATGGTAACTCGAATCGCTTTATGGATGATTTCGGAGCTTAGTTTTGTTTTTTATATAACAAAGTAATTATTACTAATTTTGTATAATCCGTTGAGTTTACGAGTTACATCAAATAAATTCGTTGCAGCTGCATCTATCGATAAACTCTTAAACTCTCGTGGGATTACCTTTGACTATCCAAAAAATAACACTTGGAACTGTTCCATCTTTTCATAATTTAAATTGGGGGGGTGACAAGAAATTTTCCGCACCGGGTACCACCTAAGCTTGCTACGCCACTGGATGTGGTACTTACAGTGGTTGGCATTGTAACATTTTGTATCCGACTGATCTGTATGTCATTTACATGCACTGACAGGCTGAGTTTGTCATCGATTATAGCATGACAAAGAACTTTAGGATATGGCACATATAAAACACAGGGACATGTCTTTCTTCACCACTATCCATTCCTTCTTCAGGTCACAATCACTGATTATGTTATACAATTCATCAAGTGAACTAATTGAAGATTTCTTCATATGATTTTCCTGGTTCAATACAAGATCAGTAAACTATACAGGTTGCGTATTCCGGGATAGGCCAATCGCAGCACTTGAGTGCGTGACGTCACCAGATTCCAAATCTCGCAATTCCCAGTTTTTGCTCAGTCTAGAAAATCTTACATCGCGTGATTAAACTCGTAACCTTTAATCAACCCTTGGTCGGATTCCTGTGAAATTTGTACAGAAATAATCTACACACATCAGCCCTAGTGACGGTTAAAACAGAGCCTTAAAAAAGCGGACACAAATGTTTTTATTTCATTTTATAAACATCACCCGTTTCACAAAATTCATGGAGGGAGAAGCAAATTTCACTATGCGACAATTTTTTGTATTTTTGTGTCCCGAAAAAACTTCAAGCGAGAAAGTTTTAGTGAAATAATTGAATTTTAATACAAATGAAGTTCCAGCCCTATACCTCGAATGGTTTACGAGTAATTGAGTGGTAATTATTCCGGGCGCTTCAGTTGTGACGACCGTGAAATGTTCAGGAAGAAGCATTTTTGACTATGCGACAATTTTTTGTATTTCTGTGACCAGAAAATGATTCGAGCATGTAAGCTTTACGGAAATATTTGAATTTTATTATACATCAAGTACCACGTTTATATCTTGAATGGTTTACGAGTACTCTAGGCGCTAAAGCTATGGAAACGGAACAGAGGTCTTTTTGTTCTATAAAATAGACCTACTAGCAATTACGTAAAAATCCTTAAATATTTTAGTCGTGGACTCAATAATAAAGGATATTAACTGGCTACTTGTACCCATACTGAAAGATTGACCCTTTGAAACTAAATTATTTTGGAAGACTTCAATAGACGCCGTCCGTGATGCCTAAATACTTATAATTAATTATTTTTAATAAATCATTAAATTATAAATGAGTGACGACATGAATACCTATAACAATATAAGTGAATAATAGTAGCAAAAAAATTAATAAAATATAATTTAGCCTGGTTAAATCCATGGGCCCTTTACTCCGTGATCTACCGAAAGCTGTGAATATTAATCTTCAATAATTAATTCTTCAATCTTCAGCTGTGAATATTAATCTTCAATCTCCTTCAGAAGAAACGCCAAATGTTGCCTTGCTGCAGACTAATTTCCATTCCTCAATAAAAAAAAATCCCTTTAGGCAGGCCTACAGGCGGAGGTAGATTTCGAAGTGCTTTTGATTTAATTTATTGTCGCTGCATAGCACTCTTCTTCTTCAGCCTTGGCATGGCAAACCTGCAGTAATAAGAACTGAATTCGGTAAAGAGGAAGAGCCGACAATCATTTGTTTTGACAACAAGAATAGGATATAATATTCTGGGAGGCCGTGCGCAAGATCAGCAATGAATAAAATTAGCAAAGCCGCTAAACTAGACAAAATTATGATATTATAATAATTCTTTTAAGTTTTATTATTTTCAAACATGAAACGTAAAGATATGAAAGAATTTTTCGAAAATCATGACATGGTAGGCCTATCCATTGCAATAGGTAGGTTTTTCTTCGAAATCTACCTAAAAAATACGCTTTCCAGTGCAGTTAAAGAATTTATTAATGTTCAATAATTATATTCTTCGGAGGTACCTTTTTATATAGTCATCCCGACATAGCTGCGCATATAAAGGCAAACAAAGTTCTGTAGTCCTAAAAGCCCATGTAAATAGGCCTATGATTAATAACAATTACAATAATAATACTATTATTTACCTTTTTCTCTTAGTTTTTTCCCTTGGTAAATTCAGCAGTTCAGCTTTGAAATCCCTTTCGTAATCCTGCTCCATGAAGTGCATGATGTATCATGATTCCAAGAATCATTTCTTCGGCAAGCAACAATCCATTGCTTGCGAACATCTTTGATTTTTGGAAAGCGTGGAACGAAATGTTACAGACAAGCTTCTTGCAACCTGAGAAATTACTGTTACACACTGCCACAGCACATCTCTGGCCCGTCATAATGGTTTAGTTATTTGCACATTCTAAAGCACTTTCTAATAAGTACTATTAAAAACAATATGTATTGGTAATCTCTATCCTAAAAGACTACGGTCAAGCGGCCGAGATCAGTAGGTACAAAAGCCTTGTCACCGGCACCGTGCTCTCTACTGTCCTGCTCGAAGGGCCCGGAATAATTACCACTCAATTACTCGTAAACCATTCCAGATATGGGGCTGGAACTTCATTTGTATTAAAATTCAATTATTTCACTAAAACTTTCTCGCTTGAAGTTTTTTCGGGACACAAAAATACAAAAAGTTGTCGCATAGTGAAATCTGCTTCTCCCTCCATGAATTTTGTGTAACGGGTGATGTTTATAAAATGAAATAAAAACATTTGTGTCCGCTTGTTTAAGGCTCTGTTTTAACCATCAGTAGGGCTGATGTGTGTAGATTATTTCTGTCTAAATTTCAGAGGAATCCGACAAAGGGTTAATTAAATGTTACGAGTTTAATCACGCGGTGTAAGATTTTCTAGACTGAGTAAAAACTGGGAATTGCGAGATTTGGAATCTGGTGACGTCACACACTCGCCTGCTCGCCGCAACCCCCTGTTCCATAAACTCGCCGGAATACGCTACCTCTGTAGTTTACAAGCCTTGGGTTCAATATACTTTCTGCTACAGCTGCATTCAGGAAAGCATTCTCCAATCGTTGTCTACGATCCTCTGGGTCTTCTCTGGATGTTGATGGAGTCGACAAGTAAGTAGGGCATCCAGGCAAGATAGAAGGTACTGCGCCTGATGAAAAAAAAAAAGATTAAGCATAGGCCTACATAACCTTGTAGTAGACAATGTATCAAAAACAGGTTCTGGTAAAAACTTAAGAATTCTGAATTTGTGTTTTATCCTTAACAGAAGCTTTAGGCAGAAAAATGGCAATGAAGTCCTAAGACTTAACAAGAGCGAGGAGTAGATAATGAACCTTTTAACACAATTGTATTTGGGAATTAGGCCCTACTAGGGGACTAGGGTGAGACCGATTCTACTCTTATTCCTAGGCTTCTTGGTAATCTGAACAGGATAGCTGAAAAAAAAGGAACCAACCTTTTCTCAAGCGTGGCCGATCCAATGGTGCAGTTAATAACGTTCCAGTTTTTGGGTCGTATACTGATGTAGTCCTTTCAATATCACATGGATTGAAACGTAATTCACACACCTGAAAAGAATCGAGAAGTGCCGGTAATAGGCCTATGGAACAATTCTAGGTTATGTTACATACCTAAAGTAAATAGCCTACGGTAGTTCCCAGTTAATATTAAATGCAGTTTTAAAATAATCTGAAAATATGCCTATTTTGAGGATACATCAAAGCCTAAATAGGCTTATTCAAGTACAAAATGCACAATCTGCATCTAAATGTGGTAAATATTAAAAACACTTCAAATGTTCAACTCACCACAGAATTGGGACGTGGATTCAATTCCTTCACAAGCTGCCGTGCAATACTTCTTCATATATTTTATGTATATATGTAAATATATACTTATTAAGAATGCATAGGAATCGACCAACTTAATTTTTAGATAATTCTTTTATCTCCGAATGCAATTAAAACTCTTCACCACAGGAGCTTACACATACAACAGTACGCCATAATAGGACCCCTAGCCGTGACGTCACTGCTTTTCTGGTCATGCGTGTTGCGGCCTTGTTCCAAGGTGGCGTTGGCTTTGGTCGTTCGGGGAGCTCGCTCACAGTGCTGTGAGCGCGTATGTGACGTCCGGTTTGAAAGCGTTTGACGTCACCGCTCGTGCTAAGAACGCTTTTTCTGGGCTGCGTTCGGGGAGCTCGCTTTCGCGCTGTGAGTACGAAACGCTCAGAGTGCCGTTCGGGGAGACTATTAGCATCTCGCGCTACGAAGCTACGAAAACAATGGCGGTGAATATGGCAGCAGACGGTCGAAGGAAAGTTTTTTGACCGCTATTGCGCTAATTATAAAAGAAGAGATTGAATATTATCTCGCAAACCCTTCCATCTGGGCAGCTTAAGGAAACGCGAACATTGCATTTTTCTGCCACGGTCCAAACTTTACACGGGATGAGAATAATACCTTCAGCAGACGACCTTAAAATCTTGGCTTATAAAACTTTGCCCATACTCACTAGATGACATAAAACACCCAACTGAAAATCATTAAACAACATGACCAGATTTTACCGTTTCTGTTTTCAGTCTGGACCTTTTAAACCTTTAGACTTCTTAACTTCATAATAAATCCTGCCGGACCTAAAGCTAACGTAAAAAAAGCTTATCCTTTATCTATCTTTGTATTTGTTATTTTTCTTTGTAACATTAATTTGTATGGTATGCATTATTTTATGTATGTATTCTAAGGTATATATTTTATAAATATTAACAATGTTCAATGTACATGTATGTATTACATGTTTTCGTACATGTATGCATTATATTAACAATGTTCATGTATGTTTTGTACAATAAACTAAACTAAACCTGCAGACGACGTTCGGGGACCAATGAAATCGCTAATAGCGTTCGCAGCATCTCGTGCCTCACCTCTCCAGAAAAAGCGTTGTTAGCACGAGCGGTGACGTCAAACGCTTTCAAACCGTGACGTCACATACGCGCTCACAGCACTGTGAGCGAGCTCCCCGAACGACCAAAGCACGCTTTTAGCGCTGAAAGCGAGCTCCCCGAACGCAGCCCACTGGAGAGGTGAGGCACGAGATGCTGCGGACGCTATTAGCGATTTCATTGGTCCCCGAACGTCGTCTGCAGGTTTAGTTTAGTTTATTGTACAAAACATACATGAACATTGTTAATATAATACATACATGTACAAAAACATGTAATACATACATGTGCATTGAACATTGTTAATATTTATAAAATATATACCTTACAATACATACATAACATAATGCATACCATACAAATTAATGTTACAAAGAAAAATAACAAATACAAAAATAGATAAAGGATAAGCTTTTTTTACTTTAACTTTAGGTCCGGCAGGATTTATTATGAAGTTAAGAAGTCTAAAGGTTTAAAAGGTCCAGACTGAAAACAGAAACGGTAAAATCTGGTCATGTTGTTTAATGATTTTCAGTTGTGTGTTTTATGTCATCTAGTGAGTATGGGCAAAGTTTTATAAGCCAAGATTTTAAGGTCGTCTGCTGAAGGTATTATTCTCATCCCGTGTAAAGTTTGGACCGTGGCAGAAAAATGCAATGCTCGCGTTTCCTTAAGCTGCCCAGATGGAAGGGTTTGCGAGATAATATTCAATCTCTTCTTTTATAATTAGCGCAATAGCGGTCAAAAAACTTTCCTTCGACCCTCTGATGCCATATTCACCGCCATTGTTTAAAAGCCCCTTCGTTGCTGTTAGCGTTCGGAGAGCTTCGTAGCGCGAGATGCTAATAGTCTCCCCGAACGGCACTATGAGCGTTTCGTACTCACAGCGCGAAAGCGAGCTCCCCGAACGCAGCCAAAGGCTTTCTGAATGTCGTTATATAGGATGAAAGATTTCCCGGCATTCATAGCATAGGGGTCCAAAATAGCGGCTAAGTGTCGACTGTTTTGAAGAGTAAACGGGGCCAAAATTGTTGGGTTTTCTTCAAGTATGCCTATATATGATTATTCAGCATTTAATCTACATTTAAAAAATGATACAGAGTCCACAATATCCTCAAATAGGTCTGAAGACTTTACGCTTCGTATACGTAAATTGCGAGAAGAAAATGAATCCCTAAAGTTGATCATAAAAACCCTACAAGAGGATGTAAAGGCAATGCAAAACATCAACATACCTCAAGACGAGTGTCCATGTGGTAAAAACAATCCCAATGTAGATTTACAATGTAGATGTACAGCTGTTTCTGATGGTATTCAGTGTGACTCATGTGATGTTTGGTATCACTTTGTTTGTTCTAGGGTATGTGCCGACGATGTTCCTGATGGCGATTGGTTCTGCAAGCTGTGTATGAAGGATAGGGAAATTAATGATTTGAAATATGTTATTGATTTATTACAGGAGGATGTCCGATCTCTGAATGAGAAACTTAATGTAACTTCTTTTTCCAAGGTAGAGTCCTTCTCAGAGGTAGTGCAGAGACCCAAAGGAAGACCGTCAAGCAGCAACGTGTCACCCTTGCAGAAGACTTATAGCCCTGTAGCTACTAATAATCGATTCTCTGTTTTAGATGGCCTAGAGGAAGTGGAATCCCCAGCTGAGCCAACTGTAGCACCCAGGCAAGCCAAGAAGGAGCATAGGCCTAGTAGTAATAATAAGAAAAAGATCCTTGTTCTAGGTAGCAGCCACGCCAGACATATGGGAACTACCCTGCAAGATGCTGTTGGAGAGAACTTCAAAGTTGAATGTATATGTAAGCCTAATGCTGAACTTAGAGATGTGATTTCAGGTACAAAGGAGCTGTCTAAAGGCTTCTCAAAGGACGACCACATAGTGATTGTGGGAGGTGGCGGTAACAGCCTAGACAGAGACCCCAGCTTTGATATCGAGCAGGATCTACGCAGCATCTCCAGCAGCAGCTCTCACACTAATATAAATTTTGTTGAATTGTTTCACAGGTATGATAAGCCGTCGCTTCGAGACAAGGTGAAAGCTGTGAACGACAAGCTGTGGAACTTCTCTGCTAATAATGGTAATATCAATGTTTTGTCTGTTAACAGCATAAGAAGAGAAGAATACACCAGGCATGGACTCCACCTCAACTCTCGAGGGAAGAAGACTCTGGCAAAGCTGATTGCTGAAGAATTTAATTGTAACAGGCCTATTCCTGTCATAGTTGGTGGCTCCTCTCGTTTTTTAGGGAGGTTTTAGATGAAAGGGAACAACAACTTACATACTTGCCTCGAGTAAACATTGGTAATATATACAAGCCTGCAACTAGAACTAGTAAATCATTTGCATTATATCATCAAAATATAAGGGGGCTTGAATGTAAATTTGAAGAATTTAAGTTAGCTTTTCAGGATACAAATAATTCTAACAAGCAGGAAATTCAAGTTATTTGTTTAACGGAACACCACTGTGCAGAAACAGAGCTGGAACAATTAAAAATTGATAATTTTTCATTGTGCTCAAATTTCTTTAGACGTTCCATGAAAGGCGGAGGTGTGAGTATATTCATCAAAAGTAACTTAAATTTTAGTGATATAGACACCAGTTCCTACTGTAAGGAACAGGATTTTGAATGCTGCGCAGCCAGAGTGGAAACGGATAACAGTACATTTGTAATACTGACCATTTACAGAGCACCAACAGGTAATTTCAATTATTTTACAAATCAGTTAGAAAAGGTTCTTAACTATCTGTATAGTAATAATGTAAATATTATACTGTGCGGCGACTTTAATGTAGACTTCTCAATTGATAGTGAAAAAAAGATCAGACTGATATCCCTACTAGGTAGTTATAATTTAGACTCTGTAGTAAACTTTCCAACTAGAATCCAAAACAACTCTCAAACAATAATAGATAATATATTCATAGACATAGAAAAGCACCCTAACTTTAAAATATTACCAATATTAAATGGATTATCGGACCATGATGCACAAATGTTAGTGCTAAACGATAGTAAGGTAAACGCAACTAAAAAACATACCCATATGACTAGAGTAATGAATGATGCTTCAATTTTAAACTTCAAACAAGATCTGAAGAATGAAAACTGGGGATCTATATTTTCCTATGACAAAGTAGACTGTAAATTAAATGAATTCCTAAATATTGTGTTGCGGCATTTTGAAACTAACTTTCCAAAAAAGAAAACTGCTAATTTACCTAATGTAAGGAATAAAACATGGTTAACCACTGGCATTAAAATATCATGTAGAAACAAAAGAGAGCTATATTTAAAATGTAGAACCAGTAACAACCCAGCTCATAAAGAACACTATAAAATGTACTGCAATACACTGAAGAAAGTAATTAAAGAGGCAAAGAGTAGGCATTTCTCACAAATAATTAATAAATCAGACAATAAAATTAAAACTATATGGAATATAATTAAAAACGAAACAGGGAGATCAAAGGGAAACAATGATTGCATGTCACTAACATACCAGAACAAAAAGCTAGATAATGTATCAGATATCACAAATGCTTTTAATAATCACTTTATAAACATTGCAGAGAAATGTATTCCTACAACTAATATTAGCATTAATGCAGCAGACCTACTTAAAACACCTATAGTCCAGAACCATACATTTCAAATCAAATTAACTTCCTCTAGAGAAATTGAAAATATAATCAAGTCACTCAAAAGCAAAAACTCTTCTGGATGGGATGAGATAAGTAATAAGTTGTTAAAAAGCTGCTCATCTGAAATTAGTAAACCTCTTAGTCATATTTGTAATTGTTCGTTAAAAAGTGGAATATTTCCAATAAGACTAAAGCATGCTATTGTTAAGCCCCTCTTTAAGAAAGGTGACAAAAATGTTCCATCAAATTATAGACCTATATCACTCCTAACCTCATTTTCAAAAGTTTTTGAAAAAGTTATGTACAACCGCTTAATACACTATCTTAATTTGAATAACATTCTTACACCATCTCAGTTTGGATTTAGAAGTGGCATGTCCACTGATAATGCTACATTTCAACTCACTACAGAAATATTGGAAGCGTTAGATAAAAAGAAACATGCCCTAGGAATTTTTTGTGACCTAGCTAAGGCGTTTGACTGTATAAATCATGAAATTCTACTTCAAAAACTGAAACACTATAGGTTGGATAATATAACACTAAAGTGGTTCAAATCATACCTGTCTGATAGAACTCAAAAGGTAATAATAAATGGAAATGAATCAAAATTAGGGACTGTTAAAAATGGAGTACCTCAGGGATCGATACTGGGACCTTTGCTCTTTTTAATTTTCATCAATGACTTACCAGATAACTTAAGTGACGAATCAAAGGCATTGCTTTTTGCAGATGATACTAGTGTACTCGTAACAGGAAAGTCACAAGAAGATTTAGCAAGACTAGCTACAAAGACTTTTCACGAATTAAATACTTGGTTTCAAGCTAATAAAATGTCACTTAATATTGATAAGACCCACTTTATTCAATTTAGAACAAAAAATAGATATATCTCAAACATTGTAATCAATTATCAAACACAAATCATAGAGGAAATTAGCAACATAAAATTCTTAGGACTACAAATTGACCAAAATCTTGACTGGAAGAAACACATTGTAATGATAAGTTCTAAGCTAAGTTCAGCATGTTTTGCGCTACGAACTTTGAATGATATATTACAACAGGACGCATTACTCACGGTATATTTTGCATATTTTCACTCTGTTATGAGGTACGGAATCATTTTTTGGGGTAACTCGGCACATAGGGAAAAAATATTTAGATTACAGAAGCGAGCAATAAGAATAATATGTGGAAAGAAAAAACGAGAATCTTGTAAACCGCTGTTTGAAAAATTAAAAGTCCTCACTCTCACCGGAGAGTATATATACTCTGTTATGTGTTACATGGTAGATAATATTGATAAATTTCAAAGTAATCACAGTATACACGGGCGTACTACTAGAAACATGAATGATTTACATAGACCAGCTAACTCATTAAAACTTTGTCAGAAAGGTGCTTATTATTCCGCAATACAAATATACAATAACCTTCCAAAAGAGATTAAATCACTATGTATTAAAAGCAAATGCAAATCTTTCAAAAGAGCTCTGAAGCAATATTTAGTAACTCACACCTTCTACAATATGGATGATTTCTTTTCAGCTTGAGTAAGTGTGACATAACAATTCTTGTATCATGTTTTTTTTTTTTATAACATGCATGTATGTTTTTATCTGACGTGTTCTATATCCTTGAGCCCTGCTCAACACAGGATCTACAGAACGAGACATCTACATCTACATCTACATTATGAAACATACGAAAATGAAATTAGAGAACTAAAGAAAACAATACAAGTATTAAGGGAAGATATAAAACAGCTTCATGAATCAAAAAGAAGGGAAGAAACTTATGACAAAAAATGGCCAGACCTAACCTCAATGTATATGGAACCTGATCGTGACCAATGGCAAGCATGGCAGGAAGTGAACAGGAAATCAAAGAGGGTCAGACATAGTACAGTGGAGATGTAAATGAAGAACAGCCATTTAGTGCAACGACTGTATGCAGGCCCACTAACAAAAGAAAGATTTTAGTTTTAGGTAGCAGCCACGCCAGATATATGGGAACTGCTGTAAAAGATGCTGTTGGAGAGAGTTTTCAAGTTGAGTGTATTTGTAAACCTAATGCTGAACTTAAGGATGTAATTTCCGGTATCAAGGATCTATCTAAAGGTTTCTCTAAGGATGACCATAAGTTTATTGTAATTGTTGGAGGTGGTGGTAATAGTCTAGACAGAGATCCTAACTTTGAAATCGACCAGGACCTACACACCATCTCTAGAAGCAGTGTACATACTAATGTTAGTTTTGTAGAGTTATTTTACAGGTACGACAAGCCCTCGCTTCGATCCAAGGTGAAAGCTGTGAACGACAAGTTAAGGGATTTCTCTAGTAATCATGTAAATTTTAACATTGTATCTGTTAATAGCCTAAGAAGAGAAGAATTCACTCGACATGGACTCCATCTGAACTCCAGAGGGAAGAAGACGCTAGCAAAACTTGTTGCTGAAGAAGTAAAGAGTAATGTATCTAATTGTAGCAGGCCTATTCCTGTTATAGTAGGTGGATCATGTCATTTTTTAGGGGGAATCTAAATCGAAGAAATAAACAACTTTTATGTGTACCTCAAGATAAGAATAATACTTCAGTTAAGCCAAAAACTAGAATTAATACATCATTTACATTAATACATCAAAATATAAGGGGACTTGAAAATAAAATTGAAGAATTCAAATTAGCAATTCAGGATTCAATTAATTCTAATCTACAGGAAATTCAAGTTATTTGTTTGACAGAACACCACTGTGCAGAAAAAGAGCTGGAACAATTAAAAATTGATAATTTTTCTTTATGTTCAAATTTTTGTAGACGTTCCAAAAAATGTGGAGGTGTGAGTATTTTTATCAAAAGAAACTTAGATTTTAATGATATAGACACCAGTTCCTTTTGCAAGGAACAGGATTTCGAATGTTGCTCAGCAAGAGTGGAAACTGACAATGACACGTTTGTAATAATAACAATCTACAGAGCACCATCAGGTAATTACAACTATTTTATCAATCAGTTAGAAAAGGTTCTTAATTCATTATATAATAATAGTATAAATATGATCAGTGGCGGATCGTGGGTGTAGGAACAGGGTGTTGCACTATTGTACGGTAATTATAATTCCTTTATTGCAACCAATGGCCATAGTATGATGAATAGAGCTCTGATGGAATATGTGGCAGGGGAAACAGAAGTACCCCGAGAAAACCTGCCCCGACCCCATTTTGTCCACCACAAATTCCACATGGATCCACCAAGATTCGATCCCGGGTCCCAGCGGTGGAAGGCGAGCAATCTAACCACTCAGTCATGGGGGAGGGGGTGGTTTTACAGGAATTAAATACATAACCTGATAATATATAAATAGTCACTTTGCTCGTTCGGGGCTAAACCTTCAAACTCCCAATAGGGGCTCTGCCTCTCTGTGTGGTTCTAAGAAAAAGTTTTTTTTTTTTTTTTTGTTTTTTTTTTTTTTTTTTTAACTGACACTTTATAGAAGAGATACATTAATTGCATTTAGACTGCCGTAGCCCATAATAACTACTTAGCCATACTAAACCTTAAAAAAATTCTATGGAACGACTTTAATATTTTTCTGGGGTAAACATTTAAAATTTAGAACATTCTGGAATTTTCTCGTCGGTTACACGCTAAAAGCTATAAGTCTGTCAAATTTCAGATTTCTAGCTCATGGGTAAGTGGTTAAACATTAGGTTGGGTTCGTTCCCCGGTACTTAATCGAATTTTTCTGAAGTAGGGAGGTCTGGAAAGGGGTGTACTCAGCCTCCTGATACAAATTGAGGAGATACTTGGTTGAGAAGTAGGATGTCGGATAGTAGGCCTAGTCCCTCTAGGGATGTAGAGCCAAGGAGTTTAGTTTAGTGTCTAATAGATAGATGAAATTAGCAATATAGTGACTGCATTGGCAATTAGCATCTCTGTGAGGGACTTCATAGTTCATAGCTCGCGCCCTAACTTGCTTGCAGACAGCAGCCGACACGACGTACTCTAGCGGTTGTTCGCAGAGTGAAAGCGACAACCAAAACCTTTAAACCCCGGGCGGGTTACCACCAAGTCAAGCCTCTCGCACCCGTTACTAGCCGGCAAGAAGAGGCAGCAAGTCGTGGCTTTTCTAATGCAACAACCCCGCGCATTTAAATGTTTAAATGATTAAACTTGTTAAATATCGCGTGAAGCGTGTTTATAGATAATAAAAACCTACCACAAGGACGATTTCGAAGTAGTTTAATAGTAGGCATATGCAGTACTATAATAAAAAAAATCAAAATATTCTTTACATTAAAAACTGGTCGTTGTGCAACACTGCAACATGATCAGAGGCCGCCACTGAATATGATACTGTGTGGTGATTTTAATGTAGACATGTCAACTGATAGTGAAAATAAGGCAAGACTTCTGTCCTTAGTAGGTAGTTATAATCTAGACTTCATAGTGAACTTCCCAACTAGAATTCAAAACAACTCTCAAACAACAATAGATAATATATTCTTAAATAAAGAAAAAAACTTGAAGTTTGAAGTAATCCCAATAATAAATGGGTTATCAGACCATGATGCTCAGATGGTAATGTTAAACAATACTGAAGCATATCCGACTAGCAAACATACCCTTAGTAATATTATCAGAGTAATGAATGATGTTTCGATTTCAAGTTTCAAACAAGATCTTGCAAATGAAAATTGGGAAACTATATTTACCTATAACACTGTTGATAGTAAATTAAATGAATTTCTAAATATCGTGTTGCGACACTTTGAGGCCAACTTTCCAAAAAAGACAACTACTAAAATACCTAATTTAAATAATAAAGCATGGCTAACCCCTGGTATTAAAATATCATGTGCTAAAAAAAGAGAGCTCTATTTACAATACAGAACCAGTAACAATCAAACTCAGAAAGTGTATTATAAATGATATTGCAATGTGCTTAAAAAGGTTATTAAAGAAGCAAAGAGCAGGTATTTTTCACAAATAATTAATAAATCAAACAACAAAGTTAAAACTATATGGAATATAGTAAAAAATGAAACAAGGAAAGCAAAGGAAAAAAGTGATTGTACGTCATTAATATACAAAAATAAGAAACTAGACAATCTATCAGATATTACAAATGCATTTAATAACCACTTCATAAATATTGCAAAGAATTGTGTTCCCACCAACAATACCAGTGTCAAGGCAATAGACCTTCTGACAAAATCTACAATTTGTAACCATAAATTTGAAATCACACGGACTTCCTCTATAGAAATTGAAAATATAATAAAATTGCTTAAAAGTAAAAGCTCATCTGGATGGGATGACATAAGTAATAAGCTATTAAAAAGTTGCTGTTCGGAACTTAGTAAACCCCTTAGCCATATATTTAACTGTTCACTAGAAACTGGAATATTTCCTGAAAGAATGAAACATGCAATTGTCAAGCCCCTGTTTAAAAAAGGAGAGAAAAATTTACCATCAAATTACAGGCCTATATCGCTCTTAACTTCATTTTCAAAAGTATTCGAAAAAGTTGTATATAACCGCATAGTTTACTATCTTAATTTGAAAAATATTCTTACACCATCACAATTTGGTTTTAGAAGTGGCATGTCTACTGAAAATGCTACATTTAAACTCACCACAGAAATACTGGAAGCGCTAGATAAAAAGAAATATACGTTGGGAATTTTCTGTGACTTAGCTAAAGCATTCGACTGTATAAATCATGAACTATTAATTGAAAAATTGGAACATTATGGAATAAATAATTTAACACTGAATTGGTTCAAATCATACCTGTCTGATAGAACTCAAAATGTCGTAATAAATGGAAACAAATCTAATCTAGGAGTAGTTAGAAGTGGAGTACCACAGGGATCAATACTAGGACCTTTGCTATTTTTAATTTTCATCAATGACTTGCCACATAACTTAAGTGACGAAACAAAGGTATTGCTTTTCGCGGATGACACTAGTGTTTTTGTAACAGGAAAATCCCAGGAACAACTGGCAAGAGTAGCTACAAAGGCTTTTCACGAATTAAATATATGGTTCCAAGCCAATAAAATGACGCTTAATATCGAAAAAACCCACTTTATTCAATTCAGAACAAAACAAAGATGTACCCAAAACCTTGTAATTAATTACCAAACACAAAGCATAGAAGAAATTAGTAATATCAAATTTTTAGGATTACAAATTGATCAACATCTCGACTGGAAGTCACATATTGAAATGATAATTCCAAAACTAAGTTCAGCATGCTTTACCTTAAGAGTCCTGAATCAGGTATTAAAACAGGATGCCTTACGCATGGTGTATTTTGCAAATTTTCACTCGATAATGAAGTATGGAATCATATTCTGGTGTAACTCGACCCATAGGGATAAAATATTTAAGCTACAAAAGCAAGCAATTAGAATAATGTGTGGAAAGAAAAGGAGAGAATCATGCAAAACGCTCTTTGAAAAATTAAAAGTCCTCACTCTCACAGGGGAGTATATATACTCTGTTATGTGTTATATGGTAGAAAATATTGAGAGATTCCAAACTAATAGCAGTGTTCATGAACATATTACTAGAAACAGGAATGATTTACATAGACCGGTTAATGCATTAAAACTTTTTCAGAAAGGCGCTTATTACTCCGCAATACAGATATACAATAAGCTTCTAAACAACATTAAATTATTATGTATTCAAAGAAAAAGCAAATCCTTCAAAGGATCTCTCAAGAAATTTTTAATGACTCACACCTTCTACAATATGGATGAGTATTTCCAGTTTGAATAAGTTTATAGTGTAGTATATTATATATAATTATTTATTACTTGCTTGTATATTGTAATCTGACGTGTTCTATATCCTTGAGTGCCACTCAACACAGGATCTACAGAACGAGATAACTACATCTACATCTACATACATCAGGAGGAGTGTACAACAGAGGTTTCTTTCTTCCTACGCAGAACAGATTTTATGGGCTATACGAGAGACAAGAAAATACAAATGAAAACAACAACAAGTCCAATAACTGTACAAAACCCACTACAACATCAAGCTGGAATTTCAAGGAAAATAAAAGAAGAATTCTAAACCTGGGTGATAGCCTTAGAGTCAATACCACTAATAAGGCAAACCACAAAAGTGATGTAACTAGGCCTAAGTCCAAAGTGAACAGTGAGATAAAATTATATCAGGCGACAACAAGATGCATGAAGTCTTCTAAAATAAGGTGTTTTTCAGATAGCCAGGGAAGAAATGTGGCTAGTAAAATTCTTTGCCTCAGCAATCACTCAGTTGTCAGCATAGTAAAACCTGGAGCCACGTTCAAAGAAGTTACCAAGGAAAGTGTTCTATGTGTAGTGATCTAGGAAATGATGATGTGGCTGTCCTCATCGGGGGAACTAATGATGTTGCACATAATGAAGCGGATGGACTTCTTAGATCACTAAAACAAAGACTTCAAGAGCTGTGCAATACGAATGTACTGATTTTTTCAGTGCCTCACAGATATGATCTACCCATTTGGTCATAAGTAAATCAAGAAATCAAGAGAGTTAACTGCAAGATATCTAACATTTGTAATCACTTTAGTAATGCTAAGCTAGTAGATATAAGCATACTAGGATCACGGTTTCACACGAGGCACGGAGTTCACCTTAATAACATAGGAAAAAGGTTTATCGCTGATAGTATCTTAAGTTTTGTGGAGGAAGTTAGTATAAGTCAAAATAGATTTAAGAATCCAATCCCTCTTGATTATGTTAAACAAGGGGTTTTTTTTAGGTTAGAAACCCCAAAAGTAAACCTAAAGGAAAATACAACTTGTATTGCTCATGTAGCTGAAGAAAAGGAAAACCGACCAAGGCATATCTCTACACACACAAAATGTTTACACAATACCTATCTATCTCGTGACAATAATGTCAAAGTAGGCTTCCTTAATATTCAGAGGCTAAACAAGAAAAACATAATTGTAAATGATTTTGCCTTAGACAACTCTGTAGATATATTATGCTTAAATAAGGATTGGAGTAAAGATAATAAAATTCAGTTCGAAGTAATGGATAATTACTGTTTAATCAATAGTTTCTGTAGAGAGCAACATATACATGGAGGGGTAGCTATATATGCAAATAAGTGCTATGAAGCAAGCAGTATACAGTTAGATCTTAAATTTCTATGTATTGAAGTTGATTTTGAAGTAACTGCTGTAATTTTAGAAAATATACACCTAGTAGTAATTGTTGTGTATAAGTTAGGTCCCCAGATGGTGATCCTAATGTCTTTCTTGACAGGATAGAGGATTTGCTCATATTTTTTGGCAGGCCTAAGTGGATTAAATATAAAATCATTATCGGAGGGGATGTTAACTCTGAATTCGATGTAACTCTTGACAAGCAAAGTGTAAATGACCTTAAGAATCTGCTCAGACAGTTTAATTATATTTATGTTAATGATAAGCCAACTAGAAACTTAGCCTGCTTAGATAACATTTTCACTAATATAGATAGAGTCTCTAGTTTTTCTGAAGTGGTCACTTTTCCCTTCTCTGATCATGATGCTCTATTTTTTAACATAGGACTACATGATTTTGAGTCAAGAAATTATGAATGTACAAACTATAATATTAACAAAACATTAACAACAAGACCAATAACTGAAAATAACATAATGAACTTTAGGTTGGCTCTTTCTAATTTTGATTGGGTAGATCTACTTAACAGTGTACAAAATAGCTCTGTTCATATGATGTTTGAAAAATTTTTATGTGTGTTTCTGAGACTGTTTGAACTAAATATTCCAAAAAGAGTGTGTAAAGTAAAGCCTTTTTCTTTGGCAAATAGAAATAAGAAGGCAAAACAAGGTGAATGGTATACCCCTGAGCCAGTGGCGACTCCTGGTTTTTTAGTTGTGTAGGATGGTGTGGAGGAGCGAATTAACCCATTCACTGCTATTGACGTACATAATAATAAATAATAATAATAATAATAATAATAATAATAATAATAGTTTATTTAACCTGGAGAAGTTAAGATCGTAAGGTCTTTTCTTCCACTTCACCAGGGACTAAAAGTATGCGTCGCCGTAAAAAATACATAAAGGCTGAGATGTAAATTTAATACAATAATGCTTTATCCTAAAATATGAAAAGATTTAACCACGTATGAAAACTGTCGTTTACGGAAATGAGCTATTCCGCTATAATTTTCATAGTTTATATCAAACTTGATATTACTCCAGGAATACTTATATTGAAATATAAACAGCACTGTAAAGTTTAATAAAAGCTAGGCCTGTAATATATACCAAGAAATGAAATAAATAAATATTAATAAAAATATGATCACTCCCCTCTTAGAAAACAAGCTGTCGAACGTGAGGAACACAAAACACATGTGAGGAAGGACTGTAAGACGTCCTCAACTTCGTCCATATGAAACTGGCTTCTCACTACCTTTTCTCTTCCCACCTCCCCCTTCACATGCCCAAGAGCTTTAACAACGGCATGGACTACGTAACATCAACAGTGAGTGACTGAGGACATCCTCGCAAATACCAACCTGCTCAAAAAGGCACCGCTAACTTCCTTCCCGAGTGCTCTACAATAACGCTGTTTTGTCATTTTATTGTTTTAATTTTGACAATGAATGCTAGTAAACATTTGTGTTGATCAATTATGAAGTGTAGGATGATCCTCACATCCTATATGGAATAATCGCCACTGCCCTGAGCTGTCCAATATGAAGAAAAAAGTTCTATTATATTTAGATCTATACAGGACACACAAAGATGATCATATTAAGACAGTATATATTAAGTATAGAAGAGATTATAAAATTGCCATTAACGAAGCTAAAAGACTTAGTAACTTAAAAAGTATTTCTAAAGCTAAGAATAAGTGTAAAAAAGCATGGAAAGTAATAAATTCCGTAGCTAAAAATGGCAAGAAAGAAGAAGTAGCACTCAACCCAAATGACTTCAATAAATTCTGTGCACTATCAGTTCAAGAAATCTGTGATAGCATGAATAAGCCTTCAGTTACTCCATTAAATTTATTAAAATCTCAAAATGAAAAATTGCATCCCACTAGTTTTGGTTTTAATGAAATAACCACTAATGTAGTCTTAGACATCGTTAAAAAAATGAAATCTTCAGATAGTGTAGATATTTATAGTTTATCTAGTAATATCATTAAAAAAATAATTGACTGTATTATAGACCCACTGGTTTATTTGATAAATAGATGTCTTAATACCGGTATATTCCCAAATGTATTAAAACTGTCGAGAGTGGTTCCGATATATAAAAAAGGAGATAAATCATGCCCTTCTAGTTATAGACCAATTTCTCTTACTCCAGTTTTCTCAAAGATAATTGAAATCATAATCTACACACAGTTTTGCAGTTCTTAAGCCAGAGTGACATAATTTGTAAGGAACAATTTGGTTTTATTAAGGGGAAATCTACTATTGATGCCATGGATCAACTTGTAAAAAAAGTTTTGCTCACTTTTGAAAACAAGGGTTTTATTAATGCTACATTCTGCGACTTGAGCAAAGCCTTCGATTGTGTAGACCACGAAGTCCTCTTAGATAAGCTAGTTTACTATGGAGTCTCAGATAAAGGTCTATCACTACTGAGATCATTTCTAGTGAGTCGACAGCAGATAGTGTGTAGGCCTATAGGTAACGATAGGTCTGACAGGATTGAATTCAAGTTTGGTGTACCACAGGGCTCAGTGCTCGGACCCCTGTTGTTTACTTTAATGATTAATGACTTGCCACATTTCATGAACACTCAAACAATATTATATGCAGACGACACAACTTTTTTAAATTTTAGTTCTGATTTTAATGAGCTTCAGAACTTAACTCAAAATACTATAGCACAAGCTTCAATTTGGTTTAGGGTCAATGGATTTTTATTAAATAACAGTAAAACTCAACAAATATTTTTTAGTCTTAGAGATTTACCAATAGAAAATAGTACAGAAAGCATTAAGTTTTTAGGTATATATCTAGATATGAAGCTGAACTGGGAACCACATGCCAATTATATTACTACTAAATTGTCTAGGGTTATATATCTTATAAGAAAGCTGAAAATGTTTGTGCCAGATAACTATATAAGATCTGCATACTTTGCGTTCTTCCAAAGTATAATCTCATATGGCATATTACTTTGGGGAAATAGTGTCCATATTCAACGCATTCTGATACTGCAAAAGAAGGTAGTTAGGGTCAGTGCTTTAGTTGGAAAATATTTTTTGGGGGTACTCACCTTCCATAGAACGCATATCTATTGCGAATTTAATAGTGTTTGTCATTATTAACAAATACACTCTCGTGAATTGGACATTTAATAAGTATTTTAGGACAATATCGTTCCTGTACTGCCAGTGCGACGTACCGGAGTACATATTTTTCCCGGTATGGTAGAAGGAAAATAATTTTATACCAGTACGCAGTACCGGTGCATACCGGCCCAACTAAAGCACTGGTTAGGGTAATAACAAACTCACACAAACTAGAACATTGTAGACCTTTGTTTACTAAATTACGTTGTCTTACCATAGTTAACCTTTATATTTATAATGTACTGCTTTATACAAAAAACAATCTGTCGTGCCATAACTTAAAAAAAGATATACATAATTATAATACCAGACAAAGTAAGAAAATAAATGTACCATTTCATAGATTACATAAGTCATCAAATAGTTATGAAATGTTAGGTCAAGGAATGTTTAACACTACCATCACATCTTGCTGAATTGCCTATAAATCTATTCAAATGCAAGGTGTATACCTACCTGGTTAACAACCCTTTCTACTCTGTGTCTGAATTTTTTGAGTGTAATATAGTTTAATGGTACTATGAATACACTCAGGTTTTAAAATGTACATAGTGGGTTAAGTCTAGATTGTGGTCCTGACTTTATCTAGTAACAAAGGGGTTTAATGACAATAAAATTCTTATTTATTTATTTATTTAATTTATCTAAATATAAGTTATTCTTAAAAAATTCTTGTTGACAACCCATTTTATACCGTTAATAAATATTTCGAATATGACTTTAAGAATTTATAGTTAGTAATAGTTAGTAAATGTACAAGGAACTTAATGTAGTAATTTCACTTATATTGTAAAATTGGTTGTGAATTATGTATATAATTTGTGTTGTAATTTATGTATGTAATCTTTGTACTCCTGACTTTGTCTATTACCTAAATGGTTTAATGACAAGAAAATAAAATTATTATTATTATTATTATTATTATTATTATATACCGGTACTACATGCTATCGTGGTAATATAGGGATATATTTAATAAAGCTCTGCAAGCTAATCTAAACTCGTATCACAACCTTCAATATAAACAATGATTCAGCCTGATTTTGTCATTTAGATATTTCTTAAATGCGGGATCACTGCTACAAAAACATTGCCATTAGATATGCTGTTTTAGGATTCACCATCGAAAGTCAAGTCTTCCGTATATAGCCTGCATTTTCTAGTTAGTATTGCGTAGACCCAATGTATGTACCGCATTATAAATCACAAATATTAAGACAGTACTTCAATGGCAGAGCATTTACACTATTTAAGCCACATTTCGAAAGCGACATGCCAGAAGATATAAATATTGGCATTGCACGCTAACCTAAACTCGTGCCATCGTTAACATAACCTTCAATTTAATGAAAGTAACGATTCGACCTGACTTCCTTGTCATTTAGATATCTGTGCAATTATTCTACAAAACATTCATATAAAACTAATCAATTAATGTCATTATAAAGAATTTTTTAAAATAATTTAATCTTAGAAATTCAAGCTTTCCTTTTAGCCTCTATACAGAGAAAACTAGTTTTGGTCAAAGCTGTATGGCGAGTTCCACTGACCTTCGTTACGGCTAAAACGCGTCGTTTTCTCCTGCTTGTGTCATGTTTACGTTCTGTGATGGACTTTCTTACTGTATGCTATAAAGTTCCCTTATATTGGTAGTCTCTTTGATTATTTACAATCATAGTACAGAAGTTCAGTGAACTCCTACAAAACAATGTTACCTATACGCCTGTTATGCCATCATAACACGGCACGCGTGGTCCACATTCCAACGTTCAGCACAATCACCTTCCCTACCGGGCGATTGCAAATTTCCTACACCCAGTTTACTCTCTTTCTTTTTAACAGTCTACTAAGTTTGATATTATTGATGAAAATTTATATAAAGGCGCCATCATCAATACTCTCCTCTCTTCTTTTTATCTTGTATCTGCCCAGTCACAAATTAAATTTATAGGTACACAGGCTATGTACCTACAGGCCTCTCGGCTAGCTTTTTATTTTAACAGTGGAGATGGGAATAGGTTCGGCTTTGTCCTTCTATTATTATACTACTCCTCTCTATTTCTTTTTTTTTTTTTTTTTTACTGACCATTACCAAAATATGTAACTTAGCCCAAAAATCTGCGGCTCTCAAACCATTACAAGGATAGGGGTCAAAAATCTGAACTTCACGATAATTTACTTTGCATAACAATAACCATAGTTTATTTAATTTTTTTTTTCTTTTTTTTCAACAACAACAATCTTATTTACAATAAATTACATTTTCTCTTGGGTTTTCCCCTTTTTAACAACTACTCATCTTTAAAACCTTCAGGTCACACGATCTGAACAACATTAACCATTCAACACTTTTATTGGAAGAATAATATTCAATTCCCATATGCAAGGTTAGTATACCCAGTTTAATTGTATAAATGTGTTCCTTGTTCTACAGGACAAATTCCTAATTAATTACTTTAATCTCCTTTCTTTCTTTATTTCCAGGTGACTACTGGAACGTCTCGCATTATCCTTATAATTTACTACTAACTTGCGTAGTCTTTTACATTTGCAATTTCAAAATATTTCAATGTATATATTGTACTTTCTTCCAAATAAATAAAGGTTTTCAATTCATAATTCAGTCATTAACTCTACATATTATACTCAATGATTCCCCCTATTTCTCCTATACCAGTCCACTAGTCATTTTAGTCCATGAAGAATTGTACTCAAAGATAGATAGGAAAGACAGTGTTATGAAGAAAGAAACGGAAGTTTAGGCCTATATCCACAGAGTGACTGTGGCGATAGACCACCGATACAGGGGCGGCGTCTAGATCTTGAATTACAAACAATCTGACTCCTCTCCTGTAACCGGGAAAATATTAACGGGCCGCAAACAAAAACACAATTTTGACAATCGATGTTAGAGGTCCCTGACACTCTTCTCCTAGAGGCTCGTGGGGCCGTTGTAAGCCTCCAACACCGATGACTTTCACAGATTCTTATAAATTTTTATACTCCACTACTATAGGCTTTGCCTACTACTAGATTTATATTTACTTTATTTGGGACACTTCCGGCGCTCCCTCACCTCACCTTTTTTTTTCTCCTGGGGTAATCTCTAGTACGTGCTACTGAACCACTTGTCATCTATTCACTACACAAGATTACCAATTCTCCTCTTTCTAATCTAACCAGTTATTATTTGTTATCTTTTAACTCCTTTCTCATTAAGTAGAGTTCCCTTTCAGTTTATACCATTGCTCTAATTTACCTACTTTATGTTACTCTGGTTTCCATACGTTTCAGGTTACTACTCTCCACCATGGGCACCCAATTTTCCTGTTTCTAAATTCCCTAGAATTCTAACTGAAACTAACTCACGCCCCAGGTCAGTAACTCTCTTTATAACCCTTGAGTGAACTTCTGCTTCTATCCTAACATGTAAATTTTCCAATGGTATGCGCCTAATTTACTGCTACTCATAGGCCCTCTTCTGCCTCTCAATATTCACATTCTTATCTCCTTCTACCATATTCCATACGATTCCCGCTCTTCGATAAATCTCTTTAAAAAAACAACTCAACATTACAGGCCAGCATGAAATCCACTTATAGATAATCACCTGTCACCTGAACGAAACCCAAGTAGGAGAGGCCCTCGTAAGCAATACTAAGTAAGCCCCTATTACCCTTCTTCCTTACTCCCCTCGCGTCCTGTCTTATAAAATCAAAGTTTGTATGAGCATTACCAATTGCCCCGAGCTATGTATTCATTCGTGGGACAATCACCCATAGAAACCCAAAGTATAGAGATTTATCTTTACTATTCAGCGGTTACTCTCTTGACTGCTCTTTTTTTTAATGAACTTAGACCAGAAATGGAAACTGGTTGGATTACTGTACTTTATTACCTCACCCTAGACTAATCACATCTATACTTCTAACCCTACTCTTTATCATTCATTACGGCGTCTAGTTGCCACACATCTCTTAGAAACAGGCTTTAAATAACAATGCCTCAAAATTTTCCCACTTCCCAAAACAAAAAAAATGTTTATGTGATTATACTCAACGGGTGGTGACCAACTTATCCTCTGATCCTGTGTTGTTTCCGTCTACTTCCTGATGTCCACATCTTCCCTTATTCCAGACTAAGCAGTCGTGACCCACTCTTCCTTCCACAGCTGGTGTTCGCTGTAGCGGTCTCTCGTACCGGCCGACGTGATGTACTCTTCCGACTAACGACTATCCCCATATAGTCGCGTCAGTGAAATTCTCATTCAGAATTTCATTAGATGAAAGTCTGACAAACCATCATGCCAGGGCGCCTCCACCGCTGTCACACATTCCAGTCTCGTCTCCTCACTTCTCTCTCTTCAACCTTCCTCTCTCGTAGTCAGACACGTTCTCACTAACTGTTTTTCAGGTTCAACTCCTCTCCCGTCGATTCGCCGTCCACGCATGCGCACTTCTCCTTTTTCTGCAATTCAAAATAAATTCAGGGCAGTATCGATAATCATGAAAGTGTTCAATATCGATTAGTTGAGGTCTCCCCTATCCTTCCTTTGTTTAGGGATGGTTTCCTACCGTCTATTATGCACGTAACCATTTGCTTCATTACATTCTTCCCACACTCACCATAAAAAAATAATGTTAACACTGTTCACATTTTTTTTTTTTTTTTTTTTGTTGTGTGTTTAGTTTATCAGCCTTAAAGAACGTTTATCCAGGTACAAAGGGTTTCAAGTCTTTGACGTGCCACTTCCCCAACTGTTTGCCAAAACGGTTTGTCAATTCATAACTATTCTCGCTAAGCTTTTTCTTTATAATATAGGGGCCGACGAACTTTGCACTTAAGCCTGCTGCATAAGCTTGTGAGGCATCACTTAATTTAAAGTTTCTTCTTAACACGAGATCTCCTGGACGAAATCTCACCTCTCTCCTCCGAAGATTATAATAATGACTCGAATTCTTATAAGCAGTTTCTAAGTTATGTCTGACCATTAGACGTACCGTTTTCAATTTATCAAATCTTTCTATCCAAAGTTTTGGAATTTCTTTCTGTATTTGTTGATTTTCTACCCTCTCAATTCTACTGATAATTTCAGGCTCTTTCCCATAATTTAGCATATAAGGAGTGCATCCAGTGGAACTATGCTTAGCCGTATTTAAAGCAAAATTAAATTCTCTCAAATACACGTCCCAAACTGTTTGATCCTTTTGAATGTAACTGGAAATCATGGTTTTCAATACTCTATTAACTCTTTCTACCGGATTTCCTTGTGGCGAATATACAGGTAAATAACAAGGAGTCATATTAAAAGCTTTAGCTATCCCACGCATTAATTTACTAGTATATTGCGGTCCATTATCCATCAGCAAATATCCCGGAATTCCCCATTTAAGGATAATCAATTCATAAAATGCTTCCGTAACTGCTCTACTGGTTGCTTTCCTTAACGCTTTACACTCTACATATTTGGTAAAGGTGTCCTGAAATACCACTACATATCTATTTCCTTTCTTGGAACGTGGATAAGGTCCCAACAAATCAGTAGCTACAGTCATCCAAGGTTTCTCTTTCTGGTAAAAATGCATTGGTCCTGCTTGAGCCGTTTGTAACACTTTCTGTCTTTGACATATTTCACAAGCAGTAACATACTTAGCAACATCTCTAAACATTCCCGGCCAATAATACTTGTTCGCTATTCTAAAGAAAGTTTTAGCTATCCCCATATGCCCTGCAGTAGGTGCATCATGACATTCCTGCAATACTTTAATCCTATAATCTTGCGGCATAACTAATTTCCACCTATTCACTGTTCCCTCTAAAGTTTGTTCTAACTGATCTAATCTTAAATGGTACAACTTCCCATCTACGACCTTCCAATCTGGCCAAAATTTAGGTTTACTCTGTACTTGTGCTTTCCGCTTAATATACCACGCATCTTGTATATTTTCCCATTCCACTACTTCAGAGTTATTAGTCAACAAGAGGCAAAATTCTTCCTCTACCGTTTTCTCTTGAACTTTCCCTTCGTGTATTCTAGATAAAGCATCCGAAACTTTTTGTAATCTACCAGGCCTATGTATTACTTCAAAATCATACTCTTGGAGCAATAAACTCCACCTAGCTAATCGTCCGGTCGGATTCTGTAATGTATTTAACCATTTCAGAGCAAAGTGATCAGTATATACTTTAAAATGATAACCTTCCAAATAAGGACGAAACTTTTGAACTGCCCACAATATAGCTAACAATTCCTTCTCGACTATTGCCCACTTTTGTTCACCTACCGTTAAAGTTCTACTAGCATAAGCTATTACTTTTTCCTCTCCTGTCTGAATTAATGCTGCTCCTAGTCCTGAAAAACTAGCATCGGTCTGTAATACTAGGGGTTTAGTATAATCTGGACAAGTTAATATAGGACTACTAGATAATTTCGATTTTAATTCATCAAAAGATTCCTGACATTCCTTAGTCCAACGCCATTTCTGATTCTTTTTCAGAAGTGCAGTGAGGGGCTTTACAACTTCAGAAAAAAATGGAATGAATCGTCGGTACCAAGAAGCCAATCCTAAAAATGCTCGTACTTCCTTGACTTTTGTAGGGGCTGGATACTCAAGGATACACGAGATTTTATCTGAATCTACAGCAATTCCTAATGGAGTAATGATATGACCCAAATATTTTAATTCACTTCAGCAAAACTTTGATTTTTCTCTATTAATTTTCAGGTTAGCTTTTCTTAATTTCTCTAAGACTTTTTCTAACAAGGACAAATGTTCTTCAAATGTCTCGCTAATAAGTACTATATCATCCAAATAACAAAAGCATTTCTCTCCTATCTCTTCTCTTAATATAGTATCAACTAATCTTTGAAATGAGGCTGGTGCGTTATGGATTCCAAACGGCATAACTCGAAACTGATACAATCCTCTACCAGGTACGGTAAATGCTGTTTTTTCTTTACTTGCTTCATCTAATGGAACTTGCCAATACCCATTTTTCAAATCTATTGTACTGATATACCTAGCATGTCGTAATTTACTCAAAACATGTTCAATGTATGGCAAAGGATAACTATCTCTTTTAGTACATTTATTTACTTTTCTGAAATCTACGCAAAACCTCCATGTTCGATCTGGTTTCTTGACCATAACTACCGGAGAAGACCAAGGTGAATTTGAAGGTTCTATAACTTTTTCCAATAACATTTTATCTATTTCAGCGTGTATAACTTTTTCAAGAATGGGTGATACTGGATAATATCTTTGTTTTATAGGTTTCGCATCGCCTGTATCAATAACATGAGAAATCAAATCTGTAAGTCCAGTACACTGATCAAATTTCTGTAACTGATTTTCCAAAAATATATTTAATCTGTCCCTTTCCTGAGATGTAGGTAAAGTAAGAATATTATGTAGTTGATCTTCTTCTTTCAAATCTATAGCCTTAACAAATTGAAAAATTTTTGTCGGTTCATCTTTGAAATACCAAGTCCCATCTTGCAAATCTACTACTAACCCAATTTGTTTCAAAACGTCCATGCCCAGAATCATATCTACTGCTAAATTTGGCATAATTTTACATTTTATCTGAAAGATCCTGTCCTGCAATTTCATCTCAAAAGTTCTCTCTCCTGTTATAGAACTATAAGTTTTATCTGCTAGTTACACTACCCTAAATTCAGATTCTTCCACTGATAAATCTAACATTTTACACAAAAAATCACCTTTCTCTCCCACATAAGTTTTATCTGAACCTGAATCTATTAAAGCAATAAATGTAATATCCTCCAACAAAATTTCAACAAAACATCTGTCTCCATTAACTAAATCTGTAGGGTTTATATTTAACATCACACAAGCCTGATTTTTAGTTAATTGTCATAAAGAATTTGTAGGCCTAACTTTTCTTTCTTGGGGCATCCTACAATCAATAGACCTATGTCCAAGCTTATTACAATTATAACATTTAATCGTAGTGCGTGGAGTAACTCTACGAGGTGCCTTACACTCGAACTGCCTATGTCCTATTTTATCACAGTTCCAACATCGCTGGTTATTTGAAAAATGCAAAGTGGTGTTTTTACCATTTTCCCCCAACTCATCCTGTCTCTCTTTATTTTCTATTGCTTTAACCATTCTAGAATTATTTACATGACTTGAATTTCGTTCTTTATCCCACGTCTTTGCAGAAAAACTAACATTGGGTTTCTTTTGTAACTCGGACGATGGAAGTTCCTGTTTTCCCTGAATTCCTAACGCTGTATGAACTGAAGGTATAACAACTTGTCTCTGAGGGTTATAAGCCGTTTCTTTGATTGTAGCTCTAACCTGCGTTCGAGGAGGAATATATCTCTCAGAATCTAACAATATTTGTTCATACTGTCTACCTACACGTATTAAATCTGTTATAGTTTGAATCTCTGCAGGTCTAATGTACAATTTTACGTCAGGACGCAAATTTTTGATAACATTCTTCATCATTTGTTGAGGACTCATTGGAGTACTCAGCTTCCTCATTAACGTTTGAATAGCATTAACATAATCAACAATCGATTCTTTAGGACCTTGCGTTCTCTGTCTAATCTCATCCAAAAGCGAGTCTTCCTCATCAATAGGCAAGTAATATTCTCTAAATTCTTTCAAAAAAGCTTCCCATGTAGGCCAATCTGTTAATCTGTTCCTGTACCAAAGTAAAGCTGACTCTTGTAAAATTTCGGGTAATACTGACAATAACTCTACACCCTGTAACTTAGAACTTTGTTTTAAATCTTCCAATCTCTCCAAAAATAAGTAAATGCTATCCCCAGGTTTGAATTTAATGTTCCATTTACGAACCAGATCCAAAATATTTGGTTTATGCGGCTCTATCTGAATTGTAAACGATGGTATTACTGGTACAACTTCTTCTGAATCAGCTATCGCCATGGCCTTCCTACGCATTAACTTAACCCATGTGTACACTACATCTCCATATGAATCCTGTGGAACCGTTATATTATGTTCAACTAAGTCTTCTTGCAAAACTTCCTGACTCAGAGCAAAAGCCGTAATTAGCACTTGAAATGACTGAGGGTTCTTGCGGGCATAATCTAACAAGCGTTGTCTTAACTCATCCCTGGTACCTGTGGTCGGTAACTTAACTCTATCACATTCTGCCTCCAGATCCGCCTTTCTCAACTTCCTAATAGCTTGGGTTAACTCAGCTGCTCTTATTTGTGCATACGGATCAACATAAGTGGCCATATTTATATATTAACAATTCCACTGACTGAAAAAAAAGATTAGAACACAATAGTTCAGTCGTCTGTCTTAGTCATCTATAGAAGTCCTTAATTTGTCAACAGTCATTATTCTTCTCCCAAAAATATTTTATTATATTTGAAAATAAAATTCAAGTTATACTAACCCAACTCCCAAATTTCTTTCACGTAATAGGCTCTATAATCTCTATAACCTCTATACCTGCTAACGTCAAAATCGGTAACGTTGGGCAACCACTACGGCCTCAAATTTCTCCTAAAGCCACACGTATAGGATATCAAACTATGCTCCTTTTTTATTTTTTTATTTCTCTTTTATTTATATTAACCAAGCCCTAAATTTCTCCTTTGGCCCCTGTAACCTCTAAAGCCTCTAAAGCCTCTCTAAAGCCTCTCTAAAGGGCCCCACGTTGTTAGCGTCAAACTTCTGTGACGGACTTTCTTACTGTATGCTATAAAGTTCCCTTATATTGGTAGTCTCTTTGATTATTTACAATCGTAGTGCAGAAGTTCAGTGAACTCCTACAAAACAATGTTACCTATACGCCTGTTATGCCATCATAACACGGCACGCGTGGTCCACATTCCAACGTTCAGCACAGTCACCTTCCCTACCGGGTGATTGCAAATTTCCTACACCCAGTTTACTCTCTTTCTTTTTAACAGTCTACTAAGTTTGATATTATTGATGAAAATTTATATAAAGGCGCCATCATCAATACTCTCCTCTCTTCTTTTTATCTTGTATCTGCCCAGTCACAAATTAAATTTATAGGTACACAGGCTATGTACCTACAGGCCTCTCGGCTAGCTTTTTATTTTAACAGTGGAGATGGGAATAGGTTCGGCTTTGTCCTTCTATTATTATACTACTCCTCTCTACTTCTTTTTTTTTTTTTTACTGACCATTACCAAAATATGTAACTTAGCCCAAAAATCTGCGGCTCTCAAACCATTACAAGGATAGGGGTCAAAAATCTGAACTTCACGATAATTTACTTTGCATAACAATAACCATAGTTTATTTAATATTTTTTTTCTTTTTTTTCAACAACAACAATCTTATTTACAATAAATTACATTTTCTCTTGGGTTTTCCCCTTTTTAAGAATTACTCATCTTTAAAACCTTCAGGTCACACGATCTGAACAACATTAACCATTCAACACTTTTATTGGAAGAATAATATTCAATTCCCATATGCAAGGTTAGTATACCCAGTTTAATTGTATACATGTGTTCCTTGTTCTACAGGACAAATTCCTAATTAATTACTTTAATCTCCTTTCTTTCTTTATTTCCAGGTGACTACTGGAACGTCTCGCATTATCCTTATAATTTACTACTAACTTGCGTAGTCTTTTACATTTGCAATTTCAAAATATTTCAATGTATATATTGTACTTTCTTCCAAATAAATAAAGGTTTTCAATTCATAATTCAGTCATTAACTCTACATATTATACTCAATGATTCCCCCTATTTCTCCTATACCAGTCCACTAGTCATTTTAGTCCATGAAGAATTGTACTCAAAGATAGATAGGAAAGACAGTGTTATGAAGAAAGAAACGGAAGTTTAGGCCTATATCCACAGAGTGACTGTGGCGATAGACCACCGATACAGGGGCGGCGTCTAGATCTTGAATTACAAACAATCTGACTCCTCTCCTGTAACCGGGAAAATATTAACAGGCCGCAAACAAAAACACAATTTTGACAATAGATGTTAGAGGTCCCTGACACTCTTCTCCTAGAGGCTCGTGGGGCCGTTGTAAGCCTCCAACACCGATGACTTTCACAGATTCTTATAAATTTTTATACTCCACTAGTATAGGCTTTGCCTACTACTAGATTTATATTTACTTTATTTGGGACACTTCCGGCGCTCCCTCACCTCACCTTTTTTTTTCTCCTGGGGTAATCTCTAGTACGTGCTACTGAACCACTTGTCATCTATTCACTACACAAGATTACCAATTCTCCTCTTTCTAATCTAACCAGTTATTATTTGTTATCTTTTAACTCCTTTCTCATTAAGTAGAGTTCCCTTTCAGTTTATACCATTGCTCTAATTTACCTACTTTATGATACTCTGGTTTCCATACTTTTCAGGTTACTACTCTCCACCATGGGCACCCAATTTTCCTGTTTCTAAATTCCCTAGAATTCTAACTGAAACTAACTCACGCCCCAGGTCAGTAACTCTCTTTATAACCCTTGAGTGAACTTCTGCTTCTATCCTAACATGTAAATTTTCCAATGGTATGCGCCTAATTTACTGCTACTCATAGGCCCTCTTCTGCCTCTCAATATTCACATTCTTATCTCCTTCTACCATATTCCATACGATTCCCGCTCTTCGATAAATCTCTTTAAAAAAAACAACTCAACATTACAGGCCAGCATGAAATCCACTTATAGATAATCACCTGTCACCTGAACGAAACCCAAGTAGGAGAGGCCCTCGTAAGCAATACTAAGTAAGCCCCTATTACCCTTCTTCCTTACTCCCCTCGCGTCCTGTCTTATAAAAACAAAGTTTGTATGAGCATTACCAATTGCCCCGAGCTATGTATTCATTCGTGGGACAATCACCCATAGAAACCCAAAGTATAGAGATTTATCTTTACTATTCAGCGGTTACTCTCTTGACTGCTCTTTTTTTAATTAACTTAGATCAGAAATGGAAACTGGTTGGATTACTGTACTTTATTACCTCACCCTAGACTAATCACATCTATACTTCTAACCCTACTCTTTATCATTCATTACGGCGTCTAGTTGCCACACATCTCTTAGAAACAGGCTTTAAATAACAATGCCTCAAAATTTTCCCACTTCCCAAAACAAAAAAAATGTTTATGTGATTATACTCAACGGGTGGTGACCAACTTATCCTCTGATCCTGTGTTGTTTCCGTCTACTTCCTGATGTCCACATCTTCCCTTATTCCAGACTAAGCAGTCGTGACCCACTCTTCCTTCCACAGCTGGTGTTCGCTGTAGCGGTCTCTCGTACCGGCCGACGTGATGTACTCTTCCGACTAACGACTATCCCCATATAGTCGCGTCAGTGAAATTCTCATTCAGAATTTCATTAGATGAAAGTCTGACAAACCATCATGCCAGGGCGCCTCCACCGCTGTCACACATTCCAGTCTCGTCTCCCCGCTTCTCTCTCTTCAACCTTCCTCTCTCGTAGTCAGACACGTTCTCTCAACCGTTTTTCAGGTTCAACTCCTCTCCCGTCGATTCGCCGTCCACGCATGCGCACTTCTCCTTTTTCTGCAATTCAAAATAAATTCAGGGCAGTATCGATATTCATGAAAGTGTTCAATATCGATTAGTTGAGGTCTCCCCTATCCTTCCTTTGTTTAGGGATGGTTTCCTACCGTCTATTATGCACGTAACCATTTGCTTCATTACAGTTCCACCGATCCTGGTTACTCCCTCACGCCCGTTAATACTGGCGTTAACTTAAAGACAGAAATTCCTTGCGTTAAATCTCGCGTTTGTTTGAAAACAAGATGGCTGAACCTGTTTGCATGCTACTACCTAATTATGATAAAATAAACATGAAACCAAGACAAAAAGCAGAACCTAATGGAGGAATATAGGGAAATCATTGGATTTGGATGGCTTATTGATGGTTATACAGTGCTCTCACTGTACGACTTGGCCGGGAATCGCACGGGCCGCTCCACCGTCACAGATAAACCGCATGCGGGGCCAGGCGCGTGACATATCACGGTACTCCCGGCGAATCGTATATATTTCCGTAATTGTAATCACAATAAAATATGAAAATATAAAATAAAAATACAAACTTACCTTATCACAGGAGATGTTGGAAATGCCGTCCTTCTGCATCATTACATCTACGGCACCTTTTGAGGAAATTGCTATTCACACGCAGTAGTTCTAATGTATAATTATGTCGTGGCATTTTTAAAACATTTCAAGCAAAACTAAAAACTACTTTAACCATAAAAATCCCTTTAGGCAGGCCTACAGGCGGAGGTAGATTTCGAAGTGCTTTTGGTTTAATTTATTGTCGCTGCATAGCATTCTTTTTCTTTAGCCTTGGCATGGTAAACCTGCAGTAAAGAGGAAGAGCCTACAATCACTTGTTTTGACAACAAGAATAAGATATAATATTCTGGGAGGCCGTGCACAAGATCGGCAATGAATAAAATTAGCAAAGCCGCTAAACAAGACAAAATTATGATATTATAATAATTCTTTTAAGTGTTATTATTTTCAAACATTAAAATCTCGCGTCATATGAGAGCTATCAAGAAACTATTTATTGATTTGTAGAGTACTCATCAAGAGCTTTTCAACGATACCCCACAAGACGTGGTTTCAAAAGTTTCGAATTTTCATCCCCCACCCCCACCCCCACCCTCACTCGAACCCCCGAATTGTTGGTGTCACTGTGAACTCGATAGGGAGTACTCTAATTTATTCCAACAAAGTTTCCCTCTATACTTCATAGGGGCCGAGATATAAATGTTTTAAAATTTCAACCCCCTCCCCCGACCACCCCCTTGGGCCAATTTTGCCCATTAACGAACTTGTCCGAACTATTGGGCCTAGAAATAACATAATAAAATTTGGTTCAAATATCTTCAAAATTACGGCCGCTATCGTGTAAAGAGAGAGAGATATATATATATATATATATATATATATAAATATATATATATATAAATATCACACAATTTTTTTTTGAACGGGCGGTGGTTTCGTACTTAGGGGAGCATGAAACGTAAAGATATGAAAGAATTTTTCGAAAATCATAAAGTGGTATTCATTGCAATAGGTAGATTTTTCTTCGAAAATCTACCTAAAAAACACAAACACTGCTGTAATAATTATTCACGTGTGAACGCAATCAGATCACATGCTAGACTTCAGCGGTGAGACAACGAGGCATCACTTGGGCGCTTGATGCATGAGTCACGGGTAGTCGGCCCGTGCGATTGCCGGCCAAGTCGTACAGTGAAAACACTGTAATACTAATGGTCGAGAACTTCATCCCATGAGGGGACAAGGCCTACTACCCATGTTGCATCTTCTTCCTCCATTCTTCTACATTGGCAGATGGTGGTCTTCATGACTGAAACCGCTATTTCTTTATCAAGTGGCTCCTCGTCTTCATGAGGCTATGTGCACCCTGGTCCAGAATTCTATATCTCAGAAAAATGGTGATACATGGTATAACATAAGGAAAGAATCTTGGCTAAATAAAATTCAGAGAAATGAATAATGAATAGTTTATTGTTATTGCTGCTTTACAAGTTATGGATAAGTCAGATATATATATATTATGAACTACATAACATGTATTAATAAACTTCATTTTTAAGCAATGTGAGAATAGTTGATTTATGTAAGTTGATCTTTCCACCTTATGCCCTCAATATAGTCTAGGAAATCCAAGAATGTTACCATTAACGTTTATAATATTATATGGTGTTAATCTTTATATTCTCATATAAGTAACAATGTGCAATCTTTTAGCCTACTGTGATTAGTTAATTTGTTATCCAGCTGTCTTGTGACCAGTTATAGCATCACCATTATTAGGCCTATACGTTAGAAATATAATCAACTCTATCAAGTAACTTTAATTTTATTTGCCTGTATAATTTAAAAACATAGTTCATAACAGGGTTAAAAGGCGTATTTACATTATGTTTGAAAAACAGTCTAATCTGATTAGCTTAACCTATAAGAACATTATTTCTAAAATGCTGTTCCATCTATTCCTATAGACCTATGCACTTAGATTAGCTTATTCATTATCAAATAATATTTAAAAGACTTCAATATAGGCTTAAAAAAGCTTTAAAAATTTGTGTAAAATCTCTTCAAAATTCATAATAATTCTATTTATTATATTCTTAATTTACATTCAAATACAATTTTGATTGTAAGATGCAGTTTGTAACATAATCTGAGTGTGCTCGAAAACAGGCTGCTTAGGAAAATATTTGGGCCTATGGGAGAGATGAAAATGGGGACTGGAGGAAACTGCATAACGACGAGCTTCATAATCTGTACTCGCCACCAGATATAGTAAGGGAAATTAAATCACAGGGAATGAAATGGGCTAAACATGTTGTGCGTATGGGGGGGAAAGACATCTAAAAAATGCTGAGTGGGAGACCCAAAGGGAAATGACCACTTGGAAGACTTAGACGTAGGTGGAAAGAAAATATTAGGATGTAGATTTAAGGGAAATAGGATTTGTGGGGGATAGTAGGATGGAATTAGTACAGAATTGGGTTGAATGCCAGGTGCAAGGGTATTTTATTTTTATTGTGAAATATTAGGTGACATGCCAATCGCAATTACGCATTACCGGCGTTGAGCAGCGGCTACAGGCATGACGGCATGACCTGCAGGGAAGCGTGGCAGGTGGCATGCGGGAAGCAGCCAGGCGAGTGGAAAGGGGAACGCGTGGGGCACAAAGTTCCATTATTCCCATTTTATTCCATAATCTAGTAATATTTTACTTTTACAAAGACTGATGTTAAGATCATTAGCGAAATTGATTAGGCCTACACACAACATTTTAGAGTTCATTTTAAATTGAATTCTACAAACTGTAGCCTATTGGGGTTATAACCAAAATTGTGACTGAATGTAGGCCTAAATTAAGAATAGAACAGATAGAATTCTTTAGAAATTTGTGAAGAGATTTTACATGATTTCGTAAAGATGTTTTAAATAACCTAATCTATTAAGTGCACATATAGGCCTATAGGGATAGATGAAACAATTTGATGGAAAAGAATTCTAGCAATCAAGTTAAGCTACCCACTCAGCACACATACGTAAAATATATGTAAAAATTACGTTATCCCTAGATCTAGGTAATTTACATCACACATATTGGTTAAATAAAATCAACGTATAATATACGCTCAAATGTCCCACTTTTTTATGTATCTCGTACGTCTAGACATTTAATATATATCAATTATACGTACAATCGCATACATACTATTGATGTACAATATCTATACGTAAAAAATATGTCAAGATGATCTATCAAACGTATATTTTATATATGATTTATGTAGCCTATATAGGGCCTTTGGTTCATAAATGTACACTGCTCACATACGTTTTACGTATACTATCAATACATGAGATATCAATAACTAAAAATGTCATCAAGAACACTTTTTGTGCTTACTATCTTGCAGTTTTTTGGGACTTCTTGATGAGGTATTTTGCAATTATTTATTGTAAGCAAAACACTGAGATCGCTCATAACTAGGGACCGGATTTTTAGGTTTTTAAAACACTGTTTTAGGTTTTCTATTAGGTGAAATAGTTTTTTTAGGTTTTTTGTCCAAAATATCGTTTTCGGGTAGAATAATTGGTTTAATGAATTTGAATGTGCTACGTAGGATTGAATACATAATACTTGTGAAGTTTAACTTAACAAAATTGACTTAAATTTGTGTAAACTTGCTTTAAGACAATACTACAATTGAAGAAAGAAAGCATAAACATTCAAAAGAAGCAGTGAAAATAAGATTGCCTCACATTTCCTGGTTACAGTATATCACTTTATCTTTCAAGATTCTCAACTATGAAGTTCTTCCTTTTATCTCTTAGTTAATAGTTAATACTGTATCCAGACACTACCCTTCTCAGGATTCGAATCCGATGCTTCTAATTTAGTGAGTAAAATACTTTATGGTAGGATGTGGATAATGTGAAACTGATTATTTTCCTTTTTTTAGGTTGTTACGCATGGTAACCGCACAACAGATCAACTAGGGACGAAAACTTCCCCTTTTCTAGAAAGGTAAATAATACGTGTTTTGGCAGGCTTGACAAAATACGATATTACTTTGCCATCTGTAGTGAAATTCACAGATCGTCGCCAATCCACTGCCGTAATAAATTCGATTTCATTTGTTTCGGCATAATTAACACGTCTTCTTAAAACTCACAGTATGAATAACAGGACAGTACTAAAAGCAAACAAAAAACAAGCGCTTTAAAACACATAAATCTATATGCTTGATTATACACGGCAACAATGGTTGTTCGTACGAATATTTTAAAAGGAATACGCCGGTACTCTTTTCCTCTCTTCATACTGTCCAAACTAGACGACAATGGGTTGAATGAAACGCTGGTGGTATTAATTTCTAACCGACAAAAATTATTCTCTTCCCACAAAATATCGATTTCTCAACTGACAAACAAAAAAGGAGCCTAAATTAGTTATTTTAGGTTTTATATCCCGTTTAGGTATATTTAGGTTTTTATACCCCATTTAGGTATTTTTAGGTGCCACAGAATTAATGTGGGTGAATCCTATGGACATGATTCGAAAAAGTGTATGAACGCTTTTTGTTTTGGAAGTAAGGAAAAAAATAGGTAAAAACCTAAGAATCCGGTCCCTACTCATAACACACACTGAACCAAGAATCTTCGGAACATCATCATTAACATCCATTAAGCACAACACTAGTCTTTCTACTGCCATAGGAAAATGCTTCACACAATAACAGGCTTGCTTACCCCTGTAAAGTCTGTAGGAACGTTTCTAAGCCACGTCTTCTTAAGTTCTTAGTCTTTTGGCAAAGAAAATGTACTAACACTTTCATGTTGTGACTTGTAGTTACTTTTACAGCCAGCAACACTACAGCACCTAGGCATTGTGAATTCCTGAAACAATTAAGAAATACTTTAGCAGCGTTATCGTAAATTATTATGATCAGAGCTAATTACCACAGCATCTGTATTATAAATCAGTTTGCAAGTCGTTGAGGTTATGATAGGCCTATTTATGTATGTGAAACAAATCTTACACAGGGACTTACCAGTACTGTTTTCTGTGTAAATGTTTTTCTTCTGCCTCATTTAATCTTCTACATGAAGGACCAGGTCTTCACAAACATTCAGGTAGGCCTAAATTAGGTTACACATCACTGCACCTTGCATAATATTTCGTCAGCTTTAAATACACACACATGTACATTTATTCTTCGTTTCTATGTTATATACATAGGGAGTAGGCCTAGTTGCAACAGAACAGTGCAATTCTCTTCACACACAATTTCTTGTTAATAAAACACTATAAAAGAGAAACTTATACGCCACACAAGCACCCAACAGCCAACCATGTAGCCATGAACCAGCTGATCTACATTGCTGACGTCACTGACAAGATGGCCGCCAGTCATAAAAATTGTCCTACTGAATGTACGGATGTAATCATTTTAAACCATTTTTAAAATTAATTTCTGATTAGCGTGAGTAAATTGTATTGCGTTCCCTTAATTTAACCAAATCGATTTACTAGAGTAAAACACAATAAACCGTTGTTTACAATGTCCAATTCTAGACGTAAAATTTACGTCTAGTTGGTCTGTTATTTTGATATTACAAATGAACAATCAAATCGATTTTGTTTTTTATTTAATCCTACTTATGTAACAGTAACTTTAATTTTGATATATTATGAATATAAAGCAGGATTAAATTACAACAGTTTTTATACGTGTATATATTGGACATAAAATATACGTATAATTTACGTTTTGACTTTGACCAAACGTAAGATATATATGTAGCTCTAAAATATACGTATATTATACATATCGTGCTGCGTGGGTAATCAGATTTAGACGGCTATTCAAACATAATGTAAATGCATTTTTTAACCCTGTCATGAACTATGTTTTAAAATTATACAGGCAAATAGAATGCAAGTTACTTGGTAGAGGTGATTATATAACTAACGTATTAGGCCTAAAGCTCTATGCACAATGTGCAGTTGGCAGTCTGTAGTCGGTAGTCAAAGTAAAACATGTGGTGAGTAATGTACGCCATTCACAAAGTACAGTTGCTGTCAGCAGTCGAGAAATTCATCTTCGACTACGTACCCCAACTGCAAGTTACATATTACGAGATTGAAAATTATTTAGGCCTACTAGTGCAAAGAAATAGATTAGGTTACTATGAAAAGCAAGATGTATTTATTATAGCCTACATATTATGCACTATAAATCGATTCCTTCCCATTATTTGTACTGTAAAATGTTTCCCTAACCTCAATGTTCACTTCATATTGTCGGCAGCTCTCAAGCGCCCAACTGCACATTGTGGATAGAGCTTAATAATGAAGTACCGGCAATTAAAGGCTAGGAGTGCACATTATAACTCATATGAGAATATAAAGATTAACATCATATTTAAATGTTACTGGCAACATTCCCTGGATTTTTTAGACTATATAATGAGGGCATCTACATTTTAATAATAAATCAAATATTTATACCATAACATTTTTACTGGGTAGGCCCTACTTCTCGAAAAAACTTGATTCTGACAAATAATCATGCATGCTCCATGTAGGCTACTTGCAAGTTTGAAATCTTGAAAATCCCGCAATTGATGTAGATTTTGAACTGTAGAACTGCGTTTCAATTCAGTTGGAATTTCGTTGCTTATATGATGCTCCTTCTCTGCTTCCTTCTGCCTTTCTTTATGTAAATCATCTGAAACAAATTTGCAATAGGAAATTACAGTACTGTAACGTTGAACGAACCTTCAATTATAATATGAATGCAACACTCATAATACAGTATTGTGTAAAAATGATAACGTTATTTTAAGAGAACAACCAAAGGGCTTACCTAATATTATGTATGAAATATGAATGAGAATCAAAACTGCATTAACTTCTTTACATATCAAGATGGCGAATGAGGAATGACCGTTACCTTCAAGGGCGCTGTGCCGATGACACGCCGGAAATTGCCGAAGACTGGTGAGAAGATAAATGCGATCATATTCCAACGTTGGGCCAACAATCATAACCCCAACGGTAGGAAGGGCGCGAACGCCAACCAACAAATGACTTGGCCCAAACGAGGAAATTACAACGAACCTTTTCCCAACATATCCCTACCATGCCAACCAAATCCCTCCGTTGGGCCAACGAAGTGTGCTACTAGGGAATATATTGTAATAATATTACACCAGCAGTAGGCGTATAGCCTAGGCCCAATTAACATTTTCGATACCGATAGCAGTCGAAAAGATTGCAGGTTAGCATATAATAAATTATGATAAATTTATGATCGGTTAATAGTGCGAGTGCAACATCATAAATTATGTAATATACTGCATTAATAGCATTAATATTAGTAATAATTGGGTTCTACTCCTGTTTATTTTCTGCTAGCTACTGTGAACACGGAGGAAAGAAAACACGGAGGTGCCCTGAGACCGCAAGCGTGAAGCCAACTGTCCGAGCGTTTGATACTCTAAGGGGGCGTGTCACTGTGTTTATATGTTTATAGTGTGCACGGATAGCGTGGTTACTCGTCTTTGTTTCTTTGTTTTGAACAATTCAGAAGTGAAAATGAGTGCATGTTGTGCACTATTCTATGAACTTACCTTAAAAATTAATAATTTTGTAAAATTTAGGTACTGAAAATAGTCAACTTTGGGATGAATGAATATGGGTATAATTGCTAAGCATAATTTACTTGTATTTTACACTAGGCTGCTAATTATTGATGTATTTTCTTTATAACTTCCTTAGGCTACTTGTAATTAATCAAATAAAGTGCATTTATCTAAATTATTAGTAATACTAAGTAATTTATTGATTTAGGTTTCCAATATTTATATTAGTTGTCATTTATTGCGATTAATAGAGTCAATGACCACATGGTGTAGCTATATAACTGTCCAGAATATTTTTCTCGTTCTGAATTATCATAGTCGCACGGTGACTTATTTATTTTCTGACTCATTATTTATACTCGCACATGTAAAGTTACTCATTTGAAAGTTACATTTTTGGCCCTTCTGAGATAGGTTAATGCTTACTACCGGGATTATTATGATGTCAGAGTATGTAGTTAATATATGAAATTGGGATATTACATATTTTGTGAGGATAACTTTACTGGTCGAGAAGAACAATAGACAACTTCCGACAATTTGACTCAAAACTAAACTTGATAGACTCCACAAAATATTTAACCATATAATTCTAGCGTATTTATTAGGCGCCAGCTAGACTATCTAAATACAGCTCGCTATAAGCACTTATTTAAGTCAATCTCGTTCATAACCCTAACCTGACCTATTTTTGTCTATTATTCCTCGTCGGCCACATTACGACTTGTCTATGCCCAGACTGGCTCGTCATCTCTTTAGGGGGGATTCTATTCAGTGTTGAGGTTGACAGATTAAGTAGGTATATAATTTTACACAAACAAAACATAGGTTTGACAGTGGTTGATATTTTAATATTTTCAAATTCAAATACAGTTATAAGGTTTGTCTCGAAGATTATATACTCCGTAACTTTATATAGCAATAAAATAATTGAAATGTTTCTTTGACTTTCAAATATAAAGCCTCTTTATTTTTAAGCTTCAAAAATAAATGAATGTTTTTCAAGCTTCTAACCTGACTTCCAGACCACAGCAAAGAATGCGTGTTCGAACAAAGTAGATCTTATGAATTGGGTACTTTACTGAAGTTATCTTTTCAGGTTATTATATGAAACAAACAAACAAAAATAATATTTAACTTTCTTACTTTTACGTTAATCAAAATGTATATAAAAAAATGGAGTCTATATCTCAATGTCTTTGATTAAAATAATATATTCTCGTAGAATACTCTGCTTGTGCCAGTTTCTTCACGCACGACGACTTCCAATTTACACCACGTAATCCCTCGTAGTTTTTCTCGAGCCACCTGGCTCAAGACTTCCCGATGGCTGTACCACGAAATCCCACGTAGCTTTTCTCGAGCCACCCAGCTCAAGACTTTCCAACAGCTGTACCACGAAATCCCACGTAGCTTTTCTCGAGCCACCTTGCTCAAGACGTTATGTAGCTGAACCACACAGCTTTTCCTCGAGCCACCTTACTCGAGACGTTCTCTTCGCCGACCCAACTTCTCGACGATCTTCCCAGCCAAAATTCTTATCACGATCTCTCGCTTCTCTCCCTGCAGGGGATCTCTCGATTGGACATGCGCCGTTGCGGACCTTTCAGCGCCCCGGCCAGGGTACTGTCTCTATTGTTCCTGCAACACAATGTTCAACCGCGGCACTACCCAACTTTCACTGACGTCACCAACAGTTGAGTACCAGGTATAAGCGTGCGGTGTCGAAATATTTCCTTACAATTTTCCCTACCGTTACGTTGTTATAAGCAGTGAAACTTCGGAGTATTTGTGTGCTATTGTATATAGCAAGCCTCCCTTTTGGTACTGTAAGGGGGCGTGGTCATTGGCTTCATCTGTTTCCCATACAACACCGCAAGCACGGCGTCTCCGTGTTTTCTTTCCTCCGTGACTGTGAAACATAGCAGCCAACGTTGCCAATGGAAAAATGACTTTGAACGGCGAAGGAATCGGGCATGAGAACAGTATAACATAAGATTTATGCAACTCGATAAATAAAAAGAAAGAATATTCACTCAATTTGATTATAATTTTGATTTATATAGTATGAAAATTTCTAGTCGTGTGCAGTGTGTGCTCTCAGGTGTAACGTTGTATGTTGGCAGTAGCGACGGTGAATGTATGAGAGGGATGCCAAGATTGCCTGTCTTCTAAAGTGGCATTTACAATAGGGCGACACCAGCGACACGCGGCGTGAATTGCAGTATCGCGTCGCGCCGCGGACTGTGTTCACAATACGTCGCGACGTGAACTAATCAAACATATTAAATAATACTGACTTAATATTCATGCAATTCAAGAATACTTTTAGCCCTATATAAGAAGAAAAATGAGAAATCATGTCAGGGAGCGTCAATTATTTATTGCGTGGGAATTGTGGTTCCCTGATTCTGAAATGTTTATGGCTACCGAGATACAGATTCCTATTAGCAAAATAATATGTGAATGACACCTTGTTGCAAATCACAGGTCCTCATATGGTATAAATACATTATTTTGAACGCGAGAAGCAGTATTTCCAGCAGAGCCTATATTGCAGTAACTTTGAATTTGAGGTTAGTTTGAGCTTAGTTTTATACCGTGGAACACATAACATCCTTTTCAAAGAAAGGGCTGTAAATAAATTTTACAGGCTGAGAAAATTCAATTTAATTACTTGAACCCGTCTTGAAATGATTAAAAACCATATAGAAATCTAATTAAATGTAGTATCGTTCCCCATATAAATTGCTGTGGCTGTGATCGCCATTGGAAAAACAAAATACATTCGATTTCCGCTCATCTCAGGTGATGTCGCGCGGTAAAAGTTAACTCCAACTCAACTTCCGTCGCGCCGCTATCGTGACGTTTTGCCGCAGAAATGCTTGCTTGCCATTGGTCAGAAAATGTCGAATGCCGCGTCGCTGTTGTCGCGTCGCGGGTGTCGCTCCATTGTAAATTAAGCATAACGCTCGTTTGAAAACGGGTGTTTATTTCAACGACTAGAGTGTTGGTGGAACAGTGTCCACTTAACGGAGACGTTATACAGCAATGGCGCGTTACTAAAGTCTTCGTTTGGGTATATTTAAAGAATGTCGGTGGAACCGGCCAGCAGTCAAATAGCGCATCTTTGATTCAAATATCGCCTGACAAGTTCTCGTCCAATGCACTGGATAGTGGAATACCGGCCTTAGCCAAGTTCACGATGTAAAAGCGAACAAAGTTTTCGTTCGTCCTGAAAAGCCACTCAAATCGAGCACAAATTTTAACAGAATTTTTTCACACTTCACACGCTTTTGTAAATGTCACGAGAACCTAAAAAAAAAACAGTAATTAAAGTTGTGATTTTCCCCATATAAAGCCATAGTTATCTCTACCATGACTATTGGATGATTACGTACCAATATGTGTATCTGCATGCATAGTGACAATAGATGTGACATATGTGCTAAACTGTCCACCTCGCTGACCAGCTTCCGTGGAAGCGCTTAAACACAAACACTATGCACATTGTGCGCTTTCCCTATAATTATTAATATGCCGATGACATAGTTTTGAGGTCACGCGACAGAAAGGCTCTACAGGACACCATGGAGAGACTACAAAAATGGGTAGACGACCAGAGGCGTAACGAGGGGGGGTTTGAGGGTTTGTAACCCCCCATTGATTAAAAAAAGGAAAATTGTACAACTTTTTTAAGTCTGCTTATAAATTATTTAATACGAGTATAAACCGTTGGAAGCTAAAAACTCGTTATTGTGCATCTTAATTTTTAAAATTTTCCGGGGGAGTTCTTGGAACCCCCCTCCCCCTGGGGGTGTTCCATACCCCCAGACCCCCCGGATGTTATAACCCCCATATGGTCGGCCTGGTTACGCCTATGTAGACGACAGTAAACTGGCCCTCAACTGAGACAAAACAGTCCAAATGATATTCAGGAGAGGTGGTAGAACCTCAAAAGACGACCGGATCCACTACGGGGCACAGGAACTAAATATTTATTTTTTGACCATAGTTGACCCAGAGTCCCACAGCCGGAGGCTACACTACTGGGGAGAATACAGATAATACATAGACTAATATTTGTATACAGTTTGCTATCTTGGTTTCAAGAATTTGGTATAAATGTAGATGATGATGATGTGAGTGATGAATTAGCGAAGGGTGAATATTTACAACACAGTAACATGGCAATCAGTGGGTTAATATACAGAATTAATATAATATCCAAAAGAGTGAAGTTGTAGGCGAGTTAAGGAGAAGAAACAAATGTTTATGTCCACTACGGAATCGGAATTTCTGAATTTCTTCTCTCTTCGATGACACGTCGAGCAAAACTCGTGGGTCGTTCTACCGGTCCAGTAGCTCAGCTCCGGCGCCCATTGTACTCCTTCCGCCGTGGCGATGCGTATCAGGAACTAAAGATTATAAATTCCTTCAGATATCTTGGAATAACCCTGCAACCGATAGGGTCATCTTACAGAATTCACACAAGGGAAAGAGCAACCGCCGCCATCAAAGCATCTGTGAAATAAAGAACACTACAGACAGCCATGGCGCTATTCTATGCAAAAATATTACCGGTGATAACATACGGTATAGAACTCATCAGGAACAAGCTAACAATATCGAACCTAAAGACCCTGGAGACCCAGATATTTGAAGAGAATCCTAGGAATATCGAAGACTGCCCCATCAAGACTAGCCTACGAGCTAACAGAAGAAAGCTTCCTGGTAGAGGACTTACGACACAGACTGCAGCTACCATCTACTCCACAAGAAGAGGAATTACTTCAAACTAGACGCCAGAAGAGAGCGGACATCTGACCAGAATTTTACACAACATACGCAATGAGATTTTGGATTTTTTAATTTTTGGATTTTGTTATTATTAAATTTTGTATTTTTAATTTTGGATTTTTAATTTAAATATTTGATTTTGTTTTTTTTTTTAATTTTGGATATTTGAATATTTTAATTTAGGATTTTAGATTTTTTAATTTTTAATTTTGGGATTTTTTAAACTTGGGATAAGCCTAATCATTGAGTTGATTGTTTTCTGTGCAGTCCGTTCCGTCACACCTCACTAATTTCGTGACGATTTTGAGCGTTACATTAACTTCGTGACGATTTTTGAGCGTTACATTAATTTCGTGACGATTTTTGAGCGTTACACAAGCTCTCGATTTACCCCTACCGCGGCTAAAGAAATTTCACTTCAAAAACCCAGAACAATTGCCACTGAAATCAATGAAGAAGGACTTCAGAAGTGGCAAGAAGAGTGGACCAACTCAATGAAGGGTGCAGCGTGCAGGGAGTTCATCCCATCAGTTGTTCAAAGAATGAAACAACCAATCCAGTTAAATTTCGCATTAACAGCTGTGGTTACTGGACATGAGATAAACCAAATCATACTTACACCGACTAGGTCTAATAGAGGACCCTATCTGTGTCTGCCTTAAAGAGGATCAAACAGCAGAATATTTGATTTATAGATGTGACAAACTTAAACCACAAAGAGACAAAATGATAAAAGAAACTGATTCTAAACATGCTAAATGGCCAGGCGAAGCTAATCTCAAATCATTTGAGAGTCTTTAAAACATTTATACAGAGCATAGACTTTGGCGAACTAAAATAATACATAAGCAACCTTATGAAGATATTGTTAAGTGATAAGTGAAGTGATAACCTAAAGAGTATCTATAGTGAATCAACAATAAGTGTGGAAGACAATGTGCAAATAAGCACAAACTAACTCAAAGTATGTTAAGTAAGGCATGTAGTACTGCACACCTAAATTGGGAATGCCAACTAAAGCCAGGAAAAAACAAGTCAAGCCATATCTCCTATAATATTCTCATATAATGTCCAACAGAGTCATGAATGCATATATTATATAGCCATCCTAAATGTTACTGTACAGTAACAGTGGAAGCCCGGTCACAAAAATCACTAATTAGTGTGCCTCACAGTACTGCATATGACACAACTTGTCTGTCAGCAGTGGCGTGGCGTGGGTGATCCATAAGTGTTGCCAGTTGCTTCATACTTAATTTGGGGAGTGCCAGTCGCGAATTCCGAGGGTTTCTAAGTTAATATTATATAGGTTGTATGCAATTGTATGAAACAAAACAAACTCAAACAAGTATATAAATAAAAATTATAATGGCGTACTTAATTTAAAATGTATTTACAATATCTCTAATTTACAGTGTCTATTTGTACTTCAGTTCAATCCGCCGATTCTTCTCCAAATAAACATCAATTACAGAATTTTCAAATGTTGCTTGCTGTTGCTTTTTAAGTTTACTAAGCAACCCCTTTTCCACTGATAAAAGAGACAGATATGAAAGTATATTTTGAGTTTGTGTGTTTCTTAGATAAGTGTGTATTCTACAGAGCGCTGAAAAAGATCGTTCTGCTGATGGTGGTAGGAATAGTAAAAATTAATTCAAGAAGTTTATACACCAGTGGCAAAGCTTCTCTAAGTTCCAAGGCATACAACTTTTGGTGAACTTCGTAGGAAGCTTTGTTTCGAAATTCAGGGGAAGAGTACAAATAACAGAGTTCGTTCCTTAATCGCACTGAGTTGAAGTACTGTCCGTAATAAGTAAGGAAAGTCTTAAACGCACTCTCTGGGAAAGTCTTGTCATATTCGGCGTATGAAGCACTGTTCAACAATGATAGGAACTGTAGTTTGTCTATATCCGAGAATCTGTTGGTTATTTTGCCAAGTATCGTATCTATGATCTCATAAAATATTCGTCGATACGATGATTTTGTGACATTTTCTCCTTTATCCAGTCTCTATCTCTTTGAAAGTATTGGTGTTTCGTGGCAATCTTGATCAGATTCTATCCTTGACCAAATTAACTCGTCAAAATTGTCACGCAAGTCGTTCATACTGTTTTAAAGTCATTGATTTTTTGTTTGCAGAAAGCAATATAAAAAATATTTTTCTGAAGAAAGTTAAACAAAGCATCAGACTTAGGAAATACAAGCGAAAACACCAAAAGCAAGAATCTGAAATCAAAGCTTAGGAGGTTCTGGTAGTAGCCCATTGCACAAGCTCTTGTTTCAGCATCCCATTCATCATCATCATCTCTTGCCATTAATTTAAATAGGGCGGCAAGTTCAGTCTTCAAGCTGAAAATGACATCAAACCCTCAAGGTGCGAAAACTATCCATGTTACTGATGCCATCTGTTTTCCACGCATTCTTTTCATAAGAATTAAAGCAGATATGGCCAACAAAATAGTTTCAATAATTTGTAACAACCACACAGCCAAGGAAACTCCTTGTACCAAGAGCTACTAAAATGTCTTTCGAAACCCCCGTGTGAGTTAGTTTTTAATGGTTTAAGATCCGGAGTTGGTCTTCCTGTTGAAATTATGTGATTTTTTCGCCAAAAGAACGCGAACTCAAGGACCGTTTTAAAAGGTTTTCGATCACATAATCAGTCACTTTTACCCGCAAATTGTAATGTCATTATTCTTATTGTACTACTAACATTAAACCATTCACCATTACATTCGTATACATTAAGAATTAACACTAAAACTCAAGGTTTGCCTTTTCACTGGACAGGCAACAATGGTGCTACAAACAGCGAACTGAAGTCTCCCAGGGTCACTGACATCCCTACGAGTCTATAAGCTTCGAGTTTGCCGGTAAGCGCCATTGGCAAAATAACGAGCAATTTAGAACTGGAGGATGCTGTCATCGACCGGTCTCGGCGGATCGATCACAAATGAAGAAATCTGAAAGTGAAATTACTCAGACCTTCCATTATTCTTTTAAAAAAATCATGTAAAATTTGGATACACTTTATTCATTTTTATTAGCTGTTGCCGGCGGCAACAGAGGCAACATTAACGCCACGCCCCTGTCTGTCAGTGAGGTAGACCATCAGGGCAATCAGTCATAGGAGAGACGTTCCATCTGGCAATGTGAAGTGAGCTCTTGCTTAGCTCAGTTGGAAGAGCCAAAGGTCCTGGATTCAAATCCCCGTGTCAGAGGAATTTTTCTCTTATAACATTCTCAAAATTTAACACCTTTCAAAACAGAGCAATGTTTCTGTTCAGTTTTTGATAGGCCTACACTTGATGAAAATATTATAATAACAAGATAAAGCGCACAACCGTGCAAAAGGAATGAAAAGGATGAAAATATTATTGCTTGACGTTTTTCTGGCTTTGCAGGAGAAAGCATATTTCAACTGAGCGAATTTTTTTCTCGCTGCTTTGCATGTGTTCACTCCCCCCCCCCCCCATGAGAACCTATTTACATTCTTTTCCCGGTTTCCATTTCAGCCCCCTGCAGGGCCTTCAGTTATGAAACTGGGCTTTCAAACTGTATAATGTATTCTCAAATCCCTTGTGTTCTGTTTCATTGGTGACATAGCCAGAAAAAAATTTCAGAGAGGGTCGAAAGTGCTGGGGGGTTGAGGGGGGGGCATGAAATACACCCAAGAAAGGAGGTATGAGGGCCATCCCCAGAAAATGTTTCAATAATGAACTGATAAAAATCACATTTTTTTAGACTATTTTAGCACTTGAAACTAGCTAGCAATGTTTTTACTTGACTCTAACAATAAGACATGTCAAGAAATCGTTACTTAAGTAGTAACACGTATTACTGTTTGTAAGAAAAGTTAAATAATACATGGAACAGTGGAAATAATAGGCCTACATTTACAAGTTCAGTATTTTATTATTAAACTAGCATGTTGCCACGCTTGTAAGTGACTTTAGTAACAAAACGTACGGGGAGTTGCAGATGTTTGAATTGGAATGAAGCGATATTGAAGTAAAGCATGAAAGCATGAATTTCGATATATGGCGATACATCAATATATCGATATGTATCAATATATATCGAAACACTTCCTCTTATTGATATATATATATATATATAACGATATGTCAATATATAGATTTCTATGCAAACCTGTCAATACTGATGCTTCGATTGCGAAAAGAAATTCACGTTTTCTGCCAGTTTTTCAGTCATAACTCGCGAACAAAAACGAAAATTGAAAATCCGGCTTCGAGGTGGATTCGGCCACTTTTCAGTCCATCTACGTTTAAAATTTTAAATCTCTGCATTCAGTAGATTTTGCTGGGATCGTGTACAGACAGATGGAAAGACAAACTCTTCCTCTTATGATATAAATTAAATAATTAAATAATTAACCAAATGGAGTTCACATAACTTATATCGAATTTTAGATTTTGATTTTGGGAGGGGTCCGGACCCCCTGGATCCCCCTTCTCTACGCCACTGGGCCTAGTAATTGTTTCATTGTATTTTTGGTAACACAGCCTTGGATTCGTCAAGGTATTTACTGAATAAGTTATAGTTATGTAGTTACCTCGGCAGATGATCCTGAAGCAATCCAGTGGCATTTTGAAAGCTGCTTCCATACGCCACAATCTGAAAACAACCAATCTGTATTACTATGGTTACAGCGAAATTGCCATGCTAGTAACATGTTTCTAAATTTCCCAACACTGTTATGAAAGGATCACATTATTGTCGCCAGTCGAGATGGTATTTCCAGTCTTTGTTGGCTGCTAAACAGACTGTGGCAAGATCGCCAGATTTGTACACTTAAAACCAAAACCAAATGTTTGATTAATGATACATGAGATTATGAGTTTAGGAATATCTTTCTTCTTTCTATATCTGAGTTATACCTCTCCCTTCCAGGATTCAAGCGACCCAAGCCGCCCGGGCCTTACAGGGCCGCGAGGGATTATCTTTGGATCACATGCATGTTTTTTTTGACCAGACAAGGACATGGAGAGCCTGCCCGGATGAGTGATCGGCCCAATGCCGGGGCCACCTCCGAGACAACACGAACACATAGGACGAAACACACCATTCATATACACCATACATGGGCATTTACTGGTTCGCGAACCACTTGTGGTTCTTGACCTTCCTGCATAAGACACAAGATGGCATTGCGGACATTCGGTGTATGTGTTGGATTATTCCCATGCATGAGTCATACTCTCTTTGTAAGCAGTGACGGGTCTCGACATAGTTCCGATTGGAAAGGCATTATGACACATTCTAAGCCTTTGTATAATGAAATAATTGCACACGTAAAAGAATAATTAAAAATACAAATTGTTTGTATTATTTGTTTCTTGTAGTGTACATTTTGAAGTGAAATTAGTGTTTCCCTAAGAATGAGCAAACGCCACTGCACTTATTGTCTGCTTGTGTCTCCATCTAGCCGTTCTTTTCGAACTATGTGTAAGTAGACAAACGTTTGCAGCTTGCGTGTCAATGGATAGGGGTTTGCCCATCTCTGACATACACACACACACACACACTCACTCCAGACAAGGCGAGGATGGGATGAAGAAGAAAGCCTAATGACGGCCTGATGATATCTGGGGACCACAAGGACCTAAAGTTACCCGACATTTGTCTCACAGGTGAGGAAAACCCCAGAAAAATACCCCACCTAGGTAACTTGTCCCGACCAGGAATCGAACCCAGGCCCGCTGCAGTGTTAATGTATGACACCGAAATATTTTACCTGTGTATAGAGGTGACATAGACGAGAAACCTTTATGACAAGATTTTTGCTCTTTCACGTAAAATGTGTACGCTACAGGGCATTAAAGTCATTACAATTTGGAGCTTATAAGTCAGTAATTAAGCGAAATTCTCATTAAATCGACTTCATGCCTTCTTTAAGATCGACAAAAACTGATTCTTAATCATTCACCAACAGCTATATCATAATTTAGTGTTTCCATAATCTGCAAAATTTACAGACTAATCACGTGACTGGTCATCACTGCATTGGTTTTTCGTTAACAACGAAGTTCCTTTGATTTGAATTTTTTTTCAAATGTTAGAAGTCAGTGCCTTGGGAGTTTTTATAGTGTAACAGAAAAAGTTGAATCCATTTTAAAAAAATTAAAAAAAATTGCGTGGAACGCCATGCGACAGAAGTGAAACTTCATTTAATTTTTGGATTTTTTCAATTTTGGATTACTGAATTTTTTCAATTTTGGATTGTTGGACATTTTAATATTGGGTTTTTGGACATTTTATAATTTTAGATCTTGGATTTTTACATTTTTTATGTTTTAATTTTTTTAAATTTTGAATTTAGGATTTTTTACTTTGGATTTTTTAAATTTTAAATCTTTTAATCCCTTATTTTTTATATTTTTAATTTTCTAATTTAGATTTTAAAATTTTGGAATTTTTATTTTTTGGATTTCTAATAAGTTAATTTCTTTAATTTTTAATTTTTGGATTTTTAAATTTTGATTTTTTGGATTTTGAAAATTCTTTATCTTTGAATTTTTTTAATTTTGGGTTTATATTTTTAAATTTTGGATCTTCGAATTTTTTAATTTTGGAATTTTGGATCTTTTAACTTTGGATTTTTTAAATTTTGGATCTTTGAATTTTTTTATTTTGTGGATTTTTTAATTTTGGATTTTTTAAATTTTGGGTTTTTAATTTTTGGATTTTTAAAATTTTGGATTGAGTTGATTGTTTTCTGTGCAGTCCGTTCCATCACAACTCACTAATTTCTTGAGGATTTTGAGGGTTACACAAAGCCCCTACCCCTACTTCGGCTAAAGAATTTTCACTTCAAAACTCCCAATAAAAGTTGCTTGTCTGTGTACCTTCTATACAGATGTAGTATTTCGGTGATATTCATTAAGACTCGCCTTAAACGCACAGACAAAAATAATTGAAATTCTGAGTTTGAATTTCTAAGTCTGACATCATTCACTTGTTTATATGAGAAATAGTTTGTGACTTAACACTTTCTTCTTGTTGTGGTGTTTAACATGGATATTAAGTTTGTCATAAAGATTGTGCTTCTTTGGAAAGCAGTACAATTAGCATAAATGAATGCAGTTAGTGAATAATTAAATTTCAAAAATAGTTCTGAAGAAATATGAAATAACTAGCAGGTGTCTGCGTCTTCGCCCGTAATTATTTACTGTTATCTAGCCTTTGCAACATCTCATTAAAGTAATGAGTGTTGTCCATTTGCAAAGTTTTAATTTTTTTAAGATCATTCTCTACCACTTTCTCTGACTTTCTGCTCCTCACATCCCCCTGCTTTTTTTATTTATTTATTTATTATTATTAATTAACAGCATGCTCATTCACCGTGGCGACATTACATGCTTTAGCAGCTTAATTACAATTGAGTTACATTGTTTGACATATTATAAAATTATAAATTCATTATCCTATGCATTTCTAAATTACTTGAGTTACATATTACTTAAATCGGTAGATTATTAGATGGCCTACATATTTACTGATTTAGCTTAATTGACAATTACATATATAAAGTTAACCTAATTTGTGCCTATTTACTTAGTTTATCCAACATATAATACATATTAACCTCCTTTACATAATTTATCAATTACATATTTTCAAAAGTATAAATTAAATTGTTTTAAAACCTATAATGGTGTTTCGTGTTTGTTTCATTTTCAAAGTATATTTACAGGTTCATGGCTTGTACAAATCTGTGGAATTCACTCAAGTGCTTGATCCGGTCTTACTGGCCAAGCACCTCCTGTTTGCCTGATTCCATTTATTAGCTTTCCTCTTTGCGGGCGTTTGTCTGTGCATTCATAGATGAGATGGTTTACTGTCTGTTACTGGCCAAGCACCTCCTGTTTGCCTGATTCCATTTATTAGCTTTCCTCTTGGCGGGCGTTTGTCTGTGCATTCATAGATGAGATGGTTTACTGTCTGTGGACTTCTGTTGCAAGTACATATGGGGTCCTCTATTATATGAAATCTGTTTAGATAATAGTTAGTTTTCCCATGGCCTGTTACTATTGCTGTGAATTCTGGAGTTATGGGGCAATTTTAATTTCAATCGTTCTTCTTCTTCATGCAGAATAATGCATACCTGACCATGGATATACCATAATTTATTAACCTATAAACGAATTAGACAACACCAATTAAACATGCTAGGCCTATTGTATGTGAAATAAGAGAAAGTCGCCCCTTATGCTCCGAACAATGAGTTGCTATGGCGACCACACGCTTATTATCTCGGCACTCCCAACCGTTTCTTTTCTCCAAACTCCCGATCGTACCAAATACCAGCTACCAACCCTTGCACCAAAATGACAACCCGCTAGCTCACTCGGCACTCTCGATCAGACCACAATCACCTCTGCACATAGTCTAAATAATGCACAACACTATCCACATAGTTAAGTGCGCGAGCGGAGGCGGTAGCCGAAGCGAAGCGCCCTTGCATTTTCGAATAATGTACGATACACTGTTTGTAGGTTTCGAAAATGTGGCATATTATATCTTCCAGAGGTTAGTAAGCATGTCAACTTTTGTTTAGCGGTATGACGTCACACTACCAACGTCCAATCACGAGTTTCTACGTAATATGAGGACAGAAGAATTCACTAGATCGTGGTATAAAAGAAAGTGCATCGCGAGGGAGTGGTGGGCAGGTACATTCATCCAAGGTGCGACTTACATTTATTACTTCCTCTGCCCGTACCATAGGTGCTATAGGTAAAGGAAGTATTGTTTTCGACCCAAAAATTCGAAGTTGAGTTTTTAGCATATATACACGTTTCAAGGCCCCCTGAATCCAAAAATACTATTTTTGGAAACATGTCTGTCTGTCTGTCTGTGAACACTCTAGCTCCAAAACGGAAAATCGTATGAAAACAAAATTTCGTATTTGGGTCAGGTACCTAATGAAGATGTGAGGATAAGATTGGCGACTATTTTCTCTTATTTTTAAGGGTACTTTACATTAAGAAATTTTCGGTTTTCACGATTTTCTCGAAAACGGCTCTAACGATTTTCTTTAAATTTTGCACAAGTGTAGCTTATAGTGAGAGCTAAATCTTTTATTTGAAACTTTTTTTCGAAAAAATTCTCTGAAGGCAGTTATAAGCCACCTACTCTTCACCCACTGTTTGTAAAAAGTTTGTGTTGTGTGGTGAACTATTGAATACACACTCTTTCACGGCCTCTTATTCTATATAAGAATGAAGTCAGAAAGACATATCGGAGGGAAATATTCGATAAAGTTCGAAAATTATTCTTAACGACGGAAGTTTCCATAAATGTCTGCAGTCACTTGTTTTTGTTTGCTATATAGTCTGCACTTTTATTAGTCGCATCATTTTAAGAAGAGGTTATCGTGTATTTATCGTATAATTAGCGTTAAATTGTGTCTTGCGTTTCTGTACAAGGGTATGTGAATACTCCTAATTTTTATTTGGGCAGAGGAAGTTATGTGACTTTCACATCAGATTTTTTTCCCCCAAGTTAACTGTTAGTAGGTCGATTATCATATTTTAAACTTATTTGAATAATTTGTAATATCACCATTTTCTCAAACTCGCCAAAATTGAATACTTTGCAATAAAATGTTACCAGTGCGGGCCTGTTAGGGCCATTTTCTTCCCGATGGTCTTTCCGATAACACTTGTAACGGATGTTTGAAAAAATTAGCTTCAGGACTAGCCGGGAATTTTTTGTAGGCCTATAAATATGATTCAGTTTTATAAAAAATATGTATAAAATTCACATATAATATTCATCATAAAAAAAACATGATTATAGAGTACCCGAATTATAGAACATATTAATTAATTATATATACAGTCAACCCTCGATATAATGCCATCATCCGTTCTCTAACATTTAGTGGCACAAAGCGAGGGTGGCACTAAAATGAAATTTAATTTTTAAAATTTAAATGGCATAATAAAGTGCTGTATTAATTCACTGCACTATATTATGAAAGATAAATTACATTAAAGGCAAATAGGGAACTTTATAGCACCAAATAAATTACTGTACTCAGTTTATTACAATATATTTCCAATACTACATTACACAAAGGGGTTGAAAATCACGTGGGTCCATGTAAGTGATTAACTGTAACTGAGTAACTGTAATGTAGTGTTTAACAGCTGAATGCACACTGGACTAAAAGAAGTGAAAGTGTGGAATGTCTATCTACCTGCTCCACCCTCACGCAGGTTGTCTTTCCGACTCCTTAACATAGTTTCCTCATTCCACCGCACTACATTTACACTCACTTCTTGGAAATACAGTACAGTATGTTTCTTAAATAATCTTCCTAACATTCACGCCAATTTTAAAAGAATTCTGCAACTGGAAAAAAAATCTGCAAGCTATATTTTGTAAAAATCTTGTCCGGCATTCACTGGCACTAAATGAATTGGCACAGCAACGAGGTTTCTTATGTGTTTAATATTGGGAGAAGATCCGTTCAGTTGCATTTATTGGCACAGTTTGAGGGTGGCACTGTAAAGGGGTGGATTATATCGAGGGTTGACTATAATAATATAGTTAAGAACATTTTACTCAACTCCTAAATCACAAAGATGTAGAATAATCGTTGCTTCAAACAACACTTAATAAATTACTAGAAAACAATGTCACTCACAACACTCACTTTGAAGACTGTGTGAATGAAGTGAATGTCTTCTTATCTCTTTTAGTTTTGTCATATGGGATCTAGTTGGGTCCTATATTACTGATAAGAACCGGAAATTCCAACTTTGCGAAAAGGAATTTTGGCCAGCTTTTAGAGCGACTGGGACCACCGTGACATGTGGTCGCATACAAAAGATGGACACACCACATTTTGTTCTGAACCAAGGGTTGGACTGTTTGCATTTTGAATTGAAATTCATATTTCAGGCTCAATTGAAGCAATGAATGGTTACGATTTTGAATAACAATTTTATAGCTGAGCACCCTGAATATGTAAAGTAAAATCTTAAACATTTTAAGAGGACAAAATTTTACAAAGTTTTTAGCCTTACCCGAGAAATATCAAGAGGAAGTAACCGTACTTCGTTTTTAAGTTTGCCTGACGTTCTTCCGGAGTTTGAACCAGTTTATTTGTTTAACTTTGCAGTTTTACTTCAATATTTGACGTATGAGTGTATGCTTCTATTAAGTAATTAATTATAATTATAATTATTAATAGCTCGACTTTAATTTTGTTTCGTCTTTCAATTTTTCAACCCAATTTATTCTATTTTTGTTGTTGCTGTAAATTCTATATAAACCACTGGTTAATGCTGCTAAATTATTTTTGTATACATTGTACTCAAGCATTTATAATTTTTCGTTTGTAGTATACTGTGCATTGATATATAATTAGATTTATATTAATCTACTATACCCCCTAAACACGAGCTTTGTTCATACATCTAATCCTATGTATAAAATTGAAGAATTTTTAAATATTAACCTATACTCAATTTAAAATGGTCTTTAATGCTTGGAGAGGACATAATAAGTTAATTATAATAAAGTAAATTACTGAATGTTTTATAATTGATGCGTTATCTTCATTGTATCTATTTGATTTATGTGCAACCTATATTGTTAGATTGTTACTGTGTACTATTTGTATCCTATATGTATTGTATATACCCTCACACATTTTGTACATACCAAGTCCCATATCATTTTAATGATCACGTGGACGTAAATAAATAAAAATAAATATAGGGGCATGGTATTAAATGTGTAATAATAATAATGTAAGTAAGTAATGTTAATTAAATTGTTTAATAATAATAATAATAATAATAATAATAATCATAATAATAATGTCTCACATCCACATTGTACATCTGGTTGGATAGTTACATTATACTCAGTGAGTATTAGCTATACAGACATTCCACAGTGAACGTATCTAAGCTTCCGAATGATATAAATATCTAAAAAACAACGCGCAAGTATGCTGCTTGGAAGATTATATTGAACTATAATTATTCAAGCAATTCAGGATAACTTATAATTGTATATGTGTGTCTTTTAAGGTATAGTGTATATAATATAATTTTACAATTAATTTTACCATTGTACCATAAATATAATTCTCTATGTAAAAACGACTCTCTTTTTATCATTTTTTATTTTTATCTAACAGTTTCAATTCAATTAGGACCTACATGAGACAAAATAGACCTGACTATACAAATGATTCTTTAGTCACTGTTCAATAGAATACATCAGCAATTAAAAATCTGTTACCTCTCAGAACTCCATTAACATAATTTGTAACACAATAAAAAGAACAAATTTATAAATATTTGTCTTCGTTTTTACGTAAAGGTTGACCACATTACTTTATATATATTCCTGGCATCTAAAAAATTATTTCTTGAGGGTATAAGGCGAAAAATAACTCTTATACTTTGTAAAATATATAAATAGACCTATATAGCATTTTAATAGGACTACTACTGAAATTACAACCATGGTTACCTTTATAAGATGAGTCTGAAAATTAAAAACAGAAGGAATTGCATCTGGTTTAAGAAGCCTGCAAAATGAGCTGAGCAGCCTGTGGTGGATTGTTGAATTAAATTGCTCATGCCTTACAGCCGATAACCATTTCTTTAACAGTTCAGGATTTTGAAGAAGAAATCTAAAATGATGTTTTTTCTGTTATTCCTAAGGTCATATGGAAACCCAAAGATTCCCTAACCACAATGTAATATGAAAAATTACAAACTATTTCGATATTTACAATAATCTCTGTCATTCTAAGGAACGTCATTAGTCATTAAATATGAAATTACTGTGTTCAACTTATAGAATATAGTCCTATAATAGTAAAATACTTTGAAAAAAAATATAGTAGTGTGTTTCATTCCAAAATACAACACGGTTCCAAACCTACAATTTAATTATATTAAAACTTTATCTTGTGGTTGTCAAAGTGGAAAGCTTTTAGTAATGGTAGAGGCATTCTTACCATTGATACCTTCCATGCCTTATTCCAGAATGTAAGTGTTATGTTGAGCTTTATCAAGTAGCCTACTCCTTAACAGAATTGCAAATGAGCTATGTATTGACAGGGAAGATTCAAACAGTTGGTTTGGAAAAAAGGTTCAGTCGCTATCGAGAACTTTGTGGAGGTAACTATCATGTCAGCGTGAACGCAATCCTTGAATCTGAAAAGAAATTGAGAATAAAAAGTGTGTTAGGGTTGCATTCATTTATTAATGAAAGTGATATGGAAGCCTGGGAAACCATTTGACACCATCCTGGAGTATTTGAAAGGGTGTGATCATCCATGATTCGATAAGTGCATGCATGTCTAGAGGCAAGAGGAGGAAATTGTTACGAGTTTAATATGTTGACATGTTATGAGTGTCCAATGTGTGGAATAGTTCCTAACGAGAAAACAACGATTATAGAACATATGTTCATATTAACTTTTTCCCTTCTTTTGGTGTAAGGAACCCATGCCCAAAGTTTGTAAAAGTATTATTGAAACACCCTGTACATCCTCATAAATACTATACGATTAAAAACATTGTAATTTCATGTAATTTCTGTTGCCCCAAAAATGGTGCAAGTGCACCAAGTGGCCTAGGTGGCGAATTTTAAAATAAGTTATAGTTGAGTTACTGGTATCACATTTATTTTATTTCTTGGCTCCAGATTTAACACTTTATCAATTTCTTCTTCAAGTTCAATCTTAAATTACAAGTCAACCGTTTTATCTTTGTTTGTGGTTACTGTCATTTTAAAGGAATTCATCATCAATCAAAATTATTCAAATCTCTGTTTTCCATGACAATTCGTACTGGCTCTTGTCTCTGCAATATTCTGATCCCTTTGGATTTGTCTATGTTGATTTCCATTCAATAGTTTCTTCCTGTTTCCACTAGTCTGTCCACCATGTCTAGGAGAGTTTCTTCTCTTTATGACATTAATGACTGTCCCCCTATCTTAAAATCGACAATTCCTTTCAAAGCTTCCTTAACTAACCATTCTCTGTAGAGATTAAACAGGATAGATTATATACAACATCCTTCTCTACCTACCTCAACATTTCTCGTTTTTGTCAGTGATGGGAAATAACTGAATAAAAGTAATCAGATTACAGTAACAATTCCTTTTTTAGTCCTGTTTACTTGTTAGCATTACAATCTAGAAATTGCTATCTTCTACTTGTTGGCAGTAACTGCAGCAGTGGTGAAATTTGCCATCTTTTTAAAGCAAACATAATGTCTATAATGTACTTTACAGTCGCTGCAGCGGTGGTGAAACAAAGTCAGATCTCCTTTTTAGGATTTTGCAGCATGGAGTGTCATGGTTGTTCTTTTTTAACACTTTTTGTAGGTAGAGCGGAACTAAAGCTCTTTATGCAGCTGCACAGTAATCAACATGACAAGCCAGCATTTCTGCAGAAAAAATGTCATGAAAGCGATGTGAAGAAGTTGATGTGAAGTTCGTGCAACATCAGCTGAAATGTGATAAAGTCGAATGTATTATATTTTTTCAATGGATACCCCAGCCAGAACAATTCACACAGGGACAGATCCTACGTTAAATTATAATGGCTTCATACAAGACAAAGCTTGTACATTACCGAAGGTTCATCCTCTCATGAGTAAGCAATGTCTTTTGATATTTCCTTTGTGGGTAAATTTCTGTGCACAGACATCACATGAAAATGGTTTTTTTTCAGTGTGAGTGAGCAGATGTGTATGAAGTTGCCCACTCTGGTAAAATTTCTTGTTACAGACATCACACGAAAATGCTTTGTGTCCAGTGTAAGTTAGCAGATGAGAATTGAGATTCCCTTTATGGATATATTTTTTGTTACAGACATCACACGAAACTGGTTTCAGCTTTGTATGAGTGAACAGATGTAATTTGAGATTCCCTCTATGTGTAAATTTCTTGTTTCAGACATCACAACAAAACGGTTTCTCTCCAGTGTGAGTAAGCAGATGCTTTTTCACACTCTCTTTGAAGGCAAATTTCTTGTTACAGACATCACAAGAAAACGGTTTCTATCCAGTGTGAGTGAGCAGATGTTTCTTGACACTCCCTTTCTCGGTAAATTTCTTGTTACAGACATCACATGAAAATGCTTTCTGTCCAGAGTGAGTGAGCAGATGAATATTGAGATTCCATTTATGGGTAAATTTCTTGTTACAGACATCACATGAAAATGCTTTCTGTCCAGAGTGAGTGAGCAGATGAATACTGAGATTCCATTTATGGGCAAATTTCTTGTTACAGACATCACATGAAAATGCTTTCTGTCCAGTGTGAGTGAGCATATGTTTGTTGAGATTCCCTCTCTGGATAAATTTCTTGCTACAGACATCACATGAAAATTCTTTTTGTCCAGTGTGAGTTAGTAGATGTATGTTGAGAGTCCCTCTCCGGGAAAATTTCTTGTTACACATATCACACGAAAAGTCTTTCTGTCCAGTGTGAGTGAGTAGATGTAATCGGAGACTCACTCTATGGGTAAATTTCTTGTTACAGACATCACACGAAAATGCTTTCTGTCCAGTGTGAGTGAGTAGATGTATGCTGAGAGTCCCTCTCCGGGAAAATTTCTTGTTACAGATATCACACGAAAAAGCTTTCTGTCCAGTGTGAGTGAGTAGATGTATGTTGAGAGTCCCTCTCCGGGAAAATTTCTTGTTACAGATATCACACGAAAATGCTTTCTGTCCAGTGTGAGTGAGTAGATGTATGTTGAGACCCCCTCTATGGGTAAATTTCTTGTTACAGACATCACACGAAAATGTTTTCTGTCCAGTGTGAGTGAACAAATGTCTCTTCAGGTTCTCTCTTAGGGTAAATTTCTTGTTACAGACATCACACGAAAACGGTTTCTGTCCGGTGTGAGTGAGCAGATGTATGTTGAGAGTCCCTCTCCTGGAAAATTTCTTGTTACAGACATCACAAGAAAATGATTTCTGTCCAGTGTGAGTGAGTAGATGTGTGTTGAGATTCCCTCTCTGGTTAAATTTCATGTTACAGATATCACACGAAAAAGCTTTTTGTCCAGTGTGAGTGAGCAGATGTAATCTGATACTTCCTCTCTGGGTAAATTTCTTGCTACAGACATCACACGAAAATGTCTGTCCAGTGTGGGTAAGTAGATGTGTGTTGAGATGCCCTCTCTGGGTAAATTTCTTATTACAGGTATCACATGAAAATGATTTCTGTCCAGTGTGAGTGAGCACGTGTGTTTTGAGATTGTCTTTTCGGGTAAATTCCTTAGTACATATATCACACGGGAAGTGTTTGTCTCGAGTCTGAGTACGGCGTTGACTGTTTATAGCAGGTGAGTGTGATTGCATTAGCTGATCCTCTTCTTCATTATTCCTTCCAGAAATTCCAGAAACTTGCGATAACTTGTGAATGGAGCTGCATGCTATGGAATCTGTATTCTCACTTTTGATTTCGTTTGACTGTATCGTGTCAAATACAATAGGCACAGGTTCACACTTTGGTTGTGTTGGAGAAAGCTCTTCCTTAATTTCAATCTTAATATCCTCAGACTTCAGTAAAGGTTCCATTCTGTATCACACACAAAGAACAGTTATACGTTGGCAATTGAGTCAAGTCACGGCCTCCTTTATTGTACTGATCAGTTCCAGCCTGTTTGTGTTGTTGACTGGGGGCTACATACAGGATAAGTCAAGTGTCCATGGTGCCTTCTACGCATGCGCCATAAGTCCAGCAGTCGACATGTGTTCTGTTTGCTGTTAAGTTCATAACATGGACTGTCAGTGGCGCCAACTTTTGAAAAACTTTGGATGGGCTCAAATATTTTAAAATTTTCGTACTCCCACCCCTAATATTGGAGCTAGCACGAACAATATATCGGATAAATATAGAAAACTGTAGGCCTACAAGAAACAATTACGTTGTTTGTAATGACAATCAACAAACTGTAAATCAACCGCCAAGAAAGTGTTATGTAGCCAAGTTAACAGAAATCAAGTTAACAGTTTTTTTAATTGGATTTTAGGTAACGGTTAAAATAAAACTAAATAAAAAAGTGTGCGTGGAACGCCACGCGACAGAAGTGAAACTTGTTTTTTTTTTAATTAAATTAACTTTTTCAATTTATGATTATTGGATTTCAATTTTTTATTATTGATTTTCATTATTTCAATTTTGGTTTATTGGACTTTTTAATATTGGGTATTTAGACTTTTTAAATTTTGGATTTTTGGATTTTTTAATTTTGGATCTTTGAATTTCTTAATTTTGGATTTTTAAAATTTTAGTTAGATCTTTCAATTTGGATTTTTAAATTTTGGATTTTTATTTTTCAAATTTTGGATTTTTGGGTTTTAGATTTTAATTTTTTTTGTTATTTTAAATTTTGGATATTTGGATTTATTATTTTTTATATTTTTTATTTTTGGATTTTTTAAATTTTGGATCTTTGGATTTTTTAAATTTTGGATCTTTAAATTTTTTAATTTTGGAATTTTGGATTTTTTAATTTTGGATTTTTTACATTTTGAATCTATGAATTTGTTTATTTTTTGGATTTTTGAATTTTGGGTTATCGATTTTTTAATTTTGGATGTTTAGATTTTTCAATTTTGGATTTTCGATTTTAAAATTTTTAATTTTTGATTCCCCTTTGAGTATTTTATTTTGCCCTTTAAATCTTATAGCAGCTGATTACTCCCAATCATTGAGTTGATTGTTTTCTGTGCAGTCCGTTCCGTCACACCTCATTAATTTCGTGACGATTTTTGAGCGTGATACATTTCTCGATTTACCCCCCTACCGCGGCTAAAGAAGTTTCACTTCAATAATCTAAAAACAAACATGGTCTCACCAGTATGTAGCACGGCGTGTTACAAAATATGTTTCTCCTGACTGGAATTTTCCCAATAAATTCGTCACAACCATTGTCTTCTTCATATTTCCTTAGAACAGAAGCCTAATCAAACCATCTTTTTCATGGACGACCTGAGCTCCTTTTTCGCTCTGGTTTATTGTTCCTTGCTGATTTAACCAATATTTCTTGCAGTTAATATATTCTTCCTATATTTTCGTTCCACCGACTTCTTTCTTTATAACCAGTCACTAACGATTCCAAACGATCATGAGATAATTGCAATAATAGAATGTTGTACTAGGCCTACGTAGGCCTATGTCAACAATAGCTTCATATTAGCTGTATACAGATTCAACAATGAAACACGAGTTGTAGTAATAGCAATAAGTAATTAAGATAAAAATTATTGGGTAAATTATTGGGTGCGGGCCCATAAAAGTTGGCGGCACTGGCTGCCCATCTATCGCGGAAGTCAAGAACTACGAGAACTTAGTAACAGCTGATCGCCGCGTTCAGCCATTTTGTTTTTCTTTCTATCAATTTAAAATCTCAAAACTTAAACATTGAATAAATTATGGTCGAACAAACAGTAGCATTATATTAGGTTCATTGCATAATGTACTATTTTAGTGTGATAATGAACATTCCGTTTTTCGTCCACGTGTGCAATTAAAACTTTTTCATTCAATGTAATTTTATGTTAATTGTATTATAGTTACCTAGTAGTTTATACATATCAGTGTTGTTTAACGTTATATGGTGAAAATTATTATAATATGTTTGGATAATTGATTAGTTGTTCATAGTTTTATCTGATCAATTACCTGCATAACTTAAAACTCTAAAACTCGGCGACGTAATTCTCGGAAATAACATACAAGTTTCACTAACGCAAGACTATTGCTAAAGCAACAGTACGTTGGTAATATTTCCTCAATTGTTGGATGCATTAGTCCTATTTTCTCGCACATACGCTATATAAATTAATTGAACAGAAATGCGCACAAATTGTGCAAGTTTTTTTTAAGAGTTATAACATCTTACATCTTACAAAACTCCACTAGGTTCTTATGCCTTTGTTTGCACGTGACGACGTGATATCACTCACAAAGTTGATACGCAATATAAAGAAATAGCTTAAAATGCCCGAGTTTTGCATTTTATTAATTCGAAATTAACTTATGAAGGACTTGCGATATTCAAACTCTAGGTCCTTATATAGGTACGTAGAATTTGAAATAAGGAAGAACGACTTCTCACACTAAAAAAATTCCCTCACAAAACGCTAGAAAGCCTATGGCTCATAGAGGATGTCGAAATTTGCAATTCATTGCTTCTACACACCATGCCTGGGAAGGGTTGAAATAAGAAAAAACATAATTCCGGTAACATAAAATTGTATTGTCTTTATGGAATATTTTACTTCTTACTCTCATGTTACCATACAACCGTTTCGGGGCTAAAATAAAAAAAGAAATTAAATTTCATTTTCATACTTTCCTCTCCAAAAACCCGGTAAACAATATGGTGCGCGCATAGGAGTAAAAATGTTCCATAATTCGGATAAATATAGAATTTTGTAAGAAACGAGGTCTTTGTTTGAAATAATAAATCACAATCAACGTAATGCAACCGCTAGAAAAATAATTGTGTAGCCTAGTTAAAATTAATAATGTTATATTATAAACTGTTTTGTTTTAGGTACCTACTAAAATAAAATAGGCCTAAGTATGTAGCACGGCGTGCTCCAAAACGTGTTTTTCCTTATTAGAGTAAATTATCTTCTTCGTCTTTCCTTAGACCAGGAGCCTATTCTCCCCAATCACCCTATCTTTTTCGTGGTTTATTGTCCCTTGATGACCTTTATAATTTACTCATTTTTTCTACATGTTCCATCCACTCTTTCTATGCCCACACTTTTATATTATATCACAATTTTTTGCCAAGTGATTTTTTCTCACAAGCATCGTCTAAATTCCAAATCTAGCTTTTCTGTGCTCTCCTTGAATATACAGTATTTAGAACAGCGGTGGCTGTGGAAACTGCACTGACAGATGTAAAAATGTAATGAATTGTCGAACGATTTCAAATTATCGTGAGGGAATTGGAACAAGAGAAGATCGTACTATATATGTCCACATTACAAATTCAACAAATAAACACAATTTTGAGTAATAGCAATAAATAGTTATAATAGTACACGGCAAATTATTGGGTGGGCTTGAGCCCCACGGGCCCATATAAGTTGGCGCCACTGTGGACTGTTACTTCTTTCCCAATATTTAGGGCTTGTACGACGAACACCTGACATCATATTTATCTGCCAGATAGAAAACCTATCTGGAAGTTGGCCGAGAATTGCGTATTGTGATCTCCTGACAAAATCTGTCTGGCAAGACAACTTCCAGATAACCTAGCTGGAGGATGGAGTGACTGACAAATTTCCAACTGCTAGTTAGGGCTGTATTCCACTATCCAATTCATTGGACAAGAACTTCATGAAGAACTTGTCAGGCGATATTTGAATCAAAGATGCGCTAGTACACTACATCCAATAGCTTTGACCAAAACCAGTTTTCTCTGTATAGGGAAAGCTTGAATTTCGAAGATTAAATCATCAAAAAATTATTTATAATAGCATTAGTTTATTAGTTTTATATAAATGTTTTGTAGCATAATTGCAGAAATATCTAAATGACAAGGAAGTCAGGCCGAATCGTTACTTTCTTTAACTTGAAGGTTATGTTAACGATGCCACGAGTTTAGGTTCGCTTGCAATGCCAATATTTATATCTTCTGGCATGTCGCTTTCGAAATGTGGCTTAAATAGTATAAAATATGCTCTGCCATGAAAGTACTGTTTGAATGTTTGTGATTTATAATGCGGACATACATTGGGTCTGCTCAATACTAAGTAAAAAATGCAGGCTATATACAGAAGGCTTGATTTTCGATGGTGAATCGTAAAACAGTAGGCCTATAAATAATGGCATAAATTTATTGGTTTATAAATGTTTTTGTACAGTAACCCCACATTTGAGAAATATCTAAATGACAAAATCAGGCTGAATCATTGTTTACATTGGTTATGTGAGACGAGTTTAGGTTAGCTTGCAGGACTTTTTAAAATATATTCCTATGTAACTACTATAGCACGTAGTACATAATTTTTGAAATGTGGATTAAATACTGAATAATCATTTATTTAGGCCTACTTGAAGAAAATGAGGTATCAAACTATTTTGGTGCCGTTTATTTCTCAAAACAGTCGATGTTTAGCCGCCATTTTGGACCCCTATGCTATGAATGCCGGGAAATCTTTGATCCAATGTAACGACATGCAGAAAGTCTTCAAATGCTCGTCCAATACGGTTTCCTTGAAGCAACGGGCGGCCATCTTCTTTTTTCTAGACGATTTGATCAAATAACTTGGATAGTGGAATACCGGCCTTAGGAAAGCTTGGTTGAAGCTAGATGGCAGCACCGCTAAGCGTCCTTGGCCATCTGAATTTTAGAACTGATGCCGGAAGATTTAATTTACACAAAAATGTCATTTTATGTTCACTTATGAATGAAATAGAATTGCACAAATCGATTAATGCACTTAAAACGATATGTTCTTGTGTAATTTAATTGTACAAATACAAATCCGAGCTGCCGCACCTAGCGGACGCCTACCGAACTACAACAAACACACCTCTTTGCTCAAGCAGCTAAGGACCATTTTACAAAATTTTACTGCGTTCTTCCCGGTAGCAGTTCAGCGGTGGTATTACACGGCATCTTCTAGTTAAGCTATCTGGAAGTCACGTATCGGGAGGAATTGTTGGCAGGTGGTAATACAGGCCTTTAGAATTAATTTAGGAGGCATGGGATCACGTTTTTAAAAATATTAATAACTAAAGAAAAATTAATATTTACTTGGAGCAACTTTACACTTTATACAATGTAATTCAACCAATAAAAATATAAGTTATGAATGATAATGATAATGATAATGCTTTATTTGCTTATATAGCCTACTTTTACAGGAAAAGTTTCCAGCATCGTCACAATTAACATATTATTAACATTTTAGGCATTTGATACATTTTCAATAATTAGTTACAAATTACACTATTAAATATCATTAAAACTAATTATAAAATTACAATTTAATGTATTTTTAAATTGTATTATAATTCATTATAAAATTACATGATTAAACATTAAAAAAACACTATAACCACATTTTAAAATTCTAAAACTTTATTAATATCAGTTTCAATAGTAAATTAGTTAATTAAACTAAAATTCATCTAACCTATTGAGAAATCTTTGTATCAGATAATTTTTAAGTGTAATATTAAAATTTCCTTTCTGTTTCTTTTTTATTTCTATCGGTAACTTATTGTACAGTAAAATTCCCTTACTTAACGGATCTTTATATGTTGAATTTTTATTTATCACCACCCTGTGGTAATCTAGGGAACTTTCAAACGATGAGTAGAATAGGCTATTTCAATATTAAAAAATTACCAATGAATTTTCAAACTATATGTTCGATGTTCTTTGTTCAGATGAGTATTGGTGTAAAAAAGGAAGAACTTAGATACAAGATATTAGAAGACTTCACTTTAATTAATAGTTTCAGTAGGGAAAATTACCTACATGGTGGAGTGTCAATTTATGTTAAAAGCCCTCTTGCCAAAAGTTTTAGCAGATTGGATCTCAATGTATTTTGTGAGGAATTGCATTTTGAAACAACGGGTTTAGTATTTGACCGCCTTAAATTAATAATAATAGTGGTCTAAAGATCTCTGATAGGAGACCTCTATCTATTCGTTGGGAAACTTAAATACCTATTAATGTTCCCGTAAGAAAATCCTGCATGGATGTCGTCCACTGTTAGACTTATCGCGCATGCGCAGAAGGCACCGTGGACGCTTGACATCCTGTATGTAGCCCCAAGTGTGGTGTTGTTGTTTTACGCTAATGTCGTGAAATAAGGTTTCAATTAATGCAGATGAAAAGAATAGGCCTAATGAATAATCTTTCGTTTACAGAGAAGCCTATTGTGAAAATCAAAATCTGAACATTACCTTTGTAAAATCCCAGTTTGAATAATAATACTATTTATAATAATATAGTAATAATATAATAATAATAATAATAATAATAATAATAATAATAATAATAATAATAATAACAACAATAATAATAATAAAGTTTCTGGTGCTAGAATATCTACTCTACTACTGTATAATATTGTAAACAACCATAGCCAATGTAAAAGAGTTCTGAAACAAGCAAACAATTACCACATTTTAAACAATTTATTGTATTTCTAATCAGTTTGAACATCATGTCCAGATGGGGACATGGGCAGCCTGAATATATCAACAAATTATGAGGCTTCTGAAGGTGCTGAATTTTTTAATTTTTGGGTGTAATGATATATTATGGATGCAAATATCGTTACCTGTTGGTTTGTGGTATATTCCAAACTCCAATTTGTTGTTGAGTCTTACAATTTATTGTTAAATCTAAATAGTTGATTTTGTTGATATCTTTTTTCTCTGTTGTGAATGATAAGTTTTTGTGTATCTTGAACTCCATTGTTATGTCTTCTCGTATATCTTTATTGTTTTCATAAATTATCAACAGATCATGTACATATTGTGGTATGTATTTCATATTATTCTTTTCAACAATTTTTTCAATTATTTTATTTTCGTTGTTTTGTAGGAATATTTCTGCTAGTATTCCTGACAATGGGGTACCCATTGCTCTTCCTTCTGCTTGTTTATAATAAAAGCTGTTAAACTGCAAGTAGTTTTGTTTTGTTATTAATCTTAGCATTATAATAATTTGGTTCATACATTCTTTGGTGTATCCTTTATTATTAAATTCTTCTTCAATTATTGTAGTGGTTTCTGTCGCTGGTATATTTGTGTATAAACTAGCAGGTGCCCACAGCTTCACCCACGATAATTAATTGAAAAATAAAAAATTAATAGTATAATAATTATTAAAGCGTTATATTTATTAACACTTGCACGCGAATCATTCTAAAACTAAACCATTAATAATTAATGAAACAGCTAAAATTCCGTCTTTAGAGTAGGCCTACATTCCAAGATTAGAAAGCGCCGCCTGGAAAAACGATCTGAGATTAGATTATGCCGTTCCAAAGCTAACTGTGAACCATTGCCTTCTAGACTGTACAATTCTCGTGCGTAATTCTCCAGACGCGGTGGATAATACGTATCGTTTCTCAACTGTGTGTTGACAGATGAATATGGTGTGACTTTTATTTGATAAATTCAGTGTAATTTTCAGAAATTATATAATTTTTCAAGGGAAGGAGTGATTGGTTTGGATTTTTATTGTCCGCGATACTTCCAGGATTAAACTAACAATGTATTAAAGCTGATGCCCGCGGCTTCACCCGACATTATTAATTGACTCCAGGATTTTTAAGAAATTTACACTAGCAGTGTAATACAAATGTTTGTGGTTCAGAGGTATGAAAATTGTAAGTAAAAATAAAATTAGAATATTTGTTCATTGTGTTCATTTCACTTAGGACTTATATAATAAAGAAACGGATTTCCTAATTTTGTACTCTTCGTGAAAGTTTAGACTGCGAGAGACGAACATCGCCGAGTATACCCGATGTCTCACGAAGTGAGGGAGCGAGTGAGCATGCTATTTAGGGCCATTGAATTGTATAACAGTAGATTTGAAATGTCCATTGTCATGATCTTAGTTTTGTCTTTGATTGGTATGTTCTGTATTTTGTCCATTAGGTTGTACGTGTTCTTAATGACATATTTGTTGTTCAGTTCCATTTGTGATTTTAAGAAAGTTGTGATGTACTTTGATGTATATTATTTACCACCGGTCTCGGAGACATAATCACAAACAAAAATCGAGAAGAAGAAATGACAAAGTTTTGAAATGTGAAACAAAATGGGTGGACAAAGTGACAAATACAATCTCATCTCGCCTATTTTATTATAATTGCATTCATTCACTTAATCACAACATATTTCATGACATTTATTTCTAACCATATTACTCTCGAATCATGTTTAATTAATTTTTTCATTATTTATGAGATTAAATACCGGTTGGTTTACGTTTCCTATTACGTTTAGCAGATGTATGTCGTCTGCTCTCGTAATTTCTTGGCCCCAAGATGGCGGCGAGCGACCTCTTCTATTTGGAGCCATTTCGCGCTTTCTGCGCAGCTGGTGGTGTGGGGACTTGGTGTTGAGGCTCCATGTACTTATGCAACTTCGGCTATTGTGAAAGTGGAGAAAATTTGTTTTCTAGGTAAACTTGAGACAGACAGCTTGGAGGGGGGGGGTCGCTTAGGTCATTACAGACAGATGAGTGGGGAAATTAATAATGAATCAGTTACTCAGATTTTGGAATCTGAAAGGAAACTGAAAATTATCGGTTATTTGAAAACCGTCTCCTCCAAATCTGGACAGTTAACAATAAAAGAAATTTCTCAATTTTGTAAACCTGTTTCCGGCTCAGCTGAAATGTTTGAAAGTGCAAGTCATCCGAGGTACAGTTGGAAAGTCATCAGGGCCCGGATTCTGATACCTAAAATTGTTTGAAAAATGACCTATAAAATGACCCTAAATTTTAAAGAAAATGACTTAATAATAATTAAAAAATGACCTAAAAACTGATATTTTACTTATAAAACATTATTATTGTACAAACACAGTTATAGACTAGTTAGTAAATAATTGTAGAAACTGTAAATAACTGTATTGTTGTGAATTTTCTTTTCTCACGGAAATTTGTACTGGCACTGAGACACTGGCGAGTCAAAATTCGGCATTTCCTTTTGTGGTCTGCTGGATTATATTATTGTTTAATTGAGGTTAAACAGTAGTTTGCACTCTAAAATCCAAGCAGGTGGCAGACTTTGGAGCCAAGTCAATCTAATAACAATAACAACATTTTTGAATTTCTTTTATTTTCATTTCCGACTGAGACATGACAACACTTAACGCCGAATTTTTCCTTCTTGCATTAAACAAACAACACTTCAAAGACAGCACAGCTAGCGACGAAAAAAAGGTTAATACTCAATGTAAATACATGAAAATTACTAAGTAAGGAAGCAAATGACACGAAAATGACTGAATAATGACCTAAAATTGAAATGAATGCCCTAAAAATATGAAATGACAAAAAAGACATAATAAAAATGTATTCCTAAAATCTAGAGGTCATGATTAAGATTTATCTACAAGTTGGCAATGTCTATGCAGCATCAATAAAAAGATGACATGTCATTAGAATCCGGGACCTGGTCATCATTTTCTTTTCTGCTGCAGGAGCGTTCTTCGTGACGTAATCATTGAATTGACCCGTGGCAAACTAAAGTTGTGTCTTCTTCTTCTGGAGATGAACGGTAAGATGGCCGAGCTTTCCTCTCGCCTGAACTGCAATTCACTCAGTAGAATGGCCAACTTGAGCCCACAAAATAAGCTTGAAAAATCGGTATTCCTGTCAAGGGGCTGTGATGTACGTGAGGAGAGCGAGGGGGGGGGCACTCAACAAAGCTTGTCGATGAACCGGAAACACTATATCCAGCCTTGAGTTCAAAGGGCGCTGCAAAAGCTGACGTCACTTACGTTAATATCGAGTTCCACGTTTCACAGCCCGGATTTTACTCAGCTTATGTTTCATAATAGTTTTAACGCAGGGTTAAAATTGAAATAACACACACTTTCCTTTGGGTTAAAATCAAAACTTGGGGCTTGAAGCAAAATGGTTAAATTAATGAGGTTTTTGATGTAACATTTCTTTGTTTAGGCATGATAGATGTATTCTTAATAAAGACAATCCAAAGAGAAACGATTTTGAAATTTTATCATAGGTAATCCCACGAGAGTTGACGAATTTATCGATAGATTCCCGACTGCGCAGCAGGATCTAATTTATCTGATGAAATTCGTAACCTCGAGTTGGATTTATTAAGACTATTCCATAAATAAAACATAACGGGTTATATAAATAATGACATTATATTCTAATATAAACATTTATGTCTGGTTTGCTTAAAATAAAATCGTTAATACTTTCAGCTGTCAGATCACGGCATACTAAATGAATGAACAGCAATGCTACCAACGAAGTAGTGACAAAAGAATTATCCTCAAAATTAAGATAAACTAAACTCGGAACAAAATAAAACCATTTTTTGGGATTAGTTTCCCATTCTACTGGATTCGTTAATTTTGTTTTTTACACACAAAAACGGCAAAATTTCATGTAATATTATTCTAAAGAAGTTTTAGAATCCATATATAGACACATTTTGTTTCTAAGATTACTTTAAATATGGGTAAAATCGTTAAGTAGTTCACAAAAAACTAACCTAAAATGGCGCTCAGAAAGGAATCACAATAATACAGAATCAGCTGCTAGAAACAGCGCAGGTGCATGCTGGGAAGAATCCGATGGGTCACGTGGTGCTGGAATCAGCTGCCAACATGATAATAGTCAGACAACCCTCCGGAAGATATAATATGCCACATTTTCGAAACCGACAAACAGTGTATCGTACATTATTCGAAAATGCAAAGGCGTTTCGCTTCGGCTGCCGCCTCCGCTCGCGCACTTAACTAATGTAGTTAGTGTTACGCATTATTTAGCTATAGGCCTATGTAGAGGTTGCAGGACCGTATGTAACAGACCAATGACATGCAAGGTCGTTGTCAGCCAATGGGAGTGTTGATCTGCAAGCCAGAGACCGCATACCATCGCCGAACATCGCGTTTGGAAATCCAGTAGAGTGGGAAACTAAACCCCATTTTTTTTTCTTCAAGAAAGTAATTTATTTGTGTGTTGCCACTGTCTACTTGAATGTGCATTGGTTTTCTTCTCATATTGACAGCCCCATCTGCTGCGTTTGAGATTCTCTAGTCAATTCAGTTCAATTGTTCTTAGATCTTCACAGAACTTTTGTAACTGAATCCATATGCATTTTATATTTCTTCCAGTATTATGTGGTTTAGCTTCCTTCATGATAATATCAATTTCGTCAACGAAAGCATTACCAAACCTTGAGCTTGCCGACAATGGATGACGTAGTCTAGTAATCACTGCATAGCGATACTGTGACGGTTCAGTAAAGAGCTGACGTTTTATTAGATAAAATGGTTTGCTCGCGCTTCCTACTAGAATATTGTAAGATAAACGGCAGTGATTGGTCTCTGCCCGATGAATTGCTAAACGTTATTAGTCAATATGAAACACGCGGCGTATGAGTGGAATAGTTTAGGTTAGATGATGCTGAAGAGATAAGAATTATCCTTCGCTTTTTTCTAGCATTCCTCCCTGTGCTTATTTCTCTTTTATTTACTTGTTATTTTTAACTCTACTGTATGAATATATTCTCTATATTAAATTTGATATCTCACATCTACATATTTAAAACACTGTTACAGAAAATATACTGCCTTCTAGATACTTACTAATCCTATCTTCTGAGTTAACATTATGACTATTCTATTGAGCAATAACGTTTAGCAGTGCCTCAGATACCGACCATCATTTATCTTACAATATGCTTGCAAGAGGATGCGACTTTATCTGATAAAACGTCAGCTAGTTACTGAACCGTCACAGTATCGCTATGCAGTGATTACTAGACTACGTCATCCATTGTCGGCTAGCTCAAGGTTTGGTAATGCTTTCGTTGACGAAATTGATATTATCATAAAGGAAGCTAATCCACAAAATACTGGAAGAAATATAAAATGCATATGGATTCAGTTACGAAAATTCTGTGAAGGTCTAAGCACAATTGAGTTGAATTGACTAGGGAATCTCAAACGCAGCAAATATTTTAATTAACTTCTTAAACCAATATTTACAGAAGTACTCATCTAGTCATTCTAGTCAGAAAGTGTAGAACTGTTGTAGTGAATGACAAAAGTAGATCTTTAAGTTGTGCATCTTAAAGCTGTAATGATTTTCGTGGAACAAGAGACTTGTATCTTGAAAATGTACGCTCAACGTCGCAGGATGTTAATCTTGCATATTTGTAACACGCTATGTGTGCTCCAAGTTCTCTACACTGTTACCCTTTAAAATATCTGAAATCTTGCGCAACACTATTGTAACCCTTCATTCTTATTTAGGAATGACAGGAATTTTTCTTTAATTTTGTTTGCTTTCGAACCACTGATTTTGTATGTTTTTAAGGTGTTTGATTTCTTTTATTGATTCTGTCAACAATTGTTTTGGTGTGAGAGGAAACATAAATTTGCACTAATAAAGGCCAAATCAGCACTGATTTATTGTCTGACCCAACATAACGCAACACATTGAAAATATAGCGCAATTTTACAAAAACAGTCAAAATATTCATTTCTAAACATGATAGGCCTATGTGGTAAAATATGTAAAAAAAATTTAAGTTACCAAAAATATTTATTCAAATAAGAAATATCGAATATATATATATATATATATATATATATATATATATATATATATATATATATAAGTTACATACATATATATATATATATATATATATATATATATTTGTGATATGCAACTCAATATTTTGAATCAAAAGGTCCCAACCGGAACTTTCACAAACTCCCAAAGTCATAAGTAATAGCAGCCCTAATTATGACAAATGACAGACTTACAGGAACATAACATCCACTACCTATAATCAATATAAAGGGAACAGAATGCGAGAAATGTTTGATTGTGTGTGACGGGCTTCGGCAACTCGTAAAGGCAAACATTTCTTCAATTGACTCTAACAAGGTAGACAAAATCTGTAGATGTAAATATTTGACTTCTTTCCGTTTCTACATCAGACGCAAGTAATGTAGGGAATTGAAAGCTTCACATTATACAGCGCGTTTTCTTTCAAGCTATCAAAATGTTCTGTTTACACACGTCTGCTTATTTCTTATCAGCTTGCATGGAGATCATATAATACAATATTATTATTGTTAATAATATTAATAAAAATAATAATACAGTGAATGCCGCTTAATGTAATCGCTGATAAATGTTATCTTTCTCTCGAATCCTATGCCCCCATGTTGGGGCGAAGGGCCTCCAACCTATACTGATTTTGATATGCTTATTTTCCGAGAGAGGGTAGAGGGACAGGTGGTAAGCCCATCGCCTCGTAACCCCCCTCTGGAAACTAAGTATTTCTTGGACGTGAAAGAGCCGAGAAATTTTGTCCAGAGGCTCTAATTTAGGCTTGGAGTTCTTTTACGTGCCGTAAATCTACGACACGGGACCCCCAGCTTAAAGTCCCTCCCGGATTTGTAAGTCCTGATAAACCCATCGACTGCGGCCGGGTTTGATCCCGCGCCCTGCGGATCGAGAGGCGCGCACGCTACCTCTTGACCACCGCAGCCGACGGATAATGTTATCAATTGGGTAATAATATCACTTTTTGAATTTGCGTACGGATTATGTTATCACATTTTCCATTTTTACAGCCTTATTTCCAAGTACTATACGTCATTCAAAATCTTCTTTTCAAGGGTTTCGTTTTTAAGTCAACTGTATTGTGTTGTATTGGAGGTAGCAATTCTGTTCCCAGCTCACAGGATGACAGGAGGCATTACCTAACTTCCTCCTTTAAGCAATAAACATGTTTCACCCCTCAGTTAAGCTACAGCTTTTGATTTATGAAGATAACAATGTTGACATGCATTGATGGTTAGTATAAAATGAAAAGACTTGAATAGAGAGGCGTTAGATGTTTTGCTACACGGTGTTCACCACAGTTCAGTATAGACTTCCAAAAACATTCGTAACTCGTAAATGAGTATGAAGTATTGGTTAATGAAAAAATAAATAAAAACTTTGTCACTGTTTGAAAAAAATAGTTGCTTGCAATCTATTAGTGTATTAGCCTAAGAGTGGTTCAACGATTCACATTTACGTATTTTTTATGAATAAATAGCTTTTAATTCTGTTTTCTAGTGTATTATCTTATATATGAATAAACAAACTTCATTTAATTCCTTCGGCAACTGTTATCAAACGGTTATTGTTATCAGATTAGCTGCGTCCCGAAATGATCACAATAAGCGGCGTGCACTATAATAATAATAATAATAATAATAGTGGAAGTGACTTTTGCAAATATTCTTAACTAAATGAGTACTTTCCATGTGACACAATCACCATTGGTCATAGGCCTAAACTAAACAATTAACATAATTAATGAAAAGCTAAAAATCCGGCTTTGAAGAGAATTCCAAATATCAGAAAGTGGAGCGTGGAAAAAAGATCTCAGATTCGAGTTCTCTGGCCCAGAAAACCCCTGCATAGTGAGTGTCGTCCAAATCGAACAATGTTTGACCACATTTGGGCCTATATTGATTATCCCTCTTCCGTTTAGGTTGAAAATTTCAAATGTCTGCGTGCCTTGACATTATAAACAAATGAATTGAACAGGGTGGGCTTACAAAATCAAGCGATCGCGATGCTTTTAATTCCAAGGTATGACAAAAATGGGCGAAGCCACCTACAATTGATTTGGCAACAGAAATGTACGGTATTACTCAAAACTGATGCTTCGAAAATGCAAAAAATGCACGTTTTCTGCTAATTTTCACTCATAACTCGGGAACGAAAGCAAACATTAAAAATCGGGCTTCGATGTGCATTTGCCCACCCTTCAGTCCACGTTCAGTAGATTTTGCTGGGCATCGCGCACAGACAGAAAGACATGAAAGGCTATATCAAGCGTTTTCTGCGGGAATAGTTTGAGTGTGATAAGTCGATCTTCTTCATTTCAAATTTTCAATACGTATACAAGGACCTAGAATTTAAAAATCGAAAGTCCTTCATAAGTTAATTTTGAATTACAAAATACAAAACCCGGGCGACGCCGAGCCTTTTAAGCTAGTATATTATATATAAAGTTTTTGATGCACTCTAAGGTGAGAATGACATTTATCCTTGTAATTTATTATGAAACTCCCAAAGAAACTTAGCTTATGGATATCTTCACTTCACGAAATCTGTTACAAGAAATAAATTTGAATACACTACCCCTACTTTCTGTGATGAGGAATGGGGTTGGTTTAGGGCAGCCACATCCGCTCCAGATTCCCTTCTGAATATTTTCGTCTGTTCATGTGCTTGTGGATGTGGAAAGTTGGGATTCCATCGCTCTCTAGCGTGTGGAAATGCAATGGACAATCTTGTTTAATGTCGTTCCAACGGAGGGAATCTCAGACAGAGGAATTATGACCGACACAAAAGAACCTATACTAAACATTCCTTTTATGGCCAACAACAAATACGTATTACTAGCTTAAAAGGCTCCGCACGGGTTTTCTATTTTGTAATTAAAAATTAACTTATGAAGGACGTTCGATTTTCAAATTCTAGGTTATTATATAGGTATTAAAAATTTGAAATGAAGAAGAACGACTTATCACACTCAAACTATTCCCTCAGAAAACGCTTCATACAGAATTTTGTCTCATAGAGGATGTAGAATTTTGCACCCCATTGCTTCTACACACCAAGCCTAGAAGGAGTTGAAATAAGAAGAAACAGAAATTCCGGTAACATATAATTATACTGTATTTACGGAATATTTCATTTCTCACTCCCATGTTACCATATAACCGTTTCGGGGATGAAATTAAAAATAAATTCAATACAACTTTCATTCTTCCTTTCTAAAAACCAGGGATATAATAATATGCATTTTACCACACCCTGTATTGGTATTCTCTATGACCAAGGTAGAGAAAGTTATGTGACTGCATCGCATTGTGCATTAGATGATTCTCTAATTTGTCAAAGTCCCGTTTCATTATTTCCAAACCTATCTGTGACTACTGCCAACAATACACTCTTGTCATGGAATGTGATAATTCTATGTGAAAAGGTATTATGTCGCCTCTAAAACATTTCATTTTTGGCATTTAAAATCAAAATTTTTCAAAATGTTTTCTTAGTGAGCACTTGCATTATGAAATGAAGGTACTGTCAAAATTCCAAGTCTCTGCCTATTATAGTTTAGGCTCTACGTTGATTCTCTATCAGTCAATAATTAAGTCAGTCAGTCAGGACAAAACTTTTTATATAGGCCTATAAGAGATTGTTTCTCGGGCTTCTAACCGAGTGAGTTGGATCTCAAGTCACACATTAGGCTACCAATAAATACGTTAGACACTGATCTACACTATATCATTGGAAGATCTTCATTTTAAAACTAACTTTCGATTTTCTTTGGTATCTTCATTATATAATGTAATATACAGAGTGTTAATGAATAACACTAAAATATGTTACCTGTGTATAGAGGGGACATAGACAGGAACTTTTATTAAGAGATTTTTGCTCTATGACGTAAAATGTGTATGCTACAGGGCATTAAAGTCATTATAATTTGGTGCTCATAAATCAATAATTACGCGAAATAGGGTTAAAAATTTTCATTAAATTGACTTCATGCCTTCTTAGTGATCGATAAAAACCTGATTCTTAATCGTCCGTCAACACCTATATCATAATTTAGTGTTTTCGTAATCTGCAAAATTTACAGACTAATCACATGATTGGTCGCCACTGCATTAGTTCTGTTTATTCATAACTCCAGTGTTAACAACGAAGTTCCTTTGTTTTGCATTTTTTCAAACGTTAAAAGTCAGTGGCTGCCATGACCTGGGAGAAATTAAGCTATAACAGGAAAAATTGAATCCATAGGACAAAAATCTCCTAATAAAAGTTGCTTGTCTATGTCCCCTCTATACACAGATAAAAAAAAATCTGTGTTATTAATCAACACAGTGTATAACACAATATGTGAATAAGGTAAATATTGAATCAAATGTTATATTTAAAATGAATTCTTTGCAATAAACTGATGCGTAAGGTAGGGTACATAAAAACCCTTATAGTGTAACTTCAATATCGAGTTGTTGAAGGTTTCATTTGTTTCACCGCAAAAGAATACATAGAAAACAACACCGCACTTAGAAAGCTGAGTTGATGTAACCTCCCATTTCACCCCTTCAACCTCCCGAAAGAAAGGGAAGCGTACGAGTGAAAGTCGGGCACTTTCCAGGTGTCGTTTAGAAGCACATAACAAATCTCTCTATGAAATAGTTGGCTTAAAATTAGTCCGAAGAAAATGAGAAAGTTACAGTGGGAAACGGACCACGTGCAATTTAATTTACAGTTATATACCTTATAGCTTAGTTGTTATTAAAATGTCTGTAATGTTATACACATTTTATGTCATAATTTTATTTTGAAAACTTACAGAACTTCAAAGGATTTTCGGTCAAAATAATGAATTTTAGTTTTAAAAAATAAGATATGGTGAACGCCGCTTAATGTAATCGCGGATAATGTTATCAGTCGGGTAATGTTATCACTTATATGAAGTCCCGTACGAATTATACCCTTAGCAAACAGGGAAGGCGTTTGGGGCCAGGCACCCTCACATTTACAAGCGCAGGGAATTAGCACCGACCGTAATTTCAGCCCCATGAGTCACCTAGTCTACTTCAATCCATCAATGTTAGATCTTTTTAATGTGTCATTTTATCTTAAAGTGTTTATTATATATCAATTCTACACATAATTACAAGAAAAATGACATCAAACAATGTATAATTTACTTTAATAGGAACATTTCTAACAAATGATGAAGTTGCTATAAAATTTCATCATTTGTTAGAAATGTTCCTATTAAAGTAATTTATACATTGTTTGGTGTCATTTTTCTTGTAATTATGTGTAGGATTGATATATAACAAACATTTTATGATAAAATGACATATTAAAAATATCTAACATTGATGGATTGAAGTAGACTAGGTGACTCATGGGGCGGAAATTACGGTCGGTCTTAATTCCCTGCGCTTGTAAATGTGAGGGTGCTTGCGGGTAAAGAAACCTACCTTGCTACAAACGCCATCCTTGTTTGCTAAGGGTATAATACTGATACGTTGAAAAAATGCTGTTTATTGTGATCAAAGATTCGGTTTATGTTATCACATTTTCCTTTTTGCGGCTTTATTTCCAAGTACTGTACAACATTCAAAATTTCGTTTTTAAGGATTTCGTTTCTAACTCAACTGTATTGTGTTGTACTGGAGGTAGCATTTCTGTTCACACCTCACAGGATGAACAGTTCGAGCGGGTGGCATTACCTAACTTCCTCTTTTAAGCAATAAAACATGTCTCACCCCACAGTTAACCTACAGCATTGGACATAGGTAACAGTGTTGACATGAAGTGATGGCTAATGTAAAATGAAAAGACTTGCTTTAATTTAATTTCTGCGGCTAGTGTTATCAATCGATTAATATAATCGGATTAGCTGCGTCCCGAAGTGATCACCAGGCTTTAAAACTTAGTGCCCGAACCCACAGAGGGAGTTGATTCCAGTTACCAACAACCTGAGTATAGGGGTGGAGGATGATTGCGTAGGCTGATAAGACAGTCATTGATAGTAGTACTGAGAAGTGAATGTGCTTGTAGTACGGTGCCTCTCAAATTAGTCAACAGTGTACCTTGTCATTGTGCGTGTTTATAAACTTATAATACGTGTTGGGCATGCCAAAAGTAAAATGTTCTAAACCGCAAACATATATTGAAACATTTGGGAGGGACTATTATACACAAACAGTATCGTTTTGCATGCTCGTAATGTGAGTTTAGATAATGAGAAGTTATTTTGTGGTCTTCCTATATCTGTATTACGGTTTGTTTACTATCACGTGAACTAGCATATGGTAGCTAGGGCATACGCCAAGCAAAGTCTGTACAGTACGGTTGCTATTAACATATTCGATCGGGCACTAAGTTTTAAAGCCTGGTGATCACAATAAGCGGCGTGCACTGTAATAGATTGCAGCCTATCTTTGAACTGTTATTACTCTAGCAACGCCAGAAAGACTCATTCAGTGGCAATTTTTACATGACTTCATAGTTAAAATCCCTTTCTTCGCAATGTTTTAAGGATCTTTTCCTGAGATATAAGTTACTTGTTACACAAATTTATTAGTAAATATGAAACATGTTAATTTAATGTTTTTATTATTATTGTTTCTCTGGAAGATGTTGATGTATCTTGTGTAATGGAGCGCGGTCTCATTCATGAGATGTTACGTCGCCTCAAAGACTTCATTACGGAAACGGAATCTCAAGGAGAGGAACTGCTTGGAGTAATCATGTCGAGAGACCAGTAGCTCAAAGCGCTCTACACACGCTTGCATACAGTAATATTCTCATCTTTGCTCTTCCCAGTTCCACAATTAACCTACATTATCAATTTTTTTTTATTTGCAAAAAGCTTTTGGCACAGTAAAGCACAAGATAATTATAGAAAAACTAGAGCAAATTGGAATAAGAGGCACTGCACTAAATTTACTTCGGTCTTATGTACATAATAGAATGCAAATGACTAAAATTAAGGATCAGATTAGCGATGTCAGAGAAGTAGATACAGGTGTGCCACAAGGATCAATTTTGGGTCCTGTTCTTTTTGTTATTTATATCAATGGGTTGCTGGATATGGAATTAAATAATTTCCATGGCCGTCTACACTCTTATGGTGATGATACCGTATTGCTATTGGCAGGAAAGTTACGAATTGGCTGATAAGGGATTAAGAGTAGTTAAAAGTTAGGTTAGTATTAAATATAGATAAACCAAACTGTGCTCAATTCTCCTTAACAACTGCTGGTGCTGCAGAATTACTCATGGATCAAAAATTGTGCTTAAGAATCTGACTCGTGTACCTGCCATGCTGTGAAGGAAACAAATCAGATCAAATATCTTGGTATTATTATAGGTCGTCACCTGAAATTCGACAATCACAGAACAGACTACGAAAACGTACAAATTTGTCAGCCTAAGACATTATTTACCGACTGAAGTCTTAGCTCTAATACAATCTGTCATCCAATACGGCATCATTGACTGAGGAGGAAGTGGCACTTCTGAATCTAATACACAAGAGAATAATAAAAGTTTGCTTAAAAAGTCTATAGAGTATCCAACATAATTGAAGAGTGTAACCCAAATAGCTGCTAAGTGCCATTTTTGTAAAAAATTAGTTTTTGCATCAAAACCCATCTATATGTCATTGCCAATTGACCCAAGACACGGCAATGTGCCACAGTATTTAGTTTAGTTCAAACATTGATCACAAGATGGAAGCTCTGCTATGTCCCTCATGCACTTAGGAATACATTTTTTACTGTTACTCCTAAACAACTTTTTAGTACACGCTCTCTAAAACAGCTGCTTGTCGGACTGGTAACACGCCGAAAAAATGCATTTTAGCGACCAAGGCCGCTAAAATTGCATAAAATTGCTTTCAAACTGCATTCAAAATGCACTTTTATCGGCCTTGTCCTTTAAAGTCGTCATGGCAATCTATAAACATAATCCATATGGCATTTGACTAGTCACACCAACTTTAACATGGATTTACGCATATAATTGGTCATAAAACAACAAATTTAAGCCAACACCTTTCTTTATGATAATCAGAAACTTTACCAGAATTTTTCGCAAAACACGGTAGCCCACTTCATCACATAACAACAAATATAAGCCAACAACTTTTCACATTTTGGTTCACATGAAAAACATTCCTTACCATGAGAATATAACTTAAAGAAATGGCTGACTGCCTTTCATTACAATTAATTATACGGTATTTTTTGTTTTATTTCATATAATTTATAGAACTTTTACTAAAAAATATTGTATGCACCACGTACGCAAAAACTTTAGCGGAATCATCCAGTATTTTAGCCTCGGCTTTCGCCTCGGCCGCTATACTAGATTCGTCCGCTAAAGCGTTATTTTGCGTACTTGATACATAAATAGGTATTTTGGCACTTAGCAGGTATTTGAGTTACACTCTTCAATTGTTATTTCCTGAATTTAATGTTATCGTTGTAGAACAAATTTATGAGCTCACACTTTTAAAATAACTTAGGTTATTTTCACAAATACCGAAACGTACACGTTTCTGATCGACATACGAGGCAACAATACTAGAATAAATAAAACACTGGATTTAATAGAACCAAAATACTTCACCTCATCTTACTCTAAACATAGCAATTATTATGGTTCAAGACTCCGTAACTCTATAATTAGGTCGCATCCAGAAAAAAGAAAATATGAACAGCAAAAAGTTTGATAAGTATATCAAAAATATAATTTCATATTTTATAATTTACTAGCTTAGAAGGCCCGGCGTCGCCCGGGTTTTTAATTTGTACTTTGAAATTAGCTTATGAAGGACTTTCGATCTTCAAACTCTAGGGCCTTGTATAATATATAGGCCTACATATAACTTGAAATGAGGAAGAACGACTTATCACACTCAAACTATTCCCTCAGAAAACGCTAGTTATAGCTTTTTATGGCTCACAGAGAATGTCGAATGTTGCATTCCGTTGCTTCTATACACCTTGCCTGGAAGGGGTTGAAATAAGAAGAAACATAAATTCCGATTAATCTACATAAGATTGTATGTCTTCATGGAATTTTTTATTTCTCACTCTCATGTTACCATACAACCGTTTCGGAGCTGAAATAAAAAATAAAAAATATCACTTTCATACTTTCCTCCCGCAAAACTTGGGACATAATATACTGTGGACATAGGACTGAAAATGTTCCACCCTATTTTGTCTTCTTATAGATGTTTATGGCCTATGATAAACATCCCTATACAAAGCCTACAGCTATGAGTGACGTGTGAATATGATTTTTTACCGACTTCTGATAAAGCATATTCACTGGCACACACTTAAGCTGTCCCTGCAATACGACCGCTTATTCTACATCAAAATGTGAAGTGAGAAAATGAAATTTTCCATGTCGAGCGTAGAGAAAGTTATTTGACTGCATCTCATTGTGCTTTATTATCGTGGAATTCATTCTTCAAGAATTATTTTCACAAGTGTATTACATCGATAGCATCTGAATTTGTTAAAGCCCAGTATTATGTAGTTCCCAAAGCCCTATCTGAACACTGTTTTCATGATAATTGAATTGCATTTCATTTTTTCAGTATAATATTTTCTGAAATTATATAAATTTTCAAGGGAAGGAGTGGCTTGTATGAATTTTAATGTTGATCGCGTTACTTCTCGGGCTTAACTGGGTATGTGTGCAAAATTTCGTGCAAATTGGTCAAGAAATGTAGATTTGTATAAGGAACATACATACCTACCTACATACATACACACTTTCGATTTGGATTGGTTGGAAGACTCACACTTTTTTGTTGTTGTTGCTGTTTGTTTGTTTTGTTATGAAAACATGTGACAGCGGAACTCTCAAACTGTGAATATGTCACATTTCTTTTGTCTCACTTCAATTTTTTTTATCTTTTTTTTTTTAATGCAAAGAATTGCCAGCAGAACTCTTTAACTGTGCCTCATTTCACATTTCCAGACTTTTCCCGTGGATTTTAAAAAAAAATCATACAAACCTTGTCCTGACAATTACGAACACAACAAAAAAGAAATCAGCCAAATCGGTCGAGCCGTTCTCAAGTGTTGCGGCGACATACATTTTGGAAATTCATTTTTATTAATGTAGATTTCCCTCTGTAATTAGTAGAAATTTAAAGAATAGTTTTATTAGTTACTAGCATGTGCCCGCGGCTTCGCCCGCGATAATTATTTCAAAAATTAAAAATTAAGAGCATAATAGTTAAATCATTATATTAACACCTAAATCATGTGGACTATATATCACGATTAGATAGCGTCACCTGGTAAAAGCGACCTCAGATTCGAGTTCCTTGGCCCAGAAAACCCCTTTATAGTGAGTTTCGTCCAAATCGAACAACGTTTGACCATATTTAGGCTAATATTGATTATCCCTATAATAATAATAATAATAATAATAATAATAATAATAATAATAATAATAATAATAATAATAATAATAATAATAATAATAATCCTCTTCGGTGTAGGTTGAAAATTTCATATTATGTTTGCGTGCCTTGACATTAAAAACAAATGAATCGCCCAGCGTGAGCTACAACATTCAAGAGATCGCGATGCTTTTATGTCGAAGGAATGACAAAAATAGCCAAAGCCTAGTGTAATTGATTTGTATTACTGAAAACTCATGCTTCGAAAACTCAATAAACACACGTTTTCTGCCCGTTTTTCACTCATAACTCACGAACGAAAGCTAAAATTAAAAATCCGGCTTCGAGGTGCATTTGGCCACCCGTCAGTCCATTTCTGTTTAAAATTTCACATCTCTGCATGCGGTAGATTTGACTGGGCATCGTGAAACATGTTTTTGCTTGTTGTCTATAAGTTACTGTGGAAATAAAATCAGGTAAACTGATGTAACAAAGTGCCAGAATGCTTCTGTTTAATCAGTGATGATTGCAGTTATGATAGGCTCTCAGAAAATGGGCTAAGTTATTTTTTAATCGATATCCGCGTTATGCTTCAGATCGATTAATTAACCTGGGTTTACGGAAGAACAAAAGTCTAGTTTGATAAGAATACGTGGGTAGTGTTATTTGTCATAGCTAACTGTATTGCAACTTCCAAACCCGTATATGAAATCTGTAAAATAATATGTTCTCATGATGACTGATTTGCATTTGATAAATTCTTTCTAATATTATATTACCATAAAATAGGCACTTAATTGGGCATTACTCCAGCACCTGTGAACCGATTTGGTCCAATATTAATAGACTTCTTTTCATGGAGGCTATAAATGCGTATAACAAGTTTCAGGAAAATCCGATAAAGCGTATTGAGTTATCGCGCGTACAGACAGACAGACAGAGAGAAATTTTCCCATCCACCACATAATCTCATAAATTTCTATTCTGGCACTTAATAAAACCAATCTACCAGCCTATTTTGTCGTGTTACGAGTGAAAATCTAAGTTTGATACGATTCAGACTTTCTCTCTATTTAAATCTCCCATTAATTCGTATGCAATCAATATTAATTTTAATTTTATTTTTGTTTATTCCTCTGATTATGTAACCATAACATCTGAAGCAATCTCCTCATAAATAAAATGAAACTTCATCATCGGACAGGGGTTGCATTTATAAAGACTATTTGGCGACTAATAAGTGATTAATAAAGTTTTTATTGAAATTGAGTTATTTTAAAGCATTTCGGATTGACACAGTAATATTAAAAGGCAATGTGACGGTTTGATGTAGATAAAATATGAGCAGTTAAAAAAATGCATTTATTCAGGTATTGTTTTATAAAATTAAATGTTAAAGGTATCTTACTTGAAACATAATTATATGTGTTTATGAAGGGATTACAATTATTAAATACCAACGTTCCTGAACTGTGGAATATTTTAGTGCTGATTCCTGAACAAATGTAAGCGAAATATTCACTTTACTTCCAGAATAAATCTTGTCGTGTACATGTGCAATGGTGACGTCACTGCCTGCAGTCTAAGACTTGATTAGAATAAATGGAAAGAGGACGTGTCTTTCGTAGGAAGTGATAAAACAAATTTCTATAAATATTTAGTACGTTTACATGAAGGACTTAGATCGATCTGAGTTCGATCCCCGTGTTGAAACGCGGACTAAGTCCGGAATGAATTTTCGATCCGATCCTCTGCAAATGGGAGGAAGGATCGGATTCAAGTCGTGTTCAATTCCACGTAAACGCTAGCGAACTCAATCCTGGTGCACGCGCATGCACTCGCACGGCATTTGTCATTTGTTCTGTCAGCTGATCGTCCATTTAAAAAAAATACTCACACTATAATATTAATATTGTTCTTACTTTTAATTCCTCGCGTATACGTAGTATAGAGAAAGAATTGTGATCGTGACAAAAATCGAAATCGAGATAACACCGGGAAAGCATGATTCACGATGCCTAGAAAACGACAAAAGTGTTTTTGGAATGATGTCTGTCCGTCTGTCTGTGGAGAAGCACAGTGGATAAACGGTTCACTGTATTAACTTTATTTTTTGAATTAAGGACTTTTTCGGAATTTGATCGAACCGCCCAGAATTTGAGTTTTATAACTGAAATATTAAGGGAACTTTTCATGAAAGATTTTTTAAAAATTTTGATTTTTGAAAAATTGGTTTTAAAGATTTTAACAAAAATGTAAACTTGGAAACTCTTATCTATGAGTACTAAAATAGACATTTCCGTTTTTCTGGGAAAATGACTTCGGGGGTACTTCACTCATATCCATTTTCAATTATTCTAGATTATCTCCAATGCAGTAGGCGATACACGAAAACCTACCACAGTAAAGTTGTAGAGAAAATTAAAATGAACACTTTTTGTTTAAAACATTTCTTTATACAATTAATAGGTATCAAGGTAAACTGATGTAAAAAAGTGCCAGTATGTTTTTGTTTAATCAGTTATGACTGCAATTATGATATGCAGAATATGTTTTTTTTTTAATTGATTTCCAAGTTAAGCTCCAGATTTATTCATTAAGCAGGGCTTACGGAAGAAGAAAGGTCTACCATCTCGGCCACCTGGGTCATTTTAACGGTCTAGTTGGATAAGCGCATGCAAAACAATCGTGTTTTTTGTCATAGCTACCTGTATTTTAATTTCCAAGGCCTTATAAGATAACAGTAAAACAATAGGCTATGTTGTCAAGATAACTGATTTTCATTTTTTTTATAAATTCTTTCGAATACGTATATTGCCATAAAATAGGCACTAAATTGAGCATTTCTCCGAAACAGATCAACCGATTTTATACATTATGAATAGACGTCTTCCCACGGACATTGTAAATGTGTATACCAAGCTTCATAAAAATCCGGTAAAGCGTATTTGAGTTACCGCGTCTTTAAAATATACACTAAATTGGGTTTTACTCCGGTACCGGTCAACAGATTAGGTTCAAATTCAAATAGGGCACTTCTCATGGACGTCATAAATGGGTATACCAAGTTTCATGGAAATCCGTTACAGCGTATTTGAGTGATGGCGCCTTTCTCGCCATAATCTATTAAAATAGGCACTAAATTGGGCATTACTCCGGTACCGGTGAACCGATTTGGTTCAATATCAATAGAGTTCTTCCCATCGACATTATGAATGTTTATACCAAGTTTCATGAAAATCCAAAAAAGCGTACTTGAGTTATGGTGCGTACAGACGCACGGACAGACAGACAGACAGACGGACAGACATTTTTTCGTCCCCCACACAATCTCATAAAGTACCATACTGGCACTTAATAAGTACGACTTAAATGCGAATTTCGGAACATATGTTCATTAAAATACGAATGATACCTTGTTGCCCTTAGTAACAAGAAAACTAATTGTTGTGAAATGCATTCTATTTAGCTCAGTCGTAATGAACACACCAAAAGCAATTACTGCGAGACAGTATAGGGTAATAGGAAAGAGGTCCTGGGTTCAAATGAAACCTCGTGGCCGCCCAACTTTACCAGTAGGTATTGTAATTAATAACTCATTCGTGTAGCATTTGCTTTATTGTTCGGCGATATCTCAGTATATCCTGTATTTTTGCCTTTGAGATTGAGGAAACCATGCAAACCCCAAGTTATTAAGTGCCAGTATGGTACTTTATGAGATTGTGTGGGGGACGAAAAATGTCTGTCCGTCCGTCCGTCCGTCCGTGTGTCTGTACGCGCTCTAACTCAAATACGCTTTATTGAATTTTAATGAAACTTGGTATACGCGTTTATAATGTCCATGGGAAGAACGCTATTGAAATTGGACCAAATCGGTTCACCGGTACCGGAGTAAAACCAATTTAGTGTATATTTTAAAGGCGCCATAACTCACATACGCTTTATCGGATTTTCATGAAACTTGGAATACCTATTTATAATGTCCATTGGAAGATGTCTATTGATATTGGACCAGATCGGTTGGGCGGTACCGGAATAATGCCCAATTTAGTGCCTTTTTATGGTAATATATCACAAAGGCGTGGATAACTCAAATACGCTTTATCGGATTTTCTTGAAACTTGGTATACGAATTTATGACGTTTTTGGGTACAAGCCTATTGAATTAGGGCCAAATCGGTTGATCGGTACCGAAGTAACGCGTATATCAATATTAATTTTGTAATCAATATTCTTTCAAGGCCCACAATGTATTAAAAAAACTTAACAAATTGCCAATCGTTTATTCATATTGTTAGCAGCCTTCATTGATTTGTTTCTTCATAACGATGTCAGTGTGGCTAAATAATAACTTAAATAAACGATTTATAACAACTAGCCGTTGAATATTGATATTATAATGTGTATTCTATGGTTATGTAGACTACCGATATTTACATTAGGCTATATTTTACTGTGAGTATTTTTCTTATCGTTCCTGTGCAGCAATATACCTAATGTAATTCCTGACAGATAGATTTCATATGCTTATTATTCATTCATAACCTTTAAGGCTGCTTTAAATTGAAACAGAGATATCAGCGAATCGTAGGTCTATTGCATCATTATTATTATTGCCGGCACATTTTGTTTTTGGAGTTAACTCGGACATCTATTACAAAAATAACTTTTATGCATGGGCCTATCATAATTGCGTGTATCACTGATTAAAAAAAACATACTGGCACTTGGTTATATCAGTTTACCTGATTTTATTATTATTGTTTTTGTTATTATTATTATTATTATTATTATTATTATTATTATTATTATTATTAACTTATTATTTCACGGTAAAAGCAATGAACATAAAGATCGTCCCTGATGTTTTCCGTTCTACTAGATACTTGTAGACTTTTATGAAAATGTAATAAAGAAAATGTAATTGTCTCTATAATTTACTTTTTTCTGTGCTAGTCTTTAACATGTAGCCTATATGCGAGAAAGTTTCTGCAACATATTTCTGCACCATTTATTTTATGTAATAGTTTGTTTAAGGTGACTAGAAATTATTAATAGAACACATACGGAATAAACACAGCAATTGTTTAAACAGGTTAGCCACACAAATAATCATACATAACCAAGTTAGCCAACAGTCCAACAAACCTCAATCCACTCCTAGAACGTTCCATGTAAACAGGGAATGTATTGAGTTGAGATCTGATTCAGATAGATTTCAATCCCGCATGTACATGTGGTAATTGAATCAGATCGGTGATTTGCTGATTTCCGATTCATTGTTCTATGATTGGTCCACATCGAAAGAAAGAGATAATATTCAACATCCGTTCACTTGTTTCATGATATTTTTCCTTGGTATTATCTAAGAAGCAGAAAGTGAGGTATCTTATTACATACACAGCCCTAAGAGATCGCAAAGTTTGAAACTCATTTTCTCGCTGGCAACCAATAAGGATGAATTAAGATTCTGACCCTCCCCTGATACCAACTGGTGTTCCATACAACTTTAAACTGCCGCGAGTTTGACGTTACCACCATCTGTTTCAGCAGCCAGGATCTCATAAATCAATGCCGTGGTTAAGTGCAACAAAAGGCTCACTCAATGCCAATAGCAAGCTAAAGGAATATTATCTGTTTTATGGAACCCGAAGGTTCATTGCCGCGCTTACCTGAGCCCGCCAATCAAACTTATTCAGCGCTAACTCCATCCAATCAACCCTCGCAAATCCTACTTCCCTTAAATATATTCTAATATTGTCCTCCCACCTACGTCTAGGTCTTCCTTCGGGTCTCTCAGTCAATAATTTCGAGATATTCTTTCCTCCCCCCATGCGCGCAACATGTCTAGCCCATTTCAACCTCCGTGATTTAATTACCCTTGCTATATCCGGTGATGAGTACAGGTTATGAAGCTCGTCGTTATGCAATTTTCTCCAGTCCCCATTTTCATCTCTCTTAGGCCCAAATATTTTCCCAAGCCCCCTGTTTTCCAACACTCTCAGATTATGTAAGAGGCCATGTCTCACATCCATATAATACAACTTGCAGGATAATTGAAGCGTTTACTTTTATAAGGGTCTAAGTGCCAAAACAATGATTTTTCAGCTGATAATTTTAAATGGATCTATGTAGGGCCTACCCAGACGGATGCATTTCAGAAGGGTCCGAGGTCCAGGGAAAGCCACGTTAGTAGCTATGGGTCTTTCTATGGTTTTATATCTTGTTTTCTACACAATCATGATTTTGGCACTTAGACCCATATAAAAGTAAACGCTTCAATTGTCTTATAAATTTTTATTTTTTAGATTTCTGGACAGAAGATGAGAAGATAAAAGTTTCTGAACGGCATGAAACAAGCATTTCCTTATTTCAGTCGACATTTAACTTCTACCTTAATATTATTTGTATCTGTAATCATTGCGCCCAGATATTTGAATTTCTCCACTTGTTCGAATGAACTACATATTTTGTAACGAATTATTATGCTGTTTCATGACCGTGCACTTAGTTTTTTCTGTATTAATTTCCAATCCAACATTCCTGCAGGCATGGACAGGACTTTCTGCATTTCTATCGATTGTGTTTATGTCATCGCTCAACAACCAAACGTCATCTGCATAACCTAAAATCGGGTGACCTGCCATTTAATTCTAGACCTATCTTGTTTTCCTAAAGTTTCCTAATGGCATATTGCAAATCGAAATTAAAAAGTAAAGGCGATAGAGCATTTCCTTTCTTCAAGCCGCTTCTAATGGCAAACCTATCTATATTAATAAAAGGAAGTGTTTGTCTTTCTGTCTGTCTGTCTGTCCGCGATGCCCAGCGAAATCTACTGAACGCAGAAAACTGAAATTTTAAACATAGGTGGACTGAAGGGTCGGAAAATTCACCTTGAAGCCGGAATTATAATTTTAGCTTTCGTTCGTGAGTTATGAGTGAAAAACTGGTAGAAAACGTGCATTTTTTTAGTTTTCGAAGCGTCAGTTTTCAGTAATGCATTTCAATGTCAAATCAATTACAATTGGCTTTGGCTATTTTTGTCATACCTTGGAAATAAAAGCATCGCGATCGCTTGAATGTCGTAAGCCCACGCTGGTAGATTAATTTGTTTAGTGGGCGTGACAGCAGCACGGCTATTGGACTACGCTACGTGGGGGAGAGGCCGGAGGAGGAGCTCGCGCTAATGGGTATGCCCGCGCAGCGCAGCGCACATTCCAGATTCCACGCGGGCGGAACCTTCCAGAGACGGACTCGGGAATATTCGTCGGCCCTATATATAGGGCGGCGAGCGAGCAGGGTCAGTCAGTCAGAGACGGCAACGAGGAGTGATGAGTCAGTTCAGTGAGGAGAGGCAGTCAGTGAATCGGAGTTGAGAGAGACCGTCAGTGAATGAAGTTCAGTTCAGTGTGGAGAGTCAGTCAGTACATCAGAGGAGAGACAGTCCGTGAAGAGTCGGAGGGTCAACGAGGGAACAGTCAGAGAGGCAGTCCGTGAGTAGCGGCGAGCGTCAGCGTCAGAGGGTGAGCTGGACGGAGAGGACTGATCAGCGCGGCCTCAAGTGAGTGTGTCTTGGGAAGCTGAGGAGCCAGTGACCGGAGGGACCCGACAGCGGAATAGCTAGTCAACGGGGAACTAGTGACCGGAGGGAAGGGTGAACGGAAGAGCTAGTGAGCTGATCTGGGCTGAGGTAGTGCCGTCCCGGGGAACTCGGCGCGACGGGAGGATCGCACAGCGGCAGCGAGGACTGTGGAGTTGACCGGCGCGACGTGGGATGATCTGGATTGGACTGGAACAGTGCTGTAATTAGGACTGAGCACAGTGAGAGTGAGCACTGAACAGGACAGTGAACTGGCGAATAGTCTGGAGTTTTCTGGCTGTATCGACAATTGTTGTAGGAAATAAAGAAGCCTCCATCCTTCAATTATAAACTCGGTGTTCTCATTTTGAACCCCGACGAGCCCTTGTTACAATATAATCAAAACAACTTTTCTGGCAATTTCGTATGTAGCGGAATTCAGGCTCTTTTGGTTGGCAACAATTTGTTTGAAACAAATCACCCATGGAAACAGTTGAACATATCAGAAAGGTTGCGGAAAACATTGAATCATGATCTATTTGTAAAGAATTCTATATCTCTCTTGAAGTTATTTAAAAGGCATTTAAGAAATTAATAGAAAAATCCTTCGCTATGGTAAGAAGTTGCCAGGCGTTTCATAATGGAAAGAAAAGAAGGTCGTAAATAGTTTTAAATGAAACTGTTAAGTTCGCTTATGTTTGTCTTTTGTCAAAAACATTTAAACTATCTAGTTTATGCAACAAATTCTCAATGCTGAAATAGTTATTTAAATTTTTATAGGTTTGTAAAAAGGTCCACCTTATACCTTCAAGTAAAGTAATTTATGTATCATGTACGCAAAATAACGCTTTAGAGGACGAATCTAGTATAGCGGCCGAGGCTGAAATCCTGGATGAGTCCGCTAAAGTTTTTGCGTACGTGGTGCATACAATATTTTTTAGTAAAAGTTCTGTAGATTATATGAAATAAAACAAAAAATACCGTATAATTAATTATAATGAAAGGCAGTCAGTAATTTCTTTAAGTTATATTGTCATGGCCATCTAGATCATAAAACAAATCTAGATCATAAAACAACAATGACCGTACGTACCAATAACAAATGTGGTAGTATAGATGCATAATATATGAGTTCCTTGTCTGCAAACAATATTGCATACCAACTAGTATTTATGAAAAGTTTGTGAAAATATAAATGATAATTCCGAGGAAATTTCAATCCAAGCCAGAAACACTGAATTGGAGCTGCTACCAGCAACTTCACGGCAGAAATAGGCTATGAGAAGGGATATATTACGGCATTTAAATGCTGTTCGTCCATGGTAAGGAATGTGTTTCAAGTGAACCAAAATGTGAAAAGTTGTTGGCTTATATTTGTTGTCATGTGATGAAGTGGGCTACCGTGTTTTGCGAAAAATCCTGGTAAAGTTTCTGATTATCATAAAGAAACGTGTTGGCTTAAATTTGTTGTTTTATGGCCAATTATATGCATAAATCCATGTTAAAGTTGGTGTGACTGGTCAATGCCGTCTGGGTTTTGTTTATAGATTGCCATGACGACTTTAAAGGACAAGGCCGCTAAAATTGCATTTTGAATGCACTTTTATGCAATTTTAGCGGCCTTGGTTTCTAAAATGCAGCTTTTCGGAGTGTTACCAGTCCGATAAGCAGCTGTTTTAGAGAGCGTGTACTAAAAAAGTTATTGATGTTATTTTCATTAATAGGTACACGATAATAGTAGTAGTAGTAGGAATAATAGTTTTTGTAGTGGTTAAATGAAGCGAATGGATAACTGTTACTTTGTACGAAAGGGAAGAGAACGACAGAGACATCTGGTGACATCCTTAATCATTTCGATAACGGGCTTTCACTTTATTGTTTACTCTTAGTGGGCTAGCATGGTTTTTTATACCTCAAAATAGATCTTTACTTAGATGGATATAAAAAGACAATGTTTATAATTAAAACAACATAAATAAATCTATTAATTATGATTATGGATATGAATGGAACAAAGAAATCAGTCAAATCATGGTCTTGATGCTGATTTAAACACATCATTTTTGTTATTTTGAACGACATTTAAAATTACAATTTACCCGAAATGTAAGAGTTATGCGTGAATCATCTAAGCGCGAGATATGGCGTTTTAGAATTCTGATGTGTATTTTATAGACATTTGCGTAATGAAATGAGTTGTAGATTTTTTTACGTCACAGCTTTTCCTCGCTGAATTACTTAAAATGAAACGTGACTGCCTTTCCTTACTTCGCATTACCGAAGCATCCCTAAACATTTCCTTATCCGAACCTTTGCTTCAGTAAGATTCCTTTTCAAAGTGGAGATTGCCGGGTTTGCTAATAGACTCCAAACCGAGAGCCTAACCAAGAACGTGTGTTGCCTTCATCATGACCTCCTCCTGCTCTTGGATAATGAGAATCTTACAACGCTTGTCACATTGGGCTTTGCAACACATTGTTGTCAGCGTCACGAAACGGAGAAAATGAATAATTTTATTTTACGAACAAACATAATTTTTAAATATTAATATTAAAACGTAAAAGACATAAAACTACGAAATAAAGACATGGAATTCAGAAGTACAAATAAAAATTCATGAATTAGAAACATTAAACATTCGTAATTATTAAGTGCCAGTATGGTACTTTATGAGAATGTGTGGTGGACGAAAAAATGTCTGTCCGTCTGTCTGTCCGTCTGTCCGTGTGTCTGTACGCACCATAAGTCAAATACGCTTTTTCGGATTTTCATGAAACTTGGAAAACACATTTATAATGTCCATGGGAAGAACCCTATTGATATTGAACCAAATCGGTTCACCGGTACTGGAGTAATGCCCAATTTAGTGCCTATTTTAATAGATTATGGCGCCTTTCTAATAGAAAGGCGCCATCACTCAAATACGCTGTATCGGATTTCCATGAAACTTGGTATACCCATTTATGACGTCCATGAGAAGTGCCCTATTGAATTTGAACCTAATCTGTTGACCGGTACCGGAGTAAAACCCAATTTAGTGTCTACTTTAAAGGCGCAATAACTCAAATACGCTTTATCGGATATTTATGAAACTTCGTATACGCATTTATAATGTCCATGGTAAGACGTTTATTGATATTGGACCAAATCGGTAGGCCAGTACCGGAATAATGCCCAATTTAGTGTTTTTATGTTAATATATAAGAAGTCGCGATAACTCAAATATGCTTTATTGGATTTTCCTGAAATTTTGTATACCCATTTATAATGTACGTGGAAAGACGTCTTCTGATATTGGACCAAATCGGTAGACCGGTACCGGAGTAAAGCCCAATTTAGTGAATATTTTAAAGACGCGGTAACTCAAATACGCTTTACGGATTTTTATGAAACTTGGTATACACATTTATAATGTCCGTGGGAAGACGTCTATTCATAATGGATAAAATCGGTTGACCTGTTTCGGAGTAATGCTCAATTTAGTGCCTATTTTATGGTAATATACGTATTCGAAAGAATTTATTAAAAAATGAAAATCAGTTATCTTGACAACATAGCCTATTGTTTTACTGTGATCTTATAAGGCCTTGGAAATTAAAATACAGGTAGCTATGACAAAAAACATATTGATTTACATGCGCTTATCCAACTAGACCGTTAAAATGACCCAGGTGGCCGAGATGGTAGACCTTTCTTCTTCCGTAAGCCCTGCTTTATGAATAAATCTGGAGCTTAACTTGGAAATCAATTAAAAAAATATATATATTCTGCATATCATAATTGCAGTCTTAACTGATTAAACAAAAACATACTGGCACTTTGTTACATCAGTTTACCTGATTTTATTTTTAATGTGACGGTAGAAATGTGATGTCCAGATTATTAAAAGTTTCATGACTTGGCGCATCTTAGTTACTTCCTCTGCCCGTACCATAGGTAGCATATGTACCCCGAAATTCGAAGTTGAGTTTTTAACAAAATCAAATGTTTTGAAGTTCCTTGAGTCCAAAAGTACTATTTTCTGAAATATGTCTGTATATTATTTGTGAATTTGTCTAGAAGGAAAAACTTATGAAAATAACATTTGGTATTTAGGTGAATTACTCTCTGAAGATATGACACGAAGATCGGTGAAGTCTTTGTCTTACTTTTCAGGCAACTTGACATGAAAAACATTTCGTTTTTCGCCATTTCGTCGAAAACGGGTCCAATGATTTAGTTTAAATATTGTATATGGGATGCTTATGCTAAGATCTTAAACTTTTACTTGAAATATTTTTTTACAAAAATTAACTGAAGGGTAGTTATAAGTCACCCACTGTTTGTCGAAACTCAGTCTTGCCTGGTGAACAATAAAGCTTTGAAACAACTGAATACGCGCTCTTTACAATACCGCCTGTCATTCTGTACAGAATGTGAAGTGAGAAAGATGTATTGCCCATTCTTAGGGTAAAGAAAGGTACGTAAGTGCATTAATACAATATTATTTGAATAACGACGCTGTTGATATTAACACTGGATTTTAGTAGACTTGAAGTAATTTGCAAAACCAATTGATATTTAGAGAATCTCATGCATAATGTTGCAGCTATAGGCCCTGTTAGGCCTATCCTGAGAACCAATAGTTTCATTCGGGCAGAGAAAGTTTCTTGTTTATATTGTGTACTAGACAATGATTTAGTCTCAAGTTGAAGTTGGTCACAAGGTCTGGAGATATCTTCTGCTTTGTCGCTTGCACTTGGCAATATAACTGGATTTATGAGCTACTCAGTGTGCTTCGCTGTTTATATAATGTTAGTGAATCTTAAATCCAACACGACTCGCGTTCAAAACAGAAGACAAAATGTTCATTCTAACTGTTAAAATTTCCTAATACTAGTCTATAGATTACAAGAGGCGTCTGGCAAGAACAGAAACATCCAAAGATTCGTTAACTACCTTTCAACTACGTAGTAGTTGCACATATTAGACATTAAAGATTGACAATAAAATATATAACTCAAGAAGAAACATCTACTTAAGTTGTACGGCACACAAACCGTGCCACTGTTTGAAAGAAAATTGTTCTATGTTTTTCTCTTTCAATACAGCACTTATAATTAGGGATGGGTCGATACCAGATTTTTTCGATACTCGATACTCTATACCGATACATGATTTTTTCCTCGATACTCGATACTTCGATACTTGATACCTTCAACATTTCCAGTTTCAATAAATAGGTACATTGAAAAATTAAAATTTGAGAGAACTGCTTAATACCAACTAAATTAATTAAGTCTGCATATTTAATGAGACAAAATTTAATATCATCAGTAGCCTATAATTATTTTTAAACTCTACATTAAAACTAAAATTAGTTTTTTAAACGGTCCACTTACAAGTTTTTGTTTAAAAATACTAGCATTCTCACTTAATTGCAGAATTGCAGGGCTACAAAAGTATCGAAAAAGTATCGAGCGAGTTCTCTGAAGTATAGTTCGATGCCGATACCATGAAAGTATCGACAGTATCGAGTTATCGAAAGTATCGAGGACCCATTCCTAATAATATTAATTAATAATAGTAGTATCTGGCAGAATTATCGCAGCAAAGGCTTATCTTCCACGCAACCAGAACAAAAAATAAATAATTATAACTTAGAAATCTAATACATAAAATCGAATGTGTGTGGGTATGTGGATATGTGGGTATGTATGTTCCCTATACAAATCTACATTCTTGACACATTTGTACGAAATGTTGCACACATACCCAGTTCAGCCCGGGAAGTAACGCGGTAAACATTAAAATTGAAACAAATCAGTCCTTCCCTTGAAAATTATATAATATCTGACAATATTATACTGAAAAAAATGAAATGCTGTTCAGCTCACATGACAACAGTGTATTGTTTACTGTGATCACATAGGGCTTTGGCAACTATATAATACTGGACTTTAACGAATTATGATTCCATCGATGTTATATATTGGCGAAAATAATTACTGAAAAATGAAATCCACGAAAATACAGTACAGTGTGATGCAGTCACATAACTTTCTCTACCCTCCGAGTAAGAAATATTTTCTCACTTCACATTTTGATGTAGAATAAGAGGTCGTATTGCAGCTACAACTTAAGTATGTGAGTATGCTATAGTCTATCAGAAGTCGGTAAATAATCCTTTCCGCTGATACGTTATCCATAGCTGTAGGCTTTGTATTAGTTGAGAAATAGGGATGTTTATCATAGGCCCTAAGCATGGGATGGAACATTTTGAGTACTATGCTCGCAGTATATTATGTCCCGGGTTTTAAGGGAGGAAAGTATGAAAGTGATACTAAAAACTAAAAAAACTAAACTCCGTGGCGCTACATCCCTGGAGGGACTTGGCCTACCACCCGACCGCTGCGTCATCTCCCGTAGGCAGATGGCAGGATTGGGGGGCATGTGGTCAGCATGCCGACACCCACGGCCGTTAATGGTGGTTTTCTTAACCGGAGCCGCTACTTCTCTATCAAGTAGCTCCTCAATTTGGAATCACGAGGCTGAGTGCACCCCTACCAGACCTCCCTACCTCAGAAAAATCCGAGGAGGTACCGGGAATCGAACCCGGACCGACGGATCTGTAGTCAGCGATGCTAACCACAAGACCACGCCGGCGGACATGAAAGTGATACTGCATTTCTCTTTTATTTCAGCCCCGAAACGGTTGTATGGTAACATGAGAATGATAAATAAAATTTTCCGTCAAGTCAATACAATCTTATTTAATTTATGTTTCTTCTTATTTCAACCCCTCCCAGGCATGATGTGTAGAAGCAACGGAATGCAGCATTCGACATCCTCTATGAGCCATAAAAAGCTATATCTAGCGTTTTCTGATGGAATAGTTTGATAAATCTTTTTCTTCATTTCAAGTTCTACATACATATTATATAAGGACCTAGAGTTTCAAAATCGAAAGTCCTCCATAAGTTAATTCCACATTAAAAAATACGAAGCCCGGGCGACGCCGGGCCTTTTCAGCTAGTATATATATATAAGAGTTATATATATAAATATATAGCCCCGAGGCCCGGGCCTCAAAAGGGGGCCCGGCCGACCAGGTTTTATTTTTTACTTTCTAAATTTACAATAAAATAAAATTGGTTATAAGTCACTAAATAGCTTAAGTTATGTTAATCTGAAACAGATTATTCTTGAAGAAAAATTGCTAATTTAGAAAAGTAGAAGCAGAAATTCTTTTGGACTTAACAGTAGGCCTGACTAACGTTCGGCATTTAAAATCATTATTTTCAAAAGATTAAACTGGTACGTACAGATAAAATTGTTCGTAATTAGAACATTTCAATGTAAGTTATTTTTCCATTTCGTGTCCGGCATCAGTTAACCGATTTGGTCCTAAATCAATAGGCTTCGTCTCATGGGCGTTATAAATGGTATACCAAGTTTTATGAAAATCCGATAATGCGTATTTGAGTTATCGCGCTTACAGACACACGGACAGACAGACAGACAGACAGACAGACAGACAGTACTGTCTACCAGATAATCTCATAAAGTACCGGTACCATTCTGGCACTTAATAATTATGTAATATCATTACATAATCTTTTTGTTGCATCTAATATATAAAATCGAAAGTGTGTATGAATGTATGTAGGCCTATGTATGTATGTATGTATGTATGTATGTATGTATGTTTGTTCCTTATACAAATCTACATTTCTTTACCAATTTACACGAAATTTTGCATACATACCCAGTTGAGCCCGGGAAGTAACGCGGTCAACATTAAAATTGAAACAAATCAGTCCTTCCCTTGAAAATTATATAATTTCTGAGAATATCATACTGAAAAAAATGAAATGCTGTTCAGTTGTCAAGACAACAGTGTATTGTTTATACAGTTCATATAGGGCTCGGGACACTACATAATATTGAACTTTAACGAATTCTGATGCTAACGTTTTGTAAAAATAATTCTTGAAGAATAAAATCCACGAAAATAAAGCACATTGTAATGCAGTCACATAACTTTCTCTACCCTCGACATAAGAAATATTTTCTCACTTCACATTTTGATGTAGAATAAGAGGTCGTATTGCAGGGACAACTTAAGTGTGTGAGTATGCTATATCTGAAGTAGGTAAACAATCCTTTCCGCTTATACGTTATCCATAGCTGTATGCTTTGTATTAGTTGAGAAATAGGGATGTTTATCATAGGCCCTAAGCATGGGATGGAACATTTTGAGTCCTATGCTCGCAGTATTTTTTGTCCGGGTTTTAGGAGAGGAAAGTATGAAAGTGATACTGCATTTCTCTTTTATTTCAGCCACGAAACGGTTGTATGGTAACATGAGAATGAGAAATAAAATTTTCCGTCAAGTCAATACAATCTTATGTAATTTATGTTTCTTCTTATTTCAACCCCTCCCAGGCATGATGTGTAGAAGCAACGGAATGCAGCATTCGACATCCTCTATGAGCCAAAAAAAGCTATATCTAGCGATTTCTGATGGAATAGTTTGAGTGTGATAAATCTTTTTCTTCATTTCAAGTTCTACATACATAAAGTCCGCCATAAGTTAATTTCAAATTAAAAAATACAAAGCCCGGGCGACGCCGGGCCTTTTCAGCTAGTACATTATAAAGGGCGAGTTAGGCAGTGAATTTAATATTTGACGGGGGCCCGGGAAAATTTGTCCAGGGGGCCCATGCTTTCTTTCCACGGTCCTGTATATATATATATATGTATCACAAAAAATTTGAACGGGAGGTGGTTTCGTACTTAGGGAGGCATAAAACGTAAAGATATGAAAGAATTTTTCGAAAATCATGTCATGGTATCGATTGCAATAGGTATTCGAAATCTACCTAAAAAGAAAAGTTTTGGCCATAAGTAACACGAAATGCTTAACTTCGCATTTAGTAAATAAATATATAATGTCGAACAATATACTCATTGGAGTTTTCTTCTCAATCTGTTTTGTAAGAATGAGTGCGGTGTATTTATTACTAAACAGACTGTACAAAAAATGTGAAACATTGTGATAGAATGTCAAAATATTTGTCGCTTTGTTTATTTATTACTATGAAGATTGTACAGTACATCTAATAAAACTTCGGGAATAGTTCCCATAATAACTGTCTACAATTTATTATTTCTGCTTGCTGTCATTTTACATGTATAATGTGTAAATGTATCCAATGCCAACCACGTTGCCCTGAGGCATTTGGGGTCCGCATTGAGGTGGCACAATTTTTAGTTATGTACCAATTGGGGAGGACGCATTAAACTGTTATGTGTAACTGGAAGAAATGTAGGTGTGGAAAGACGAGTGTGTATTATTATTATTATTATTATTATTATTATTATTATTATTATTATTATTATTATTATTATTATTATTATTATTATTATTATTATTATTATTACTGCTGTTTATTATTTATTTATACTGGCGAAATTAAGGCCATAAGGCGTTTTCTTCTTCTGCACCAGTAAAACTATACAAATAATTAGAAATAATACAAGATTTTATCAATTTGAAGTTAAAACTAAAAATGCTACAGACAAAAAAAAAATACAGGGATTTAAATACAAGTTTGACAAACTAAACTGAAACAAAATTAAATATTAATAAAATGTACGAGGCGTATCCATAAAGTAAGTTCCCCTGGGGCCATTTACAGAAACTAAACACAATATTATAGAAATGTTTATTGAAACAGATGCTGCAAGTGTTCAGCTATTTCTCAAAACATTCGCTGCCGGAATTGAGACATTTTTCATACCGTGGGACCAACTTTTGAATTCATGTGTCGTAGAACTCTACCGCCTCGGATTTGAACCATTATGTGCCAACCATCACCGACTGTCTGTCATTCTCCGTCATTTCTTGAGGTGTAGGAAAAGATGGAAATCACTGGGAGTGAGGTCCGGGTTGTAGGGTGAATGTTTAAATTCTGCAGGAGACTATACACAGGTAAAATATTTCGGCGTTATTCATTAACACCCTGTATAATAAATTACTCAACTGACTATATAACAAATAATGTAACTTTTTATTTAATTGCTAAATCAGTGAAGTCCTAGTTACAATATGGTGTTCAAGTAGACTTTCTCTAGCGAGCACATTTCAAGCGCCTTGAGTCACTTTAGTAATCGGAGAATCTCCATCTTGACCTCCTTGATCACCGTACTGTGGGGGAGGCCCCCTAACCCGATGTCCTGGGAAATGACGGGGATGATGATGATGATGATGACACTCATGTCCAGGTGGCGGTGATTCATCTCCTTGCTCGCTCACAGCGGTCTCAGGGTCCGCTTGACAGTTGACAATGTAGACAATTGACAGAGTAATCAACAATACAGCGATCTGTTAACAATACAAATAGGGGAAACTGGGTAATTTTGCAGACATTTCGGTACGTAAGCCCTTCTTGCAGTAAAATAATAGCACAATGTGATTTAAATATTTTATGCTATTAGCTATATGACTTTAACTCTTGTGAGGAGTGTTTGTGTATTTGTGACAAAATCCAATAACTGTACATTACACTTTAATGGATTAAATAAAGATTGATTGATTGATTGATATGTAGAGTGACCTGGTAATGAATCTATCTGGAGCTCAACTCGAAGATCTATTACAGAAATAACTTATTTTCTGTATATCATAACTGATTAAAGAAAAGCATTCTGGCACTTGGTTACATCAGTTTACCTGGTTCAAATATAAAACAGTTGGGTAACGTAGTTACGAAACCAGATTTCATCGTATAGACTAGTCTTAAGGTAGGTTTACAGAATAAAGTTAGAAGAAATAAACTATGAGCATTTAACGGCCAGAATTTTCTACATGGGACCAAACAAATGAAAGTCCGACGGTACCAGGACCCCCCACGTGGCTGCAGCTGTTCGTGGTTGGTTGGGTGCTCCAGCATCCTCCATACTGTCCAGACCTGGCACCGTCGTACTCCCATTTATTTGGTCCCATGAAGAAATTCCTTGCCGGTAAACGCTTTGTGTCAGACGCAGAAGTGAAAACAGCAGTCCGCAGATGGCTATACTCCAACCGAACGGACTTCTATGAACAGAGTATTTTGAAACTGGTATCACGATGGGAGAAATGTGATCAGAGAACTTGGCGACTATGTATAAAAACTCGTTCCGCTCACTGGGGGCTCAGCCCCCAAACTCCCGCTGGGGTTCTCGGGAAAGGTTTTTTAAAAGATCTATGGGAGATAGAGTGCATGTATTTAGTCTGCTGCATTGGCTATTACCTTCCAGAGCCCTATGTGAACACTGTTTGATAATACCGTTGCCATGGAAACCGAGCCCTTTTTCGGGTGTTTTTAGGGCTAAAAATTAAAACATAAACATTTGGGAATTTTCCTGTGGTTTACAGCCTAAAAGCTATATGTATACCAAATTTCAAGTTTCTAGCTCATCTGGAAATGGGCAGACATTAATGTCAGTGATGGCCGGTTTCTATAAACTCGCGAATTACCTATGGGTAAATTACCCAATGGACAGAATTTACACAAAAATAACACCACATAAACACAAATAATTTAAAGATAGCAATCACATACACTTGTGGCGAGTTTCTAGATAAATGTCCTCTGAGTTAATATGAAAATGACAGAAGAAATGTCGATACAAACTCAGGCTAGATCTTTCCAAGGGTAAATCGTCGGGTTAATTTATCCTTTCATGGATGGCCGGTTAAAATTTAACCTCTTTGTAGGATCAATAATTATTTAAACAATGAGAATCAAAGCCTTCTGAATTAAATTAACTGTACAACTCCAAGGCCTTCCTCATTAGTAGTAAGGGGCAAGCTATAATCCAAAATGGCCGCCAACCGACGCCGCCCCCAGCGTCGCGACGCCATGACGTCATGGGTATCATATGAAAGCGCGCGATGTGCCCTTTCGTCCTATGGTGTTCCGACGTCTCCGACGCCGCCCCCGACGCCTGAGTTGTGCCCTTTGTACCGGCGACGCCATGACGTTATGGGAGTGGATTCGAATAATGTAATTACGCCCTTTGGCTCTGTGCTATTCCCGATTCATCCAGACTCCTTGTTTAGGATTTAGGCCCTATGGTTAGTATTCCCGTTACGCAACAGGAACAGTCTCTATACTTAGGAACAGTCTCTATACTTAAGCCCTTTGATCCGTCACAATCCCGTGATGTCATGGTAGTCGATTCGAATAATGTAATTAAGCCCTTTGGCTCTGTGCTGTTCCCGATTCATCCAGACGCCCTAGTTGTGCCCTTTTGGCAAAAATACGTCATGGGTGTCATATGAAAGCGTGAGATGTGCCCTTTCGTCCTGAGATGTTCCGACGCCGCCCCCGACGCCCTAGTTGTGCCCTTTTGCCAAAAATACGTCATGGGTGTCATATGAAAGCGTGAGATGTGCCCTTTCGTCCTGAGATGTTCCGACGCCGCCCCCGACGCCCTAGTTGTGCCCTTTTGCCAAAAATACGCCATGGGTGTCATATGAAAGCGTGAGATGTGCCCTTTCGTCCTGAGATGTTCCGACGCCGCCCCCGACGCCCTAGTTGTGCCCTTTTGGCAAAAATACGTCATGGGTGTCATATGAAAGCGTGAGATGTGCCCTTTCGTCCTGTGGTGTTCCGACGCCGCCCCCGACGCCCTAGTTGTGCCCTTTTGGCAAAAAGACGTCATGGGTATCATATGAAAGCGCGCAATGTGCCCTTTCGTCCTATGGTGTTCCGACGCCGCCCCGACGCCCTAGTTGTGCCCTTTTGGCAAAATGACGTCATGGGTATCATATGAAAGCCCGCGCTGTGCCCTTTCGTCCTATGGTATTCCGACGCCGCCCCAGACGCCCTAGTTGTGCCCTTTTGGCAAAAAGATGTCATGGGTGTCATATGAAAGCGTGCGATGTGCCCTTTCGTCCTATGGTGTTCCGACGCCCTAGTTGTGCCCTTTTTTGCAAAAATCCCACCACGCATACTCAGGTTCTTTGCTCTATGACGTCATGGGGTTAGAATTGAAACATGTCACAACATGCACCAACGTGACGCTACTCTCCGAGCAACACTAGGATGTAGTCATGCTTTCTAAATAACTTTTCGATGACGTGTATAGATACATGTTTCCGTACATTCCTAAGTTAGGATAAGATCTTGTAAATACATGTCTTTTATACAAAACTCTCCGAGCAACACTAGGATGTAGTCATGTTTTCTAAATAACTTTTCGATGACGTGTATAGATACATGTTTCCGTACATTCCTAAGTTAGGATAAGATCTTGTAAATACATGTCTTTTATACAAAACTCTCAGACCAACACTATGACATGGTTATGCTTTCTAAATAACTTTTCGATGACGTAGTAACAGCTACCTTGAGATATCTTTAAGTAAGTAGAGAAAGAGATAACGCAAACATAGCAAATACGATACAACACAGGAAAATTCCAAAGATTCATACTTTCTAAAAATAACATTTCGACAGCTAGTATAAATAGACGCATCTTACTTTGTCTTCTCAGTGTACTACAAAGCTTTCTACATATAAGGTGAAACAGAACAGATTACTAGAACAAGTAGTAGCTGAATCAAGGAAAAGAGTTAGAGATTTATCACAGGAGAAACAGTTTTACAGCTTTGTTGTTACAGAGAGGTGAGTGATAATGCATTAAAAACGCATACAGTCAAGTGCTAATTATTTCCGTTACATTCATGTGTTATGTTCTTTATACTGTTACATGCATTTCTCTAATTGTTACAGATTCAGTCTTTTGTATTGTGTTGAATATCATTATATATTACTACTAATAATAATAATGTCCGCCCCTGTTTATAATATTTCATCGGATTCTGAAAACGAGTTCGATACTATTACGTTAGATGATTCCGAACCAGAGGTTTATACAATTTCTAGTTCAGAATCAGATAACGCAATGGAAACTGTGACGTTATCAGATTCCGACGACGCAAATGAATCTGATGATGAGCTAGTTTCAAGCGAGGAAGAGTTGGATATGATGTCTGGCAATGAAGGGGAGGGTACTTCTTCGAATTCAGAGAATCGACCCTCCCCATTGTTTACAGTTGTCGAGAGTACTCGTAAAGAGTACAAAAAGTTCAACTCTGCCGGCTTGCAGCTAGTGGTCCGACTCAAAGAACCAGCTGAAAATGCAGGACCCTACCCCTTTGAGACGGCTCTTAAAGCCGTTATAGACCATGCCCTAATCGATACGAGAGACCATGACATGGTAGGGATCTCGATTTTCAATGAGGAAAACGAGGTCGATAAGCCGATTGGTATCTCCTTTAGGCGTAAAGATCAGATCAGTGTAGATGTGATTTCAGGCGTCGTAAGCAAAGTATGCCAGTCGAACGCTCGATTCAATGCCACCGACCGTTTGCGTTTGGTTGTGGACATTGTCCGTATGCCCAACGGAAACGGGCGAGATAGGGGTATACCCATGAAGGGGCGTACGACTGGTGTACTTGCCCATTTGAAGAGAAGTGTAGTCTTCGTACAGGCAGTCGTGAACTGTTTAGCATTCGCTATAATCATCGCTATTGCTAGAGTAAGCGATCGTAAAAAGTATTCATCCTACATTAAACACATGACAAGTAAAAAACTCAAGGCAGAAGTGGACGATCTGCTCAGAAACTCAGGTGTCGATCTCTCGCGAGGTGGAGGTATCCCTGAGCTGGAGAAAATTCAGGCCTATATTAAGGATAGATATAGACTTGTAGTTTACAGCGGCTTTAATCTCGATTCTGTACTGTACGACGGTGGTAATGTAGGTAAACAAATACTGTATTTACTATACGACCCAGACACCTTACATTACCATACCATAACAAACTTGACCTCTGCAATGGCTAAACAATTCGTTTGTCCAGGGTGTTTTAAAGGTTTCAAGAGGGGAGCGCAACATTCCTGTCATTACGTCTGCTTCTGTTGCCGAACGGTGCCTCCTTGCGATTCTAACAAGAAGGTGGTGAAGTGTGCCGATTGTCGTAGAGAATTTCGCGGACCGGGATGTTTCGAGAATCATAAGCGTACCAAGGTTCAAGGGCGCACTGTATGCATGGCTATGCAGAACTGTCTAAACTGTGGTAAGTTTACGACATTTCAGCGGAAACATGAATGCTTCAAAATTTATTGTACCGTATGTAAAAGTAATCAAGCAGAGACAGGACATGAATGTTACATGGCACCGCTGAAAGAGACTAAACGTTCAAACAAGGTATTGTATGTGATATTCGATATAGAAACAACACAGAATACCCGTATCAAAGACAATACCTTTCTTCACGTCCCCAATCTGATTTGTGCACAGCAGTTTTGTTCTCTTTGCGAGACATCGCAAGACGAAGAGTGCGCCAGATGCGGGCAACGCAGTCATTCTTTCTGGGAAGATCCCGTCTGTGGATTCATGGACTATCTGAGAATGGATAGAGCGTTCGATAGGATCATTGTTATTGCTCACAATGCTCGAGCGTTCGATCTCCAATTCATTCTCGACTACGCTATTAGGCAACAGTGGACTCCCGACTTGATTATGTCTGGATGCAAGATCCTTTGCATGAAGATGCACCATCTAACTTTTCTAGACAGTCTGAACTTCATTCCGCTGCCTCTGCGTAGTTTCCCTCAGACCTTCGACCTTAAAGACGCTGTTAAGGGCTACTTTCCACATTTGTGGAATACGGCACAGAACCTCAACAGTATTCTCCCACATCACCCGAACCAAGATCTTTACGGACCGGACACCATGTCTGTGAAAGATAGAGAAGCTTTCAAGACTTGGTTCGAGACCGTTAAAAATCTACCGTTCAATACCCGTGTAGAACTGGAGAGGTATTGCCAGGCCGATGTTACTGTACTGAGAGAAGCCTGCACTCTCTTTAAAAATCTGTTCAAACAAATTGCCAATATAGATATTTTCCTAGAGTCTATCACTATTGCATCGGCCTGTAACAGAATATTTAGACAGCTATTCCTTAAACCTCAGACCATTGGCATTGCTCCCTCCTGTGGCTATAGAAAAGCAGACAGGCATTCCCGTAAATCGTTGATGTGGCTTATCCACGAAGCCAAGGAGAGGAACGTATTTATACGTCATGCAGGTAACAGACGTGAAGTACGGCTTCCCGAACTTCCCCAATGGAAGGTGGACGGTTTCTGTGATGAAACAAGAGAGGTTTTTGAATTTCTCGGCTGTTATTATCATGGCTGTCTCTGCCAACCGAGCAGAGATGTACCCTTGATGGATTCTTCAGAATCCCTTGCCGAGAGGTATGAAAACACCATAGGCCGACTTGACATGATCCGATCAAAGGGTTATACCGTCCACGTGATGTGGGAATGCAAGTTCGATGTTATTCTCGAACAGTTCCCCGCACTGAGAGACGACCCCTTGGTCTGTGATGTCCCGTTGGTCCTTAGGAACTCTGTCTACGGAGGACGTACAGAAGCCATGCGGCTCTATCGTAAGGCGGATGAGACGAAAGAAGAGAAAATCCTATACAGCGATATAATGTCCCTATATCCATCCGTCTGTAAATACAACAAGTTTCCTATCGGTCACCCCACTGTTCACGTTAGCGACCAGTGTACAGATATAGATTCAATGATGAAGAAAGAAGGCCTCATTAAATGCACTGTCCTACCACCGCAAGGGCTCTACCATCCCGTTTTACCTTTCAGGTGGAATGGTAGGCTCTTGTTTCCCCTTTGCCGCACCTGTGTTATGACTGTCGAACAAGGTAGCTGCAAACATGCGAAAGAGGAAGAGAGAGTGCTCACTGGTACATGGGTAGTTGATGAAGTGAGACTAGCTGTAAATAAGGGCTATAGGGTGATGGCAATCCACGAATTTCTCGAATACGATGTCACGCAATACTCGCGTGAAACTCGTGAGGGAGGGTTATTCGTGGATTACATCAACCTTTTCCTCCAGATTAAGACAGAATCCAGCGGATACCCTGGTTGGGTGAAAACAGAGGCCCAGAAACAGGAATATATCGATTTGTTTTACGAACACGAAGGTGTTAAGTTAGACCCCAAACAAATCGTGAAGAACGCTGGAAAAAGGACCATTAGTAAGCTTTGTTTGAATTCCTTCTGGGGAAAGCTCGTGCAAAGGTCTAACATGGGTAAAACAAAGCTTATTACAGAGCCTAAAGAGCTGTATAGGTTCCTCACGACACCCGGAATTGAAATTCAGAGACTACTTTTTGCAAATGACGAAGTCGTGTGGATTAATTGGATCCCTATAGAGGAGGAACAGGACTCTCTTCCTCATACTAGTGTCGTTCACGGTGCTTATGTGACATCGGGAGGTAGAATGAACCTCTACGGCTACCTGGACAAGCTAGATCGTCGAGCCATATACTGTGACACGGACAGTGTGATTTATACACAGACGCCTGACGACGCTAAAAGATACACTGTGCCTTTAGGCGACTATTTAGGCGACATGACCAGCGAACTTACAGACTACGGGGAGGACGCGTACATTTCGGAGTTTGCAAGCGGGGGCCCTAAGAACTATGGTTTTAGGGTTACCGTTCCTTCCAACAGCACCGTCGATACCTCTGTGTGTAAAGTCAGAGGTATTACTCTTAATTATAAGACGTTGCAGGATGTCAACTTCGACGCCATTAAAACCATGGTTTTAAATGGCGATCCCGCGGCAATTATCTCTGTGAGGACAGAGAGGAAAATTAAGAGGAAGCCTGGCCCACAGATCGTGTCTGAAGGCGAGAATAAGATATACCGACTCTGTTTTCGAAAAAGACGCAGAGTTAGCGGAGGGTTCGATTCCCTCCCGTTCGGGTATAAATAGAAACGAGACGACAGCACCATCTCAGTATGGACTCGTCGTCGTCTCTGGAGTGTGCGTCAATTAGAAAATTATTGGATTTTAGAACGCTTATTCATCACACAGGTGAAGAGTTGGAGGTGTTGTCCCCTGAACTTTTAACGACATGCGGAGCCGAGAGAATATATTTAGTGTATCATAAATTACCTGAAAGTGTGCAACGTAACGATCTTGTAAAAAAGTGTCTTAGATGCTTTAAACATTACCCTGATTCTCCTTACGATTGCTTTGATGGACCCCCACCTATGATTAAACATTGTTATGGTTGTAATAAAATTTGACCATCCATTTTCTTTGATTGTATCAGGTCCGTCATTCTCAGGGAAGACGACTTTCTGTGTAAAACTTATTAATAATTTACACCATTTGTGTAACGTGAGCAAATACGAAAGTATTCTGTGGTGCTTTAGTGAAAGTAACGCTGTCCCTCCCCAGACAAAATTCAATACTACCGTGACATACCACGAAGGTCTTCCTGACTTTAAACAAGAACATTGTACTAAACCCAGACTCGTTATTCTAGACGACTTACTGGACAAAGCTTATTCGACAGAAGTGAGTTCTATATTTACAAAAGGTTGTCATCATAGAAACATTTCGGTTATTCTCATAACACAAAACCTGTTTCACCAGTCTGCTCACAGCAGAGACATCTCTTTGAACACAAAGTATATGGTCTTGTTTAGAAACCTGAGAGATAAAAATCAAATTACTTTTCTAGCAAGACAAGTGTATCCTGAAGATTGGAGGTCTTTCTACAGAGCTTTCCAAGACGCAACAAGAAAACCTCACGGTTATTTACTAATAGACTTTTGTCAAAGAACAAACGATTTACTTAGATTTAGAACTAAAATATTTCCCTCGGAGGTTACAAAGGTTTACGTCCCTGTAAAGGATGAAAAGGATAAAATCCAATTACCATATGTTACAAGTTCTTAAAAAAGGCAACTCCCGAGGTACGAAAGGTTATTCTAAAAAGTGCAAACAAAAACCTGATACTTGCTATTATAGACTGTGTTCTTAATGTTTTGAACGGTCAGTGTAAATTATCTTCGTGTTCTAAACGTAAGCTGTTTAAACATAAACATTCCTTAAGACATCTTCTAGATAGGAACGTATCCTTGTCTGAGAAAAAGAAAACTTTGGTACAGAAAGGAGGATTTTTAATTCCTCTCTTGTCCTCCGTGTTATCCGTCTTGGGATCTTTAACATAATGTTACAGAAAATGTTTCTGGTTAGTGCTAAAGAGTACAAGCGTTTAAAACGTTGTGTCGAAGGTTCAAACCCTGCAGTTGATGTTACGGATCCGTACAAAGAGTTGGTTAAAATACGCGAGAGTGAGGATCCTATATTCAAGAGAAAACAGAACAGAATACTCGAACAGGAAGTAGCTGAATCGAGGAAAAGAGTTAGAGATTTATCAGCCGAGAAAAAACCCATCTCCGAGGACGAAGCTAAACGTAACGTTATAGGTGATGTAGCAGGTAAATATTTATCGGCTTATGTAACATCGCCAAAGATTGTAGACACACAGTTTGGAATCTATAAAAAGAAAGAGACGGGAGAGTACATGATAGGTAGTTTTAAAATTCAATTGTTAAACAATAGTTTGATCATTAACGGTATAAAATACGATGCGAGTGCAGGTTTATGGGAGTTGCTTACTAGGAAGAAGGTGGATATGAATCTTGTTACGCAGGAAGACCTCGACACGTACAAAGACATTTTAACTAGGACCGAAGGACATAAGAGCGATATTAAAACCGCTAAAACAGTTAAATACAAACAAGTCATTGCAAAATTGTTTCCAACGAGAGAGATTAGGTGGAGTACCTATAAACAAAGGAGATGATGAATGAAACATTACACAAGTTGTATTACGACCCTGAGGCATCTACGGGTTTTTCCACTCTTGCTAAACTTTCACAAGCTTCTAGCATTACAGATAAAAATATCGAGGAATGGTTAGTTGAGCAGGATGTTTACTCCTTACATAAACCAATCAGGAGAAAGTTTCCTAGGAATCCGTATTCTGTAAATAACCTTTACGACGTGTTTGAACTTGATCTAGCCGATGTACAAAGCATTGCACAACATAATGACAACGCAAGATATTTACTTGTTGTTATCGATGTGTTTTCCAAATACGTATGGGTTGTACCTTTAAAATCTAAAAGAGGTAAGGATGTGACAGAGGGATTTAAACAGGTGTTGGAGAAGTCCTCTAGGAATCCTGTCGCTGTAAGAACCGATAGGGGTAAAGAATTTCTAAACAAATCTTTTCAAGACTTGTTAAAGAAGGAGGAAATCGAGTTTCAAGTGTGTAGGAATCCCGATGTTAAATGTTCCGTCGTGGAAAGGTTTAATAGGACCCTAAAAACTAAAATGTACAAATATTTTACTTTCAAGAACAGTTTCAAGTATCTCGACGTGTTGGATAAGTTTGTGAAGGGATATAACGATAGCGTACACAATACAACAGGAATGGCTCCTAATATGGTTAGCGATAAAGATGTTTTGAAAATATGGCGACGTATGGCAAAGAAACAGAGTCGTGTGAAACCGAGACCTGTAAAGTTTTCGGTAGGGCAAACGGTAAGAATAGGTAGAGAGAAAATGAAATTCGCTAAAGGTTTCGAGCAAAACTATTCTACAGAAATATTCAGAATCGTCAAGGTCATTAAACATTCTCCTCAACCTGTATATGAACTAGAAGATCTCAAGGCCAGTCCTATTTTCGGACAGTTTTACAGTTATGAGCTCACACCAGTAACTATTGGGAAAGACACTGTTTACAAGATAGATAAAATTCTACGCAGTCGTAAAGTAAGGGGTAGTACCGAACATCTCGTTCGCTGGAGAGGTTACGGTCCCGAGTTTGATTCCTGGGTTAAAGCTAAGGATTTAGCGTAATGGGAGAAGAAGAATTTTACGTTACTCTCCTGAGCGATGCATCGTACAAATCATTTCCTAGTAACACCCTTGCTAGTTTCCAGGTGCAGTTGGCACAGAGCATAAAGCTGGAGAGGAATCATTGGGATGTGGGCTTGTGCGAAATTAGTTACTCTCAAGGGAATGTATCGGAAACGAAAGCTTCGACACCAAATGAAACATCGGAATCGAAATCTGTGAAAACAAATCTAAATAGGAAAGAACTTGTTTTTATATACTGTAATATAATAAAACCGCAACTTGTAGGAGATGCGTACGTTAAATGTCTTAGAATTATTCAGTTTCCTTTAAATACAGCAACTCATGTCTTTCCTGAAGTTTATTATGTTCCTGTCGAATCTTCCGAATTTCAGGTGATAGGTATAGAAATGACAACAAAATTAGGAGAACTAGCTAACATAACGGATAGCACTAAACCTACGATGCTCGTTTTACATTTTAAAAAGAGAAAGCAGATGGTGTTATGAGTTAGTTTGCGATGGACCACCTTACAGCATACTACGTGAATCAGTCGGGAGGGCGTCTAGGCAATGTTGGTCCTTTCTACAGCGGCAGCCCCTATGTTCAACACGGTGGTGGAATAGGTAGTTTCTTGGGAGGATTATTTAGAATGATAAAACCAATTCTCTTTTCGGGTGCTAAAGCGGTAGGTCGTGAAACTCTTTCGGCAGGAGCAAATATTTTAACCGATATAGCTAGTAGAAAGGAAGGTGATAAGGTAAAAGATATTATTGCTAATAGAGTAAACGAATCAACTCAGAAACTCGTGAATAAAATGAAGGGTAGGGGTAGAAAGAGAAAAAGGGCGTCTCCTAAGATGCGAGATATATTTAGCGATGTAAAGAGGAGAAAGTAGTCAGTCGTGTAGAGATGTTTGCCGTGACAAAGTCAGAGTTCGACCTTTTCGAGAGGAGCCCTATTCAAACATCGGTGTTGGGAAATGTTACTACATTATGCAAAGCCATTACTCCGGTGGAACAGAGCGTTCTCGAATTCGTGGTTGCTGCAGACAGCGAACATTATACAGATTTAAATGTACAACTCATGGTGGAGGGAAAATTCGTTAAAAGCGACGGGGCAGATATAGGTGAAGGCGATAAGGTTACAGGAGTAAACAACTTGCTTCATTCACTTTTCAGTCATCTCAGCGTTTCCTTGAACGGGACATCAATCACCCCTTCGGAGGACTTGTACAATTACAGGTCTTACCTTGAAACATTGTTTGCATACGGTGAGGATGCTTCTAAAACTCATCTGACAAACGGTTTCTGGTATGCCGATAAAGCTATCGAAGGTTTGACACAACCTAAAGAATTGGTGGCATTAAACGGAACGTTGGGACCTAATGTTAAAAACGACGGTTGGACCGAAAGGTACAACAAGTCTAAGAATTCTAAAGTATTAGTCATGATAGGTAAACTACACGGTGATATTTTCAATCTGTCTAAACTTTTACTGCCTGGAGTAAACATGCATATAAGACTTACGAAAGCAAAGAGAGAGTTTTATCTCTTGGGTGAAAACGACAATTCAAAAGTCTTCTTTAAGTTTCTCGATGCAGGTCTGTACGTGAGGAAAATTAAAGCTTCGCCCAGCATTCTACTAGCACACATCAAAACTCTAGAGAAAGGTCATAATGCTCACTATCCTATCACAAGAGTGGATTTGAAAACATTTACGTTTAGTTCAGGAGCAAGCTCCATTTCTATAGATAATGCATACATTGGTACTCTACCTAAGCGTCTTCTCTTCTCCATGGTGAAAAATTCTTCTTTCTCCGGCACAGTGGAGTCCAATCCCTACGAGTTTCGACATTTTGCTTTGAGTTCTTTTGCTTTGTACGTTAATGGACAACAGATTCCATCAGAAGGATTACACATTTCCACAGATCATGAGAAGACTACTACTCTAGCTTACGATACACTTTTTAAAGGTTCGGGGATCCATCATAGCAATAGCGGGATGTTAATCACTCACGACATGTATATAAATGGGTATTTCACACTGATGTATGATCTTACGCCTGATGTTTCGGCATCGCATGGTCATAGAAGTTTGCCCTGTAGTGGAAACATTAGAATAGAAGCAAAGTTCGATAAGGCTTTAGAACAAGCCATCACTTGTATCCTCTACTCCGAATACGACAACTCTATCGAGATCACTAAAGATAGAAGAGTGATTACAGATTTTTAGAATAATGAATAGTAACCAAATAAACTATGCTTTACGTCACGTAGAAACATTCGGTGGGGTTTACCCTAGCGATATGTTACCATCTGTTGTAACGCATAAACCTAAGATTTATGTCATTAACTTTGATCCTCATTCTTCACCTGGTTCTCATTGGGTTGCCGTGCTTTTCAAAAATCAGAATTTTGCCTATTACTTTGATTCTTTTGGCCTACCACCCATCATTCCTGGGATAACAAAATTTATAAAACAAAACTCTATACAATGGCTGTACAACACTCAAAGACTCCAGGGACCGACAACGGCAGTATGTGGACATTATGCCTGTTTGTTCACATACTTCATGAATAATGGCTGGACGATGCAGGAGTATGTAAACATGTTTACTACGTCTCCAGACATAGAGGTCGTCCGCATCTTCCACAAATTCCTTGGAACTCTCTGTGGAACGAGGAAAGTTGGAGGTCAGAGATGTTTTCCAGGACATGTGCATTGTAAGTATCTATCTACAGGGATTTATTGTTAGCTTGGAAAAGTAGGTTGCGCTCAAGTTAAAACTCTTACTTTCTGATTTCAGAACGAAAAGATATAAAGCAGCTCGATTTCATCGGACTAGCTCAGTTTCGTTGCAGTGTCTGGAACGAGAGGTCCTCCTAGTTCTATCGTGATGTCTTCATCATCAGAGACTACTACTACTAGCAAGAGCAAAACCAGCAAATGTAAAAAGGTATGTATATTCATTACTCATATGCTTGTATTGTATTGTTTGTTTGTTTATTTGATTGTTTTGTTTTCAGTTTTCATCATCAGGCTCTGTATAAAATTAGATTTCTTACGGGTATTGTTTTATGTGTTTCAGGTTTCGTCATCAGGATCTGTAAAGAAACAGAAGAAGATGATGATCGACAAGGTTGTGAAGGAAGCTGTGTCGGCAACACTCCCAAGAGTTGCTCCTACAGTGCTAGCCCGCAGAACCTATTTCCTCAACAACAGAAAGGACCGATACATCAGTTTCGGATTCTACTCCATTGTGAATTACACTGGATGTGCGGAGATTGGAACTTCTAACGGTGCTTGTGTTATTTTGTCGCCCTACCTCCTCTCTTCGTTCTTGTTACATTTACCTAAAATGTGTGAAAATATGTGTTATTCTAAACATTATCTGTTTAAAGAAGACTCTTTCAAATTACAGACACGTAAAGACTTGAAAGAATGTGTGATGCAATACGATAGTGCTCGTATTGTATTACGTAATGATGACATTACTTACCTCGTTATGAATTCTATCATAATAAATGACATTATGAATAAGTTTGTACTAACGCAAAGCGAAGTGTTTAACTATATAAACAACAAACAAAGTGTTCCTGCAAGTTGTGAAATTCTGTCTTTATTAGACATGGTTACCGATGAAATAAATCATCCAACTCTATTACTGTGAAACCATTTGTTTATACACTTTATTTCATAGGAGCATGACAACCTTATTGACAATAATAATAATAATAATAAGGTTGTGACGTTCTGAAATGAAACTATAACCTTAAACAATTCCTATTCCTTACAAAGTCATTTCACTTAGTCGCTAGTAATAGTAACAGTGTTCATCTGGAAGAAGAAGAAAGGATGCTGAAAGGAAGAAGAATTGGTTATGTAAGTATAAACCTATTTTATCTTTTCATAACTATCATGTGCCCTTGCGCAATATTGTACGTATGTCACTATTACACTATCTAGCTATAATAGCGTCACGTTGGTGCATGTCGTGACATGTTTCAATTCTAACCCCATGACGTCATAGAGCAAAGGACCTAAGTATGGGTGTGGGGAATTTTTGTCAAAAGGGCACAACTAGGGCGTCTGAACACCATAGGACGAAAGGGCACATCGCACGCTTTCATATGACACCCATGACGTATTTTTGCCAAAAGGGCACAACTAGGGCGTCGGGGGCGGCGTCGGAACATCTCAGGACGAAAGGGCACATCTCACGCTTTCATATGACACCCATGACGTATTTTTGCCAAAAGGGCACAACTAGGGCGTCGGGGGCGGCGTCGGAACATCTCAGGACGAAAGGGCACATCTCACGCTTTCATATGACACCCATGACGTATTTTTGCCAAAAGGGCACAACTAGGGCGTCTGGATGAATCGGGAACAGCACAGAGCCAAAGGGCTTAATTACATTATTCGAATCGACTACCATGACATCACGGGATTGTGACGGATCAAAGGGCTTAAGTATAGAGACTGTTCCTAAGTATAGAGACTGTTCCTGTTGCGTAACGGGAATACTAACCATAGGGCCTAAATCCTAAACAAGGAGTCTGGATGAATCGGGAATAGCACAGAGCCAAAGGGCGTAATTACATTATTCGAATCCACTCCCATAACGTCATGGCGTCGCCGGTACAAAGGGCACAACTCAGGCGTCGGGGGCGGCGTCGGAGACGTCGGAACACCATAGGACGAAAGGGCACATCGCGCGCTTTCATATGATACCCATGACGTCATGGCGTCGCGACGCTGGGGGCGGCGTCGGTTGGCGGCCATTTTGGATTATAGCTTGCCCCTTACTACTCTCATTATATCATTGTGGTTGAAATGGGACCAATTTATCCATGGATAATTTACCCATAGGTAATACACAAGTTTGTAGAAACCGGGCATGAGTGAGTGAGCGAGTGAGTCAGCCATGTGGCTTTATATTATGGTAATAATAGACAAAAGGTGTCCCTTCATGTGTGCATTTGTTTGTAATTGTACGTATTAAACTTTTTTGTGAAAAAAATTATTGTGCGTTACTTTTCGATCCTCCCTCGTATATACGCCTACAACAAATAGAATCAGTTAAACTGATATAACAAAGTGTCAGTATGTTTTTGTTGAATCAGTTATGATTGCAATTACGATATGCAGAATACAAAAAGAAAAGTCAAATTGGCCGGTTTCGGGAATTGGACCATGGAACTCCAGAATGTGAGCCCAAGACGTTACCATCTCGGCCACCTGGATCAGTTTAATGGTCTAGTTGGATAATTGCATGTAAAACAATAGTGTTTTTTGTCATAGCTAACTGTATTTTAATTTCCAGTAAACAATAGGCTATGTTGTCAAGATAACTGATATGCATTTTTTAAAAGAAATTATTTCGAATACGTATATTACCATAAAATAGGCACTAAATTGAGCATTACTCCGAAACAGGTCAACCGATTTTATCCAATATCAATAGACCTCTTTCCAGGGACATTATAAATGTGTATACCAAGTTTCATAAAAAATCCGGTAAAGCGTATTGAGTTACCTCGTCTTTAAAATAGACACTATATTTGGTTTTACTCTGGTACCGGTCTACCGATTTGGTCCAATATCAGTAGACGTATTTCCATGTACATTATAAACGGGTATACAAATTTTCAGGAAAATCCAATAAAGCATATTTGAGTTATCGTGACTTCTTATATATTAACATACAAGGCACTAAATTGGGCATTATTCCGGTACTGGCCAACCGATTTGGTCGAATATCAATAGACGTCTTCCCATGGACATTATAAATGCGTATACGAAGTTTCATAAAAGACCGATAAAGCGAATTTGAGTTATTGCGCCTTTAAAATAGACACTAAATTGGGCATTACTCCGGTACCGGTGAACCGATTTCGTTCAATATCAATAGGGTTCTTTCCATGGACATTATAAATGTTTTTTCCAAGTTTCATGAAAATTCGAAAAAGCGTATTTGAGTTATGGTGCGTACAGTCACACGGACGGACAGACGGACAGACATTTTTCGTCCCCCACACAATCTCATAAAGTACCATACTGACACTTAATAAACCTGTATGAAACCTGTATGTAGAGGGTGTTAAGGCGGAAATCAATCCTCTACAATATATTTAAGACTTACCAGCTTCATGGTTGCTTTGCGTTGATGTTGGCTAGACTGTAACAGTGGTTTGCCGCTAGCTGGATGCTTTACGAAGGCAGGTATACAGTACATAGCCTATGTATAGGCTATATATAGCAAGTGTCATTATCTAATCGCCGTGAGCGCCCGAGCTTGGGATTTACTAATTGTTTAGTCATACCTGTACAAGTGTCTATGACTAACATCGATAGTGACCTTTAGTAGAAACACGGTGAATATTTTAAAGGTGGTGACTTATACGCACTGAAAATCGTGGAAATATTCATGTGATTATACTTGAAAAAAAAATCCCTTTAGGCAAGCGTACAGGCTGAGGTAGATTTCTAAGTGCTTTTGGTTTAATTTACTGTCGCTGCTTAGCACTCTTCTTCTTTAGCCTTGGCATGACAAACCCGCAAAAATAACAGCAAAAAAAGGAAAGATCACTTTTCAAACGTCCAAATCTCGACTTATATGAGAACTATCAAGTAACTAGTTATTGATTTGTAGAGTACTCATTAAGAGCTTTTAAACGATACCCCACAAGACGTAGTTTCAAAAATTTCGAATTTCCATCCCCTCACCCCCACCCCCACTCGTACCCCCCAAAACCCCCGAATTGTTGGTTTTTGGTGTAATTTACTGTCGCTGCGTAGCACTCTTCTTCTTTAGCCTTGGCTTGACAAACCCGCAATAATAATTGCAAAAAAGAGGAAAGAGCACTTTTTGAAACATTCAAATCTCGCGTTAAATGAGAGCTATCGAGAAAATAGTTATTGATTTGTAGAGTACTCGTCAAGAGCTTTTCAATGATACCCCACAAGACATGGTTTCAAAAATTTCGAATTTCCATCCCCCCCCACTCGTACCCCCCAAAACCCCGAATCGTTGGTGTCACTGTGACCTCCATAGGGAGTACTCTAATTTATTCAAACAAAGTTTCCCTCTATACTTCATAGGGGTCGAGATAAAAATGTTTTAAAATTTCAACCCCCTCCCCCGCCCACCCCCTTGGGCCAATTTTGCCCATTAACGAACTTGTCCGAACTATTGGGCCTAGAAATAACATATTAAAATTTGGTTCAAATATCTTCAAAATTACGGCCGCTAGCGTGTAAAGATATATATATATATATTATAAATATCACAATTTTTTTTTTGAACGGGCGGTGGTTTCGTACTCAGGGGAGTATGAAACATAAAGATATGAAAGAATTTTTCGAAAATCATGAGATGGTATCCATTGCAATAGGTAGATTTTTCTTCGAAATCTACCTAACAAACAAACAAAAAAAAGACACGTTCTCAAAATTGAAAATATATCCAAATTACAGATAGCCCTTCATTATATGCCGGCGCCAGTGAAGTACAAGTGTTGAAAAGTTGGTCGCACGTTATGACAAATATCTCAATTCCTGTGGCGAATATGTTGAAAAATAGCTCAACACTTGCTATATCTGCTGCAATAAATATTTCCATGAAATTTTGTTTTGTTTGTGTAAACGGCCCTAGGAAAACTTACTTTGTGAACGATTCTCGTATATATATACAGTGGACTCTTAGTAATTCGAACCCCAAGGGGAATTAGAAAAAAATCGAACTATCCAAATTTCGAATTAACCAAAACTGTGACTTCTTAAACGAAACTGCGGTAAATAATTTTAAAAATAAACTCATTGCAATAAATAAGAATTATTGTGTAGTGAATCTTACCTTTATGACTGCCATCCGTTGTTAGGATTTAAGTGAAACCTTTTTTTTTTTCACACTAAAACTGTAACCCTAAATTTAATAAAGGAACTGGTGTATGCTCCACGCTTTCACATTTTCAAACACAGTCACACTTGGAGGTTAGAATTAACACTAAAATTTTCACAGAAGTGCAGAATCCCTCCAAGACTGTAGCGGACGGGGTTAACTTCGCATTCCATTGAACATCTATTCAGTAGGAGGAAGATAACGGTGGTTAAAAATACACTTTAGTACGGTACCTGCTAGCTGCTACCGACTAGGGTTCTTCAGCGATATAGAGAATTCTTGTGGAATTCCTGGAAGCAATGAACTCTTGGACAAATTTTGGCTTCGATTTATCCAAATTAAGCTTAAAAATTTGAATTAATTGCAATTTTTTAACATACATTTACATAGGAATTTCAAGGGGAATGAGTATTTATTCGAATTATCCAACGTCGAATTAACATTATATATATTTTTGTTCTTACTACTTTTCCTTTTTTCTTTTTACTATTCTGTTCTTTATTTTTTATTATTATTGATTGATTAAGTATTGATTTAATTATATTTTCTTTATGTATTTCAAATTTGTATTTTATAATGTGAACTGTGCCCGAGCACGAGCGTTTGCTCATTCGGGTGGTTTTGTTTTGTAGAAATATTTTGTATAAATATAAATATAAATAAAATAAAATAAATAAAAATATAATATATATATATAGGCCTAATCATATATATATACACACAAATTGAAAAATAAATTTGATCGAAACAAATGAAAAGACAAAACAGTTATGAGTTTTATTATTAGGCCTAATATTAAACAGTTTTTAAAAATTTCATCTTAAAATGTTTCAGACTGTATTTTATGAAATCAAGGTGCTTAGCAATAAACGTATTATATAGTTTCAAACTATAGTTTATACTTTGTCCTTCAAACTTTTCAAAATCAGAGATCTTTAAGAAAATTCTTGAATAATTAATCGTTTCAATATCCTCAAAACATTTTTTTTTAATCACACATTTGACTATTTTGACAGAAGGAAAATGTTCCAAATTATTACTAACTTATTTTTATTTGAGCTAAACAGTAGGAACTTATGACAATTTTAACGCTGGCTCTTTCAATTTGATGCTATAATATTTATATGGTACTAGCTGAAAAGGCCCGGCGTCGCCCGGGTGTTGTATTTTCTTGTAATTTGAAATTAACTTCTGGAGGACTTTCGATTTTGAAACTCTAGGTCCTTATATAATATGTATGTAGAACTTGAAATGAAGAAAACTATTTATCAAACTATTCCATCAGAAAACGCTAGATATAGCTTTTTATGGCTCATAGAGGATGTCGAATGCTGCATTCCGTTGCTTCTACACATCATGCCTGGGATGGGTTGAAATAAGAACAAACATAAATTATATAAGATTGTATTGGCTTGACGGAAAATTTTATTTCTCATTCTCATCTTACAACCGTTTCGGGGCTGAAATAAAAGAGAAATGCAGTATCACTTTCATACTTTCCTCCCCTAAAACCCGGGACATAATATACTGCGAGCATAGGACTCAAAATGTTCCATCCCATGCTTAGGGCCTATGATAAACATCCCTATTTCTCAACTAATATAAAGCCTACTGGTATGGATAACTTATCAGCGGAAAGGATTATTTACAGACTTTTGATATAGCATACTCACACACTTAAGTTTTCCCTCTTATTCTACATCAAAATGTGAAGTGAGTAAATATTTCTTATACCGAGGGTAGAGAAAGTTATGTGACTACATCACACTGTGCTTTATTTTCGTGGATTTCAATTTCAGTGATTATTTTCGCCATATATATTACATCAATGGAATCATAATTCGTTAAAGTCCAGCATTATATAGTCGCCAAGGCCCTATGTCATCACAGTAAACAATTCACTGTTGTCATGTGAACTAAACCGCATTTCTTTTTTTTTTCAGTATAAAATTCTCAGAAATTATATAATTTTCAAGGGAAGGAGTATTTTGTTTGAATTTTAATATTGACCGCTATACTTCCCGGGCTTAACTGGGTATGTGTGCAAAATTCCGTGTAAATTGGTAAAGAAATGTAGATTTGTATAAGGAACATACATACATACATACATACATACATACATACATACATACCCACATATCCACAAACACACATTCGACTTTATATATTAGATGTATGTAGAATTCGAAATGAGGAAGAACGACATTTGACACTCAGACTATTCCCTCAGAAAACGCTAGATATAGCTTTTTATGGCTCTCAGAGGATGTCGAATGTTGCATTCCATTGCTTCTACACACCATGCCTGGGAGGAGTGCAAATAAGAAGAAAAATAAATTCCGGTTACATAAGTTTGCATTGTCTTGACAGAAAATTGTATTTATCACTCTCATATTACCATACAACCGTTTCGGGTCTGAAGTAAAAAATCCCTTTAGGCAGGCCTACAGGCGGAGGTAGATTTCGAAGTGCTTTTGGTTTAATTTATTGTCGCTGCATAGCACTCTTCTTCTTTAGCCTTGGCATGGTAAACCTGCAGTAATAAGAACTGAATTCGGTAAAGAGGAAGAGCCTACAATCATTTGTTTTGACAACAAGAATAGGATATAATATTCTGGGAGGCCGTGCGCAAGATAAGCAATGAATAAAATTAGCAAAGCCGCTAAACAAGACAAAATTATGATATAATAATTCTTTTAAGTGTTATTATTTTCAAACATTAAAATCTCGCGTAATATGAGAGCTATCAAGAAACTATTTATTGATTTGTAGAGTACTCATCAAGAGCTTTTCAACGATACCCCACAAGACGTGGTTTCAAAAGTTTCGAATTTTCATCCCCCACCCCCACCTCCACCCCCACCCTCACTCGAACCCCCGAATCGTTGGTGTCACTGTGAACTCCATAGGGAGTACTCTAATTTATTCAAACAAAGTTTCCCTCTATACTTCATAGGGGCCGAGATATACATTTTTAAAAATTTCAACCCCCTCCCCCGACCACCCCCTTGGGCCAATTTTGCCCATTAACGAACTTGTCCGAACTATTGGGCCTAGAAATAACATAATAAAATTTGGTTCAAATATCTTCAAAATTACGGCCGCTATCGTGTAAAGATATATATATATAAATATATATATATATAAATATCACAAATTTTTTTTTTGAACGGGCGGTGGTTTCGTACTTAGGGGGCATGAAACGTAAAGATATGAAAGAATTTTTCGAAAATCATAAAGTGGTATCCATTGCAATAGGTAGATTTTTCTTCGAAAATCTACCTAAAAGAAATTCAATATCACTTTCATACTTTCCTTCCCAAAAACCTGGGACATAATATACTGCGCGTGTAGGACTGAAAATGTTCCATCCCTTTTTGTCTTCTTTTAGATGCATAGGGCCTCTGAAAAACATCCCTAGGCCTATTTCTCTACTAATACAAAGCCTACAGCTACGAGTGACGTATCAGTGGATAGGATTTGTTACCGACTTCCGATATGGCATAAGCCACTTAAGTTGTGAAGTGAGAAATGATATTTCCCATGTGGAGGGTAGAGAAAGTTATGTGACTGCTTTATTTTCGTGGATTTTATTCTTCAAGAATTATTTTTACAAATGTATTAATTACATCGGTAGTATCAGAATTTGTTAAAGCCCAGTATTATAAAATAGTTTCAAAGCCCTATGTGAACACCGTAAACAATACTTTCGTTATATAAACAATTGACAGCAGAATTTTCTAACTCTGCCTCATTTCACATTTCCGACTTTTCCTGTGGGTTCTCCAAAAATTTTCTTTCATGCAGACCTTGTCCTGACAATTACGAACACAACAAAAAAAGAATCAGCCAAATCGGTCGAGCCGTTCTCAAGTGATGCGGCAACAACCCTTTTGTAAATTCATTTTTATTAATATAGATTATATTTTTCTGTTCCGCGGGCCGCCATAACAACTTCCAAGAACAACATGCGGCCCGCGGGCCAGGTCTAAATTAAGAATATAGAGTAAGGAATGACTAAGGCGAAAAGAGTACAACCAACATCTGATTCACAAACAACACACCTACGCCAAGCGATATCTTTCCCTATATAATGCCTGTGCATTTCTCGTAAAATCATTCAGCTAGCAGGAGTTGTCTACTGATAGTCAAAGCAACATTAACCAACTGGCAACCATGAAACTGGTAAGTTAAGCTTTGTTAATAGCAAGAAATTAAATGAGGGTTTGATTGGATTTTTGAATTTCTATGTTTTCAATTTAATTTTGTGGAATATACAGGGTGTTATTGAAAAAACAAAGAAATAATTTATATAGACAAGCAACTGGAGATTTTTGTTCTATAGATTCACTTTTTTCCCTGTTACACCATAAAGTCACCCGGAGCATGGCCGCCACTGACTTCTAACATTTGAAAAATGCAAAACAAAGGAACTTCGTTGTTAATACTGTAGTTATGAAAAAAAAACTAATGTAGGGGCGGTCAGTCATGTGATTAGTCTGTAAATTTTGAAAATTATGAAAACACTAAATTATAATATAGCTGTTGATGAATGATGAAGATCAGGTTTCCATCCATCACTAAGAAGGCATAAAGTAAATTTAATGAAAATGTTAACCCCATTTTGCTTAGTTATTGATTTATGAGCATGAAATTGAAATGACTTTATTGCCCTGAAGCATACACATTTTACGCCATAGAGCATAAATTTCCTAATAAAGTTGCTTGCCTATGTCACCTCTATACACAGGTAAAATATTTCGGTGTTATTCATTAACACTCTGTATAGCAATTAATTTCATATAGACCCTGAAGCCATTATTATGGCCTACCAATATTCTGTTTATTAAGTGCCAGAATGATACCGGTACTTTATGAGATTATCTGGTAGACAGTACTGTCTGTCGGTCTGTCTGTCTGTCTGTCCGTGTGTCTGTAAGCCCGATAACTCAAATACGCATTATCGGATTTTCATAAAACTTTGTATACCATTTATAACGCCCATGGGACGAAGCCTATTGATTTAGGACCGAATCGGTTAACTGATGCCGGACACGAAATGGAAAAATAACTTACATTGAAATGTTCTAATTACGAACAATTTTATCTGTACGTACCAGTTTAATCTTTTGAAAATTATGATTTTGAATGCCGAACGTTAGTCAGGCCTACTGTTGAGTCCAAAAGAATTTCTGCTTCTACTTTTCAAAATTAGCAATTTTTCTTCAAGAATAATCCGTTTCAGATTAACATAACTTAAGCTATTTAGTGACTTATAACCAATTTTATTTTATTGTAAATTTAGAAAGTAAAAAATAAAACCTGATCGGCCGGGCCCCCTTTTGAGGCCCGGGCCCCGGGGCTGCAGCTCCGACTGCCCCTCCCTCTCGTCGGGCTTGCTTTCTGAGATTGTTTGGTGGACTGGAAAATATCTGTCCGTCTATCTGTCTGTCTGTGTGTTGTGTGTCTGTACGCTCCCAAAGTGTGTGAACAGTCGACAACTTGTACAGCGTGTACTAAAAAAGTTATTTTTTTACCTTTTACTGCCTAAAAATACTTCTTTCGCCCGTACGGAGGATGGGTAACCGGACGGCTTAAATAAAATATGCGACTAAGATAAGGATGAATTTTCCCATGGTCATGAAATGCAATTCCCTGATTGACATTACGGATGCTCTGTTTCAGACCGTAGTTTTGGTGATCACGCTGTCTGTTGTCTACATCGTCAGCAGTCAAGCGAATTCTGAGACCACTGTGGACGAACAGGATGTCATGTCTGGAAGACGTCCTCATTTCCATCACCACCATGGTCACCATGGCGGTCACGGGTGCTTTAACGGACCTCCACCACCACCACCCGAATGGGGACAGGACGGCGACCAAGAGGGACCACAAGGAGACCAATTAGGATCTGGTCCTGAAGAAAAGGAAGTTACTCAAGGCGCTTAAAGTGAAGGTTGATAAACCTTATGTAGAAATAAATTATAAGCATTATTATATAGAATTTTATTATAACACTGTTGTTCAATTTTCGATTAATCTTCATTCCTTGAAAGCAGCAATTCAAACTGCACAATAAACAAACTGTATTTGAATTGAAATAAATTCTGTCCATGTTAATTTCAATATTATACTAAATGTCAAATTCCCGTTTCATTTACTTCCAAAGCTACCTGTGACCACTGCTGTCATATGAACTCTACATGGAATTTGATTTGGGTTTGATAATTCTGTGCAAAAAGGCATATTTCTCCTCTAAAACATTTGATTTTTGGCATTTAAAATCAAAATTTTCCAAAATCCTTTCATTATGAAACGAACATACTGTCAAAATTCCAAGTCTCTACCTATTATAGTTCTGACTCTACGTTGATTCTCTCTCAGTCATTAAGTCAGGACAAAGCCTCTTGTACAGGTGGTACCAAAAGTTTAAGGCCACCAGCATATTTGAAAGAAATGCGTATTGGCTTTATACTTTTGGGCTGTATTAACTGATTTTTTGTTTGTTTATTGTGATTGTTATGAGATGCTTGGAAATGAAAATAAAATGGAATTATTGCTATTTTCTTCACTTTTACGATTTTTAAAAAAATATATCGCTAATTTAAAATTACTACATTTTATAACGTTTCAGGGCATGGGAATTCTATAATAGTACAAACAACGGGTTACTTTTTTGTATGATGATACATGTATAGTTACACAACAAATTGATACCTAAGGGCACTATTTGGATGTGTTTTTGTAAAAATTAACACAGGTGAAACTGTTTTAATATTCCAGAAAAAGTTACTACGACTAACACAATTGAAAGAGTGAATGTCGAGTATTCTCAATTGAGCTATTGACATCGTAACAACGCCGGATACTAGTCTGGAGCTACTCAGGAGAGTGCAGCATGGTCCACATTTAGAATTATTCATTTCCTGTACTCGACATTCACTCTTTCAAATGTAGTAATGTAGTAATGTAGTAACTTTTTCTGGAATATAAAAAACAGTTTCACCTGTGTTAATTTTTATAAAAACACATCTAGATAGTGCCCTTAGGTATCAATTTGTTGTGTAACTATAGGCCTACATGTATCATCATACAAAAAAGTAACCCGTTGTTTGTACTATTATAGAATTCCCATGCCCTGAAACGTTATAAAATGTAGTAATTTTAAATTAGCGATATATATTTTTTTTAAATTGTAAAAGTGAAGAAAATAGCAGTAATTCCAATTTATTTTCATTTCCAAGCATCTCATAACAATCACAATAAACAAACAAAAAATCAGTTAATACAGCCCAAAAGTATAAAGCCAATACGCATTTCTTTCAAATATGCTGGTGGCCTTAAACTTTTGGTACCACCTGTATATATGTAGGCCTATATATATATATATATATATATATATATATATATATATATATAGAGAGAGAGAGAGAGAGAGAGAGAGAGAGAGACTAGCTTATAAAAGGCCCGGCTTCGCCCGGGTTTTGTATTTTGTAATCGGAATTTAACTTATGAAGGACTTTCGATTTTCAAAGTATAGGTCCTTAAATAGGTATTTAGAATTTGAAATGAAGCAGAACGACTTATCACATTCAAACTATTCTCTCAGAAAACGCTTGATTTAGCTTTTTATGGCTCTAGAGAATGTAGAATTTGGATCCCATCCCTTCTATCCACCAAGCCTGGTAAGAGTTGAAATAAGAAACAGAAATTCCGGAACATAAAATCGTACTGTCTTTGCGGAATATTTTATTAAAAAGTATTTCAATATCACTTTTATAGTTCCCTCCCCAAAAACCTGCAATATAATTATATCAAATATATAAAGTCGAATGTGTGTTTGTGGATATGTGGGTATGTATGTTTGTTCCTTATACAAATCCACATTTCTTCGCCAATTTGTACAAAATTTTGCACACATACCAAGTTAAGCCCGGGAAGTATAGCGGTCAACATTAAAATTGAAATAAATCAGTCCTTCCCTTGAAAATTATATAATTTCTGAGAATATTATACTGAAAAAAAGAAATGCTGTTCAGTTGTCAAGACAACAGTGTATTGTTTACAAAGTTCACATGGGGCTCTGGACACTACATAATATTGGACTTTAACGAATTCTGATGCTAACGATTTGTAAAAATAATTCTTGAAGAATAAAATCCACGAGAATAAAGCACATTATAATGCAGTCACATAACTTTCTCTACCCTCGACACAAGAAATATTTTCTCACTTAACATTTTGATGTAGAATAAGAGGTCGTATTGCAGGGATAACTTAAGTGTGTGAGTATGCTATATCAGAAGTAGGTAAACAATCCTTTCCGCTTATACGTTATCCATAGCTGTATGCTTTGTATTAGTTGAGAAATAGGGATTTTTATCATAGGCCCTAAGCATGGGATGGAACATTTTGAGTCCTATGCTCGCAGTATTTTATGTCCCGGGTTTTAGGGGAGGAAAGTATGAGTGTGATAAATCGTTTTCTTCATTTCAAGTTTTACATACGGTACATATTATATACGGTAAGCACCTAGAGTATCAAAATCGAAAGTCCTCCATAAGTTAATTTCAAATTGCAAAACACAAAGCCCGGGCGACGCCGGGCCTTTTCAGCTAGTATATATATATAATTCAACATCACTCTTATTCTTCCCTCCCCAAAAACCTGCAATAAAGTATAAAAGTGATATTGAATTACTTTTCCTCGTACGGTATTCTCTATGTCCAGGGTAGAGAAAGTTATGTGACTGCATTATTTTCGTGGATTTTATCTTCAGTTTTATTTACAGCAATGAATTATGTCGATAGCTTCTCTAATTTGTCAAAGTCCCATATCAATTATTTTCAAACCTACCTGTGACCACTGCCAACAATACACTGTTGTCAGGAGAACTGTGATTTGGATTTGATAATTATTTGTAAAAATGGATTAAGTATTCTAAAAAAAATTGATTTTAGGCATTTAAAATCAAATTTTTTAAAATAATTTCTTAGTGAGAACTTACATTATGAAACGAAGGTACAGACAAAATTCCAAATCTCTACCTATTATGGTGATTCTCTGTCAGTCAGTCAATCAGTCAGGTCAAAGCCTCTTATAAATACAAGAGAAGTGAGAAACTGATATTGCCCACAGTTGAGGAAGAGAGTGTTATAGAAATGTAAAATATCGGGCTTTTTGAAATACGCCTTAACTGAAGTCATAGACTTTTTAAAAATAATAATTAGATTTAACAGCAGGCCGTGAAATATTGATAGGCATTTTTTTTTTACTGGAAGGTAGGAGGCCCTTGCCCGCTAGGGATGTTACGGGCTTATTTATTTATTTATTTATTTTTTATTTATTTAAATTACATTTACAAACTTATGTATAAATACAAATACAAATACAAAAATACATTTACAAATTTCAAAAATAAAGTACAATACTTTTTAAGAAAAGAAAGAGAAAGAAAAGAACCAAATATTTATTTAGAAAAACACCGGAATGAGCAAACTGCTGATTCAGAGTGGAGAGTGTTATATTGTTGTTCTACCAAGGCTTGTGTTCATTTTCACTGATATTGAAATTTAATGATTATGTTATCGGGTGACGTAGGAGAGATGAGAGAATGACAACAGTCTTCTAATCTTTAAGGTTATAGAAACTCGGTTCATGCACAATTTCAGCTCTATCAGTTTATTAAGTGCCAGTATGGTACTTTATGAGATTGTGTGGTGGACGAAAAAATGTCTGTCCGTCTGTCTGTCCGTCTGTCCGTGTGTCTGTACGCACCATAACTCAAGTACGCTTTTTCGGATTTTCATGAAACTTGGTATAAACATTCATAATGTTGATGGGAAGAACCCTATTGATATTGAACCAAATCGGTTCACCGGTACCGGAGTAATGACCAATTTAGTGCCTATTTTAATAGATTATGGCGCCTTTCTCATAGAAAAGCGCCGTCACTCAAATACGCTGTAACGGATTTTCATGAAATTTGGTATACCCATTTATGACGTCCATGAGAAGTGCCCTATTGAATTTGAACCGAATCTGTTGACCGGTACCGGAGTAAAACCCAATTTAGTGTATATTTTAAAGACGCGGTAACTCAAATACGCTTTACCGGATTTTTATGAAACTTGGTATACATATTTACAATGTTCATGGGAAGATGTCTATTCATAATGGATAAAATCGGTTGATCTGTTTCGGAGTAATGCTCAATTTAGTGCCTATTTTGTGGCAATATACGTATTCGAAAGAATTTATAAAAAAGAATGAAAATCAATTATCTTGACAACATAGCCTATTGTTTTACTGTGATGTTATAAGGCCTTGGAAATTAAAATACAGGTAGCTATGACAAAAACACTACTGTTTTACATGCGCTTATCCAACTAGACCGTTAAAATGACCCAGGTGGCCGAGATGGTAGACCTTTCTTCTTCCGTAAGCCCTGCTTAATGAATAAATCTGGAGCTTAACTTGGAAATCAATTAAAAAAAAAAAAAACATATTCTGCATATCATAATTGCAGTCATAACTGATTAAACAAAAACATACTGGCACTTTTTTACATCAGTTTACCTGATTTTTATTATTATTACAGCTTAGGGTGGTAGAGAAAGCATTGTGAGTTGTTCCCCATCAGATATTGGTATAATCACTATTGCACTGGTCATACAAATTTAGTATCTTAAAAGCAGGAAGTGAAACGTCACTTCAAGGGCGTAAAGCACCACTTCATTGAACTTATTCGTACTCGTTATTGTAACAGTGTTGCTGATAATGGATAGCATACAAACCATTCACAAAGTAAGAAAGTAGTAGCCTAAAACAAGTTTGGTATCAGTTACTAAGGCAACTGCCATGCTAAGACCTATATTACACTATTACATTTAAATAATAAAATCAGGTAAACTGATGTAACAAAGTGCCAGTATGTTTTTGTTTTATCAGTTATGATTGCAATTATGATATGCAAAATACAAAAAAAAAGTCAAATTGGCCGGTTTCGGGATTTGAACCATGGAACTCCAGAATGTGAGGCCAAGACGTTACCATCTCAGCCACCTGGATCAGTTTAACGGTCTAGTTGGATAAGCGCATTTAAAGCAATAGAGTTGTCATAGCTAACTGAATTTTAATTTCCAAAGCCTTATAAGGTCACAGTAAAACAATTGACTATGTTGTCATGAAAAATGATTTGCATTTCATAAATTCTTTCGAATATGTATATTACCATAAAATAGCACTAAAATTGAGCATTACTCCGAAACAGTCAACCGATTTCATCCAATATCAATAGACGTCTTCCCATGGACATTATAAATGTGTATACCATGTTTCATAAAAATCTGGTAAAGCGTATTTGAGTTACCGCGTCTTTAAAATATACACTAAATTGGGTTTTACTCCGGTATCGGTCTACCGATTTGGTCCAATATCAGTAGACGTCTTCCCATGTACATTATAAATGGGTATACAAAGTTTCAGGAAAATCCAGTAAAGCATATTTGAGTTATCGCGACTTCTTATATATTAATATAAAAGGCACTAAATTGGGCATTATTCCGGTACTGGCCAACCGATTTAGTCTAATACCAATAGACGTCTTCCCATGGATGTTATAAATGCGTATACGAAGTTTCATAAAAATCTGATAAAGAGTATTTGAGTTATTGCGCCTTTAAAATATACACTAAATTGGGTTTTACTCCGGTGCCGGTGAACCGATTTCGTTCAATATCAATAGGGTTCTTCCCATGGGCAATATAAATGTGTTTTCCAAGTTTCATGAAAATCCGAAAAAGCGTATGAGTTATGGCGCGTACAGACACACGGACGGACGGACAGGCATTTTTCGTCCCCACACACAATCTCATAAAGTACCATACTGGCACTTAATACTGCACAAATAAACAAATGAACTTGTTCACATGGAGTTTGATGTAGAAAGGTGTCAGTCTTAAACTTCGGAAGAACGTACGGTAACTTCTTTGTGTTATTTCTCGGGTAATGCTAAAAACCGTTCAAAATACGAAGGACGGATGTGCAGCTAGTTGATTATAAATGAAGCGATCTTATATGGCATTATAAAAATGTAAAGATAAAATGAAAGATATTTTCATAAATAGTCTCCTTAGTAAGAATTAAAAACAATGTGTTCATAAGGAGGCCTATTTTAAATGTAAGCATCGATAATCAAAAAATAACAGAACATTATTTTCCAAATACTTTATTATCATTCACACTACTTCTCCACATACAGGGTGTTAATGAATAACACCGAAATATTTCACCTGTGTATAGAGGGGACATAGGCAAGCAACTTTTAATAGGACATTTTTGCTCTACGACGTAAAATGTGTATGCTACAGGGCATTAAAGTCCTCATAACTCAATAATTGAGCGAAATAGGGTTAAAATTCTCATTTAATTGACTTCATGCCTTCCTAGTGATCGATAAAAACCTGATTCTTAACAATTCATCAACAGCTATACCATAATTTAGAATTTTCATAATCTGCAAAATTTACTGACTAATCACATGATTGCCCGCCACTGCATTATGTTTTTATTCCCAATTCCAGACCTAACAAAAACGTTTCGTTTGTTTTTTTTCCCCCTCAGAGTTGTAATATATAGATCGTCATTTTTTACAATTTTCCCGACCACTAGGCCTACACAATATTTACTGTTCCTTTGTTTCCCTTCATTTCAAGTATTAGAAGTCAGTGGCGTGCATATCCTTGGGAGATTTTATGTTATAACAGGAAGAATTGAATCCATAGAGCAAAAATCTCCTAATAAAAGTTGCTTGTCTATGTCCCCTCTATACACAGGTAAAATATTTCGGTGTTATTCATTAACACCCTGTATTCACTGCCGTTATTCAGAGAAACCATTTTTTGTATGCCTGCGTCAGAGAATAATGCCGCCCGTAATGAAAGCCAATTCCTCACTTCTTGTTTCACAACATCATCGTCGCCGAAATGTTTTCCACCAAGGAATTTCTTCACTTGAAGAAACAGATGATTACAGACGGTCGGCCGCGGAAATAGTTTTTTTTTTTTCATTTTCAATTACAATAGTTCTATTAATAGGCTAGCGTCATTTGCAAACTGGATGGGAGAAATAACTGAAAATCTAGCTTTTAAATCAATGACAATTATAAGGAAGAGTATTGGTCCTAAGATTGATCCCTGCGGAACACCAGAACAATGCGAGGAGCGATTTCATAAGGAATCACCAACTAAAAGATGAATGTCAGCAGTAGTTCAGGCGTTCCATCAGTCGGGATCAGTCTTGTATCAACGAAAGAGGGAAACAGGGCGCCCAAGAACCGTCATCACAAACGAGAAGAGATTTCTCCAACAGGTGTTACAGTCCCTGAACGTAGTATATGACGATCATGGCTGAAACTTATCTGTTCGGCGGATGTTTAAAGAGTTGTGGGGATTCTAGTTGCTCAGTGTCTTCAGCAAGAGATGAGCGAGACCGAGTATTGTACCAGGATACAGATTTATCCAGCAACATAATGGCTTTCAGATGAAAGCCATATTCACCTTGATGGCTACATCAACTGACAAACAACAGCTTGATATCACTGCACATGCGTGGGCCGTGTCCCTTATTTCGTAGATGACTACCCCATCCTTGTAGGATTTGCGCCAGAAACTTTAATTCCAACGACAACGGATGAACTTTGAAGATCGCCCCATTTCCGAACTCTTCCTGCTCCTAGGATCTCAAGGGCCTAGATGAATACATAGGGGGCATGTCGAAAGAATCAGTCTTCAAGACATGTCGTCCACGTGATGAATTACGTCATTTTTTGTGCCTCTGCAGGCATATTTGTTCATTAAGATGTGCAATAATTTGCAGTGTGTCACATTACACAAAGCATTTTGAACATATATTGCACAAACGAAATGAAATAAAAATCAGGTAAACTGATGTAACAAAGTGCCAGTATGTTTTTGTTTAATCAGTTATGATTGCAATTATGATATGCAGAATACAAAAAAAAAGTAAAATTGGCTTTTCGGGATGTGAACCATGGAACTCCAGAATGTGAGGCCAAGACGTTACCATCTCGGCCACCTGGGTCAGTTTAACGGTCTAGTTGGATGAGCGCATGTAAAGCAATAGTGTTATTTGTCATAGCTAACTGTATTTTAATTTCCAAAGCCTTATAAGATTACAGTAAAACAATAGGCTATGTTGTCATGATAACTGATTTGCATTTCATAAATTCTTTCGTAATACGTATATTACCATAAAGTAGGCACTAAATTGAGCATTACACCGAAACAGGTCAACCGATTTTATCCAATATGAACATTATAAATGCGTATACGAAGTTTCATAAAAATCCGATAAAGCGAGTTTGAGTTATTGCGCCCATAAAATAGACACTAAATTGGGTTTTACTCCGGTACCGGTGAACCGATTTGGTTCAATATCAATAGGGTTCTTTCCATGAACATTATATATGTGTTTGCCAAGTTTCATGAAAATAGGAAAAAGCGTATTTGAGTTATGGCGCGTACAGACAGACGGACAGACATTTTTTCGTCCCCCACACAATCTCATAAAGAACCATTCTGGCACTTAATAACATTGGAGTGTAGTTAACGAATAATCTTATTATAGAAATAAAACGTCCCGTTCATACCTAGGACGTCAGATATGTCTGAGTTAATAGAGCTGAAATGAAGGATTCTATGGGAAATGTACTAAACCATGTAGAAATACCGGTCCAACCTCTCTCCGTCATGCCACATATTGTTATGATAAGTTGTTAATCATGGAGTAATATGACTTCTACTAGCTTTTTCCCCCAAACCCACGCTGAGGTTCTCGGGAAAGAGTTTTTTTTTTTTCTGAACTGAAACTGTATCGGAGATAGAGTCCGTGTATGTAGACTGCTTTATAGTTTAGCCATAATAAACATTAAAAAGTGAGGGAAGACTTTAGGATTTTTTTCGGGGTAAAAAGTTAAAAATTTGATCTTTTTGGAATGTTGCCGTCAGTTACAAGCTAAAGGGTACAAGTGTGCCAAATCTCAGGTTTTTGGCTCATTTAGAAGTGGATAAGCATTAATGGAGTATTTTATGGATTCAATTGCAACTCATATTAATTTAAATAGATATGATACAGGATGAAATGGTGAGGATGATTCATGGTATCTAAATATCCAATTCGGCATTTGCCTTTATGACTGGGGAAACCATGAAATAACCCATGTCAAATTGTCCGGCAACCGAATGCGAGTCCAAGACGTTACCATCTCGGCCACCTCGCTTAGTTTAGGGAAATTATTTCTATCGTTAGCATGAGTTCAAAGACCAATGTAATGCAACTTCCAAAGCCATATGTGAACACTTTTGGAAATATTGTTGTCATGAGAACTGAGCAGAGACTTTATAGTGCATCCGACCTTTTGAAGGGTTTTTTAGGAATTTCCCCGTCAGTTACAGGCTAAAAGCTATAAAGTGTGCCAAATTTCAAGTTTCTAGCTCATCTGTAAATGGGCAAACATGCGGCTTTATACTCTAGGGATGAGAATAAATTGGATAATGAATGGAGAAGCAAATGATACTAATTTATGTTATCGTAGGCTAGTAAGACAACAACCAGCAAGTAGACGTAAACAATTCGGGGTTCTTAAAGGAAGCAATTTAGATAAATTTATAAAATGAGATGAGAGGCCCCTAAGATTTAATCAAAGTTAGAAGAGTGGGTTACAATTGAAAGGAGTTTTTCCAAGAGTCTAGTGTAAGAGGTTCTGCCCTTCACTTTCCGTTAGTTAGCCAACATTAATTAAAGCCATTTCTCACTTGACGTACAACCAGTGCCGTACTATGTCTCTTGTCAGAAAGGAATTATCACTCTCCCCCTATATCCTCCAACTTCACCGTCTTCCAAGAACAATTTCGCCTCCAATAAGAAAGAAACCAATTCTATATATTTATCTCTAGAGGTCTCTTTAAATGATCGATTTCATCCCAAGTTTTCTAATGTAGTATATATATGCCAGAGCCGTAGAAGAAGAAAAATACAGGAAGTAAATGGATGTATCAATACCTCTAAGTTATGTGAAATCAATCCCTATAATATAAAGCCACACGGCTGACACACTCACTTACTGACTGACATTAACGTTTGCCCACTTCCAGATGAGCTAGAAACTTGAAATTTGGTACACATATAGCTTTTAGGCTGTAAATCACAGGAAAATTTAAAAAAGTACAATTTTTTCAATTTTTAGCTTACTCACTGACATAAATATTTGCCCACTTCCAGATGAGCTAGAAACTTTAAATTTGGTACATAATAATAGTAATAATAAATCTTTATTTAATCTGGCAGAGTTAAGGCCTTAAGGCCTTCTCTTACACTCAACCAGAGACAGAAAATAAGAAACAAACAAATACACTAACATAGTTCTATAAGTAATAATAATGCACTAGTTACATACATATACAGTAGTGAATTTAGTCTATGTTACATGAAATAAAACTATTTTAGTAAAGTGTGTTATACTAGAGAGAAAAAAATCCCTTTAGGCAGGCCTACAGGCGGAGGTAGATTTCGAAGTGCTTTTGGTTTAATTTATTGTCACTGCGCAGTTCTCGCTTCTTTAGCCTTGGCATGGTAAACCTGCAGTAATAAGAACTGAATTCGGTAAAGAGGAAGAGCCTACAATCAATTGTTTTGACAACAATAATAGGATATAATATTCTGGGAGGCCGTGCGCAAGATCAACAATGAATAAAATTAGCAAAGCCACTAAACAAGACAAAATTATGATATTATAATAATTCTTTTAAGTGTTATTATTTTCAAACATTAAAATCTCGCGTAATATGAGAGCTATCAAGAAACTATTTATTGATTTGTAGAGTACTCATCAAGAGCTTTTCAACGATACCCCACAAGACGTGGTTTCAAAAGTTTCGAATTTTCATCCCCCACCCTCACTCGAACCCCCGAATCGTTGGTGTCACTGTAAACTCCATAGGGAGTACTCTAATGTATTCAAACAAAGTTTCCCTCTATACTTCATAGGGGCCGAGATATACATTTTTAAAAATTTCAACCCCCTCCCCCGACCACCCCCTTGGGCCAATTTTGCCCATTAACGAACTTGTCCGAACTATTGGGCCTAGAAATAACATAATAAAATTTGGTTCAAATATCTTCAAAATTACGGCCGCTATCGTGTAAAGATATATATATATAAATATATATATATATATATATATATATATATATATATATATATATATATATAAATATCACAAAATTTTTTTTTGAACGGGCGGTGGTTTCGTACTTAGGGGAGCATGAAACGTAAAGATATGAAAGAATTTTTCGAAAATCATAAAGTGGTATCCATTGCAATAGGTAGAAATTTTCTTCGAAAATCTACCTAAAAAAGTAACTTATCTTAGATCTACAATATAAGAAATAATAAAACGTAGATGATTTATACCTAAACAAAAGTTTAGCGTTTTTTGGAGAGATATTCGTTTAGCCTAATTTTAAATGTTTTCAGCGTACAGCAGACCCTGATGCTGGAGGGAAGGAGATTCCAGGAACGTGCAGAAGTTACGGTAAAAGACCGGGAATATATGGATGTTCTATGGATAGGTATTGAAAGCAAAGAGTCATGTTGTGATCTGGTATTTAGTGAGTGATTTGAAGATAAATACTGAATACGATTAGCCAGGTAATGGGGAGTTGAGGATTGGAGGATTTTAAAAAGAAGAGAAAGGGAATGCATAGATCGTCTTTCACAGACACGGAACCATGATAATCTTAGAAGGGACGGTGTGACATGCTCAGCTAGTCGGGTATTACACACAAAGCGAATGCATGCATTATGCGCGCGCTGCAATTTTAGAGCTTTTAGGCTGTAAACCGCAAGAAAATTCCAAAAAGTATTTTTTTTTTAATTTTTAGCTATAAAAACCCCCGAAAAAAACTCACTGACAGACATAAATGTTTGCCCACTTCCAGATGGGCTAGAAACTTGAAATTTGGTACACATATATCTTTTAGGCTGTAAACCACAGGAAAAATCCAAAAATCTTTCCCGAGAACCTCAGCGGGGGTTTGGGGGCGGAGCTCCTTATGAGCGAAGCGAGTCTAATATATAAAATCGAAAGTAGGCCTATGTGTGTATGTATGTTCTCTATACAAATCTACATTTCTTGACCAATTTGCACGAAATGTTGCACACATACCCAGATCAGCCCGGAAAGTCACACAGTCAACATTAAAATTCAAACAAGCCAGGCCTTCCCTTGAAAAATTATATAATTTCTGAGAACATTATACTGAATTAATGAACATGCAATTCAGTTCCCATGACAACAGTGTATTGTTTACAGTGTTCACATAGGGCTTTGGGAACTAGGCCTATATAGTACTGGATTTTAACAAATTCTGATGCTATTGATGAAATACATTGGTATAAATAAATAATAAAGAGTGTAATCCACGAAAGTAAAGCACAATGTGATGCAGTCACATAACTTTTTCTACTCTCGACATGGAAAATATAATTTTCCCACTTCAGATTTTTATGTAGGGTAAAATATCGTATGCAGTAAGAGCATTTTCATTTGTCTCAGTCTGAGTGTGCCAACGAGCATGCTATATCAGAAGTCGGTAAAAAAATGCTATCCACTTTATTAATAGCCGTAGGCTTTGTATTAGTTGAGATGTTTATCATAGACCCTAAGTACCTAAAAGAAGACAAAATAGGATGGAACATTTTCAGTCCTATCCGCACGGTATATTACGTCCCAGGTTTTTGGGGAGCAAAGTATGAACATGATATTGAATTTGTTCTTTATTTCAGCCCCGAGACGGTTGTATGATAACATGAGAATGAGTAATAAAATATTCCGTAAAGACAATACAATTTTATGCTACCGGAATTATTTCAATCCCTCCCAGGCATGGTGTGTAGAAGCAACGGAATGCAACATTCGACATCGTCTGTGAGCTATGAAAAGCTATATCTAGCGTTTTCTGAGGAAATAGATTGAGTGTGATAAGCCGTTCTTCCTCATTTCAAATTCATACCTGTATAAGGACCTATAGTTTGAACATCGAAAGTGCTTCATAAGTTAATTTCAAATTACAAAATACAAAACCCGGGCAACGGCGGGCATTTTAAGCTAGTTAGTGTATATAAACCAATAGAGGTTTTATTACAGCAAAGTTTGCAAAATATAATAACGTGGAAGAACTGCCATAATATATAAATATGTATATCTAATATATAAAATCGAAAGTGTGTATGTATGTATGTATGTATGTATGTTTGTTCCTTATACAAATCTACATTTCTTTACCAATTTACACGGAATTTTGCACACATACCCAGTTAAGCCCGGGAAGTAAAGCTGTCAACATTAAAATTCAAACAAAATACTCCTTCCCTTGAAAATTATATAATTTCTGAGAATTTTATACTGAAAAAAAGAAATGCTGTTCAGTTCACATGACAACCGTGTATTGTTTACTTTGATAACATTGGGCCTTGGCAACTGGACTTTAACTGGACTGGCAACTTGTGTTTTGATTGAATCGATGCAATATATTGGCGAAAATAATTACTGAAAAATGAATTACACGAAAATAAAGCAAAGTGTGATGCAGTCACACAACTTTCTCTACCCTAGACATAAGAAATATTTTCTCACTTCACATTTTGATGTGTGTGAGTATGCTATATCAGAAGTCGGTAAATAGTCAGTTATCCATAGCTGTAGGCTTTGTATTAGTTGAGATTTATCATAGGCCCTAAGCATGGGATGGAACATTTTGAGTCCTATACTCGCAGTATATTATGTCCCGGGTTTTAGGGGAGGAAAGTATGAAAGTGATACTGCATTTCTATTTTATTTCAGGCCCGAAAGGGTTGTAACATGAGAATGAGAAATAAAATTTTCTGTCAAGTCAATACAATCTTCTGTAATTTATGTTTCTTCTTATTTAAACCCCTCCCAGGCATGATGTGTAGAAGCAACGGAATGCAGCATTCGACATCCTCTATGAGCCATAAAAAGCTATATCTAGCGTTTTCTGATGGAATAGTTTGATAAATCTTTTTCTTCATTTCAAGTTTTACATACATATTATAGGCTATAAGGACCTAGAGTTTCAAAATCGAAAGTCCTCCATAAGTTAATTTCAAATTACAAAATACAAAGCCCGGGCGACGCCGGGCCTTTTCAGCTAGTGTATATATAAATATCTAAGCATATCAATAAATTACAGCTTTATGTAAATGTTCAAAGGTAAGTTTCCAAAACTTCATTATTATTGCGAATGTGTGGTTATGAGCCGCCACTGACGTCCTTAGGTATGCTTTACTCGTTGCGCACTTAGAAGAGTTCCGCGATGTGCTCTTGTTTATCAAAGTCAACAATGCCACAAGGTGCAGATTAATAACATGTAACATACTAAAGTAGAATTGTATTCCTAGTTAAGTTAAGCTATGAGAGAATTGTAAGGACACTTACAGTGAGTCCCACGCAAGAGTTGGCCAATGACGCGGGTTTCTGCGTCGCGGCTGGCACAGCTCCAACTCCCGAGCGATCGGATGAAATATCTACGCAAATAAAGCCGCGATCGGTGTAATGATTCAGGTTCTCACATTTGCAGTTAAAATTACAATGAAAACAACCACGTACTTCATGACAAGATATGTCGGAAATGTTCTCCTCTTGCATCCAAACAATACTGGCACCTTTTTAGGACGCCCATAAGTTCAGCTACCGAGACAGAGTTCATTTCTCTTGTGAAAGGCCTATTTGATATTGTCTTTAAGTTCTTCTAACAGTATGTGAATATTATTTATGGCGAAACTTGAAAAATAAAGTATATAGGTCAATTTCCCATACATTAGAAGAACTTAAATACAATATCACAAGAGAAATTAACTCTATCTCCGAAGCTGAACTTATGTGCGTGAAAGAAAATTTACTAAAAAGGTTCCAGTGTTGTGTGGATGCAAGAGGAGAACATTTCCAACATGTCTTGTGATGAGGTACGTGGTTATTTTCATTGTAATTCTAACTGTAAATGTGAGAACCTGAACCATTACAGCGATCGCGGCTTTATTTGCGTATATATTTAACCCGATTGCTCGGGAGTTGGAGCTGTGCCAACCGCGACGCAGAAACCCGCGTCATTGGCCAACTCTTGCGTGGGACTCACTGTAGAATGACAATTACACGAAAAGTCTACTTTTCAAATTAATTTGTACTAATTAGGACGATGTTTCTTAATGAAGTCAGTGGCGGCTCATAACAACACATTTACAATAATAAATCTCGCAAACGGCTTGTTTGTGGTCCCATGTTCGCTGGAACTTTTTTGCTTCTGTTATCGTACACTTTCAACCGTTTTGCTTTGCGCTATTAATTATGTTACACCCTGTATATAGGCCTATACATAATGCAAGATAGAAGATCCTATGTAATATTAGATTATATATTAGATATGTAAGGTTATAAAATATCTTATATAAGATTATAGAATAATTTATATAAGATTAAATTCAATATAATCACCCCGTACATAGAATTCAAACATGAACATTCTGTAGGTGGGCTACCCAAATATTATCCATCACAATATGCCGGAAGACTAGTATGCGAAAGGAGAAATATTGCATCCTATAACATCTACTAAACCTCTGAAGCGAAAACTTAAGAACAAAGTATACAATCCACATCCCTGGCAAACGCTTGGTTGTAAAATCGCAAGAAGGCAGAAGAAGTAAGAAAAGCAACACAAAATAAAAATGAAACTAGAACATGGCTCGAAACAATATTAAAGTCTTCTTCTTCTTCTTCTGCCTTTCACAGATTTTGCCTATCGACCTGTACTGGCCTCGATTCCATCTTTTAACTGGACATTCTATATGTCCCTCTTTCCTTTAGGTTTATACTGTAAGGCCATTTTTGGAATCCTTGAACAATACTGAAGCATGACTTTAAAATCAATCCAAAATAAAAATACACTGGAAGCGAGTATATAGCTGAAGGCTAAATAATAAAAGCAGTAAAATTTATAACAATTCCAGCACATTAGAACATACCTGAATTAATATCGATAAGACATGGCGAAGATTTGGTACACACCCACGAAAAAACTTGTTAAAATCACATAATTAGAAAAAAGAGTAAAGAGAGAGAGTACAACCTACTCCCCTGCACAAACGGCCTGATCAACAACCAACAAGAAAAAAAAAAGAGAATCGCTTAAGATGGGTGCGTTCACAAAAGAAAAATGGGAGATTTGAATTGAGAAAAGCCGTACTCATGCAAGATGACAACCACGCGTAAACTAAATGAACCAATAACAACCAGAACAACAAACAGATTATAACACAACCAAACCCTTATAAATAATGAAAAAACCCAGCAAATAATTATGTAATAAATATTAGAAGGGAATCAATTATGGATGGCTTAATGTGGGATCCATTTCATAACTCATCTTAGTTTAATATATTTGGTTGACTATTCCACTCATACGCCGCGTGTTTGATATTGACCAATTACGTTTAGCAATTCTTCGGATATAGACCAATCACGGTCGTTTATGTTACAATATTCTTCTTGGAATCGCGAGGATGCCGTTTTATCGGGTAAAATCGTCTGCTCGTTACTGAACACGTAAGCATCAGTGTGCAGTGATTAATACGTCACATGGTCCCAGTGAATGAACCACAGGTTAATGTTTCTGTTGGACGGACACATAGTAGTATATTGCGATACTAGTTCCGTAAGCGGTGCATATAGATAAGATAATCTTTATTTGCCGTTTAATACATGGTACAATTGGCTTCGTCATTGTTTGATATAGTATTTGCAATATACTTAAAATTATTTACAACTAGCGTGTGCCCGCGGCTTCGCACACGATAATTATTTCAAAAATTAAAAATTAAGAGCGTAATACTTAAATCATTACATTATTTTATTAACACCTAAATCACGTGGACTACATACCACGATTAGATAACGTCGCCTGGTAAAAGCGACCTCAGTTTCGAGTTCCCTGGCCCAGAAAACCCCTGTATAGTGAGTTTCGTCCAAATCGAACAACGTTTGACAATATTTAGGCCTATATTGATTATCCCTCTTATAATAATAATAATAATAATCCTCTTCGGTGTAGGTTGAAAATTTCATATGTCTGCGTGCCTTGACATTATAAACAAATGAATCGACCAGCGTGAGCTACAACATTCAAGCGATCGCGATGGTTTTATTCCAAGGTATGACAAAATTAGCCAAAGCCTACTGTAATTGATTTGGCATTGAAATGTATTATTGAAAACCGATGCTTTGAAAACGCAAAAAATACACGTTTTCTGCCCGTTTTTCACTCATAACTCACGAACGAAAGAAAAAATTAAAAATGTAATATACCAGAAACCTTCCCGGGAATGTACTCAACAACTTCCCAAAGTTTCATGGCGATCGGATGAATGGTGTAGTAATGCATAACACACACACACACATACACACATACATTCATTTTTATATATATAGATTATGACTGTAACAGTCATAGGGAATTGTAATGGACAGCATCATACCACCTGCTATAAATTACTTTAACACACAGAATTCTTTGGATTACCTGTCCATACACAATTTAAAAATAACATACATTAACTGGAACACTAAGATTCCACTACACGGTTATATTTATACTACACACTTGAATCAGAGTAATGCAATAGTCAAAGATCTTAAAAAAGAACTTAAGTTATGTAGATGCAAATTGACCTATTCTATAGGTAATAATACCAGTCAGAATAATAAATTGGACATATGGATCGAGGAAAGAGTTTTTTCTATTTCCGAGATCCGTTATGCGCTTACGGAACGAGTATTGCATGCTATTTTTTTTGCACGATGATTATTTACATAAATTTAATTATATTAATTGAGATATTAGATGAACATATTATGTATATACACTATTGAAGATGGATGTTATATTTCAGAAAGTGATTCGCATGTGTTTGTTGTTATGGGAACCGAATATTTGTCCTGTTAAAGTCGCCACAAACTGGAGGGCCTTGGTTCCGGTCTTCCATAAAGGCTTGTATTATGATGATTTTACTTACGGCACTTGTGCTTTTTGTAATTTTTACAGCACTGAGATTTCTTTTGTTTTCATAGCAACCAGATTGCGTGCAGGAATGTCAAGTTACGATCCATGACAACAATATTCGTAAGTAACACTAATTAGTTACGTCGTGCAAAAAAACACATTATTTTACACAACACAACTTGTTTGGAAATTGAAATAATAGAAATGTACATTGATTAAAAACACAATTTCGATTTGCTGAAAGCCAGTTCGTTTGCTTTTATTCTGTTCTGCTGTTAGCTTACCTGAATAAAGTTAACTATGTCTTGTATGCACCATTGGTAGCACTGGTCAAGACGTGGTAACTCGAATCGATTCATGGATGTTTGATTCATAGTACGCCGTGATCTCGCAACTGTTAATTTTGTTTTCATATAACAAAGCACGAAATTAATTATTATTTGTAAAGTCCGTTACATTTTATTCATGGAATAGTCTTAATAAATCCAAGTCGGGTTGACAAGTTTCATCAGATAAATTCGTAAACTCTCGTGGGATTACCTATGATAAGAAAGTAGGTGTCAGCTTAATTCGCAAGTCTCAGAACTCCAGCTGAGCAATTTCACAGACAACACGAAAATATATAGAATCAATGGGTTCCTTGAAACCAAGTAGGCGCAGTTAAAATGACCTTAAATGCTTTTTATAGAATACATCTTGTAATTATACACTTTTTATGTTAATTATAGATTTAATGTTAATTTGATCGATCTTTGAATTCTAGAACATTAATTTACAACTGCTAGCATATAGAACCTCTAAATTCCCAAGTTAATGACTTTTTTATTTTATAGCACTTTTCTGCAGAAGTGTGTTCAAAGAAATTAAAACTGAAATAAAATCAGGTAAACTGATGTAACAAAGTGCCAGTATGTTTTGGTTTAATCAGTTATGACTGCAATTATGATATGCAGAATATGTTTTTTTTTAAATTGATTTCCAAGTTAAGCTCCAGATTTATTCATTAAGCAGGGCTTACGGAAGAAGAAAGGTCTACCGTCTCGGCCACCTGGGTCATTTTAACGGTCTAGTTGGATAAGCGCATGTAAATCAATATGTTTTTTGTCATAGCCACCTGGATTTTAATTTCCAAGGCCTTATAAGATCATAGTAAAACAATAGGCTATGTTGACAAGGTAACTGATTCTTTCGATTCTTTCGAATACGTATATTACCATAAAATAGGCACTAAATTGAGCATTACTCCGAAACAGGTCAACCGATTTTATCCATTATGAATAAACGTCTTCCCATGGACATTATAAATGTGTATACCAAGTTTCATAAAAATCCGGTAAAGCGTATTTGAGTTACCGCGTCTTTAAAATATACACTAAATTGGGTTTTACTCCGGTACCGGTCAACCGATTTGGTCCAATATCAGTAGACGTCTTTCCACGTACATTATAAATGGGTATACAAAATTTCAGGAAAATCCAATAAAGCATATTTGAGTTATCGCGACTTCTTATATATTAACATAAAAACACTAAATTGGGCATTATTCCGGTACTAGCCAACCGATTTGGTCCAATATCAATAAACGTCTTCCCATGGACATTATAAATGCGTATACGAAGTTTCATAAATATCCGATAAAGCGTATTTGAGTTATTGCGCCTTTAATGTAGACAGAAAATTGGGTTTTACTCCGGTACCTGTCAACAGATTAGGTTCAAATTCAATAGGGCAATTCTCATGGACGTCATAAATGGGTATACCAAGTTTCATGGAAATCCGAAATGGCGCCTTTCTATTAGAAAGGCGCCATAATATATTAAAATAGGCACTAAATTGGGCATTACTCCGGTACCGGTGAACCGATTTGGTTCAATATCAATAGGGTTCTTCCCATGGACATTATAAATGTGTTTTCCAAGTTTCATGAAAATCCGAAAAAGCGTATTTGAGTTATGGTGCGTACAGACACACGGACAGACGGACAGACATTTTTTCGTCCACCACACAATCTCATAAAGTACCATACTGGCACTTAATAATAATAAGTACTATAAGGAAATATTCACGTCGCCCTACTCCAGTCACAGAGGAAAAAAAGTGCTCCAGTGCGCATGTCGTGATGGCAAGCTGAACTCCTAGTTGTGGGGTTGTTATAAGCCTGTTCTCAACAGGAGTTGTCACATTAGTGATGCAAGAAAAACTAATGATGTTGAATAGTGTGATTATGGCAGTTTTACTTTCTTGCATATATAGTATAGAGAAAGTATTGTGATCGTGACAAAAAATCGAAATCGAGATAACACCGGGAAAGCATGTTTCACGATGCCTAGAAACCGAAAAAAGTGTTTTTGGAATGACGTCTGTCCGTCTGTCTGTCTGTCTGTCCGTCTGTCTGTGGACAAGCACAGCGGGTAAACGGTTCATTGTACTTCATTTTGTCGAGCCTCCCAGAAATTTAGTTTTACAACTGAAATATTAAGGGGACTAACGATTTTAATAAAAATTTAAAATTGGAAACTCTTATCTATGACTAATAAAATGGCTATATCTGTATTTCTGAAAAAATGACTTAAGGGGTACTTTACTGGTATCCATTTTCAATCTTTCTAGATTATATCCATTACAGTAGGCGATACACAAAAACCTACCACAGTAAAGTTGTAGAGAAAATTAAAATGAACATTTTTTGTTTAACACATTTCTTTATACGTTTAATAGATATCAAGATAAAAACGAAATAAGTACGGCTTAAATGCGAATTTCAGAACATATGTCATGTCAATTAAAATATGAATGACATTTTGTCGCCCCTAGTAACAAGAAAACTATAGGCCTAATGTACACTTATTGTTGTGAAATGCAATCAGTTTAGCTCAGTCGCAATGAACACACCAAAACCAATTACAGCGAGGTGGTCGGCCTATGGGGTAACAGGGAAGAGGTCCTGAGTTGAAATCAAACCTTGTGGCCGCCCAAATTGACTTAGGTTTTTCATGGTTTCCTCATTCGCAAGGCAAACGCCGGGTTTGTAGGACATGCTTACTTTCCATAACTCATCGCCGCTACGTCACTGGATATTATAATAGTTTAAACTGAATATCACAAAAGAAGACATCACTAAACAATAGAATCAGATGACACGAATGAGTTGCTACTATAGACTAATGGTTCACGCAACCATACTAAACACGTGATATAACCTACATGCAGTTGCGTGCAATATAACCTAAGTAGTAGTAGTAGTAGTTGTGGCGAAATTCAAATAAAAGTCGCCCATTCGATATTCGCATTTGCACGGACTGTGTGATGTATTTTGTTTCTGAGCGAAGCAGAGTGACCAACTGTCCTTATTTAATGTCGCAAGTGCCTTGCACCCACTATTCTTATATATTGTCACAAGTGCCTTATATCCACCTCTACATATAGCTAAATAATGCATAACACTAACCACATAGTTAAGTGCGCGAAGCGGAGGCGGCAGCCGTAGCGAAGCGCCCTTGCATTTTCGAATAATGTACGATACACTGTTTGTAGGTTTCGAAAATGTGGCATATTATATCTCCCGCGAAGTTTGTCAGCCTGTCACCTCTCGTCTAGTGGTATGACGTCACACCTCCAACGTCCAATCACGAGTTTCTTCATAATACGAGGAGAGAAGAATTCGCTAGATCGTGGTATAAAAAAAACTGCATCGGTGGGTGGGTTGGGTGGGGCCGATTCATCCCAAGGTGCTACTGATATTTGAATTTTCCCGTAGTAGTACTAGTAGTACTAATAATATGCAGTTTTAATGTTATTCATTATTATTATTATTATTAGGCCTATTATTATTATTATTACTTCACGGTAAAAGCATTGAACATAAAGATCGACTCTGATGGTTTCCGTTCTAGATACTTCTTAGTTTTATAAAAATGTAACAAATAAAATTTAATTGTCCCTATAATTTACTCTTTCTGTGCTAGCCTTTAACACGTATATGCGAGAAAGTTTGTGCAACATATTTTTGCACCATTTATTTGTGTTTGTCTTCCTCTGCTAATGGAATCTAGAAACAATCTCTAAATAAATCACTTTTGGAGAAAAAAAAAGTACCATTGAAGATATGGTGAGAATCTTCAACCCTTGGAATAGGGTTGTTCACTCATTCAGTACCCTGTCTTTCCTCCCCCATGCGCGTAACATGTCCAGCCCATTTCATCCTCCATGATTTAATTACCCTTACTATATCCGGTGAAGACTACAGGTTAAGAAGCTCGTCGTTATGCAGTTTTCTCCAGTCCCCATTTTCATCTCTCTTGGGCCCAAATATTTTCCTAAGCCCCCTCAGATTGTGTAAGGGGCCGTCTTACATACATATAATACAACCGGCAGGATAATTGTCTTATAAACTTTAATTTTTAGATTTATGGATAGAAGACGAGAAGACAAACGTTTCTGAACTGCATGAAAACAAGAATTTTCTTAATATTATTTGTGTCTGTAATTATTGTTGCCAAATATTTGAATTTCTACTCTTGTTCCAACGCTTTTCCGCCTATTCCAATATTCTGAGGCACATGACAGTTTACTTCATCCATCATTCCTGCAGGCATCGAAAAGACATAGTGATTCGTTGGTCAAATAGTTTTTATAACGAATTCGTGCTTTTAAAATTTCCTAGAATTGCTTCACGTGTACATTTATAAGCCATTTGGAAAATGCTCGCTTCGTTATCTGTGATAAGCCAGGATGCTTTCAGTAAAACTAGAGAGAATAGATTATACATTACAGTGAACGCCGCTTAATGTAATCGCGAATAATGTTAATAATCGGGTAATGTTATCACTAGGGCAAGGCATTTAATGACCATAAATTAGTGAAAAAATGCAAAATAAAAGATGCATTAATGACCTAAAAATAGTCAAAGAATGACCCGTAATTTTAAAAAAATGCCCAATAAATTTACCAATATTACATATAATTAGCTTTTAAGTAATGAATTGCTAAAATGAATTTATGACAGTGCGTTATATATGAATTTACATTATAAAGCACACTTATTTTGTTACTAAAGAAATAAGTAGATTTATGCTCCTTGGACACCCTTAGCAAAAAAGAAATTCTTTCTGAACTGGAATGCCCATCAAATTGCCCCTTGCAAAAATTTGCCATTTAAAAAGAAAGAAAATTTTTTATTGCTACAAGACCAACTGTGGTGTTTAATTTAATACCTGAAATAAAATTAACTAAGAACACTTGGCGGAATTTCTGAAACAAAAACGATTGTCTGTTGTCTGAAAGTAACTATTCCTACACGGAAAAATCTCCTCTCTACCTCCACTGAAACATGATATAAATGCCGTAAATTACCTAAAAATGCCGAAAATGACCTATAAATTGCCGAAAAATGACCTATCTCTAGAAAAATGACGAAAAATGCAAAATAAAACAAAAAAATGCAAAAACAAATTGCCCTTATCTGACCAAATATTTCAAGATACACATTTCTATATATTCGAGCTATCTTTTAACCTTCATATAAAAAAGATGCAAAATCATCAAATGCCTTGCCCTAATTATCACTTTTATGAAGTCCCGTACGGATTAATACTCATACATTATAAATATGCTGTTTATTGTGATCAAAGATTCTGTTTATTTTCCGTTTTGCGGCTTTATTTGCAAGTATTGCACGTCATTAAAATTTGATTTTAAGGATTTCGTTTCTAACTTAACTGCATTGTTTTGTATTGGAAGTAAGGGTAGTGTTCCCAGCTCACAGGACGATCTGTTCGAGAGGGTGGCATTCCCTAACTTTATCTTTTAAGCATTGAAACATGTTTCACCCCTCAGTTTAGCTGTTGCTTTTGATTTGTGAAGGTCACAGTGTTGACATGCAGTGATGTTTAACAGACAGGCGTTAAATGTTTTGCTAAGCGGTGTTCACCACAGGCCAGTAAACTTCCGAAAACCACTATGAACACGAAATATTGGTTAATAAACTCCGAAAGGAAAACAGAAACAATAAAACCATTTTTATCGATTGCGAAAATTGTTGTTTGCAGGTTATTATGAGTGGTTGAATGATTCGCAGTTACGTATTACTTTATGAATAAATAGCTTTCAATTCTGTATTGTCTTATTGTCTGATGTAGAATAAATAACCTTCAATTAAATCTTTCTGCTACTGTTATCAATCGGTTAGATTATCAGGTTGGCTGCGCCCCGAAGTGATCACAATAAGTGGCATGAACTGTATTGTACTACAAGAATAAACTTAAGTGATTAGTGCTGATACGTTGGAAAAATGCTGTTTATTGTTGATGAAAGGTTCGGTTTATGTTATCACATTTTCCTTTTTGTGGCTTTATTTCCAGGTACTGTAAGTCATTCAAAATTTATTTTTTAAGGGTATCGTTTCTATCTAAACTGTATTGTGTTGTATTGTATGGTTTCCAGCTCACAGGATGACCTAGGCTGGGATTACCTAACATTCTCTTTTCAGCAATAAAACACGATTCAACCCTCAGTTAAGCCATAAGTTGCAGCTTTTGAATTATGAAGATAATATGCTGACAAGCAGTGATAGTTAGTCTAAAATGAAAAGACTTGAACAGACAGGAATTAGATGTTTTGTTACGCAGTGATTACCACAGGTTAGTAGGCCTACAAAAACACTAGTAATTCTTACCTGAGCATAGAGTATTGAAAAGAAAACAGTAAATGAAAACAGATACAATTAAAAACTTTGTTACAGGTTGAAAAATAGTTGCAGTCTATTACTATATTGTGAGTGGTTCAGTGATTCACAGTTAAACATTATCTTATGAATAAACAGCTTTTAATCTTTTTTTAAGTGTATTATCTGATGATCTGATGTAGGAATAAATATCCTTCAATTAATTCTTTCGGCTACTGTCAGGGGCGTATCCAAGATTTCTTTTCGGGAGGGGCTGTGGTAAGCCTAAAACTAATATCACTAGGACTCAGAAGTTGATGACCTAAAAATACCTGAAAATGACCTTGAATTTATTAAAATATGACATGAAAAATTGAAAATATTACTAAATATTTCTACATAAATATTTAAAGTATAATAACAAATAAAAGTATTTAAGTATTTTATATTACTACTTTAACATTATGTTTTCTATGTTGACTAGGCTATATTAATGAATGCCTCACAGCTAAGGAATTATGAGATTTCTTTAACATTTTGGAAAAGTTCATTCTGAAGGCAAAATAATGAAAAATGCAACGAAAGAATGAAAATTTCCTAAAAAATACTAGGTTATAGTAGAGAATAAAATGAGTCAAGATATGCAATTAAACTGTCTACTATCCGAGAAATTAAAGTGCCCTTATGTGCAACACATTAACATGACTTAACGTTTCGGGGGGGACTGTAGCCCCCTCAGCCCCATCTGAATACGCCCCTGGCTACTGTTATCTATCAATTAATATTATCAGATTAGCTGCGTCCAGAAGTGATCACAATAAGTGGCGTGCACTGTATTAAAAATATTTATATCACATTGAAATGTATGCTCGTACGTTGAGCATAGGCCTGGAGCATACCATTCTCTAGATTCCAATACTAAAGGTTGTATTTGTTGTGAATAACGAAGGTAGACTGACTTAAGTGACACGTATAAAGTAGCTTAACGCGGCAGCCACTGCGCAACATCAATGTCCAGTATTGACGTTTTTGCACACCTACGTTTAACAGTGATCGTGGATTCGGCGTCTCCCCAGTGTTTTGTGGAAACTGCACAGCATTAGTTAGGGCTTCCAATAATCTTATTAACATGTGCAATGAACCTCAACTAACTAAGTTACATGCTAGTTAAATTTAAATAACTAATGCTAATTATTATTTGTAAACAACTGAATAAAACTGAACCCTTGCAAACCCAAAGGAGGTAAGTGACAAAATTGTGTTCTTGGGGGAAATGAGTAAAAACTAGGGATGGGTCCTCGATATTCTCGATACTTGCATGGTATCGGCATCCAGCGATACTTCAGAAAACTCGCTCGATACTTTTTCGATACTTTGGTAATTTTGCAATTTAAGGAAATGCTTTTAGTAGTCTCCTAAATATAGTAAATACTTCTATTTCTCCTTGAAATGGAGAAAACCACTCTGTGACTTTTGTCTAGTCATAAATAAAGACTTTCCGACTTTTGAAATCCAAACAGAAGAGATTCTTAATTGTTTCGTTTCCTGTCAAGCGTTTAGTTTTAATGTAGAGTTTAAAAATAATTATAGGCTACTGATGATATTAAATTTTGTCTCATTAAATATGCACACTTAATTAATTTAGCTGGTATTACACCGTTCTCTCAACTTTTAATATTTAATGTATCTATTTATTGAAACTGGAAAAGTTGACGGTATCGAGTATCGATGAAAAAATCATGTATCGTATCGAGTATCGAGAAAATCTGTTATCGACCCATCCCTAGTAAAAACTGAGCCATGCGTCGAAGTTTTAATACAAAATGTCCAATTAGTATGAATTATGCTTTACTACCTACATATACAGAGTGTTAATTAATAACACCGAAATATTTTACCTGTGTATAGAGGGGACATACATAAGCCACTTTTATTAGGAGATTTTTGCTCTATGGATTAAATTTTTCGTGTTAAAGCATAAAATCTCCCAAGGCAAGGCCGCCACTGACTTCTAAAATTATAAAAAATACAACAAAACAAAGGAACTTCGTTGTTAACACTGGAGTTATGAATTAAAAACGCTAATGCAGTGGCGGCTAGTCATGTGATTAGGCTGTATTTTGCAATCTATGAAAATTCTAAATTATGATATAGCTGTTGACGAATGATTAAGAATCAGGTTTTTATCGATCACTAAGAAGCCATGACGTAAATTTAATGGAAATATTAACCCTACTTCGTTTCATTATTGACTTATGAGCATCAAATTGTAATGATTTTAATGCCCTGTAGCAGACACATTTTACGTCAAAGAACAAAACTCTCGTAATAGAAGTTACTTGTCCATGTCCCTTCTATACACAGGTAAAATATTTCGGTGTTATTCATTAACACCCTGTATTTATTTAGATTACAATTACTTATATTCATCACAGAAACATAATTGAAATGCAAACGTTTGGAAATTAATATAAAACACGGCTGAATGCTTTGCTATCTATGAAGCTAAGCTGATTAAGTTTTGCCTCGAATTAGAAAAAAGTAACAAATAAAGGGAACTAAGCGTTATTAGTGCTTTTATTGTTGTTAAGTTATTAACAAAAATGACATTAGGCAAATAACTGTTGGTAGAACCTTCGACTTAGGCCGAAATCTGCAGAAAAAGTATCGATTTTCTTGGTCTTAAGGAAGCATTTTCCTTCAAAGCAGTCAGACCAACTGTTGCCAAGAAGAGCTTGAACTTGCATTTCGGCAATGTTTTCCATTGTGAACCCTGTCTTCAGAATTACTCTTTAGGACAAGAAGTCGGAGATCTCATTGAAACTATTTCTGATTTTACAATATACGGAGTTCATTTTTCAACCATAATCCGAATTGTCTTAAAGATTTTCAGTTTAGATGTATTTAATTGTCGGCCCAGTTGCATGAATCTTCAGATATGTATTAGATGATTATCGGATCTGTACAACTTATCTGTTGGACAGAAAGTTGCCCGAATCCGAAAGCGAAAATGACCTCTCTGTAAATATCTTATGGATAAACAGGTTTAGCGCGACGCCAATAGATGGTGACACCATGCGAATAATAACGTCAAATGTGCCGTGATTGAGTAGAGAGCCACAGCAACCAATGGGAGCGCTTCTCGCTGTTGTATTAAAAATGGCTGAATTTCCTGTCTGATGTTTTTCTCTGGTAAAATGAATGTAAAACGTGAGAGAAACTTCGGCAATAGCATAAGCATTGGAGAAAATGTCACCCAACTACCAGATGCATAAAACGCAACAATATTTATGAATCAATATATCACATAAAGACTAATTTAAATTAATTCCTAGTGGATACAGATGTCCATTCAAATCATACAAGGAGAGAAAAAGATATTTATAAACCTCACTTTGTGTCAAAACAGCTTCATTTATACTATAGTCCTTTCACATTCGCCAGAGGTTTCAAGGCCAAACGTAGCACGCCTATGATACCCCTCCAATGCCAGTCACATGACAAGCCAGTAGGGAGTTCCCCCTTGGTGTCGTATGAGTGTGTGCGACAGCGCAGCTCCTCTGCGCAAAGGGGAATACTGTTGACTGCTGATCAGTGGGGGCATATTAGACACGAGAAGTTGTGGCCTTGAAACCTCTGGCGAATGTGAAAGCACTATAGCCTCCAAATGTATAACTCTTTGCCAGGTTACCTCAAAGAAATACCTGTACTCCACAAATTTAAAAGGGCTTACTATCTTTTTTGTTGGAACACTGCTTTTATACTATTAATGAAGTTTTTGATGAATGCCAACAATTTACAACATAAGAGTTATTCAAACAGTGATCTCTGTTTCCTTGTTTCAGGTTCCCAAGACGTCGGCCAGTTCTGCCAGGATAAATTAACAAAAGTTAACCTAATGTTATAGACAAAACTATTCGGATTATGTTACTAATTGTATATGTTAATTGTATATTTTATAATTAATATTTTTATAATTGTAAATATGTAATATATACATTTGTTTGTAATTGTTTTGACGCGTCCCATAACATGTACATGTTCAGCTGGACTAAATAAATCTTATCTTATCTTATCTTATCTTATCATTATTAATATAGTTGACTTACCACTGAGAAAGGAATGCTTCGATTTGTGCCCAGTTCTTAATGCTGGCCTATTTAACGCTGAGAAAGGCATGCTTACAGTTGTTCCTTATTCCATAATGATGGCTTTGACAGTTTGATCCTTTTCCGAAACTCAATGTCGCCGTAGGCCTTTACTTCGGATTATTTCTTTCAGGGAATATTTGCTTGTATATAGACCTAGGCCTTACACGACCTGACAATGAAGATGACCAGCAAGAAAATGTAATGTAAATTAATATTCGTGCTGTAAAAACAGCAGTACTGTAGCCTATGTTGTTCATAAAAAGTCTTTTAATAGCCTAGAATATAACAAAGTTCATCTAACCGATAATATACAATTTTTGAAGTGAAACTGCTTTAGGCGAGCTAGGAGTAAATAGAGAGCTAACCCAAAGTTGCGTTACGAAGAAAATCGTCACGAAAGTAGTGGGGGTAAGTAGCAAGCATAGAGTTCTTATCGAAAAAGTAGGGGAAAAGGTATGAGGCATTGAGTGGGGTGAGCCCTTCACCACTATAGATGGCTCTACTCGTTGCGTGAGCATCGTCACTAACGTTCTCGGGAACTTAACCAAAGCGTCCCGTTCATGCAAACAAACACAGTGGCTATGATCATGACAGTTTGTGTATTAGTTCATCACAACTGTGTTATTGTTTTATAAGTATTCGATTTAAAATGCCGAAAAAGTGAATTTCTTATTTTATTCAAATGATTTCCTTCTTCCGTTCGATATAATTATACGTATTCCTCTATTTCACTCTCAACGTTGCCAAAGAAGTTTCACTTCTGTCGCGTGACGCTTTTTTCTCGTATTAAGAATTATTTCAAACACAAATTAATAACCAATGCCAGCAACATTATACTTTTCATTTTTAATACCATAAGTTGCTAGTAACATCATGTAACATAATAACGAAACATACATCAACATAAATGTATCGCACATCCGCCATATTGAATGTGAGACATGTAGTGATCTTCGTGCCGGTAACTTCTCGAGTCTTTCATTGAACGGATAATCGCCATCTAAAGAATTATCTCCCATGCTGAAAGTCTTGAATGGTCTCACTTCAACATGTTCCAAAACTAAATTGTTACCTTTCAACCAAACCCTCAGCCAGGGATGGGCTAGAGGGGCTGTCAAAAGTTGTTCTTGTCCCTCTTGAATTATAGAGTACATCAACTTTTATTTGTGATATTGTTTTCTGGGGTAGACTACGACGGTAAGTACAGTAAAATCAGAGATTTATTTACTGGAACGTTGAGATATACATTTTGAACCACCTTATGCCCTCATTAATTTTTTAATGAGATTAGAAGAAGAAGAATTCCTTGTGTGCAACTATAATTGCAGGAGTAACAGTTAACAAGTTATCTTATAATTGTCGTCAACAAACTAACAATAGGCCTAGTCCTTGATTTAAACATAAATATTCTAATTATAGTTAGACACAAAGAGTTCTTCTTCTTCTTCTTCTTCTTCCAGTCTAATTAAAAAATTAATGAGGGTAGGCTACAAGGTGGATGAAGACCGCCAGCGTGGTCTTGTGGTTAGCGTCGCTGACTACGGATCCGTCGGCCCGGGTTCGATTCCCGTTACCTCCTCGGACTTCTCTGAGGTAGGGAGGCCTGGAACGGGTTCACTCAGCCTCGTGATTAAAATTGAGGAGCTACTAGATAGAAAAGTAGCGGCTTCGGTCATGGAAACCACTATTAACGGCCGTGGCTGTCGGCATGCTGACCACATGCCCCAATCCTGCCATCTGCCTATGGTAGATAACGCAGCGGTCGGGTGGTAGGCATCGTCCCTTCAGGGATGTGGCGCCACGGAGTTTAGTTTATAAGGTGGATCAAAAGTATATTTTCACTCTATTAACCTTCTATTGACATTCATTAACATTGAAACGTTGGTATAACACTCACTTCTTATGCCTGTGTGGGAGATACTAGAGAAATGACAGTGAAAACCGGAAGGAGTTTGAAAATATAGGAGCTCCTGCCTTATTCTGTAACTTTTCGATTTGCCAGTCGCTCGACTCGAGATGTTTGCTATCTGGATCTTCACATTCCGAGTCGATCGAAATATTATCTTGTTCAGTATTCTGTAACGTCAATCGAGATCATCCACTTCCGGTGTTTATGTGAAATCGAATTCGGTAAACTGGTCCGAAGGTAGCCGAAGCATTAGTGACGTACAGGTGACTTTAACCAATGAGAGACAAGGGTTTTAAGTGACGTCATCACAAATGTGTCGTCTGAGACCGCACTCCCACCAAAATGAAAATGATTAATTATTCCTAAAATTCACCAGACTTGATAATATCTCTCACAATTTATAAAACGGTGTCGTACTAAAATAAAGTTAATTAGGCCACTTATTTTTTTTCTGACAGCCCTTACAAATAAGTTGTAATAAAACCTTCGTGTCTTAAATAACTGCTGCCGTGGTTCTAACACACGACAGCAATACCAAAGAACTAGGGATGGGTCCTCGATACTTTCGATACCTGATACTTTCGATACTTGCATGGTATCGACATCGAGCGATGCTTCAGAAAACTCGCTCGGTACTTTTTCGATACTTTGGTAATTCTGCAATTTAAGGAAATGCGGTATCTCTTTCTGCTTTTAGTAGTCTACTAAGTATAGAAAATACTTCTATTTCTCCTTGAAATGGAGAAAACCACTCTGTGACTTTTGTCTAGTCATAAATAAAGACTTTCCGACTTTTAAAATCCAAAAGAAGAGATTCTTAATTGTTTTGTTTCCTGTGAAATGTTTCATTAACAACCAACAAGGAAGCTGACTGTCCAAACCCTACAGTAATTTTTTAACAAAAACTTGCAACTGGACTGTTTCAAAAGAGAATTTTAGTTTTAATGGAGAGTTTAAAAATAATTATAGGCTACTGAAGATATTAAATTTTGTCTAATTAAATATGCACACTTAATTTAGTTGGGTCGGCCGCGGTGGTCTAGAGGTAGCGTGCCCGCCTCTAGATCCGCAGGGCGCGGGATCAAACCCGGCCGCGGATTTTTCAGGACGTAAAAATCCTGGGCACGGAGTCCTCCGGGAGGGACTTTAAGCTGGGGGTCCCGTGTCGTAGATTTACGGCACGTAAAAGAACTCCAAGCCTAAATTAGAGCCTCTGGACAAAATTTCTCGGCCCTTTCACGTCCAAGAAATACTTAGTTTCCAGAGGGGGGTTGCGAGGCGATGGGCTTACCACCTGTCCCTCTACCCTCTCTCGGAAAATAAGCATATCAAAAATTAGTATAGGTAATGAAACCACCATTGGAGGCCCCTTCGCCCCACCTGGGGATCATAGGGTACCAGATACAGATACAGAATTTAGTTGGTATTACACAGTTCTCTCAACTTTTAATTTTTAATGTAGGCTACCTATTTATTGAAACTGGAAATGTTGACGATATAGAGTATCGGGGAAAAAATCATGTATCGGTATCGAGTATCGAGAAAATCTGGGTCGACCCATCCCTACAAAGAACCCATTATGTTCATTGGGAATCAGTTCTGAAATCAAGAATATGGAGTACAGTTTATTTCATCCCTCTTAGACCGTTATGTCCCCATTCTTCCAGATTTTATTTCACATTCGCACTTTTCAGTCAGTCATTTGTAGTCTGTGCAAGTTACATCCAATCTGTGCTCATAATGGATGAATAGTGAAGGTGCAATGAATACAGTTATGTGAGAGCGATGTGTGTTATTTCAAGCGATGTGTGTTATTTCAAGCGATGGGCTTATCAATCGTCTGCAGTTGTCAGTGGTTTGTAGCTAGAACTACACTTGTAATTATGCAAGCATTTTCCTAACTATCTTTGCACAAGCTGACTACATAGTACACTGTATCATTTACCAAATGACTTTCTATTTTGTACTATTTGCTAAAGTATTGTTTCAGCATAGCACATCCGTTCTATTTATTACAATATTTGTTTATAGTTCTGCACTTCCTTACTTACATACTTACTCAATGGCAATAGGCAATTCCTATTTATCTTATGAAACCCGGAGGTTCATTGCCGTGCTTACCTGAGCCCGCCATTCAATCCTATTCTCTGCTCACTCCATCCAATCATCCCTCGCAAATCCTACTTCCCTTAAATCTATCCTAATATTGTCTTCCTGCCTAAGTCTAGGTCTTCCAAGTGGTCTCGTCCCTTTGGGTCTGCCAGTCAATACTTTTGAGATATGTCTTTCTTCCCCCATGTCCAGCCCATTTCATCCTTCGTGATTTAATTATCCTTACTATATCCGGTGAAGAGTACAGGTTATGAAGCTCGTCGTTATGCAGTTTTCATCTCTCTTACATCCGAATATTTTCCTAAGCCCCCTGTTTTCGAACACACTCAGATTATGTAAGGGGCCATGTTTCACATCCATATAATAAAACCGGCAGGATAATTTTTATTTTTAGATTATTTGAACTGCATAAAAAGAAGCATTTCCCGATTTCAACGAATTTCTTCATGGGACCAAAATTTCATGCTGATGGTGTCAAATTTATTCACGACAATGCTCGCCCTCATGTTGCTGCAGCTGTTCGTGAGAAAATCAACAGACTTCGTTGGGAGGTTCTCCAGAATCGTCCATACTGTCCAGACCGTTGGACTTTCATTTGTTTTGTCCCATGAAGAAATTCCTGGCCGGTAAACGCTTTGCGTCAGATGCAGAAGTGAAAAAAGCAGTCCGCAGATGGCTATACTCCTACCGAATGAACTTCTATGACCAGGGTATTTTGAAACTGGTAACACGATGGAAGAAATGTGTTGAGAAACTTGGCAAGTATATAGAAAAACAGACAAAAAAAAAAAAAAAAGAGTGCGTGGAACGCCACGCGACAGAAGTAAAACTTTATTTTATTTTTTTATTTTTTCAATTTTTTATTATTGGATTTTTTCAATTTTGCATTATTGGACTTTTTAATATTAGGTTTTTGAACTTTTTAAATTTTGGATTTTGGAATTTTTAATTTTGGATCTTTGAATTTTGAATTTTGGATTTTTTAAATTTTCGATATTTGAATTGTTTATTTTATCATTTTTTAAATTTTATATTTTTTTATTTTTAAATTTTTTATTTTATTATTTATTAAATTTTGGATTTTTGGATGTTATAATTTATAATTTTGTTTTTTTAAATTTTGGAAATTTGTATTTTTTAATTTTGGATTTGCGCGGTAATGAACCTCCGGGTTCCATAAAATAGATAATATACCTTTAGATTGCTTAGGAATTGTCTATTGCCATTGAGGAAGTAAGGTCTGAAAAATTTCCTTTGATTACTCCTAATCATTGAGTTGATTGTTTTCTGTGCAGTCCGCACCGAAACAAGTAAGAGTGTGACTGGTTGTGACTGATTTCGTAACGGTTTTGGTGTGACTGATTTTCCAGATTTGCCCTCTACCGCCACTAAAGAAGTTTTACTTCAAAAATGTCCCTTCATGTGTGCATTTGTTTGTAATTGTATCTATTAAACTTTTTGTAAAAATAAAAAAAAAATATGTGCGTTGCTTTTCGATCCACCTTTGTATTAGTACTTTTTATCATTGATAAGAGAATCACCACTAAAAAAAAAATACCGTGTAAAAAGTAACCAAAAAATAAAACTACAGAAAATTAAAGGAACTTTGCAGAAAATATTAAAGAATTTAAATCGATCTGTGTATTTTAATGAAGCTCAGAATCTGGTATCATAGCAATGTTAGACGCCTATAAAAACAAATTTAAAGGAAATGTAAATAAAGTGGGAAAGTGCAAATATTAACTTTGCTACCACCTTCGTGGGGAAAAAGAGAATATTGAATGAGTTCCAGACATCTGACTGGATGGCTAAAAAAGCGGAGAAGTTAGTCAAGGCAAGGCTATCCCACACTGCTTGCATCACACGAGTAATAGCGTCCTCGAGTGTTGACTAATTGCCTGTATTTCTGACGTATTAAATTCTATCTTTCCTTCCTGACCAATTAGAGCTCTCCATTTAATTATTACATTTTATAATTTTCCTATTGGTCCCCACCTGTTCTAGTATATCCAGTGTTTTCCTACATATGAAACAGATATTTCCCAATCCACCTCACTTCTCCCAGAAGATGGCTGCGGAGATTGCTACCGAAAGCTTGGAACCAAACCTCCAACTCACCCGGTTGAAAGCCCGAGAAACAATAATATACAGTGAAGGCCGCTTAATGTAATCGCGGATAATGTTATCAATCGGATAATATTATCACTTTTGTGAATTCTTGTACGGATTAATACTGATACGTTGAAGAAATGCTGTTTATTGTGAACAAAGATTCGGTTGAAGTTATAACATTTTCCTTTTTGCGGCTGTAAGTCATTCAAAATTTCGTTTCTTAAAGGTATCGTTTGTATTTAAGCTGTATTGTGCTGTATTGTATGGTTTCCAGCTCACAGGATGACCAGTTCGAGGGATGTCATTACTTAACTTTCTCTTTTAAGCAATAAAACATGGTCCACCCCACAGTTAAACTGCCATTTTTTTTATTTATGAAGATAACAGTGCTGACATGCAGTGATGGTTAATGTAAAATGAAAAGACTTGAAAAGACAACGTTTGCTACGCGGTGTTTACCACAGGTCAGTAGACCTACAAAAACACTCGTAATTCTTGCCTAACCATAGAGTATTGAAAAGAAAACAGTAATTCTGTTTTTGTAGTGTATTTTCTTATGTATGAATAAATATCCTTTATTTAATTCATTGATAAACTTCATTGTGAAGCTTTTAAATTTCCAAATAGTACACGTTAAATGAATTATTTGTAAAATGATTTTCCGCCAATGTACTAATAATAAGCAAGGACGGATAACAACGTTGTGTGCTGAATACGAACAAATTGGATGCAAATGTGAAATACGTTATTTATTGGAACCTTGTGTTGTGAAAGAATTTTCATACATTTAAACAAGAGAATCTAGATTAATAAAAATGAATTTCCAAAATATATGACGGAGCATCACTTGAGAACGGCTCGACCGATTTGGCTGATTCTTTTTTTGTTGTGTTCGTAATTATCAGGACAAGGTTTGTATGAAAGAATTTTTTTGGAAAATGCACGGGAAAGTCGGAAATGTGAAATGAGGCACAGTTAGTGAGTTCTGCTGTCAATTGTTTACATAACGAAAGTGTTGTTTACGGTGTTCACATAGGGCTTTGAAACTATATTATAATAATGGGCTTCAACAAATTCTGATATTATCGATGTAATTAATACATTTTTGAAAATAATTATTGAAGAATAAAATCCACGAAAATATAGCAGTCACATGACTTTCTCTATCCTCGACATGGAAAATATTTTCTCACTTCACATTTTGATGTAGAATAAGGGGTCGTATTGCGGGGACAACTTAAGTGTGTGCCAGTGAGTATGCTATAATTTATCGGAAGTCGGTAACAAATCGAACCCACTGATACGTCACTCATAGCAGTAGGCTTTGTATTAGTTGAGAAATAGGCCTAGGGATGTTTATCAGAGGCCCTAAGCATCTAAAAGAAGACAAAATGGGATGGAACAATATCAGTCCTATGCGCGCAGTATATTATGTCCCAGGTTTTTGGGAAGGAAAGTATAAAAGTGATATTGAATTTCTTTTTTACTTCAGCCCCGAAACGGTTGCATGGTTATATGAGAGTGAGAAATAAAATTTCTGTAAAGACAATACAATGTTATGTAACCGGAATTTCTTTTTCTTCTTATTTACACTTCTCCCAGGCATGGTGTGTAGAAAGAATGGAATGCAACATTCCACATCCTCTGAGAGCCATAAAAAGCTATATCTAGCGTTTTCTGAGGGAATAGTCTGAGTGCCACATGTCGTTCTTCCTCATTTCGAATTCTACATACATTTTATATAAGGACCTAGAGTTTCAACATCGAAAGTCCTCCATAAGTTAATTTCATATTACAAAATACAAATCCCGGGCGACGCCGGGCCTTTTAAGCTAGTATAATAATAATTATTGTTGCCCTGTCCAGGGTTACCAAAAGATACAGCCTTGCTAGATCAGTCTGTTAAAGACAATTTTACAAATACATTATCTAAGAGTTTTGAAACAAAAATTGCATATATGCATAACAATGACACGGCGGAAAAAATCACATTAATTGAAAATTAGAATGATAATCATTAACAGACCTCTTGGACAGAGACAGCCATAACCATTATTAAACAGTTTATTGAAATTATATTGAATACAGATGGTTGTGGACTATCGCTAAAGAATCACGCAAGATTTGTAGAGAAATGTCCACTAGAATATCTGTGTGGAACCCAAAGTGCCTGAAAATACCCACTGAAAATTGCGTAGCAGTACCTCGAGCACCAAACAGTAGGCCAATGGTCATTTAACTTGGACCTTGTCAAGTTCTTGCAACATCATATAACATTTCATACAGTTAATATTGCACATGATATTGAGTCAGATTAAAACACATTCATATAAATCAGATTAAAAGTCATAGTGCAAATGATAAAATTATAAAAATTATAACAAGAAATGTGTGTAAAATTTCTTGTTACAAGTCTTCTGTTTTAATTTCTAAAATGAAGTGTTTGTTATGAGCATGAATAATTTAAAATAACTGATCGTGTGTACAGCTAACCTTCTTTTGTTGACACGATTGTGAAATGTCCACTTGCTGATCACTTGTTGAGTTTTTAAATTACATAAAATACATTTTCCTACAATATACCTTTTAAGTCTGTAGTAAACATGTAATATTTCTTCTGTTTCTTCACAATACACAGGGTGTTAATAAATAACACCGAAATATTTTACCTGTATATAGAGGGAGCTTAGACAAGCAACTTTTATTAGGAGATTTTTGCTCTATGACGTAAAATGTGTATGCTACAGGGCATTAAAGTCATAATTTGGTGCTTATAAGTCAATAATGAAGCGAAATATGGTTAAAATTTTCATTAAATTGACTTCATGCCTTCTTATTGATCGATAAAAACCTGATTCTTAATCATTCATCAACAGCTGAATCATAATTTAGCGTTTTCATAATCTGCAAAATTTACATATTAATCACATTACTGGTCGCCACTGAATTTGTCTTTTTTTATTCATAACTACTGACTACAGTGTTAACAGCGAAGTTCCTTTGTTTTGCATTTTTTCTAATGTTAGAAGTCAGTGGCGGCCATGCCCTGGGAGATTTTATGTTGTAACAGGGAAAATTGAATCCATAGAGCAAACAATTCTATCATTGATCCTGTGGGGAACTTCTTGCAAATTTCCTCGCATTCAGCAACTTCAACATCGTTATGGTCAATTCAAATGATTAATTATTTCGGCCACTGTTATCAATCGGTTAATATTATCACATTAGCTGCGTCCCGAAGTGATCACAATAAGCGGTGTGCACTGTACTTTCATCACCTGTTAGTTACGGAAAGAGATTTTTTAAAATTGTATTACGATAAATTACTGTCTTTACAATTGCTCTTTTGACTTTTTTGTCTTATGTCCTTCGATTATACCTTAGCTTAGAGTTAGAACTTCCATTTTACACTTTGTATATTTTCCTCACATTATATAATTTGTCATACACTTATGGGACAGCTAGAATCTTAAAATGTAGCAGGAATATTGGCACATGCGATTTCCATAAGCGTGCAGAATTTGGTGTTTCGAGCTGCCCCATAAGTATGGGGAAATAAAATTGATATCTGTTTTGTTCAAACATAGATTTCAGCTCCTCTGTTGGTATGGACTCATCTGAATTTGCGGGTCTACTTCGTAAAGGGTGCAACTCCCAATCAGGAATAACCAAGTGAAGAATGAAGAGAAATTAAGTGATGGCAATAAGTAAACAAATCTTCATTTCGTTTATGCAATTTTCAAAAAGTGTAAATTGAGAGCATTCTTGTGACTGTATGGGAGAAGTTTATACCTGGCAATGAGAGAGCAGATGGTCTGGCGAGGGCAGCGGCAGCAGAAGCGTTTATAGGCCCAGAACCATTTAGTGGAATATCATGTAAACTAATTCGCACTGCAGTGGAATCATGGATAACGAAGGAGCACACCAAGTTGTGGAACTCATACCCAAAAGCAAAACACTGTAAGGGATGTTTCAAAAAACCCTCCAGGAATATAGCAGCTCAGGTATTAGGACTGAAAAAATCCGACCTGAGGACTGTGATAGGACTACTTACAGGACACTGTACACTGAAGAAACACATGCATAAGATGGGCATTCACACAGGCAGTATTGAATGCAGACTTTGTGGCCTTGCAGAGGAAACTGCCTGGCATGTTATACACGATTGTGAAACTCTCTGCAGGAGAAGGGTCCAAATTTTTGGAACTCCCGAAATCCAGCAGATATCAGCATCAGATAGGATTGTGAGGCAGCTTATTAGTCTGGTTAAAGGCACCAGACTATTTGATTGACTCCAATCAATGCTGTAAGAGGTAAGCACAATGGACCGTAAGGTCGAAGTGTCTGGGACTTGGAGACCACCTCAGATATATCATATCATATCATATCATGGGAGAAGTTTTGCAACAAACACAAAATAATAATAATATAATTTTATTGTCGTTAAACAGCATGGTAATAGACAACGTCATGGACAAATATATACAAATTTGATATTTAACTATCTTAAAGTAAATTATAAAACATAGATTCAAGATCATATATAAATTTCAGTCAAAATATATACAAGTATAATGTTTACCTTATATTAAAATATAAGACATTGGTCCAAAATCATAGTCATAAAATTTACACAGACATTATAAACTTACTTTTACTTTTGACTATTCAATTCATACCCGTCATTGCCCAATGACGTTTAGCAGTGCCTCAGATACCGACCATCATTTATCTTACAATATGCTTGCAAGAGGATGCCATTTTATCTGATAAAACGTCAACTCGTTACTGAACCGTCAAAGTATCGCTATGCAGTGATTACTTGACTGCATCATCTATCATCCATTGTCGGCGTTAAATTGAAAACAAAACTGACAGGCTCAAGGTTTGGAAATGCATCTGTTGAGGAAACTGATATCATAAAGAAACTTAATGACATAATACTGAAAGCATATGTGAAGATAGAAAGTTTTGAATTGGCTAGGGAATCTCAAACGCAGCAGATTGGGCTGTCAATATGAGAAGATCCAACGGAGAACATATATTGTGTTTCTAACCAATGCACATTCAAATAGACATAGTTTCTACATTTGCTGAAAATACTAAATCCTGATCCATTCGTACAGAAATTAATTTATAATATGTCTCTTCAAGTTATAGAATAGCCAAATGAAGAACTAATCCTTCGCTATGATACGGAATTGCAGACTTTGAATGAATGGGGGAGAAATGTGGGTCGTAAGTAATGTTTTGAGTGATAATATTATCATTGTATTGTGTTGGCTTACGTTGTCCATTGTAAAAAACCAGCTAGTTTATGGGCCAAATGTGAGTTGCCGATACAATTTTTACTTCCTCTGCCCGTACCATAGGTACTATAGGTAGAGGAAGTATTGTTTTCGACCCTAAAATTCGAAGTTGAGTTTTTAGCATATATACACGTTTCAAGGCCCCCTGAATCCAAAAATACTATTTTTGGAAACATGTCTGTGTGTGTGTCTGTCTGTGTGGAAGTTTGTGAACAGGCTAGCTCCGAAACGGAGAATCGTATGAAAACAAAATTTCGTATTTGGGTCAGGTACCTTCTGAAGATGTGATTCGAAGATTGGCGACAAATTTCTCTTATTTTTAAGGGGACTTTACATGAAGAAATTTTCGTTTTTCGCAATTTTCTCGAAAACGGCTCTAACGATTTTCTTTAAAATTTGCATATGTGTTCCTTTTACTGAGAGCTAAAACTTTCATTTGAAACTTTTTTTCGAAAAAATTCTCTGAGGGTAGTTACAAGCCACCCACTGTTCACCCACTGTTTGTAGAAATTTTGTCTTGCGTGATGAACAACTGAATACTATATAAGAATGTGAAGTGAGAAAGATGTATTGTTGGCCAGGTATAGAGTAAAGAAGTATCTGAGGGAAATATTCGATATATTTCGGAAATTATTCTTTACGACGGAAAGTTCAATAAACGTCTGCAGTCACTTGTTCCTTTTTTTAAGTTTGTTATATAGCCTGCGCTTTTAGTCGCATCATTGAAAGAAGAGATATTTATAGGATAATTAGCGTAAAATTGTGTCTTGCGATTCTGTAAAAGGATATGAGAATACTGCTAACTTTTTTTTGGGCAGAGGAAGTTATGTGACTTTCACATCAGATTTTTTATATTATTTTGAATTGTAAATATACACGACAATAGTATTAGCAGGAATAATAGTATTTGTAGTGGTTAAAATGAAGGAAATGGATAATTATTAGTTTGTAATAAAGGTTTGTATGGTGTTATCCCCTATAATCTCTTTAACGTGCTAGCACCTAAATTTTTACCATAACAAACCCAGACCGCAAAATGAAACTTTACAAAGGCGGAGAAACTTCTGTTAAACAATGTTTACGATTCAAAACAAAATATATTTTTTTTTAATTATAAAATGACATTTTTCATAATAATACTGTTTGTGGAATATCAACAAATCATGTTACCCAAGTTCGTCAACAGGAATACAAGCAGTTGGTGGATATGGAAATACAATTGTCCCCACGGATCCTTTTCTCATAATCTCCCTTTACGACATGAAAGAGATCACTCCATTTGTTTTGGCGCTGCATTCTACTTTCTGCGTCAAGGTATTCAATAACTGCTGTAGCCTACATAATCAGTAGACTTCGGACTTTTAGGTCGCTAAAAATGCTGTTTTAGGTACCTAAAATAGGCTCTAAAAATTGGAAAATGCGTTCTAAAAATCGTAAAATAGTGTCTTATAAAATCGTTAAGTTGCCAATTTTCTGAAATATCTCAATTGAAATGCAGAATATTATATTTATTGAAGACACCATTAACCAATAATCATGATAAAACACAGATATAGGCCTATGGCACACAGAATTATATATACCTATGTTAGGACCTGTATTACTACCATAACAGTGAAAACCTAATCCCTGCGCCCAGAAGCTACGCACGCTAGCATATTCAACTCCTTGTGTCCCTCAGTGATTCAGAGAACTAAGTTTGTTTGTTTGTTTTTTTAACTGGATGTGGGAGTCGGGAGAAAAACACTACATTTCCTTGGGAATTCCAAGGAATTTTTCTTCTGAAGACGAAACATTCCTTACTATTTAACCACGTCACAAATGTGTCATGTACTACACATTCCGAGCTAAAAATTTAGTACGAACTGAAAATAAATGCTAGAATTTATAAAAAAAAAAAAACTTATTTTAAACTTTAGAGGGAAAACAAGCAAAAATAGGCTGTTTTGGGTCCTATAAAAGTATCAGTTTTAGGCATAGTCACTTATGAAACATGCATAGACTATACAAGTTTTCGTCCATATATCACTTAAGGATTAAAATAGGTTTTTACCTGAAATCCGAAGTCTAATAATCAGTTCTGCTACTGTAATGCTCACCACTTGCCTCGTCAGGAACTGGGGTGAGACACAGTCAGTGTTTACATTTGAGTTTCTACTGACGTCACAACATTCCGTTTGAGCTCCAGAATGCAGGAAGCCCAGTAAATAATCAGAAATCTATTATTTTAGTCCTAGAATATGACAGCGTAATATAATAGCAATTCTTATGGCTACAGGATAGTTCAGAACTTCAGAATAATTAACTTCATACAGTAATAGTATGTATTATACAATTTATAGTCTCACGCAGGTAAGTCGTATCAACAAGTATACACACTTACCTCCCGGCATGATATAATTTGTATGCATGTCTACAGGAACGGAGATTTGGCGGGAAAATAATGAATGAACAATAATACTATTATTGAAAAGTGTTCACTAAAGACTGATGAAGTGTGCTGAACGTTAATTTTTAGCAGATCCAAGTCAATATACCTCCTAAGACGTGATTATTGATTACTGTTTTGTGTCATGTTTATATGAGATGGGTCAAAATAAGATAGTTTTAATAATCATACTAAAATGAGTCGAATGTATTTTAATAACAAGTTTAAGCTATTAAATCATAGGCTATTATCCAAATGTCTTTGCGGACCACTAGTTGAAAACCCCTTGGGTACCACAAACAAGTTTGTTCCTGAATACGCACTCCATACAATACGGCCCTTTACTGTATATCATAATTATTTGGGCAAAGTCGCAGGCGGTTTCCACGGACAGGTGATGTTTTTTGTTTCTCAGCATGGAGGTTGACCAACATGACGCTTCTTGTACAATGCTTATGAACAGTGATATTAATTTAGTAGGGCATTCTGAATTCTGCAGAAGGCGAGGTTTGTTGTATTGGTGAACCTGTTTCCCAGAATTAAACGTGTTCAGCTTGTGTGACGTCACACCTCCAACGTCCAATCACGAGTTTCTTCATATAAAATATGGCGGAATTCAGCTACTTTAGCTAGATTGTGTTATAAAAGAAAGTGTATCGTTTAGGGCGGGTGGGTTAGACCAAATCATTCGGCGAGGCAACATCCCCTCTCCAGAGAACTATCTACAACAAAATACTTGTGATATTAAGTGTTTTATGAGGAGAAAGTTGGTTTTCAAAGTGCCCCCCCCCCCACAATGTGATTTTACCATTATTTGAAGTGAGAAAGTTGCATTGCTAATGCTTGAGTACAGAGAAAGTTAAGTGAGTGGTTTAGGTTAGGTTGCTGCCTGCCCAGAGTGGATTCGGCATAATCCCAATTACGGGGATCAATTCACGCGATATTCACATTTCCACGGACTGTGTGATGTTTTTTTGTTTATGAGCTATAGACGGTTACCAACTGTTAGGTTAGGAACGTTTATGTTAGTTAAGGAGCAATATACTGAATAGCACAACCACCATTTCTTACAAGCAGCTAGTGGCTTGTACCTTTGTAGGTTTGTCACCCTGTTCATCCACAATCATATCTTGTTTAGCGATATGACATCACACCTCCAATGTCCAATCAGGAGGACGAGGACAGAAAAATGGTGGAGAAGATGGGAGTTTTCGCTAGATCGTGATATAAAAGAAATTGTATCAATTAGGGTGGGTGGGTTGGACTAAATCATTCGCCAAGACACCATCTCCTCTCCACACATCTATCTATAACAAAATTCGTGTGATATAAGTGTTTTATGAAGAGAATCTCGGTTCTAAAAAATGGTCCCTGTAGATGGGATTTTACCGTGGATTCTACCCACATCGCCTGCGCTCTGATGCATTTCATGTTTCTACTCACCTACAGTCGAACCAACGTCTCATTCCAGTCCAGTTTTATCCATAAACTTGTTACAGTGAAGTCTACACAAACACAAACACTAATTTAAACCAGAAAAACACACGAACACTCGCTGGCCTATGAAGCAATGAATACACATCGCTTACTGTTTGTCATATGTTCTCAAAGTTCCCGTCGTTACCGACAGCAGCGCTAGTGTCTACAGCGCAAACCAGACTTGGTACATGTGACTTTTACATAACTTCCTCTACCCTTATGTAGTCCGGCATAGCAGGCCAGTATTCCACTATCCAAGTTATTGGATCAAATCGTCTAGAAAAAAGAAAATGGCCGCCCGTTGCTTCAAGGAAACCGTATTGGACGAGCATTTGAAGACGTTCTGCATGTCGTTACATTGGATCAAAGATTTCCCGGCATTCATAGCATAGGGGTCCAAAATGGCGGCTAAACATCGACTGTTTTGAGAAATAAACGGCACCAAAATAGTTTGATACCACATTTTCTTCAAGTAGGCCTATATATGATTATTCAATATTTAATCCACATTTCAAAAATGATATACCGGTACTACATGCTATAGTAGTAATATAGGGATATATTTTTAAAAGCCCTGCAAGCTAACCTAAATTCGTCTCGCATAACCAATGTAAACAATGATTCAGCCTGATTTTGTCACTTAGATATTTCTCAAATGGGGTCACTGCTACAAAAACATTTATAAACTAATACATTTATGCCATTATATATACTGTTTTACGATTCACCATCGAAACTCAAGCCTTCCGTATATACCCTGCATTTTATACTTAGTATTGAGCAGACCCAATGTATGTCCGCATTATAAATCACAAACATTCAAACAGTACTTTCATGGCAGAGCATTTATACTATTTAAGCCACATTTCGAAAACGACATACCAGAAGATATAAATATTGGCATTGCAAGCGAACCTAAGCTCGTGGCATCGTTAACATAACCTTCAATTTAAAGAAAGTAACGATTCGGCCTCACTTCCTTGTCATTTAGATATTTCTGCAGATATGCTACACAACATTTATATAAAACTAATAAACTAATGCCATTATAAAGAATTTTTTAATGATTTAATCTTAAAATTCAAGCTTTCCCTATACAGAGAAAACTGGTTTTGGTCAAAGCTATTGGATGTGGTGTAATTGCGCATCTTTGATTCAAATAACGCCTGACAAGTTCTTCATGAAGTTCTTGTCCAATGAATTGGATAGTGGAATACCGCCCTAAGATATGATAGATGCTGAAGACACTGGACGAGTCGAAATTGTCATTTGATGGGTGAAGCGTCAATCTGAGTGTCTCAAGTCTTTAAATAGGTCGGGAGGTTTGTATGGGGCGGTATTTTGCGTCCTCCTTACGTTATGATGTGCTTTCATATTTACAACAAATAGGAAAGGCCATACA